>CM069536.1:44005158-45238074 GCA_035773235.1 Eospalax fontanierii | reverse complement strand
AAGCTGTGGTCTTAACTTCACAGGTGGCCCGAGGCACCCGGGCCTTGATGTTGAACTTTTCTCATTCCCAGACACCAAATGTTTTCCATCATTTTTGTATTTTTATTCTGTATCCCCAGTTGATCTATGTCCCAGAGAAAATGAAAATTGAACATATAGAGATAAAAATGTTAGTCTGGAATGTTAAAAATTTAAAACTCTTTATGTAAATGTACATGTAAGAATGTGCCTATGTAGGAAGCTTATAACATTGTTGACTTCCAGATGGCTTTTTCAGTATAATGTTTGTTATCCCTGTCTGAACCCCTCCTCCTCTCTATCCTTCTAGCTCTCTCCCCACCTAAACCTTCTTCCCAATTATCCCCCACTTCCCTTTCGCTCTGCCTGAGTCTACTACTCCCCCTCCCTTAAGATATCTCTTTCCCTTACATACCCATGATTTATTTGTAGTTTCCAGGATTCCATACCTATAGAAATACTATATTTTTAATCCATATTTTTCAAAATGACAAATATTAATTCTATTTTGTCTTCATTTTTGTAAATCAACAGCTGACAAAAATTGCTAAGCCTTTAGACATTAGAATTCAACTGTGATTTGAAGTAAAGGGTATTAAGTGAATTTGATTAGATGTGAATCATATAAATACAGTCATTGAGTCAGATGAAAGCAGTGTTATCAATCTTTGTCATTTCCATTATTTTGGAATTTCTGGAGATACCGCCTACTCTTCTTAAACTGCCAGGCTTATGATTCTGCAGCTAGTTTTTGCAGAACTGTAAATACCTAGATCTGCAAGAGGTGCCAAATGAGTTACACCCTGGTCATGGAACATTAGGGAACTCATGAGTTACTCCTGTTACTGTCATGACCCATCCTCATTCAGCGAGAATGACCCCAAACCAAAGATATTAGTTAATGTTGTCACTGATCAAAATGAATTGAGTGAAAAATGATTTGAGAATATGTGTTACGAACCTGAACAGAAGAATGTACCAGTACTCAGACTGAGTATGACAGTCCCATCGTATGTACATGTCTACATTGAAGGCTTTCTGTGGAGCTAATGTGTGCTGTTATTTTATCCATAAGGCATGTTTGGCATCATAGTTTACCATGTGTGATACAGGCCTCATCATTCTGTCGAGAATAGTTTTGGAATATGTGCCTGTGGGTTCTCTCATTTATTTTCGCTTATTAACAGAAGTTTGATGAAGCTAAATACTTTTAAGTGGTATCATTACAACCTATATTAAAATGGCAGTGAGTTAATATTTTAGACTTTACATCACTTTTCATCTTTGATATTATCCCCATGTTATAGAGAAAAAAATTCTGAGAGGCAATTCACTTGCCAAAAGCATGTTAGTGTGTAGTAAAACAGGATTTAAATACATGAATTTGTGAGAGGCTGATATAATGAGCTATACTGTTCCCACTCTACCCCGAGTCGAATAGCAACAGGCGTAAACTCCTCTTCAACTGTATGGCCCTCCAGGGCCAGGACACCTTTGTTTCCACTCAGCTTCTTGTCAGCTGGCTAAGCTCTGGTCTCTTATGGATACACTCTGAGTGGATAAACTTTATTGTTGCCTAGAACTGATGCTCTTACAAAATCCAAGAAGGACAATTCTAGAACTACATTAGAATTACCATCTATTGATTCGTCTCATACAGTTATTCACACTACCCCAGTTCTTTAGTTCTGAAATGTATCATGTTGCCCCTATTTATTTTCTGTGACCACATTTCCCTTTCTTATTCATCCTGTTCCTCGTGGTCAATGAGCTCTTAAAATTTCTTCTTCGTTTTTCTTCCCATCATCCTTCTAATTAAACCTCCACTGTGGACAAACAGCCTTTCTTTCTTCCTCTTGAGTGTATCTGAAGTTCTTTGTATTGGATTCTTTGAGCTGATGTCCTTTTGATTTTATTGCTGTCTTTCTTACTGCCCCAGCAACACCCTCAAATGCTCATCTGTGTCCTCCCTTACCTCAGTTACTAAACTTTCTCAAGCATTTACTTGACCACTTCTCTCACCATATTGTGTGTTCCTGAGGCATCTTACCAACTGCTGCTGTTTTAGGTACTTCCTGAATTGACTCAAGTAGGCTAAAATACTGTGACAAGTAGACCACAAAATGCAGTGTTCAAACATAAAAATTTCAATTTTAAGAGTCCAAAGTGCACACCTCTGGCAGATGAATATTTCTGGAAGGTGGGCAGGAAGTTTTTTCAAAACGTCTAAGCAATAACTCATGATTCTTCACACTGAGTAGTGTGAGTAGTGTGCTATATCTTAAGAGCTTGTCATTGTCCACTCTGACCCAGTTGAGGCACAAAAACAGCAAGAAGACTCACCAACTTTCTTAAGGTCTTAGTTCAGGTATGACAGGGGACTGTTCCTTCACCTCCTGGTGGTCAGATGTATTCCTATGCCTTCACTAGAAAAGGAGTTAGTAAATGGAGTATAAGTAAGACTTGCACAGTCGGCAGTGTTGATCACATTCTGTCCATGCGTCACCAGTTCCCATGTATTTGTATGTAGCCGAACAGTCAAATGCTAAATTGATATTTGTATGAAAAGGGCCTCATTGGCATTTCAAAATCAATATATCCATAATTAAACTGATTAGGTTACTACCTAAAATGTTTATTATCTCAGAAAAAGAAATAGCAAGGGAACTGAAATGAATCTTGAGTCTTCTTTCTTACATGGTTACTTTTTCTTACCAATTCTCTGTCAACCACAATTGGATTCATTGTCCAGCTGAATTAGCACTGTTCTTCACTAGTTTTTCAAATGCCAGTCTTTACCTGTTTTGCCTGCCATATTTTTAAAAGATCATCTTTAATACTAAAGTGATTCTGCCACGAATAGGATCAGATTTTGCTCAGCATACTTCTTTGCCTGACATCCAGTGCCACACCTTGTATAATAAAAGTTTGTTAAGAAAACCAGTGAACTTATTTGGCTTTGACTTTCTTTGATTCTACATGTCTTCGAAAATTCACTGGAGAATATTTCCACAGACATCTCTGTACTTTTCTAACACAATTATTGTAAATAATGTTCTGTTTCTTTCGTTTTTGTACTTTGGATTTAAGCTTCTTAAAATCAGGGACAGTTATTGATTATTTCTATCTTGCAGCAGAGTTCTTTATGTCCAATTGGTATTTAAGTGTCAAATATAAACAGATGGACCATTGCTCCTGATATGAACAGGAAGGTAAACCCAGGATGTAATCTAGCAGATGAATTTTTAAAATACTGCTCAGAGTTGACTATTTTCTAAATGGATAATCATATCCATTAGAATTGAAAGGGCCATGAATTGTTAAGAGAAAAGCAGTCAACCCAAAGACTTATACTTCTGAGGAGTGCTGATGCTGTGGGGCAGGTCACGGGCTCTGATGTAGAGGTGCTGTAAAGGAGGGGGTTATAGAGAAAGTGGTTCATGACACAGTCCCAGAGGGAGCTTGTCATATGAGCAATGGCATGAAAGATATATATATAGGATTTTTAGAAAGTGTTTTTTAACATGTACTTTGTAAAATTCTAACACTTTAGGCCCTAATATAATTCTACAATATTGGGACTAGGAATATATTTTGGTGGTAGGGTTCTTGCTTTACTTGTGAAAAGCTATGGTACTAAGCATGGCAAGAAAAAATGAAACCCCAAACATTTCACAATTCTATGGTATTTGTCACAGCTTTCATAATCAGATAAATGTTCCTTTAAATAGTTACACTGACCCATTAGAGCTCTGGTATTTACACTGGTTATACATATATGGAAAATTAAGCATTGGGTAATTACTACAAGAGTAGTTTGAAATGTCAACTTTTAATTCCTAAGCGTTTGAATGAACATCTCATTACGTAAAAGACACTACAAAAATGTGTTGATCATCCATCTGTTCATGCAATTAACATGTCCTCAGCAACCGATATACACAAGGTAATATATGGAACACTTCAAGAAATCATGTGGAGGATTAGAGATTGTTACACTGCTGAAGAGCTTTACTAATCTAGTGGGGGAAACCAACATGTTCACAAACAACTTTCTTGTAATTTGGATCAGGATAGGTGCCATAAGAGATAAATAAACAGGGAGGTAGGAGAATGTAGCAGATGGAAATGAAGGTAGTTTGATTCATAATGAGATTTTATGAAGAAGATAATTTCTAAACTTTATCTTAATGAATGATGGAATTAGGGCAGGTAGAAATTGGAAAATATACTGTTCAAATATCTGACTAAAGTAAACAAATCCCCACCACAGGAAGCAGACACTGAACAGGTTGAAGTCTTAATAATTGCCTTTACACAAAGGTCATTTATTCTCTGTTCAATTCCCAAGTCAAGTTACGATGGCTTAGTGATACAAAATATTATTGATATATGTGTATACATATATATATGAAACTCAGACCTATTTTACCAGATGAATGTCCAAGATATTGATTATTCAAGCATTTGAGAAATGAAGTAGAAGTAAGATTGCCCTGCATTATGATTGAATGTGAATTGTTCCCACATAGCCTCATGTGTTTGAATACTTGGTTCTCAGTTGGCTATGCTGCTTGGGGAGGTTATAGAAGCTTTAAGGAGTAATGCCTTGCTGTAGGGAATATACCACTGGAGGTAGGCTTCAAAGCTTTATGGCCTGTCCCTACTTCCTGTTCTCTCTCTGCTTCTTGACTGCCATTGCAATGTGAGGAGCAGCTTCATGTCCCTGCCACTGTGCCTTCCCCACCGTGATGGACTGCAACCCCCTCTGGAAGTGCTAGCTTCCTCCCTTAGGTTGTTTTTGTCAGAGTATTTTATCACATCAACAGAAACAAATCTAAGACACCTTGGATTAAGAACACTAAAATTAATAAATAAATCCTGCTACATATAAGTGTGTTTCATCTATTGTGTCTTTAAAACCTGTACCTAGAAAGTGAATGAAATAAATCGTTGAGTACCTCTTAAACAAACACAATGAAGAAAATAAAATATTTGCTGATATAAAAGAATCCCTGCTTCTAGTTATAAGGAAAAATAAGCGTCACATCAACGAACACCAGCATCTTTTTAAATATTAGGAAATCATAAAGCATCCAAAATGTCTGGAAAATTTATGACAACTAGATTTTCATCCCAAAGAAAGGGCAAATACATCCACATGTACATGGGAACACAAACACACACAAGCACACATACATACACACACAGGCACACATATATGTACATATGTGCATGAATATTCACATATGTGCATGAATTTGCACATGTGCACACACATGCAGAGATTTTTAAAAAGAGATCCAATAACCATATGAATATTACGAAAAGGAATAAGCATTGTTTGTATTACTTTAAAGGTAAATAACATTATTAGAATAAAATACTGCAGTATTTTCACAGAATTAATATGCATTTTAACATTTGATACTATTGAATTATTTTTATGAAACAAAAAATATAATGATCTAAGAAGCAGATCCTTTGGAATACTATGTTTTGTTCCTTCAGCCTCATCAATGTATTAAATCTTTCCCAGTGACCAATAATCATCATGCGTTGATGTGACAATCCTGATCATTCCAAGGAAACCCTGTGCTAACTACAGAGTGCTGAGAAAGAAATGGCCAGGAGCCGATAATCAACCCGGGTTAAACTTGGAGTCACATTAACATTTATTTTCACATTAAAAATAAGATTAAATTAATATAGTCCTACTATATTCTGAGTCTAAGCAATTGAAATGTCTTTGATGTTCCATTCATAAGTGACTCTCCCATCTCTGCCTGAGATCTGGGATGCTTGCAAAAAGATGATATACACAAATTAGTAAATAAAAGAAGAGTGCCAGAAAGCTCTAAAACCATTCTGAGCTTTACATGCTGATTCAATTATTCCCATTTTAAAAATTAGTTTTTGTGAAGAATGGTTTGTGTAACTAAGTGCGCTCCTTTTAAGTGTGTGGTGAAAAGCATGTTAATGTGCAGGCTTGTGAGCATGTACTTTTAATCACTGCCTCAGTCCATTTGTCCTGCTTTAATGAAGCACTATAACTAAGAGGCTCATAAACATCAGAAATTCATTTCCACGGTTCTGGGTACTGGAATGTTCATGACAATGGGAATGATCATGGTAGACTCCAGGTGAAATCCTGCTTCCTGGTTCATAGGTATGCTCCTTTTCTCATGATACAAGGGGCAAAGGAACTTGTTGAAGCCTCTTTTAAAAGGGCTATTTATTAGTACCACCCTGATGATCTAATCACTTTTCAAAGGCTATTTACAAATATCACCATATTGAGCATTAAGTTTCACTACGCAAATTTCGAGAGGATATAGTCAGTTTACAGCAACCAATGACCACATTCATGACTCCTGGATTTTTATGTTGACAGCAGAGGCATGAAAGAAAACTGGAAAGTACTAAGTGTCAGTTCTTACATCATGGTGTCATACTGATTTTTTCGTATCTTCCTGAGATCTGTTTTGTGAGATAACCTATTATTTGTACTTCTAATGATCTTTAAGATGACCTCAGAAAGCATGAATCATTTATCCAAAGTTATTCCGATATCAAAACAAAATGAGGCATTATTTGAATCCAGAATTGTCCACCAAGATAATTGCTTTCTGATTACACATATTACCTTCAAGTGACACCAAGATCACCAATCTACATATAATCATTTTCCCAATTTCTCAACAGATCCACATACTTAATAGATTTATGCAAGGAATAGAAATGTGACCATAGAGATTCCTTGGTGAAGAGGCTTCAAAAAATGGAATACAGAAGCGTGGTGCTGGGAATGTGAGGGAGAGCCTGGATACTGTAGAACAGCTGGGCAACAATGTCATCATATGTGATGTATGGCAAGAAAGCTGTAGCTAAGTACCTTTCTTTCACTGGATTTCACTGAGGTGGATCTAGGATTCCAGAGGCTGGTCTTAAGAACATAGAATGGAAGTTTCAAGGACCTTCACCCCTGGGGCAGAGGTTCCTCAGACATGAAGTGGAAGCATATTCAAGCCTTTCATAGAGTGGTGCTAAATGGATGATGATGCAGGAATTATGTCAACAAGGGGAGTCCATTCTCTACAATCCATCACTCAATCCTCCTATACCTGAGGAAGATGAATTTTAACATGCCCAAGAAAATATACAAGAAATATAAAACCATGATTAGAACATAATGTCCATTTTTAATGTGAATCCTGGATTTATAAAGCATGAGCCAGGAAATGAATCTGAATTTCTCTCTTCCTAATTGTATTTTGTTAAGTAGTATCAACTACTTGAGCAACTTTTCAACTAGTGTTCTGTTAGTGTATCATCAACTGAATGAACTGTGACAAAGTCCCACGGGCTATTAATTAATTAACAATGAAATACTAAGAACTAGTTTTAAGACTTTAATTATAGTGTGTAGTTTTATAACACAAAAGTCTAATGGATTACTCTACATTTAAAACTGCACACAAAAAAAACCCCAAAGCTAATGTGCTCATTTTCCAGTCTTTTTGTCAATTTCAAGTTGAATATATACCATAGTATTTAGGTTTCAATGAAAGCGATCATAACATAGTTTTTGATATCTTACTATTGAAGTATCATGCATTTTCTTTAGTCTTGTGAACCAGGTAACTATGCCTCCATTTTCACTTTAACTGGCACTTCTGAAGCTCACCAATATTTATTAATCTGCTACAGTACAGATCTCCCCAATCAATTAATTTAAATATATTTATGTAACTATCTAGATAATGGCTCTTCAACTAGACTGTAGCTTCATATACCTGAAATCATAATTGCCTTATAGAAATAATTATCTCAAGAAGCATGTCAGCTATATTAAGAGAGTTATTTTAGGAGAGAATTTGTATGTGAAATTTTATGACTGAAAAATAACTTCTCAATCAAAATATCAGCATATTTCTCCATCGATTAAAGACTGATCAACAGTGTAGAATGACTAAGAATTATAAAACTTCAGGAACAGAAGAAGAACAAGGGATGAACAAATGCTTCATCCCTTTCAAAACTGAACCTATCACTGGTGCTTTAGGTGTGCAACTGGACACGAACCAGCACACTATAAGGCTTTTCTCTACCACCTGCGCAGGCACACAAAGAGATCCTGGAGTCAACCTACATACAGTAAAGGAGTCTGAGATCAAAGCTAGGCCTCTAATAAGGGAAATGTGTAAAGTCAAATCTTCTCAGTCCTCTGACATAATATAATTTGGTTGAACTTACAAATTTAATACAGTCACTATCAAAATCACAATTTGGTTACAGGTTGTACAGTTTGGTTTGTTTACTTACAGAAATAAGTTACTCCTAAAATTCATAAGAAATGGAAGTGACCTTAGAAACTTAAAAGGGTCTTGAAAACAATTTAAAGTTGAACAATTTACTTGTTTAATCAGTTTCAAAATTACTGTCAATCCACAGTAATCAAGACAGCAGAGTATTGAATAAAGATAGACATACTGATGAAAGGAATAGAATGAAGACTCCAGAAGTAAACTCACACATTTTGGCCAATAGTTTTTTACAAATTGTTGGCACAATTTAATACTAAACAGATAAGTTGTTCAACAAATATACAGCAATAGCTTGGCGTGTACACACAAAAGGATGGGTTTGAATCTGTTACCTCACATCATACCAAAAACTCAAGAACTCAAAATAGATTGCTGAAATAAGTACGTGACTCAAAGCCTATAAAACTAAAACATTCATAGGAACAAACATTTGTGGCCTTGAATTAGGCAGTAGTTTACTACCTATAAAACTAAACACACAAGTAACAAAAAAGAATAGATAAATCAGAACTAATAAAATGAATAGTTTTATGAACCAAAGGGAGTCACTAATCCAGAAACTGTGGTGCAGGCCTGTGAACCCAGGACTCGGGAGCCTGAGAAGAGAATCATAGATTTGAGAGTAACCTGAACTACAGAGTGAATTCTAGGCCTGAGCACAATAGAACAAGATCTTGTCTTTTAAAAAAGAGACATAGAAATAAAAAAGAAAAATTAGGTTATCAAAGCAATAATAACTGACTTAATGGAAGAAAATACCTATAAATCATGTACCAGAGAAGGATTTTTTACCTAAAACACAAAGCACTCTTACAACTTACCTTGAAAATGACAACCTAATTACAAAATATGTAATGAACTCAGGGAGACAATTTTTTAAAAAGAGATATACAAATGAGCAATAGACATAAAAAGGCATCAACCTCAATGGCCATTATTAACTGAAAAGCCAACAGTGAGATACCACTTCATATCCACTAATGTGGCTAAACCCTTCTCTACAAAGAAAATAATAAATGTTGCCAATAGTGTGGGGAAATTGTAACATTAAACCTTCTTGTGGCAGTGAAAAATGGTGTGCAATTTCTATGAAAAAAGTTTAATTTCTCAAAAGGATAAACATAGAATTACTGCAGGATAATTACACCAGTGTGTATACTGCTGTGATCAGTGAAGACTTTCCCATGCTGTAAGTTGTACTTAAGTATTAACAGCAGCATTATTCATAATGGCTAAAGAGTGGAAACAATCAATCATCGTGAATTGATGAAAATAAAATAAAATATTGTATAATACAATAATGGAGTACTCAGTTTTCCAAGTCTTTGGCCAATCTTAATATTGAAGGTAATATTTAAATCTACTGTAGGAAATTCTGCATCAATGAGAAAGATGTCCTTGAAAACTAGAGATACACTCCTTTCTATACAAATTGTAAGTTTTGTTCTTCGTAGTGGATTCTGACACCTAGAGAAAGAAATTTCTTTGCATTCTTCTAGTTCCATTGTATATGATATCATGCATATTTTTAGAGAATTTCTGTGTTTAGCTTCTATCTTGCTAAAAGGGAAAGATCATTTTATTTGCTTCTTCTAGGCAAAAAGTTACGATTTTCCCCAGTCTTGGTAGAACTTCAAACTTAAGCCTAGATAATCAACGGTGTAATACTGAGTTTTGGCACCAGAAACATCCTGCTGTCCACTTGTTCATCTAAAAATAGGAAAACAACAGTGTTCTAGTCTCCTGTGGTGATTATGTAGGTGATAGATATTGGTGTTTCTCTTGGCCCAGAGGATAGGATTGAATGGCCTTCTCAGAAAACATAGCATACTGTGAGATAAGCATAGTTCAGATAGTCCTGTGTGTAGAAAAATACAGGGTACAAATATGACTGAACAAAGGACCTAAGAGTATATGACATTGCTCCCGCAGATAACTGCAGTAGGCTGTGAAGTATAGCTATCTGAAATTAAAGCAAGTTAGACAAAAGTAAAAGATAAAGCAAGTGGAACAAAAGAGATGTGGTCTACAGCATCTGGTGGACGCTCACAGCAAGGCAACTCAGCCTGTAGTCCTAACCCATTTTCTTTACTTATTCATAAAGAAATCTTTAGGAAGATACATAAATAAAGCATTTGTACCCAGAAATGGCATCACTAATTGGAATTAGTAGAATCCTTCTGGCATAGCTCAACAAGTACATGCATTCGGGATTTCATGTACATACTAATGCTAAAGAGCCTTGAACTCTAATAAATGATGTCCTTTCCAGACAACTGGAAAGAAGCTTCTGTTTGAAATTAATTAGTTGCTGTAACAGTATTATCATACATATCTTATTCAAAATATTTTGTACTAGTAAACGGAACAAACTCTGACTCAGTTGATCATCAGCTTTGCTTTCCTTCAATAAAAGTGTGAGCCTCTGACTATGCGAGGTCTTGAGGGCAGGACCCATATCAGTTGTGGTTACCATTGTGCCCCCAACATTTATTAAAGTACCTGATACATAGAGCAGAAGGCATGTAAGAAGTACATTTTAAATGGTTTTTGGGGGGTGAGGGATAGAAGATCATTGTATTTTATTGTTTTTTACTGCCTTTTCACCAAAATTCCTGTCAAACCCTGCCTCGTGTTTGTGATATTTTCATTGTCAAAGATTTTAGGATGAGCAATGTGGTGGTGTGAATTAATGTCCCCCATAGGCTACAAGTATTTGGACATTCTGTTTCCAGTCAGTGGCACTGTTTTGGGAGGCTTTTGGAGGTATGGCCATAGGAGGAAGCATGTCACTAGGGACAACTTTGAGGTTCTTAAGCCTTGCTGGGTTTCCACTCTCTCTGCTTCCTGTGCCTGCTAGAAATGATCGCTGGGCTTTCTGCTCCAGCCACCTCTTCCACCATGCCTCCTCACAGAGCTTAAAGAATAGTGAACTTTTACCCCTCTGGAACAGTAAGATCAAATAAACAAACCCTCCTGTAAGTTTCCTTGGTCAAGTGTCTTATCACAACAAAAGAAAAGTAAGTAATGCAAACAAAATATAAATATTTCCGTATGTGAAGAATTATATGTAGACAGAGAACATCATTTCATTTTCTGTACCTGTCTTCATGAATATTTGTATAAGGACTCTTAGTCTCTCTGTCCTTAGAACATTATTTCATAAAATACAGAAAATAAATCACTTCCAACATTGACATCTTGGCCACATGAGTGGTCTACTTCTTAACAGAATGTTCTGCATAGGACAATAAGATTCTGCATTTTGAAAAATAAATTCTCTCTCAGCCTCATTAAAATTGCTCCCAAGAAGACTTGAAATCTTCTTTAAACTATGGAATATACCTGAAACTTGTCATTTTTCTGTCTGACTTAAGCTGCCTTTTGGAGGAAGAAACATTGGTTAGTGCACATCTGAGCCTCTAACAGATCTTCAGATCACTATTGGGTTGTTCTCTTTCTTGGACTCATGTCCTGAGAATACTTAGAGCTTTTATAATAGCTATAATCAGCCATATAAACTGTTGGAAGCTTCACTTTACTAAAGGCAAATGAACTGGGTTCACACAGTTTAGTGCTTGATTACAAAAATTTTTACTCTATGAGCAATTGAAAAGTCTAAACTTAGCAAAATGTGATTCTTGAAATCCAATATGAATATTAATCTAAAATGAACATAGGATGCCAAAGCAGTTGATGTTATATCAGGTACAAGTCTATTTGAACATATATCAATTAAGCAATGAAGTGCCTTTGTGTAATTTTTTTCTCAGAAGAAAAATATGGTATATTTGTTGGTCAGATCCCGTGTGGAACCATGTTGGACTGTCTGGGAACTATTCAACAAATATCTCTATAGATTTAATTTATTAAGAAAATATAATAACAATCCATGTTGAAGAAACATCAACAGTACCATAGATAACCAAATTTGTTTTCTCATTCAGCCAATATTTATTATGAGTCTCTTCAGAATTAGGAAGTATGCTAGATATTGATTTTAAAATGTCATGATCCATGACAATACATGTAATCTGTATACTAAAGGAAATAGCCATGAAAGACTGTAATTTATTAGCTTCAAAACAAAACAAAACACACATACACACATGCACATCTTAATTTATAGAAAGAGATCATTGAAAGATTTGCTCATAGCTAGGTATGGCTGAAAGAACTTAGCAAAAGTCATTGGGTAGGGAAAGTCATTCACTCATAGGAGTTGACTTAGCTAGGAGGCTTTTGATTTAACCTCCCCTCGTCCCTTCTGTGCTCAGAATAAACAGGAATGTTAGAGCAAGCACCATGTTGAAATAACATGTTGACCTTGAATTCAGTGTCCTATGCTATGGGTAAAGCGGCAGAAAGAGGAAGAAGTCTGGGTCCTTTGGACATGGAAAGCTGTAATCTCGACATTATATATATATATATTCCCATTTATAAAGGAAGAATAAGATTCTATTATATTTAAGTGATTTTTGATTTTACTTTTCTTAGATGTGGTCAAATCTAAATTTGACTGAAGCCAGTAACTGCAAGGTTCTATGTTAGAGACTGAATCTAGAAAGGAGGCCCAGGTTGTTCTCTGGGGAAATGAGACTTAAACTGAGGTCTCACTTAGATGGTGTTGGGGAGGTCAGGAAAAAAGAAAATGGAGAAGTTTTTCAGAAGAGGATAAGATGTAGGAAACCACTGAGGCAGAAAATAAACAACCAAACTCTGCTATTTTGTAGAAAAAAAGAGACAGTGTGCCTGGAACACAAGGTCTGACTGAGGTGACCCTAGCTACTATTTCAACATGCTGCAAAGCATTTCTTTAGGATTTATGTATCTCGAAAAACTCAAGTTTTATACCTAGTAGACAGAATGTTTGCAATATTGTGTTTTGCACTTTTGTTGTCCTCAAGGAACTAAGTCCCATGTTAAGTATACTCAACACAAGAAAAATAAATGATATTTAAGTACCGATGTGATATGATCAAATTTACTCACATACAGAGTTATCCCACTATTCATAATGTGGACAATGTATTGGAAAAGTGATAACATTGAACAACACGGTTAAAAGTCACACAGTATCCTAGGGAAAAGATGGTGAGATGCAGTCTATGCATCTATGCACTTACCTTGCTTGTCCCAGAACCCTACTAAGATGGCAATGAATGACATTTTGAAATCTGATTGAAGTAAAATATATACACACATACACACACACACATATACACATTTATTCAGTTTAAAGGTATAACCATAAAGCTTAATAGATTTTTCAGAACTGAACACACATAACCAGTAATAAAACATGAAACAGAACCTTCTAATTTCTACTGCCAATCACCAGTTTTCCCTCAAAGGTATTCATTACCCTGACATTTAACAGCATGCACATGAAAGGATTAAGATAGTGCAAATTCACTTATGCTAGCTTATTCTCAGGATTATACTTAACACACACACGTGTGTGTATCTTGTTATATAACATAAATCATTCATTCTTAATGATCTATTCTATAATATTCAGCAACAGAAACTTTAAGTATAAGCCATTTTAAGTATAAACTTACAAAGTCAAGAACGGAGAGAAAGAGAGACAGAAAAAAAAGAACAATTTTCAAGAGCAAGAAACCTAATAAAGGAATTATAATTGAATTTAAAGACAAGAACTGTTTTTAAAAACATAGTATCTATGAGAGAAGTAAAAAAGTAAGCTACTTTCTGTCACACACTTTCTCAGAATTGGAGTTGCTTAGTGTGGTGGTTGGTTTTGACTGTCATCTTGACATAATGTTGAAGTAACCCAAGAAGACAGTCTCAGTGACAGATGTCTAGATCAGTTTGGCCTGTGGACGTGTCTACAAGGGATTATCCCGATTGTGTTGATTGATGTTGGAAGCCCTGCTCACTGCTGGTGGTACCATCCCCCAGACAGGGGATCCTGAACTACATAAGTAAAAAGAGAAGGCTGCACACAAGTAAGCATGCAAGCGTTCGTTTCTCTATCTGCTCTGGAATGAGGATGTGATGTGACTAGATGCTTCAAGTTCTGGCTACCTTGACTTCCCTTGATATACTGTAACCTGGAATTATGAGCTAAATTAAGCCTCTTCTCCCTTAAGGTATTTCTGTTCGGGTATTTTGTCATAGTAATGGGAACTGAAACTAAGACACTCATATCTCTGAAATTTGGTGTTAAAAAAGGAGTTCAAGAGAAGAAAGCTAGTTACTGTCCATGAAGCAGATAGTAAGAAGCAGATCTTTTGACTATGTAGAAGGATCAGCTGGACAGCTGACCATGTGCCTTGGCGGGAGGCTGGGGGTTTAGTTAATTGCTGTATTGAATAAGAGACTCTGTACTTGAGAACAAAAATCAAAGCTGTGTGGTTAACATGGTAAACATGGTATTCACTGGAATGTATATTTGCAGCATTGAGTTAGTAATTCCTGTAACCATAGGAATACAGGCCAGGAATATCCTGCTCTGAGCATATGGGATGACTTACCTGGGAGAATGTCAGTCAGTACAGGAGAAACATACTGGAGGTGATGACAGGTAGTGCTTCATCCCTGAAAGAATGGATGAGTCCTTAGCAAGAAAGCACAGCATCCCACTAGCCTTTGAGTAGCTGCTCTGTGATAAAACCCATTAGATGTTTGAGAAAAGACTCTAATGTGAAAAATGAAGGCAAAAAATCAAACATACACCAAAATGATATGGAGGTGAAAGGTGTGGCAATAAGCAGAATAAAATATTTACATTACACATTTTATTCATGACTTTTCGATGTGTGAATGTTTTGCCTGAATTTATGTAAGTGCAACATATGTAATGCTACAGAGACCAGAAGAGGCTGTTGATGCCCTTTGAACTGGAGTTACGCATGGCTGTTAGTTGTCATGTTGATGCTGGGAACTGAACCCAGGTCTTCTGCAAGAGCAACCCATACTGGTAACAACTGAGCCATCTCTCCAAGCCCAGAATAAAATATTTGAAACACTAATAATCAGTCTCCATGAACTAAGAATAAGAAAGTTTAAAATTCAATATTCATTGAAGATATAAAAACACTTAGAAATTACTACTATAATTATAAGAGGTGGAAAATTAAATTCAGGAATATTTTCAGGAACAGTAACAGAAATAAGTAAAAAATAAAAGATAGAGCCCAAAGGTATTCGAGTAGAAGACATGCTCTATTCATACATGAGGCCAAACCGTTTTAAATCCAGCCTTGCTCAGTAGATATGGCTCCTTGTGGACATTTTTTGACATTCTCTCTTGCTACATACATCAACAGGAATATTTACTTTTTCTGTATGGATAATATTTCCTTTTCTGTGGGCATTTTTCCTGTAAGGATGCTGCTCCACAGGTTTCTTTTTAGCATGACTGGAATTCCTAAAAGATGGAGATGTCACAGGCAGTAGTGACTTGGCATGCCAACTTCAGTTAATAAAGGGAATCACTGTTGAGGAGGAAGGAACTGAAATTTTTGTATCAGCTTTCACATCACGACTCTGAGCTGTAGAAACTGGTGAAATAAAACATTCCTTATAGAGCTCTACCTTTTCTATTGTATATGCTATTCTTTTCAAAGTATTCTTTTTTATTTATTTCTATTTTTATTGTATTGTATTTATTTTACTGTGTTTTGTCTGCATGTGTGTGAGTACACTACATGTGTGCAATGCCATTGGAGGCCAGAAGACAGCGTTGGATTCCTTGGAACTGGAGTTACAAATGGTTGTTCATCACCATGCAGGGAATTGAATCCAGGCCCTCTACAAGAGCAACCAGTGATCTGAACCACTGAGACAGCTCTGTAGCCATATATCTGTCGGGGTAGTTTGAAAGATTTGCCAGCTGAATTGGAAATTCATATGCCAGCTGACATATATGAAATTACTGGAAATCTGAGAAAGAATCTTGAGCTGGCTTTCCCATATTTCCTTTCAAAGCACCAGACATTACTGAAGCCTGAATGAACAGCATCAGAGTTCCAAAAACATGGTTATTGGAAGTAACTGATGATCTTTTTTTCAAACTTGATATATGTAGCCTGAAGCAATGCAAGTCGTTGCTGGGTTTTCTGCTACACATTCCTGGTAGCCAGTTGTAGATACTGGGCATTTTATATCACTGAAGGGACCGTTCAGGCAGGGAAGTGGCCAGAGAAAGAGTGGAACCAGAGCAGATCATTGTTGCCCCCAACCTTTGGGCAGGAAGAAGGAAACAACAAAAAAGACAAACACATGTGGCATTCTCAGTACCCCACTATCTCCAACAATAGGTCAACTGAACAAAGAATAGAGAGACATCTGATTTGAATGACAACATACGCTAAATGGATCTAACAGACATCTACCGAATATTCCACCAAGCACCAAAGAATCCGCTTTCTACTCAGCACCCCATGGAACTTTCTCCAAATTTGACAACATACTGGGGCACAAAGCAAACCTCCACAAACACAAAAAATTTGAAATAATTCCATACACCCTATAAGACTACAGCAGAATAAAGTTTAAAATACACACCTAAAAAGGAGATCCAGTAACTACAAGAATTCCTGGAGATTAAACTATACACTCCTAAATGCTGAATGAGTCAAAGAAGAAATTAAAAGAAAAATAAAAGTATTCCTAGACCTAAACAAAAAGGATAATACAACACAACAATATTTTGGGACATTTTATAAGCAGTCTGTAGATGGAAGTTTATTGCTCCAAATGCCTACATTTAAAAAGTCAGAAAGAGCACAAATAAATGACTTAATATTGCAACTCAAGACTCTGGAGAGGCAGAAGCAAGAATAAATGAAACCCAAAAACAGCAAATGAGAAAAAATAACAAAAATCAAAGAAAAAATTTTAGTGAAATAGAAACAAGAAAGCAAAACAAATAACAAATGAATCTAAGAGCTACTTCTTTGAAAAGATAAACAAGATATAGAAACCATTAGTCCAGCTAATCAAATGAAAGAAAGAACAAATCCAAATTAACAAAATCAGAGATGAAAGGGCAAGACCTCACAACAGACAACTAAAAGATGCAGAACGTGATAAGGGAATGCATTAAAAAACCCACGCTCTTCTTAAATTTGAAAACCTAACAGAAATAGGTGAATATCTAAAATCATAGGAATCACCAAAGCTAAGACAAGAAATGATCAACAGCTTAAACAGACCCATAACGTATAAGGAAACTGAAACAGTAGTACAAAACCCTCTGACAAAAAAAGGACAGAACAAGATGTTTACACAGCAGAATTCTACCAGACATATAAAAATCGACTACCAGTGCTACTTAAATTGTCAAAAAGATAGAAACAGAGGGAGAACTCCAAAATCCCTTCTGAGATCGGAATCGTTCTGTTATGAAAACTAGGTAAAGATACAACTAAAACCAAACAACAACAACAACAAAGCCTATAGACCCATATCCTTAACAAATATGGATGCGAAATTCTCAACAAAATACTTGAAAACTTCATACAGACACACATCAAAAATATCATCCACCATGATCAAGTTGGCTTTATTCCAGAGACACAGGGATGATTCAATATACATAAGTCAATAAATGTCATAAATTACATAAATGGACTTAAAGACAAAAATCACATGGTCATCTCAATAGATAGAGAAAAGTCATTTGACAAAATTCAACATACATTTATGTCAAAAATGCTAGAGGGAACTGGACTGGAGGGAATATGCCTTGATACAATTAAAGCTATATCCAAAAACCCTACAGCAAAAACCATTCTAAATGGAGAAAAATGGAAGCATTTCCATTAAAATCAGGAACGAGAGAATCAGAAACTTGTCTACTAGCTCTACTCTTTTTTAATATAGTGCTTAAAACTCTTACTAGGGCAATAAGACAAGAGAAGGAAATAAAAGTAATACTAACTGGAAAACAGACCAAACTATGCAGATTATATGTTATTATACCTAAGAGAACCCAAAAATTCCACTAAAAACTCCTAGAAATGATGAACACTTTCAGCAGAGTGGCAGGTTACAAAATTAATCTGTGAAAATCAGTAAACTCTCTATACACCAAGTGCAAACAATCTGAGAAAGAAGAGTACATGGAAACCCTCCCATTCACAATAGCCTCAAAATTGCCGTCCCTCTGCTCGGGTGGCCCAAGGGGGCTGCAGGGTCTCTGCAGAGAGGAGGTGAGAGGCCCGGAGTCAAAACACAGACACCAGGAGCTGGGTGGAAGCTTGCAGAGGGCGAGCCAACCACAGCAAACTCGTTTATTCAAGGCAGTGCAGAGGGTTTTATGGGTTTGGTTAGCCCATCACCCTATGGGGTGATTCCCAACTGCGGCCAATAGTAATCTGTCCCCAGGTAGATCATCTGGGTGCAGTTTCTCTCCAGACACTGGCTGAAGCTAGTGTTTTGCCTGGCCAGAGCGGAATGCCACGTCCACAGGAGCCATCTCCTTATGCCTCATGACAGGAGGCCATTTCCTTGTTCCTTGTGGCAGGCGACCTGGCTAAGGCCCACACTGCAGTACACCATACAATATCTAAGAAAAAAACCTGACCAAAGACACTAAAGATCTCTAGAATGAAAAATTTAAACCATTGAAGAAAAAGATTGAGGAAGGCATCAGAATATGGAAGGATGTCCCATACTGATGGATTATAAGAAGTAACATTGTGAAAATGGTCACTCTAACAAAAACTATATATAGATAAAATAAAATCCTAAACAAATCCCCATGATTTATTCACAGAATTAGAAAAAAAACCAAGCATTTTAAAATTCATATGGTATCATAAAAGAACCTGAGCACAAAGACCAATGCTGGGGTGATTACCATACTAGATCTTAAATTATATTACAAAGCTATAGTCATAGAAACAGCATGGTACTGCCACAAAACAGACGTAGATCAATGGAACATAATTGAAGATCCAAACATGAGTAAATGCAATTTCAGTCACTTGATACTTGACAACAGTTCCAAGAATACACACTAGAAGAAAGACAGTCTCTTCAACAAATAGTGCTGGCTAAACAGGATCTCTGTCTCTAGAAGAATGAAGCTAAACTCTTTCACATTGCACAAAAGTCAACTAAAAATAGATCAGGCCTCAATGTGAAACCTGAAACTCTGAGAAAACATTGGCAAAAACATATAAGATATCAGTATAGGAAAGGACTTTCTAAATTGGACATCAGTTGCTCAGGAATTAAAGTCAACAGTCAATAGGTGGGAAATTTAAAGTAAAAAGTTTATTTAAAGAAAACAACCGAGGAAGTTAAGAGAAAACACACAGAGTTAGATAAAATCTTCACCAGTGATACATCTGACAGAGGTTCAAAATCCAGAATATACAAAGAATTCAAAGAACAAAGAATCAATAAATGACCCAATTAAAAGATGGGTTGTGGATCTGAATAGAGAGTTCTCAATAGAAGAAATGAAGATGGCTAAGATCTTAAAAAGTGTTCCACATCATTAGTAATTAGGGAAATGCGAATCAAATCACTTTAAGATTTCATCTTACCCCAGCCAAACTGGCTAAGATTAAGAGAACAAATGATACCAAATACTGGAGGGGATGCAGGGAACACAGAATGCTCATTCACTTCTGGTTGGACTGCAAAATCCTGCAATCACTATGGAAAGCAGTGTGGAGAAATACTAAAAATCTAGAAATGAACCAACCTTATGACTCTGTTATACAATTTCTTTGCATACACCCAAAGGACTCATCTGATTGCAGAGATATTTGTACATTCATGTTTGTTGCTGCTCTTTTTACAATAGCTAAGAAATGGAAGCAACCTAAGTGTCCCTCGACTGATGAGTGGATAATGACAGTATGGTACATTTACACAATGAAGTTCTACTCAGTGGTAAAGAAAGATGAAATCATGACACTTACAGGCAAATAGATGGAACTAGGAATATTTATGTAAGTGAGGAAACACAGACTTAGAAAACCAAATAATGCATGTTCTCCATCATTTGTGGATCCTAGCACCAAATCCTTATATGTGAGTATGTATCCTGATGTAACTGCAGGATCCAGGAAAATGAAAAGAACCAGGGACATAAAGGGAAAGAAAGAACTTGAGAGAGAAGAACAGTAGGAGACAGGTGTGACTAAGCAGTGAATGGGTAAAATGTTGGTATTTAAATGGAAGGGGCAGAGGGAAGGTTATACAAAGAGCTGTAGGGGTAAAAGGAAAGGATCTCAAGAAAGGGAGGACCATAGGAGACAAGTATTATCAAGGAAGAAATTGGGCTATTTTAACTAGGGACGGAAGAGGGGGCATTAGACATGGAGAGAGAGGAGAGAGATAAATAATGCCTAGCTAATGTAACAAGCCAGATGGAATCATATTATTTCAAAAACTTACTGAAAAATTACTCATACAGTGCCTCTACATGAGTCCGTGTGTATAACTGAAAACTACATAACAAGAAACAGTGCCAGACAGGAGAAACTTTCCTTTGATTTGTTAACCAGGGCAGTCTAAGAGACTCCGAACACAGACTATTGACACAGTTCTTAATTGCCTCTCAGAACCTGAAGATAAGACCCTGTTACTGAAGACTAGACATACTTCAGACACAGGACTTGGAGCCACAGAACTAAAACTAACCTGGAAGCTACCTCCCAGAAGGCTAGCTCTCACAGTTTTGGAGAACAGTACTCAAGCTTCTAAGGTAGAATATCATTATGCTGGTCAAACCCCTGCTTTAAGGCCTAATAACCACAACAATGACCAGCACAGCAAACTATATTGAGGAAGTATTGGCACTTTTATCCTAGGAGTAATCCACAGTTACCTAACTGGACCTAAAACTACTCAATGCGAGGCAACTCATATGGCATACTGTAAATATAGCCAAATGCACATGGCTTTAGAGGTCGAAGATCTTAGAGGAAAACTCCAAGACTGTCACGTTTCTAGATGAATATAATATCTTACTATGTATTGAATATGGAACCCTGCAATCACAGACAAGTGTGCCAGTCATCACTCATCAAAGAAGCTTCTTTTCCAATGGACAAAGACAATTACAGAGCTGCATAACTGGTCACACACAGAAATTAAGTAACTGGAAATACCCTATCATAGATGACACATCTGACACATCTACAATGGAACCTCTACATATAAGATTCATGAAACACAATGGAACAAGGAGTAGAGAGAATACTAATGCATCTCTCACCTCTCATCAACAAATCTCCCTCATGCAGCAGAGAGCACTGAACTCAGGGCTCAGAGACAGCTGCAAACAAGAGGGTAGAAAGATTATAAGAGTCAGGGAATAAGGTGCATGACCATATGGAAATAGATTCTTACAAGCTTCTGAGACCTTGGTCATATGAACCTACGGCAATGTTGACAGCATGCACAAGACCCATGGAAACTCAAGCCCACAAAAACCTAACATAGAACTGCAGAAATGGACAGCAGGCCCCAGTCTTAGCCTAACAACTAAGCTGTTTACTTCTGGGTAAGAAAGAGCTGATCTTTAAGGGAATGGATTCTAGGTAGGCTGACTAGACCCCAGTCGATGAACTTACACTAAGGGACATCAGTGGATACTAACTTGACTCATTTGGCCTTAAAATAAATGTCAGAATGCCCCGGTGGGGCTGGGGCTCTAGGGGGTGCTGATAGGAAATTAGGTAGAGAGACGACAAAGATGTATATGAAGTACACAAAAATTCAGTTAAATGTATTTTTTAAATAGTGTCCATTCCCTCCCTAGTAGGATTATCCCTTTATAGAATCCTTACTTAGAGAATTTGCTTATATCTAGCTCAAAGACTTCATTCCATGAAAGTCTTGAAAACATATTCTGTTTTCTGGAAGCAAGTAGATGTTTTCTGATGAGGAAAACAGGGAGATGTGTGATGGACCAACAACAAAGTAGACTGCTGGCTAGACCACACTCAGGCTGCATGATCTTCAGCATGATATACATTTTCAAGTCTAGTTCTCTCATCTATAAACTTAAAATTTTTTAAATTTTTGAGAAATAAAAACTATGCATGCTAAAAATGTCATATTCTTATATATCAATAACTACTTTGGAAGTAGTAACTTCACTATTAAATATGTCTATAAGCTATCTGAAGAACCCCTCCCTTAGGTTGTTTACCAAAAATAAATTTTATAGTAGTTTAAATGAGCCATGTCTTCCACATGCTTGGTGGAAGTATTTGAACACTTGGTCCTCAGTTGCTGGCACTGGTTGGGGAGGTTATAGAACCTTTAGGAGGCCTGGCTTTCTGGAGGAAGTACCTCACTGGGGGTGGGCTTTGAAGATTTATAGACTTGCTCCACATCCAGTTCACTCTCTCTTCTTTCTGTGTGTTGTTGAAGATGTGATTGCTCAGTTTTCAGCTTCAACTACCTGATGATGTGTCTCCCTTGCTACTTTGAATTCTGTCTCTGAAGCAATAAGCCAAAACAACTCTTCTGTAAGTTACTTTGGTCATGGTATTTTGTCATAGTAATAGAAAGGTAACTAATACAAAGATATATGCCAGGGGGGCAATATAAAAGTGTTCACAAGAGCACTGTTCAAAAGGATCAGCATAGAAGCTATTCAACAGTGAAATGCATTTAAGTACTTTAAATTTTTTTAGATTTCTTATTTTCATTTAAGGGTGTGTGTGCATGTGTGTGTTCATGTGCGCACACACGCACACATGTTCTACATATGTTAGGGAGCCCACAGGAGGCCAGAAGAAGGCATATGATTCCCTGGACCTGCAGTTGCAAGAATCAGAACCACCTGATGTGGGCTCTGGGATCCAAACTCGGGTCCTGTGGAAGAGCAAGAAGCACACCTAATCACTGAGCCATCTCTCTAGCCCCAGTAAAATGCATTTACAAAATGGAATATTATGCCACAGTGAAAAGAAGTTCTAGTTTCTCTTTGAAATATTAATGAACATGAAAAAAATACAAAACAAGCAGAATAATAAGAATGGTGGTCACATTTGGTAGTGATTGTCAGAAGTTTTCTTGAATAGCATTCTATTCCTAACCTGGGGAACCTACACAAATATTACCTTGAGACAATTGGCTAAACCATGTGTTTGCATTTTGTTCATTTATGTATATAAAGAATCTAATCTCGTTCATCTTTGATAATGAAAGGTAGTGTGTACTTCTATTTAGAAAAAGTGAGACAAATAGGTCTATACTAGCAAAGCAAGATATAGGGTTGCCTTTGTCATATTTGGCATTAAAATATTATGGGGGAATGAAAAATGGAGGAAAGGAAGGCAACTCGGAAATATAAAGAAGAAAAATAATACAAATAAAAGTAGAAAGTAAGGAAGCAGAAATTTGTCATGGAAAAAGGAGAGTTGAAACAGGGCAGGGGAAGACAACATGAGCCACCTTCACACAGTCATCCTGGTTTCCTTCTACTTCACAGTCATGTAGCATGGGGAGTCATGAGACAGACTACATATATCTTGAGACAAGCCTAGGCCAAGTGATGCGATGGTTTAAAGTGAAAACTTTAAGCAGAATATTAAAGTTTAAATTTGCTGTATCAAGTAGTTGTGCAATCTTTTAAAAATAAACCTGGAGAGTAGTTGCTGGAGAAAAAGTACCCCATTTCCACGTATAAATGCCACCATGCTACAACTGCTCAATGAAAGGTACTCTCTTATACTTGGAGGATGCTATATGCACACAGGCCACGTGGAGATGCACAGACCTACTGATAAATTGCAGTCACAGTTCACAGCCCGCTGGAATTCTCCCAGATCCTATACATTCCATCCTGTGACCTCCTTGATTCTCCAGAGCTGCTAATCACTCAATCCTGCCTTGTCTCTCTCTGGAGAACAGGAGAGATTTCACTACATATGTGTATCATTCTGAAACAGTAGGACATTAAGATATTCTCACTGGAACCTCACTCTGACTTCTGACAGACATTTGATTGTCCTTGTGCCAAGGTATAACAGACTCGATGAGCTTGGTGATACATGGTTTCTAACCATTTTAAGTCATCATTCAACATCAGTATGAACATTTGCCTCTCTTCCCAGTTCTTACTAGATGACAGGTTCAGTGCTGACTGATTTTCTGATCATAGTGAATATTTCTTTAATGTGAATTCATACGTTTTATTCTAAGTGCCAGTAGGATCTAATCCTGATCATTCTTATCCCCTTATTGACAGACAAGTGTGTCATCTTTAGGTTTGAATGAGGGTACCCACAGGCAGAAGCATTTACACACAACTCTGAAAATTATTCACCTGATAAAGGTAAGGTACTCTTCAAAGATTTCTAGAATACTAGTTAATTACCTGATATATTCTAAATAGCAAGAATATTTCAGATAGTAAGGGCCCAGGATACACATGTAGATAAATTTATAAGCGACATGTAAAGCATATATAAATTCATAAAAGGAATGTTTCCTTGTTGTATGGACCCCAGCATTCACCTACCTAGGAAGAAATATTGCTTAAATTTGAGCAACAGTAAAATATCTATGTGTTTAGTATATAACTTAAAGTTTTTCAACACATCTAAGTTAGGCCCTGCATGAAAAGAAATACCAATAGTTGATCTTCCAGAAAGTACTCTCTGTTTATAAGCTTATCACCTTTCACTGACTTATATTATATATATATATATATATATTAAAATAAATTCATGGGTCACCATCCAAATTACTTATTATTCAGACCATATGTACCTTTTAAAGGAAAAAAGGCTAGTCCTAACAATTTACTCAAAATTCTAATAATTTCAAGTTAAATGTAAATATTTGTTGTTTAAAAGAAATATATATGTATATGAAGTCAAATGATTGGCATATTTTATGGATTTCATATTTTCCTTCTTAAGTGGAAAATGCCTGTTAAATTTAGTAACAATTTTATGTGAATGAAATACCCAACTACAAACAATGAGCTTTAAATCCAGTTTTGATCTAATGGCATTATATTGGTGAAATAAATCTCTTGTGTCCATGTGGTTTCTTGTAATGTGATTGTGCTTATAGTTGCTGTTCTGCTCTAGGGGAGTGATGGATGACCTCGGGACTTAACCCAATTGTACATCAAGTTCTTGCTAATCTCACACAAGCCCTTCATAAATCTGAATAATTTGCTGCTGCAGCTTTTGTGTGTGCTCTAGAGTGGTGTTGGTCTAAAATTATGGATTATTGCAACTTTGAAAACACAAGGGCTTTTATTGTTTCTATAAGTGAATTATGTTTTCATATCTTTTACATTGCTGTAGTAAGTATTGCTTAGCAACAAGTCTCCAAGACTGAGGAACTAGAGCACGCCTTCTTAGCGTACTATACTAATGTCCCCACCCCATTTCACTACCATACTGTTTGAAGAAATTCACTGATGGCTTTCTGACCTTTTTAATCCAGAAGAATAAATTCTTCTCACCCTGTGTGTGTCTATGTGCATGTGTGTGTATGTGTTTATGTGCAGATGTGCATGCACATATGTGTGCATGTATAGGCCAGAGGTCAAGGTTGAGTGTCTTCCTCTAATGTTTTCTACCTTAATTTTTGAGGTAGGGTCTCTCTTGACTCTGGAACACATGCCTTGGCTATAGTGACTGTCCACTGAACTCCAGGGATTTATCTATGTTTACCCCAAAGCCACCATACTGGCTTTTATGTGGGTGTTGAGGATCTAAACTCAGGTCTTCATGCTTTCACAGCAAGACATTTACTGAAATAGTCTTATCCTTAGTCATCTCTTTTCACCTCTTAAAGAAATGTATATATCTATGAAATTAAACATATTAACTCTCTTGTTATAGTAAAGACAAAATATAAAATACCACAGATGTGTCGACCAGGATTGAATGTACATACAAAGCATTTCCCATAGAGACCAATCCATGCTATTTGTTTTAAACACATGCCACCTGGAGCAGACCCATGTCATTTTACTGCGTTTGTCTGTCCCTTGTTTAAGAAGACATACAGGATATACCACAATCAGAAGCATGCCGCTTAGGTGTATTTCACACTGAGAAAGGTATGTCACTTCACACTTCACCAAGCTCTGTTTGTGTCAAGGTAATGTACTTTGGGGAGACATGAGATCTTAGGACACACCTATGGCAAAAGTAAATATCTTTCTTCTACCTCTGTGAGGTTGAAGGATGTCTTTGGTCTACTCTGACAGAAATGTTTCTAAAAGCATCCAAGATTCATGGCTCACTTTGAAAGCAATTCTGAATCAACCAGAAGTTGTGTAAGATAAGCACACAGCATGGACCACCGTACCCACTCAGGATTTAGCTCACAAGCTGTGCACACATATTATGATACTGTGTTGGCATTGGAGGCAGCTATTTTTATCTTCCATTTGGTTCTGGATTTGTGTGGCTCCTTGGGGAGGATTCTTCACCCAGTCTACACAATTGTGCTCTTAAATGATGACAGGAGGCGTGGAAGCAAGTGAAATTTTCTCATGACTTTAATTTTTAAAACTGGGTTAATATGCTTTAAACGCTAGTGTGAGAGAAGTAAAGAGCAATATAAGATGCCACAAAATGGGTGACCCTCTGAATGATGTATGAGACTACATTGGAAGTAGAAACTTTCAGTTTCTTTTCAGCTTTTTTGTTTCCCATTGCACATCACTAGCCATTAGTAGAAATTCCATTTTTCTTCTTTTAATCAAATTATTGAACTTGAAATATTAAAGTGGTCAATGTCCTTACATAAACCAATACTTCACTCAGCCAAACCACATGCAATGAACAGCAATTTTAAACTATTACATATCTATAATCAATTTTTGGATGCTGAAATAAGCTATACTGTAGAAGTAAAGTAAGAATTAGTTAAAACTGAGATGTGAGATCTTATTACATATGGATATAGTAGAAACCATAATTTCTGATAGTCTAAATTTTAATAGAAGTTAGAAATATTCAATATTGTCTTCTTGTATTCAAGTAAAATACAAATATATCCTAGGGAAAATGTAATTGTTCTTTTGCTCTTGAATATCCCATCCATAATGGATATTATATTTTGACATGATTTTATAAAGTTAAATGTTTCTTTTGACAAGGAACATTTATCACCTAAAATACTCAAAGCTTTGGGCTTTTCTTTCACTTTTTCTTTTATAAAATTTATCTCTTGTTTTTTTTTTTCAGTTATTCAAGCTCCTGTTGTTGACTTTGTTAGGTTGAATGATAATCTGACCACTGCATGGAACTCACTAGATTTTATTTTGACTCTCAGTTGATGACAGGTCTATAAGTCTATGGTATTATTGTGAAATGTTCCACATAAACAAGACAAAATTATGAATGTCAAATCATACTCTCATCTTTTCTTTTTTCCTCCTATTGTTCAAAGATTAACTATTCATCAAGAAAAAACCTCATATATGTGATATATATCATATGTATATATACACTATATGCATTTCTATATGTCTGTCTAGAAAATATTCATGACAATAGTAGAATGTTATAGCCAGAATACTTTATTATTTGGAGTAAAGATGAGCATGGGTGGGAGTGGAAATATAATAGATGACAATTACTTAACAGAGAAGAAGGCATACATTTTTCTTCTCAAAGAGAATAACCTCCATTCTGAAATATGACAAAAAATATATAAAGGAATTAAAATCTTTTTTTGAAAAAGTACTTCTCCATTCTCAAACAGGATTAGGGAAAGATTATATCCTGTGACAAAAAGAACAGGAAATATTTTTTAAATGTCATGTATTATCTTGTGTTGCAACCATGTAAACATACTGGTCAGCTCTTCTACTGAAAGAAGAAAGCATCCTTGGTAAATAGCTCCAGACAGTGCTCCCATGGAACCCTCACCACATTCCTGCTGAGGTAACTCAACGTCCAACAGTTAAGGAAGATATATAGTCCTGAGTGGAGAAGAAAAGTTCATGGAACAGAAAGCCCACTCATTTGCTTAAGATTTATGGGCAGTGACTGAGATTATCCTAGTACAATGCCAATGTTTTCTCCAAGCCATTGTAGATGAGATACGTCAAATACTTGGAAAAGGTGGTGAGAGAGATAAGTGGTAGGCTCTATATGGGCAATGACCATAATAATATCAGAGTTGACAAGGTTTGATCCAGTTAACTTTCTATTATTGTGATGAGAATACTCCAACCAAAACCAGCTTGGGAAGGAAAGAGTTTATTTGGTCTACAGCTCAGAGCATATGAGCAAGTAAAGCCAAGGCAGTAACTGAAGGCAATCTGGAGGCAAAGGCTGAAGTACAAACCAAAGAGGAACACTGTTTACTGGCTTGCTCCTCTAGCCTGTGCTCAGCCTGATTTGTTAAACAGCCCAGGACCACCTGCCCCAGGGTGGAACCACCCACAGTGGGCTGGGCCCTCCCTCATCACTCAACAATAAAAAAGCTTCACAGACATGACCACACACCAGTTCAATAGAGAAAATCATCCAACTGAGAGTCCCTCTTCCCAGATGTGTCAAGCTGACAACTGAAACCATCCAACACAGATGCGGGAACAAATGTTGTAATGACCCTCTGTAAAGCATAATGAGAAATGAAGGGTCATTAACATGCACCGATCTCTAAGAAGAGATTATCTTGGTAGCTTGTGAAGATTTTTGTCTCCCTCTTTAAGATGGGTAAGAGGCAGACAGGAGACCTGAGAAAGTCACTCATCAATTAAGGTGGATCTGCAATGACAAAACTAAGATTTTGGTTGAGAACTCTTAGAGCTGTAAACTCTGAGAGGGGAGCATACTTGGGCAGATGCCCTCTGAGGATACTCAGTCCTATAACTCTCTGTTCCTTGTCCTAATTTTTAATTGGGCTGTTTGTTTCTTGATGTTGTTTTGTTTTTTTTTAAATTCTTTGTGTATTTTAGATACCGGTTAAAAGTCTGGTGTAGATTTGGGAGGAGTTAGGGAGGGATGAATATGATCAATATACGTTGTGTGAAATTCTCAAAGAATTAGCAAAAATATTACATTTTAAAAGGAAAACTCAGTGCTGAGGTGACTGGTTTTAAAAAAGAAATGGCCAGTGCTAAGTGAACTGGAGATGATAAAACTGACCTGTCACACTATGAAGAATAAACAAGTTGCTAAGCATTCTAGGATAAATAAATTATAAGTCAAGACAATCCAGCAGAGATTTTGTTTAATGGAAGAACATGTAATATATTATTACTTCTCAAGAATTCTAAAGAAAGATAATTAAGGACTGTCCAAAGAATTGTTCCTGGCATATTATTTTTGTTATATAAATAACAGACCTTGAAATGCTAAAGGTTTGTGATCTAGATTATATAATGTGGTAGACTTAGCAGTCCTCTTTCATAAGCTGAGGCTGTACACCAGGGACTGAACTCATGGAGAATATGAGGAAACTACATAAGCAAGTTCGCAGACTCCTTCTTCACTGACCCAAAGGAAAGGATATCTCTTTCCCAACCCGTACCTTTGACTGAATTCGCTGAGCAGAGAAAGAGAAAAAAGACTATGCTGATTTAATGATCGATTGGCTAGTATGTACAAGATACATTCTGTCATGATCCAGTCATTTCCCAATAGTTTCACAATCAGGGAACCAAGCCACCAACACACAAGCACCGAACAGATTTTACACAATAATTTAAACACCATCCAATCAGAGAAATCATTTTACAGAAAAGATATAGGAATATCTTTGTGGGATGGCCATCATAGAACTAACTCCATTATTCAGTTCACTGTTTATACCACTTAGTAGCAAGTTTCATAATAACTGATATGAACTTCTTAAAACATATCTAAAGGACTACTTCATAAGAAACTACTGAAAGAATCTATCCTCTAGAATGTGATACAAGCTTTAAGTTTGAGACTTCCTCATACTTCAGTCCTCCCATAGAAATGATACTTGAGTGTCAAAATCAAAGAATCAAAACATGGATATTATGTCTTTAGAAGTTCTATGTGACTAGATTCCTTCATAAATTTATTTAATATATTTATGTTTTGCTCTTTTTTTGTGTATGTGTGTATGTATGTGCTCACTGACTGGTTAGACCATCCGGCCAGCCAGCTCCTGGGATCTGCCCCTGCTCCTCCTCAACACTCATATTACAGGAATGAAGCACTGTGCCCAGCTCTGCATGCAGGTGCTGGCGATTTACATTCAGGTCTTCATGCCTGTGTGGTAAGAATTTTACCAAGTCACCTCCTCAGCCCCATCCTCTACCTTTTGAGCACAATATAGATTTAATAATATTCTCCATTTGCATTGTTTGTACAGACCTAAAATTAATTTCTCTTTCTTTTAAAATGTTGCTTTTGTAGTTTGTAGTTCTACATTTTTTGCATGTGTATATGAGTGCAAAGTGCATGTGTGTATGCATGTTTATGTGCGAGAGTGTATGTGTGTGTGCAAGTGTAATGTGTGTGCATTTTGGAACAATCTTAGTTTTTTTCTCCAAAAATGAACAGTTGTTTTCAGTGAATACTTTGTTCAGAATTACTAGTTAGATATTTGTGGAAGCAGCAGCCTCATGATACTTTGACTCAAAGAAATGATTATGTCAATAATACCTGAAAAATAAAGGAATGTGTTCTTAGACAACATATGAGAAGTATGCTGACTGATTTTTTAAAAAATATCTATATACTAAGAGTATTGAAAAAATAGAATGAAAGCTAAATTTTCATAAAACAATCTAAAATAAAACATGCTAATATTTTAGCTGCTGTACTAAGAAAGTATACTCCAAGAGCTAGTGAGCTCCAGCATGCTAGAAAGATCCAATTCGCAATCAAGTAGCCATTTATTGAGAATTTAAACATTGTCTTGAATTAGTTTACCTACAGGGTACCTAATGAGGGAAATTTCAAAATTAGTTCATTCCTAAAGGAAATGGAGATGACCTCAGATATGTTATCAGTTCAGAAAACAGTAAACTGTTTCCTAGAAAATAGCTCCTTTTGGCCTCAGACCTCAAGAAGATAATATCTGCAGATCTCTGATAAAAGTGTCTCATAGGCATGTCTCTTCAAATAAAATATATTCTCTCTCTGCTCTGTGAGCATTAATTTTCATGTACATTTGTTACAGTTCAAGACTTAAGATAATGCTCTGTAAACTGGGAGCAGCTATTAGCACATTAATTAGGATTTTCTTTGTAGTTCTATTGAGAAAGAGAATTATTTGTTGGATTAAATTTTTTGCCCTGAGAACTCCGGTTTTCAAGTTCAGTTGAAGACTTTGTTACAAGCATGAAACAAAGCTCCCACACAAGTGCATTTGCAAACACTCCACATTTATGCACTTTACTTTGTCCTGTACTTACAGACATACATGGCTATTAAGCATGAAAGAACCTTAACTTCGTACCAAGAATTGATTTTGTGGGTTGGAAAAGGAGCATAAATATAACCCAGCTTAGCAAATTTTCTATGAGTTAGTCTGCATTGTGTGACTCCTTGAAAGCAAATAATTTCCTCTTCAATTCTACACAAGCCACAGTTTATTATAAATTACTTTGACTTTCCAAAATGCTGGTACCAAAAATAGGGAAAGCACCAGTTTTTATTGCCTAAATTAGAATACACATGATGAAATATTATACCTTGAAGTTACTAGAGTCACCCTAAGAGAATTTTATCTTTATTCAGTTTGTGCTCTTGTTGACACATGTGTTAGTTTTATGCCACACTCTGTTCTTAACAAAAATGCTGAAAAGTATTTTCCTTTCAAACAGATTCACCTAATTTAACTGAAAGTTTCAGGTTCTTATGCGGCTTTCTAGGGACACAGTTGAACACTATGGAGGTGCAAGAGTCTATAGAGTGCCCTCCTTTTAGATAAAGCACTGCAGCTTGAAAAGTAATCATTCCTAGTTTTTTCCCAGTTCTCTTGCTGCTGTCCTACACCCCTTCCCAGCCCTTACTTTTTCCATTCTTGTTTGTTTTTCTTCCACAAGACAGATGTCTCAGAGGTAGAGATAAGGCTTTGCTGTCATCCAATAAGAAGAAACCTGTGTGGCTGACTACAGACGTAGTAGCTAATCAATCAAAGCTTACTGGTAATCACAACAAATAATGGAAGTAAATGAGAGAAAAACAAGGAAAAGACTCCTAGACATAGCTGACACACTAAGTTCTTTGTAGCCAGTACCTCTCTAAGAAAGGAAGACAACAGAAATGATAGTATTTGACAATTATTTAGGATCTGATTTTTGTGCTAGGTACCCTAGTAAGGAATTTAGTATTTTGTCATCCTATTGATGAATTAAATTGAGTGATAATGTTCTCACATCACAGAAAATGAAACCAAGGTCCAGAAAGATGAAAAGATGCTACCAATATTTCACCAGATGGTATCAGAGCTGGTATCTGAGCCTAGCTCCTTTGTGCTCAGAATTTTGTCTATCGATTCATGCTTTAACTCTCTTTGTGTGTTATTTCATAGAAGCATTAGTGAAATAAAAGAAACAGAATAAATATTGAGCTCTAACTTGCAATAATCAATGAAGAACATGAATCTGATTTATTAACTGTGTTACTGAGATCATAATACACCTTATAGGAATATTGTTATAAAGGAAGAGAGAAGCAAATTTATCACATATGCTAAGATTTTAAGATGTACTTCCCCACACATGGTCTCTCCTGTCTACCCTCCTAAGTAGAAATTTAACAATAACTTACCCCGTACTCCATTCTCAGGTTTAGGGAATTCATCTTAAGTATCTTATGGAAGGTGTAGACTGCTTGCCACACTAGAAGCTGCAAATGCCACTGACTTTGTATGACTTCCTCATAGCTATCACTTCAGCACAAAACTTTTCCCAGATACTTCCCTGGCCGGCCACTGCATGATGGACTTAGTATCTGTGAGAAAAAAAAGTGATAATGTGCAATTATTTTTCTGGGGTCATAGATGCAGAGAGTCGGCCAATGGCTGAGGTAGAACTAGAAGCAGCATCTGCGGTGGCTTCCAGGGGCAGTAGCATAGGAAGTGGTAAATGGTAGTCTCTTTTAAAACAGTGGTCTTAGGAAACTGATTCTCTGGTATAGCCTTTTCACGGCTTCTGACTGCTACCTAGCTCTTGCTTGTCTGCTTGTTTGGGGTGGGATCAAACCTAGGAAAATACACTGAGCTGTATCCTCCGACCTACATATCCTGTTTTACCTTTGTTTTCTGGTCCAACCCAATGAGCTACCCAATATTCTAGTGATATGTTGTTGTTGTTGTTGTTGTTATTATTATTTGAAATGAGTTAGTTTTATTCATTTTGTATTTTTATCAATCTACCAGAGGAAAATAATCCTAATATATGAACTACTAGCTTTTTTAAGTATATCAAATTCTTAACATGATATTTAGCTTCTGATTTCATTACATTAAGACTTTCTGACTACAAATCATTGGTAATCACCATTTTAATCAATTAAAAGAGTTAATCTTTAACTCAGTAAATCTATGAAAGTCTTCATGTGTTAAACTCTCTTGAAGAAATCAAGATATCCAAAAGTAAATCAAGATCTCAGCATAATGAGACCGAGGTAGGGGATCTGAGGAAGAAGCAATCATCACAATATCACAATAAGGTCACAATCTAGCTATAGTTTACACTTATGACAGTTTAAAAGTACAAATAGTAAATAATCAATATGTTCAATTCTGAAATGTTTTTCCCAAAATATACATATTTATTGGAGAACAAATAAATCATCATTATCAATATCATCAATGCCATTGGCATTCACTGAACATTTATGAAGCAATTATACCTGTTATTTTATTGCCATAATTTTACAAATAAAGAAGCAGAAGCTCAGAAAAGTGAAATCAGCTATTAGGGAGAGCTGGGATTTGAACCAAAGCAGTGATTACAATTGTGACTTTATTGCTTTTACAAATAGAAGAAAAGACAATATGAAGGAACATCACATGGGAGCAGAGGAGCTTTCCTTCCAACAGTCTTATACCAGCTCCTTTCTATTCTCCAATATGTTTACAGAGAAAAAGGTAAAAGGAGGAGAAGACTGCCATCTTGCTGGGCGTCTCTTAAGCTAATCCCACTGCTCCATTCATATCAATTTTCCACACTCACTTCACCCTTCCTTCATTTGCTCCCATTCCTACCTAATAATTCTCGTCATCATTATCCCTAGTCTACCAAGAAAATGATACATATTCTGGGGATACAAATGTGACACTATAGGCCTTTGTACACACACAGACACAGACACACACACACACACACACATGAGTACTTGAAATTGGGAAGGGGTAGGAATGCAGATGGGAGAGGAAATCTAAGTACATTGCAGAAGATGGAGCAAAAAGACTCTAAGAGCCAGGGGCAGTAGATGACCACAAGGAGCAAAGTCTTCCAGGTGGCCGGGAACTTGGTCATATGAACTTATCGCAATGGTGACAGCATGCACAGATCAATGCAAACTCAAAGCAGACAAAAACCCAGCACAGAAGTGGGGAAATGGGTAAGAAGTCTCAGTCCTAGCTGAGGAATTATTGGCAACTGATAACTTCCAAGTAAGGAAGATTTCATCTTCTTTTAGGAAGCGAAGCCAGGTGCCAGTGAATGAACTCACACTGAGGGATGTCTGGGGATACCAACTTGACTCAATAAGTTTAGCATAAATGACAGAATGCATGAAATCTGGCAGTGGGGCTGGGATATGGGAGTGCAAATAGGGGAGTGGTGAAAATATGATCAAGATGCAGTTCACAAAATGCACAAAAAGTCAGTAAAACATTGATAAGAAAAGAAAAACAATCTTAAATTTCACATCAGAGATATTACCATCCTTGCTTTCAATATATACTATAAGGCTATAATGATAAAACCAGTTGTGCTGCCATAAAAGCATAAATACTGATCAATAGAATAGAACTGAAGACCCAGCTAATAAACCCATGCTCCTAGAGTCACCAGCATTTTGGCAAAGAAATCAAAAATATGCACTGGAGATGGGATAACATCTTTAACAAATGGTACTGGTCAAACTGGATAGCCATGTCTGGAAAATGAAACTAGATCCTTGTCTCTCACTCTGCAAGTAGCTCAACTCCAAGTGAATTAAGAACTTCAGCGCAGGACCTGATACTCTGAATTATTTAGAGAAGAATGGAGGGAATACATTTCAGTTTATATGTACAGGTATACAAAGAAGCCTAGAACATAGGGTTGGAGAGCTGGCTCAGCAGTTAAGAGTATTGGTTGCTCTTGTAGAGGACCTAGGTTCAAATCTCAGCACCTACATGGTGGCTAAAAACAATCTGTGACTCCAGTTCTGGGGGATCCTATAGCCTCTTCTGACCTCTATGGGCATTGCACGACATGGGTGTACTTAGATACATCCAGGAAATACACTTATATACATAAAATAAAAATAAAATATCTTAAAAATAAGTCTATAACACCCTATACAGATTATACATTGCCTAATATTTTAAAGTTATGAATCACATTTTAATTGTTAGTTTTTATTTTTAATAAGCTCTTATTTTCTCCTTGGTTAAAATACAAAAGACTTGTTTTCTACCTTAGAGGTGGATTCTAAGAGTTTTATTTGACTAGCATTATAGATGATTCAGATTCTCTTGTCAGCTGAATTGCTCATGTCTGTTTCATATTTCAAAAAAATTCCTTCTGAATGTCATATACCTCTTGTTTGATCATATAATTTTTTTCTTTACCAGATATGGTGCATGATTCCATAAACCAAAATAAATCTATTACAACTTTGGGTCCATCTTATCTTTTCAAGGAAAATGATCCGGTAGATTATATTGCCTCTAGTCTCGTGCTTTAAACTACATGAAACATTAATGGAAACTAGTGCTCTACAGAATTTTTAGATTATTTTGAAAACATAATTTTAAAATAATTACAGATTCATAGGAAGTTGCTTTAAGAAACTTACAGAAAAGCTCATGTCCGTTTGCTCAGTCTCTCTTAGGAAGATTATCTTTCAGAGATACCAAAACCAAGAAATGGATGTTGGAAAGTTCACCGATCTTATTCATGTGTGACAGTTTTACACATACACATTTGTGTGTGTGTGTGTGTGCTCATCAGTACACACACATGTGTGGAATTCTATACAATTATATCACATAGATAGCTTTGCATAACCCCCACTACAATCAACATGTTTGTTCTAGCACAACAATACTCCTTCCTATGTAACCTTAACCTTCTACCCTGTCTTTATTCTTAAACCTGACAACTACTAACTTCTCTATAATTTTATTTCAATAACCTACATGATTGGAATCACACCATATATATTTGAGATTGGGTTTTTTAAAGTACCATATATTAATTATACATTTTAATGAAATTCATTCAACTCATTTTTTAAACTTCCACATAAGAGAAAGACATGCAGTCTTTGCCTACCTGTGTCTGGTTTATTTCCTTTAACATCACACACTCCGGTTCCAATCATTTGTTTCAAATGACAGGATTTTATGTTGGAATAATAGTCCATTGTGTAGATTCATAATATTTCCCATATTCAGGTATCTCTTTGATATGATGATTCCATACCCAGAAGTATGTCTGAATCATATATTAAACCTAGTTTTAGATTATGTAAAATATATTTATTTTTATTTTATGTGTATGAGTGTTATGCCATGTATGTAAGTACAGCCACGGTGGCCGCACAGTGCTGGTGGAACACAAAAGAGTGTCAGATCTCTTGGAACTGGAGTTATAGATGGTTGCTAGCTATCATGTGGGTTGCTGGGATTCAAATCCCAGTCCTTTGCAATGGCAGTCAATGCTCTTATCCACTGAGTTGGAGGAAGCCTGGGAGGTGTATGAAAATCTTAACAAGGTTTGAATTATATTTAAAAATCTGGGGTCCCAAGCCAGCCTGGGCTATATAATGAGGCTCTGTCTCAACAAAAATTAAATAAACAAATAAATACACATATAAATCAACCAAATCTATATAAAAATTAAGAGACCAATTTTTCTTATCAATAATATTTCCTGGAGATTCAGTCAGGTTGTGGCAGGTATTAACAGTTCATTTCCTTGTGTCTGTAAATAATGTTCTGTGATTTCACCTTCCCACTGCTTAGTGTGAACTCTTCATGATTTTATTTACAAACTTTCTGTCCATCTCAATGAAATGTCAGCCTTACATTTTGTCTACTTTCTGAATGAATTATTTCTTTCCTTTTATATCCCTATTTTTTATAGGTGCCAGTCTCTTAACAGATAGCTTCCAAAACTTTCATTAAATTCATACTTTGTCTTCTATTAAAATTTTTTTTTAAATATCAAAAAGTATTTGTTTTTTTGTTTTTGAGATGGGGGTCTCCCTGTAGGCACAGATGGCCTAGAACTTACTATGTAGACCAGTCTGGCCTCAAACTCACAGAGTCACCTGCCCTAGTGTCCTGAGTGCTAGGATTGCAGGCATATACCACCATCTCTAGCCAAAAGGTGTTAGTTTTACCCATATTTTAGATGACTTTTTGTGATTTTTCACACAGCATAATTTGATGATATTTAGGTCCCCTTCCCTAAGCACACCTCCTGCCACTGCCCCTCCCCAATTTTAATGTCCTGTCATATATATATATATATATATATATATATATATATATATAATTATATATATATACATAGTAGGTCACAACCTATTAATGAGATCCAGACCCAGTTTTTCACTTTTTTTCTTAATGGCTCATGTATCCTCTGTAGACTGAATGTAAAATGCCTCCCAAAGCCCACGTTTAGAAGACTGTGCACTCTGTCCATAGTGCTATTGGTGAGAACCTTTAGCGTGCAGCCTGAGGGAGGAAGCTGGGACATGGAGCTGTGCCCTGAAGAGAATGGAAGGCCATCTCCTTCCCTTCACTCTTTTTTTCTTCATTACCCTAAGGTGAATAGGCCTCCTCTATCAGGTGCGCCCGCCATGATTCATGTTAACCGAGAGCTTACCAATAGCTTTGAGTCCTGAAATTATCCTTCTTCCTGTTTTATTTTTTTCACTTTTACATTTAAATCCATAAGTCATTGTGAATTAATAAAAAATAACAAAGTTAAATTTGAATTTTGCTGTGATTTTGTTTGATTTTTGCTTTCATTTGGGTTTTGCCTGTGGGTGTCCAATTGCCCCAGCTCTTTGTGAAAAATTATTCTTTCTTCATTGAATTGTTTTTGTGTCTTTGTAAAAACAAATCAGTTGGCCATATCATAATCATGAATTTCAATTCTGGTTCTCTGTTCTGTTTCATTGCATGTGTCCATCCCTCTTCCTATGCTACAGCTTGGTTATTGTATTAGATATTAATTTATATATCTATTTAATCATTTATTTCTCTTTCTCAATACTTTATTAGTTATTCCAGTCCCTTTGCTTTTCTTCACATGTCTTAGAATATGTTTGTCTATGTTATTTAATTGAACTTTTGAGATTTACATATGATATATTTTGATGTTATTTAGTTTCCCCACCTTCCCCCACTGCCCCTTGCCCAAGATAATCTACTCTCTTACATATATAATATGGTCAGTAGAGTCTAATTTGCGTACCCAAATGTCCTTCTGTGTGGGTTCATCCACTGGACCTACCAAGAGTAACATTCCTATGTGTTTCTGCCTCTCAACAGCCATCGATAGCCAAAAGTGCCTTAGGTTGAGATGGGATTTCCTACCTACTTCCACATGGCTAGGAAGAAATTTGTCTAGTTTGAGATAGCATAGGGCTTTTGCATGCTGTCATCATTCTTGTGAGTTTATATGAGTAACTGACCAACTGTATGGAAAAATCTATTTCTTTCTGGTCAACCACCTTCTCTGAGTCTTGTAAACATTCCTCCTCTTCTTCCACAATGATCCCTCAGCCCTAGGAAACAATAGCCTGAAATGGGTGTCCTACTAAGAGGTAAGTATTCTGGGGTTTCTGGTTCTCTCCATGTTGATCAATTGTTGGTTTCTGTGTTAACCACCATCTGCTGCATAAGGAAACTTTTCTGGTAAGAGGTGAGAGATGCATTCATCTTATGTGTAGAGATTGCATTGAAAATGTGTCACTTAGGGTTAAGGGTGTAAGAGATACCTATTTTCTATGTGGGACCAGTTCTGTAACTCTGTAATTGTCTCTATTGCAAAAATAGCTTCTTTGAAGATGGATAAAAGGTACACTTGTCTGTCAATATGAGGATGAACATTTAAAGTAAGAAATTATGTTCATCTAGGAATGTAGCAAAAGTAAGTCTCAAGTTCTATGCATTTGTCTTCAGATTTCATGCTTTCATTTTTCTTTACCACTGAGTAGAACTCCATTGTGTAAATATAACACATTTTCGTTATCCATTCATCAGTTGAGAGACATTTAAGTTGTTTCTATTTCTTAGTTATTGTGAAAAGAACAGCAACAACCAATGTGCAAGCATCTCTGTAGTAGGATAAGTCCTTTGGTTATATACCAAGGAGATGTGTGACCAGATCATTGTGGTAGGTTTATTTTTAGTTTTTTAAGAGTTCTCCATAATGATTTCCACAGTGGTTGCACCGGTTTGCAATCACACCAACAGTACTTAAGGGTTCACTTTTTGTTACATCCAAGCCAACATTTGATGTCATTTTTTTCTCTTGACCTTAGCCATTCTGACTGGTATTAGATGAAATCTTAAAGTAGTCTTGGTTTGCATTTCCGTAATTACTAAGAATGTCAAACACTTTTAGGGTATTTATTTGCCATGGTTCATTATTCTATTGAGAGTTCTCTGTTCAGCTCCACCACCCACTTTTTAATTGAATCATTGTTTTCTTCTTTGTTTTTTGAGTTCTTTTTGTAGTTTGGATATCAATACTCTCAGACTTTATAGGCTTCCACTTCATAAGATTGTTTTCTTTGCTGTACAGAGGCTTTTTAGTTAATGAGGTCCCATTTATCAATTGTTGATCTTAATTCCAGAGTAACTGATATCTGATTTAGAAAGTCCTTTCCTTCACCTATATCTTGTTATGGTACTATCTGTGTTTTCTTCTAACAGTTTCAGAGTTTCAGGTTTCACATGGAAATCTTTGATCTATTTGTAGTTGACTTTAGTGCAGGGTGATAGGCATGGCTCTAATTTTGTTCCTCTACACATGGAGATGTAATTTTGCAAGCACAATTTTATCCAGTGTGTGTTCTTGACATTTTTGTCAAATATCAGGTGGCTATAATTGTGGGCATTCATGTTTGAATCTTCTATTTTGTTCCATTGATCTACAATGCCAGGATATTTTTCTGTGTCAAGACCAGGCTGGTGTTTTTCGCATTATGCCCCTGTAATATAGATTGAGGTCTGGAATGGTAATTCCCCTGGCATTGCTCTTTCTGCTCAAGATTATTTTGACTATTTGGGGCCTTTTGTTTCCATATGATTTTTAGGATTTACTTTTCTATCTCTTTGAAGAATGTGACAGGGATTTTGATTGGGACTGCATTGAATCTAACTTCCCTTGGTAGGAGGGTCAGTTTTACTATATAGATTCTACCAATCCACGAACCCAAGAGGTCTTTCCAACTCCTATGTCTCCCTCAATCTCTTTTGTCAAAGTTTAAAAATTTTAATAATTATACCTTTATAGAATAGAATAATTATACCTTCACTTGCTTTCCTTCTCCTGCCATTCCTTTCTTCAGTTCTCTGTATTGCTTTCAGTATTCTCTGTAAGGCTAATTTTGCAAACAGTTTCTTTTGGTCTACTCCTGTCATGGAATACTTTTCTTTCCCTCTTCTACTATGGTCTCCAGCTTTGCTGTTTGGCATCTAGGATCATTTAGAACCTGGAATACTTTGCTCCAGGTTCTTTTGGCATTCATAGTTTAGGTAGAAAAGTCAGTTATAATTCTGACGTGTTTTCTTTTATATCTGCCTTGTTTTTCTCTTGCACCTTTTGGTAGTTTCTCTCTGTTCTGTACATTTAGTGTTTTTACTATGATATGCCTTGGGGAGTTTCTGTTCTGATCCCGTCTATTTGGTGGTCTCTTTCCTGTATCTGTATGGGTACATCTTTCCTTAATTTAGGAAAATTCTCTTCTATAAAGCTGTTGAAGATCTGGTCAATGACACTGGCCTGAGATTCTTTCCCTTCCTCTGTCTGCGATGTGTAGATTTGGTCTTTTCATTTTTTTCATAATTATCTAGTCTTGACATTCTGTTTTCCATTTCATTCATTCTGCTGGTAAGGCTTTTTCTTGTCATTTCAATTTGACTTATTGTGTTTTTCAATTTCATCTTCATTTCAGTCTGAGTTTTCTTCGCTGTATCTTTCTCATTAATTCACCCTTCAAATCCTGAATTTTCTTTGTCATTTCTTTCATCTGCATACTTGTGCAAACTTGAACTTCAGTCAGGAGTTTATCCCTATCCTTTCTAGTTCTGCAAGTTGTTTGTATATTCTTGAAATTTAATGAACTCTCTGTTCATGTTTATGAATCTTTTTAAATTCTGGGGCCCCTCTAGTTAGTTCTCCTTATAAAACCTCTCTTTAGGACTAGGAGGTAATGAGGATGTAGTGTTTTTGGTTTCTCATACCATTTTTATTTCTTCATTGTGGTCTTGGCATGTAGATTTATTTTGTTGCCTCTGTTTCTGATATAAAACTCAAGCTCACCTTTGTTACACTGAATTTTGATTCTGTTTATATTGTTGATGAAGCTTGGTTGCTTTCTAATCCAGTATGAATATTGATATGGGCTGCTGGTTCTCTCTTTTGCTTTTTTTTTAATAATAAAAGTTTTCCATTTTATTTGACAATGAGCAATATAGAGAAAAATCACAATATCTATTACACTTTTATTTTTACTTGTATTCAAGTGTGTATGTGTGTCTCTGTGTATACCATATATGTGCTAGAGTTCATGGAGTCCAAAGCAGGTATGAGATCCCCTAGGTCTTGAGTTCCAGGACATTGTAAGCTGCTAGTTGTGGGTGCTGGGAATTCAGCTCAGGCTCTCTGGAAGAGCAGCAAGTATTTGAACCACTGGCCTTCTCAGCCTTATGAAAAACCAAAATCAAGTTTTCTAATATCTCAGCTTTAACTCTGATCTCAAATATCAAATACGCACATGGAGCACTGAGGGAGGAAGGGGACACCCACCTAGTCAGCCAGATCAGTTGAATCAACCCTGGCAATCAATGGGGTGACAGATGTCGTAGCCAAATGGCCCTCATACCTGGTCATGATGGGGGAGGGTTGTCAGGAGGAGGGATAGAGGGAAGCAGGTGTTAATGGGGACAGGGTGGGCATAATGTGAATGCTAGAACTGGGAAGGAAGGAGGGAGGTCAGACGGGAGGAAAAAGAGCAGAAATGAATGAGTCTTGGAGGGCTGGGAACCCAGAGGGAAATGTGATGCCACCAAACTCCCTGAGAAACGCACAAACAGTGTGCAAACATTACTACATCTGTAAGCCCAGGGGTTCTTTGGCAAGGAACACAGTGCCAGACAGAAGGCGCCTCCCTCTATGTGGTTAGTGACAGTGGTAAAAGAGACTCCCCAAGTAATACAGGCTATTGCCAAAGTTCTTGGTTATCTCCCAGAACTAGAAGATAAGACTCTACTGCTGAAGACGGGACAGACGTGGGATACAGAACTGAGAGCAATGAAGCGGGCACTGACCTGGAAACCCCCCATCTGAAATTTAGCTCCCATAATGCCAAGTGATAGCATGCAAATCCCTAAGGGGGAAATCAATCAACAGTTCAGCCCAACCCTTAATTCTAAAAACCATAACAACCTGCATAGTAGACTACCTCTATTGGTGCAGTAGGAGTAATCAACAGCTACCTAATTAGACTTAAAAACATCTAAAGAGTGAACTCAAGGTTGGTACTGTAGACCCAGTCACATACCTGGGGCTGGAGGGGTCACAGACCCTACAGAGAGTACCCATCTCTGTCATATCGCTAAAGAAATGAAATTTCTTACCATATGCTAAATACGGGTCCTTATGTTTACAGACAAACATACACTATGCCACTCATGAAAGAAGCTTCTTTATAAAACAGATGGAGGCTACAGCCAGTATTTCACAACTGGTCAGACACAGAGAATATACAACTGAGGGATGCCAAGTCCTAGGTGACACATCTACAGTTGGACCGCTATGCCTAAGGTTCATTGAACACAGTGGAATGAGGAATAGAGAGAAAACTAAAGCATCCCTCAACTCTTACCAGTGAAGCTTCCCTGAACAACACGATGCTATGCACACAGAATACCACAACTAACCAAGTTTTAAAGAATAAGAGACTGCAGAGTGTGTATCCCTAGATTGATCTCCTCACCCACCTATGGCTCAGGGATCATTTCAGAAGAGGAGGTAGAAATATTATAAGAGCTAGGGCTGGTTCATGAAGTTAGGAAAGCAGAGCCTTTCAGGCTACTGGAAGCTTGCACATGTGAAAGTGCAGCAATGATGGCTTTGAGCACAGGACCCACTCCAACTCAGATTAGACAAGGGCCCAGAATGGTGTGATATAAATTGGTGACAGGCCAGACCTAGACTGAGAAATATTGGAGACAGATTACTACTGGGAGAGGGAGAGTATGCCTTACTTATGATCTCTAGATAATCTGACCAAACTCCAGTGGATGAATTTGAACTAAAGGACATCTGGGCACTAATGTTTGACTGGATAGGACTTATATGTATGATGGAATACATGAAGTCTAGCAGGGATTAGTTGGAGTGAATGGGGAAGGGCTCTAAATTTGATTAAGAACTGTGGTATGAAATGTTCAAAACTCAATTAAAAATATAATCTAACACTGTTCAGTTAAAATCAATATAACTTCTTGATCAGTTAAATTTCAGTCTATAAAAATGTCTAGCTAGTATGTATCATCAATTATCTATGTATCTAACTATCTAGCTTTCTGGCTACAGTATTTAAATTTATCAGAGTTCAAAATTCTAAATTTAATTCTTCAGCCACAGTCGTTGTATTTCCCTTGTGTACTAGTTAGGTTTTATTGTCAACTTGACACAACCTAGAGTCAGTTTGGAAGAGGGACCCTCAGTTGAGGATTGTCAAAACAGTAAGAGACTGTCTTGATTAATGAATGATAAGGGAGTGCCCAGGCTACCATGGGGGCCACTATCTTTAGGCAAGTGGGTTTGGGCTGTACAGGAGCCAGTGAGAGAGTAAGTCACATCCCTGCTTCAAGTTTCCAGCCCTGAGTCCCTGCTCTGACTTCCTCAGTGAGACACTGCGACCTGGAAATGTAGGTTGAAATAAACCATTTCCTCCCTAACTTGTTTTGTTGTCTCTTTTGATTTTTTTTTATTGGCGGTATGGGATGGATCCAGGCAGGCTAATCTGGCGCTCTCCAGGAAATCAAAGGAACATATGTAGAAGTCTAGCTGATGGATGCCAGCTGGGCGAGTTCCAGTTAGCTAAGCAAAGGTGTGAGCCCTGAAGTCAACCAACTGAGACCGGTCCCAAAGCAGAGAATGGTAACGCTACATGATAGGATCTGGCTATCTCTCCCAGTTAGTCTGGCTCTCTCTCTGGCAACCGCAGCTGGACAAGGCCAAGGACAAAGGAGAACCAACAGAAACAGGGTGGGCTAGTTCCTACTAGCAAGGAGAGAAGACTTCCACTCTGGAGCAGTGGGAAAGACTGGAGATGGTCCAATAGCAGGTGGATGGACTCTGAGGGATTTGGGTAACTCAACTCAACTACTCAGGTGCTCTAAGCAGCCTCAGCAGGACAGGGAAAACACCCAGGGATGGTTTATGGGAATAGAATGGTCTGGTTCTTACTAGTTAGCAGAGGCCTGAGATCTGGAAGATCCAGACTGGAAATGGTCCCAAAGCTGGGGAATGAACACAGCAGAATTTGGGTAACTCACCCTTGCTAGTTAGGTGCTCTCAGCCAGTCTCAGCAGGACAGGGCCGAGGCCCAAAGAGAGTTGATGGGAGCCTTATGTATGTAGTATACAACATTTTGGAGTTTCAAAAGTAATTGCTTTCATCCTACAAGTTAATTTGGGGAAATTGACATATTTATTATGCCATCCTACAAGAACAAGCTCGTCCAATTGGTCTTTGATTCCTCCATCATTTTGTACAGCGTAGAGCTCTTGTAGTCTCTAGATTTATACCTAATTTGTTTCATTTGAAGAGATTATAAATAGCATTGAAGTTTTTTTATTTTCATTCCCAAAAATACTATAGAGAAATGCATTTTAAAAATCAGGAATGAAATTGGTTTAGAATGTTAAATTTTTATCCAGTGACCGTACTTGTAGTTCTAAGTATTCTGTAGACTCTATAGGACATGCTGTGCTGTCATGGGAATGTAAGTAGAAGTCATTTATACCTTCTTTTCCTATCTGCGTTACTTTTATGGATTTTTCTCACATTATCAGATTGGCTTAAAACATCACTATTCCAGTCAAAATGGTGAGGACAGACATTCTTGCCTTACACTCAACCTTGAAAGGAAAATCTGGTTCCATCACTAAAATTGTGATGCTCACTGTAGTTTTATGAAGAAGCTCTTTTCCGTTATCTATCTAGAAAATTCTATCATGTGCAAGTCATTGTAACTGATCCTTTGAGTTTTGCCTTTGATATTTTTATGTGGAGAAATACATTAACTGAATTTTCAAAGTTGACACAGCACTGAATACTGGAACAAATATCTTGTTCTGGTTTATAACTCTTTTTATACATCATTGAATTTGTTAATATTGCCTTAAAGATGTTCTGTCTTTGTTTTTTTCTTTTTGCCGTGTTTGCATGACTTGAGCATTAAGATATTACTGGCTTCATAAAATGTGTTTCTTCCTATTCTTCTCTCTGAAATAAATAATGAGGAGCTGGTGGCAATTATTCTTTAAATATTCACTAAAAATACTTCAATTAAATTATGTTGGCCTAGAAATTTCTTTTGAGGGAAACTTCAAATGCAAACTCAATTTCTTTATTGTTTATATGGCAATACCGTTCATATCATAAATCTTAACCGAACCCTGGCCACTTGTAGTTTCCAAGTAATTGGTTAATTTTTTTCTAGCTAATCTGGGCACAATTATATGTGAGCTCATTTTCATCCTGATTTTAAAGAAAATTTGCTCTGCATTTATTTATCATTATGATAAACACATTATCTGAATATTATTCTTAGCAATTTTGCTTTGCTGATATTTTTAAAGTGAGTTTATGACTTCTTAAAATATTTCATTTATTATTATTTTCTGTGTATGAGTGTATTGCCTGCATATATGTAAGTGCACCCATGTCCTGCAATACCTGTGGAAGTCAGAAGAGGGCGCCCCATTCCCCAAGAACTGAAGTTAAGAGACAGTTGTCAGTTGCCATGTGGGTGCTCGGGATCCTCTGCAAAAGCAGTCAGTGTTGTTAATCGCTGAACCATTTCTCTCTGTGTATTCCCAGTTGGCCTGAAACTCACCGTGTAGACCAGGCTGGCTTTCGGCTCACAGAGCTCTATCTGCCTTTGTCTCATGAGCACTGAGATTAAAGGCATGCCCTACCACACTGGGTCAGTTTATGATTTTTTTAATGTATTTATTTTTTGAAAATTTCATGCATGTATACAATTTAACTTGATAACATTCACCCCCACCCAACATCTATCTCTCCTTGCTTCTCAACATATCTCCCTCCCAAGGTCACATTGTGTTTTTAAAAAACATTCTTGTTGATTCTTTGAGAATTTCATGCAGCATTTTTTTTTCATATTTATGCCTACACCCCATCTCACTGCCCCTCTCAAGACTCCATGTCCTTTATTAATTTTTTAGAGGCTTACTGAGTTATGGGGCAGAATGATTGTAAGAGCTTTAGGTGGTGGAGGACTACAAGCAAGCAGTGTTTTCCAGACAGCAAGGCTGTTGTACATACGAATCCATAGCAATTGAGAAAGTATGCACAAGAACTATGCAAGTTCAAATCAGACAAAATCCTAGCGTGGAAGGAAGAGGAAGTGTGCAAGAATCCCCAGCCCTAGCTAAGGAACTATTATCAATTTCTAGATGCCGGGAAAGGGAGAGTCAGTTTTCACTGAGAGTGGCTGGGTATGCCAGTCAGGTTCCAGGGAACGGCTCCAAACCCAAGAGCATTTAGGAGACCCCAAATTAGACTCAACAGGCCTTTGTTCTTTTTTTTTATAACCCATTGAATGCAATTACTGCTGCCTATATGCATGTAGGTATGGAGTCATTCACTGAAGCATAGACAGCCTACCAAAAGTCACCCCTAAAGAACAGTGACTCTCCCTCCTCCAACAGCCATCAACTGCCTGTAGATCCTCAGGGAGGGGAGGGGTGTCAGGACCCCCTCCTTTCTCTATGGTGGAATTTTTAACTCTCTTGACCTTGCATAAGTCTTGTATGGATAACTATAGTTGTTATTAGTTCATATGTGTAGGGTTTATGACCTCAACAATTACTGTCCCCATCCCACCATGCTTTGAGATTGAGTAATTTTTCTTCTTTCTCGTTCTTTAACGACAGTGGTCATTTCTGACTTGTGCCCTGATGCTGTCTCATACATAGTTCTCTATACTGTTATTTCTCCTTCTCTAGGAAAGGGGAATTCTAACTTTTGAACAGCTGACGCATCGATCTGTTGATCTGAGATGTGGAAGTGCTGTTCAAAGCACACTTCTGTTCCCTGTCTGTGGCCAGTGGCCTTCATTGTCTTTTGTTTCCTAAGTCCAGAAATATGTGCTGTCTACAGTAGTTTTCAAATCTATAGAATAATCATCTATACTCACCATGTGCCATAAAGCCTACTATCTCCCTGCCTATCCTGTAGTCAATTGAGTAGTGAGCAAATGGCCATACAGAGAACCCACAGGTTTGTTGTGGCTCCCAGATAAAATCAAACTGGTTTACATATAACATCGTTTCATCCCATTTGCCTCTTCAGGATACTGTGACTTTAGCTGCTGATGTTGCAGGTTTTAAATGCTGAGTAGAAATTGGACAGGGACTGGGGAAGCTCCCTTTGCTGTTTCTCTGTTTGACTTCAGTCTCTATTCTGGCCTTCTGTGGCTCTTCCATTTCTTTACACATGAAATTTTCATGGTTTTTTGTTTTGTTTTGTTTTGTACCTTTTCTAAAAGTGGGAAGCCCCTGTATTCTTGAGATATTTCACTGAATTGCATCACTAGGAAGAGGTTAACATGAAAAAAAAAATAGAACATGCCCCTGAAATTTAGGAGGCATATTCACTTCTCTGGTATTCAGCTTTATCTGGCATCTAATCCATTCTATTGCACAGAAAAGAACAAAGAATTCTCAGGCAGGTTCAGTGCTACGTATCAAGTGACATTTTGTTTGTGGTCCACGGAGACATTTTAATATAATTAACTCTATTCTGTACATACACGTGAAAAAATTGTTATGTGAAGTTCTGTTCCTATTCTTTTATTCTTTTTGTCCTGTATGTATTTTATGTATTTGCATATTCATTTTGGCATTTCCAACTCTTTTCTCTACCAAAGCACTCAGAAAAAAAAAATGCTGTTTTATCTGCAAAATTTACTAGTATCTTCCTGAGGATAAAATTTCAGCAAACTCTACTAGGCATATTGTCACTAAAAGCAATGCCTGTGAATGTGCAGTCTTTTCCATGAAATTTAAACTAGAATTGCTTTATTTCTCATTCTTTTTCTATATTTGGTCAGGGGTGGGATTATGATTGTCATGAGAGCAGGAGAGAAAAAAGAAGGTGAAAGAGACAGCAAGTGGAGTTTAGACTGTTCTTATTACTAAATAATCTCAATACTTTTGATTGGCATATGAAGTATAGAATTTTAAGATCAAATGTAGAAGGCGAATGTTAGCGAAGAATGGGCCAGTTTTGTTACTTTTCCAAGGTCAAAATCATGAGGGAATGGATTAAAATGATAACTTCCACCTACAAAATTTTACTCAAAGTAAATCTGATTAGCTAGATTTCTTAAACACTGAAGATAGAAGTAAATCTAGCGTAAGCCAGTATTCATTCTGACAGTACCCCTCTGTCCAGAAGTTGCAGAAACAAACTTTTATGTCTTTAGATAAAAAGGGAAAATAACTAGTTCATATAAAGGAGAAAGAATGTGTATCCTAGAGAAAGATAAGGACCAGGGTCTTGGCCCCACCAAGACATTCTCTCAGCCTCTCCTGTCTTCTTTCTCTTTCTGTGACATTTTCTGTAACTATAGATCAACCTTAGTGTTGAGGCTTATAAACACAGAAGAAAAATTGGCCTGCATGGAGTGAACTGGAATTCCTATGCCAGTGGGATCCTGTACATTTTAAGGTTAAAAAAAAAACTTCAAATTATCATACAAACTACAACTATCCCAACATGCTAATTGGTAAAGCCTTAGAATAATATTATGAACAAATACTGTGAGGTTAATTTTTGTCAGTGTAAATGGGCCACAAGATGCCCAAAAATTTAATCAGTCTTTGTTTGCTCTTTTTTTGTGGTTTTTTTTTTTGTGTGTGTGTGTGTGTGTGTGACTTCTTTTGGATCTGGAGTAGAAATAACAACCTTGATTCTCCTGGTTCTCAGATCTTTGGATGAAAAATAAAAACTACACAATTATGTCTCTTGGATCTCAATATTACAGACTGAAGATTAAGGAAATCCCCAGCTTCCATATTTGTGTTAGTAAACTACCACAATCTATCTAACCTATCTATCTATCCACCCATCCTACTATCTATCTATTATCAACCATCTATCTGTTTCTCACTATCTATTTATCTCTTACTGGGCTTATTTAGCTGGAAAACTCTAATACTAATATATGGTGGAGTATGAAAGTATATTTGTGGTTACGGAGGTTAAGAAACCCCATTATCTATAAGTTGGAAGCCTATGCCAATGGCATAATTTGCTCAGAATCAAAAGGCCTGGGAACCAGAAGTACCAAGGTCTGAGGTTTGTTCAGCTCAAACAGAAAGAATAACATGGCACTTCTTCTGACTTCTTTATTCAAGTCCTCAACAGATTGGATGGTGCTGGCCTGCATTTATAAGAGCAATATTTACTCAGAATCAAATATCAAATACAGCCACAAATAATGCATCTCTTTGTCCAATCAAGCCAACACTAAAAACTAAATATTTTCTGTGTATGCTTGCTTGTGTGTATACATGTCAATATCCACAACTTTTATTGGTTTTATTGAACCAAGATTAATATAATTACATCAGTACAAATTTTCTCCCAATTTCCCATATCAATATACTTTTACAAATAATGGAAGGTTCTCACAGTGCAAAACAAAAACTAACATTTACAGTGTGCTTTGTCTTCTGGCTATTTGTGTGACCTTATTGAATATAACATCCTTATAATGTAAATTATTATTCCTATCTTACAGATGAAAAGTTATTACATTAGAGAGGTTCGGTATATTTCCAAAGGCCAAAAAAATGTCAATAAGCAGTTGAACTAGAAATAAGAAACTGATAGTAATTAGTATTCCATGCAAAAAGTAATAAATAGGAGATGTCATATAAAGAATTATGTATTTACATACTGTCCATCAGAAGTTAATCTATAGTTTCATTCTTATTCATTAATTCTCTTTTTGGTTCTAGAATGCTGTCCTTAAAAAAATGAAATTAGTAAGGCATGCTCAAATAGATGCTGCAAACTAAATGTTATTTCTAACTTTAAAAAAAAACCTGCACAAGATGAAATGTATTAGAAAATAAATGACAGCAATTAAAATATTCAAGTGGCTGTCATAAATGTAATAGATCATGAAGAAGACAGCGAGTTTTCACTGTGAACTTTGGATCTTTTGGACATCAAAAGTACATTCAGGGGCTGGAGACATGACTCAGCAGATAAGAACACTGGCTGCTCTTGCAGAGGACCTGAGTTCAGTTCCCATCACCAACATGACAGTTAACCATCTGTAGCAGAAGTTTCAGGCGACCTATCACTTTCTCTGGCCCCTGAGGGTATTGCATCACACAGGCACGGTTACCTGCGTGCAAGTGAAACACTCACACACATAAAATAAAAATAAATAAAATTTGAAAAAGCAATCAGCCAAGAAATGAGAACTGCATACTTGTTAGTTACCATACAATAGAAACAAAGTGATCTCTAACTTCTGTTTCTAAACATGCCTCCCTCTCAAGGGCTAACCATATGTTCTGGGTATATACAAAATCAGAGAGGAAAATAAAGGAAATATTTTAATCTTGATAAGCTAGAAAGTTTTGAGTTATCTCTAAAATCTCTGTACTTAGCATATTAAAGCACAAACATATTTTGTTGTTCTATTCCTCAAGTATTAAAAATGCATAAAGTACCAGCAAAGTGTTACATTCATATTCTCCATCACTCACTGAAACCACTGTCGGAGCAGCTATGGGAGTGAAGAACGCTCACGGTATACTTTTTTCCTCTAATCTTCACTATGTCAAAATATTTTGTCATGCCAAGGTCTTTCTTTTGTGAGTTGGTATAACTCTCTTTTCTTCTCTCAGATTATCATAGAAGCAATTGCAATGAATAAAATAGCAGCCTTACATTTGCAAATGAAGTAATTCAAGCTGATGTCACCAGCAGAGCAGGCATGCCCTGGGACCACAGGATACCTGATTTAACAAAGTGCTGTAATTAGAAGTGTATCCTTCAGGAAATTATAAGAACGTGCTCACCAATCAGCAGCCACCATTGCTGTCACCAGCATAAATGAAAATTTAACACACAGTTAATAACTCGTGCATGCAAATTTAGAGTGCATTATTCAAAATTCACGGAAATGAATCAAAAGCTATCAGTTTGCAATGCTTACTTTTCTTATGATTGAATGTACTTCTAAGAATTTTATATTTACTTAAGCAAAATGATGTACTTCTAAGTATTTTTAAATAAACTTGAATGAAGTTTAAAATGCTCAGTATTTATACAGTAGGTGTGTATAGCTATCTTGAAATAGTTTTTGTGAAATTTCTCATTTATGTTGTCATTATTTTATTTAAGTCAAACAAGCATACCTTTAACAGTCTCTTGACCCATCATCTTTTGATAATTCTTCCAATAAAATTCAAATGCAAAGAAAAAATAATGTGAAAGCATATTTATGTGAATCTATTAAATCATTTCACTTAGGCCTGGCATTAAAAAAATTAAAATTATGTAGATCAGTTTGTTTGCAGATCTTTCATATGTTTCATAGGAAACACTTCACTTTCAGTGAAATCATAACTGGGTCACTTAGCAGAGCACTTAAATTGCTGAACCAGTGTGTGGGTGGCAGGCCTGTGTACATATCCGCTCATGTCTCTGTGCCTAGTCACTTGTGTGAGTTATTTTCATGAACATCGCATCATGGCAGTAGGCACAGGAGTAGAAGATGTTACCGAGTTGGTAAAGTGCCTGTCACCTAAGCATGAGAACCTAAGTCCCACTGAGTCACATAAGTGACTACACAAGTCAAAATTCCCAGTGCTACAGGCTGGTGGGCAGGACATATGTAAATCTTGAGGCTGCTGGCCAGCCAGTCTCAACAAATAGGGAGAGTTATTCAGAGAGACATTGGCCTCTACAAACCCATGCACCTGCGCACAACAACAACAGCGCACGGACACACGGACACTATTGTAACTGGAGAAAAGATAGATGCAGAACAACTATCCTGAATTCCAAATACAAAACTGATCAATAAGAATTTGTAGCTAAAGAACAAGGTAGAGGTCAGTGGATGGTGTAAGGAAAATCGCTAAGAGAAAACAAGCAAAATCAGGGAAAGGTGGGGGAATCCTCAGTAAACTGACTTGGGATTCGTGCTAAAACTAGGCTCTATTCAAAATTGGCACTATCCTTTCAAGATTGGATGTTAGTCAAAGGCTGAGGAGGTCCTGATTGAAGTTTGTACAAAAAAGAGGGTTTTGCGGGCACACCGGGAAGGGCAGGAAGTGGTCCTTTCCTCATCCGGGACCGCTGGTAAATAATGAAGTAATGTACAGCTTAGCTTGCAATGCAAAAAGCCTAAGAAAGCTTGAGTTTCTGTCCTAACGTGAACAGAATATACCAGCCTTACGAGAGATAGCAGTCAGACTCGGATATGAAAACTTCAATATACAAAGGGACAAAGAGTCAGAGACCTTGAATTTATGTGGCGTGTTTAAATCTTGGCTTTTGTTCGGTTGGTTTGGTGCTTTGCTTGCTTTGTTTTGTTTTGTTTCATTTCGTTTTGCTTGAGACAGTGTTTCATACACCTATAGCCCAGACTGGTCTCAAACTGACTGTGTAGCTGAGGATGACTTTGAAATCCTGATCCTCCTACCTCCACCTCCTAACCACTGGAATTACAGATGCGTACCACAATGCCTGCCTTAAATATTGCTTGATGTGCCCATCTAATTTCCTAAAAATTGTTATGTTCAAAAATCTTATCAGTATTGTTCTAATTCATGTTCATTTGAATTAGAATGCCCCCAATAGGCTCTAAGTATTTAGACAGTTGGACCCCAGTTCCTTGTACTGTTTGGGGAGAGACCTGGAACCTTTAGAAGGTGTGGTCTTGCTGGAGGAAGCACATCAGTGGGGATGGGCTTTGAGAGCTCACCGCTTGCCCATTTCCAGTCCGGCACTCTCTGCTTCCTGTGCCTGTTTGAAGATGACAGTGAGTAGCTATCCCCTCCACCTGTCTCTTACCGTGCCTGCCCCACCATGATGGCCTCTTACCCTTTTGGACCTGCAAACGGAATCAACTCTGCCTTCTGTAAGTTGCCTTGGTCATGACAGGAACAGATACATATCACAACAAAAGTTGTTTCGGTGCAAAACACCAGCAATGAATCTAAGACATTTCCAACAATTCCAATAATGTACATAATTTCTTAGAACATACCTCTGTCTGGGAATTACAAAAACCAAAATCAGTCATGGAAATCCCCAAATCTGGATATCTTTGAACAGTTACTTAAAAGTTATTTTTAAAGTATAATTCTTAGATCCCTCAACAGATGCCACTGTTATGGGATCTTCAAACCTGATGCTAATTTTGTTTCCATAAATTTTCTAAAATAGAAAAAAAAATCTTTAACTGGGAACAAATATGCTTCTTGGCTTCTTGTTTTAAAATTCACAATCACAAGTTTCAGTAAAGCAACAGAATAACCTTTGTGGGAGCGTGAAGCCTTTGCTGTGTGCTTTTGGGATAGTTATTTAGATGAGAATAATGCTCAGTGACAAAGTAGTACATTATTAGTTCTTTAAATTTTAGATAGAAATGTACTTATTTACAACCCTGATAAAAGCTGAATCTCTGCTATCAAAATTTTGAATGAAAACAAAAATATTTGTTATGACAAAGACAATCAAAAAAATGACAAAATTTTCCTTGTATAAAATCTTCATGCTGAAAATGGCAATTATAAATCAAATTATTTGTACAGGGTTTTTCCTTAAAAAAGTAATTTCAGCTAAGTATCTAGAATAACTTTTCTTCCTTTTCTATAAAAGGAACCGAGTGCAGTTTATAAAACAACACAAATCATACTAAAACCATTTAACATTGAAGTCTAGAAATCACTATAAATCAAGTACAATGAAAGACGCAGAGCATAAAATGTTTTATCATGTTAGTCAATGAAACAAAATAATTATTTTGCATACAAAGTCCTCTCTTTGCCTTGGCTGAATAAAGAGACAGCAAACGGAGTTTCTGAGGATGATGTCATTTTACCAAAGCTCTCTGAAATGTTTTTACTCCTTATCCTGATGACTCCCTTTGACGGATTTATCCTAAGAAAGTATAAGACAAGTGCACACAGATAAAATTTCAATAGTAATAGACTTGTTTGGAAACAACTCAAATTTCCCAGAACAGAGAACTGAATTCTAATATAACCATGCAATAGAATTCTATAAAGTATTAATGTAGACAAGATTTACATATATATAGTTTATGTGAAGATGTGTTATTGTAATAAGTGATAGACTGTATTATCACATCTAAAATGAAATGTACATAATAAATAATAAATATGCCTATTTATCAAATTTGTGCCCTTATAGCTACAAAATTGGAAGATTGTGTTGAAGCCAGAATCTGTTGTCCTAAATTTACTTTGTGTATTTTTGTCCTAATTTTTCTATTACTACATGTAACAAGTAATTTAAAAGCATTCTATGCCTTTAAATATGTAATAACATGCTCTTTCTAAAATGGTGACCATTGTGGTTTGAATAAGAAATGTTCCCCTAGGCTCATGTACTTGAAACACATGGTCCACAGTCACCAGCCATGTTTGGGAAGGTCATGGAACCAGCAGGAGATGAAGCCATGATGGAGGAAGTAGGCCACTGGGGATGGCTTTGAGGTTTTATGGCTTGGCTCCTTCCCTGTTCACTCTGTTTCTTGAGTGCAGATGCAATGTGGCCAGGCAGCCTCCTGCCCCTGCTGTCACCCCTTGCCATGTCTTCCCGTCCATTGTGAATTCTATTCCTCTGGAACTGTAAGCCAAAATGAATGTCTTCCATCTCACATTGCTTTCTGACTCGATATTCTGTTATAGCACCAGAAAAGTCACTAAAAAGTAAGTGTAGTATCACTACTATGATCAATGTGTGTTTCAGTTACTTTTCAAAGAAGGCTAAGAAATCAAAAGTTTTTCTGGCTTTTAAACTTTTTTTTTCCGCTACCTAAAATTTCATCATTTCTTTCTGGGGAATACATTCAAAATCCTTTCTTTAACTATTTGAAAATAAAAATGCATTATTGTTAATTATAATCACCCTGCTATGCCATAGAAAAACATAACCAATTCTTCCGGGGTATATCATTAGATCCCCATCACAGTACCAACTAATCACACTTGACTGGAATACTAAATAAAACAGACGTTAACTTTTACAACCAAGATCACAATGCTGTGGTTTATGCCTCAGTTATAAATCTGTTAGCTAAAATACTTGCATTCCACATGAATGATTTCCATACTACTTAAATTTTATTATGTATTTATCCTAGGTAATATATTGCCTGATGAATTTTAGTTATAATAGCAAGCGTAATTAAGAAAGTGCTTTTCCAAGTCCTTTAACTAAAATAATTTCAATACTACTATGCCAGAGTAGTTGTATCTTAATATTAAATATTGACTTTCTAGATGTTAATTTTGCATGCAAAGGAATGAAAATAGTAGAAAACAAATCCCAAAGGGAAAAAAAAAAACAAAGATATCAATATGTATTAGACTTAAACTATGTTTTATTAGCAATGTTTTATTAATTTTTAAAATTCTGATTTTTCAGCCTATAAACTAAGCCATTTGTTTAATGTGTTTCAAAGCATACACTTCTGAAACAATAAAATGGCTTGATGCTCAAAATTATAGAAATATCTTGATGGATAAAGAATTCTTTTTGATGAACCCTGTGCAATTGTGAGAGTGGTGAGTGAAAGATAAGAGGACAGATAGATAAATCATGTACATTCTTATTTTCTCCTCATCATGACCCTGGAAGAATCTGAAAGATCTGTAGGTTGCATGTCTTTGCTCCTCCTCCATGTGGACCCATGGCGGGGGTAGGGGGGCATCTTGATCACTTTTATTTTCACAGGTTCATTTCATGCTGGGCTTCACTGTACATCCATTGTAGAGATGCTCAAGCTTTTCTCTAATTCATTTCCTACTAACTACTCACTATATTCTATACAGAAGATAAATAGGTGTCACCTCCCACACACCCTCTTTATGTTTATGAGTTTAACAATGACAATCTATGAAGCACTTTGACTGCTTTAGATGTTTCTCTAGAGTCATCACTAGGGTACAGAGACCTCAGGGATATCTGCTTGCAGAATCCTGTGTGCATTAGAAAAATACATGGAGAGGTGATGCTTATTATCTGCCTAATGCACATGGAGATTCTTCCCAGTTAGAGGTGCCACCTATTTTTCTTCAGGTCCAGGAACCATTTTTTCACATTCTTCATTGTCAAATGTGCTATTCTCAGTGAATTTCATATTTCTTACCCTAAGAAAAAGATACTAGTGCCATCAATTCATAATGTCAGAGTCCTTCAGAAACACTATTTCCACTGAAAAAAATAGATTTCCCTGCATCTCCAAGCATCCCTAATTGAGTTAATGTTGTTATTTCCATTGCTCATGAAGCTGCCTCAATATATCATACCACCCACAAAAACATTCTTCTAATGGTTCTCCTGAAGGAAATTAAAAGTGTCTTCTAATATTCCATGTGCTATGTACCTGAGGCAGAAGTGAATGTGCACGGTTCAATACCCATTTCAAAAGCTGGAATTCCGATAGCATAGACTCCTGAATTATACTGCGTCAAGCAGGAGTCACATCACAGACAATCTGCACATCAGTGTCATTGTAGTAGCCCCACCTCCTTCGATGCTTACACAAGAATATTGTGTAATGGCATAATTTTAAGTGCTCCTGTGACATCATATTGGAATAGAGATTGAGAATAGAAGATGAAAGCAGCTCTAAGGTTTAAAGTAGGTGGATTGGATTCTACATGTGTCTGAGGTGGGTCTGAACTGCCCTTTATGGAACAGGACTCCCAGGTCAGGCCAAAGTACTAGAAGGAGATAAGGAGGACTCAGAAGAACAAAAGGCACTCCAATGTTTGAGGATCCCTGAGGTATTGTTCTGGGGCTGATACTAGCATTACTGTTCTTTGCTCTAGAATCCTATGAAAGAATTGTTGGGTATCGTGGTGTGTGCCTTTGATCTCAGCACTCAGGAGGCAGCACCAAGTAGATCTCTCTGAGATCAAGGTTATCCTGATCTACATAGCGAGTTCCAGGCCTGCTAGAGCTACAGAAAGACTCTGTCTCAAAAAACAAAAACAAATAAAGCAACAAAACTACCAAACCCTATCAAAAAAATCTTGAATATATGTGATATTTCACAAAAATCTAATTTACTTGGCAGGCTGGAAATGTATAAGAACCTATCAGTTCTTTGTCTCTGACCAGTTATACTAACACCACTTAAAAATTGCAGATCTTAATAGCATAATTCCACGTTGGATGTTTGATTACTGTCTCCCTTCCTATGCTGCCTACATCTTTTGTCCAGTTGATAAGAATGGCCAGGCTTTTCCTCCTTCGATCATAGCAGGTATATTAATCAAGCCATGTTCTGTATGAAGAAACCCTTGCTCCCTAACCACAATATAAAACAAAGTCGATTTCATATCCCTCACTGTTAAGCCATTTTTTAACTTGTTCAGAAGTCTCCCTTATTTTTTCCAGAAATATTCATTATATAACAGATTTTTTTCAACATTATCTTAATATATTGTTCTGTCATTAGTCTCCACACAGGAACTAAATGGCGATGGGATGGAAATCCATACCGCTTCTGTGAGGTGACCACAGAAGCAATGAAAATGATCATATTTGACATTCTCAAATACAAGAAAGTAATATTAATGGCATAACAACCTGAAGCAATCTGAACTGTTGTAATTAACCAGAGCATACGCTTAAAGCCTAACAAGACTACCCCTAAGATTCAGACTCATTTCATAGTTCATGTTCTGAAAACACGTAGAATTTTCAACCATAGGAAAATCTGTCCTATAGAAAATCTGTTTAGCTAGGTCAGTGGTCCTTCAGAAGGCATAGAAAGTTTCCAGTTCTAATAGATTTTAGCCTAAAACAATTGTAACGGCTTCAGCTACACTTGTACCAGCAGATTGCTGTGGGAAAAGAACACATGGTATTTAAAAACTGTCAAACAGTCACATATGCTTTTCCTAATCAAAGACCTGTGATTTATTCATTGTAATCTACTCCCAACATGACAACAAACTCATTACTTTCAGAGCTTCCATTTACTTCTGGAATCTTGACCAGAGATTCTGAAAGTACAGCACAAACAGGAGCAAATCTCTGGATGAGTCCCAAGGATGTCACTCAGTTCTCTGGCCTGAATTCACTTATATTACAAAATAATCCACCTCTGTCCAGTTGAGGGCCATAAGTATCATCTTAAAGGGATCACTTAGAATATGGGGGGGGTCCTTCTGTCAAAACCAAAAATAGAATATGGCAAAGGCCTTGCTTCTTTCCTTAAGTACTGAATTCTTGCAAAAGTAATGCTTTTTCTTATTTAGTAGAATTGATATTATTCACCTCCTTTGGGGCATGTACTAGACTAGAAAATATTAAGGCAAATACTTTGTGGTTTCCATTGAAAAAAAATGAGCAGAGCATAAGAAATCAAGTGTTTAAATATCTAAAGTCAATTATTTCCTTTTATCTCATATAATTTATGCATATGTGTGTTTCTGAGTATGAGAGGAAAAAAGAGGAGGAGGAAAAGGAAGAGGAAGAAGAGAAAGAGGAAGAGGAGGAGGAAAAGGAGAAGTGGAAGAGCAGGTGCAGTGGGATGAAGAGTAAGACTTTGGTTAAAATTCTGGAGTATTTTCTTTCTTTGTTTTTGTCTCTGTCTCTGTCTCTGTCTCTCTCTCATATTCAGAAACATACACAATCTATGCCTTGATATACTCTGCAAATTGTAACAAGACATTCTCTAGCTCATAGGTCTTTAAGGAAGAGTACTGAATGAAGTCATGCATGTAACACACTTAGAGTGAGTTGGGAGACCCATAATTTGAATCTGGGTCAGTCCTATTATTCTGCTACAGATTCAGTAACTGTCTAAAATACTTGAAACTAATAAATTATGTTCATAAGATATTAACTTATGATGAAAAAGGCACACTTTTTTGCCTCTATTGGCCTCAAGTAAACCAAGGACGTAATTTGTACAAAAGCTTTCCATTATGATTTAGTAGAGGGTTTGGAGTGGTAAAATAGGTGGATGTCAAGCAACATTAAAGATGTGTCTCAGCTCTTTATTCATTAGCTGGAACAAGATGTAATGGAGAGTCCTTTGACCAAGGAGACAAGATGTATTGTTAATTACACTGAATACAATGACCAGCATTGGCATAGCAGAATCATACCAGATTATTGCCATCTCTTCTAACTATTAAACTACAGAGTTCAGCTTTACTTTGTCACTTTGAAGAATAGGGAGGCTTTATTACTGTCCTAATGCTTCATAATATTAACTTTTCTAAAAAATCAAATTGTGTTCTCTCCTAAGCGAACAGGTTAATGCACCAGGTGCAACAGCAGCAGTGTTCTTAAGGGCCACTGCCAGCATCTGGACCTTTATCATCTTGTGAACATGATGTATTTTAATGCTGATATTTTGCTTTAACAGATGCATGGTTGGGACTGTGTTCAGTTGACTGGGAGATTAAACTTCTTCCAGATGCTAATGAAATTTCTCCCAGGGAACTGTACTTGGGAAAAAAATGCATGAAAGCCAAAGGGAGGCTATGGGGTGGTGCAAACACGGGCACCCACAAGAGCCACACGAGAGAGGGTCATGGAGATGAGAGGTAGATTAGGGAGGATAATCAAAATAAATTTTGTCTGAAAATACCATAACAAAGCCTAATACTTTGTAACATTAACTTTTTTTTCAAGTAGAATTTACAAAACATTCATGCTAAGACTTCAACTGTTACACTTTTTTTTTTCTTTGTCTTCTTTGTTTCTTGAATCCAAAACAGCTGAATTTAGAAACTCATACTAAAGTCGAGCTGGGCATGGAACTCATGTCTACAATCCTAGTACTAGAAAGGTTCTAAAGAGGATGCCCTAAGTTTGAGACTAGACTGGGACTACAGATTGAGACCCTGTATGAAGAGAAACAAAATAGACAAATCAAAAGTAAAGGAAACAAACAAACAAAACCAACAACCAAAAGCAGACCAGACTCTAAATAAAATGGACTCCTTCTGGAAAAAATGTGGTGTGAGCACAGGCTCACTTGTGGCAAACATTGGTATCTAGTATCACAGCACCATGTATGCAGATAAGAAGAATTACCTAAAAAATGTCAACGAGTCATAATAGCTGAGTGTATGCTTATGTAAAGAATGTAGTTTGTCTTAATGCCAAGATAAGAGGATTACAGAAACTCAAGATTTTTCATATGTGTCTACTGGGTACTGAAGTGGGGCTCTCTTGGTCATAAGAATCTCCATCAAGAGTGTGGAAGCCTCTGTGAGGGCCTAAGGCACTTATATCTTCCTTGAAAATAAAAAAAATTCCCAAGCCTTTGGAGAAAAATATTGAACTCTGTATATCTGAGAGAATACTGCAAATAAAAAGTTGGAAAAAAAACTACCACTAGAGGATATCTTATGCCCACGACCTTCCCAAGACAAAGATGATACCAGAGGTCTCCTACAGGGAATGAACAGACAAGACTCAACCTTACAGAGCACAGTAAAAACAGAAGCAGAGTTTGGGTGCCACAGAAAACAAAGAGGACCACTGATAAAAGCCCAACAAGCTCTATCTACGGCTGAGACTCAGCCCAGCAAATAGAAGTCTTTTCCCTGTACCAGGCATTGCCAAATAACAAGCAGCAATAGTCTGTCATGGGATGGTGCTGGAATCACTAAGGTTGATTCCTTTCTCAGTGCAACTGCATAGGAATTCTTCATGGCTGAGAGCAGAAAATTACCATTCTCCCCTAAGCTCCAATCCTAAATACACAGTAAAATGAAAGGAATATAAATCCAATTAAATACTAAAGGAAACAACATTAACAATAAATTTTAGACACAATTTCTGAGAATGGGGAGATGGGTCAGTGGGTAATTACTGTGTAAAAATGAGGGCCTGAATTCAGATCTCAAGTACCCACATAAAAACTAGGCATGGTGGCACATGTCTGTAACCACAGTGTTGATGGAGGCAAAGATGGGCACTGAGGGCCTACTGACCAGACAGTCAAATGGAATGGGTAAGCTCCAGGTATAGCGAGGGACACTGTCTCTAATAATAATGCTCAGAGTGTCCCCCCAAAAGGATACTTGATACCAACTTCTGGTTTCTATGTGCACCTACATACACACACACACACACACACACACGCGCATACACACACACACAGACCACCCCATAGAGAAATAGGTAAACACAATTTCTGATTAAATTTACTCAACCACAAATACTACTGTGTAGCAGAAATAAATGAAGTTATTTATTTGTACCTCTACAACTTACACAGAGGTTCAGCATTCACTTAAAATGAGAAAAACAAAAAGAGAAAGAATACTGTAAAGAGAAAAATAATCTATAGAAAATGACACAGAGAATGACACAAATGATGAATCTACATGATGATAAGTATGAAGTGCTATCTATGTTCAACATACTCAAGGCTCTAGTGAAAATAATGCATATATTAATAGATGTTGAATTTCATCAAATGATGACACTAAAAAGAAAAGGAAAATAAAAATAGTGAGAGTGTTAGTAGCCATGATAACACAACTAATGTAAAGGATCCCTTTCATGGTTTCATTCTAGCACTGATATAAGCAAGGAATCTGCGAACTTGAAGATCCATCAACAAAAATTACTCAAACTGAAGCACAAGCAGAAAGCACAGTTTTCTTGGTTTGTCCTTGTACATATTTGTATATATGTATGTGAGATCATCATAGATAGAGATCATTCAGAGATTTGGGGTGTTATCATATAACTAAGATTTCAGGAAGGGGAGAGAGAAATTATTGAGATAATAATCACAGAGAAATTTTGAAAGACAATAAACTTACAGATTTAAGAGACTCATGAAGTCCAAAACAAAGAACACCAGCACTAAAGCTAAGAGAAAAATCTTAAAAATATAGAAAGGGGATACATTACAGAGAAATGACAACGGGAATTACGGCAGAAGTATTGTCAGAAACCTTAAAAGCCTAGAGGTAGAGTCGTTTAACAGTACTGAAAGAGAGAGCACTACAAGCAAACAATCTGATATCCAGTAAAAATGTCTTTCAAAAAGGACTGTGAGGTAAATGTTTCAGACAGCCAAAGAAGGATTTGGATCCATGAGATTTATGCCTTGAGATTTTAGTGAAAATTATTTGAGAAGGAATGTAGATCTACAGGGAGAAATAGTTCTAACAATGGTTAAAATAAAAATAAAGACTAAAGATGTATTTTCTTTTAAATATCCCAAAGTCAAGAAGGGGCTAGAGAGATGATGACTCTGCAGGTAAAGTGTTTGCTATGCAACCATACTAATCAAAATTCAGATCTCCAGTGCCCTTGAGAAGCTGAACATTTGGTGGCTTGTGGCTTTGATCTTAGTTCTGGTACCCGAGAAACTGAATGTTCCCTAGAGCTCATGATCAGCCAGTTTCGATGAATCAGAAAGGTCAGGTTCCACAAGAGACCTTGTCTCAAAAAGTTTGATGGAGAGGGATTGAGAAAGACAATCAGCATCCACAATCCTAAAGCCAGGTATGGTCATGCAGGCCTTTAATCCCAGTACTCACTGGAGGCACAGGAGGTTTTTCTGACAAATTCTTTCAAATATGTATAATATCATTTCTATAAATCTGTCACAGAAAGCAGAAGAGGACCATTCCCTGATTCTTTTTATTGACCCAGCACTACGTGAATACAAAAGCTCAAGTAAATGAAACTATCAACTAGTGCCTCTCATAGACACAGAGATGATCCCTAACAAAATATTTATGAGTCAAATTTTGCAATAGACAAGGAGAATAATGCATCATTATCAAGGGGCATTCCTCCTGGGACTGCAAGATTACATCAAAGCTCCAAAGTCAACCTGTTGGGGGTCCCAGAACTCAGGGCCAGCCTGAAGAGGACAGAAGGTTCTCCACCATAGGGTGAGGGGGTGAGTAGGTGACTCAAAAACACCAACTCTGGGAGTTGAGGGGAAAGCCAGCAGTGGTGGTCTGCTGCAAACTCGTTTACTCAAGAAAGAGCAGAGAGTCTTATAGGTCTTGTTAGTAAATAGCCTTATGGGGTGGGGTCCTGACCATAGCCAATTGCAGTTTGTTCCCAGATGGATCAGGTTCCCTCCAGGTGCTGGGCAGAAACTGGCTTCACAACCAACCAGTGTGGAGCACCACACCCATGAGAGCCATTCCTTCATTCCTCCTGGCAGGTGGCCTGGCTAGGCCCACCCTGTATTATGCCCAACATCAACCAAACTAATTAATTGTACTAACACAATAATTACGAAAAAACACATGATCATATAAATTTGGTAAAGTCATGTCTCAAAATTTACTATTCTTTTTTGATAAGCCCTTTAAGAAAGCACAATAATACAAATGAGTCTTCTTAGTTTAATAAAAGGACAACAATGGAGAGCCCATCGATAGTACCAAAATTAACATTTCTCCATGTAAGATTTAGAAAAAGACAGAATGGTTAAGGTTGCTCATCTTTTCAAACCATACTAGAGGTTCTTGCCTGAGCAATAAGATACAAAAATAAACAAAAATAGACATAATGGAAATTAAGAAACAATAACTCTTATTTATACACAGTGTAATTTTGTACTTGGAAAGACTGAAAGAATCTATGAGAAGAATTCTATAGCCCAAAATTAAATTCAGTAAAAATTCAGGACATAAGGTGCAGAAGCCCACCATATTTTCTATTTTTCTCTATAGCCACAATAAAACATTTAAATATTATTTTTAAATGAATATAACACAATGCCCAGAATAAGACTCCAAATAATGGAAATACTAAAGTATAAATATGAAAAAATAGATAATTTGTATCCTGTGTGCTACAAGATAAAAAGTAATAATGTATCAAAGAAACTGGGGCTATATATCATATTAATGACTTAGAAACTCCAACATTATTGCTATATGATTTCTTAAATGCAAGTCTGATTGGAGAATATTTTGAGTTTTGCTCCTGTTTTTTTTTTTTTTTTTTTTTGACTATCAGCACGTTGATTCTGAAATCTCTTTAAAAACACAAAGATTCAAAGAAAATTGCAAAGCCATAATGACTTTGGGAAAATAAAAACAGTATGTGAGGACTCACCTTATCCAGTTTCAGTATTTAATACAAAGTCTGTACTGATAGAGTCCAGTCCTTGTGAAAGGTTAGTAACATGCACCAACAGAAAAAGAATAGAGAGATCAAAAATAGAACAATTGTTCTGTGAAGGGCACTTTATATATATATATATATATATATATATATATATATATATATATATATATATATTTACTCAAGAAAAAAAATATATATATGAGAATTTCATACATGACTTTTGTACAGGCTTTGTTTCCACCCTTCCCAGGTGCTCTCCAACTCCTTCCGTGTCACACTCTTTCTCACAATTTCTTGCCCTCTTCTTTGATTATTATTATATGTACATACATTTATAAATACACACATATATTTATACACACACATATATGATGCATTGAGTCTATTTAGTGGTGTTCATGTGGTATACCTGTGCTTAGAGCTGCCCACCTGGGATCTGATAGCCTATCAGGGAGCTAGTGCCTAGAAAAACTGATTCTCCCTCTCTCATTATCAGTTGATTTCCTGTAGCTCTTTATCTTGAGGTAGGACCCTGTGAGATTTCCCCCATCCACACTGGCAAGGTAACTACTTTTGTCATTATACAGATTTTATTAGATTGCCATATTATGGCAACTTCATGTGTACCACTTTCCTGTCATATACAGAATGCATTAACTAGCAGCAGGTACTTGGTCCCTCTGTCTCTTACAATCTTCCAACCCCTCTTCTATGATGTTCCCTGTGCCTTAGGTATACAGGTTGCATTGTAGATGTATCACTTGGGATTAGGCACCTCACAGTAACTTTATTCTCTGCATTTTGGCCAGCTGTGGAATATATAATAGTTTATATCTGTTGCAAAAAGAAACCTATACTTGATGGTGAATAAAAGTTTTTGCATTTAGAATATAGTAAGAAATTACATTGGTTGATTCAAGAGACAGCAGTAGTATCTTCACTAGAATCTGTGACCTCTCCAGCCGCTGTCTTTACAGTTCCATATATTGATTCCCCTCTATGGAGCAGGCCTTAAGTTCAATTTGAAGGAAATTTAAGAGACTGAAAAAACAACGAATCATCAGAAGGAATATGGAAAATCTTGTATGAGGTGAAGAGTTGTAACTTAAATTCATGTACTCTGAAAATTTAAAAAGACAAATGATTCAATGATATCATGGTTAAAAGACAGACATTTCACCAAAGAAGAGTGTATAAATGATGAATAAGCGCATGGAAAGATGTACAACACTATTAGACATGGGTACATGAGACAACTCTAGACTTCTCTCCGAAAAGCTACATCATAGAAAGCTTGATCATACAAAGACCAATGGGGATGAATTAGAATCAGAAGTCTCATGCATTGCCCATGCAAATATAAAATGATATTTTCAGTCTGGAAAACAGCTTTGCAGTTTGTTAGAACTTAGAAAGTATGCACGCCCATATGCTCCAACCATTCTATTCAGGAGTTTACTCAATGGGATTTAAAGCAAATGTCCATTTTAAGACTCGGGTTGGAAGAGTCAAAGAGACTTCATTTGTAACAGAAGCTACAAATAATCCAACCATCCACAAACAGGTAGATATTGGTAGGAACATAGCAGAATGCTTATTTAAAGATGTATGTATGTATCTATTATTTATCACTAAAAAGCAGCAAATGCATAACACCTACCACATTGGTGAGTCGTAAAATAATTATGCTGAACTTTAAAAATTCCAAATAAATATTTGGCTTATTCTTCTACTTATATAAAATTCTAAAACCTGACAAAGTGATCTGACAGAAAATAGGTTAGCTGATGCCTGGAGATGAGAGAGGGGGAAGGACAGCATCAGCAAAAGGCAGGAGATAGTTGTTAATGCAGCATTTGTTCACGCTTTTGGTGCAGGGTATGTACCCATGTCCAAGAGCCTCAAATTGCTCCATTTGTGTATGCACATTTTATTGAATGTCATTTATGCTCAATATGCTATTTTTAAAAATAGAATAATTCTATCTTTATGTGTTTATTTACCCAGGTTAAATGAGAAATAAAAATAGTTCTCCATTTGCCAAATCACTGAGATTTAGATGTTCAAAAACCCTTGAAAATGCAGATTTAACTTCCTAATAAGCACCAGTTTTGAAACCTTTGATTTCTTCTTTTTAATTGAATCTCAGTAGCCCGGCTGAAAGCAACCATCCTTTGCCATCAGTCAGACTTTGTCTTTAACCTTTAATTAAGGATGAAATGAGAGAATCGTTTGATTATTCACCTCTGTCACTTATTTTTGCTTCAAACGGCATGAAAACTAATGTGCTTCGGAAGAGTCGACTGTTAGTTAAATCACATAAATATTGAAAATTCACACCTCTTTCCTGCATGATTCACAGCCCAAACAGTAGGGAGTGTTAGAGAAATGTAGGCAACAACGAATACTGAAAGAAGGCTTTGCTCAGATGCTCCCATTATTCAAAGCCAACCCAGAACAGAATCATCCATGCTCCATTGTCATTTTATTGACCTTTGTTGAATACTTACTATAAATGCTGGGCACTGGACTAAACTCTTCACTTATACACTATTTATCCATTTCTACTCTTTGAGCTACTTTTTAATTACCAACATTATTTATACATGTGAAGAATGAAACAGAATACAAGTTGACTAACATCATAGAGCTTATTGATGCAGTAGTTACATGTGAAACCTACATTTGTTTTGATTCTGAAATAGGTTATGTGGGCCACTTGGGCAGTAGTGACTCTTCATTTAGGGACCCCCCTGCTCTTTGAAAGGACTCCTCTCCAAGCACCAATTCTAGAGGAAATCCAAACGTGAAAAAAAAAACCTGCATGAAATCCACATCTGTTCTTTGCAAGTCTTTTCTTTCTTTCAGTGATAGTTCTGTGCTACCACAAATCAGCCGCTTAATGCTTGCTCAACTGAGTAACAATGTGGAGTGTGTTTTAACCATGCATATATGACACTCTTTAAGCAATGGGGAAAGCAAGTATCTGCTAAATGTGTTGTTCAGAAACACACCACAGCAGTTGATCAGCAGTAGATGGTCACCTGTCAGTGGGGCAGAGACCCACAGGAATGTCCATTCTTAGGGAAATAGTAGCCAGAGAGCATGAATGTGACCACAACACAGGCAGTGAAGTAATCCTGCTGAAATGACAATTCAGTTGCATCTATTGGTGGGAACTTGTCCCAGTGATGCATTCGGCCATCTCCAAACTAGTTGCAAAGGTGATGCTCTACCTCAGTGGAGACCCAGTGGAGGCCCTTGTCTACCTTGGTCATCAGTCACCTTTAGAGCACTTTGCTCTCTCACCTGAGTCACTGCTGAGTGCTGGCCCTTTCACGAATAAGGAAGGGAAAACCTTGGCTGGCAATGAGGGCGGCACAATGAGTGCTCAGTCACTCTCAACGAGATGTCGAATCAACTCATACGCTGCCAAACGCCCAGGGTTCTCTGGATAGCTTTTTACAGGAAAGCAACACCAAAAATGATCCAGCAGGTTAATGTTTGCATATGGTTAAAACAGTAGTTTCAATTTGCATTGGTTGCTAGTGAGCGAACTCCTATAGGGACATCCTAAGGTAGGGTGATCACAGTTGACTCACGGATTATAGCTCTGTGACCGGTACCTTGAGAAAACAGCTTGATGCACACAGGCTCTCTTGTTGCCATGGCAACCAATAGCCGTCAGAAGCCCGAGAACTCATATAGTTGAAACAATTGTACTCATTAATTATCAAGTACCATTGGGTGTTTTTCACCCAATAAACACTGTGAAGGGCTGCAGAAATAAGGGAAAGATGAGAGGTGTTGTTGACAGAAAAGAAAACTGCCTTTGGAAAAGGACTGCAGTTCAAATCCTGAATCTACGACCTAATAGCTGTGTGATGCTAAAAAAGGATTTACCACTTTGAATATCAGTGTTTCCTTCTGTGCTATAAGTACAACTGACAACCTTAGATCCTGTTTAAAAATTACATTCAAAATTTACAAAAATGTCTGTTACTTGGTAAGCTTGTAGTAAGCATAGGTTTGAATGTTTTATGTTACATGAAATCTCTGCAATGGCAGAGACACTCCCTGAAGCTCTCCAATTCATTTGGACAGATAATATATTAACAGATTATCAGAAATCTAGGGTTGAATCAAATTATATTTTAGCTATGATCTGGAAATTGGCAATTGCATGCTGTAAATATTTGCCTTAGTTTTTAACCACTTTTTATTTTCTTCATTAGCTACAGTACCTTAGTTGACAAAGTAGTGAACACATTTATAATCCCACAGTGAGATTTTAAAACAGAGTTTTAATTTGGCTGTCAAATACAAGACACGTCTGCTGAAGTGCTCAGATATACCAATGAGTCCTTTAGGAATAATCCTTCAAATTTCCTCCATCTTTGATTACTCATGTAATTTTCTTGCTGTAAGACTTTAGACAATAGCTTATATTGTAACAAACCTACCATATCTTTGAGTTCTTCCAGGTTTGCAAGACAAAAAAATCTTAGATTATATTACTTAATTCATGATTTATATTCTACAATAACTCATGTGTTAGAAAATAATCTGTATTTTCTTAATCTTTTTGCTTTTAAAAATGACAGACTCATGGAAAATTGTTCAAAAAACAAAAATGTGGGAACTATCCTGTGAACAGAACCATCCTTTCTTGGACATGCTTGACTCCATCTCTCTCAGCTGCGGATATGACTCAGTTGCAGAGTAGTTGTCCAGCATATTCATGTCCCTGAATTCCAACTCCAGTATCATTTTAAAAAGAAGAAAGAAAAAGAAAAGAATAGCTCTCCAATTCTCTTGCTGACAGGGCCTTATGTAACTATCATCTAATATCAAAAACTAGGAGATTGATATTGGTAGTGAAATCCTTTCATCTTACTTAGAATTCAACAGCCATACACACTTATCTCTGAGTGTACACATACATGCCTGTATACTTGTCTATACATTTTTACATGTGCAATTTCATGAAAATGCCACCCTAATCAAGATATAGAATTTTCAGTATCCACCAAGGCTCTCCTGCTATTATTTTATGGACACATCAGTCTTCTGCCTCCATTTTTAACTCCTGAAAACCACTAGCATCAGATGTACAATTTTACAATTTTAATAATATACATAATTAAATAATAAAGTACAAAAATCTTCTAAAATTAGTACTTTGTTCAGCAGTCTTCTTGAGATTCACTCAAGGTGTTGATGTATCAGAAATCCATTCCTTATCATATCTGTATAATATTCCAAGACAGGAACACACTCTAGTTTGTTTATGCATTTGTCAGTTGAAGGAATGAGTTTATTTTCAGTTCAAACCATTAAGAATAAAGTTGCTAAGAACATTCAAATAAAAGTTTATTTATAAATATGAGCTTTCCTTTCTCTCTGATAACTTCTCAGAAGTACAACTTCTGAGACACTTACATTATAAACACATGTTTATGTTTATAAAAAAAACTGTCAAATGATTTTTCAAGATGACCATACCACTCGTTATTTGCAATGTAATGAATAAATAATGTAATGAATAAATAATCTAATGTCTTCGGCTTGTTGCTAGCATTAGTTATTTTTTTCCTTTCAGCCACTTTAGCAAGTATGTATCATTATGGCTTAATTTGCATTTCCCTAATAGCTAATAATGTTGAACATCTTTTCATGTGCTTATCTGTCACCACACCTTCTTCTAGGTAAAAATTTATCCATGTCTTCTGCCCATCTCTTAACTGAATTTATTTTCTTTACCGTTGAGCTTTGAAACTTTGTATTCTAAATGAAAATATTTTGCCTGATGGTTTGAAGTTTTTTTCTCTGAGTATGTATATTGTCTCTTCATCTTCAGTTTCTTTCAGGCAACATAAGTCAGATATTATTGTAGCTTGCTTTTTTGTTACTGTAATAAATACCACGTCCAAAAAGCAACTTGGGGAAAAAAGGGTGTCTTACATCTTACAGGTTATAATCTACCATCACAGGAAGCTAAGGCAGGAACCTGGATAGGAACTGGAGAGGAGACAATGGAGGAACGCTGCTTACTGGTTTGCACCCTTGGGTTTGCTAAGCTAACTTTCTTACACCCACAGTAGACTGTGCCTTCTCACATACATTAGCCATAAAAGAAATGCCACACTGACATGGTCACAGGTAAATCCCATAGAGGAAATTCCCCAATTGAGGCTTCCTCTTTTCATGTGTGTCAAGTTGACAACTGAAGCTAATCAGCATAGATAAGTTCCTATTGACTGATTTGTTTTCCTTAATAGATCTTTTGGCACCTTTTCTTAAGCTTCTCAAAATCCTTTCATGTCATACCAAAGAACTCTGGTATACCACCTGATTTGTCAATATTCCTATTTTTCTATGCCATTTCAGTTTTATATGATATATTTAAGAACACTATCAATTTTTAATTGATTTTTGTAAACTATCACATTTAAGAAGAGGGTTTTTGTTTTGTTTATGTGGGCATACATATATTGAATTGTTCCAATGTCATTTGTCAAAGAAATCCCCCTTCCTCTGATGAAGACAGTTTGTGTCTTTGAAATAAAAAATCTATTGGGTATAACTGTCTGGAACTATTTCTGGATTCTCTGTCCTGTTCCATTGATCCATGTGTCTATCTCTCTGCCAATAGCACAGTCTCTTGATTAATTCAACTGGGTGATATGACATAAGGCAAAATAATTCTTTCTACTTTATTCTTTTCCGAAAGTTTTTTAGTTATAAGTTTTTAGTCTCTTCTATTATAACCGTGGTATAAATGTTAATGTCTACAATATCCTTATTGGGACTTTGATATGAATTACAAAAATATAAAGATGAATTGGGGAGAAAGGGTTTCTTTTCTGTGTTGAAACTTTCAACCCATGAATTTAGAAACTTTTAAATATTATTTCCCAATAGATAGTTGTGAGTCCAGTTTCGGTGCTGACAGACAACTGGAAAGGGCATTGTTCCTAGACTAACTATTGTTAACTATCATTTACAAATTGTTTGTCTAATATTAAAGACCTGAAACCACTAAGAAACTAACCAAGCATCTATAGACAGACAGGCACAGGCAGGAAAAGCAGGACCTAAGTGCTGATTTCCCCTGGCAGGTATGCCACATCCACGTAAAGAACTCAGGTCAAATGAACCACTAAAGATCTACAGGCTACAGAGAAATTGGAGCATGGAGAGTCAAAGATCTTGGCACTTACTTGCAGGCTTACCCTCCACGAACCCTTCCTGGAAGGCTCCAATTTGAAAACATGAAAGAATTCTGAGAAAACTGCCCTCCTGATGTGAGCTGGGGAGACAGCGATACTATCGAACATTTCTAAGATCAGTGCCTTCCTTATCGTATACGAAACAAAGCCTTCAGCAATGGGGAAAAAGAAAATAAAGTATGAGGACATTCTAGAAGTTAAAAGAAGGGAAAATGAGAAAAACCCCCTGCTCGGGAGAGGACAGGAATACACATGAGCCTAGGACTCATCTGGAACACGTGAGGGTCCTTATGAAGGTAAAACTCCCAAAATTCAAAATCCCAGCACAGAAGTGGGGAAGTGCGCCACGCTGAACTGAGGAGCTACTGGTGGCCTGTAACTGCCGGAAGAGGGAAAGTCAGTTTTCCTTAAGGGTGTGACACTAGATAGGCTGACCAGGCTCCAGTGCAGGGACGCACACCAAAGGACATTTGGGGACACAAACTTAACTCAATAGGCATTAACATATATGACGGAGTACATGAATTTTGGTGGGGGAGCTATGAGTGCATTGCAGATAAGGGAGGCCATCTAAACATGATCAAAATATATTGGATGAAATTTGCAAATTTTCAATTAAAAATTATTCATAGTAAGAATAATAATTTATTCAGAAAGAAAAGGAAGATTAACAAGAAAAAAAGTATTCTGAAAATGCCACAATGACACTCATTATTTCAAATGTTAATTTTTGAAAAACTAATAAAGATTGGTTCAGAAATGTAGGTGATTTAGAAATATAGATTGTTAGGGCTGGAGAGATGGCTTAGTAGTTAAGAGCACTGGCTGTTCTTGTAGAAGACCGGGGTTTGATTCCCAGCACCCTCATGACAGCTAACAATCATTCATAAATCCAGTTCCAATGCCCTCTTCTGACCTCTGCAGACATTGCAGGGCATGAGTAAACTTACACACATGCAGGCAATGCATTCGTACACATAAAATAAAATTAAGTAAAATTTTAAAAATAGAGAGATTGTTAAAGCAATGAAACATTTGGTAATGAAATAAATGAACGAAAATGAAAAACTATCTATACATCTGGTGAGATGCCTCAGAGGGTAAACCATCTGCCATGCAAGCCTAATGACCTGGATTTGATCCCTGGAACTGACATAAAGGTGAAAAGAGAGAACCAACTACATAAAGTTTCTTCTTTCCTCCATACAAACACCATGGCATAAGCATGTGTGCACACACATGCACACACACACACACACATGCATCATACAATCACAAAATAATTAGATGAGTATTTCAAATGAAAAACAATTTAAGATAAAATTTGTATAAGATAAATTTCTGTGGTCCCTACCTGTGGGGCTGATGTTGGAGCAGAATGGAGGATGAAGGACTTCCTGATGTCGGGCAGCAGTTCCAGCCTTCTCTGAATGGCGGCATTCCATACAACCACCTCCATGAAAGGTCCCAGGTTGTGCATGGCAGTGGCTTGCCTCTGTGTTGGGCTTATGCTGGGAACAGGAGAGGTGTCTGCGTTTGCAGATTCTAGCTTTGGAAGGACTGACAAGAATGAATTTCCCACCTTCCTTGACGACTAGTTATTGTCTTGATTCCACACACACACACAGTCCTGGCCACCCAGGCCTTGATACTGGAAGTTTCCCATTCCCAGATAGCAAATGGTTTTCCATCATTTGTCTATTTCTCTTATACAGTCCCAGTATACTTTTACTGTGCCCTACAGAAAATGTAAAACACTTATTTGAAATTCTAGGGATTAAAAAACTCAGTTTGGGAAGTTTAGACTTTAAAAAAAAATGTATTTAAGTATATTTTTTTGAAAGATTTGCAATATGAGGAGCAGAGAGAAAAGATTCAGACTAAATCAAAAACAGAGACAATTCCCTCAGATGAATGGCTTTCTATTTGGCCCAAAATCCATTTATTCATACCAGACCTTGCCCAGAAGTATCAAAAGAAGAATAACTGGAGGCAAAAATGAGGATTAGGACAGGGAGAATGTGGGGGGGTTGTGGGCACTGCACCAGGCTGCCTGCCACTCTACCCAGACTCATGCTCACTTGCAGAGGACATCCCTGCAGCAGGCTTCATAGCAGCACTAGTTCTAAACAATACAGATTGAAAATCACCCAAGCCTAAAGTCAGAATCTGCAGGGTAACTGCATGATTTGTTGCACATAAAAATATGAGAGGGGCTGGAGAGATGGCTCAGAGTTTAAGAATACTGGCTGCTCAGTCATGAGGACCAGAGTTCAGACCCTAGGATCCATCCCTATGGGGCAACTCACAAACACCTATAACTCTAGCTCCCAGGGATTCAGTGCCCTCTTCTGGCCTGTGTGGGCACTCACACAACATGTGCATATGCACACACACACACACAAGCACACACACTATATACACATAAATAAAATATATTTTTAATTGTAATGGTGTGTACATGAACAGTTTCATGAGTCAGAACTATACAAAAGTAGGAGGCAGGCTCAGGAGACCACTGTGGATTTTAAGTGGGTTTTGTTCATTGAATCTACTAAAACTTGTCAAAATTTTCACAGCTCCTCTTTCTTAGGTAGAGTACCAGTGGCTATAGTTGGAGTAAATGTTGATATCTATTTGAACTGAATGGGAAACTATAGTATAAAACACATTCTAGAGCTATGTTGCCTAATGTACAATGATGATCAATCCATGTGTGGCTTTTAAGTTCCTAAAATGCTGCTACTCTGAATTAAAATGTACTATAATATAAAGTACACACTAAATTCACAGACAGTACAAAAAAGAATGTAAAATATCTCAAGTTTTCTTACTGATTACATGTTGAAATTATATAGTTTTTAATATCTAAGTTACAAGATAAAAAGTTTTCTGTTCCTTTTTTAATGTGACTGATAGAAAATTTGGAATTATACATGTGGTTTCTCTGTGAGCTGGTCTTTCACCTCTACTGTTACAGAACAGATATAATTGAAGTTGCTGTCATCAGGCCTGCAGGTCTAATTTTATATCTTTTTCCAGAGAGAGAAGAGAATTTCTTGTTCTATGAGTGAAGAGAGGGGAAAAGTGTCCTAATCTTTTGAGTTTTGATGTATTAACTTGGCTCTGATTTTCTCTGTGGAAGGAAGAAATGACTGCCAGTTCTCATAATAAATGTGGACGATATGGAAAAGAAACAAATAATGAATAAATACATTTATAACAACGCATGTGATTATAATGTATGGAAAAGTAATATATATGACCACCATAGAACAAACAATGGGAAGAAGTAGTTGTAAATGCATATATCAGTGAAGAAGTCTAATATTTGAAGGCCTGGGTTGTGAATACATATTTTAAACCCTAGAAGAAATGTTAAAAGTTATTTTAAAAGGACAAAAATTACAAGTTCATAAAGGAGATTAAATGGAATCACAAAAAATGTTCAGTTATCCCAAGAAGACATAAAAAATGGAAAAGCAATAGCTAAGTAACACATAATAGTCAAACAATAGCACATGGCATATTCTAATTGAACACACCACTATTTTAATAATGAATACTCTAAACAATTGTTTTGAGATGGAATGGTATAAATGCATCAATTAAAAACTCTTTTCAGAGTAAATTGAAAAATCAAGTTCTAGTTACTTGCTTTTCATAAGAAATCTACAAAGGTAAAGATGGCTATGCTGGGGAGCTTTACCTGTCAAGTTGACACACCTGGTAAAGGGAACTTCGACTGAGGAATTGTCTCCATTGGATTGGCTTATGGCCATGTCTGTGGGGCCTTTTCTTGATTGTTAATTAATGTGGGAGGGCCCAGTCCACTGTGGATGGTTGCCACCCCTGGGCAGGTGGTCTTGTATTGTATAAGAAAGCAGGATACAAACCAGAGGAGCAAAGCAGTAAGCATTGTACCTCTGTGGTCTGTGCTCCAGGTTCCTGCTCTGATTTTCTGCCTTCACTTCCCTTGATGATAGACTATACTGTGAGCCAAGTCAACACTTTCCTCTGCAACTGGGCTTTGATTTTGTCACAGCAATAGAAAGTCAACTAAGACAATGGCTAAAGAGTGAAAATGTGGAGGAAAACTGACCATTCAAATATCAACCAGAAAAGTTGAAGTATCTTCATCAATATCCACAAAATAAACTTTAGACACTGGCTTGAGTAGAAGTGTAGAAAATATGATCAAGGCAATGTCATGACCACAGTGGTAACCCCAGTGCCCACCAAGATCAATCCAGATGAGCTGGCTTGATAAAGTGCCCCTTCCTGTTGCACTGCTCCACATGAGGGAGAGACCTTTCCACTTGGAAGTAAAACAGACCTTTTCATTTTCTTTGATACGGCTCTGCTTATTAAGGAGGTTTAACCTAACATCACTATGCAAGAATTCCCTAGATTCCTAGATACTGATTCTTGGACAAAGAACTACTCGTGCCTGGATTGTTCCTGATCTAAGTCTGAAAGATGCATAACTTAGTTTTAAAATCTGCCTTTTTTCCAGAGAGATGATTATAATTTTCCTTAGGTGGCTGTAGTCTATTCCTGTGAATTACAGCATCCTAAGTCCATAGTTTCACATCAAACCATCCACTTCCTCCTCAGGAAGGCTGTTATTAGGCTTGCACATTGATATTAGAGGAGAGAAGTCTGATCCCATTAAACATATCCACAGAATAGGGCCCATGGCACTCTGGCCACAACATAGTTCACTATGAGAATGTATAGATGCTGTGTGAGCTTACTAGTTTTTCTCTTGAGTATTCTTGTTTGTATGAATTCATTAATTCTCTATCCTCAATTTATAAGCAACTTTGTAGCAATACTTTCTGAACCATTGGACACGTGAGAACCACAAAAGAAACTGCCCTGACAATAGAAATTTCTAGATAAATTTGATTGAATCTCCGTCACCAGTTGTTCAGGATGACGCCACCTGTTCGAGATTTCAGGAGTCAACATTTGGCAAATATTAAGCAATTTGAAGATCTTTGCATAAACATATCATGAGTTCTTTGCACTGACTAGTCTAATCTGAAATTATGGTAAAATTGGGAGAGACTAGCTGTTAAGTTATTGAAAGCCAGGTAAATAAAAACCAAAGTCCTAGAGAAATGTCAACAGCAAAGAAATTCCATAATTCAAACATATTGTATATCTTTCAAGTTTCTATTTTCAGATACAAACAACATGCTATGACCATAGAGCAAGTTTTTTATTTAAGGTACAGCAAGAGTTATAAATATAAAGAAGTAGGCTTAGAAGTTTCAGACTTACACCAGTATCATAGAATCTGGATTTCAGGGACAGTTCATATCTACCTTTAGAGAAGCATCTGTGACATTCACCTTGAATAAGTTTTTATAAATACTTTCCACAGCAAAACACAGAGGGAATTGCCTTAGGAAGGATCGCTAGGTCAAGCTGAGAACAACTACTGAAATATGTCAAATTTAATCACCACACTATCACTATTATTGCCCTTAACTTTTAACCAGTATGGTTTTAGCTCATAAATATCTCAAGCTAAATAGGGAGAGAACAAATGTGCTGTGGAATAAAAAAAGAAAGAATCAAAACAAAATAAGTAGGTGTTCTTCTTATGAGCTCCAGGAAATCTCAAGGTCAAAGACACTAATAACTTACATAATTAGATGGACTTGGATATGTCCCAGCTAAGCTATGAAACATGTTGCACCTTAACTATGCAAAAGAAAACACTTTACCATTTCCCTGACTTCAGATAAGCAGGCCAAGGATGGAATTCCAAGTTGAGAGTCATTTCAGTTTTGTTTCTCCAAACAGCAGAGTTGGGACTAAGAATTGGGGGCTTGTGGTTTCGAGGGAAGAAGTAGCCACAGGAAAGATGTAGCCAGACAAACACCCCATCATGGACAGAGGAGATGGGCATGAAGTCCCCTCCCTAGCTGAGGAGCTCCTGATAACTAATATCTGCTGGGAAATGTGGAGTGAGTCTTAAGGGTGTGATCTCTAATTAGTTGACATAGCTCCTGTGGATGGACCCACACCCAGGAGTATATGGCAGCAAAATTGAATATGATAAGATTATTTTTTTTAATGAGCACACAAAGTTGAATGGATAGAAAAAGGGATGGATCTGGGAGGAGCTGGGGAAGGAGGGTGAATATGTCCAATTTTCATACGCTGTATGAAATTCTCAAAGAATTAATTCTAAAAGACAAAAGAATGGTGCAATTCTGGGAGAATTGCAAGGAAGGAAGAGAAGTCAGACCACCCTGGTTTTGGAGACGACTCGGTATCGGAGGAACTGGAAATGCACCAAGCACCTAAGAAATGCTGTCAGTGTGAGCAGCCAGAGGGGCAGCAATTGGGGCTGGGCTAAGGGCAGTGACTAGGGCACTGGAAACATCTGCTCCAGCCGTAGGGAAGCTATTAGTAATATCAGGGACATACTTCTAACGGAATGTGTGAAGATGCAGTCTTCACAGATCTAAACTACTTGTTAGAGTTTGAATGTTTCTGTACCCACAAATATATATTTGGAATCTCAATCCCCAGTGTGATTCTGCAAGGAGGTTAGACTTTGGGGGGTGATTAGGTCATAAGGAACCAGCCCTTATTAAGGTACTAATGGCCTTACAAAGGAAACATCAGAGAGCTCTGTGACATTCTTTCCATATGAATGTGCAAGGAAAACTAGACAGTCTTCAGCTCAGAAGAGGGAGCACAGCAGAACCTGGCCATGCAACACGCTCAGGCCTGTAGCCTTTAGACTTGGGAGAAATACATTTTGTTACAATAACCACACAGTATGTGGTGCTTTTAAAATAACAGACCAAACTGACCTAGACATCAGTAAAGTATGAAGTAACAATATTTTGTTATATCTAGATCTGCAGTAAGGCTTGAGGTATGGCTCAGTGGTCCAGTCCACATCCAGGATGTATAAAGTCTTAGGTTCAATCCCCAGTACTAAATATACATCAAAGCAATTGATCTCCAATATGCTTAACAGTTCATCCAAGTGCAATTAAGTTCAACAATCACCAAATGGGACATTATGAAATTAAAATGATTCTACACAGAAAAGGACACCACTGTGGGAATGAAGAGGCAAACTACGGAATGGGTAAAAATTTTACCAGCTATACCTCTGACAGGATTAATAGCTAGAATATGTAAAGAACTCAGAAAACTAAACAACAACAACAAAAAACAAATAATTTAATTAAAAATTGGGACAAAGAGATGAACAATGAGCTGTCTAAAGATGAAATGCAAATGACAAAGAAATACTCTTTTTAAATGTTCAACATCTGGGACTGGAGAGAGGGATCAGCAGTTAAGAGCATTGGTTGCTCTTGAAGAGGACCCAGGTTCTGTTCCCAGCACCCACATGGCAGATAATTCCAGTTCTTTAACTCCTTAACTCCAGTTCTGGGGGAAACCAATGCCTTCTTCTGACCTCCACTGGTACTGCACAACACAGATGCACTTAGATACATGCAGGCAATACACTCATACACATATAATAATAATAATAATAATAAAATGTTCAATGTCTTTAGTCATCAGGGAAATGCAATTAAAACCACTTTGAGATTTCATCTTTCCCTACTCAAGATGTTAGGATCCAAAAAAAAAAAAAAACCAGCAACAAATGCCGGAAAGGATGTGGAGAAACCGGAACTTTGATCCACTGCTTGTGGGAATGCAAATTGGTGCAGCCACTCTGGATATCAGCGTAGAAATTCTTCCAAAAGCGCAAAATGGATCTACCATTTGATCTAGACATACAACACTTGAACATTTTCCTAAAATACTCTATAGCCAATTACAGAAATACCCATTCATTCCTGTTCATTGCTGCCCATTTCAGAACAGCCAGGAACTGGAAACAACTTAGATGTCCATCAAGTGGTGACTGGATAATGAAGGTGTAGAACATACACACAAGAGAATATTATTCAGCTGACTAAAAAGTGTGAAATCTGCAGGTAAATGGAATTGGAAACAATCATCCTGAGTGAGGTCACCCAGACCCAGAACAACAACAACAAAACTCCTGTTCTCTCTCTTAGCTGGATACTAGCTTTTAAATCGTAGATATGCATGTTTCAATTTGAGAATGCAGAGAGACCAGGAAGCTAATAAACATCCATGGGCTGGTGCTTCCTGGAAAGAGTGGTAGAAAGAAGTAATATAAAGGGAGAAAGAGGAACAATAGAGTTGGAAGGGTTAAACGGGTTGGGGAGTGGGAGGCCAGGGCAGAAGAGGAGCTATGATGAGAAAGAAGTAACACTAAAAGCCTTTAGAGAAACCATGTGGAAACCTACCAACATAGAAGCTACCTGAGTCATATATACATACATTATAAAAGAGATTAAAATGTTACCTTACAACAGGGGACATTGACCCTACTAAACACAAGATAACAGGTAAAAGCCTCATGCCAGGAAATGGACTCCCTCTTTTGAAGCTGTAGACCAAAGGTCCCATAGACTCTCAAACAATACTGTCCATTGACTTTGCACTGTTATTACAAGAACTTGACAGTAAAACCCTACTGCTGAAGATACTACATACCTGAGCAAATAAGGAGAAATCAAGCTGGTGCCTACTTCAAAGTCTCATCTCTACTGGCTAGCTTTCATAGTCCTGGACTATGCATGCTACCTGAAGAGAAAATTAACCACCAACCTTACCCAGCTGTGCATCTGTGAATTACAACAGGCCTCGCATTATGCCTACCAGTGCACTAATGGCATGAATAACATTGGAGTCACCAATCACTTTCTAATTGGACTTAAGTTTCACTTCATAGGCTGGATCCCATAAATGATATTGATATCAGGCTTAGGAACCTAAGGCTAGACAGGTCCCAGGACACAGGAGATAGCCTAATACTAATCTTCTGCAAAATAGATATAGTATTAGACTGACTGCTTATGACTTAATATTATAGCCATAGATTAGTGACGCCCTCATCACAGAAGCTTCCTTATATAATAGATGATAATTAACACATAGAACCATAACTTGCCAATTTGCAGAGAATAAGACACTGTGGACAACTTATCCCTGAATAAGATACCTAAATCAAACTTCAGTCTTGCAAGGCTCAGCGATCATTGCAAAAGAAAGAGTAGGAAGATTGTAAGAGCCAAAGGAGGTTGATGACCACAAAGCAACAGGAGTTTTACAGACAGTCAGTTACTCATCTGAACTCACAACAGTGGTGACAGCATGCACAAGTCTCACCTGAGCTCAGGTCAGACAAAAATCCCTGCATAGCCATAGGGAAGTGGGTAATAAATCATAAGCCTTGCTGAGGAACTACTGGCAACCAATGGCTTCTTGGAGGGCAAGAGTCAGTCTCCTTCAAGGATGTGACTCTTGGTAGGTTAATCAGGTTCCAGTGGACACTGAAGGACATTTGGGGACATAAATTCAATTCTATAAGTCTGTAACACACACACACACACACACACATATATATATACATATATATATATATATATATATATAATAGAGTATATAAAATTAGGTGGGATTTAGTAAGGGGGGATGAGGATAGGCAGGGATCTAAATGCAATCAAAATATAGTATACTCAATTCACAAAAATTCAATTAAAAAGGGAAAAACATAGCCAATCTTACCGAAGTTCTTGTCAAAAGACTTTCTGTAATGTAAACACTAAATCTTTGGCTTGTTTAACAAATTGGAATTATCAGAAAAAACTATGATAACTTCTTTCTTCTTTTCTAGGGTTTTATCCTTTGCCTATCATATAACGATAGCCCCCTTCAGACTCTGGTAACTACCATCTACTCTCTAAGCATATTTTCTTCATACTAATTGCACAGCATGCTAAATAATCCAATAACTGAGTACTACACATTTAAATATCGCTAATAGTAATTTCTGATCTTATTTTGACAAAAATGTTAAATATTTGAGGTGATAGTGACTCTAACTAGTTTAATTTAATCACTCCACATTATTTTCAAAAGTTATAATACTAATTTGTGCCTCCAAGGTATCACAACTAAAACTTGTGAATAGATAATAAAAAATAACTACAGGGAAAAGAAACAGACTAAATTTTCAGAAATTCAAATTTTAGGTTGTAGGAATGTAATAAAATGTAAACGCAAAAATAAACTCCATTTACTGGCCAGTGATGTAATGAGAATAGAGAAAAAGCTCAGGTAGGGAACAGGTTCCCATCAACAGTCCTTCTATCTAGCTCTGAGGACTGGGGGATGGGACTTCTCTCTAGTCTCCATAAAATAAATTAATACTTCACTTGTCTTCTGTCACTGCACCCTGTTTATCTACTCTCAGCTTCTGCTACTGCTCCAGAAAATGAACAAGAAGGTGGAGACTGCACACATCTCCTCTGTTTTCCTTTGGGTCCGTGGGTGGCACACGGCGATAGATAAGGTATACTCCACACTCTTCGATTAAGAAATTATAGAAATTATGGGGGACAAAGTTTAAAAAAAAACAGTCTCTTTGCCAAGATCCTCTCTCAGGACCTCACAAGTGGTGTTGGGGTGTGTAGAGCACAGCAGATCTGGCCCTCACCAGGAGAGAGGCACTGTCAGTCATGCTGGGAACAAACAATGTGTTCTCTAACCAAAATTGCCTTCTTCTAACTCAAATAAACCTCAAATATAAAACAATTTTGAAAACCAAGTAACAGAACAATGTCTTACTAATGAGTGCAGAACCACAGTGCAAAATTGTGTTACATCATGCCTTTGTGTGCACAGGACTGGAACATTAAAATGAACACATTTGATTAAAGAAGTATTGATATTGCAGCGTTTTATTTCTGGAGGTGTTAGAAAAGATGAACAATAACCTTACCACATCACTAAAGATACGAATAATACTGAGATTTGACAACGTATTATAAATACAGACAACAGATAAACATTGAAAAATTTAGCCTGAGTGTTTGCCAGTGTTTAAGTGGCTTAAAATAAAAGAGTAGTACAGTACTAGAATGGAGAAGCACAAACGACAGTCTCCAGCATCCTTGATGTTCTCAAAGTCAATTTCACCTTAGTAATCTGAAGTGCCAGGAGCAGATGGTCCAATAAGCCATGGTAATCATTTTATCATCATTGGATAGAATGCGGATGTTCACATTGTACACAGTACTGCATGCCTACCCAGGCTTGAGGGCAATAAAAACTCAAGCTTTCAGGAAATTGGCTGTATCCTTCTTGATGAGATTTAAGGGGAGACTTTCTCGTTATCCTAATAGCTAGAAATTAATCAGGAATGATTGAAGCCTGTGCTACTATGTAAACTGGGTCCTACTGAGAAACTGTTTCCCATTTCAAAGAATTAAATCTCTCTCTTAGTAAATTAGTGCTGAAATTGCCTCCATCTTCCCACTCTGAGTACACTCTGGTGTACTCAGTTCAACCTCCATTCTCAATTACTTGACACTGTAATAACTCACAAGCTATTTTTCTAGCAATGAGCAACAGGTGACTAAGGAATTTGTTTTTAGAAGTTCATCATTTTTTCTAAACACTTTTTTCAACCTAACACTATTGATATTTGGGACCGGACAATTCTTTGGTTGCAGGAAGCAGGGAGGACCCCACATACTGAAAAATCTCTAGCCTCTGCCTTCTAGGTATCTATGATAGAAGTGGCCCTTGTCATGATAGCACATTTAAAATGCTTTCAGACCTTGTCAATGTCCGCTGGATACAAACTACTAAAATAAAGAATGGTCCAAGGGATAAAATATCTTGGTTTTAAAAAAAAATTCCAACACATATGCATCAGGCTGAAATAAGGTCTGTTCCCTCATTAGCATGTGATCATTTCATTAGATGTGTGGTTGATTTGTTTGCTGATTGCAAACAGCAAACCTGTCTACCTTTCAGCTTAGTTTTGTCTTGCTTTTCCTTTTATAGACAGAAAAATCTCTTTCCAGTAGTTATAATGAATACAAGTATGCTTGTCAGTAGGTGTTTGGCTGGGAACTGGACCACCTGGCTATTTGATCTGCACGGATATGAGGTTATTTTGGGTTCCGCCTTGTTTTTGTACTAAAGCCCTTTCATAATGCTCTGCTGGCTATTGTCTAGGAGGCATTGTCTATGAGGCACTGTGCTGAACATAATATAAATGAGCAAACAAAATGAAAAAGGTACAGTCTGCTTTCTGGGAATGAAACAACGAACAGATGCATTTTGAAGCTTAATTCGGATTCACATTTCGTCAAAAGATTTTTATAAGCACTATTTGGGAGGTGTAGGGTGGATAGTTTGGGATTTTGTGCTCTTGTAACTTGCTGATACTTCCACTGAAATTTCTGTCTCAGGTTCTGCCTTCCACCCATTAGCTCCTCCTGCAGGGAAGATGCAGCATACTCCCACACACCAATCAACATCTGAGATTCTGCTCCTCTACCCGTGTGTTTCACAGACAGTAGGGCCAAGTCATTCTAAGATGGCAAGTCCTCCTAAGGAACTGCCTAAGTAAGTCCTCAGTAAGAAACCTTATTCTCTGGGAGTCAAGCAAGAACAGGATTTCCATACTCTCTATTTATGTATTTATTCATTCTTTTTATGTGTATGAGTGTGCATAAAATAATAAATATAATAAATAACCCATGTCATACAATGCCCTCAGAGGTCAGAAAATGGGGTTAGATCCCCTGGAACTGAAGTTACAGACTGTTGTCAACTGTCATGTGAGAGTTGGGAACTGAACCTGCATCTTCTGCAAGAGCATTCAGTGTTTCAATTCCCCAAAGACTGCCTTCACTGCTGAGTCCTGTCACTCTCCTGTCCCTACAAGATAGCAGGTGCTTTCATAGTGCTGTGTCATCTCAGTTAAGAAATGTTCTATTCCTTTCTTGGATTTATTAAATTTGAATGTTAAACCCTGAGCTAATATTATTTGTGGTAGCATGCTTCTAGGGTGCAATTGGAGGTTGCAAGAAGGAAATATGGAACTGGAGAGGTGGCTGAATAGATAAAGAACTAGCCACTAGTGCTAGTAATGACTGGAGTTCAGATCCTCAGCATCTACATGCAAGCCAAGTGTGAATGGCAACTTGCTGGGAATCCCAGGTCCTAAGGCAGAGACAGTGATTCTCCAGGGAAATATGGCTAGTCAACTTTGTGAGCTCTGGGTTCAACTCTTGTTCTTCAAAACAATTTTTTTTACTGTGCTTCAAAAAATAAATGGAGAACGATGCAGGAACATACCAAAATCAATCTCTAGCTTCCAAATTCATATGTACATATGTGCACACAGGCCTACACACGTGTGCTCCAAACACACATGTCCATATACATATACACATGCACACAGACAACAAAGCCATATACATGCAAAGAAAAGAAGAAAGAAAAAGAAGGAAATGCCAGAAGTCATCCTAGAACAGAGCCTACTGTACTTGTCGATTAGCCAAGCATAGCAGCAAAGACATACAAATAACCTACAGGCCCCATGAGCACCGCACAACTGCAGAGCTCTCTGGAAACAAAAGGGGTTTGAGCCTCCCACACAACAAACACAAATTAAGAAATTTTAGCTGCACTCTCACCACCTAGAGAGAGCTACTATCAAAGCTGAGCTCTATGCAAAACGACATAGGACTTTAAAACATGAAAGATCATTGTGCCATGAAGACAACCTCAAATGGTTATAATCTTAGCCAAATTCTCAAGGAATGAATATCTGGATAAATTCAAGAGGCATTTAATATACAGTGTATGAACACCTAGCCCCTGTTTTAGTTGCTGTAAGTTTATTTCCTGTGAGGTGTGGTACTTCCAGTTACTAAAAATCTGTGGATGACTTTGCTTCCAACCTAGAATATATCAACTTCTACATTGTGTGTCTGAAGCTCCTATTTTACAGGATTCCTCATAAAAGAACTCCAAATATTGTGCCTCTTATTTACTACACTGCCCTAATCAACCACAATCTTCTATAAAGATTTAAAGGAATAATCTCATTCTTACATTAAAATTTGCCACTTTCCCAGAAGTCCTTATCCTCTCTTACCAAAGCATCTTCCCACCATTAGAATCATCCTCAGAGAACCTTATGAATTAATTGCTAACTTCAGGCTACCTTTGATCTCATTACTTCCTATTCACCCTTTTAATAAAAGGGAGTCTGCCCTTGGAGGTCAGAAAAGGGCTTCTGATCCCCTAGAACTGGAGTTATGAATGGTTATTAGCCACCATATGAACACTAGGAAGCAAACCCTGATTCTTTATAAGAGCAGCCAGTGCTCTTAACCACTGCACTGTCTCTCCAGTCCCATGATAAATCTCTTTCTAAAATAGCAACCTTTATTCTAACATTCCCAGTTTTGATTTTTAAGTTAACCTTTCATTTTAAAATAGTTTTAAGATTTTTTTTAATTCCTATGAAGACAGTACAGAGAGCACACATAACCTAATACAATTCCTCATTGTTAACATCTTAACACAAATATAGTGTATTAACCATAATTAACTAATGCTGATATATTTTTATTATTAGCCCACACTTAATTCAGACATGATTAACTCTTACCAAATACATTGTTCTTGCTTCAGTATCCCTTCAGGAGTACTGCCATGTCCTCTTAGGACTTGTTGATTATGGCAGTTTCTTAGGTAGCTTGTCTAGATTACAGCTTGAAGAGTTTCCCACCTTTTACTTACTTGATACTTTTTCTTAACAAGCCTAGTGTTGTGAGATTGGGGAACTTTTGCTGTACTTCTATTCATGTTACTTCATATGGAACACACTTTCTACAAACCATGATATATAACTGCTGGTGTCAAGCTTGATTGTGTTGTTAACGCGGTTAGTACGTCTCCTGCTCCTCCACTGCAAAGTCAGCCTTTTTCTGTTTTCATACTGTATAATTCTTTGAAAGGAGTTAAGTATGTCCAATCCACATTTAATGAATAAAGAAAGAGTTGTGCTAACACCTCTTTATGAGCAAATTATGCACACAAACTAAATTCCTCAGCAGGGCACCAGAGCTTATCTGTAGAATAGTTTTTCCTCATTTATATAGTTAATCAGTCAATTATGAATACAGTATAAATTCATGAATATTTTATATTTTTATTATAATCCATTGCTACTTTATTTTATTGCTCATTTTCTGCCAAGCTTCCCAGTGAGTCTCTATGTCTCTTTAACATACTCTGTCACTAAGGGAGCTCGGAGAGTAGAAAGAGGACTTGTGTACAGAGTGCTCTAAGTTCAGAACCACAGACAGCTCTATTTTTGGCAGTTTGAGGTTCTTTTCGTGTTAAAAGTGTATCCGAAAAAACAAAGGCACAACAGGAGAGCTTTTTAAAGATGAATTTTGTTGAAGACTCTCATGCTACCTCCAACCAAAGCAGTGAAAATCCAGCTAAGGCAGTTCTGGTTTCATTCTTTGTGACCTACCATTGTCATCCCTGTCCCCTAGGAATGCATAGTGAAAATCATGGGCTGGTGCCCAAACATCTACCCAAAGTGGATGAAACTTTCTCTGAATGAAGAATCACTTCTCCGACTTTTGCCATTTGAAAATATCTCCACCTATATTAACAAGAATTAAAAACTGAATCAGATAATCTATGCTTGAATTTTCAGTTGGAAAATTTTCCACTTTGAAGTAAAAACACCATCTCACCCAACTAGACATTTAACTTGGCAGAGTCACAAACTACACCAGCAGTTAGCTCTGGATGGATTGCCTTAGGTAGGCTGCTCCTGCCTGCTCAGTCACTGGCAGATGCTTCTCTTGGCAGCTATTAAATCTCTCAGTCCCACCAGCTCCTGCACTGCAGTTTCTTAGCTCATTAACTGGATGCTTCAGCACAGGCAACAGCTGAGAAGCCCTGTCCAAACAGATCCACGTCATGTTTATCATTAGCAGTAACAGTACCAGTGTCTGCCAAACACATTCGGGACACAAAAGAGAACATAGAATTGGACTCATGACCTGCCTGGAGGAATCAGTATCGGAATTAAAACAATAACATAGAATATGAGAGTGTTCTCTGCAAGTAAAGGAAAGCTCTCAGTGGAGCAGAGTTTCCTGTGGGTTCAATGAAACTGAGTCACTCCTGCCTGGAAAATTGTTTATACGGATACTTTCTTTAAATATGTGCAGACAAGATGAAATTGATGAGCGCTACCAGAAATGGACCACTCGGACTCCCATTTAAATTTCAATAACAAGAGTGAAAAGATATGTTTACTGAAAAGCAGGGCAGATATGCTAGGGGCACACCTCTCTCAAAATTCTAAGACTGAATTACTGTCTCTCTACATTCCTTCTTCGGTTTGCAGTCGCTCTTGCTTTTGGAAATTTGAGGACACTATTGAAACCAGAAAATCTCTACCATGCTGCAGAACTTTAAAGTAAATGTATTTCCTGGTAATTGCTCTTAAATTCTAGGAGGAGGTACTGCATGCAAATGAAACCATGAGCATCTGAATCTCCCCAAACCTCCAGTAAACTTGGCCCCTTCTATAGAGTTCCAAGAGCCTTGTCAACCTTGACACCCTCCCAGATACACCAGTTGTTTCAGTCTTAGAAGTTTTTAAATAATGCTGCTGTTCCCCTTTAACACATAATGCTCAAAGATACATGGGAAAGGAAAATGTTTGGGTTAGGGAAAATAAAACATTATTTAATAATCTTTAAATTGTACAACATACAGAGAAATCTGAATAATCACAAGGTCCTTAGAAACCACTACAAAATTTTTTCACACTAAGACATGTTTTAAAAGCAAATGATCATCTATGATAAGCAATCTATGTTAGTATATGAACTAATTCTCCGTAGTACTTCCCTGCATCAAGGGAGAAACTACAGAGAAAGTATTTGGAACTAGGGGTCTTGAGTATTTCAACTTTAGATGGAATAGCCTTTACTTTAGACCATAGATTTTTAAATTCTTCCTTATTCTGGCTCTCAAGCAACACTATGGATTTATACTGTGGAAGAGAGGTAGGTTCCATTAATAGCAAGAGAAAAATGAAATTCCTTAAATATTTGAAACAAATTAATGAACCACCATGGCTGGGGTCATATTATAAAAGTGCCTATATAATTTAGGACAGATTATTCCTCCTTCATCCCCAGTCTTTTCATTTTACATTTTCTCATTTACATTTAAAATGGGACTAATATTTTCTTTCACTTCTATCTGACAAATTGTCTATGAAAATTGAATAGCCATGTATGTGAAGGACTTTTGCATACTGGAAACAACATTGACACTGCAATCTAGTGATATTAATTAAATCCACCCAACTAATCCAACTAATAATAAGGTTGGGCTTTAAATTCTTTTCAACCATTTACTAACCACTTCATTTTCACATCTCTGCCATTCCTTCTATTGTGATATTCCAAAATAAGTGTTCCTTGGATTTGAAAATGATGCTTAACCCTAATACATAGTCAAGGTTTTCCTTTCGATGCTTTTTTTCTAGCTCGACTCTCATATTACATCTGCATTCCACAATTTGACAAAAAAACAGTCAACAGTTCTGCATCCTTTAATTGCTACTTCACATAACTAGTCTAAAGCCCATGTGCTCTTTGCTTTGAAAGTCATTCTTTCTACCATAATCAAATACTGAATTCGATTTTCCCTCGACCACCATATCCTGTATTCCTCAGTTGTGTTATGAGTAACCCTGTCCTACAGAGCTCTACTGAAGTGCATCATGTCCACATCCTCTGTGGCTTTTAGGTGGAGGATAAGATATTATACAGCCTATATCAAACCCAACATTAACCAACTTACAGTGAGCCTGATGGGACAATAAGGAACACAGATTCATCTAAGATTAACCTTTGTCAACTACACAGCTCAACAAGAGATAGCACCATGAACTTCAGAGAGTGCTCAGAATGATTAATTAGATCTGGAATGAGAACCACTTAGGCAGTCTTTGAAGGTTTTCATCAACGAAGATGACACCCCAGTGTGACCTCTGGAAAGGCAGGCACAAGGCCTTCTCATGCTGAATTTACATTATCTTTTGAAACAATAGGCAACTTCGGGTAGAACAAACCCCAAATAAGAGTCTAACTGGAAGTTTAGAGTTTGGTCATTGAAGATTATCGTTGATTAATAGACATACACTTGTAGGCATACACGTCTGTAAGTCTCCATTTATCCACCTGTAAATGGAGGAGGTTCTAACTCATAAGGCAGTTTTAAGAATTAAGATATATACAAAGAACACTGAAAAGACCTTGAAGTTAGTACATCTTTACTGTAGACTCTCATTACCAGAACTGATTTAAAAGAATAAGTTCATCTTCATGTCTAAATGTGACAGATGAGAGTGATGACAAGGAACTAATGGAAGATTCAACGGCTCGAGGGTGGTTAGAGTAATCCAGCTTCATGCCTGAGGGGCAGTGGCAGGCATGAACACACTGAGGAGAGTGTCTCATGGTCCTTACGCCCGCACAACAAGCACTTTACCAACTGAGCCATCTTCCTAGGACATACCCATACTTTTCTCCAAGGGAAATTTATTTAAACTGAGAAGAGGGTAAGGAGGACTGTGCAAGAGATGGGCCAGGAGTTTTAGTTCTAAAATTCTATTTTTGACAACTCAGTCCTCTAGAGGGCTATCTTTCTCTTAAGAGGAGGTGAGTCCATGTCATTGTAGAACTATTCACAGTATCCAAGATAGATAAACAACAGAAATGACTGTCAGTGAATGAACAGGTTTTCAAATGTTAGTATAAATACAGTCAAAAATTACAGAACTACTTTTTAAGCTTCATTTTCATGGGATTCTGCCATATTCGTACAATACAGTTTGATGGTATTCAGATTCCCACCCCGTCCATACCTCTTCCCATTGCCCCTACCCCTTACATATATAAAACATGATTTAGAGAGTCTCATTTGTATCCCTAAATGTTCCTCAGTGTGGTTTCATTCTCTGGGCTCCTTAAGGGTCTTGTCCTTATAAAACACTATCCTCCCAGCAAGCATCAATTTCCAAAAGTTCCTTGGGTTGAGTTGGGATTTCTTATTGACTACCCCATGATTCCACCAAGATGAAAGAATGATAGGACATCTTAAAAGGAATCATAAAAAGTCCCTAAATGTTCATCTCCCTAAGGGAGGACTACGCAAGCAAAGAAAAGTGGGCTAAGAAAGTAGACAAAAAAAGCCCACGTCAGACACTGTGACTTGTCTGATTAAATTCTGATTCTATCCCCATCCTTATCTGCACATTTACTTTGGGTAAGCCACCACACTTCTCTGAACATTGTGCTTATGTGCAAAATGGGGGTGATGTTACTGATATCTGTTGTGTGAATTTTCAGTGTTCTGACAGAATCCCTGATATAGACAGTTTAAGAGAGGAAGGCTCACAATTTCAGAGAGTTCAGTCTAGGCCAGGGTCAGCTGGTTCTATTGCAATGTGGGAGACAGCAACTTGACTGTCGGCACATGGAGCAGAGCACATGACAGAAGCTATCAGCAGTTAGGAAAGAGAGGAAGGAAGAAAGGAAGAAAGGAAGAGAGGGAGGGAGGAACGGAGGGAGGGAGGGGAGACAAGAAATTCTCCCATGGCCATTCAGTGCAGACATAGTCATCTGAAAATGAAAAAAAATTCTAAACAAGCTCTCAGTAATGTCACTCAGCAGGTGAATTCTAGAATAGCATAAAAGCTTGGGTGTCAAGCATTGTTTATAACTTTGCCACATTTGTGGAATGTTAATTTTCTTTTTTCTCATACAGGCAAGGAAGCACACTAAGGATGAGAGAAAAATATTGATTGGAACATCTGGCAAATGTTGAATTTTATTTCTTCTGCAATGATTTTCTTGTCCTTAGTGAAAATGAAGAGCCGTCTAGGTAATCCATCACTTTGGGCAATACTGTCTTCTCAACAGGATGCAAACTTAAATGTCTCCCTATGCCATCTAGATATTAAACTCAAAAGTCACTTTATGACAAAAGCCAACCCCATGTTAGTGAACCTATCAGTATTAGGAGCATGATGTTGTGACTGATCATTGGTATGTGTATAATGCAGGTTGCTGCGTATACAAGGCCATTTCACCCAAGTAAACATTCAGGGATTTATGTAGCTACCAGAACTTCATTTAGAGCTTCTCCATGTGAATTCTCTTCATATGGAGAAAGTGGAATTTGCCATCTTGTTAATCTCACTGATAGATTACCCAACAACAATCTATGGGATTACATTTTCCAGTTTTCATTAGTCATGTAATATGATCTTTTTCTCTATATTTTCACAGTCAAGTACATACTAAACAGATGTTTCTGCTGAAAAATATTACCATGCCCATTTCATTTCTATCACAGACTGATACTTTGGGGGAAATCTTTATTTTAAATTTACTACCTTGTTTTTCTTGCTCTGATAGTTTGCTATCTGTTACCATTTACATCTCAGAAGGAACATTAACAAAAATAATTCAAGCTATAGCATTTTCAGCACCTTATATTTCTGACTTCCTGTCCCCCACTCTGAAATCTCTAAGACCTAAGACTGAAGGACAACTTTGTTAGAATGATCTTGGATATTTTTTTCAAGAGAAGTTGGTATTTAATACTAGGAAATGTCATCCCAAATCAGCCTTGTCACTATACAATGGCCAGAAGAAGGGAATGCTTGAATAAAAACTGTCTCTGGTTCCTTTAACACACTGAACTGACACATTCTTCCTCCTAAGTTGCTGTCACACTGGAAAAGAAAAAAATGAAGTTTGTCCCTGTTGGCTCCCAATTCTACTTGCTGCTCTCCTTTTTGGCAATCTCCACTGTCCCTGGTACTTCATGAGAGGCAAGCATAAAGAGACCCAGGTCTCTCTCTACCTCTAGACCTAGGAAACCAATTGACAAAGACCACCCAACCTGAGAATTGAGTTCTGATATTTTCTAGTGTCCTAGAGCCATGCCTGCCAAGGAGAAGAGGAAAGTATGCATGCAGTAGTGTGCTATTTATGTGGACTTTGATTATGTCATCTTGTAGAGTCTGAGAAGTTTTCAAACTTAATTCTCTATACTGACAATTCGATTGTACTTCTTACAGCAGGACATAATCAAATGTTTAAGAATGACTTTGAAGAAAGACAATTGAATCAAACAGAATGTATATAAACTCTACAGACAGACCAAAAAACAGAATGACTGCCATTTAAGATTGTACAACTTCAGTTCCTAAATTATCCATGGAGTAACTCGAAGGATACTCCATGGGAGAGGCAGATAGAAGCCCAAGTCAGTAGCTTTATTCCATCAGGCACTGAAGAATCAAAAAAGACCACACTACTGGAACACCAGACCTTGTGATTTCACCTTCTTTTGTACCCATAAATCTTAGCAGGCTGTACTTTAACTCCAATGCAGAAATTATTTACAATGCATATTAACTCATATCTTATTATTACTTTGTCTCTGTGTGGATTTTTTTTCATTATAGTACTGAAAAGCACTCCTACTGAGAAAACTCCTTTAAGCTCAGTATCTGTCAGATCCATGTGGATGAATTGTCTCCATTATATTATCATCCCATTCTTAATGTACAGTTGCATGAATATAAAAACCAATTACCACACCTATGTCACTCCTGAAACTTCAAAAAGTCCTTTCTTCCAATATATTAAAATTTTCTTCTGATTAATACTGGGCAAATATCTCACCGCAGATTTTCTAATAATGTATAAACCATTGAAACTCTCCTGATTTCTGTCAGCAAGGAGACTTACATTATAATTATGCCAGGAAAGACCATAAAATTCAAATAATTAAATACCACTTTCAATAATATATACATGTATAGTCATAAGTATAGAGTGATGTAGATTATGATATACTCTGCTACTCACTTTCAAAATTCATATTTCTAATTGTGTATACTAAAGGAACAAAAAGATCTTCATAGCAAATATTTCACATACTATTGCAACATTTCTTGAAAATATGCCCTAAACAATACAGAAAAATTTTAAAGGTTGTATGAATTTTAGCTTCTGCTCTTTTCCGTTCGTCTCATTTACAATCACTGTTCCTTAGCTAATCTCTCTGAGCCCAAGTTTTTCAGGTGTTCTTCCAAGTGTTCTCAGAAGTCTGTGTGCACACTAAGAAATTACTTTCCAAGCTTAGATGGTACCCTCCTGCTATTGATTGCCTCGATGCCTTCAGTCCTCATTTACCTACTGTTCCAGTGTTACAGATCTGTGCTCATCTCCTGTGTCTGTCATCTGTTCCTCCCAGGGTGCAGAATATATTTACTGATGTTGGGCTGTACCCATGACTTGGTTTGACCAATGAAGCAGTGTCCGTGGCATGAGAAGAGTTATACGTGTAACCTGTACCCTCCTAGACTTCTTTCATACCTGTGAGAATATGTTCTGGGTCACCTTTGGGGTTATGATGTGCTGCATAAATCCACTCTCCACGCCTTAGCGGGTGGGATCTGGTTAATCCAGCTGGATTGAAACAGAAACTGATCTTCCATTTAGAATGATTTATTTAGCTACAAAGTTATAAAGTCCCTGGGGACACGCCCCCGCTTGCCCGCCAGCGGCTGGCCCAATAGTTTGCAGCTGCTTCTCGCAGGGCGCAGGTCTCTCAGTTCATTTCACTCACGAGATTCTTGGATGGCAGGGGCTTGGCACGCTGCTTCCTAGGTTCCTGGCTGTCTGCGTGGGCCTGGGATGGGGCATTTTCTTCTCCCTCCGTGCTCACGATCTCCCTCCATTCCTCCGAATAGCCGCCATGTTGGTTCCGCCTCCTCCCAGCCTCTCCTGCGTTTCCCTTAAGCTATTGGCTACTCCGTTGTCAGTCAGGCTGAGGTCCATCCCTCATATCAGAGAGGAGACTGCTTTTTGTTTTCACACCACAGATGACACAAAAGAAAGGAAAATGAAACCTAGACCATAGCATAAAATCAGCCAAACCTGACCTGTATCAAGTCTTCCTATATAGACAATTACGAGTTTTGTTTTATAGATAGAGATGTAGAGTGCAAAGGTGACCAAGAGGTCACAGAAATTAAGTAATTGTTTAAAATTAAACAATTTCAAGAATTTGTGACTGCCTTCTTTTAACCCCCAACATCCTTTTCTATTAATGAAATTAATAAAAACTACAAAAACCATTATGAGAATATATTATTAACATTTGGTATGAAAAGTAAAACCCATTAAACATAAAATCAAACATCAATATTTATTGTGAAAGTAGTTGAAGAGTTTACTGTTGTCTAGAACAGTATGTGTATGAGACTAGCCTTCTTCTCATAAGATAGCAGAAGGCAGGAAGACTGTATTTTTTTAACTCCAGTTTCTCAGACATTAACTGTCACTCAGTAAACAGGACCATGATTCATAACAGAGATGAACCAACAAGGTGAACTCTGTAATCAACCTAGAATTCTGTCCAAAGCTATGCAACATTCATCAGGAATGAAAACACAAAGAAGACAGGTTCCATTTAGTTACAGAAACAGAGTCGGAGTGTGGGAGTTCTGTGAGCTGTAATTTGCAAAACAACACATCACACAGGAGAGAACAAAGCAGGTGAAAATCCTCAGAGATGTGCACAGGAAACCACCTCTCCATTCCCCAACCCACATCCCCTTCATCCCCACTCCCGGGATTTTAACCAGTGCAGACAGAAGGTAACAAAAGCAAGGCCTAGCAAAGAACCAACCCCAAGGAAAGACTAAAAGAAAGTGGTATGTTGAACAATTTACAGAGTTTTCGTGGAAATATTCAGCTCTGAGTAACCAAAATAAGTGTCTGCATTAGATACCCAGAGACCCCAAGAAGAATGTACCCCAGAAGCAGGTCTAAAATAACTCTACAACAAAGGCAATCTTTTACTTTCTTATTTTCTGATTACTATACCTGACCTTAAAAATGAGTCTGGAGAGGAAAAAGTAAATTACTTGCAGACTAAAACAAAACTATATTTTCAAGAAAAACATAAAAGTCCAAACATTTGACAAGGTAACATAGTTTTCAACAGCTAATAAAACCAGCACAAACACACCTCTTATGAAACAGGGAACTATAACCCATAACCAAGAGAAAATTCAGTCAAATGAGACAAAATGAAAGTAAGGTAAAATCACCACAAAACAATCAAAGATGATGAATATATATATATATATATATATATATATATATATATATATATGACATTAAGAATTTAGAAATTCTGAAGACTTGAACTACAGGCTTAAAATATAAGACTGTCTTATATGGAATTCTCACTGGTAGGTTCCACAGCAGATGGGTGTTGCAGAAGTGAAGGCTGGTTGACTTGAAAATTGAGCAAAAAGAACTCTGAAACACACAAAGGTAAAAATGAAACGAGCACAGAGATTTATGAGGCAAGATGAATTGGTCCAACACAAGCATAACTGGGAGTCAAAAAAGGAAGAGGCAGACAAGAAATAGAGGGAAATTTACAATTTAGAATGCATACATTAGGAAGCTTTTAAATTTTTTAATAGTTTAAAGTTCTACTTTAAAAATCTAGCAAATGAAGAGAATGCTAAGATCAAGTGACACAGGATGACTGAATACTGAAAGCAAGCTATAATCTGGGAGGGCATCCTCCGCAGCTCTAAGTACACCATAGTTACCAGCCATGTTGCTGCTTGGAAATGGAGGAACCTTTAGAACATGGAACATAGTGGAAGGAACTTAGGTCATTATAATCATGGCTTGAAAGATCATACCTTTTCCTCTCCATCTTTTACTTCCTAACCAACATCTCTGTCTACCAAGATGTTCTGCCTTACTACAGGCCTCAAAGTACCTGACCAACCAAACATGGACCAAAACCTCCAAAATCATAGACCCAGATAAAACTCTTCTGAAAGTAGAGTTTTCAGAAACATACAGAAGCAAGCATTCTACCACTGCACTGAGTTGGTACCCCAGCCCCCTTTTTACTTTTTGTTTTGAAATAGGGTCTCACTGAGTTGCCCACACCAGCCTGGAACTCAGTCTGTAGCCCAGGCAAGCCTTGAACTTGTGATTCTTCCACCTCAGTCTCTTGAGTAGCTGAATTCTAAGCTTGCTAACGTTCTGCCTTGTAAGTTTATTTGTCATAGGATTTGTTACACTAGAAAGCTAACACAGAGCATAAATCAATTAAAAAGCAAATAGAAAACAAAAGAGAAAATCAATAAGAACAAACACTTCTCTGAGAAGAAATAAAAGTGCTAAATCATTAACGTCATGTTAGAAGTCATCAGTAAAATGGGAAGGAGATTAATACAAGCATAAGATAAAATAACAAGCAAATAAATTAATAAAGTATAGGCATTAATAAATAAACAACTCAAATGAAATAGACAAATTATTTAACTGACAGTAATTACTAACAAAGGAAGTAAAAAAAGAGTCAGAAATTTTTAATGGACGTATAATTACTGAGAAAGCTTATACTCATAGATATGTGCTGTTCTCAATCTCAATCACAGAAGCTTCTTTTTGTAGTAGGTATAGTTGATGCAGGGCTCATAACTGGTCAAGGTCCTGAGAATGACTCTCAGTGCTCAACCATTGACAAGGAATCTATGGTGACCTCCCATATACAAGGCCCAGGGAATATTTCAGAAGAAGGAGTGGAAAGAATGCAAGAGTCAGAGGGTGGAGAAAACTGTGCTATGACATGACATGGCTGATGCATACATCAATGCACAGTAACTGCCGTTGCCTGAACAAGACCTGTACAGGATCAAGCCAATCAAAATTCCAGCATGGGAGTGGGCAGGGTGCCTGAGGCCCCACCCCCAGTCAAGGAGATATTGGCAATGCCTGGCTGCTGAGAGAAGAGTTACTTTTATTTTGGAATGTGGCTCCTGGTAGGTTGTCTATGCCTCAGCAGATGACTCACACCCATTCATATATGGTCAGCATAAAGTGGGCTATTACTCAGGAGGCTATTACTACTAATAATAATAAAAAAAGGAAGACAGAGTTGGGAGGGAGACAGGTTTTGGATTTCAAGGGGGAACTGGAAAGAGGTAGAGGGTGGTGGATATGCTCAAAATACATTGTAGACATGTATGAAAATTTCAAAGAATAAATAAAAATACTATTTAAATTTTTAAAAATTCAGATGATTCTAAGTGCTTAGAATTTTGCAAGACTGAAAAGAAAGAAAAAAGTAAATTTTTCTAGCATGTAATTTTAAATATTTTCAAACATTTTTTTCTGGTGTTTAATATCAGAGAGACCAATTTAGACAAATCTGTCACCATTATTCTGAAAATTCTGCTGTCCTGTTTTGCTAAGTAATTCACCCTATGCACCTCTAGTTGTCTTTCCTCCCTCCCATCTTCTTCCCTGCTGGAAGCCAAATACCTTTCCCTAAAAGCACTTTGCCTCGGCAGCTTCTTGTCACAGGGAGAGAAATCTGTTTTAAAAGACAGAGCTTTAAAAAAAAAATGTTTAAAGAGGGAGCTTCCTAGTAATGCACAAAACAGCAGAACATTCCTGAAATTAAACAGAAATTCTTCTCTATTACAGGACAGTGGTAGGCAGGTCACTTCATCCAGCATACATCCATTAATGGAACTTCACTCATTGAGACAATTGATTAGAAGGCTTTGTCCATTGAATGCTGGACAGCTTGATGCTCATGTCAGTGGGCTAACTTTCCATATGAATCTATTGTACCTATCTATAAGTCCACTGCCAAGGACATGTCATTTGACAGACTTCAGTGTTAGCATTTCATCAGTAGTGACATAAATATTTAAAATGTGGGTTCCCTTATCAGCACAGAGGTACTACAGTCACTTTCCCATACAAAAAGGTCAAAAATTAACTCCCATTTTCCTTCTCTTGGTGTTTAAAATACTTTGATCCTGTTTCCTCTTGATGTTACAACCTTCAAAAAAGTAGTATTAAAAGATAAAAACTTGAACAAAAATGGTAGAAATGTCATCTAAGGCTCAGTGCACTCTTCTCAAAGAACCACTAAGAAATGTAAGATGAATATAAGACTAAAAATGAAACAGTTTTTAACATAGTTTTTTATTACTTTGTAATTTTTTTTTAATGTGTGTAAGTATATTGCCTTCATGGAAGTGGGTGCGCCTGTGTTGTGCAGTGCCTGCAAAGGTCAGAAGAGGGTGTCGGGTATAGGACCAGGAGTTACAGATGGTTGTTAGCCTCCATGTGGGTGTGCTGGGAATTGAACCCAAGTCCTCTGCAAAAGGAGCCAATGCTCTTAACTGCTGAGCCATCTCTCCTGCCCCCAATATTTTTTTTTTTTAAGTTGCAGAAAGTTGGTTTAGTGCTTCTATGACTAGATAGGTGGCAATGTTACCAGCTGCAGGAAGTCATAAGGAAATGGGGAGCATTAATACTAAAACCTATTATTGACAAATCTCAGAAAGATTTGCTGCTCAACCTATACTCTCTGATAAGCCACCCAGCTGCTTTTCATCATTCCACATTTGCATTTCCATACCACACTCCACAGTCTAAGTTCCCAGGTCCACCATTCTTCTGATATAAATGTACAAGTTCCAGAGTGTTTATCCCATGACCATCTCCACCTCCTCTCCTTCCAGAATCTTTTCCGGTGCCCTCTGTACTTGTGCTCCCAATAACCAACTGGCCTATAACTGTGAGACCCTCTCTGAGCATCTCCATCACCTGCTGCTCTAAAGAAAACCTGAAGTCTCCCGAAGACGGAAGTCTGTTGTGGTGGTTAGAGGGAGAAATGCCCCAGACTCATGTACTGAACACCTGGTCTTCAGCTGGTGGCACTATTATAGAACCACTAGGAGGTGGAGCCTGGCTGGAGGAAGTTCATCACTAGAAGCAAGCTTTGGGGTTTTACAGCCCCACTGCACTTCTGTGTTCTCTCTCTCTCTCTCTCTCTCTCTCTCTCTCTCTCTCCCTTCTTCCCTCTCTCCCTCCCTCCCTCCCTCTCCTATCTGTGCATGTTTGAAGATAGGATCAGCTAGATTTCTGCTCCTGCCATCATGTGTTCTCTGTCTATTGCCATGCCTTCCTGCCATGATGAATTTTATCTTTCTAGAACTGTGAGCCAAAATAAACTCATTCTCCCTAAGTTGCTTTTGTCACATTTTGCTGTCATAGCAACAGAAAAGGGACTAATACATCTACTCTCTCTTTCCAGAGAGGTTGCAGGGCAGGAGGTAATTAGGTGTCCTCCTGTCAGTTTCCCCTTTCTCCTCCACACAGCCATGCTCTTAGGAAGTGCATTCTCCTTGTTTGGTATAGATTACTTTTTATCACATTGCCTCAGATGTTGTGAGTGATGACAGAGTCCTTTCTTCTAGGGGTGAGGTGGTTGTAAGCCTCTGTTCACAGCATTTTCTTTATATATGTGTTTTATTTTTTATTAGCATGTATATTAGTCATGCATATCAATAAGGCCACCAGTAAAATTTCGTCATATACATACAACTGCATATAATGTGCATTGATCAACGCCAACTTTACTTTGTTTGCTCCTTTGTTTGTCTGTTTTTAGACAGGATTTCCCATAGCCCCAGCTGGCCTGAAACTCACTATGTAGATCAGACTGGCCTGGATCTCACAGACATCCACCTGCTTCTGTCTCCCAAGTGCTGGGAGTAAAGGCATGTGCCACCACACCTGGCATTCAACCTTTTTTTACCCACATGTTCTCTCCTTCCCAATCTCTAGAATCAATATTCTATATTCCAGTGGACTTATTTCAAGCATTTTCAAAAAGTAAAAATGAAATAGATGGGGAGTTGGAAAGATGACTCAGCAGTCAAGAGCACTGCATGCAGAGGACCTCTGTTATTGTCTCCACCTGTCACAGTAAGAAACTTCTTTGATGAGTGGTGACAGGTATACTTCGTTCTAAATATAAAGGCAAATATTTAGCATGAAGTAAGAAATTACATTGGTCTAGAGATGTGACCAATGTAGGAGTTTCTCCAGGCTGTATGATCTCTCAAGCCATGTGTATTGGCTATGGTTACACAACCACATATAAGTTCCCTCCCACTGAGCTGACTTTAAGTTCAACAAGAGAAAAGTACAACTACTACACCAATGTAGTTTGCTGAGCCTATCTTTGTTGTAGTTATTAGGCTTTAAAGTTGGGGTTGGATCATTGATCACAAATCATTTTGAAAGAACTATTGAAGAAGCGTTCTATCCAAATAAAAAAACTAAACTAAAAGACATGAGAAATTAGATATAATACTTGCATTTAAACAGTAAAAGATATAATATTGAAGTCATGATTTCTAACATAATTTGTATTAGAATAATAAAAATATCACAAAAACCAATAAAGAAAAATGAAATGTACTCTTCACAGAAAAATGGATAGAACTAAAAATCATCATGTTAGGTGAAATAAACCAGTTGCACAAAACCAGATGTTTTATAATTTCTTCCAGCCTATTTATGTCATGGAAGATTTTTCTTTCCCCTTCAACTCTAATAGATAGTTTTGCTAGGTCAAGTATTCTAGGTTGACATCTATGATGATGTGGAACTTGGTATACTATGCTCCAGGCTCTTCTGGATTACATACATCATACTGAAAAGTCAGCTGTAATTCTGATGGGTTTTCCTTTACATGTGACTTGTTTTACTCTAACAATTTTCAGTATTCTCTCTTTGTTCTGTATGCTTAGTGCTGTTACTATGATATGCCATGGGAGTTTCTATTCTGGCCCTGTCTATTTAGTGTTCTTTGTGCTTCTTGTATTTGTATGGTTATTTCATTCCTTAAGTTATGGAAATTTCCTTCTATAATCCTGTTGAAGATCTAGTCAATATCATTATCCTAAGATTCTTCTTCTTCTATGCCTATCATGCAGAAATTTGGTCTTTTCATAGTATACGTTTCCTGCATATTAAATCTCTTTTTTAAATTCCAAAAAGTACAAATATGATTATAAACATTAGAATCAGGAAAGGATTGAAGAAACCCTGGGAAGCATGTTCAACCTATGGCTCAATGACAAAATGCATCCCAGGAGAGCTACAAATATGGCCCAAAACACTTCAGATGATTATGTCCAACCACATTAAAGGACTGGATACCCCTGAAGAAAAGAATGAAGGAGAAAATACAAAAGAAATTTAGAACTGGAAATAGATTTTGGTGATAAAAATCAATCATAAGTACTCTTGCAAGTAATGTTAAATGACTATATAATTCAAAGGCAGTGATACTTGTATTAGGTTTTTAAAATGAGCTGTACATTATTTATCCCATAAAAAGCACTTTAAAATAGCATAAAGGAAAAATGTCTTGTAGCTGAGAAATATTTATATGAGAAGTTATAAAGATATGTCCATTAAAAAGGGTTTTGTAAAAGAAAAGGGAAAAGTAGAAAATTAAAGGATGCTTCAAGTAAAATATCTTTAAACTCAAAGTTATTTAAAGTATAAAAGTTTATTTCTCACCTCTCATTGATAAGGAATATATGACATTAAGTTTCATGTGTCTAATAAGATATTTGTAAAGCAAAATCTATTAGGCACATAGGGATACGATGAATTCTGAAGCACAAAGGATTTGACCTCAGTCATTACCACTGGTTTGATCTCTGGTTAACAAAACAGAGAGTACACTTTCTAGAATATTTTCAGTATTTTCTGAAATTAACCAAGAATAATAAACTCCCAAACTAAAAGTGTCTTACTTCAAAGAAAGATTTGAGGTTAACAACAACCTAAACACTAATTCTATGCAATTAGAAGCTGAAACCCTTACACAGTAGTTTTTAAGACGAAGTCAATACACAAGTACAAACTACAGGAAAATTCATGAAACTATGTCAATCTACAGGCTAATACAATTAAATAAAATCCAACCAGAAATAACTAGAATAGAGAAACATAGAATTTAGTCATATTTAATGTCGACCATACATGAAGAAATTATAGTTCTATATTTCAGTCGTTAACTATTCAAGCATTTGAGACCAATTCAGAAAATTTAAGTACAATTTTAGATGTGTACATTTATGCTTTGTTAGAAATTAACCTCAAACCTAGTCACTCCAATCCCTGTTATGTAATAAAAGATGCTCATTCCTGCACTGATTTTATAGTGGGATTTGAGAAAGGCATTGAGATTAAAAGAGTTACCCTCTAATGGGAGACATTGCCCCTTTTATATATTATAGGCTAGCTAAAAAGCCCTCAATGTCAGGAATGAACTACCTCTCTAGAACATGTTAACCAGGGGTCCCATAGACCCTCAAATGATATTGGTCATTGCCCCTGCTCTTGGTTACCCACCAGAACTGGATGAAAAGATCCTATTGCTCAAGACGCTACATACTTGAGCTATAGAATAGAAGAAATCAACTTGGTTCTAACTTCAGAGCCTCATTACTACTGGCTAGTTTTCACAGTACTGGAAGGGGCTATGCATGTTACCTAAAGAGAAAAATAATCATCAGACTTTCCCAGCTGTAAATTCTGCAAGTTACAACTGACCTGGAAAGATACGCCCACTGGTGCAATAGTTGCATGAATACTATTGTAGTAACCAACCACTCTCTCCTTGGATTTAAGGTCTACTTTATAGGATGGGGTCCAGACCTGACATTAATATCAGGCTTAGGAACCTGAGGCTAGACAAGTCATAGGACTTAGGGGAGAGTCTAATATAAGTTTTCTACTAAATAGATATCATATTAAACTGACTTGTGCTGCAGAGTGTGGGTCCTTGAACAGGACTCCTATGTTAAACTCCACCCACAGAGCTCAGGGACCATTGCAGAAGATGGAACAGAAAGATTGTAAGCAAGGGAGGAGGTGCATGACTGTATGGAAATCAAGTCCGACAGACTCTTGGGACCTTGCTCATATGAACCTACAGCAATGATGTCAGCATGCACAAGACCCATGCAAGCTCAAGCACACAAAAACCCGGCACAGAACTATGGAAATGGGCAGCAGGTCCCAATATAAGTCAAAGAATTATTGGCAACTGATTACTGTTGGGTGAGGAAGAGCTGATCTTCTTAAGCGAAGGGACTCTAGGTGGACTGACTAGACCCCAATGGATGAACACTGAGAGACATCTGGGGACACTAGCTTAACACAATGGACCTTGACACAAATGATAGAATGTATGAATTCCAAGGGGGTCCTTTGGGAGGAAGCCAGTGGGAGAAGGGGCTATAGAGATAATTGGGATGTTCTATGTGAAATACACAAAAATTCACTAAAAATTTTACAAAAGTAAAATAAACTGACTTTTAATGACTCAGTGTTATACCCATAGATTAATCCATTCTCAACTCTCACCAGAGAAGTCTCCTTATGTAGCAGATGGTGATCACCACAGAAACCCACAACTGATCAGTGCAAAGAGGACAAGAGGCTGCAGAGTGCTTGTCCCTGAATATCCACCTTCCGCCCTCCAACGCTCAGAGATCATTGTGGAAAAGCAGGCAGAAGTATTGTCAGAGCCAGATGGGATGGATGACCACAAGGAAACAGAGTTTTCCAGACAGCTGGTCAGTTACACATATGAACTCACAGCAATGGTGACATGCAAAATGCCATGCAAGCCCAAGCCAGACAAAATCCCAGCACAGATACAGGGAAATGGGTAAGAAATCCCAACTCAGATTAAGGAAATTTTGACAACCGGTGGCTGTTGGGAGAGAGAGAGAGAGAGAGAGAGAGAGAGAGAGAGAGAGAGGGAGTCGCTTTTAAGGAAGAGACTCTTTGGAACTTAATCAGACACCAGTGAATGAACTCACACTGAAGGATATTTGGAGACACAAATTAGACTCTATAGGCAATATAGAGAGAGAAAGTACATTAAATTGGGCTAGGCATGGTGGTGCACACCTTTAATCTCAGCATTTGGGAGGCAAAGGCAGGCAGATCTCTGTAAGATCCAGGCCAGCCTGGTCTATATACATAGTGAGATTCAAGTCAGCTATACCTATGGAGAGAGGCTCTTAAAAAAAAAATCAACCTAGATGTACATAACCAGAATAGACAATGAGAAGGTGACATATATACAATAAGGGGATGTGACTATAGAATAGGGGATCTAAATACCATTAAATTATATTGCATGAAAATCACAATTCAAAAAGGCTGGTAAAGATGTGGGGAAAGAAGAACCTTTATACAATGATATTCATTTGTAAACTAATTCAGCCATTATGCAAATGAAGATAGAAGTTTCTCAAAATTTAAAAATAGAATTACCATATGACCCAGCTATACCACTCCCAAGTGGACTCTGTATCTTAACACAGAGATACTGGTACATTCATTTTCTATTACTTCATTATCCACAGTAGCAAAAAATGAATGCTAGGCATGGTGGTGCACACCTTCAATCTCAGCACTTAGGAGGCAAAGGCAGGCAGATCTCTTAAAATCCAGGCCAGCCTGGTCTACAGATATAGTGAGATTCAAGTCAGCTATACCTATGGAGAGATGCTCTAAAAAAAAAAACAAACAAAAAAAAAACATAATCAGCCTAGACGTACATAACCAGAATAGACAATGAGAAGGTGACATATACACAATGGAATTTTATTCACCTGTAAAGAAAAATGAAATTTGCAGGAAAACAGATTGAGCTAGAAAATACTATAATAAGACAGGTGACTCAGATTTCAAGTGATGACTATCACTTGACCCATTCTCATATGCAGATCCCAGCTTTTAATGTACTTACATATGTGTATATGTATCTGTTTGGAAGTAGTGTTGGGTGTAGAGGATATCAAACTAGAAAGAAGACCAAAGAGGGAAGAAGAGGTATGTGGAAGAGGGAGGGAGTGGAATCATAGCGTGCACTAGCACAAAGATACAAAGGAGGCAACTGGAAGTGGAAGGGTCTGAGGGGTAGTGTGAGACGAGAGACAACAAAGTTTTATTTAAAAATACCATAAATATGAGGCTCGAGAGATGGCTCTGTGGTTAAGAGCACTGACTGCTCTTGCAGCATCCACAAGGCAGCTAACAATCATCCTTAACTCCAACTCCTCCGGAGGATCTGATACCCTCTTCTGGACTCCACGGGCACTGCACATACAATTGCATCTACACACATGCAGGGAAAACACCCATACACACAAAATAAAAATAAACATCAAAAAATTTAAGCTCATAATAAAACCTAATATTTTGTATGCTAATTAAAATTAATAAATAAATAAGTTTTAGTCTCAAAGATCAAGGTAGAGTCCAAATCCAAACTCAATGACTTGTTTGTTTTTTGTTGGCAAAAAGTTCATTCCCAGACTCTAAACTATGGAGACTTGAGCTATATGAAGATTACTGCTTATGTGCAAATTTTCTTGGAAAATTACACTTTCACAAAGGTCTTGCTAGCCCACAGCAGTAAGTACACACATAAGATTAATGTCTGGAGAAAGAGAGTGAGTAATGTTAAAGTTACAGATCCTGATTAATACTTTTTTAAAAAAAAAATGACCTTCTTAAACTTGGCTTTGGGGTATTAAACTTCCAGCACGAGAGACAATAATGTTTAATAGATTACAAGGCCATGAGGAAAATTCATGATTATTTTCCATCTTTTGTACCACCTCTAGGCCAGTGGTGCTAAATATGTTAAATTATTGCAAAACTTGACCTGAAAGGAAAACCCTACGAAGAAGAGACTATATAATCTTGTATCCTTCAGAGTAGTATTACAAGCCTTCTAGTAGTTTGTGCAAGCATTTGGAGGAAATATAAAAAGAAGCAAAAGCCCCTGTTACAAGACTTTTTCCGGGGTTTGAGCCAAAGCTTTCAAATCTACAGAAATGTGGGCTCATCTTGATCATGTCCCATTAGACCCCTATCTCCTGCACAATATTTGACCCATAAATGATTTTTAAAGTTATTTATTGAACTAATGTGTAAAGAATACGGAAGAACTGGATTTTTTTTTCTCTTCATGAATGAGGTAAGACTTTCTCCCTTTGTTCATGAATAACATAAATCATAATGATAATTAATGAATTCTCTTCATTGAAGCCAAGGGCTTCTTGAGACTTTGTTGTTGCTATTTTGTTATTTTTTTCTAAGTTAAGAGATGTGTGGAAATAGGTAACAGTTTCTCACCTCTCCTACAGCCGAGGGTTATTAAAAGAGCCAACACTTCTTTGAGTTTTTAAATTTTATTTATTTTTATTTTATGTGTATGAGTGTTTTGCCTATATGTATGTAAGTGCATCATGTCCACACAGTGGCCACAGAAGCAAGAAGAGGACGTCAAACCTCCATGGAACTGGAGATATAGACAGTTGTTAGTCATGATGTAGGTACTGGGAACAGAATGCATGTCCTCTAGAAGAACAGCCTGTGCTCCCTCCATCTCTCCAGCCCCTTAGCTTCTGCCAACAATGGCTTTCAGGCACTAGATACTGGCAAAGCAGAACAAAAGAAACGAGCATCTGAAGAAAGAATGAAAGTCCTAAGAAAGATGAGAAAGCACCATGCTCAGCCACAGAGCCTAACATGGCCAAAGGGAACTTACCACACTTGCTTGTGTTGTATGACACCTTCTCACAGCTTCAGCCTCTACTTCGTCTACGCATCCTGACTTACTGAGACACCAGTGCATCTCCAACTTTCTCTTTCTCTGTACTTAGTCATCTTTTATATGTTCTAAAGAAGGTGCACGCACGAATTCTGTTTTCAAGAACCTCACAGACTAGGGCCAACAAGATAGCTGGGTGGGTAAATGTTGGGGTCCCTAAGTTCCAGACAGCCTGAGGGGGACGAAGGGTCCCCGCAGTGAGGGGGTGAGTAGGTGCGGAGTCAACAAACAGACCCCGGGAATTGGGTTAAAACGCGGGTGGTGGGCAAGCCTCTGCAAACACAGTTTATTCAAAGAAGTGCACAGAGTAATGAGTTTGGTTAGCTAGTCTCTTATGGGGTGTTTCTTCCGACTGCAGCCAATAGGAATCTTTCTCGGGGTAGATCATCTAGGTGCAAGTTCTCTCCAGATGCTGGGCAGAAGTTGGTGTCAGGCCTAGCCAGAGCAGAGTGCCACATCCACAGGAGCCACTTCCTTATTCCTCATAGCAGGTGGCCTGGCTAAGGCCCACACTGCATTATGCCTTAAAGGTAAACTGCCTGCTCTGCAAGCCTGACGGCCTGAATTCTATTCCCAGACCTCATGACCGGAGAGAACCAACTCCTGAGAATCGTCCTCTGCCTTCTACATGCATGTCATGGCATGTCCACACTCACACAGATGGCCATACAGAGGAAGGAAGGGAGGGAGGGAGAAAAGGAGAGAAGGAGAGAGGGAGGGAGGGAGGACAATAAAAAATCTGAAATTAAAATGAAGTAGCCTAACCTTCAAGACGTCACATTACCTCATCCTTAGGTCTCTCTAATCATTGAAATTGATTCATATTGTGCTCCATCATTTTGGTAATTCCTGCGTGTAGCCCTTCATTTTCCCAACAGATTTATCTTTCTCTTTGACAAACTATTATATAGATAGATAGGTATATAGATAGATAGATATAGATATATGCTAAAGAAAGTTTACATTTTCACAGTCTTGTGCCTTGAAGGTATTTTTTGCTCTGGAAAGCATTGCTAGATCTATTTTCCAAGAGCATTAGCTGTTTGGGGCTTCCTACTGTCCACTGTAGCTGAGGTGGACACCTAACATTTTCTGGTCAAGGCTGTATGAGAAGTTGTTAAGTGAGTCTCCCCAAGGCTCTTTCACTGGAGAAGATTCTGCCGAAGTGTATGCATCCCATTTATCTCTCCCCTTCTTATTCTCTGGAATGCAAATATGATACTGTGGCAATTTCTCAATGTGACTATAAGACAATAAATATATGGCCTAAAGTCACATGCTGAAAATGGAGAAGCAGAAGTACAGAACACCATCAGTCTCTGATAGACCTGTGAGGCTGCACAAGCCTGATGGCCACCTTCCCCATTTCTCATACTTGTTTCTGTATTTGAAAGCACAGTTGTGCAGATTTGCATTACAGCCAAACCCCATCACGATGTCTGCTCTGTCTGTCTCACTCCTGCAGCAGCATCTTCTACTGTCAAACTCATCTACTCAGTTTCTCAAACGGACTGCAAAGTCTGAGCCTTTCATTCTTCCTAATACTAAATAGATAAGCCCTCTCCTCTTTCCTCTCTAGGTACCCACTACCTTATTTTTTATCTAAAATACGGCACTGTAGAAGGACAATGAGCTTTTCTACCAGACTAGCTTGTTTGAATCCCAGTTCTATTACTAATCAGTGTTATGATCTTGGATCTTACACTCAGTATCCCAAATAGTCCTCATTTGTAACAATGGGATGACAGTATTTGCCTCATATTTGAGCAGTGGGCAGCAAACTATAATCTGTGGGTCAAATCTACCCTGTGGTTCCTTTTGACAGTGAAGGTTTACTGGAACACAACCTGCTGTGGTTTGCATGTTAACTATACCCCCTAGGCTCCTGTGTTTGATTACTTGGTTCCTGGATGGTGGTGCTATTTAGGAAGATGTGGAATCTTAGGAGCTGGAGTCTTGCTAGAGGAAGCGGCTCACTGGGGGCAAGCCTTGAGGTCTTATGGACCAGCCTACTTGCTGTTTTCTGTTTCCTAACTGCAGCTGCAATGTGACCTGCTACTCCTGCTGCCAGGCCTTTGTTGCACTTTGAACTGTAAGCCAGAATAAACCTTTTCTCTAAAGTTGCTTGTTGTCAGGTATTTGATCCAAGCAATGAGAAAAATAATTGACACATAGTCACGTCCACTGGTTATCCCAGCTTCTTTTCACAACAGCACAGATTAATAGCTGTGGCAGAGACTCTATTGCTAGCAAAACCTATCACATTTCCTATGAGATTTTAGAATCAAAGAGGGAAACACCTGTTAAGAATGTTAAGAGTTGCAGAATGCTCAGTGACTACAATGGTAGAATCCTGGATGGAAAGGCATTTGACAGAGACAAGGTGACAGAAGAGACTGATGGACTCATTGCTGACCTCATGGCTTGAGGATGTCATTACCAAAATGGAGTCAGGTTTCCAGCTTTTCAGGTCAGGGCCCTGCAAACAGATTCCTACATCAAGGTAGACAAAAAGCAACAGAGCTTACAAAAGAGTCACAGATAGAACAGTATAAACTTGTTAAAGCAAAGTCTTATCATTCCTGAAAAGAAAATGTCCTTTCAATGACTTGTATGATATTCTTCATATCTTGTGATAATAATGTCATTTTTAAAGAAATAAATTCGGAGTTGAGGATATAACTCAGTGGTAGAGCACTTGTCAAGCACAGACAAGGCCCTGGATTCAATTTTAAGCAACCCCTCACACACATAGAGACAAAAGAACCCTATTTCCATGTCAGGAGGGTACAGAAATGAGATGCATTGGCTTCTGGTCAAGCTATTAATCAACTATGCACATCTGTGAGAGTCTGATTCCTCTGTTCATCACAGCCCAGTAAAAATCATGATGTGATGTAATATGAAGCAATGTGGGGTGATGATGAGATGATGTGATGATGTGATGTGGTGGTATGATGTGATATGACACAGCAAAATCATGTAATATGATGATGTGATGTGATATGACATGATGTGATGTGATGTGACAATGTGATATGATGTGTTAAAATGATGTGATATGGTAATGTGATGTGATATGACAGAATATGATGTGATATAATATGATATGATGTGATATCTGATGTAATAATGTCATGTGATATATGATGCTATGTGATGTAATGGTATGTTATGATGTGATGTGGTGATGTGATACGACATGATGCATGATGTGATGTGACGTGATGATGTGATGATGGGAAGGGATGGGATGGGATGTGGTATGATGTGTTGTGATACAGTGTGGTGTGGTGTGATAATGTGATGTTATGATCTGATGTGATGAACACTCAGTATTCTAAGTTTTTAAAAAATGAGTGTCCTTGGCTTCCCACAAAAGAATAAAATAAAAACAACGAATTGGCTATGCCACAACATAAGCAAAAGGGGAAACCGCCAAATGCAGTGATATTAATTAGCCAGAATAGGAAAATTGTTACCTCAGGAATAAAATTTCCTAATAGATTCATTGCTTTGCTTTGGAAATAAGACTATTGATCATATGTGGGGTTAAATACTGAATTTTATAAGAAAAAGTGTATGCTATAAGGATATTTGCAAATTTAAGGCTTAGAAGTAAACTGAACAAGCAAATGAACCTCTAATCTGGAGAACCGTCCAGGGGACATGCCTACTGAGATCGCTTCATTGAGCCTCAGATCTTAGAATAAGCTCCAGCAAAGCCAGGACATTATGGTCAAACACATTTTGGAAATGTGACAGTCTATCATGTCTTCAGCAATCAGTTGTATGTATTGATAGCAAAGCTCTGAGAGCACAAAAGAGCAAAATCTTCCATACTGATTTCAGTCAGGACTTTCTCAAATGGATTTGCATAAGGTTCCCTATTAAAACTAGTATCATCTAAGGCAAACTCAGAGTTTTCAAATAAAATATAGCAACAACATAAACCTAATCAAAATATGTCCAGAATTCATTTTTAATGATTTTTATTGATTTTTTGTGAATTTCATGAAATATATTTTTAAATTTTTATTGAGCTTTTGTGCATTTCATACAGCAGTTCTTAAACTTAGACTCCCTCTGCTAACCACGCCCCATATTTTTGCTTAGACCCACTCCCCTAACTGCACCATTTTCACTACCTCCATTTCATCTACTCTACTGTATACATTATATTAAAGGTCAAACTGGTACCCCCAAATGCCCTGGCTGTGGGTCCAACCACTGGAGCCTTGTTAACCTACTCAGCATCAGATCCATTAAGGAAACCGACTTTCCCTCTCCCAGAAGCCACCAATTGCTAATAGTTCCTCAGCTAGGGTTAGGGATTTTTATCCAATTTCTTATCCAATTTTTAAAGTTTTTATTTATTTTATCTTATGAGTGCTGCATGTATGTAAGTATGCCCATGTCATGCTGCGCCCACGGAGGCCAGAACAGGGCATCAGATCCCATGTAACTGGAGTTATGGATGGTTGTTAGTTGCCATGTGCTGGGTTCAAACCATAGTCTTCTTCAAGAGCAGCCAGTGTTCTTAACCTCTGAGTCATCTCTCCAGATCTGGCAGTTCCTCATTTCTATGCTTGGATTTTGTCAGGTTCGAGCTTGCATAGGCACATACTGTCACCATTGCTGTTTTCACATGAGTAATTGCCCAGCTGTCTGGAAAACTGTTTCTTGTGGTCATACTCCACATCTGGTTCTTACAATATTCCTGCTCCCTCTTCCGTAGTAATCCCTAAGTCTTGGGAGACAGAAGTTTGACATGGGTGTCCAATTCAGGGATGAGCACTCTGCAGCTCTTTTTCTTTGCATGTCGGCTGTTGTGGATCTCTATGTTAATCTCCATCTGCTGCATAAGGAAACTTCTCTGGTGAGTGTTGAGAGATGCAATAATCCATGGATATAACCAAAAGTCATTAGAAGTCAGTTTAATACTACGTCTATTTAGTGGAATGATAGTACTAGGCTCTCTCGGATGGCCTGTGACCTGTCTAGCAACAGGTTCCTAGGCCTGAAATTAGTGTCAGGTATGGACTCCATCTCATGAAATAGACCTTAAATTCAATCAGAAAGTGGTTGGTTATGCTAATAATATACATGTCACTATTCCACCAGTGAGCAGAAACTATTCCACCAATGATTGTATCTTGCTAAACCAGTTGCTGTAGTTTGCAGAATTCACAGCTAAGAAAGACTGATGATTACTTGTCTCTTCAGGTAGCATGCATAGCACCTTCCAGCACTCTGAAAGCTAGCCAGTAAAGATGAAGGCCTGAAATCAGTACCAGCTTGATTTCTCTTTGTTTGTTACACAAGATATGTATGAGTTATGCTCAGCAACAGAATCTCATCATTAAGTTCTGCTGGGTAACCAAGAGCAGAGGCAATTGGCAGTATTGTTTAAGGATCTATGAGACTCATGGTATATTAGTTATTTTTCTGTTGCTGTAATAAAACATCATGACCAAGGTTCAGAACTTATAAAAGGAATAGTTTATTTGAGCTTATGGTTCCTGGGAAATTAGAGTCCATATTGGAGATATACTGGCAGGAGGTGAACAGGTCAGGCGCAGAAAGCAAAGGGTCACATCTTCAAGCAGGCACAGAAAGCAAAGAGTAACTGGAGATCTGATCCAGCAAGACTTAAGAATTCATTAAGCTCGCCCCCAGTGATGTGCTTCCCCTAGCAAGGGCACACCTTCTAAGGTCTCCCAAAACCACGCCACCAACTGGGGATAAAATGTCTGAATACTTGGAGCCTATGGAGGACATTCTCATTCAAACCACCACATCTGGTCAACAGCTTCAACAGAGGGAGTCCATTTCTAGCATTGAGCTTTTTCTTTGCTAGCCAACATAAGGCTGGGCCCTCCCATATCACACAACAATTGAACAAATACCCCACAGACATGGCCACAGGCCAGTCCAATGGAAACAATTTCCCAAATGAGGCTCCCTCAACCCTGGTGTGTCGAGTTGACAACTAAATCTATCCAGCACAACCATTTACTAGTTTCCTGGGCTCTATGAATTTTCCAATTGAAACACCTACATCTAAGGATTCAAACTAACATCCATTTATGAGAGAGAACATGCAATGTTTCCGAATTCATGTTTTTTAAATTGCATCCTTGTTCTCAATAGATTGTGTTGAAACTGATGAGCATTCAACTGTGGCTTAAGTTCTGCTACTACATGGAGGTGTGTGTAATAGAACCCAACCTAATCTGAACCAAATCTAATATAAAAATGATGAGTTTTGCCATTTTCTTCTTTCCTTTTATAGCTCATTTTTCATAATGTGATCAATGAAAATGAAACAAAATAGTCTTCCATTGCTCAAACATCTTTCTCATTTAAAATAGCAGCATTCCCATTCCAGAAAGTGAACCATTACCAACACATGCCAACATGTTTGTTCATAACCGACACATGAAAAATATAAGCTTTGAAAGTCAAGTATATCAACACTGAAAACTTCTATACAAGTTAAGAAATTCAGATACAGATGTACTAGAAGAGCTGTCTTTCAGAAGAGCTGTCAATGAAGAAACACTATGACTATGCTTTTTTTTATTATCTTCATTGGATTCAGAGTCACCTAGGAGACATACCTCTGAGGACGGCTTTAAGGAAATTTTCAGAGGTTTAACTCAGGGAAGTCAACACCCTGAAGGTTGGTGTCACCATCTTACAGACTGAAGTCTGAGATTGGATCAAAGGGCGAGAAGTACAAAGCCAGCTGAGCACAAGCATCCCCTTTTCTCTGCTTCCTGGTTGGTGCCATGGACCAAGCCATTCCCACCACTGTGCCTTCCTAACCATGATGAACTACATTCCTCTGAACTTTGAGCCCAAATAAACCTTACATTCCTTAAATTGTTTCTTATCAGATATTTGGTCATAGCAAGAAGAAAAGTAACTAATATCACACCATGGGCCAGTGTGGAAGGACAAGTCACACACTCTGAGGATGGTGGGGGGAGGTGTAACAGGAATAAAGTCGTGGGTGGGATGCTCTTCTGGTATTGCTCAGTCAGGTCTTAGCTCACCTCAACCACTTCAGATTCTAATTATTACAACAGTGTTTGCAAATTCTCTAATACCCAGTTTAATTACATACACTGCATTTAAATTAATTGATGTCCAGGATTCACGATAAAACTGCCCATCTCTTAGCCACTCAAACCCTAAAATGGCCTCCATTTCTTCCAGCACACAGCCCAGTGGCCACCTGCCTTAGACTGCTGCTGCCCTAAAATGTCCTTTGGATCATTGAACATATTTTCAAAGTCCCACATTGGTCAGTTCATCTGGGCACCGAGAATTCTCACTTCCCTGGTCATATCTTCCTGGTATAGCCCAATTCTCTACAGATAACTACATCACGATTAAAAATTGACCTGTGTCTGTGGTAAATGCATTTGCTCTAGATCTGCTCGCAGAGCTATAATTGGACTTTGATTCCACATTCACTTTCCTTTACTATTCACCCAGTGACTCTTTCCAGGTCTCCAGAGAGCCCTCTTCTACTGTTCAGAAGTGACAGATACCCTCAAATGGCATATGTAATACAGTTTCCCTTCTTACTCAATCTTCCTATGGCAACATATAGTCTAGTGTGAAGAGCCACTTTCCCTGCCAAAACACCAAAGGGCTAATTCACAGCTGCCTCCTCTTGCAGACAAAGCACTCTCACCACTGCAAAAGCCTCTAGTGCTAATTCTATGTTATCTGTCTCTTCCGGGTCAGTCATTTCATGCCCAATATTATTAAAAAGTATTTTCAATGTTCCTTCCCTGAAGGTACTATATTTAAGTCAGAATAAATTCCTATTCTTTTCTTCACATATAAAGCATTATTTATGAATAGGTCATATGCCCTGGCATATCCCAAACAGCATTTGTTTATGCCTGTTGTCCTGCATTAATTATTAATACTGTCCATATTCAAAGTTGCTGTGATTTAGGTGACAAATTACATAGCATCTTATCGACACACCAGTCTTGTGCATCTCATCCTCCCCTCCTCTGAAGTCCCTCATTCATATGACATCATGCCTGTTTTCTCTATTTTGTATTTCTGTAAAACCTACTTTGGATACAAAGCTAGGTACAAGTTATATAAATGGTAGATTAAACACTACTATTTGCAACTGAAACTCCAATGTTAATTATTTAATTTTTTCAGGCTTGTATATTCTGGATTAAAATACTTTAGGTAGGGGCTAGAGAGATGACTCAGTGGCTAAGAACACTGGCTGCTCTTGCAGAGGACCCAGGTTCAGTTCCCAGCATCCACACGGCAGCTAACATATGGCTGTAACTCCCATTCCAAGGGATCCGACGTGCTCTTCTGACCTCTGCAGGCACTGCAGGACAAGGGTATGCTTATATACATGCAGGCAATATTGCACATAAAATAAATAATTAAAATACTTTGGGTGATATGTAAATATTAACACAGACATGGAACTGAGGTTTAGAAGTAGAGCATTTATCTGTATTAAATTCTTGGCAATGAAAAAATTCTCTCTCTCTCTCTCTCTCTCTCTCTCTCTCTGTGTGTGTGTGTGTGTGTGTGTGTGTGTGTGTGTGTGTGTGTGTGTTTTATTGCTTTTATAAAACATTCTGACCAAAAATGACTTGGGGAGGAAGTTTATTTCAGCTCACAGTGCAATCCTTCATTGAGGGAAGCCAGGGCAGGACCCCGGAGGCAGAAACTGAAACACAGTCCATGGAGGAATGCTGCTTTCTGGCTTGCTTCTCTGGTCTATGTTGAATCTGCTTTCTAACACAACCCAGGACCACCTGCCCAGGGATGGCACCACCCACAGTGGGATGAGCCCTCCCACATCACTCAATCAAGAAAGTATCCCCACTGCCATGGCCACAGGTCAATCCAATGGAGGAAATTTCCTAATTGAGGATCCCTCTTCCCAGGTATGTCAAGCTGATAATTGAAGCATCCAGCACAGTGTGTGTGAAAAGAATAATTACTCAGTATGCCTTATCTGTCTCAGTTAACATTTCATGGCACAATTATGCAGGTAAATGTTACGAACTTAGGAGTGACATCTAAGCGATCGCACTTCTCATGAGAGCTCCTAAAATCTGCTTTATACCCATCCCTTCATCACAGGAGCACTCAGGGTGCTGACAATCCAAGACTCCAGAAGTATATACAGCTATAGTGCTGATGTTAACATTTAATTTCCCTCAAAACAAATTATGAATATAAGTAAATATGGAAGATATTTGTGAGAGAGTCACATAAACTAGGATTTCTCAATCCGGGTGCTATTGACATTTTGGACCACCTCATATTTACCATGGAGGGTGTCCTGTTATTATCACATATATTCATAGCATCCCTGGCCTCCATTCAATAGATATAATCCTCACTTCCTCCACCCCACCAAAGTATAGTAACCCAAAATATCTCCAACTACTTCCAAATACAGCCTGGGAGAATATTCATTCCTGATGGATAACGCCTGAGAAGACAGTTGTGGAACAGGACTGAGCCCCAGTGTCCATTTAATAGCTACAGCGTCACATTAAATGTATACTGTCTCCATAGGTTACAGATGATATAGTTCACAGAAACAAATGTTTGCTGGGTGTTGCCCCCCCCCCCTTTTCTGAAGGGTGCAGCAGAGAAACGTGCTGCGATGCGTCTTTTCCTCCTGGGATTACTCCCACCCCGGCCAGTGAGGGGGAGAGCCTGGAGATATCAGGAGTGCGGCCTGCCCCTAAGAAGACCCACGCTGGGATGCAGCATGAATCCGGGGTGCAGCAAGAACCCCTCAGGCGAGGCCAGGACCCCCATCGGGCCAAGAAGAGTTCACAGCCGGAGTCTTCTGGTGTTACAGCTCTTTTATTAGTTAGTGCTGCAGCTCTTCTTCAGTGCAGGGAGGAAATCGCTTTACTGTGCTCAAGCGTGCTCTTTTATACAGTTCTGCCTCCAATCAAGCGTACTTCCCTATTTCTTAACAGCCTATTACATTGTGTTATTTTCAAGCCTTGTATAGCATAAATGGGCGGTTACATGGGCGGTTACAAAAGACAAGCAAGCATACAATCTTTCACCTTATTAGCATAATAGGTTTGTGTCTCTCAGCTAGACCAAAGGGGGAAGGAAGTCTAGTTTTGCTTCCCTTAGGCGCCATTTTAACTATCAAGCTCTAACTTATTTCCTGTGGCCCAACAGCTGGAAAACTTGGCTATGTGGAAGCTGCTTTTCTAACACTATGAGAGGATCAAGGAAAACAAAATAGCATATGAATTCTGCCACCCAAAACTCCAATAGATAGGAAATCTCTGAAGTAATTAACTTCATTTAATACTATATGTATTTATTTTATATCTTCTGGGAAATTAGATCATATATTTATTTACTGCACAGCTAAGCATAATACAGGCAGTAATATAAGCTGGAAAATATTTGAAAAAGATGATCTGAAGGAATAACATAAAAGTGCAGAGCCATGCATAACACGTGCACTTACCACGTGCAGGCAAAAGACTCATACACATAAAGTAACAAACCAGTGTAGAACTGATAATGTATTATACTTGGGTCAAAAATAGATGATGAATCAGTGAAGAAATTCATGTAAACTATGAAAAAAAGGCTTCAAATGTGATTCAAGGAAGATGAATATTCTTTACGTAGAAATGTAACAGAAAAATGCTAGATCAAGAAAAGGCTTACAATGAAGCCTATAATTTAGTTTAGAACTTATATTTTTCTCTGGAGTTTGGGGTATTAAGCTATCATAAGTTGGAAACTCAAGGCACAAAATCTGAGGAAAGTAGGTGAACAGGCTGTAATCTAGTCTATGAGTTAAGGGCCAGAGAAGTATTTTACTGGGTGCAACATGTAGGGAAAAATCAGCCTGAAAGTTGGTAGACTTCAGTTCTAAATTTGGTTCTGTCACTAATCTCTGATCTTATAGGTTTTTTTAAATTATGATACTGAACGATTTCTTTGTATATAATGAGAACTATGTTTTATCTGTCTCAAGTTAAATGTCATAAATTAAAATATGTCTAAAACCTGTTAAGAAAACAAAGTCAGTCTGTATTATCCACAGGCCCTCTCTCCATGGATTCCATCAACCAAAGACTGATGATATTCAGAAAAAAAACTTCCGCACTGAAGGTATACAGACTTCTTTTCTAGCCATTATTCCATAAACAATTCAGTATAAGAACTGTTACTGTGTGTTTACATTTTATGACATACTGAGTATAGAAGAATATACATGGGTCATATGCAAATACCATAGTTGAGTAGCTGCAGATTTTGAGCCTTCCAGTGGAATAGGGTCCCAGAACCAATCTCCTTGAAGTAAAAGGAAAGACTATAAATGCAGTGATTGTACTGAATGTTTTCAGGTTTCTTCTAGGTCTGAAAAAAAATCTCTATAATTTTACCACAAAAGCTATTCAAATCTCCATGATAGGATACATATTTATGAACGAGTAGTACATAGGCTAGGCTAATAAGAGTCACATACCAACTTCCTCAAGTGGACTAAACTTAGATCAAGATAAAATTTTCAGGTGACTGGTACTTTTAAACAGAACTAAAAGTGAATTGTCAGTACAGTTATGCTAGATCCTTTAGAAAATCTCCTTTAGAAATTTTGATATGTTGGAGTAAAATTTTTCCTAAACACTTGCCTTCTAATTTCTCAGTATCAATTGATAGTGAAAAATCACAGCTTAGACCTTGGTACTCTAGCTTCAAAAGAGGCTACAAATTATATTTCTTCTTTCCTAACCAAGTTGTGCTTCCATGCAATGAAACACTACTGGATTTTTATAGTGATCCATATTTTTAGCACTATATGAATTATACAAATAACAGGATAAATATGATCAAAGTATATTATCTACATGCCTGAGAATATCATAAATGGAAACTTTATTGAATTTTACTGCTGAATTCTAACCAGGCAACATTTCTTACTCAAAGAAAAGGAAGCTATTGTCCCTAGTCTTATACCAGAAGACAAAGGTAGCACATTGATCAGTGCATCATGTTTAACATATATTTCATTACATTTTCTTTTTTAATATATCATTTGTTATTTTGATTTTATGTGTATGAGTGTATCGCCTACCTACAATGTAAATGCATTCACCTCATGCAATGCCTGCAGAGGTCAGAAGATGACGTCAGATTCCCTGGAGCTAGAGTTACTGATGGTTGTTGGCTTCCATGTGGGTGCTGGGAATAGAAACAGGGTCCTCTGCAAGAGCAGCCAGTGCTCTTAACCATTGAGCCATCTCTCCAGTCCCTTCATCACATTTTCTTAAGAAACATATTAATACTGGCAATATCATTACCATCAATCTGTGTAGGGTGTTACAGTATCTTGATATGCTTTCATGTTCATTGTCATATTTAGTAAATAATTAGTTCATTTGGTGAAACTATGCAATTCTTTTTCTCAATAAATCAGCCTTGCCTTTATGCTTTTCTCTTTCAGTTTTTCTGGGGGAAGTCATTCATTTAGACAAAACATGAGAAGCTAGTAGAATGTTGATAGAGGAAATTTTAAAATCATTCCTAAAGCTGAGCTTAATCTCAATCAAAATCAGGTTCCCAATTCCATTTGTTCTTCAAGATTCATAAGAAGCAGAGATGCCAGTTGGACTGAAAAGTTCTCAAGTGAGATGAAAAACTCTTGCTTAGAACTTCAACACTGCAGTCTATATTTTGTGAAGATTTTTGCCTAAAATAATAGATAGTCCTTTGAGAGATGTTTTAAGAAGAAGACTAGATTCATTCAAGGAAGAGTAGGACCAGAAAGAAGATCTTTGTTTCTCTACTTGGGAGACTTTGTACCAGTTCCAGGTTCATGTCCCTGAAACATCCATTTATGATGGAACTCATATTTAGTACTTTCTTTGTATTTACAAGAATCTGTAATTTCTTCATACCTGGCAAGGTTGATTCACTTTTTTATCTTAATATTGTTGCTAATTGGAGAATTACCTCATTGTAGACTTGTACATAAACTATGAGTCCACTCAATTTGCACCTGTATTAGGTAAGAGACACGCTCATAATCGCAGTGCTGAAAACCCAGGTTTGTAAATTCAAAATATTTAGCTAAAAGTCCTTAATGGTGAAACACTACCAATTGGTGTTTCTTTTTTTTTTATGAGTTTCTTTGAAAAGGATGATTACAAAGAAACGGAGGCTGTAGTTTTTAAATTATAGCCACTGTGTGACTATTTGGACTGCATTTTACAGAGAGACAGAAAACAGCACCACAATAGTCTATTGCATTTCCATTGCCAAGAAAATGTGTCCTGGGAGAAAAATGCTATTTTGGGCTAAAATAAAACACGAAGCCCAGAAAATCTAATATAAATACAAAAATTGAGTAGTAAATCAACCAAAATTATAAGACGTGTTATACTTCTTGATATAGAAATATTCTGAAACACTGGAAATATTCCTGGAGGTATTACTATAGTTGAGTTTTGAAGAAAAAAAGAGAAGTATTCATTAGAGGTAAATATCTGTGCTGTATATAGGGTCTGGAACAGCAGAAGTGAAATTTGATAAATGTTTGTCCAGGTAGAGAGAGAGAGAAAAAAAACTTTCAGATAAGGGTGCTCATCAGTCTCATTTCAATTCCACAGTAGACTATACTGCAGGCCACATCCTGCTCTCAACCATAAATCCACCAGAGTGGACAAAGCAGACGCAGTCCTTGAAGTGGTAGAGTTGTAATACAATCCCATAAACTGAAGCTCAGGTAAAAGTAAGATGAGGTTCAGAATTTGTATATATTCTAGAAAGTCTGCTTTGGACTCTCTGTTCTCCCAGCAACTCCAAACAGCATAGATCACTGGCAACTTTGATAAACCTTGCTCATCCTGAATGACTGAAAAATCCCATCAGTAGATTAGGTGATAGCTGAATAAAGATATATTTTTAATAAAACCAAGTGATTTCTTTTCTTGTCTCTGTGTACCACAAATCAGGATGTGACTGCCCCGTTAATGCTAGACTTCGTGCTGGGTATGGTAAGAGGCCGATAAGCTTAGATTCTCATAGGATGCTTTTTTTCTTGTAAATAAAACTTAAAGGTGCAAGTTTATGGACCAAGTGACATCTAGGTACAAATGTTTAACCAGATAGGCCTTAACAAATGACAGAATACATGAAATCCAGTGGGGGGCTATGGGGGTTGCAGATGGGGGGGGCTGAAATTTGATTAAGATCTATTATATGAAATGCACAAAAACTCAATAAAAATATACATAAAAATATATTAAAATGGAAAGGGATTAACAAAAGTGAGTAAGTCAGATTTGAGGAATAGTAACACTGAAAAATAACACCCTTCTGTATCTTCTATATTTTTATTCTATGTTATACTTTCAAAAACTAACTATAAAAATGTACTCAAATATATATGCTATTTATATATACACACATTAACCAAGAATAATCAGAGAGGGGTCATTATAAGTTAAAATAATAAAGCATTTTAAATAAAAATGCATTTCAGTTTCTTTAATGAGATATTATTGTTCATTAAATCTGCCCCAGGATTAAAATAGCTGCATGTAGGTCATTAACTGGGTCCTGTCAAATTTCTTTGAAGACATATTCCCATGGCTTCCTTTAATTTGAGGAGTGTTGCTATTCCTTAACATATCCCAGATGGTAGTAGGCAAGGTTTTCTTTTTTGGCTACCCATTCAATAAATTTTATAAAAATTGGTGTGCAAAGCCAACACAGAGCTAGAATTATTTGTGTGTTTTTATGTATATATCTTTGCATGTGCTTTTATATATGTGTGTCTCTCTCTCACTGCTATGTGTGTGTGTAAAACTAAAACACTGGCCAAACTCAGCCTTGGGCATCAAGTCTTAGCAAATGATGCTCAACCCTCCAGCCTCTTTCTAGAAAGAGCCCTGGGCCATAATTCTCTGTAGGCTTCAGTATCAGGAAAAAAAATATAGCTTTCACAAATCTGTTGCCCTTGACCTTCTCTCCTCTATTAATGATTTGAGGCAAGTTGCTTACTCTCCCTAAAACTTAGATTTCTCTTCTAAGATCTGAGAGGACTGGGCAGGAGATAATGACTTCCTCAGCTGTATGAATCTATTTTTTTATCACATTTGGGGAGGTAGATTTGTTGGAGAGTTAGAGGACCAATCAGAGAATTGTGTTGTCTAGTGTATTTGTGGAAAGGTAGTATATCACCAAACAGTCACTAACAGATAGGTCTATCCAGAGCTGATTCTGTGCCTCTTTATCTACTGCCTTCAATACAATCAATGACAGTTGTCATTGAATAAAACAATCCAGAATCAATAGAGGTCAGCTATCCTCTAATGCCAGTCAAGCTGAATGTAAGCACTGATTTTCATTTCTAGTGTGAGTTCTTGGGATTCATAAATAGGAGGAGCAAATATGAATCAAATACACATAAGGCATATATCTCAATACAAGTACTGGGTAACCTGTGCTAGGTGCACTAGGAGTGATGGTTGGCATAGATCCTGTCCTCAGAGAGTTTAAAGTCTAGATAAATGTATACTAGCAAGCAAGATAAATCCCACCAGTGGGATTTGCATCAGTGCCACAGGAATGCAAAGGTAATACGTATTCTCAGATGTCAAGGCTACAAAAGACAGGGAAGCCACCTGGAGCAAGGCTTTCCAAAGCTACCTTGACTTTCACTGAAACAAGGTTTTTTAAATATTTTATTTATTATTTTTATATGTATGAGAGTTATGAGTGTATTGCATGTATGTAAGTGTACCTGTGTTGTGCAATGTCCATGGAGGTCAGAAGAGGTTATCAGAGTTCCCGGTAACTGGAGTTATAGATACCATGTGGGTGCTCGAAATCAAACCCAGGTCCTCTGTAAGAGCAGTTAGTGCTCTTAAGTGCTGAGCCATCTCTCTAGTCCCTAGTAAAACAAGTTTCATGGGACAACTAATATCTGAAAACTGACTAATGAGGCTTTACCAAGGAGATGAGAATTAGTAATGAATGCAGTCAATAATAAATAGGAGAACAGCTATGTTTACCTAAGAAAGGTTTTGAAAGCTTGTTTTTTTTTTTAAATTCTGGCTACTTAAGTATTATGATGGCTTCATTCCTTGGGTATGGACTCAGGAGGGAGGGATCTCACTACAGCAGGTTAGAAGACAATGGCAGGCAATCTAATGTCAATTACAGGTGGGGGCCTCCTGTTCAGAACTTGGAAAAGTAACTTCTTAAATAACACTTGATTGTACTTAATAAAAATTGCTCAATAATCAATGTAAGGGGGCTGGAGAGATGGCTCAGCAGTTATGAGCACTGACTGCTTTTGCAGAGGACCTGAGCTAAATTCCCAGCACCCACATGGTGGCTGACTCCACATGTCTGTAACTCCAAGTTCCACAGGATTTGATGCCTTCTTCTGACCTCCACGGGCACTGCATGACACAGGTGCACTTATACACATAAAATAAAAATAATAAATAAAATAGTTTAATAAGAAATTTAAATATATCTTTTTGAAAGTACCCTTTGGGGCTGCATAACCTGAGTGGAAGATCTGGGTATATCTCCTCCATCACCACTAAAAATAGTTTAAGGAATGCTATGACTCCTATGTTATAACTATGAACTTAAAACACACAGTGTAGCAGCATGACCCTACACTCATCCATTGGTTTCTAATTTCTGGTCAAATAAACATTTATGAAGGGTGCCTTTCTCCATATCTAACACAACTTCCCTGGTTGAAGTTGTAGTGTAGACCTCAAACTTTCCCAAATTCAATCTCATGTCCCACCCCAAGCTGACCCTGAGATATGACCACACTCCTCAGCATGATTCAGCTTGGAAAACCATGCCCTGGTCTATGTCTTTAGTAATAAATTTTTATACCATCTTTGAATTTAACTTACACATTTAATACATCTTCAATAAACTGAGCTTTAATTCACCTAAAGATGAACTATTCTAGTGACCTGATTTATCCAGTTTTAAAATCCCAGTGCTTCTGAATAGTTAACTCATTGTGAAATCCTCCTCACCCATAAACATTGACTAAGATAACGAAGACATCTTCATAGGATCCAAGTCTCCACTCTGCTCTGTTGCCTCTGTCCTAAAAATAAATGCATATTCTTTGTATATTGTACAGAATCTAATTTATCTAATTTGTAGATTCTTTATTAAATCAAGAACTGAATGATCACACAGGCATCACTGGTCTCTTCTCCTAGACTTTCAAGTCTCAGAGAAAGAATGAACAAGCAGCCAGACCCCAACTCACCACTTATAAACTCCTGCTGCCAGAGCTCAAGTGGACTCATTCTCTTAAAATAATTGCTTTTTCTACTGCACTTGTCTGAGCAGAGAATCTAAGTCCCCATACCTAGTTTGAGTCCTTGACAAGGACTTAGTTTTTGCTTATGTCTCAAAGAAATAAACTCTGACATTTGAATTTGGCAACTATGTATTGAAAATGTACACATTTAAGATCCAGGATGGTCCCGCTTAGAAAGAAGCAGAAGCAGAGGTTGGTCAAATCATGGCCCCCCATCGTGGTAACAGGATCCCCATTCCTAGAGGTTGCACCCACACTTCCTCTTACTGTTGTACACTGGGGAGTCACTCCTCCCGTGCAGACATTTCCAACTCGCTAAGCTCATACCTGACTCCCCTTCACGTGCACAGTGAGGGATTCTGAAAAGTCAGTTCGGAGATTCAGTCAGGTGACAGGTGGCCAGAAAATGTGCAATTGTTCAAAGTCATATTATTCAAATTGAGTAAAAAAAAATACCCTGCAATGTTCACCATTTAAACATGAGGTATTATAAAAGTAAGAAAGTACAATAGAATTTTCAACTCCACAAAAAGACAAAAATGAGGACATAGGTTACACTTCCTGTGGTACAGAGGCGCTAATACATTTATTCTCTAGGACCTCTTTATCCCATGTGTATGTGGTAAAATGCACCCTGCTTCATGATGATTCATCATATTAAAAATGTGTGTATAGGTGCCTCCGTGTTGGACACTTATAATGCTAGTTGGAATATTGAACATTCAAAGAGTCTATTTCATTTTCTGCATCTTCCTTCAGTTATCCCTCAACACCCACAAGATCTCTTTTCCAAAAGCACATCTTCGAGGATGTTTCTCCTCATGAAAGTAGTACTCTATCCTATGAACCAACTGAAGTCATTTCACAGAATTCCATCCCTTTCTAGCTAGAGTGAAAGGACTTTCAAATATTCAGTGCCTCAGAGTAACTCAAATGATGATTGTTATTCGACCTGCTTAGACTAGGGCAAAGTAGGAACTTTGATTCTACCAGAAGAAGCACTCTGAACCGCCAGTGGGTAAATGACTACTCTCTTCCAACTCAATTAAGGGGAAATATTAAAGTGTAATGGAATAGCAAAGATCCCCTTGAAAGAAAACAAAAAGAGCTTTGGGTTAGAATGAAAGTCCACGCCCCTCCCTTGTGGGAAGAAGGCCAGGGCCCTTGTTTGCCCTACATCCCAACAGCTCTGCCAACCTTCATGTTGTCCACTCCCTCGTAATCAAGAACATGACAACGGAGAGCATGAGACATCACTGAAATCACTTCCTTTCATTTTATCCCTTTAATTAAATGGAGCTGAAAAAGAATTAATCCTTATCAGGAGCAGAGTCTGAAAGTGAGAGGTATCAAGTGTTTTATCATCACATCCTGCTGGCAACTTTGTATTTGGCTTTGTATTCTGGCAGCAGATTATTGTAGCTTGCCCGACAAACATGATTAATAACTCAGCCAGAGCCTTTGTACTGGACACAGCACTTGCCAAAAATGGCAGAATTCAATGGAGAAAGGGGCAGTGCAGTGTCAGTTACTTCCCTGCCCCATAACCCCTCTTTGTAATTAAAATCCAAACTCAATTATGTAGCTAATGTTCAATGTCACGTCTCCCGCCTTCTGTAAGTGATGACTGCTGATGCTGAGATTATTCTCACAGCTCTAAACTAAAGCGAAAAGACATATTAGTGGGCTCTCAAAATGGAGTTTCCACATTCAATTTTTATAGCCATTGAGCCCTGTCAAGCCTATGACTTCTGTTGCTCTGAAAGAAAAACCTGCCTTTGTTGAGGAAAAGATAAGTCATGAACCTGTGTCCTCTCTCTACATCCTTACCTGAGAACATTTGAAACTGTGCCATGGCAGAAATTAGCAAAGATTCCTAGGCCACATCATCTGCAGACACATTCCAGGTGAAGCAGGTTGCCAATGCGACGGCCTCGATTCCGCAGCTACTGCTTCTGCAGCTGAAGAGGGTTGTCGGGTCAGTTGCACTGTTTTCCCCCCTTGGTACAGTTTGTTCCTTTCCGTTTAGTGCTGTTTCTACCCTGCTGAGGCTACTTCCAAACAGCAGCTGCCACCCACCAGCATCTCAACAACATCACCGTACTCTGGGAAACAGGTTGCAGGACTTGACCTCTCCTACACACATGTGAGGAAGTGCGGGCTGGTGCAGCCTTCAGCTGGGGCAGGGGTGCCCCAAGGAAGCAGCAGGCCTACACAAGGGAGGCTAAATCCTGCCTGCTTTCGTTTTGAGGGAATAATCACTTTATTTATAAAGTACCCTCCCACGGTCGCCCTGGAAAGCAGTCACAATAGTGACTAGATAAAGACTTTAAGACATCATAAGCCTCCCTGAAGATTCAGGAATAAAAACACAGAAGGAATCTGCAAAAGTGGAGGTTTCTAAAGGGTCTAAAGAGAAAGAGATAAAGCCTGTGCGGGCTGTGTTGAGAGCAGGGAGCCCAGCTCCTGAGAGAGCTCCAAAACAACAGGGCTGAGGCCCTGGGCCCTCCTCCAGACAGGGTGCTGCACAGACATAGGCAGGTACCTCATCAGACCAGGAGCCAGCTGCCAGGCAAGCCACTCTCTCAAAAGAACGATCCATGGCATATGAAATAGGTCAGTCTGAATGCTCAGTGGGACAAAACACTAAAACCAGGGAAACCATTCCATGATTTGAATAACACTGTGTAAAAGATAAACATTTTTTTCTAATTCAACCTAAAATAATAAACACTTCGATTTTAGGGTCTAAACTGATAATCAGGTATCTCCTTTGCTGTGGCTGCAATGTGTCCCTCAAAAGTTCATGGGTTGAAATTTAATCATCACTACTGTATGTAGTAAATATTTGGAACTGGAGTTTTAAGGTGGTAGTGTTAGATAAGGTCTTGAAGGTGGGAACCCCTCTTTATGGAATTGATGGCTTTATAAAGGTAGGCCTGAGTTAGAATGGCTCCTTTGTCTTCCTGAGTGATACCCTCTGCCATGTTATGATACAGCAAGGTGGTCCTCACCAGATTCTAGCAGATGCCAGCCAGCACCATGCTCTTGAACTTCTCTCCTCCAAAACAGTGAGTCAAATAAGCTTATGTTCTTTATAAGTCTCAGGTATCTGGGGAAGGCTATAACAAACACATTAAGATATTCCAGTGGTCATTGGTAATGACCATTCCCCAGCAGAAAGACAAAACAATCATTAAAAATGTTTTGACAAATGTGATATATTGATACTATTTATACAAAAGGAATAATAACTGTACATCCATCTCAGCAAACATTCTACATATCCCCAGAAACACATATAGCTTAGTTGTTTTTCTCACTCTGACCCATTAATATTCAAACCCTTAAAATGTGATCCATCAGATATAGCCAAGGAGAAATGACAAACCAAATATCTGAGAAAATACGGTCACACACTACTGTCCCTTATTCTTTTAACTCTATTGAGAGAAAAAAATATTCTAGCTGTCTTCAATACAGAGATTGAGTTTGAAATATCTCTTCAAGAAATCCTTCAAATATTTTTAAGATTACTATGCATTTTTAGATTTTTTGTATGTATATACAATGTTATCTATTGTAGCATTTCAGAGGTCAGCTCACAAAGTAATAGTTGAATAAAAAATAAACAGATATTATAGCATAAATACCATTTTAGTAGGCAGGATATTGGCAGATTGGGAGAAGAATTCACTCTTTATGCCAGATTAGAAAAGAAAGACAAGTTTTAAAGGCGCCCAGTGGGCATGGCAGTAACAGAGAAGCCCTTGTGTAAGCTCATGGCCCATTTTACACCACAGTTCCAGTCATTCAGGGTGTGGGCCACCACTGTGGGCATAATCCCCACTGTACAATTGAGAGCAGTTTTGATTGGCTTCTGTTTGATCCTGAGCACAGTTTAAACTTAAAGGGCAGGATCTCTGTGATGTTAGAATGCAATGATTCTGATTAGGTGGCTAGTGAACCATTCTGCTCTTTACACTTTGGTTGGAATGGAGCCACAGTGCTGTGTTTGGGGATCTTTTCTGGCCATTCTTTTATTGGAAACTTTATTTCCTTCTGGTTTCTCAATCACAGCCTTTCCTGCCCATATAGTATATTTAATATCATATATGCATAAATGTTCTTTCATGGAAAATATGGCTTCATTAGAAATGTTTATATAACATGAACTCTTTACCTGATTTGGCCTCTCTGGACAGCTGGACCTTGATGTTACTTAGGAAGTAAGCACTTCTCCAAGCAACTATTCAAAGTATAAATGAATAACGTACTGTGGATATGTGCGGGTATGTGCCTGTGCACATGTGCATACGAGTTTATGGAAGCCAGAGGTCGACACTGAGGGTTTCCATTGATCATTCTCCACTTTATTTTTGGAAACAGAGTCACTGAACTTGGAGCTCATCTGTTTGACTAGATTGGTTGGATAGTGAGTTTGAGGGATCTTCCTTTCTCTACATTCCTAGTGCTGGGGTTAAAATGGGCACCACCATGCCCAGCTTTAAATGGGTAGTGGGGATCCACTCAGTTCTGCATGCTTATGTGGCAAACACTTTATCAACTAAGATGTCTCCCCAGTCCCTCAAACTACTTTTAGCAAGATTTTTAAAAATGTACCTGATGCTTTGTTAAGAATGACAGTCTGTTATTCTTTAGTAGGAGCTGAAGGACTAACTGCATAGCTTTGCCTTCCTATGTAACGACCTAAAAGGGTATGAACTATAAACTACTTGTATCTACTTGCAACTCATTATCATTCAGGGACCAGTGTAACTGTCTCTATGCTGTCCTAATTCATGTGTGTCTCATCATGCTTAGACCATGTGAGTTTTGATCATCATTGAAATGCCAGTCTCTAATGCAGGGGCTTCTATTGCTATGTGCAGGTCTTTCTGTTTCCTAATCGCTGAGTATTTAATGTTGAGCATGCCTGCCTGGTGGTGTAGCTGCACTTTTCAGCTGAGCTCCCTCTGCTCGGGCACTTGCTGTGGAGACCAGCTACTTCAGTTCTGGCGCCTCTGAATTCCTAAAAGTAGATTACAAGGCAGAAACTACCTACATAGTAAAATGGCTCTTCACACAACCCTACCAAACATGCACCACCTGACCATGCTGTGACTAGTGTCCAGAGTGTTAAAGTCTCATATGTAAGAAATCCCAAGGATGTATTTGAAATAACTAAGCAAAACACAGTGTCCTAAAAGAAGTATGTTGCATGCAACCAAAGAAAAATAAATTAAAAAGGGGCTGAAATTTTTATATCATGTATGTGTTTGACACAAACCATGATACACAGAAATTCATTCACTTTCTGATTGGGGGTATGTAGGGCAATGGTCTGTGATCAATACCCTAAAACAAGGTTAAACAATGAATTAATTCAAAGCTCCCCATAAATGTCCAAATTCATTGAATTCAAAACAGAATTTTTCTGTAATAAAAGCCCAATCTTGCCTTGCTTGATTTACTGAGATTTCTGCCAACATTCATACCTTCTTAAATTCCATAGTAGCAGGTTTCATATTTTACTATGATGTTCATAGCACAGACTACACATAAAAATCAATCATATGGTTTCAAATTCATGTCTTCTCGCACTGTTAATAAATTATCATTTGTGGGGTTTCATGGACAGAAGTGTAATGTTATTAATAATTGCAGTAATGATCATCAACAGAGAGAAAATTGCCTTCTGTAGCAACATCACAAACCTCCTACATTCAAATGAGATTCTTTGAGCATTCTGGGATTGTCTCTGGTGCTGTGAAAACAAATGAACAATACATGATTTCATCTCAAACTACTCATGAGATGGAGAATAAAAATTAAAGCAGAGCAGGTTAAAAACATGGTGAAAAGTACATGCTTGGTCAGAAATGCATTGGGTGACAAGTGACAGAAACCTCTAGTGAATGCTAGGTCTAAGAGGAATGAATCTAATTGTGTCATGCAATAAGATACTTGGGGAAAAATTACCCCAGGGCTAGCTCGGTGGTTGATTATGGTGTCAGGAACCAGGGACTTTTCACTTTCCCCTGAGCTCTGTACAGAAATGTTCACATTTCACTGATCCGAAATGAGCCAGTCATTCCTACCTGGAGAGAAGTATGGTTGTGGCCAAGCGGGTTCTACTAATAAATGAGGAGGGACTGAGGAAGTATAACCATACAGGCAATCAACAGTGTCCCCATGGAAACTATGAGAACTCCAAAGCATTTTGGGATGCAGATTGATAGTGGTTTTCCAGAGGAGTGGACAAGTTAACACAGCTCTACAATGACCTCATTTGTAAGTGAGGTGGCAAGGCTGATAGGAAGTACTCTCAGGAAGAGAGGACTGGAAGAGCATTCGTTTACAAAGAAGCAGAGGAGGTCCTAGCTCATTATACCTGGCTTTTTGTGGGGAGCGGAGAAGGGGGGAGGGGATGACTACAAATAAATCAGCATGTGGAAAGCTCTGAAGAGCACTATGGGCTGTACCACACACGTAGCCTGGCTTCTGGTGAAGTTATACAGTGCTGTGGTAGCACGGTAAGCTTGGCAGCTGACATCACTACCTGCCTTATGGCTCCCTCAGAAGAATTGTCTAGCAAAACAGAATTTCTTACCTTTTTCTCCATTCCTTATTTCCCTCTGAGAAGAGAAATTCATCTGGTATTCATGAGCGCCGAGAAGCCACTGGGCGTGCTCAGCTTAGCCACTCTCCACCCTTCTCTGCTCCTCCATGTGGCAGTTTTGTAGGGCCAAGCTCTTCCTCTCTGAAGGAGGCCTGTGGTGGTCGGCACTCCCCATGACCGGTTTTGTAAATCTGATTCTACTCTGGGATACAGGTGATAGATAGGTATGTTAGGAAGGTAGTTCTAGCCTGACATCCGAGGCAGCTCATCCAATCCAGCTTTACCAAATAGTGCTATAGTATTTTGCTTACCTTCATATGCTTCTCCCGGTTGGCTCTAAAGCTGGTCCCCCAAAACCACAAGAGTAGCTGACAGTGTCTCTCCTGCCTCAGAGTCTGCCAGTCATGCTAAGCCCTCCCTTTCTCCAATGCTTGATTCTTCCCTTAGACCTAGGGGAGGATATCTGAAACCCCTCCAGTCTGCTATTAGAGCTCTGCTTCCTTCCGTGGTTCTTTGGCAGGGTGCTCCTCTCTGGAGTGTTCTATACGCCTAGTTGTTACTTTTCATGAGAAATAAATCTAGTTGGGAACTCTGCCTAGAACACTCATCCTGTACATTTTTGGCCAGAATTCTCCAGTATCTCCCAAACAAAGCTCTTCCTTAATTGCCTCTGGCAAAACACTTGAGAAAAAAAATCCAAAGAGCAATGCAAGTGTGTTACTGACATTGATGGCACCCAAATTGACGCATTTGCCTGGCTAATGGGCTTGTGTCAAAAAGAGGAACAGTGAAAACAGAATTCAAACTCCACGGTCTTCACCTGGGCATGTGCTCTAGATTTATGTGGAAGGCTCATTAGGATATTCCCTTGCCTCTCTTGATTGGAAAACACAGGCTACAGCTGTATAAACACTGCTCAAACAGCTTCCAGGAATATCAGTGGAGAATGGCAGTGTCAAATAGTAGCTTTAATGAGAACACTGTGTTCAGAGATAGGAAACCTGCAAATGTTGACTGTGGGGCGGGAAATGGAGAAAGAATTGCTTAGGGGTAAATGCTGAAAACTAACAGCCAAGGCTGACGTGGGCCCACTTCACCCGCAAGGACGGAAAGCAGAAAACCATCTCTAATTTCACCCAAGGCGGAAATACAAAACATACAAAACTTCTTAGAAACATTTTCCACACATGAAGTGTAAGTCAGTGATGAGTAGTTTTTAAAACACCAGCGTCATGAGTCTCCCTATCACCGTGACAGATGGTCTGAAGATCAGCTAGCATGCTGCTGTTTCCCACTTCTGCCTTTGTCAGGTGACTTAGGCAGTCATGAGACTGATAAATCCTTAGCACAAATATGCTTTTGCCTTCTCTAGTTCTAGAAAGTAGGACATATGGCTGGAGGATGCATGTACCGGAGGGGGAGGAGCAACACACGCAATCCTCTCTACAGAGTTTTATGCTTTCTGTGTATGTCCCTGTCCTTTAACCAGCAGATGGAGATGATTACAGAGATCCACAGACAGTCAAAATACAGAGAATAAGGGACCGAGGGGTGCCCAGCCTCAACTGACAAGTCTGTAATGAAATCCCTACACCCAAGGCTCAAGGAAGAGGGAACAGAAAGAGCCAGAGGACCAGGACCCCTGCTGTAGTGACTTCTAGACATAGCAGAGAAGCTGTACCCATGAAATCTCAACAGTAAGGTTACCTAAACACGACCTGGTGATGATGATGATGATGATGATGACGATGATGCTCCTTTTCTTACATTTTTTTTGCTTCCCTTTTGTTTTTTTTGAGATGGTCTCTTTGTAGCCCCAGCTTGCCTGGAACTCAATAGGCTAGACTCGATCTCACAGAGCTCCACCTAGCTCTGCCTCCTATGAGTGCAGGGATTAAAGGCGTGCATCACAATGCCAGGCTGATGATTTTTCTTAATAAAAGACAACCCTACCCTCATGCTCAAGAGTTAGTCCGTGGGAGAAACATTGACTAGAAAATCTTCCCTTGGCGGATCTTTCCTCCTTGATCATGCCCTCCTCCCCAATATGGCAGTTATCTCCTGTTTTTGCCTTCTTACCTACTCAGAATCCCTACAAAGCAGGGTATCATAAATATATGGAAAGGAAGTTTATTGTGCTATTAAGAAAATTAAGTCACTATTTATAAGTCCTGCTACTGGCACCTAAAGGCCTGTATTTGGGTTCCAGTTGTGCGTGCATCAATATATAATTCAGACATAGTTAACTGCCCATACCAGGCTTCAATTTACCTCTCTGAATGAGGATAGTGGATAACCATAGCTAATGCAGAGGGCTGCTATGAGAATTGAAGTGTGGTTTCAAAATAGCCTTGCATACAGTCATCTTGGCAAATGGTAGTGATTAAGATAATGGTTCCACTTCCAATTGTATTTGCATTGTAAATTTACTCCAAATAGAAATGAATGAAAGGTTAGGCAGAGAAATGTTAGGCAGGTGACAATGTAGGCTATTCTGCTTAAATATAAAGCTAACCCCAAACATTTCATAGAACCTATACTGAATGAATGGTTTTCATCTGTGATGAGTCTGGCTGGGAATGGAGACCTTTGGAAGGCCTCTGGCACCTTTTACAGCCAGTAATTGGCCAGGCCTTGACCTCTTGCTGGGTATGCCATTGAGTCCTTAGACTATCACAAAGATCAGGATTAAAAAGCAAGCCCCAGAGGAGAGGCGTGACTGCCCTTTGACTGCATCTACATTTGTTAGATCAGTGGGAGACATTTTTCACAATCCTAAAACATGTTTTAAAAACAAATAAAGAAAATAGACTCCATGCTAGATAGGAAGAGAATAACTTGAATCATTCCCCCAAACACATTAGTTCAATTGAAATATAAGGAAGTTTAAGACATGGTAACACCTGATACCATATTATAATCCAAGAAGAGGATCAATAAGTATTTAGGAAGGAGCCTTTTCTGTCCATTGCCTTATATAGCAGAGTGAAAGGATAAAGGATATTTGAAATGGCTATTCCAAAACTTTTTCTTCTTAAATTTTTAACACATCCATGAACAAAAACTGTAAAGTGATATTTTTTTTAACTAGAAAAATATCATGAACATTGAACTTTAAAAAAAAATACAGGTGTTTAGGCTCAGCAGAAACAGCAAACTTTGCCAATGGCAAGTTTATAAAGTTTCATAATTCTCCCACAGGCAAGTGTCAGAGTTTTCCTCTGAGGACCTACATTCCCAATCGGAAAGGTAAAATTTTAGCTTGGAAAGCAATCCAAATATGTTTTGCAAAAATTATAAAATTGATTCTCTCATTTAAAAATCTAGGAAAGGCCACACTATGTAATAGTGGGAAAGGGAGGGAGGAGGAGGAGATGACTTCAGATATTAGAAAAGAGATGCCTGGGAAAACGAAATACAGAGCAAGAGGTCCTGAAAAGGATCCAAAAGGAAAAGGCGTGATGTAGGCGCATAGAAGTAAGAAGCTTAGAATCCTGTCTAAATGCCAGGATCAGTGCATGAAATACCCCCACAGAGACCCTAGAACCAGGCTTTCTTTAAATGGACTGTATTTTTGTCCAAATCCAACCTCTTCTCTATGTTCCTGCCTCTGGTATTTTCTTTTGATGAAAGCTGTGCCTGGTTTCATTACACAGTTTCAAGGAGAACGGATTTTGCTTTGGTGTTTGGACTGAATTTTCAAGATGTAATTTCCCAAAACAAGCTTTGGAGAAGATCATAAAAGTAAAATCCTAAGATCTTTCACAAACACCTCATCCTTTGTTCAAAGGACTCCAAAGTCTCATAAATCCTCAGCTTTGCTCTGGGAGTCCCAGCTCCTTACCCACAGACCTTCCAACCACATTACATAGAAGACACAGAAACGACATATGTGGGAATGGTGTATGCAGGGAAACAGGTAGGTGGTTTTTAAACCCACTAATAAAGTATAGCTATTGGAGGTGGCCCTGAAAACTGTTTCCTTATTAAGTAAGATGTGTCCTTTCTATCTCTGAAGAGTTTTTATCATTTTCTTCCTAACCCAGAGCATCGCCTCATTTATTCCTCAAACCAAAAAATAATGAGATGGCTTTTAGACATCAGAGAATTCAAAATTTACTTTGAGTACAGACAACGTCCCAAGGCAACAAATTCAAATAAAAACACATAATAAAAACAGGTTTTTTTTTCTCTCTCAGAACTGAGTTAACTCTGAAACAAGAGAAACGGGACTCATATGATGCATTCTCCTTACCACCACCCATTCCACACAAACTACCTGTCCTAAACCCAGAGGATGCAATGGCATGTGGCCCTTAGTACTTCAGGCACCTAAGATATTTCAGGATGCTCAGAGAGGATTATGCATGTGAACAATGGAGTTTCTTCACTCAGCACCACTCAATCAGAAAACACCGAAATGTAAAAGCTGAAGCAAACACCCCATCCCAAAGTCCAGTAAGAATAGTCACATAAACGTCCACTTATTTGCTGCAATAAATCAGTCAGTAAACAATCTTAGGCAGGTGTAGTGCGGCAGGCCTTTTACTCCCAGGGCTCAGGAGACAGAATCAGGTGGATCTCTCTGAGGTGGAAGCCAGCCTGGTCTACATAGTGAGTTCCAGGCCAGCTGGGGCTACAAGGAAACACACACACACACACACACACACACACACACACACAAACACACACAAAAAGGAAACATTCTTCATTCATAGACCATACACAATAAAGAAAAAGTCAAGGATATCAAGATGCAATATACTTTGTAAAGAATCATTTGTAAAATTCTTCATGGCAGAAATCTTGCACTATTCCTCCGTAAGAGTCCCATTAATGAAGAACAGTTGAATCTAAGAAGGAATTTCTTGTGTACATGAAATAGGTAAATGAAAATGGAGATCCAAAATAACCCAGGAATCCGAACAACATTCAAAGAAACATCTCACAAGACAGAGTGATGGTTAGCCTATGTGACTAGAAAGGCTAGTGCAAGAGTATTCTCATAACAGCCACTGGGAAAAAGAACCCTACATATCCTCATAATCTGAAGGAACTGGGTAAAAGAGTGAGGAACACCAGGGAAAGAGCTATTGAAGACAGGGCATGAAGAAGAGCTCCAGCAGAACAGGGTCCTGTTGGTGCTAATTCAGCCTCCAGCCACCTCATGTCTTATCTTGTGTGTTTCTCAAGCTTTACTGCATATCCGAGTCACCTAGGAACTCTGTTTAAAATGCTCATTCTGATTCAGAAAATCAACCGTCTTGATTCCAGGTGGTGCTGGTACTGCTATTACACATCCAAGTGTCAGAATTGAAGCTTGACAGCTCAGTGTAGCCAACACACAGTGCCAACTCTGTCCTCAGAGATAATGAGAGGGTCATAGAGCCCCTGGTTCCCTGGGATACCCTTGGATCTGGTTTACTTTCTGCACATGTGGCTTAGTCCCCTTCTTGCTAAGTTATAACTAAGTGTGATGGAGGTGGTACCCAACTTTTCATTTGAGCTCTATCTTTACCACAATCTAAATGTTATAATCTATGAAAGATTATTCTATGAGCCTGAGTTCTCTAAAATGGTAATAATCACGCAGTCTTATTTTGAGAATTAATATTAGGCTATACAAGAAAAAATATATTAAGAAACAATACATGGTGGCTCATGCCTAGAATACCAACACTGGGGAGGTAGAGGCAGGAGGTAGAGGTATCAAGGTCATCCTTGGATACATAGTGGAGCTACATGAGACTCCATCCATTACCAGTTCCTCTTTCTCTCTTCTATACCAGACTACATATAAATATCTATATAATAATCTGAAAATGAACAAAGCAATGTCCACAGACAGTTTCTGTTTTGCTCTTTCCAAATCCATTGGCAAAATTCATTTTATCTCTCTCTAAAGAAAAGGAAACTGAAGTTGAAGGAGGATAGTGTGGTAATTAAGAATCTAGGCTTGGATCAATTACTTAGCATTTCAGGTGATTAGTTGAACTTTTATAGAAGTCTTATCATTTATAAAGAGAGTAGCATTTATTTATAATATATGTAAAATACCCAGCATATCTTTGTACAATTTACTTTCTATTTATTTTCTGTTCCTTCCAAAATTATGAAAAGAGATTTAGGTCATTATATTAGTTTATTAGGGATGCCATTATGAAGCACCACAAACCGAATGGCTTTAACAATGGAAATCTTCTCACTCAAAGTTATGGAGAATGGAAGTTCAAACTAAGTGTCTTAATTTGGTTCCTTCTTAGAGCTGAGAGATCTTCTTCAGCTTCTCTCTCCTTGGGTTGTAGTGGAACATTTCTCCCTTTGGTTCCTCAAATCACGGTACTTGCATTTCTCTTTTTGACGAGGACCCCAGTCATATTGACTCAGGGCCCACCCTGACAAGTTCTTCTTAACTTGATTGTCTTTGTAAAGATCCTGTCTCCAAATAATGTTATAGTCTGAAGTACTGAGTTGCGATTTCAATAATATGAACTTGTAACGAGGTGACAAGATGAACAATTCAACCCAAGACAGCCATAAATTCCCAAGCACCACAAAAGGAAATTGTAAACAAAAGCTGGCCGAATGTTGGAAGATGGATAATGACCTGAGGAACAGAATGTCAAAAGCACACAAGAGGACATACACAGGGAATTTCATATTGCTGAGCAACAGAAAACAAATTGAGAAATGGTACCATCCTCCCTAAAGGGCAACAGAAGCAAAAGCAGACAGCAACATATCTGCTTGAAAAAAAAAGTCATATCCTTATGCATCTTCCCTGTCTGCTAATAGGGCTTGTTTAGTGGAAAAACTGAAGCATGGACATTCTAAACACATGTAGTGTTCAGGTCGGGGAGATGTCCTACCAACAATAGGAAGATTAGGTGCAAATTGGTACAGTGGAGGGACAAGCCTCTCAACTCATCTCTGCATTCTGCTTTAGGAATGCTGGCACATAAGCAAATATTACCTCAGTGAATATTTAGTAAATTCTTCCCTAGGACTATTAGGTAAATAGAAAAGAAAGACAGGCATTGACAAATAGAGGTCCCTTCAAAAAAGTTCTAGATGCCTGCTCATAAGATACTCAGTGAAACCTACAAGCTGGTAGCTTGACCAACACCTATAGAATTTGCAGCTATATTTATCAGTTATTCCTTCTTCATTATTTGTATGTGTGTGTGTGTGTATGTGTGTGTGTGTCTATGTCTATCTGTGTGCAGGTGTGTAGGTGTCCATGGAGGCCAAAAAAGGGGATCAGATCCCTTGGAACTGTAGTTATAGGCAGTTGTGAGTCCACAGACATGCGTGCTGAAAACTAAATTCTGATCCTCTGGAAGAGCAGCAAGCATCCTTAACTGCTAAGCCATCTGTCAGCCCTCATTCTTTCATAAGAAGTATTTTTATTGTAAAATATGACATACAAAAATAGTAACTAAAGCAAAATTAAATTTATCTAATGAAAAATCACACAGCATCTTTGTAACTGTGACTCAAGTCAACAGATGAAGTACAGTAACCCAGAAATTTGGCCCTCATAGTTCTCCCAGTGATGCCTCCCCCTAATCCTCAAAGACCACTACTGTTCCATAGCTAGTTGTTTCTGTTTTGGACCATATCTAAATACATGTATGTAATACACATACATAGATATCTAATATATATGAATACATATATTTTTGTCTCAACATTATGCTTGAGAGATTAACCTATATGTAAATTTGAAAGCATTCGGAATATATTTTTGTTATATATTCTTAGATGACAATGCCACAACTTAATGTATTCACTCTGCTATCAATAGACACTTATGTATTATTTTGTTTTATCACTTCCATAGTCAACATATTTATGAAATTTATATATGTTGTACATTCTTTTATACTACTGTGTAATACTCCAATATGAGAGCAAATTTTTATAAATTCTACCATTGATTTGTCTCTATTTGTATGCATGATATCAGAGATTCAGAGATACTGTTTGTGTCTCCATGCACCTGTGCAAACATCCTGGTTGAATTTTTACTACAGTATGAAAGCATTGGACATAGGTCATGTGTATCTTCAGTTTTATGTGTAGGCTCATTTTCCCCTGGTGATTTTGTGCTAATTTGTTCTTAAGACAATCTAATACAATTCCGTGTTTCTCTATATCATCGTGGTCAACATTGGGCATTTACAATCTTTTAAAAATTAAGAATGTCTTATTCTTGAATAAAAAGAACAACCAGGGCTAGAAAGATGGTTCGGTGGTTAAGAGCACTAACTGTTCTTGCGGAGGACCAGGTTTGGTTACCAGCACGCATATGGTGTCTCACAACCATTCCAGGGGATCTGATGCCCTCTTCTGACCCCCGCAGGCATTGCAAAACACATATATAAAATTAAATTAAATTTAAAAAGAACCAAGATCATCAACCAGTTGAGGAAAATCTCCAATATTAAAGATGAAAACTAAAGAAAGCAAGAATAAAAATGTAAATTTTAAAGCACACAATCAAAAGGGAACAGACATAAACATTCTTTAAGTATTTTACTAGACTCAGAAGAAAGGCTCTTGATTGCTTATAAAATGCCTTTCAAGACACTGAATACAGGATGAGAAGATACTTGAATTCAATGACTACTTTGAAAGATAATGTTAAGGATTTCCCTTAAAGGGTAGAAAAACAGAAAGAAAAATAGTTGAGGAACTCAAGAAAATGAAGAAAAGAAAATCTCGGGATACTAGTAGCCAATGCCTCGTAGTTCTAGGAATAACGCAAAGCAAGTAGAAAAGAATGTGAGAAGAATGTCAAAGAGCACCCAAAGAAAAATTCCTAGAGCAAAAGAGCATAAATTTCCAGATTGCAAATACCACAAAGATAGTGTGGCTCAATGAACTGACACAAACCAAAGAAAATTCACCCTGAGCCAAATCATCACTGAGCTTCAGAACACCTGGGGTAGAGAAGGATGCAGAAAGTAAATCATACTCTGTACAATGGAAATAGAAGGAAAACAGTGAGAGCCCATCACCAGAACCATGGGCAAAAGACGGTAGAAGAGACACCCAAACTGGTCAGTGAGGGAGTGAGAGAAAGAGATTCAACTGGCAAAGAAAAAAGCAAACAAAAATCATCTCGCTGAAACACTGAGTCACACAGGGGCATGAGAGAGAGAGAGAGAGAGAGAGAGAGAGAGAGAGAGAGAGAGAGAGAGAATATATAAGTACAGATATCATTAAAAGCCTGATAAGATGGTTAGAATGATTCTGAGATTATTTCCAGTAATAATCTAGTAAAAGATCAAACATTAGTGAGAAGGAGTAAGGAGGATAAGATCAGATCATCAGCATCTCAGACCTTCATCCCATCATACTTTCTCAGGCAGCTAAGAGAAATACCTAATTAATCAAACAAAAAAGGAAATGCTGGTCCAGGAAAAAGAGACCAAAGGGAGGTCCTTGAAGTTGACCAAGAGAACTGTTAGGCCAGCATTAAATATACAACTAACATGTGACTCAGCTGTGCCACTCCTGGGCACGACTGTATCCAACCAGAGAGATATTTGTACATCGAGATATATATGAATACATATATAATAAAATAGCCACAATATGGATCCTATATAGACAATCCATCCACAGATGAATGGATAATGAAAATGTAGTACATATGCTCAATGGAGTTTTACTCACCCATAAAGATGCATAAAACAATAAATACCATTTGCAGGAAAATGAGTAGAACTAGAGAGCATCATGTTAAAATAAGACAGATTCAGAAAGAAAATATCGCATGTTTTCTCTTGTAGGCAGATTCTGGGTTTAAATTTACATATACAAACATATATATGTGTATATGTATATTCAAAGCATATATGTATGTGAGACAATAAAGCAGAAAGAGATATGAGGCAGATATTTAAAGGGAAGGAGGAACACAAAAGAAGATAATGGAATACTCAGGACATGAAAGCAAAAAGGAGGACTAAGTGGGAGGACAAGAACCAGCAAATCGGGGCGGAGGGATAGGGAAGGCAGTGGAAGAGAAAGATGCCATAACCAAGCCCGTTATTAAAAATCCGAGAGAAAGGAGAAAGAATTCTAGACTATGGGCCTAAAGATAATACCTGATAAAACAAATGCTTTCTTTGGTCTTTTATAAAACATGATTCCATAGGGCTTTACAGCTCTACTGGAGAGTCTGTGAGCATGTAATGCCAATATACACGGATAACTAAGTGCATAAAAATGAGAGAGGACTGAAAGAGAAGCCATACAGCTTCAGAAACAGAAAGTGGAAAACCATCATTCTACTATACCATGGGGCTGAGCAGGGACAATCTATATCTGGCAGTAGTATTGACATAACAGTGTTAGAATATATTCACATTGAATAGAGAGGAAGTGCTGGAACCTAAAAAAGTCAGCAGAAAACATATACAATATCTGAATCAAAAATAGTATGATACTCAAACATATAGAAATAAACAAAAAAAAAAAACTTAAAAATCTTGTTCAGAGGTGAATAACCAAAGACTGGCATGGATTAATCGTTAAATGGATGTTTGTGTGAGGGAGAGAGATGGAGAAAAATAGAAGTCTCTTTCTCCATAGCATTCCCTAAGGCAGGACAGAGCTAGAAATATGGATGAAGTCTTCTGAGGGCACCCCGGTCTACTCTGTCTTGACAGATTGGAAGATAGTGGGGCAGGAAGTACGTCAAGTAAGAGAAGGGGACCCTGACACCAGCCAGCGAGGGAGAAGGAAATGAAAATGGTACTCATTATGAATAGATACTGAGAACAAAAGATATTTAGAGAAAGAACATGTGCCATATTGTCTAAGTCACATCAAGAGAACTTAGAAAGCAGAAAAATAGTAGTTAAAATCAAGCAACCCTTTGGAAACTGGAAACTCAAAGTCAGCTTTTTGATGCCAGTGTCCAGGAATATAGCTGATCTCTATTTTAAGGAATCAGAACTGTCAGTTAAGTGATCCAGAACTATAATTTTATAATAGCACTTTGGATGCAGAGAGATAAAAAAAACACAAATTTCTCTGAAGATTTTCAAGGCTTAATTTATACGAGGCATCTTAAAAAGACTAAGTCCAATTTGGAAACACCTACACTACCACCTTCCAAAACTCAAGCAAGTTTTGCTAGGTGAAGTGATTAATTCATCTCAATGGAACCCATTTATGCTAATGGAGAAAAGCACAATTGACCATTCACACTTGCACTGTAGCATTAAGGAAAGATGGCTTGTTAAGGTCATGAAAGAAGACACTCCGTGTGTCCCTCCCAGAATGGGTAGAGGTCCTTTGGCTTTTGGAAGCTGTCATCAGGAGGATCAGTAGTATTGATACTGATGCAAAGGTTGTCACCCTGGGCTAAAAGCTTTCTGATGGTCACAAATCAAGTGTTTTCTCTTTTAGGAGACAGGAGAAACAGACTGAAGAGTGAGGTCATCACAAAAGCAAAGATGTCAATATCAGTTCAGTTAACCCTCCAAAATCAAGTTTAATAAATTCAGTGTTCTTTTCATATCCACTTCTGTGTTGACCATGGCATCATAGAACAAAAGCCAATACAGTAGCACTAATCCCTACTAGGGATAAATTGGCTATTTTTTCATGGGCTGGAGGCTGAAACCACTTCTGGTCTACTTCATGCTAGGTAGGTACTGAACCGCTGAGCTTCGTTCCCAGCCCAAATTGGCTTAATTTAAAATCAACATCAGGTTAGACCTACAGAATACAAAATTCCAAAGTAAAATCAAGCAAAAAGAGCTTTCTCAAGGCTTCCACCTAACTGATGAACCTTAACATCTGAGACTCTGTTACTTGAGCTGATGCCAGTCAGTCTAACAGATCAATCCCAGATCCTGCATGACCCAGCATGATGATCCTTGACCTCTAAAGCAATAATAGTTCAGCATGAATCACATGGTGACACAGCTTTCAACCAGCTTTCTTCTCAGACTATTTCATCCTCCCAAGGCCTCAGAGTTCACTGCATCTTTCTGATGGATGGAGAACAGTCAAAAATTCCTATTCTCAAGGATCTATGAGATTCCAGCCCAAAGTGACCCATTTACAGTGGAATCTCTATGTCTAAGGCTCACAGCAGAGAAAATACTAATGCATTTTGCAACTCTCACCAGCCAAGCTTCCTCATGCAACAAAGGGATTAACACAGAAAGCCACAACTAGTCAAAACGTACAAAATAAGAGGCTGAAGAATGTGTGTCCCTAGATAGGACTCCTATATTAAACCTTAACCACCTAGAACTCAGGAACTGTTCTGGACAATGGGGTGGAAAGATTATAAGACCAGGGGTGATGGATGACCACAAGGAAACATAGTTTTCCAGGCTCCTGGAAATGTGCTCATATAACTTACAGCAATGGTGACAGCATGCACAAGATTCAGATCAGACAAAAACCCAGCAGAGAACTGGGGAAATGGGCAAAAAGCACCAAACTTAGCTGAGGAACCATCAGAGGCTGGGTGAGGAAGAGTTGATTTTCTTTAAGGGAGTGACACATCTGGGAACACAAATTTGACTTGATAAGTCTTAACACATATGAGAGAATGCATGAAATTTGATTGGAGGGATACGGGGTACGGATAGGGGAAGGAGTCTAAATATGATTTAGATATATAGATGTACAAAAACTCAATTAACATATATATTGAAAAATCAAAACAGAAGTCCCATTATTATCACTGGTTCAAAAGCAGCACACATCAGCTGCACTCACATTTCACTGATAAGAACAAGGTAGTGGCAGACACCCGGATACCGAGGAGACCAGAAAACACTCTCCTTGCTGAATGGAGGCCCTGATACAACTCCCCAAAATGCAGAAAGAAAAACAAAAACCAGGTCACCACCCCAGAGAATATTCTTCCAAACTGACCGATTTTCATAACGTTAAGCTATGCATGTGATTGTTCCTACTATGGTGATAAAACAGACTTCAAAGCACTACCATAGTAAGCATAGCCCTTGCTATTGGAAAAGGAGTTAAAATTCAGAACCTGTGTATAGATCCAGGGTGGGCCTGAGATTCTGCATCTGTAACTGCTCTGTGGTGGATTCCAGCCAGCTGTTCCATGGACCACACACAGAGACCAGGAATTTGGAAAGGAAACCTGGAAACAAGGATCAATCTGTTGGATCTGACTGTCATCTATGAAACATTAATGTGGGTGTGGGAAAATGACTAAGTCCATAACTGGCTCACAAGTATGAAGACCTGAGTTCAGCAACTCTGCCAGGTGTGGTATCAGTGGGGAGGCAGAGACAAGAGGATCTCTGATGTGTACTGGTCAACTAGTCTTTCTAAATCAGTGAGTAGACACTGTAGCGAGAGATGCTATCTCAAAGAGGTGGAGGGCTAAGGAGATGGCTCAGGAGGTAAAGCACCCAACTCAAACAAAATAGAAGGCAAGGTCAATACCCAAGGTTGTCCTCTGGCCTCCACATACATGCTCTCACATCACACACACACACACACACACACACACACACACACACACACACACGTTAATGTAGCTACAGTGGTGTCCATGCAAGGACACACACAGTTTAGCTCACTGCCTCCCACATCTCTCCACCTCACTCATTCTAGCCCAGTTCCAGTGACCTCATTACTGTACCTTTGCCCATGCCAGGCACCCTCCTGCCCTAGAGCTTTTACAGAAATTTTTCCTCTACTCAGAGTGCCCTTCCCTCAAGACACTTAGCCTATTCCCTACCTCCTCTAAGTCTTTGCTCAAATGTCACCTTCTGAAACAGACCTGCCCCAAACAACTTTCAAATGCAGCCGTGTTCCTTCCCCAGCTCCTTCCTCATGCACACTCAGGCTTCTGTTCCCTGCCCAGCATTTCTATAACTTCTCAAGATTGCTGTATCCTAAAGTGCCTAAGATAATAATTGGGATACAATGATGTAGTCAGATCATCAGACCAACCTAAGAGAACGTCAGGAAGCGAGGCACTTTCTGCCTTCAAATCTCCTGATGTCTAATCCCAACTACATTAAGAAAGGATAAGAAAGGGGAAAGGTAGAGGGATGATTGGGACTGATGCTTGAACAGAAAACACACCTTGAAAGGCTACCGGGGCCGTGATTCATTACTAAACATTCAAGTTGACATCTTTAAAACGTCTTTTTCTTTTTTAATTTTTGAAAAATTTCTTTTCTTTTTTGAACGTTTTATGGAACTCCTTTTTCGTTTTTATTGAGCTTTATATATTTCATACAACAGTTCTTAATCAAATTTAGATCCCCCCTCCCCATCCATCTCCCTCAACGCCACCGCACCTCATGTATTCCATCATACATGTTAAGTCCTATCTAGTCAAACATTAGTGCCCAAATGTCCTTTAGTGCAAGTTCATCCACCGGAGTCTGGTTGGGCTATCTAGATATCATAAGTAAGGCCTACTCTCCCTCTCCCAGTAGTAATCTGTCTCCAGTAGTTCTTAGTCTAGGTCTGGCCTGCCACCAATTTCCATCCCTCCACTCTGGGTTCTTGTCTAATTTGAGTTGGTGTGGGTCCTGTGCTCAAAGCCATCATTGCCACAACTTCACATGTGCAAGCTTCCAATAGCCTGAAAGACTCTGCTTCCCTAAGTTCACGAAACAGCCCTGGCCCTCACGATCTTTCCATGCCCTCTTCTGCAGAGATCCTTTCCGTGCTCGTGTGAGGTTCAATATAGGGGTCCTATCCAGTGATACACATTCTTCAGGCTTTATTCTATAAAACCTGTACAGTTGTGGCCTTCTGTGTGGATAGCAATATGTTGTTTGAGGAAGTTTCACTGGTGAGAGTTGAGGTATGCTTTAGTTTTCTCTCTACCCGTCATTCTGCTGTGTTCCATCAGCCTTAGGTGTAAAGGTTCAACTGTAGATATCACCTAGGATTTGGCATCTCTCAGTCATATATTCTCTGTGTCTGACCAGTTGTGAAATTCTGGTGTAGCCTCCATGTGTTGCAAAACAAGTATTTGATGAGTGGTGTACTGTGTTTGTCTGTAAATATAAAGATCCATATTTAGCATTAAGAAATTTCTTATTGAAATTTTGTGGCTTCTACACATCTTGATCCTGTTTAGACCCCCCGTTCCCCTATCCACACCCTGTATTGTCTCCCATATATTCTGTTATATATATTAAGGCTTATTGAGGCAGGCTTGTGTCCCCATTTGTCTGTGTGTGTGTGTGTGTGTGTGTGTGTGTGTGTGTGTGTGTGTACAGACACATGTGCATGTTTGGTATGTATGGTATATGTGTATGTTTATAGGCAGATGTGCATGTGATGCTATACATGCACATGTATCAATGTCTACGTGGAGGTCAGAGGTCAATGTACGTTGTCTAATTCCATCACTCTCCACCTTAATTTTTGAGACATAGCCTCACACTGAACAACTGTTGGTCTAAAACGACTGGTCAGGGAGCTGTAGGGATCTGCCTGTCCTCAGCTCCCCAGCACCGAGCTTGCAGATGCCACTACAGCCAGCTTTTTACATAGGTGCTGGGCATCTGACGTCAGGTCTTCATACTTGGGCAGCAGACACTTTACTGAGCTTTATTTCTAGCCCAAGAACTTTCTTGTTTGAACTCATGGTGACTTAACATTGGTTGAGGTACTTCAACAGAACATTATACACTCCATGGTTTAAAAGCAAATGTATTTTTCACAGTTCTAGAGACTAAGAAGTTTAAGGTCAAGGTGCTAGCAGAAACAGTGTCAAGAGAGGGTCTGCTTCCTCATTTGCATATGGCTACCTTTTTACTATATCCTCGTGTGGCAGAGAGCAGACAACAAGCTAGTTATAGTGTTTGTTCTGACAAGGGCACTGATTACATTCATAAGGGCCTCAGAGTCCTCAAATGACAATACTATCACACTGGGGATTAAGGTTTTAACCTATGAATTATGTGTATGGGAGGAGGTCATATTTAGTCCATAACAAAAATAATTGGTGTAAATTAACAGGCTTCCCTTTCCTTGCTCCAGGTCACAGAGAAGATGGATGAAGGTCCTGTTGAGAATGTCTGTCATGGATTCCCTGTGCTCTTTGGGGACTTGAGATATCTGATATCTCACTAGAGCCTAATCTTCGCCTTCAGACATTATTTGCTACAGTCACTTGGACAAAACTGAGAATAACTCAGAAGCCAATAAAGTAAAGAGGATAGTAAGCAAACTTGCAGTTCTGGCTGGGAGGTCAGGCCAGCAAGAAAGGACAAAGCCAAGGACAGGTGCCAGGCACTGGAGAGAAAGTTTCAAGAGCTAATAGAATCAGGTTCCTTGACTGGAGCCAGGGTCAGCTGCCAGCAAGGATTCTATCAAATATTGGCTTGAGGAGGAGGAGTCATGAGTTCCCAAAGTCTATGAGGGCTGAGAGTCAGCTTTAAAATTCACAGTCAACAGTCTAGCAACATTTAGGAGGACTGTTAAATATTAAAATCACCCATTGAAATGTTACAGCTATAGACACACACACACACACACACACACACACACACACACACACACACACACATACATAAACCAGGCTATGTTTCATAATTCATGAGCATAGAATATATACCTGTAAGAGTTAATTTAAGAGGCTGTTTTGGGCCTCAGAATTTCCACAGATGGACAAGTTCACTGGCTGTTGCTGGACTCATTCACTGACACATCCCTGGTCTTCTTATGAACTTTTGTTGCAAACATATAATGTATGTGGTTACCACTAAGGTTTGGGCTGGTGTATATTCGTCTACTACAGATACCATAAAATGCCATGGACTAGATGACCTTAGTCAGCAACAGAAGCTTATTTCCTCATGGTTTGGAGGCCAGAAGTTCAAAATCAAGGTGTCAACTGAATTGGTTTCTTCTGTTCCTGGTCTGCAGATGACTGGCATCTCTTCCCCTTCTGAGAAGTGCATCAGTCTCATTAGATTAAGACCTTACACTAATAATCTTACTTTATTATCTTCTTATGGGCTCTATCTCAAAATATAGGAACATTGTGAGTTAGGATTTTGTCATGAATTTGGAAGCAATGCAACACAGTTCCTAAGAGTGAGGTTTGGGTGTGTGTGTGTGTGTGTGTGTGTATACATATACAAGTTTATTCCTTAATCATAACATTTTAATTAATTTATAAATACTCAAATCTATTACACACAAAGAATAAATGATAGTTTATCATCTTATAAGAACCCCACTGTCATTTTCTCTTACACTAATTGAAGAATTTTATGACAGTGTTTAACACTGCAACCTCCTGCGCACTTTGAAAATGTGTTTGCTTCCCTGCCAGCTAAACATTTCCTGAAAGTAGAACATCACTTATAATTCTGGTCCAAACTTTACAAGAAATTAAAAGGATTTCAATTCCACCACTCTCCTCTTTGATGGGGACAAATTTGTTTTTGTGCCTACCACACTTTTATTGTATCAAGTTATGCTGGTTTGAATGAGACGTGTCCCCCATAGGCTCAGATATTTGAACACTTGGAATATGGTCCCCAGTTGGCGCTGTTTGAAAAAGATCATGGAATCCTAAGGAGGAGGTGTGGCTTTGCTGGAGAAAGCACTTCACTGGGGGCGGGCATTGAGAGCTCATAGCCTCTACCAACTTATAGTTTGTGCTCTCTCTCTCTCTCTCTCTCTCTCTTTCTCTCTCTCTCCTCTCTCTCTCTGCTGATGGAGATGTGAGCTTTCAGCTTTCTGTTCTGGTTGACTCCTCCCACAATGATTCCCCTATCACCGGATTCTCCCTCTGGAGCCATAAACCCAAGTAAACTCTCCCTTCTACAAATGGTCAAAGTGTTTTATCATAGCTAGAGAACAGTACCTGGTATACAGGTGGAATAATATTTGAAGAGAATAAAAGGAAACCTAGAAAGCTGTAGTATGCTGTTTTGGAGGAGACAAACTAATTACAAAGTGAGATGGAGAATGAAGATTATAAAGTGCAGAAAGGAGGCGGATTTAAAGAAAAGGGTGGCAAAGAAGGACAAAGGGCATGGGCAAGCTGGACTTGCTATGACACAAAGGTCTCATCTACTGACTTCATAAGGTGAAGCCCTGATCCCCTATGGGGCAGTATTGGGGAGCAGGCCTTTAGTAGACAAGCAGTGCTTGAAGAGGACAGAGTGTGTGTTCCCCATGATGGTAGTAATTTTCTCACTGCAGACCTTCCAGGGACTTGATCACCTACTTCTGGCTTTCCTGTGAAAAATAAATGTTGGCTGGTCAAGTCATATTTTGCTACAATAGCCAATCTGACTAAGCTAGGACTTGTGGAAGGCTTAAAGAAATTTATTAGAAAATATTTCTATGTGTAAATTAGGCCCCTTATTCAGTAAACATCTATATTATGCTTTAGGAGTTTGTTTGAACTGGCTTCTTTTGTTTACTTTTATTAAATTTTACAAACTGCCTGATTTGTCTATCAAAAGTGACTGGTTATAGGGAGTTTTATGTGGTGCAAGTCAACTGTTTAAAAACTTCGTTTTATTTCTTATTTTATGTGTATGTGTGGGGGCCTGAGTTTGTATATGTGGGCTTCATGCAAGCAGATGCCAGTGGAAACCAGAAAAGGGTATCAGATTCCCCAGAACTCCCGAAGCAGGTTGTGAGCCACCAGATATGGGTACTGGGAACTGAACTCTATTCCTCTGTAAAGGCAACATTTGCTCTCAATGACTTAATTATCTCTCCAGCTCCCCAAGTTGACATACTTTTAGGTAAATATTATTGTTGTAGTTCAGCTGGAGCTCTCTGGAACAGTTGGTGCCCAGAAGTCTAAGGAAAGTTAGGCTAAGCATGTGATCCTAGACAGAAGCCTGAAGACCTCCTTCCCATCTCCCAACCAACACCCAAAACTTATCACATTTAGCGCAGAAGGAATATGCTGAAAATAATGAGTCCAAGGTCTGCTTCAAATGCTGTCCTAGTTTCATTTTTGTTCCTGTGATAAAATATTCTGTCAAAAAATAACTTAAGGAAGAAAAGAATTGATTCAGCCTAGAATTCCATGTAATAGTTCAGCATTTCAGGGAAGTCACAGAAGCAGGACACTGAGACACTAGCCACACCATATCCACAGTCAGGAGCAGAGAGAAATGACTACACATATTCTGCCTGCTTGCTTGTTAGCTTTCTTTATTCTTACACAGTTCAGGGCTGAGCCTAGAGAATGATGCTACCCACAGTGTGTGGGGCCTTCCTACATTCATGAACAATCAAGACAATCCCCAACAGACATGCCATAGGCCAACCTGATTTAGGTAATTCATCATTAAGATTCTCTTTCCAGAAGAGTCTAAGTTGTGTCAAATTGACCACTAGAAACTAACCAGCACAAATGCCAATCTTCCCTTGCTGCCTTTCACACAGGTAGGACAGGCCTGGAAAAGGTGTCCCAACCCCAATTCTGGAGTTGTAGAAAGAGAAGGAGGCTCAATATCCTGTTTCTTGGGAGTTCAGTATGCATGTTGACATCTGGACAGGCAGACATATGAGTTTTTCCTCCATTTGAGGATGTAAACAGTGGAGATAATGAAGGAACCAGGAGTCTTCCCTAACTCTTGCCTACAATGTTTCTTATATATTGAGCACAGACATTGGTTTCGCCATGATGCATGTACTAAAAGATCAGGCACCAGCCCAAGATACTACTGGGATGTGATGGAACATTTAAAAAATGGGGCCTAGGTTGGAAGTTTTCTGATCACAGAAAAGTGTTCCCTTAAAGGAGTTATTAGAATCCTGATTCCTCCTCATCCTCTGTGCCTTGACCACCAAGAAATCAGGCATTTTATTCTATCACATGTTCTGCACCATGATATATCCTACCTACCATTAGCATGAAAGCAGTCGGTCCACCTAGTCATGGACTGAAACTTCCCAAACTGAGCCAAAATAAGCCTTTCCTCTTCTTAGGATGAATCTCAAGCATTTTGTCACAGTAATGGAAAGCTACCCAGCACAATGAATAATAAAGTACTTTACACATTTGCTCATTCATCCACTCAGAGAAAACGTTCTGAGCACCTGTTTCACACCAGGCACCACAGTACAATCTCACATCTAACCTTCATAACTCTCCTACAAGGAAAGATTCATCCCCTTATTTTATTGAAGAAAATCTGAGGACTAGGGCAGAGAAAGAATTGGTCCTGATGAGTAAGGAACTTGACTGGGATTTGAGACAAGATTTGCTTTAAACTCTGTCCCCTAACCACTACACAATAGCGAACACTTCAACTTTTTTCCACTAGAATCTTTGAAGTTCCATTCTCCTGCCAGCTAGCACACTGTAAGCCACCACCATGGCATAGCTAGAAGAAGGAAGCTGTGACTTGGCTCAGCTTCTGCCAGAACACAGTCAGGGAGGACAGACCACTGTTCTTCCCTCCCAAGCTAGTGATGACTCTAGGCTGCAGACTATGTCTCAATACTGTAAGACCATGGGTGCTGACAAATCCAAATTTTTATTTATTGTCCTTCTTGGGATTCCAAGATTGAAGCCAGGGATGGAAATAAAACTAAACAATGAATTCAAACAAAAGTCAGAAAATATATTTTCTAAGAAGAGAAGGCCAAAACCCACAGGAGGACTGAACAGTGAAAGTTTCACAGGACTAGATGTCTCATGCCTCCAGTATTTCCTCCTGTTCTCCCTAAGGAAGTTTCAAAATATTTGATTAATATATGGTGAGCAAGCAAAAAATAAACGAAGACTTAGAAGGAAGGTCGTGAAAGATAATAACATTTTTCTGCTTGCAATTCTTTTGTAATGGAAGTTAATAACTTGAGTTATGGAAAAGAGACTGAGGTAATTTGTTCTGTGTTTCCACTAATCGGCAAGATTTTTCAGCTGTTTAACCAAGTTAATTGCTTTTGTTGTCTTCGGTTTTCCCTAACTATCTCCCCAAACAGATCATTCTTTCTATTGAATTACATTTTCTATCTCACCTCACAGTTTAACTTCCAATTCCTTCACCAAAAGTAAAATGCCCACCTGTTTCAAGTCTACCATTATCAGAAGGTTTACCTCCCCTGAATCTAAATCAGTGTATATTGAAAACCTAATTTTCAGTGTGATAGTATTAAGAAATTTAGGCACCAGGGTGTAATGAGGTCATAAGGTTGGACTCTGGCCCACAGGGATTAGTGCCCATTTAAGAAACACCAAAGAAACTCTCTGAAGCTCACTTTCTTCCACCTTATCTTCCTTCTTGCTTTTCCCTTACTCTTTCTGCCTCTTCTTTTTCCTTTCTCCTTTCTTCTCTCTCCCTCTCCATTTCCAAATCATTGGAACATCTGACCATTCACTGAGGAAGGGTCACAATGAGAACCCAGAGAAGGCAGCTATCTCCAAGTGAAAAATAAAGTCCTAGCAAGACCCTACCAGAGTCTTAGAAGATAGCTTAGTGGGTAGAACACTTGCTGTGCAACCATTAGAGTCCAAGCTCAAATCCCACCCAGCACCTACATAAAAAGCCAGGCATAGGTGAGGTACCTGTAACCCTAATATTGAAGGCAAAGACACACAGATCTCAAGAGCTCACTGACCATACAGCCTAGCAAAGTGGCAAGCTTCAGTTTCGGTAAGAGAGACTGTCTCCATGCAATAAAGTTGAGAGCCACAGAGAAAATACTTCAAGGAATATACCTCCACAGTCAAGTGTATGCAAAACACACACACACACACACACACACACACACACCACAGACACAGGCAAAAAAGGATCCCACCAGACCCTTGATCTTGGACATCTAGCCTCTAAAATTTTGAGGTATAAATCATCTAATCCACCAGTCTATGGCATAGTGTTTTGTTATGATAACTTAAGAAAATTAAAGCACAGGCAATGTAAAATACTTTAAATGTGGTAGAATGCCATTCAGAGGTATTAAACAGAGGAACTATGTGATTTTATCAGTGCTTGTAGAAGGTCATCCAATGAAAGTTGAGTATACAAAAGAAATGTTAATATGAAAATAAGATCTTTGCTTTGTTTTGTTTGTTGAGACAGGGTCTCTCTGAAGCCCCAGCTGGTCTGGAACTCCCTATGTAAGCCAGACTGGCCTCAATTTCACAGAAATCTGCTTGCCTCTTCCACCTAAGTGTGGGGAGAAAATGAGATATTTTTAATAAGAACCTAAATAGCATAAAACAGCATCTAAGACCGTATAATAGGAGTTCCAAGAAGAGAGAAAGTACAGAAGAAAACAATATTTGCAGAGATTGTTTTTCCAGAACTAAAATAGGAAATAAGTGTCTAATTTAAGAAGCCCTATAATTTCTAAGAAGCCTAAATAATAGCAAATTCACATAACAATCAAATTGGCAAAACCACAGACTCTAAAGTCAAAAGAGAAAAGCATAAATACATCCAGAGAGAAAAATAGGTCACCTGGAGAAAAAAATAAATAAATTGAAAAACTTTTTTAAATATCAAAAGACAGCAGAATAGAATTTTCAAATCCCTGAAGGAAACTGATTATCAACTTATAACTTTATGTGCATAAGATAGTCACTCAAGGCTGTGAATAAGATAGGTATTTTCAGTCAGTGGAACAACTTGGAAAGTGTTTATTTACTCATAGGCACTCTCTAGGAGAAATGATGAGCCTCTGTAGAAAAAAAAAAAAGCAAAAGGAAATTGCAACCAGATAAACATTAATGGCTTACAGGACAAAATGAGAAAACATGGAATAAAATATAAATGAATTTTAAGTTCTATTTATTAGCTAATTGAGACTGAAATAGCATTTGGCAGTTTTTATCATGCTTGACTCGGAAACAAACTTTTGTAGTTTGAATATAAAACATCCGCCATAGACTCCTATACTTGAACACTTCGTTTCTGGCTGGTGGAACTGTTGGGGGAGGTTATACAACTTTGGGGAGGTGGAGCCTCACTAGAAGAAGTAGGTCACTGGGGGTAGGCATAGCCTAGACTGACTAATCGTACTTCCCGTTTCCTGTGTGTGGATGAAATGTTATCAGTCAGCTTCCTGCTCCTACCACCATGGCTTATCAGCCTGTTGTCATACCGCCCCACTGTAATGGACCCCAACCCTCTAAACCTGTAAGCCAAAAAAAGAGCCTTTCTCCATAAGTCATTTCTTGTCAGGGCATTCTATCACAGCAACATTAAAGAAACTAATAAACCAAGGAAACAAAAACCTCACAAACTTATAGAACACTGACCAAGCAAAATAGCGATTATGCATTCTTTTAAATGCAAATGGAATTTTAATAATATTAATCCTTATCAGGGCCACAAAATAAAGTTAACAAAAAAAAATTAAGAACTAATATAATACAGACCACAGTTGTTGATTATTTTCACGAAACTAGAAAGCAATAAAAATAGTGAAAAACACAAACTTACTTTCAATGTGCATAAAAATCTATAAATAGTTCGTGTCATTATGTACAATTTAAGCAATATGAAAATTTTTAAATTATTATAAATTACAGTGAAAATAATATGAAAACAAATGGACTTTAGTCAAAGTAATAAAATGAAATTTATGTCTTTTAATATGTATAGGAAAGAAAAGTTAAAGATAATTAATGAGCTGAGGAATTCACCCTGGGAAATAAGTTTAAAAAAAAACAACTGACTAGACCAGAATTAAGTAAAAGAACAGAGATGATCATAATGACAAAGCAGGGCTGGAGAGATGGCTCAGTGGTTAAGACCATGAACTGCTTTTCAGAAGACCCAAGTTCTGTTCCCAGAACCCATGTTGGGTGCCTTACAGTCACTTACAACTCCAGCTCCAGGGGATCTGACACCCTCTTCTGGTCTTTGCAAGTACCTTCATACATGTGCATAAGCTCAGAAACACACACACACACACACACACACACACACACACACAATTAAAATAATAAAAATATTTTAAAAGGCAGAACCAGGCATGGTGGTTCACACCTTTAATCCTAACACTTGGGAGACATAAGTAGGTAGGATTTCTGTGAGTTCCAGGGCAGCCTGGTCTACATAGGGAATATCAGGCCAGTCAAGGCTACACATTTCTGAAAATAGTGATCCGGCAGCAAAGAAAATCCACAACTAGACACTGATGACTCCTTTTAAAATTTGAAAATAAAATATTGTAACAATTTTGTGCCAAAAATGAAAATCAAATAAAATGGACACTTTCATTTAAAAATATGCAAAAATATAAACTGAAAAAGCAATCCAAAGCCTAAACACCTCAAAGATACCCAATTAGTTAAAAAATCTACCTATCATAAAAAATATTTAACCAGGCAATTTTATAAGCAAGTTGACCAACCCTTGACTGATAAATAAAGCTTAACTTACATGAAGTACAGCAAAGGAAAGTCACTGGGAGGTGATTCTCAAATTGGTTTGTAAAGCTAGTCTAACACTGATGTTAAAGTTACATCAGGTTACTCAAGCTGGAAAGAGAAAGAAATAAAGCAGAGAGTAAATCTATTTCCCTAATCTATGGGGAAAGGTAGATTTTATTGAACAAAGTTGGAAAAGTTTCCTTAGTATATTAAAATTGGATTGAGCCATGTACAAAATCAACAAGACTATAGCATTTCTTAGGAATCCTTAACATTAGAAAAGATTTTTAAATGATGTTTGCTGCATGAGCAGCTTAGAGGGAAAATGCCTACCTGCTTCAATAGAAGGATCAATTATAGTCAATACAATATCTACTTTGGAAACAAATCATAGAACTAAGGATAAAAGGTCTTCAACCTAATAAAGTATAATCAAAATAAGCCCAATATCATAGTCAGGAATCTTCTTTACAAATTATAAAAAAGACAAACGAATACCCTTCTTACCATCCTTCTTTGACCCTTTATTAGAGAATCTAACAGATATAATGAGACAATTCAAAGTGGTTGTTAGTCATGTTGAAACACTGATTCTCACAAAGCAGTGGATAATTGTACCACCTGATCCAGCAATCACATTTTTTTTAACCTGGGTAAATGTGTCCACACAGAAACCCAGACATGAGTGTTTATAGTAGCATTGTTCATGACTGTTAAAGCCAGAAAGAAAGTAACCAAGATGTCCGCCAATAAATAAATGAAGAAACTATGATAAGTCCATACAATAGAATATTTTCCAGCAGTTCAAAAGAATGAGAGCTGCGGAGATGGCTCAGACTGAGTCCGGATTCCTAGCATCCATGTTTAAGTGCAGTGGTGGAGGACTACAATCCCAGTGCTGAGAAAGGGGACACAAGAGGACACCTGGGGCTCACTTGACCAGACAGTCTAGCCGAATCAATGATCGCCTGGTTAACTGAGAGACAAAAGCAGTTGAAAAAGTTGCCAAATATCAACCTCTGGCCTCTATATGCACACAAGCACATGCACCCCTCCACAGACATGTATGTACATATACAAGAATGAGTTGCCAAATCAAAGAATCTGAGGAAGTAGTCCTACATTAATATGGCTAAGTGGAAGAAGACAGTCTAAAAAAAAACTGTTTATAATACTGTGTATCATTACATAGTGCATAATGAAAGTAGATATGGTGATAAATATGGCAAACATGCCAGCAGTTTCAGCTGGTTGAGGAAAGAAGTTGAATTGATTAGGAAAAAGAGAAAAAATTTTGAGTGTGTTGTGTGTATTCTGCATGAGATTAATGGTAGATACAAGACACTGCATTAATTGAAACTCACAGAACCTTGAAATACAAAGGACTGAAACAATATGCTCAGATACTAAAATTTAATCCAGGAGGTCAGAAATCTCAGGGTAGAATGCAGGATATAACAAAATACTCTGAATACATTATATATGTGTAAACCACTGGTATGAAAAGAGAATGGGAGGAAAAGTGAGAAGATTCTGATCTCATCACCTTTGGAAGAAATAGAATCTGTGGGGAAGCTCAAAAACAACTGTACTTAACCATGTACCTTAGTTAATAAAGTTATCTCCCAAGGAGTACAAGCTTAAAATTTTTCACATTGCTATCCATGTATGCTGAAATTGAACAATTAAGCCAATGCATAAGAGAAGCCATTATTTCTTTCTACTAGATTGGGACTTTACAAATAAACAGGGGAAAATGGCAGAAATAATAATATTATTATTATTATTGATAATTTATTCAAATTGGAGATATTGTATGGACTCATTCTCTTAATATATATGAATATGAATAAATATAGAGGTATTTGTAAATATGAATATATTCAGAAGTTATGACACACACATATATTTTGGCCTTCTGCCAGCTGAGAGGGTCAGACAATGACTCTCAGCAATTATAATGTCCCAGTGTTGATTTCTATACCATTATACAGTAAAAAGAAATGTGTCTCCTTGAAGAAACATTAGATGAACCTAAAACATAGTGTCACAAAGAAAGCATAAAGTACTAATCTACCAAGGGAAAGAGGAGCTAGTGGGAAAACATCCAATGTCCAAATCTGGAATAGACAAGCAAGAAAAATGAAATAACACTAAATTATCAGTCAAGTCATAAAATAAGCATCCATCACTACATAGTCATATAAATAAATGACTGTATACATAAATAAATGGAGAAAGGAAAATTCCTGTACAGAAGAATTTCAAATAATTTATGTAACTATTCTAAAGGACAGATGCACAATTCCCCCCGCCCCCGTTCAGTATGTGATGAACATAGGAACATCCTTCCAAAGAAGCAGGAGACAGAAAGTACATTTATAGGACAGCAGCCTAGCAAGTGCTACCAGAGATGTGTGAATGGTCAGCATGCACCCTGCGTAAGATGCAAGGAGGGTGCTGTGCCTACGTCTTCTTCCTCTAATCTTACCCAGTCTGTGACAGAAATATCACATGAATGAAAGCTGAAAGAAATTTGACAACATGCCTGACAAGTGCTCCTTATAACTGACAGGATCATGATGTCTGGAGAACTATCAGAAAAGCAGGAGGAATCCAAGGAGACAAGAAATGCAGGTGGCATTTAAGGTAGAATGCTTCACCAGAAAAGGCACATTCTGTAAGAGCTGAATAAACTTAGACATATCTGGAAGTTTGTCAATAATAATGTGTCAAGGTTGCATTGTAGATGCATCACTTAGGTTGGTGACTTTACACCACGTAATAGACTCAGTGCATTTTATAAATACATACATGTAACAATAATAAAGAAGAGGACAAGAAACTGAGAGGGAGTGGGGGACATGGAGGAGTTGCCGACAGCCTGGGAAGGAAGGAAATAATGCAAAGACAGTACTCATGTATGAAATTCTCAAAAATCAAAAAAAAAAAGAAAAAGATTGCAGGAACCATGGGGGGTTGCGCACATCTCTAATCCCGGAGCACTCCGGAGGCAGAGGTAGGTGAATCTCTGTGACATCAAGGACAGCTTTGTCTACCTACCAAGTTCCAGGCCAGTTGGGGCTACAAGGAGACTGTGCCTCATAAAATAAATAAAATGATAAAATAAAATAAAAAATAATGATGTGTCTATATTAGGTCACTGTATAGTCCTCATATACGATGATAATGAAGATGGTTGGGGACTACATAGGAACTTTACGTGCAGGAAGTATTTTGTAAAACTAAAATGATCCTAATCATTTCATTAAAATTTAGGATTTCAAAAGGGAGTATTTGACACATAGAGTAACAGAATTATAATTTCCAGTCTCATACAGAACAAATTTAGCCTCTTTTCTGTATATAAAAAACATACTCTGGCCAGGTATGGTAGTGCATACCTGGAATACCAGGACTCAGAAGGTTAAGACAGAAGCATCACAAGTTTTGGGCCACCCTGGGTTATGCAGAGGTCTCTGTCTAAAAATAAGGGTGCTGTCCATATGTGCATGGGTGTGGGACCAAAAAAGAAAGAAAGAAAGAGAGAGAGAGAGAGAGAGAAAGAAAGAAACCCAAGGGAAATTCTGGCATCAGATAAAACAAAATACAAAGAAAAAAAAACATAATTTAGTGAGAAGATGAGCAGGAGAGCTGGGAATCTATCTTCAAACACAACAGGGATGTTGTACTCATGAACTCATAGAACATGTGGTAGTTAACTGAGAAAAGTCTACACAAGACTGGACCAGTCAACATTCCATTATGAATTGTGGAGAGGCACATGAGGTGCCATCTTTGCCTGAGGGATGATTGGAACTTAGCTAATGCTGTTACTGTGGGAGGGGCTGTTATTTTCTTCAACTATGTAGCCTCTGGCAATTTGCCCATGCCCCAGTAAATAACCCCATACACATACTCAAGCAAACAACCACAGCCCTTGATTGCCTCCAAGAACTAGAAGGTAAGACCCTATTGCTGAAAACAAGCCATACTTCAGAGACCAGATTTGGAGCAATGGAGCTGGAACTGACCTGGAAGCCCCTTCCCTTTAAGGTTACCTCTCATAGCTCTGGAGAGCACTATGCAAGCAACGAAGGGAAAACATCAGTTGAAGACCTAAAATGACCAAAATCCACATCAATGACCTGCACAGCACTAGACACTGGTGCAGTAGTGGCACATTTATCTTGGGGCCAATCAATGGCTACCTAATTGGTCTTAGAGCCCACTCAAGGGGAGGAAACTCATGTATGGTACTGTAATCATAGCCAAATACACATGACTGAAGAAGTCATAGATCGTAGAGAAATTCCCAATGCTGTCATATCCCTACACTAATGTAACTTCTTACTAAGTGAAAAATATGTATCCATATGTACAGTCAAGCATACCAGTCACCACTCTTCATAGAAGCTACTGTTTCACCAGACAGAGACTACTACAGAGTAACACAACTGATCACACACAGACATTATCCATGAGCTGCCCATGCCTAAGTGGCACATTTACAATGCAACGTCTACACCCAAGGCTCATGCAAAACAAGGGGTAAAGAGGACACTAATGAATTTCTCAACTCTCATTAATGAAGCTCCCTCATGCAACAGAGGGCCAGTAACACAGAAGGTCACAAATGGCCAAAGAATGGAGATTAGGAATCTGCACAGTGTGGGTCCCTGGACAGGACTCTTATATTAAGTTTCACCCACACAAGGCTCAGAGGCCATTGTGGAAGAGTGGGCAGAACAATTGTAAGAGCCAGTGAGGAGGTATGTGACTACATGCAAATAGAATCCTACAAACTCCTGGGATCTGCTCATATGAACCTACAGCAATGGTTTCAGCATGCTCAAGATCCATGCAGACTCAAGCAGACAAAAGCCCAGCATGGAACTGGAGAAATGGGCAGCAGACCCCAATCTTTGCTGAGGAAATGTTGGCAAATGATTACTGGATGAGAATGAGCTAATCTTCCTAAAGTGAGGGACTCCAGACAGGTGGACTGGATCTGAGTGGATGAACCTGCACTGAGGAACATTTGGGGACACTAACTTGACACAGTAGACCTTAACACAGATGAAATAATGTATGGATTCCATTTGGGGGGGTCTAGGGATGGGTGCCAATGGAGAAGGGAATATAAAGATGATTAAGATTGAGATATTCTGTATGAAACACACAATGATACAATAAAATAGGAAAAAGTAAGAATTCATAAAGTAACAGAAAATATAAGTGTAATTAATAAATTACAATACTAACTATAAGTAAAAAGATGTAAATTTTACTAATTAATTCATAAATAAGGATAAAGTAAAAGTAAACAAAAGAAAAAAACAAGAAGCTTCCAAAACAGAAGAAATGATCTGAGATCACAAGAGAATAATTTATAAAGCTATATTAGAATAATGAAATGAATTTTAATAAAAGTATAGGCTATTAAACCAGCTCACTGGTGTTAAAAATGCAAGCAAATATTCATAGAAGATTTAAAAAACAAAAAAACTACTATACAAAAGATTTCCCAGATCTTTAAGTCTTTGTCTTAGGGGAGCTCCAAATAAGATTTAATAGTCAAACCAATGCTTCATGATTTGTCCTAGAACACTGAAAGCAAATTAATATTTCAATTATTTTTATTGCACAATACCAAGTTAGCCTGGTAAATACTGCACAATAAAAACTGTAAGTAAAACTGCTAACAAACAGGATTAAAACAGCAACACAAAAATGACTATTCTGAGATTAAGTATTTCATTTAGAAATGTCAAGGTGATTCGGTTTTAGGAGATAAACCATTGTAAGACAGTATACATTTTTTAAATGCTTTTAGAGGCTGAAGAGATGGCTCAGAAGTTAAAAGCATTGGCTACTCTTACATAAGACCAGTATTTGGTTCCCAGCACCCATGTGGTGATGCATAACCATCTGTTTAACATAGGACATTGATATAAGTTGCGTCACTTTACATGTCTACTTCCAAAGCATGACAGGGTGTGTTTACCCACAGCCTTGCAAACAGTGTAGTGATATTTTTCAATCTGATGGCTGGTATTTTTTTCAGGAGTTCTTAATTTGTATTTCTATTACTGTGAGGAACATTGAATGCTTTTGCACATGTAAAGCATAATAAAAATAACTTTTGGATTGTCTCTTTGTGATTTCCCCTTTTATCATTAGGAATTTAGTCTTTCACTCCACAATTCAAGAGGTTGTATGTATGTGTATGTTATGTGTTGCAAATGTTTCCTCCTAGTCATTATTTTTGACTTTTTGTCATGTAAGAATTATTTTATGAAACTTGTGAACTATACAACAGTCTAGTTTATCAATTTTTAATTTCTTTTAGATGCTGAATTGAAAGTAGAAAACTTTTCCTGTCTCCAGGATTTAGAGGAATTTATTCATGTTTCCTTCATGGGTGTGTGTGTGCGTGATGTTTGAATATCTGACCCATTTGAAGTCTATTCTTGTATAAGAAGTTAGGACTCCTATATTAAACTTCACCCACTTGGGGCTCAGGGACCACTGTGGAAGAAGGGGTGCAAAGACTGTAGGAACCAGATGAGGAGGTGCATGACCATAAGGAAACAGAGTCTTACAGGCTCCTGGAACCTTGCTCATATGAACCTACAGCAATGGTGACAACAGGCACAAGACTCCTGCAAACTCAGTCAGACAAAAACCACAAAGAAATGGAGAAATGGGCAGCAGTCACAACTTTGGCAAGGAACTACTGGCAGCTGATCACTTCTGGGTGAGGGAGAGTTGGGCTTCTTCCAAGGAGTCAAGCTAGAAAGGCTGAACAGGCTTCCGTGGATGAATTCACAATGAGAGATAGCTGGGTACACAAATTTGACTCAATAGGCCTTAACATATATGATAAAATGCATGAAGTTCTGTGGGTGGGCTATGGGAGCTGCAGACAGAGAACAGGGGAGTTAAATATGATGGATTTATTGTATGAAATCCATAAAAATTCATAAAAATAATTTTGAAAAGAAATGAGATATAGCTTTAATGATATCCTTTTTAAAAAAAATTATTTGGATCATCCAGCACCCTGGTCGACCCCACTAAGCACAACTGAGGCCACTGAGCTCCACTGCTCCCAGAGAGCATCTGCTGTTCTACTTCCAGCTCCCTATACTTCCCTCACCAGGGGGTATCCTAGTGTGTACTGGGTAGCTGGACTTGTGAACCACGTCACTCTACTTCTACTCACTCTCTATAAGTGAATTCTGCCTCCGGATATTGGTGACATCACTTAGAGACAGATTGTTAGGTTGTTAGATTGCTTTGCTGTGAATTTTCATGTGTAAACAATAAACTGTGCATTCGAGAAACAAAAAAAATTATCTGTTCATATTATCAGTCATTCTAGTAGAACTTATCACGCTCATCTTTGTCTCAGTGTTTTGAAGAGTTACTTCCATCTGACACTAAATTAAATGCACACTTTGTTTTAGATTTGGACTTTTCATTATTTTTCACATGTCTATCTACTTTTATACCAGTCCTACGCCATTTTAATTATAGAGGCATTTCAATAAATTTATTGTCTACTGGGTCTAGTCTCCTGTGAGCTTTTCTTTTCATGTATTTTCCTGGATATTTCACATAAAATTTGTATTAGATTGTTTACATGCATTAAAAAGCTTGTTGATATTTCTCTTAGGTTTGCATTAAATTTGCAATTTAAGGAGAAGTGATTTCTTCATAATATTGACTTATATTATTCAAGGACTAGGCTAGTTCTTGAGCCTTAAAAATGCCCTAGAAATGCTGTTTTCCACATGTAATTTTTTTGCATTTCTTATTAAATATATTCCAAGTCATCTCGCTTCCTTGTAGCCAATATAAACCATGCTTTCTTTGTTATTACAGTCTCTGAGTAGCTTCTGTGTTCATGAAAACTCCTCATTTCAACATGTTTGTGTTACATAAAATTTCAGGAGCTTTATGATTGACTGTCTTGGTATATCATGTGATGATCTGTACCCAGTAATAATTTTCCTTTTCCTGCCCATCCCTTCCATCCATGCTGGGCCCTTATGTGGCTTAGGGTTTACATATGCTTGTACATGCTGTCATAAGTACATAAGTGAGTTCATATATGCAGTAACACCAGACAACACAGTTTTCTTGTTTTCATCTACCACCAATGGCTCTTACAATCTTACAATCTTTCTGTTCTCTTTCTCAACAATCCCTGAGCCTTGGGAGGAAAAGATTCCATCTAGATTTCCCACTTACGGCTGAGGACTCTGCAATCTCCTTTTCTCTGCACATTCACCAGTTGTGGGTCTCTGTGTTAATTGCTATCTGCTGCAAGAAGAACCTTCTCTGGCAAGAGTTATGGTATAGCTCTTGGGTATAGCAGTCAGTCATCAGGAGTCAATTTACTATACTATATGCATTTGGCAGAATAATGGTAGTAAGTTCTTCCCCAATTTCTGTGACCTATCCAGTCACATATTCTTGACCCTGATAACAGTGCCAAGTATGAGCTTGATCTTGTGAAGCAGGGTTTAAAACCAATTGGACAGTGGTTGATTACTCTTATGACATTCATAAGAGTGTAACATATTGAGTACAACATGTTGCACTAGTAGGCATATCTAGTCAAGTCAGTCACTATTGTAACTCACAGGGTTGACAGCTGAACACGGTTGATGATTACTTTTACTTTTCTGTTCTAGCAGCATACATAGCCTCTTCCAGCACTATGAAACTAGTCAATAAAGACGTGGCTTCAAGGTCAGTAGCTTCATTTCTCCTTACTTGTTCTGTGACTCGGGTATGTAGTCTTCAGCAATAGAGTCTTACAGTCTGGTGGGAAAAAGTGGCAATGTTTTCTTGGGTATAATCAACTGCTATCTAATTGGACTTAAGGCCCACTCAATAAGAGGGAATCCATGCATGGTCCTGTAAACAGCCAAGTATACATGGTTGCAGAGGTCATAGACCAGAAAGAAGAACTTAATACTGTCCCTGTCTTAGGGCAATATAATTTCTTACTCTGTTCAAAATATGTATCCTAATATTCACAGACAAGCATAGCTCTCATTACTCATCAAAGACTATTTTTGCAACAGATGGGGACTATTAAAAAGTTCCAAAAATGCAAAGAATATCCCTAACTGATATATCTACAATGCAACCTTTAGACATAAGGCTCTGAGAACCTTGAAGAAGAGGGGGCAAAAAGAATGTAAGAACCAGAGGAACAAGATACCTGCTGCTTCTTAAGGCGTGCAAAACATGATAGGGAAACGACACCACTGAAATCTCCACAGGATGGCAGTCTAACAAGGTCTGCATGTAATAATGTATCTAGTAGACATACCAGTGTGGATAGGGGAAATGTTAAGGAGTCCCACCTCGAGAGGAAAAGCCAGAGGCAATCAGTGGATGCTGAGAGAGGAAGAGTACTTGTAAATGTGTGTATGTATATGTAACAATAATAATCAAAGAAAGGGACAGGAATTGTGAAGGAGAAGAGGAACATGAATGATGTGGAGGCACTGGGAGTAACGGAAATAATGCAAACACAATACTTATGTATGAAATATCCCCAAATTTTTTAATTATATCTAAAAAGAGAATAAAAACCTTATATGAAAATAGTTTCAGCTCACCAAGGAAGAGACACAGACTAGTTGAGTATCTTACCAACAAGATTAAACTTCTATTGTTTCTAAGAAATAGAGTTTGTTCAAAGATACCCACAACCAAGAGTCAAAGCATTGCACTCAATCCATCAAGCAAATGGATACTGAAAATAAGCCAGCATAGCCATCCTGATGTTAGATAAAGTAGACTTTAAAACAAAATTAGTTAAAAGAGAAAAAGAAATCGACTACAAATTAATAAAAGGAACAGTCATCAAGAAAATTTAACTGTAAATATATATGCACTAAATTTTAGAGTTCCTGATTTCATAAAACACTTATAGAATAAAAGGTCATATAGATCTTGATATGATAATGGTAGGTGGCTTCATATTTAGATGGGTCATCCAAACTAGAAATCAAGAAAGAAACCAGTGTTAAACTACAAATTCCAAATTCCAATTACATTCTTCACAGGACTAAACAGTTCTGAACAGTCAATGGAACTCTAAGTAGAAAGAGCAGGGCTAGAGGTATAATTATAATACTAATTAATTAATGGTCCAACCCAACCCTAAATTCTAATAACCATAACAACCAGTACAGCACACTACCCCTATTAGTGCAGTAGAAACACTCTCATTGTTGGGGTAATCAATAGCTATCTATCTAACTGGACTTAAAATCCTCTCAATGGGAGCAGACTCATGGATGGCACTCTGTAGACTCAGGCAAATACAAGAATTGGAGTGGGCGTAGATCCCAGAGAGAAACTTATCTCTGTCATATCACTAGACAAATGAAATTTCTTAAGATACGCTTAAATATAAAAAATATGGATTTTTATACTTGCAGATAAACATACAATACCACTCATCAAAGAATCTTTTTTTGCAACAGATGGAGGTTGCAGCGGAATTTCACAACTCGTCAGACACAGAGAATATACAACTAAGGGATGCCAAGTCCTAGGTGACATATCTACAGTTGAAACTCTACACCTAAGTCTCATGGAACAGAGCAGAATGAGGGGTAAAAAGAAAACTAAAGCATACCTGAACTCTCACCAGTGAAGTGTCCTCAAACAACATAGAGCTAGCCACAAAGAAGGACACAACTGTGTTTCAGGGTTCATTGTGGAAGAGCGGGCAGAAAGATTGTAAGAGCCAGGGCTGGTTCATGAATTTAAGGAAGCAGGGTCTTTCAGACTACTGGAAGCTTGCACATGTGAAATTGCAGTAACGATGGCACTGAGCACAGGACCCACTCTAATTCGAATTAGACAAGGACCCAGAGTGGAGGGATAGGAATTGGTGGCAGGCCAGAGCTAGACTGAGAACTATTGGAGACTGAGTACTACTGGGAGTATGCCTTATTTATGGTCTCCAGAGAACCTAACCAGACTCCAGTGGATGAATTTGCACTAAAAAACATCTGAGCACTAAATGCTTGTCCAGACAGGATGTAACATGTATGACAGAATACATGCAGTGCAGTGGGGTTGGAGGTGGGGTTGAATGGGGGAGAGGGCCTAAATTTGATCAAGAACTGCTATACGAAATAGATAAAATATACAGTGAACACTAAACAATACCATCATACATGTAAAGAATACAAAGCTGAAAATGTTCCTTATAATGTTGCCTCCTCTACTTTAAATTCTAATTTAAGGAGTTTTATTTTTTACAGCTTATATCATTTCTTGAGAATTCATTAGCAGAATTTTGTTCTAATTTTGTTTATGGCTTTTATCGAACCATTAAAAATGCAAATTTATGTTTAAAAAAATAAAATGAATAAATGTATATTTCTTATATTTTTCAAAAATTATACTGCTGAGCTGTAGTAACAAAAGCTCTATGATGCTGACATGAAAGCAGACATATAGTCAAATGGAATAGAATAGAAAACCCAGAAATAAACCCACACAGCTACAAAGGTATCAAAAGCACACACTAAAAAACAAAAAAAGATATCATCTTTTATAGCATCAAATGATGCTAGAAAAACTAGATATCCTTACACAGAGAAATTAAACTAGATCCACATCTCTTGCTATAAACACAAAAATCATGTGAAGGTGGATCAAAGATGAAAAATCAATTGAAGGGGATCAAACCTAATGTAATATCCGAAAGCTTAAAACTGCTGGAGTAAACTCAGGTGAAATTTCAAGACATAAATATAGGCAAAAACTTTCCACAAATGCCTTAAATATCAAGAAAAGCAAATCCCAAGAATTCACAAATTAGATTACATAAAACAAACGTTTCTGTACAAAAAGGGGAACAATCAGCACAGTGAAGAGACAGCCCATAGAATGGGAGAACAGATTTCCCAACTACATACCAGGCTGAAGATTTATACATAGAACAGATAAAGAATGGCCAAAAAATAAACATCCCCAAACCAAATCACCCAATTAATCAATGGGATGATGAAATAAATAACTTTCAAAAGAAGAGACACAAATGACACAAATCAAAAATATCTGAAAAAGTGTTTAATATTTTTAGTCAGCATAGAAATGAAAGTCAAATTGCTTTGAGATTCCAACAGAATGGCTATCAAGAATATCAGAATCAAGAAATCCTGGAGAAGATGTGGGCAATGATGAACACTTATTCATCACTGGTCAGAAAATAAACTGGTGCAGCCACTGTGGAAATAAGTATGGGCGGTCCTGAGAAAAAGTAAAATAGTATTAGGATGTGACACAGCTATGCAACTCTTGAGTTTATACCGAAAGGAATTTAAATCAACACACCACAGAGATAATTGCACATCACCATTCACAAGAGCCAGGAAATCAAACCAGCCCAGGTATCCATCAGCAGATGAACAGATACAGAAAATGTGGTAGATGGACACAATGAAATGTAGTCAGCCATAAAGAAAAACGTAATCAAGACATTTGAAAGAAAAGAGATACAACTGCAGATGGCTTTAAGTGAAATAACTAGACTTCGAAAGCAAAAAATGCTTTCAAAAATGCTCACATATGTTGAGTCTAGATACACTTATATGTGTATGTGTACAAGTGTGTGTATTTGTGGGTGTGGGTGTGTATCTGTGTATACATAGGTAGTAAAAATAGAAAGGGAACCATGAGAGTGCAGAAAGAGGTCTAAAAGAAGAAGCAGGGGAGACAAGGGAATGGAATGCTTGTGACATGGAAACAGAATGAAGGACTTGTTTGGGGGGAGGGCCCATCAAGAGGGGGACAATGGGGAGAGGGCTCAAGAGATGGCCCAGTGGTTAAGGGCACTGTTGCTCTTGCAGAGGACCTGGGTTCAGTTCCTAGCGCACACATGGGGGTGGGGAGCATCTAACAACAGTCCATAACTCCAGTTCCAGGGGATCCAGTGCTCTCTTCTGGCCCCTGTGTGCTCTTATATGCATGCAGGCAAAATACTGATTGTTGCGTAGAAAAGCAGTTTTCTCTCTGTCTGCTATGAGGGATGGACTTAAGTGTGATTGACAACCAACTAACCAATGATTTAAGAGGGGAGGCTTAACGGAAATGCAGAGAAGGCTGGGAAGGGGAGAGAAAGGGGCGTGGTTCCAGGACTCCATTTTGGGCACACTTTCCAGGGTTCCAAAGGGGACTCATGATCAAAATGCAGGCTCCACCTTAGGAAATCTCTATCTGGGGAGGAACTCCTTGTAAGTAACATGGTATAAACTAATCTCTCTAAAGAACATTCTCTATCTGTTCAGTCACTTCAAACCTGTGGGTGGGATGAGGCTGAATGCCGGGCCTCACCATGAGAGAATTCTTGATACAGATGGCATAGTCGGCAGGACTGACTGACAGAAAGAGAATGCTCCCGTGAAAAGAAGTTATGGAGCCTCAGTTAATATGGGAATCAACAAAGGAAAGAGTATGGGCAGAAGATGTTCTGTTATGCCTTTGTCCAAAATATGTTTAAATATTTGCTCTCTTTCTAGCTTAAATGTATATAACCCAGGTGTCCATCAGAGTTCCCTTCCACCTTGAAAATCAAGATGTGATTGACCTAGAATCCTCCCCATATTCCTAATGATTTAAATCTTTGCAATTTCTGCTAATTCCTATGGGGTTCTATTGTTTCTTAGCCTCCTGCATTTTCCTATAATACTATGACATATATTTGGGTTTTTCATTGAATCTCACAAGAACGTTATCTACTTTGCGCAAAGACCCGCCATTAAACAGCAAGTTAGCCACTAGACACACAGACCTGTGGAACAGTGTCATGTTACCTGATAGAGAGTGGGGTGATGGGAGAAGGATGGTGAGAGGGGAGGAGATGAAAGGCTGATAGAGAGAAGCTAGTCACAAGAATGGAAGCAGAATAGAGTTTTGGACAGGACAGAGTAGCAGGTAAATTCGGTGTGATAGAAATGTATTATGCCATATAAAATTCCTGGAGTCAAAAGGAAAGAAGAGAAAATGTAGATGGGAAAAAGGACTATAGAAAGAAGAGGAATCAAGAGGGGAAGAGATGGAAGAGAAGCAAGAGACAAAGGGAGAGAAGGGATCAAGTAAAGGGGCAAGAGAAAAGGATTTGCCAGGAGTTGCATGGAGCATGAGAAAACTGTCAGTCATATAACTGGACAACAAGAGCCACTGACATCAGATTACGGATCTTATATGAATGTGGCCTAAGGTAGTGAGCTTGTTTATATCATTGTAGAGGCAAGATTTATAAACAAAGCTAATCTTTGTATAGAATTGTATCATTAATTCAAATGTTGAGTATAACCATTTACTAAATTCAGTTACTTGAATTTTAAATTCTTCTTCTTTTTTTTTATTTAAGGCCCAGCTAATAATCTTAATAGAATATTATTGACATAAAAAATAAGTCAGAGCCACTTAATGGAAATATAAAGTAGATACAAAGCCAGCACACTGAGTAAAGAAGTGAAGGTGTGCAGCCTATGCAATCTGAGCCTCCATGTCTGCATAGGAGGATAATGCATATTAAAAACTATTTGGAGCCATGTATTAATCTGAGTACCAAGGAGACAGAGGCAGGAAGATCACTGTAAATTCCATGCCAGCCTGGTCTATATAGCAAGTTCCAAGTTATCCATCACTACACAGAGAGCCTCCATAGATATTATTAGAATAGATTATATTAGATTGATAAATAGATAAATGATAGATAGAGAGATAGCTAATAGATAGATAGATAGATAGATAGATAGATAGACAGACATAAATGACAGGTGATAGATGACTGATAGATGATAGATACATATAAGATATAGATAGATGATAGATAGATAGATAGATGATAGATAGATAGATAGATATAAAATTTTGTGCTTGGCACCATCATAGCATTTTTTCTCTCTGGATTATACAAAATGAAAAACTGGAGCAAAAGTCTGAAATCACCGCTCCCAATAGCACCCTGGTTTCTCTGTTACTATGACAACTCCAGAGAGAATGAAATGAGCTTCCAAGATATGATCAAATTCATTGATTTTTTAAATGAGGTTATACATTTCATGAATAGCGAATCCTGAACACTGAGTTAAAATTAGAGCATGTTGCTTGAATTATCTTATTATACATTTTCAAGTAAGAGACTTTACAACCTCCAGCACCACATTGATGGAGCTGCTGAAATGAATGTAGTATCCTTTCCGTTATGCTTTTACAATGAACATTGTACCAACTGAATGAAAAAGACGAGGGTCTCTGCTGTCTGCACAGATGATGCACTATCACTTTGGACAGTCAGTTGCACTCTAGGAAACGGGTATTTAGTAAGGGGGAATACAACTCAGTGTTTTGGCACATTTTTAAATGATGTGCAGTAACCAAATATCTGGCGAAAAATACCCAGTACCAAGAAGGATAAATCACAAGCAAACAGCCTTGGGAAATAACAGATTATAATTGAACAAATTACTGAAGCATGAATGTGCATAGTTATTACTGATAAGGAAGGCCACCTCTGTCAGATTTAGGACAAATTTCTGGAAAACAATTATTTTCAAAAAAATTACTTTGTGGTTTCAAATATATTTTATGTCATCTATGAGCCTCTAGAAGTTTCAGTAGCCATAGATATTTTTTGCCTAAAGTTATAATATCTGATATGTGTAATGGCAGCAAATTTTAATTGCATAAGACTCTGGGTTTCGCTTTGTTTGTTTGTTGTTGTGGTGGTTGTTTGAGTGTATGGAGTGTTTATGTGTCTGTGTATGTGACTCTGCGTATGTATTCCTCTGTGTGTCTCTGTTTCTGTGTGTGGGTTTCTGTGTATGTTTGCCCGTGTGTGTTTGTCTGTGTATGTGTGTTCTAGTTATCTTTCTATTGCTGTGATTAAAAAAAGCAAACAAACACTGACCAAAAACAATTTGAGGAGCAAAAGGTTCATTTGGCTTTTAGCTCAGAGTTGATTATCAAGTGAAGCCAAGATGGGAACTCAGGGCAGGAACCTGGGGGCAGGAGCTGGAGCACAGGCCGTGGAGGAATGATGCTTACTGGCTTGCTCTACTGCTCATGCTCAGCCTGCTTTCTTATACAACACAGAACATCCAGTCAGGCGTGGCGCTGCCCACAATAGGCTGGGCTCTCCCCCATCACACAAAAATCAAGAAAATGTCCCACAGACAAATCCACAGGCCAGTCCAATGGAGGTAATTCCTCAACTAAGTGTCCCTCCAGACATTTATGTCAAGTTAACAACTGAAACTATCTAGCACAGTCTGTGATTGTTTGTGTCTGTGAATGTGTGTCTGTGAATGTGTGTCGGTGTCTGTCTGGCGTCTCTGTGTGTGTTCTTGGTTGGACTAATTTTCTGTAGACCTAGATTCATTTGTTTGACAATGTACTTCACAGAGTAAGCTGTGTGAAAATAATAACAAATTGAAGGCTTTCAGTGGTACCATTTCATAGCTGGAATGCTGTATGTGAAGGATAAGAGAAGGCCAATTTACAAGAAATACTGACATGGAGTTAAGCATGCTGATATTTAAGAGAAGCATTCTCTGCTTTATAAACTGATAATGAGATTTTACTCTGGGCCTATAATTTCGAGTTTGTAGTAAACTGAAATGAGAGGTAGCTCTTTCTGTTCTGAGATGCATGCACAACAGTAGTAAAGAAATCTCAGTATATGAAAACAAATTGGTTTTGAGAGCTTTTCTACATTTGGTTCATTGTAAATGGCAAGCAGAGCAAACCATGTAGAACTAGATGCTATAAAACCGTGCAGTCATCCTCTGTCCCCTTTCTACGTCCCTGCCTTAGTTCATGTGCCAAAACCCTAACACCCACCTCTGTAAAATGTGACTGCTTTTGGAAACAGGCTTTGAAAGAAATAATTAAGTTTTAAATGAGGGCATGGGGATGGTTTCCAAATCCAGTATGATTGTTGTCCTTAAAGGAGTGGAAGAGACCCCGGGAACATGAGCACAAGTATGACAGCATTTGGCATCTTTTAAACTATAAGGGGGAAAAAATATCTGTTATTCCAAGCTTGCTCCTACAAAAAAACAAATCCTTTCATTATTAAATTACTATACTTAGTGGACAGTCACTGACCTGTACATAACCACTGATAGACTCACCCAGTACTGGAAGAATAAAGACACTCATGGACATAGGAAGCCAAGGCCTTTCTCAGCCTGGTGCTCACATGTGAATTCACTTTTTCCACCCTCATCTGTGCACACCTGAAGCTGCTCCTCCCTGTCTGGATGCTCTACCAGGCTTGCTCAGTTTTGCTCACCCCATTCTGCAAGGCTTGCCACACTCTGACCTCTTTTTTGGACAGGTATTTTGAGGATCAGAACTCTTCACGTCACACAGTGTGGCCTCTAGCTCAGCTCTAAACTCTGAAAGTGACCAAAACGCTACCAAGCTGCTTTGTGGCAGTTTTTAATCTAAAGATTGTAAACAATTTATTTTGACATATGATCACTCAGACTCCAAAATATTGAGATCCCATTCTTCTAAATCAATTCAAATCTCTCTAAAACCAAATAATCATATTATCCTCCACAAGCACCAAGTAACAATGCATCCCAGTATACTATCAATGTACATATTTTAAATGTATTTATTCACTATAAGATTGAAAAATGGAAAGGCTTACATTTTCATAAATGAACATTTCTTTAATGGAATCTTTAAAACCACAGACTTAGAAGGCAATTATTATTTTAAAAATGTGAATAGTTATAGAACAGGAATAATATTTTGTGTGCTTCACTTAATACTTAGGATTGTCCATTTGTTTGTGGTTACTAGTTTGAAGTCATTTGAGGTGATATATTTCACATTTTGGAGGGGGACTTTTATGGGGAAGATTATAGGACAAATGCACAAGCACAAAGCAAATAATGGTGTTGAAAATGGTGTTTTATCTCAAAATAAGCAAAACTAACTCCTTGTGTCCTAAAATAAGAAATCAGAGACTGGGTGTTACAGCACACAACTTTAATCCCAAGCACTTGGGAGGAAGAAGCAAATAGAACTCTGTGAGTTCAAAACCAGCCTGGTCTACATAGAGAATTCAAGATCACCCAGTGCTACATAGTAAGGCCCTATGAAAGAAAGAAGGAAAGAAAGAAAGAAAGAAAGAAAGAAAGAAAGAAAGAAAGAAAGAAAGAAAGAAAGAAAGATTTTCATCCATTAGAATTGAATAGTCCATAAATCTTTAAACCTTTTATAATATGCTATTCCTGTTATCTAATAAATACTGAATTTCTTTCTGAATGGATATATATATATATATAAATTTTTATTCTTTGAGAATTTCATATATGTTATATGATAAAATATGATCATATTAGCCCTCTATTTTCCCCATCCAAATCTGAGCCTCTGAGTGTTCAACCCTAAATGGAAGATCTACATAAACAACCCCTGTTTGCCCCAACAAAGCTCAAGAAACATTGCAGAAAAGAAGGTCAAAAGCATAAGGAGGATGGGGACGAGTGCTGTGGAACACTGTCGTCCAGACATGACATGGTTATTATACTCATAACTCACAGCAGCTGTGGCTACCTGCACAAGATCAAGCCAGTTAAACTTCCATCACAGATGAGGGAGATGCTATCCAGGACCCATCCCTTACTGCAAGCTGCTGGCAGTTGACAGCTGATATATATGACTTTTTCACAACTGCAGATCGACATACATTTCATGATCAATATCTGAAATATTTAGAATAAGTTTAATAGACAGCAGATGTACAATAATGAATGAGACTAGTCACCCAATATAGTATATAAATATGGAATTTTGAATTTTCCCATTTTAAAGATTGATGACCATTCACATCTTATGAGAACATTAAGCATTATCTAAATGATAATGAAACCAGTAAATGCTTGATATATTAAAAAAAAAAACCTCTGGGCAGAAGGAATGGATAGAGGAAGAGGAAAATAGAGAGAAAAGAATTATGGCCTATGTCTTGTAGGGTAGCATACAAATTAATGCTATGAAGGATCTTACCCAATACACTTCTAAATATAGGTACAAACTGGGTACATAACATTCACAGTTAGGAGATAACATGTTCTTATTCATTTGCTTTCTGTTTTGTGTTCAACTAATATATTATTAAAATATCAGCTCTGCCCCCCGCCCATTTACTTAGCTATCAGTGAAACTTTTTCCTTTAAGTTCCAGGAGCAGGAGCATTACTGAAGGTAACTTTATTTTACTAGCAGGAACAGTGATTACCAAATAACATCTTGCATTAGGGGGAGAAAATCAACAACAGAAATGCCAAATTGCTGAGTAGCTGATGTAGAGTATTAGAAGCCAAAAACATGCTGGAAATTTGTAACTGTGCCCAGAGCTACATTTAAGCAAAAGAATCATTACTTCCACTTTGAAGAAAAAGCTTCTAAATCAGCAAACCAAAGAAAGTCAGCTGAACCTCTCTTTGAAGTATTTGGCAAACAACACATTTAGTAATATTTTGTACACAAATAACATCACTTTTCCAAGGTGCTCAAAATATTTTGCAAATATCCAATCAGCAGAGCATCAGTAGTAAACAAATACCGAACTAATGCCATTCAATAGGAATGAAGCCCACTGTTCACAGAAAGTAACTAAGAAGCAAGCTGGGATGGGAGACCTCCTCGGCACAACCTCCTCCCCTGTACTGTCCTATATGATAGCCTATTTTCAGATCCTGTGCAAAAATAGAAACTGATTTTCCTACCTGGACCATCTCTTGAAAGATTAAAGAGCAAACCTAGGCATCTCTGGCTGCCACTCGGGAAGAGATCAATTCAAAAGGAGAGCTTAAGGACACTTTCTGTTGGAACACACTACAGCTAGCTTTATAGATAAGATTTACTACTGATAATTGTGGACGTTGTGAATTGCTATTCCCTTCAGACACACCCACAATTCCTCAGAACCTTCTAAGATGCAGAAGAAATGACTGTCAGGTTCTTTTCAGTGATTTGGTAAAAGGAACACTTCAAAAGATTCATTCCTGGCTAAGTTTGTAAAGCAGTTGGTAGAGTGCTTCCCTCCTGTGCACAAAACCCTGAGTTCAGTCTCCAGTACTGTATAAAATTGGTTATAGTGGTTGCAGAGTGGACTGATTCTCTGAGGGACAAGCCAGATGAGCTGTGGACAAACACCTCCCTCTTATTTAACCAGGACTACCTTGCGATGAGAAAAAAAAAACGAGGAGCTGGGAAAGTCCTATGTCCCTTCCAATCAGTCCATTGGCCTTGGATGTAAGACTGGGAGGGACTAAAGGAAGTGGGCCCTTTTTTCTTGCCCTCCTTTGCATTTTGGGTCGGACCCCTGGGAAGTTACAAGATCCAAGCCTGGTGGTAGATTTACTGATGTAACTTATAGAGGTGAGAGAAGGAGCCCATTTTCTGTAAGTAACCCCTTATCCGCTGCTCTGTTAATAAGCTCAAGTAAATTAGCTCGAATTTGCCTGTGAGTTGGGGAATTCGTGTCTCATTTGTTGTAGGACCTAGGGAGGAAGGGACTAAACTTAGTCCCTCCTTCTAGGAGGAATTTAGCAATAGTGGTACATTCCTATAATGCCTGCACTCCAGAGGTAGAAGTGGGAAGATCAGAAGTACAAGATTGTCTTTGGCTAAATAGCAAGTTCAAGGCCTTCCTGGGTTACGCAATACCTTGTCTCAAAAAAAACGTTTCATTCACACTCCATCTATCATCATGGAATCCACTGGGGACAGTGGTTATGGACAATACCCACTCCTCCCCTACAAACACCTCAAGGAACGTTGTTCCTTGTGTCTCCTGTATTCTCTCTTTTGATACTATAGCAGTTCACTGTAGTTCACTCCCTTTTCTGTCCAAGGGACTGCATCCACTCAGTATTCTCCCCAAATGGCTAATAATGCATAATGCCTGCTTTGCCTGGACCAGATCTCCTGGATATCCCACCCTCCTACAGCTGATAGAATCAAAGGCTGCTTGTGTAATTTGGCTTGCTCCAGGGACGTGAATTCCTTGTAACTCAGTGTTACTTCATCAGTGTGGACTCTTGCTCTTCCATATGACAATATCCTTGGCATATTTTTATATTTATATTTCTTAATGTTTTAGTATTCTGCTATACTTTTAATGTTTAGATATTTGATACAGGGCTTCAAGATGTCAAAATCTTGTATCTAAAGTTTTACTCTCTATAAAGTTAAGATTACTTCATGAATATTTATTTCTTCACTTATATAGAAAATCAGGTTTACCAGGGATGGAAACTGACCTCATTTCAGATTACCTCATAAAAAGCAAGATGAGGTTCATTCTAACATGTGTATAAGGGGTTACTAAACTCCAGCTCATAAAACCAGTAGTATTCTGCACAAGAAATATTCCAACTGTATTTCTAATATCAAAATAGCACTGTCATTATTTAACTTTGGTGTCATACCTTTAGCTAGTTCTCTTTCATATAAGTGTATGTCAGAACCATCTATTTCTCAGTCTCTCTCCCTTTCTTCCCCCTTTCCAACCCTCTTGACTCTGAATCCCCAAAGGCAAATGCTAAGTATCTTTTTGAGACAGTCTCATGTAGTCCAGACTGGCCTTGAAGTCACTATGTAACTGAGAATTACCTTGAACCTCTGATATTCCTGCCTCTACCTCTCAAGTGTTGCAATTACAGATTTATAATACACAACATTTTTATGCATTGGAAACTCAAGGATTCCTATGTGTTAGCCAGATGTATCCACTGAGACGCATTCCTAGCCTTCTATGTTCTTATGTCTAAAGGCCTAGGGGCCACGTCTGGAACACCTTGTAAGCTTAACAGATGAGCACACACAGGCTCACACCCATGTGAGGAAAAGATCACAAGAATGAATAATGTGCTCAATGTGCTCATTATTGTTATTCATATTCATGAAACATTTGGCAACCCTCTGTGTATTTCTTCAATGTGTATGTCTGTGTGTGTGTGTGTGTGTGTGTGTGTGTGTACAGCCCAAGCTTCCAGAACATATAAGGAAAATAATCAGTGTAGGAGCAGTAAATGATGTAATATTGGAAACATGAGTTTGGCAAGGTTCTTAGCAGAGTCCCCTTTGGAATCATTCTCTGTAAGCCACCAAGAAGCGGGAGTAGACATTGACTGAAATTGTGTCCTCTGCAAAACTGGCATGTTGAAGTTACCTGTTCCACCAAAACTTGAGAGGAGAAATCCCAGCTGCACACTTCTACCCACGGCTCCCTTCTACAATGAGCTATAGCTTCAAACTTTGAGCTGAAATAAACCCTTCCCTTCTTAAAAATAATTCACATGTCGAAATCTAAATGTCCAGTCCTCCAAATATGACCATATTTGGCTATAAGGTATATCCAAAGATATATTTGTAGTACTAAGATAAAACAAAATAATTAAGACAGCCTTTGTCCAAGAGGAAACTCACATTTATCCAGGACAGAAGAAAACTAAGGCATACATGGGGAGAAGACAGTCACATTCCAGCTAAACAGAGAAGCCTCAGAAGAAATCAGCCCTCTGGGCATGTGACCTCAGATTTGCAGCCTTCAGAACTGTAAATAAATCATTTCTCTTGTTCAAGTCACCAAGTCTGAGGTTCCTTTTTATAGTGACCCTAGAAACCACCAGAACAGTTAAGACTGCTTTAGAAGATAAAGGAGGTGTTGCTGTCATGTTGACATTTCTGTTATTAAATGTCCTCTGCTATTTGATATATCCGCTCAAATAATATCTGAGCTTGTGTAAGGATTGTTTTTGCTTCATTTTTTGTAATCCTAGTGATTGAACCCAGTCCCTTGTGCATTCTAGGTGAGCACATTACCCCTTGGATAAGCTCTTAGCCTTGGTTTCATTTTCATTGAAATGTTGATCCAAGTAGATGATGATGAATTTCATGATAACCTTCCTAAATGAGGGTTGAGAAACAACTGATAAAGCATTACTTGTGGTGTGTCTGGAGGGTGTCCTAGATGAGAGTCATGTGAATATGGAGACTGAATCAAGATTGTACTCATCCATGTGAGTGGGCTCACCCAGTCCTCCGAGAGCCTGAAGAGGACAGAAAAGATGGTGGAAGGCACATTTGCTTTCTCTTCCATCCATATCCTTCTGCCCTTAGATCCTTCAAACCTAGAACAAGACATATCATCAGCTAAATAGTTCTCAAGCCTTTGGAGCCTGACTGAATCATTTCACCTGCTTCCCTGGTCCCCTGTCTTGCAGAAGGCATAATGTGACCAAGTCTCAGCTTTCACACTAACATGTGCCAATCCCATAACAAATGTCTCATCTAAGCCATCAAGTCTGTGGCAATTTATGATGGCAGTCCTAGCAAACTAATACAGCAAGTTATGGGATACAAAGTAATTTTTAAATTTCCAGTATTACAGAATCTCAGTGATTTTTCCTTGTGATCCTAGACGTGGCTGTGAGCCACAGTTCCCAGGCAGCCACAAATAAAGAAGGAAAAGGAGTTGACACTCTACTGTAATGTGCCCTGGCCTAAGCTAGGAGTTCTGGAGGTCTGCGGACCTAATACATTTGGGGACTTCTAAAATTTTCAATTCATGATGGATTTGCCAGGCTGCCGCCCTGCTCTAAATGGAGGGGATCTCATTTGATTGTACATTCATTACAGGGTTCTTTGTGCCATTTTTTCCTCCCTGTCTAGCAAACAATTTCCCTGCTTCCATACAGTTTTTAGGATTACAAATTTTAATCATTTTAAAAATTGTGCTAGATCATGTCCCAAATTTGCAAAAGCAAATCTGGATTCGATTCAACCCATTTTAACACTTTCCCATTGTTCTTCATAACGCTACATGTAGTGAAATCTCTGGTTTTATTTTTCTTTACAATTATTAAATTTGAATAAATGTCAGTGGAGTAGGATTGCTGAGCCAAGTAGCAAAAGCCTTGTCATGGATCTCCAACTTCCGCAGTTACTGTCATTTAATTTTTGTTTAAATTTTAGATCTTTGGTTACTGGTATGGAAGAAATTGCATATTATACGCCTAAACATCTTCCTAAGGATGAATCCCCTATTAATCAAGCAAGCATTTCTTCTTGTCTTATCAACTTTTTTCTTAGCATTTTTTTGAGACAGAGTCTCACTATTTAACCCATGCAACTCATAACAATCATCCTGCTTCAGCTGAGATTACAGGTATGTACCACCACACTCAGCTTTGCCTTATATACTTTTGAAGAATTGTTCCACTTGTTGGATATTTACCAGGCAGAGAACGACTGAAAGAATTTGAAATCCTGTGAATATTTTACTCTTTTCCTCCCAAAAAACTTCGTTTGGAGATACGAGGGACTTAATACCTAGGCCAATGGAAGCAGTTAATGTCATTTATCTTCTTACTAAAGAGCTGTGGTTTGGTTTCAAAATGATTGTAGCAGCTAGGTTCAAAGTATAAGTGTGGCGGGGTAGAGACCCCTCTGTTAAGAACTTTCCTTTCTTTGTTTTCTCTTCTACTGTCTTTGGATGAATGGTTTAAGGGGATTAATGCAACCATCTGAACATGCTGCTTTGCACTGAGCTGCTTAGCCTTTTCTCCTCAAGTCCTTGACCCAGATAAAGAAAGATATGATTTCCAAATTCAATGAAGGCTGAGACAGGAGTGGAGGGAAAACTGCGATCTCAGCTCAAGCTCTGGTTTCTCTGCTGTCCCGCAGCTGAAATTGTAAAACAGAGCTTCATTTAAAAATGTCCTCCCTCCTCATCCATGCAAGCCTCATCAGTATCATGCAGGAGGGACCTTGAGATGTCGCTTGCCACTCCCGACCCACAGACTCTGAGCCAAAACCCAAAACAAGTTGACAACAAAAGAATTTCTCCTTTATCAATGTATCTGTAAAGCTCTTATAAACCTAATGAAGGTCACTTGAAATTATACACCAAGATATCTGGATCACTCATTCCCCCTGTCAGGGTATCATGAGAGCTGATACACTATCCCTACATCATTCTGTGTTTTCAATCCTGTTCATCCTGCTGTGAGTCAGTGTATTAGGGTGCTTAGGACCCTCTCTCCATAAGCACCCATCATCCTGTGCACAACACCCGATTCCCTCTTCACCTCTGCGCTCATCTGATCATGCAACACAGTCACCACCAGTTCATCTCTGGTTCTTTATAACTGATCACAGTGAACAAGGCCCTTCATGAACTTCTCTGATCTGCTTCTTTCTGTGACTTCATTGTTCCTCTAACCCTGTACTTGATAGAATTCTTTCTGCTTCTTCAATTGGCCCAAATCTTCAAGCTCCTGTGACTTTACAATGGCCATTTCCCGTGCCAGAAATGTCTGCTCTACCTGCTTCATTTATGCTCCCTCATTCTGGTAGCTTTCTCAATTTTTTTCTGGCCTCCATCTCCTGAACCTCAAAATCTCTCCCCTTTATACTCAGTGCATCACTGCCACGTGCTCTCTGTCTATTCACCTCTCCCCAGTAAACTGTAAACAGTTCAAAACCAAAAATCATTGCTCTGCTGTCAGTAGTTCACACAACACATGGCCTAAGGAAGAGTTCATGACTAATAAATGAATCCTGATAGAGATGTCAAACATCTGATATTTCCTTCCATGGTTGAATATTTGCCAATGAGCCAAGCAGGTCACAACATGAAGAAAAGGCACAAAGACAAGTTTAATGACATGGATACTCCATAATTTTCTCCCCTCCAAGATCCCAAATTAACAAAAGGCAGATCACATCCTGCCCAGAGCCCAGGCCTGGGAGCTGTGGAGAACAGCTGAGCGTAGAGCTCCCAGTGGTAGAAAGAGTGGGCCTGTGTCAGAAGAATGTGCATGATGTTGCTGCAGAGAAATCCAGAAGGACCCACCAGCACTGGGCAAGCTGGTCCCGCCTGTCCACACCAAGAGAGACTCATAAACAGTGGATGGCCCTGACATCTCCAACCTGCCCCAGAGCAGAAGTGTAGGGGAGGGAGAAGAAAGATATGTTGTCCCCCATGTGGACCCTAGATTCAAATCTTTAGATTTGTGTGTTAACTTGAAATACCCATATAATCCAGATGTGGTGATTTGAATGAGAATGTCCCCCATGGGTTCTAAGGATTTGGACATTTTGTCCCCAGTGGGTGACACTATTTTGGGAGGTCTTAGAAGGTGTGGCCATGCTGGAGGAAGCAGGTCACTGTGGGCGGGCTTAGAAAGTTCTTAAGCCTTGCGGTGCCGGGATCTCCAGTCACTCTCTGCTTCCTGTGTCTGCTTGAAGATCTGAGTGCTTAGCTTCAGTGTCTACTCTAGCCGCCATGCCTCCCCACCATGATGGACTCAGGCCCCTTTGGAACTGTAAGCTAAATAAACTCTTCCTTTTATAAGTTCCCTTGATCAGTGTTTCTATCACAGCAACTAATACATCAGGAAACTTAAAAGGGCACATTGATAGGGAAGAATAAAGATCTTAAGGGAGGGGGACAGTCAACTTACTTTTTGAGACAGGGTCCCTCACTGATCCTGGAGATCACTGATTAAACCAGTCTCACTGGCAGGTGCGTTCCAGAGATCTACCCGTTTGTGCTCCCTCTGGGCACTGTGATTACAGATGTGCACCATCTGGCTTTTACATGGGTGCTAGAGATAGAACTCAGGTCCTCATGTCTGCATGACAAGCACTTGAACAACTGAGCCATCTCCCTAGCCACTGCTCCAGCTTCCTCTATCGTTTTAACCATACCCAGGTGGAAATTTATATTCCTAATCTATGCCCTTATCACATGTTATGTCCTTTATTTTGCTGAGCCACTTATAGAGCACTCACTACATGCCAGGCTGTGTCCCCACTGCTCTGCAATATCAGTTCACTTAATTCTCATAGTGATCCTGTGGGACAGTTTAACACTTAGCTCATTTATAGCTGAGAAAGCAAAGCTCAGGCATCCAGATCCTCAGTGTTTTGCACTAAAGAACAGTCTCTGGGACTGAAGAAAATACACTGTCTCTCTCTCCTTATGAAGACAGTGACCAAGTATAGGTTTACCAAATCATACAGCACACTGCTTATAGTGTGTGATGCTGTAGCTTTTCAATTTAATGAACAGAAATGTGTGTGTATTGTTAAATAAGGAAACTATAGCAGAGGACTCCTGACCAAATCAAAGGGACTCCACACATTTCAGGAGATGGTTGAATCTGCATTTGTTTAGTCTCCACCCCATCCCTTAGCAATTCAAATATTTAGTAAACTGTTCTTCTGGGTCAGGTGATGGGGGGGAGGGTGGCAGAATGAAAATGATGAATGACCATGGAGATTTGTTCCCAAAGTAAAACTTACTAATAGATGGTTAGCATACTTCAAAATGACAAATTTAACATAATCCCCAAGAAGATAAAAGAAGACACAGCACACTCCTCAATTTTCTGTAAGAAACCTCTATTGCAAAACAAACCAGCCTGTTGTTTAATGTGCTACTGAAGAACAGAGAGGCCATCAAAGTTAAGCCTGGGGAAAATGTGCTTAACACACCGTGTTCATCACCTGCAAGGCTGCATCTTCTGGAAGTATGCAAAGGCTAAAAGGCAATGAGCAAAGAGCCACATGGAGCAAGACTTCTTGATTGACCCTGACCCCATCATTTGGAGTGTCAAGAGCTGCTCAAATTGTTGAGAGGAATGATAAAGTACAGACACTAAAAAGACATGTAAACTACATAAATGGTGAGTTCTGGCCTAGCAGAGGATAGAATGTCATTAGATAAAACCTGGCTGGCCCCTGGGCCTCTGTCTACCCTACAATTTCCACCTCATTGCTTATTTTAAGTACCTTAGGCTAGTATTTTAAGTTCACTCCTAAGGAATGAAGGTCACTTCATTTTTTTGGAATCTTTCATAACTCCGCCACCCCCATTTTAATGAATGTAACCTTATTAATTTTAAGGAAACCTTAATTTTAAAATTTCAATGCCCTCTGAAGAGGGAGATCTTTAGTCATTATAGATTTAAACACTTGGTTTAACCAACAATTCCCTGAAAGCAGTCTACCTCTAAGTAAAAACAAGGAAAAGCCCCAGACTCATGCCAAAGGAGGGCCCTGGGTTGGAGAAAAGGACAACTGTGAGGGTGAAGGAGTTGTGACTCTTAGCGGCTGTATTGCCAAGTCAGGGTCACCCTGCAGAGAGATTCAGAGGTAAAGAATAACGAACAGGTTCTTTTAGTTTTTATCCATGTGTGTGTATGTTCAAGTATCAGGTATGGGAGATATTTATGTGTTGTGTATGAGTGTGGGGTGTGGGAGTATTTTGGGGGGGGTGAGTGTGCATGCATCCGTGCACATGTGCCGAGGTTAGAGGACGGCATTGGGTTCTGCTTTATCACTCTCTACTTTATTAATTTGAGGCATGATGTTGGAGTTACAGGTATGTGCAGCAAGGCCTGCCTTTTTATGTGGTTCTGGGGATTTGAACTCAGGTCCTTGTGCTAGACAACTCATTGGAAGGAATTTCATTTTCTAAACAGTCTGCTCAAAGTGGAATTGAAAAGGTAGGTAGATAACTATACCCGTGATAGATGGATGGATAGATCCATCCATATGTAGATGATTCATTGATAGACGATAGATAGATAGATAGATAGATAGATAGATAGATAGATAATAATATATGGATAGATGATAGATACATGACAGGTAGATACATGATAGATAGAAAGAGGATAGATAGATAGACAGACAGACAGACAGGAGGTAGGTAGCACATAGATGGTATAATTGTCCCACTCCGCAGATTTCATGCTTGCCTCGGTACATACACAAACACCTTGGGCATAAGCAGAGAATGTGCTAAATACAGTCCAACTGGGAATGAACAAGAAAAGCAAGCAGCTGGGAAGTAGCTGGAGCCTGCCCCCCACAACTGCACCCACAGTTCCTGCTTTTCCCTTTTGTAGACCCCCAAATTGGAGATTCTGCTTTAGTCACAATAAAGAAGTCATTATGTCAGGCAGACATGGAGTTCTAGCCAAGGACCTGTGAGCATTAATGAGGTTGTCATGACTGGCAGCCTTCTTGAGGAGCAAGGGAAGAGAAGGAGAGAATAGGAATGATTCAGACACTGACAGACACCTGCTCGGCTCTAAAGAGGAGGTTTGGCCAGAAAGACCTGGGCCCGGGGACCACATCTGAGATGCACATAGTCTCTTGTTTAGAGATTCCTTCATAAACCCAGTCTGCTTTTTTCTTTTTATTAATCTATGCCAGTGTATATCTGTAGAAGCCAGAGGTCAGTTTGAGGTATCATTCCACAGGAGCTGTTCACCTTTATTGACACAAAGTCTCTCACTGGAACCTGGGGTTCACTAGTTCAGCCTGGCTAGCTGGCCAGTGAGCCCCATGGATCCTCTATCTCAACCATCCCATCAGTGAGATTACAAGTATACACCACCCTGGTGTGTGTGTGTGTGTGTGTGTGTGTGTGTGTGTGTGTGTGTGTGATAAAACAAGTCCTCATGTCTTTCCAGCAAGTACTTTACCATGTGAGCTATCTCCCTAGCCGCACATTTATACTCTCATTAATCTGGAACTACCTTCTTATGGTATAGGAGTTACATAGAGACCCCTTACCTCGGCTGGGCTTCATTTTTTGGTCCTCTGAACTAGCCCCATCAGAACTAGGACGTATTTACAGTGTGACACATCTAGAGCTCTGAAAGTTAAGAGCATCCTTTTCGAGCCTCAGGCACCAGCCAGCTTGCCTGTGAATTTTGCATTTTAAGCACCTCAGATCTCAGCTTAATTAAGAGCATCACTGCTCCCAGAGCAATCTGGTGACAGAAAAGCAGGCAAGCAGAAAACACACACACGCCACAGCTCTGCTCAGCAAGCTGGAGTTCCATTTCTTCAAGCGAGCATTTAAGGAGAAACTTCTGTGTAGAAGGGCAGAAATGCTCTTGGGAATGAGACAGGGCAAGAGAAGGAGCCAGGAGTACAGAAAGAACAGGCTTCTTAGAAATCAGACACACAGGCAAGCAGTTAAAGAGTGGCTTGTGACAATTCAGCATGCCTGCAATGATCTGTCCTTTCACAAGCATAGAGGGGCACAGGTAGATGGTGGGCCCAGAACGGAAACAATGTGAAAACTAAGTGAAGGGTGACTGGGGGGTTAAACGTAACAATGTAAAGGGTTTAGTATAGACCCAGCACATTCACCAATTAGTAGACACTGCAGTTCTTTTGTGCCTGATGGGAACTGAACTGTGTCCTCCCCAAATTCCTATATTGTTAAGACTTAACCCCCAATACCTCAGAATGTATTAGGACATAGGACCTCTGAAAAAGAGATGTAAGGTCACATGTGTAGATATTAATCCAATTATGATAGGAATGCTTATAAAAAGAGATGGAGGGACTGGAGAGATGGTTCAATAGTTACAAGCACAGGCTGCTCTTCCAGAGGACCCAGGTTCAGTTCCCAACATTCACATGGCAACTAACAACCATCCGTAACTGTAGTTCTAAGGGATCTGATACCCTTTTCTGGTCTCCATTGCACGCAAGGGTGCACTTACATACATGTAGGAAAAACACTTGTACACATAAAATAAAAATAAATAAATTAAGAGACGAGGACACAGACACACAGGAAAGATAAGATAAAGACAAGGAGAAGACAGCCAGAGAAAAAGACTGGAAGAAATCAACCCCGCCAACGCTCTGACCTTGGACTTCTACACTCCAGAATTATTTTTAAAAGGAAATTTCTGTTGTTTAGCTGCTCCATCCATGGTCCTTTGATACACAGTCCCAGTTCCCTCACTACCCTTAATTAAATCTTGCCCCCTCAGCTCCAGGGCCTCCAAAGGAGGGTCCAAGAAAGCCTTCTTGTGAGTTAGGGAGAGCTGTGCCTTCCTTCCTCCTGGGGCAGAGTAGGCAGCAGTCCCCTAACTCTAGAAAAGTAAAGCTCGTTGGTGGAAACCAGTTAAGCCCCAGCCAACTGTTCCTGTTCTCTGACACCTGACACTCCATACCACATGGGACCCTCCAGAATGCTGTGCTGGAAGCCACCCCTCTGAGAGTCACACAGGTACTTCTGCCTCCTATGGAGCGTCCTAGATCTGGCTGCTCATCCAAAATACACTATTCTCAGTGAACCAAATGACATTTCACTTCAGAGGGGTGAAGCCTGGCTCGTCTGGCGCTAAAAGATTATAGGAAAGGGAGGAGAAAGGAAAGGACTTAAAGTTTACTGCAACCTAGTAAGGGAGGCGCTCAAGGAGTCATAGCCCCTGCCTGAGCTCGTCTGCAGTCAGGTAACTGAACAATTAACCCGAGAAGAGGACTAAGCAACAGTACTTACACAGTAAGATTTTGTATTAAATGAGTCAATATATATAAAATGCTTAAAAGGATACTTTACATGTTTTCTCAGCACATTATAACCTCGTCCATAACTGTTAGCTGATATTTGGACCATAAGAATACTTCACAGCAAACGCAGTGGCCTGTGCACACTTTATAGATGAGGAAACTGAGGAACTGAGTATGTGATTTTGATTTACACACCTAGTAAGTAGTAACTACTGCACTACAGTGTCTCTTAAGCACTGTGCTTTGCAATTGGGACAAAGAGAGTGAGCTCAACCTCACATCTCATCAGTTGCATTTCTTCAGGAACTAGGACTTAATACAGTATTTTTCCCTGGTATTAAGTTTCACCCTGGGAAAACAAGACGTCCTCCAAAATGCTTCTTCGTCTGAGCTCATTATCGCTTTACTTAAAAATTCCTAGTCTTCTTCCCAACCTACAAAATTAGACTTTCTGGAGTGGAACCCAGAAACCGGCCTTTTTAATTAACTTTTTATTTGACAATACCATATCTGCACACAATGCACTGTGACCACACTCATCCCCGGATATGATAATACCATACACAAGCAAGCAACCAGCCCCCACCCTCCCACCAGAATTCCTGTGTACCTCAAAGCTTACAACTGTGGCTATTGGTTATGTCCTCTAAATTTTGTTTATACACATCCTTTATTGGAGCCTAAATGTTTCCAAAATTGTAGAAAAATTCAAAAACATTTTATAAAAGAAAACAGCAATACCTTATTCTGTCTTTGGCAAATTATGTAGTGGTGTATAAAAGCACTGAAACTGTAGAAAGTGCAGATTCTAAGGAAATCCCACTGCTCCCATTTATCCAGACGTTTCAGTGGAAAAGAAAACATTAACTTCATTATTATCCCCACATCTCCAGGTCTGCTGAGGTTCTTATAATCACTTGATTTGGAAGAGAAAGTTAACCCTAGCTGGGCTGTGGTAGTATACACCTATAACAACACTTAGGTTGTAGAAACAAGAGAGTCATGGGTTCAAGGTCAGCCTCAGCTACATAAGAAGTTTAAGGCTAGCCTTGGCTACATACATTCTTGTCTCAAAATATAAAAAAGTAAAACAAAGCAAAAACAAAAAGTTAACACTTTTTGATTAGAGAGCAGCCAGAATGGACTTATTGTTATCATACCAAGGAGCAGCCTACTGGTCTGTGACCTTGAGGTCAACTGTATAGCATAGAACACTGCACAAACACCCAAAAGACACACATTTCTCCTTCCCACATTGGATTGCTCATAGAGTTGTCTTATTATTCTGAATAAAAAAATGTATTATCTAAATCTATCACTGGAAGAGCAAAACACTTTTTAACCTAACAAGTCCCTAATCCCATGACCTCCCGCTAAAGCTCACAACTTAGACACAAAATTGGCCTCCAGGTCACTCAGGGACCAGAGCAGTCCTGCTGTAATAATAGCATAGGAGAAAGAGATGATAACTAGCATCTTCAAGCACCTAACTCCCAAGCTCTGTGCTTTTCATAATTACCTGATACCAAGCAGAAAACCAACGAGGAGGAGGAGGAAACTGCTTGCACTGAAAAGTGACAGTAGGTTCCTAGCAGGCCTGCATTGGTGACAAATATTGTATCCAATTTACCAGTTGTATGGCCCTTCTCCTTTGTGCCAGCTTGCACGTGACACCCTTCCAGCTGCTCTGCCAGATGTTCCTATCTGGCCAGCTGACAGATATATAAACAGATAATATCTTCATTTTGCACAAAGCTCTCTATACAGTTTTTCCCAATGCCATACTAAGGAATTTTAGAAGACTGGGTCACAGAGAGAATATGGTGTAATTATTTCAGGTTGAACATAAAGAGAAGTAATATGTACTATTTAACCATCCCCAACAAAACACCAGCATCTCAGGCTCTTTCCCAACAGCTATTGGATGTCCATTAGTGCAAAGAAAAATCTGCAAACAAGATTATAAAGATAGTGAACTTGTTTCTCTGTCTATCTGTCTGTGTAGGGCATATTCCTCTGTTGTTTTACTCTCATCTAGGGAAACTAATTGTTTGGACCCATTTGTTGAAATTTTTAACACCTAAATTTTTCTTTGCATACAGAGTGGGCCAGAACGTTTTGACATTGAGGAATGCATATTTGATCTATGAAGCACAGGTTTTTGAATATTCATTTTGACTACAGTATAAAATATATTTATTCAAAAGCTTATTAGTTTATATTAGAACATCCTATTGGAATATCCTCTAGATGGGGAAAGAGTCTAAAACTACAGGAATCTATAAGTAAGGAAAGCAGGTGTCCAAATTGTTTGTCCCAGAAATTCCTCAGATAGTTCTGTTGGGCCAAATGATCGGGATACAGAAGGCAGAGAGGGAAAAGAAACAAAAATGAGGAAGAACAAGGAAGAGAAAGGGAAGAACTTTCCAGGCCTTCAGGTTTGTTCAAATTAAATTCTGCTTCAACCAGCTCTGAGCTTTGCTTTTGTCTCCCTTATGCAAAAAACAGTCACTCTTTTGTAAGACTGTTCAAAGGACATGCACTTGTGCATGTGAGGCTTCTGGTCATAATAGATTATCTAATGAAATCAGTTCTTGCCAGAACAAGGGTTGTTAGGCAAAGTCTAGAACACTAGGTGTATGAATTTCCTACAGAGGTTATACCGAGTTATCATAAACACAGTGGGGCTTAAAACAACACAAATTTATTCTGGAGGTTAGAAGTCCAAAGCAAGACTCTGGGGATCTTCAGAAATACAAAGGAGGCTCTGCATCTTCTCAAGCTGTCAGATTAGCTTACAGTCCTGGACTCATGACTGTTCTTCACACCTTTCCAACGAGCAATGTAGCATCTCCTTTCCTCTCTGACTTCTGCTCCTACCCTTACATCTTTTCTGTTATAAGGAGACATGTTCACCCAAATAATCTAAAACAACCCCTTTATTTCAAGATGTACAATGTAATCACACCTGCAAAGCCCTTTTTGCCCTGTATGGTGAAATACACACATATTCTGAGGGTTGAAATACGAAGATTAAAAGTAATTATTCAGCCTACTAGTGTGTTTTCTGACCATGTGAATTTCACACCCACTCCACATGCTAAAGATATTCACCCAACCTCAACATCTCTAAAAGTTTCAACCCAGTATAGCATCAATGCAATTCAAAACTCTCATCTGAATCTCATCAACTCAAAATACCTAACTTTTATTCTCTAACTCATACATGAGTGATAATCTTGATATGAACTATCTGGGGCAAATTCTTCTTCATCTCTGGACCTGTAGAGTGAGAAAGTGGGTTAAATAACCCTGAAATATGATAGGATGGACTTGTGATAATGTTATAGTAACTTCCATTCAGCCTTGAGGAAGAATGGAAAGGATCGCTGATGCCCAGCAACACCAAGATCCATTAGGGTTAAGCCCTTAGAATCATCCTCTGTGTCTTGCAGCTCTGCCTTCAGGCCACACAGTTCCAGCTTCTGCAAATAAGGCTGACCCCTTAGGTTGACCGTTCTGCCTTCCAAGTCATCCTTTTTTGTAAAAGGCAGAACACCTTTTCCAGTGAGTAAGTTGGCCTGTTTTCTGAATGCAGAATTTAGGAGAAAGGGGTTAGCCATTCCTTTTCATCCCTTCCTTTCTTTCCTTTTCATTTCAAGCTGGCAATGTTTCTGATACCGAAACACCACCAAGAATACTGTGGGTCTTTCATGTACGTCTCCTGGATTCACAGGATTAGACCGGCTCCATTTAGAATTCTTCCTGGATAATTTCACTTCTATGTCTGACTTCTCCTGAGATGGCTTTAAGGATGCATAATCAGTCTCATCAAAGAGACTCTTTGTGATTGGATGTTTAGTTCTTTTGATCCTTTCCATGTATTAGCAATTGTGAATAGTGCTACGACCAACATACAGTCATCTTCTTGGCATACTGATTTCAGTTTCACAGAAGTGGGATTGCACGTAATTTTAGGTCTTTAAGGAACTTCTTTCTATGTTATTCTCCAAAATAGCTGTACTAATATACATCCCCACCAACAGTGTGTGAGGATTTCATTTTCTCCACATCCTTACAAAGCATAGCTAATCAATCATTTTTATTATAGTCATTTTAGCAAGTATATATTAATAGTTGACTGTTAATGTACTTTTTACTGAATAGAGATGTTCAAAGAATTGTTAATTACTTCATAACAACTCATATCTCTTTGTTTGAGAAACACCTGTCCAAATCCCTTTGTCCACTTTTTAATGAAGGTCATCTTATTGTTAGTAGTTATTTGGGTTCCTTATACATTTTAGATAGTAATCCGCAACTGGTTTGTTTTTCTGTGCAATACTCAGCTAATTGCTTTATTTGCTACAGAGATGCTTTTTACTTTGATGAAATCCCATTTGTTTTGCCTCTGGGTCTAATCCAAGGAGTCTAAGCCCAGGCCAATGCCACAGTGTTTCCCTCTCTCATTTTTCTCCTGTAGCTTTACAATTTTAGTTCTTGTATTTGAATATTTTATCAGTTTTGAGTTTATCTCTGTATATGGTCTGGAATAAGGGTCCAGCTGCATTCTGCATGCAGATATTCAGTTTTCCCAAAGCCATTATGAAACAGACTGTTCTTTCCTCCTTGTGTTCACGGCCCTTTGTCAAAAATCAATTGCATATAAATACTTAGTTTTATTTCTAGGTTTTCTCTCCGTGTCACTGGTTGATTTATACTGACCAGGTTTTTTGTGTGTGCCAGTCCTATGCTGTTTTAAACACAGTATCAAGTGGCATTTATCCCAGAGATATGAGGCTCATTTAACACATATAAATCAATGAAAATGTGATACATCACCTTAACAGAATGGAGCACAAAAACTATAAATCATAGCCACAGATGCAGAAAAACATTTGATAAAATTCAACATCCAGTTTTGATGTTAAAAATAACTCTCCAGCCAGGCACATGGCGGCTCGTGCTTGCAATCCCAACACTCAGGAGGCTGAGGCAAGAGGATCACAGTGAGTTGAAAGTCACCCTGAGCTACAGAGTGAGATAGTATCTCAAACAAACATACAAATTCAGCTTCAATATAGACAGGTGTTTATAAAATCCTAAAAACAAATAAATAAAGTATCCTAATTAACATTGTTTCAGACCTCTCTTAAACCACTAAAACACACACACACACACACACACACACACACACAGTTAAGGTATTCATAGCAGGTCTCTGAATAACTGTCCTTAATGCACTGAGATTTTTCTTTGCTTACTCTGTTTATTGGCCTTATTTTCCATAATCAAGTAGTTGAAAGATAAATAAATACTGTCCTAGCTACACAGAGTATATTAATTTCCCTAGTTTTAATAATCATAAATACTAGCTTGTGCTCTTGAGCTGTGAAATCTTTCACAGATATGACTCAGAGAATCGTTTTAGACAAGACTCTGTTTGAACGTTGTTTTTTTTTTTTCACTAGCCTTGAGTTATTTGCATCTTCAGGGTCCCCTTACCTTCTGCCTGCCCATTCTGATCTGAGATATGACGAGCTATTCCTTAGATTAGAGATCAAAATGAACTTGATGATCCCAAGTTTAGAAATTGATTCACTAATTGATGATACTAGGGCCTGGGTTAATATATCACCTACATCACATTTAATAATTACCAAAAACCTGAAATAGAAACACAATGAACATTTACAAACTTTCTGAGAAAATAGCGATAATTATATTAACACATACCATTTATTCACTTTCTGGGTTTTATGATAGATGACCTTCACAAACACTATGCAAAATATGTGATTCGTTAACTTAACAAATATTTGCTAAGTGAGCATTTACTGGAGCATTGCTGTTCTCTCAGTACAGTGCTAAGACCTACACCGGAATGTAATAGACTGTAATGAGAACAGAGTGGACAGAAATGCACGTGAAAGTTCACACACAGCCAGGGGTGGGGAAGGCAATGAACTAGAAGGGATGTTAAGGGGCGTTTAGCTGCCCCAGATTCTTGATGTTTCATTAATCCAAATTAACTGATTAATCCTATCTTGACAAAATGCCACTAGTAGCATTTTGATTTTTGACAGAGATACAGTAAAGGGTGCTGATCTAAAGAAAAGTTTCCTTCTTGTCTCTGTACCAGCTAGATAAAATAACAAGTCTGAAAATATTTTTCTCCTCATTCTACCTCAGCCCATTTAGTGCTATTTTTCCTACTAGATTCCATACAGAAAAATAGCCCAAAAAAGAACATGCATTAAAAGGCTCTCACATACCGAGGATGATTATCATTATCTGCAAAATACATATTTTAAGGTCAATGTTGCTCAGTTTTAAGGCCTTGATAAGGTCATGTGTTTTTGCTGTTTGTTTACACAAACTCCAAAAGCAAGTTGTATCATCAGCCAGGAACAAAGCACATATTTTGCTGACCATAGAATTTACTCATAAAGCTTCCATATTGGGTAGAAGACTAAATTTAGGATTTAAATCAATTGACTTTTCCAGAAGGTTGGAATTATTGATCAAATGAAAAAAAGAGATATCTTTTTTTTTTTCATCCCAATAAAAATCAGAAGTTATGGGGCTGGAGAGATGGCTAGGCAGTTAAGAGCACTGGCTGTTCTTGCAGAAGAGGATCCAGCCTCTGAAGTGTGATAAACCTATCCAACATCATACCCTTAAAGAAAACCGACCCTTCATCTCCCAGACCCTATCTATAGGTCCTCAGTTAGGGCTGAAATTTCTTTTTCCAGCCCTATCCTCCCCATGCATACTTGGTTTTTATCTGGCTGTCTTGCACCTTTGCAGGTCTTGTGTATATTGTCATAACCTCTGTTAGTTCATATGTGCAACTTCTTCCCTGTTACATCTACAAATCACAGTTTCCTTGTATTCATCTACTAAATCTGGCTCTTACAATTTTTCTTTTTCCCCTTCTTCAATGATCCCTGAGTCTTTGAGAGGAAAGGGTGTGATATAGGTGTTCTGTTTAGAGATGAGCACTCTACTATCTCCTATTCTATTTTCTGCACATTGACTAGTTGTGGGTCTCTGTGCTAACAGGTACCTGCCCCAAGAAACTTCTCTAGTGAGAGTTGAAAGATGTACTAATTTTCGTGTAATTAATTACTTAGGAATCAGTTTAATACTATGCCCATTTAGCAGAAAAATGGTAGTAGGGTCTACCCTATGGCCTGTGACCTACCTAGCCACAGCTTCTTGGCCCCCATAAACTTTTACCCCCAGGTATAGGCTCCACCTTGTGAAGCAGGTCTTTAATCCAATCAAAAAGTGGTTGGTTACTCCCATAACATTTTTGCCACTTTTGCACCAGTGAGACTACTTGTCCAGGTCAGTCCTTATTGCAGCAGGCAAGGTTCACAAATGGATAAGGTTAATGGTTATTTTTCTCTTCCAGTAGCATGCATAGCACCTTCCAGCACTATGAAAACTAGGCAGTAGAGATGAAGCTTTGAGGTGAGTACTAGCTTTATTTCTCCATGTTCCTTCTACACTTCACATATATAGTGTCTTTATCAATAGGGTCTTACCATCAAGTTCTAGTGGGTAACCAAGCTCAGTGGCAACAGCCAGTATTGTCTGAGGGTCTATGGAACCCTAGTCACACCTCCAAAAGAGGGAGTCGATTTCTGGTATTAGGCTTCTTGTTAGACTGTGGTGTCTAGGAGGAGCATTGCTTCCCCTACTCCTCCTTCTAGGGGAACTCCATTTAAACTCTTTTTACATATGTAGATATTTTTTAAAACTTCTATAGTAGTAAGTTTCCATACAACCATTTTAAGGCCTTTAGCATTACTTATCCCTCCCCAGAATCCCTCTTCTGCTCTGACCTCTCATTTCCCACCCCGTTTAGCCCTGCATATCCCATCACTAAGAGCTAATTTGTAAATTAAGAATTGCTGAATATTTATTGTGAAATATTTAACCTGATAAGAAACTGACTCTTACTCCAAAGAGTTCTGAATAGTTAACACCCACCTTACACACCGAGTTATTGTTTAATGGAGAAATTTAAACAACAGGAATGTAGATAAAGTACTATACTTCAGACTGCTTCAGGTTTCTCTTTGTATTTGGTTAAGGGGAATGGTGTTAACTGAATATGAAGTAATGACAAAGCCACTCCCCAAAACGTACATCCAAAGAAATCCCCACACAAACATCATGATTAAACTTTCTGAGAACTGAAGACAAAGAGAAGACTTAGTAAGAGTTTATCTAGAAATAATAATTAATTGGCTACAAATTTCTTATCAGGAAAAAGAAAGATCCAGATCTGGTGCTGCAGGTCATTCAGGAGGCTGAGGCTAGAGGGTCAGTTCAAGGACAGCCTAGACAACTCAGTGATACCTTGTCTCAAAATAACAAGTGAAAAAGAGGACTGAGGACACTGCTCATAGGCTTGCCTAATATACATGAATCCCTAGGTTCAATCTCCAATACTGAAAAGCAAAAACAAAAAAAGAAGAAAAGAAAAAGACACAGAAACAATACAGTCCAGAAGGATTAAAATACTATTACAGTCCTTAAAAGAACTAGCAATCCAGAATGCCACAGCCAGAAAAAACATCCTTCATAAATTAAGGTAAAATAAGCAGTTTCTGAAGTGAGGAAAGTGAAGTGATCACTTCACTTGTGGCCCATTGTGCCACAAGCTCTGTAAGAAGACAGTTTTCAAACACACTGAGAGGAGAGCTGGACTGCTGGAACTTAAGGGCTGAGAAGAGCCAAGGAACAATAAATAACAAGCCTGGATTCATATCAGGCTGCTCTCTCCTTCCATCCTGTAAAATAAGCTGGGTGGTTGAAAATTTTAAATTGTGTTGGATGGATTGTCATTATACTTAGATGTAATTCAGAAGCTAAGGGATGACACTATGAAGAAGGAAGAAGGGAGAGTCCCATGTGGGGGCAGATTCCTGTATCCCACCTCAAGTTCTAAGTACATTATAAAATTAATATTATTTATGAATCAAATACTTCATATAATAAAGTGAAACACAGAAAAAATATAAATAATGTTTAAAAAGGTAGAAAAAGATAACAAGAACAAAAATATTAAAAGGGAAAAAGAAGAAACAATGAAGTAGAGCAAAATCCAAACATGTCCAGACTTTTATTAAATATAAACTACATACACATCATCCACTGAAAGGTAAAGATTACAAGGATGTATTTTTCAAAGCATTTTAAATACCATGACAAAGGCCAAAAGATGAAGAAATATGTCATGTAAACACTAACAAAAAATTAAAATCATTATTTAAAATCAAAGTAGTTATTTTAATATCAAAGTGAATTTCACAGGCAGAGATAAAGAATATTGCAAAATAAATGGCCAACCCACCCAGTAGACATAGCACTCCTAAATGTGTGTACTTCTACCAACAGAGTTATAAAAGACCTGAATCAAAAGCCCACAGGAGTGAAAAGGAGAGTGGGTAAACCCACAGTTGGAGGTGAACATAGCCTGTTTCCTCTCAGTTAATAGGTCCTGATACTAGCAGGCAGACAATCGTCAGGGGAACCAGAGATCTGAGCAGCAGCAGCAGCAGCCAGTTACACTTAATTAGCATACACTTTCCCAGCAAGAGAAATATATACATTTTTCCGAAGTGCACTTGGATAGTATACCAAGATATAACATCACGAGTCATAAAACAAAACTGAACAAACTTAAAAGAATTTAAATCATATAAAGTATATTATCTCGTGATAAAGGAATTGAACTACCAAAAAAAATATCACAAATAACTGAAAACAATGTGGATTAAAGATGCATAACTGCTGGCATGGTGACGCAGGCTTGCAGTCCCAGCTACCAGAGGTTGAGGCAGGAGGACTGCTTAAGTGTCTGTCGTAAGTTTGGCATCACTATGGTGACCTCTACGACCAGGTTGCCTAAACTTGCACAGGTAGGAAAACCAAGCAGCTCAAAAACACATATCTATATAACATGTCAGTTAGCCTCAGGAGAAATTAGAAAGTATCTTAAATTGAACAAAATTATAATAAAAGATATCAAACTTCATGGAAAGCAGCCACTAAAACACTACCTACAAGAAATTTTAGACTTTTATAGCACAATACAGGCATGTTGGCACACACATCTATAATCCCACAATCCTAGCTCTCAGGAGACAGAAGCAGGCGGATCTCTGTCAGACCCTGGCCAGCCAGGGCTACATAGTGAGGCCCTGTCTAAAAACAGAAACATTACAGTATTAAATGTCTGTGTAAGAAGTATATAATAATCCAAATCTGCCTTTAAGTAAACTCAGTGAGTCATCAAACACTGCTATTCTATAGTAAGGCATACCTTTCTTTGGGAAGAGGATCTAGAAATTCCTTTTGAATTTTACAGCAAAGCACGGGAGTCCAAGTGTTCATAATATAAAATGGTGTATAAAGCACAGGAGTTAAAGCTGAAGAGGCACTCTTTGGGGTAACTCTGGGAAACAAGTAATATAATATGCATTTTTCCCTTACTTGAAACCTATAGCCTAGTCATTTTCCTTACAATAAAGGAAGACATGACAATGGAAAAAGGAACAGCTGTTTGGGAAGGGGAAAAGGATCAGGTAGAGGGTAAATAAGAGAGTAATGGAGGGTGAATATGGTTAAAATATATATTATATACATACATAAAAATGGCATAATGAAAAAGCCAGATGGAAGCATTATTTTATAGACTTACTCAGAAATAATATAAGTATATATACACACTAGCAACAATAAATGGACTCAGTAGACTTTATGTGTGTATGTGTGCGTGTATACACACATATATATGTGACAATAACAATTATAGATGAGATCATGAATTCGAGAAGGAGGAGGAGACAAGGAAGGAGTCAGAGGGAGAGGAAAGGAGAGGGAATGATATAAACATGTATGTATGTCTCAGTCCTCATGTATGAAAGTCTCAAAAAATTTAAAATATAAATAAAAAAATTGAATCCTCAGGATTTATAGCACTGAATTTAGCCAAGCTAATTTCAAAAGTTCCATGGAAAAAGGTAAAGGAACCACAGTTTTGAAAGAGTAACATGAAAGGAACCACACTGTTAGATTTTTAAGACTGTGCACTACGGATAATGCAATATTGCTGAATAAACACGTGGATCAATAGTAAAGAGTACAGAAACTGATGACTCGAGGTACACCCAACCGACTTTATTGAGTACAAAGGAAATTAAGTGGGAAAGGTCTGTCTTCAAAAACTTGTTCACATACAACTGATGATACTCAATATAATAAAATACAAAATGAACCTTGGCCTAAATAGTATGTCTTACACCAAACTTAAATCAAAATTGATCATATATGTAATATAAAACATATCATTTGAAGTTTTTAAAATAAAATATGGAAAAATCTTAATGACCTGAAAAGGATTTTTAGATGTGACACCAAATGATATAATCAGGACTTAAAAAAAATAACAAGTTGAGTTTCATGAAATAAAATGTTTTCTTTTAAAAGACAAGATGCTAAGTAGCAGGGGAGGGTCAAATTACGTATTCAACAAAGGACTGCATCTCAATACGTACAGAATGCTCAAGGCTCCATAGCAAGAAAACAATGTAATTTTAAAATACTTCTGCAAATATTATATGCAGTAGGCAAAAAGGTCACAAAAAATATTAAACATCAGGCTCCATGGGGTGGCATATGCCTTTAATCCCAGCAGTCAGAAGGCAGAGGCAAGTCAATCTCTTCTCTGTGAGTTCAAGGCAAGCCTGGTCCACGTAGTGAGTTCCAGGCCAACCAGGGCTACATAGTGAGACCCTGTCTCTCTCTTGCACTCTCTGTCTGTCTCTCCCTCCCACTCTGTCTCTCTCTGTCTCTGTCACTGTCTCTGTCTTTCACACACACACACACACAAATTATATATGACATCAAGGCTGGGAAGATGGCTCAGTAGGTAAATGCACTTGCTACACAAGCATAAGGACCTAAGTTCAAATTCCCACCTGGAGCTCATATTCCAGAAGTGTCAGCTAACCGTCACAAGGAGAATGTTCTGGAACACAACATGTCATATTATGGCATCCAGGAAGAGAGAAAAATAATATAGAAAGAACCAGAGCAAGATGCAGCCCCTGAAGACACTCTTACTGACCCGTTTCCTCTGACTGGGCTCTAACCTCCTACCTTGAAGACCTCACAATACTAACATAGTCATATTATGAACTCATCAAGCAACTGATCCATTAATTAGATTAAAGCCCTCAGTATCTAATCCCTTCCTAAAAACTCACTGGCAGAGGCTGGCATTTTGCTGACCTCATTCTGATGTCTGTTAATTCCCTATTTCTGTTTTTCCCTGCAGCTTTGTTTTAGATAGAAGTTAAATCATTAGTCTTACTGTTGTTACTGTCCTTACTGTCCTTACTAAAGGTAAAGGTATTTTGGTTTTTTTTTTTCTGACGTGTATGTTCTTCAAGTTAAATTAACAAAGGGTATTCTAATCAGTAGACCATAGAGGCCGATCAGAGCTGATCGATCACCATGTCATGGGACTCTTTATAAGATTTTATAATAAGTTTGTGCTAATGATTAACTGCAAATCCTTGCTTTTGTATTCGGCTTTGCTTGCTTGCAGAAGGGCATGAAAGACCTATAAAAAGACCCTGTTGCTTCAGTTCAGGGCAACTTCTCTCCTATTCCCGTGGAGAGTGAGTTGGCCCAATTGCAATTGTAATAAATTTCTTGCCTTGCTACACATCCGTCTCTGAGCCTAATTGGACCCTGACTCTGAGACCATAACACTCACCAGCAATACCATACCTCTCAAACAGGAGTTTGTGGGCGCATTTCATATTCAAACAATAACATCTGGCATTTAGTGCTAGAGAAATAAAAGTTGGTAAAGCATACACATACCTATTCACAATGACATTAAATAGTTGAATGGATTAATAGTGTTATGCCTGTACCCAATGGAAAGCTACTTAACAAGGGAAAAGAATGAAATATTTATATTCAACAACATGGTTATTGATACAAAAGGCATTTAATAAAGAAGACAATATCAAAATATTACATACCAAATGACTCTGTTTATAATAGTTGAAGGGAAAACCTAACTATACCGAGAGAAAATATCAGTAGTTGCCAGAAATACAAGCAGAGGAAGGTTTGGCCACAGTGGGACACTGGGATTAAGGTACGGAGATGATGTAACTATTCTCTCATGGGAAAGGACAGATAAATGTATAGGTAAGAAGATAGATAGATAGACAGATAGATAGATAGATGATCAATAGACAAATGATAAGAAATAAGAGTAATACAAATCTATACATATATTAATATTAGTAGAACTATACATTCAGAAAGATCAAATTTCTTATCTATTAACAGAAAAAATAAAATTTTACAGAAACAAAAACTGATCTCCAAGGGGCTAAAAGTCTATTAGAAAGATGTGCTCTGTTCATCTTTATATTAAATGGCTATCATGTGTGCAGCAAAATATCCACCATGTCTGTGCCAGGGCGCTTTCTCACTTGTAAAGAGATGATGCTAAGAAAGCCAGATCCACACAGCCCATTGTACAACGAAAGGTCACAGTGAGAGCATAATGCCTCCCTGAGAGATGAGCTAGGAGAGGACTAGGAGACTGCACACTGAATACTCAGAACCGACAAGAGATGAATTTGTATTCGTTGGCAGGGAAAGCACGAAGGCAGGATGGTTGAGACACTTGAGTCGCCATGTTTAGGGATGCCTAGGGCAGCTTCCTTACTAGAGGAAGAATCCTGTTCTGCTGCCGGCCTTGTAGTATAGTCTCATCTCTAAACAGTCATTTCTATCAACAGCCTGAATGCCTCTTAGATCTCAAGAACATACTTCAACTATAGCGCTCTGTTTAACTACTAAAGATACTCCTTTCTTTTCTAATAATCCCTGCTAGCAACAACTTATGTGGTGAGTTTTGCCATGTTGTTGACATAGGTCTAGAGAAGGGGTCAATAGTTTCTCTGTGGAAAAACAAAACTGTGACTTTCTTGTATATTCATTAGTAGTCTCATCTTAATAAGACCTAAGAACATACAGGTTACAGCAAAGAAAAGAGTTGGACAGACACTCTGCCTTCAACCGCCTACCAAAGGCCAAATACTCCAAGACAGTCCGTAATTAATTGCCTTGAGAGCTGCACAAATTACCGTAATCTCAAAAGCTGGAGAGGTGCACCTGGAGGAGTGGATGGTATAAGGTGGGAGGGAGGAAAGCTGTACTGAGGTTGATCTCTTTTAGTCTTTCTTCTGCCCGAGTGATTGCTGCCTGCAGAGGATTCTCTCGTCTTCTGTGCACACAGCAGAGGAGCATGTCTGATATCTGTTCAAGCTGCATTTTCACCTTCTGGAAGAAAAACTACAGTCAGAATGCACTGACTGTTCTTTCTAAATCTCTCTTTTGAGAGTAGAGAGAACCCTGAACAGAGACACCTCTTCCAATACAGATGGATGACTACAAGGAGAGCTGGTACTGAAGTCATGAGCAAAGGCACTGTGTGGCTATGAGCAGAGAAGGCTGCCTGCTGTCAGAATTATTACTAACTCTCTGCTTTTCTCATCAAATTCCATCACATTGTTTACCTTATGTAAGTACCCAGAAAAGCTATTTCTATCACAGCCTAAGAAAGGTCATCCATTCCAGCTTTTAAAGTTGTACTGTGTTATGACAGCAATTAGAAAGAAAACCACATGCTCTAGGCTAAACCACTGCTTAACTTTCAGGAGGAAAATTCTTCCCCTTCTTCTGAGCCTCACCTTGTGGAGGAAGAAGCTGGAAAACATCCTGTTTCTCAGTTACATCAGTAGCTGAAACCATTGCTCCCTTTTTGTCCAAAAATATTCTCATGAATCAATTTGCGAGCATTTTAAAATAGTTATTCAGTTCTCTAAGTTTTTCACCCAGTTGTTCTCCACTAATTATGTATTTTATATCGTTATTAAAATGTTAGCCACATCATGTTGAGTTCACATTAAGAATCTAGCATTGTGTGGAAATCCCCGGAACAGCTCTATGAGGCAACATCAATATTTCTATTTTATAAATGAGAGGTTTATAAAAAGAATGTTCAGAGGGATAAGTAACTTGCATACGCTGCTGCATGGGAGAGTTCACATAGGAACCCAGGTTAGTCTGACCTTGAAGACTACCAGACTTGATACTAGAATGGGACTTTTCTTGTTGTCTAAAAATTTTGCTAAAGGCACAATATTAAAGGGAGGTATACTCCAAAGATGTTACAAACACATTTTTGCAGCACTAGTAGAATTCTAAAGATGCCATAATCTTGTCAGCACCTTCAACAGGGAAGGAGAAAACTAAACACTAGATTAAGTGCTATCAAAGCAGAAACCAAGATGTAGCAAGGGACACGAACAGTAAAATGAGTGATGTCAACTAGAAGGTATGTCACCCATCCACAGTAGGAACCCTGGTGTTGAACTTATACACACGTATCCCCCAAAGAGCTGCACCTAGATACCTGCCTCAGAGGGTGTGTTCAGCCAGCACTAAACAGAAAGGAACCTTCACAGTGACTAGACATGAGAAAAGACTTCCTCCTGTTCATCTAATCATCTTTCTCCCTGAAATACTGAAGTGAGAGGTAGTGAAATATGACATTGAAGATGTGATCATATAATTCTGCCCCTTTGGGGCAGAGGTATGAGAATGGGCCAAGACTGAAAGGGAAGAAAGAAGCTATGAATTGGATATGAAATTCCAACTTTTAGTTAGATATAGGAAGAACCTGGCCCTTGAAATAAAATATTCATTGTGAAAAAACATCCTTAGGGCCCAAAGGGCCAAAACTATAGTATTTTGCTCAAAGCACCATCAGAAAGAGAGGCAGAGTATGCTAAAAAGTGAGGGGAGGAACTGGGTGAGAGTGCACAAGTTTATTATTCCAGTGTTTAGAAGGCTGAGGTGAGAGGAGCTTGAGGCCAGCCTGGGCAATACAGAAAGAACTTGTCTCATGAGAAGGAGAGAGAGGATAGCTGAAGAAAAGAAAGAGACAGGCATCAAAGGGGAAGGAGAAGAATGGAGGGAGAAGGGAGGGGACAGGAAGGACAGGATAGGGAGGAGAGGTTCTGAATTTGCCTCACTCTCCAATATATTTAAAACAGCAAGAAGCAATAGTTGACAAAATCATACTGGTAAAAGTAAAGGCAACGATCTAAACCAGTGTTACTAAGGTTAAAAAAGATACAAAATAGTATAAATAATTTCAGCTTTCTTCACAACAACAATACTGTGGAAAATGTAGCTTGTCTGGGGCTGGAGAAACGGTGCAGCAGTTAAGAGCACCGGCTGCTCCAGCGGACGACCCAAGTTCAAATCTCAGCACCCACATGGTGGCTAACAATTGTCTATAGCTCCAGTTCCAAAGTATCCAGTGCCCTCTACTTGCCTCTTCAGGCACTGTGTGACACAGGTGCACTAACATACATACAGGCATAACATACACATACACACACACACACACACACACACACACACACACACATAGTTTACAAAGATGTGGTTTCTGATTAGTGAGAGAGGGGGAATTCTTTTTCATTTTACATACTTCATTATTTGTATTCTCCCATCTACTTGTGGGATGATCATACATCTAAAATAATTCCATTTTCCTTTAGAAATAAAAGAGAACTTTAAACAATAATCTTATCTAAGTGTCCAGTTGCATTATCTAATAACTTCTTTAAAAAACACTACGTTATTTTTAATTGTGTTTATATGTACATGGGGCTGTGCACATCAATGTAGGTACCCACTGAGTCCAGAAAAAGGCATTGGATTCTCTGGAGCTAAAGTTACAGGTGATTGTAAGTCTCCCAACTTGGGTGCTAGGAATCAAACTCAGGTCCTCTATTAAGACCAGTATGGACTCTTCATGTCTAAGCTATCTCTCCTATCTCTTGTCTAATAACTTCTAAAAATGCCAAGAAAAATATCACTGACACTGTTGCCACAGAACAATGGTATATTCTTTCTTTTACTGTGTTTATAGCCCCAGAGAAGAAAAAAACACTTGTGTGGTGTCTGACATTTTTCTTAGGCAATTCAGGCTATTATAACAAAATTCTTTAGTCTGGATAATTTACAAACAAGAGGATTTTATCTCTCACAGTCCTGGAAGCTGGAATGTTCAATCAAAGCCCTGGTCAGTATCCGGTCAGACCCTGAATCTTCACTTGGTAGAATGAGCAAACAAGCCCAGATTTGAAAGGACACAGTTGAGGGGTGAAGACGGTTTGTTACTGGGGTTCCCGTGTTTGAAGCCTGGTCCTCAGTGCTTTGGCACTAATGCTGAAGTGGTGGACCTTTAAGAGGAGGGTCTTGTGAAACACAGTTAATCCATTGAACCTCCAACCTCATGAAGGAACTGATGCCTTCTCAAGAAGTGGGTCATGTGCCTGGATTCATTTTTTTAAACTGCTTGTTTTTATAAGAGTGAGTCTGTGCATGCTTGTAGTGGACTCCTGCACATAGGCAATTCCTTTCCAGCCTCTCTACCATGCAAGGAATCAGCCAGAGGTCCTCACCAGGGTGTTGGTGTCATGGTCTCTGGCCCACTCAGACATTAAAAAGGTGAAGCAAATCAAAACTTTTGCTTAAACTTATATAGCATTGGGTATTTTTTCATAGAAACACAAAATATACTAGGACAGGCATTAATCCTACTCATAAGGGCCCCACTTTCATGACCTATTCATCTCCTACACACCCTAATCCTTTAATACTGCTGCATTAGGGATTAGGCTTCAACATATGACTGTAGGAGAGACACAGACTGATGAAATTCAGAGGTATCTCTAACTCTGGATGGTTACAAGTTAGGCAGAATTCTGAAATAACCAGAGCTGTGTGGGATAACCTTGTGTGACAGTCACGCATGGGATGAGGACTACAGGAAGCAACTGATGGTGGTGTATGCTGAGAGATCCCATTTGCTGACAAGGGAGGCTCTAGAATAACGAAAACACTGTCAATGAAACTAACCACACAGACATTCAAACTCCAATTACCACTCATTTCCTCCACCTTCTTATCACTTGTGTTTGACAACTATTCAGTAACAGTGAAAGAAAAGTTTCTCATTTCCAGGTATTATGCTGGTTGGCCAGATTAACCTCTGGAAAGATTTAATTATTTAAGAGAGGGTGGCCCCTCTACTAACATCCACTTTATCTACCTTGTCCAAATTGGTATTTGCTTCAGTGATTCTGATCCTCAGGCGTAGCTCCCGCCACCAAGCACTGAGTAAGCTTCATTAAACACCAGTGCCTGAGCCTCTTTCAAGAAGCACTCATTCTGCAGCTGCATCTTGATATACAGAAATATGCTTGAGGTTGTCTCTCAGGATAAGCATTAGAATTAGGTCACAGAGAAAAACAGATTACAAAAGAGTCTCTATAGAATGAGCCCTTTAAAACGAGTGTGTATACACATGGAAAGATGTCTAGAAAAATGCATGAAAATTTGCTCAGGAATGGTCTCCGTGTAGAGGGATTATGTATCATCAATATGCATTTTATGCCAGTGGGTATTCTTTGCATCTTCCCCAGGACATGTGGGCATGTTACTTCTTTCATCCCCTAAAATAACAAAGCTAATTTATAGGCATAATTGTTGTTTTAAAATTGGAGAATATTTTGATTAATTCTTTGAGAATTTCATATATGCTTTCAATGTGTTTTGATCACATTCAACACCATTCTCCCTTTAAATCCTCCCAGGTCCACTCCCTATTCTCTTATTCTTGTTCCCCCAAGTTCATGCTCTTTTTCTTTAATAACTGAGTCCAATTTGTGTTGCCCAGATCCTCATAGGTATGGGTCATCCACTGGAGCATGCTTGATCTATCAGATGTTACACCCTTATGGATAACCAACGTTCTCTCCTCTAGCAGTCATCAACTGTCAATAGCTGCTCAGCCAGGGGTGGGGCTCATCAGCATCTCACTGCCTCCATGGTAGAATCCTCCACGGCACAATGTTGACTGGCTTGATCTTATGCAAGTCTTATGTGGGCAACCGCAGCTGCTGTGAGGTCATGACACGAGGGCAGTGGAATTTTAAAAGATGACTGAGCATGCAAAAAATCTCTGAATTTAATCCAGCTTTATGCTGGAACTGCAGATATGATACTTTACCTTTTGTCAGTTTTGGCGCATTGGCTGGAATTTTTATCTGAAGTGTGTCCACTTTCTGATTTATTTCACTGAACTTTAACCAGAAAAGTAGGTAGCATTACTAAGCATCAACAATTAAATAGCATGTTGACTGTCATTCAGTGTCATTGTTGATAAACCATGGGTGCACATGTATGCATACTGTGTGTGAGCACACACAGCAGGGAGAGGGGAGAGAAAGAGAGACAGAGAAAGAGAGGGAGAGAGAGATTCTCTGAAAGATTCATTAACAGAGTCTTACAATCAAAAGAAATGGAATTCCCCAGTAGCTCTTAGCAAACCCCACAGGAAGGTTTTGCCCAGTTCCCACCGTTGATTACCCATTTGATTTGATGGCATCCTATAGGATTCCCCAGTAGCTCTTAGCAAACCCCACAGGAAGGTTTTGCCCAGTTCCCACCCTTGATTACCCACTTGATTTGATGGCATCCTATAGGATTACCAGTGGTTGAGTGTTATGTCAGCCCAGAGCTTTTAAAATCAGGAAGTCCTTCCTAGCATGTAGGTAGCCAATGAAGCTGTCCACAAGTAGAGAAATGGGAGTTGGAGGGAAAGTAAGCACAGCTTGATTATGCTTGACACTAGCATTTGGAACAGTACAGCTGGATTTCTTTCTTTACTAAACATGAGTATTACTCTCCTTCCACAAGACAGCAGGCTTATCTCAGGGTTTGTGGGGAGCTAATAAATAATATTCTCCTTCCTTAACTGTACTTAAAAACTAAAACAACTGAGAAGATGAAAATCAAAATGTAAGACTTAACTTTGAAAAAGGTTTTGAAGAACATGGCTTAGATGTGAACAAAATTGGGATTCTTGACACTTCCAGATTTGACAGCTTTGCAAGGTCAGATGTAGGCAGTATTAAAAGCACAGGCCTATATTTTGGAGATCACCCCAATAAATATGTAGACAGAGGAATACATCAGAAAGCCTCTTCCCCAGACAGATACCAGCCCAAATATCTGTAGCTCCTGTTCTCAACTAACCAGATGAAACAGGTGAGGAGAGCAGGGACAGTGTAGAAAAAAATATTCTTGATAGAGGCAAGTGAAAAGCTGTTCACTACTGCTTAGTCTGGTAGATATCTTTAGTCCTTATCCAAATAGCTCTGTAAAGCTGACGAAAGACCATTTACCTTCCTGAGCCTGAGTTTCCTCATCTTTAGGATGTCACGTGGTTCAAAATTGGACATTATATGCCCAGGCTGACTTCATAATTTGTAGAGAACACTGTTACCAACATTTGGATGACTTGAGAACCACTCAACTCATCTGCAGTTTCTTGTCGGTTCAGAACTTTACTCTTCAGCACACACTTTTTCCTTGAGACAGCACCAGCCTCTGCATATGTTAAACTCCCCTAAACTAAAACAAACAAACCATGTGAACAAGATGAAAAATAGGCTAAAATATTTTAGAGGAATTTCCCATCATTATCAACCTAAGAAAAAACCTGAGAAGCTAAATGTTAAATCATTTTTTAAAAACTGACTAATTAAGCATTAAAACAAGGGCAACATGAAACCACAATTTATAATTCTCTCCTCTATGAAAACCCAGGGAGTGCAAAGACAGCGTTTGTCCATGTCGTGCGTTTTTCTCATAGCTATTACTCTAATGGATTTTTCATTTTGAAACTTGAGTCATCTGGAACAGAATATAAATAAACAAGACCCAGATTAGCTGCCAAATCTGGTGCCCAAACCTGGATGTAATCCAGGCAGAGTTGGTGGTGTAGTGTATTTATCACCCACAGCAAGGCTCAGATCTGACAGAAGAATACATTAACAACCACAAACAGCTGGGGCCTCCAACCCAAGGACGAGTTCACTCTGTGGATTTAACGTCTTATTAAAGATTTCATTTTGAGAATTTCATACATAAGCACTGTATTCACAACATTCCCGGTCCTTTCTCTCCCTCTCCTTCCTAGACCCTAATTTCTCCCCTAACCCCTCTCAAGTTCATGGCCTTGGCTTTAATTACCACTGTCACATATATATGTATATAAACGCCAATGTGGATGGGGACAATTTCACCAGGTCCACCTCTAGAAGAGTGACAGGCAATCAATGGCTACTGAGGGGAAAAGAAGGAGTATTCTCCATGTAGGTTATCCAGTCCCAAGTGCACATACAAGCCAATTCATTTTTAAGCTGTTTATGAATACTGAGTTATTCACAGAGAATAACTCCATATAAACCAAAGTCATTGGTCACCACCTGACAAAATAGACAGAGTTCATAACAAGCAAATAGGTGGGCATATACACTTGGTTCATTCACTCACTCAATAAGAATTTTATGAATGCTTTCTACGTGCCAGGCATTGTGGCGGGAACCGAAGCTTATGGTAACAAGTAAGACTAAGTTCCTATTTTAGGGTGGTTTTTTTTTTTTTTGTCCAAATACAATCTTTAAAAACTGACTGTAAAAATTAAACTACCTTAAGCAGAAAAGCTGTTGACATCGTGACGGTGTGGACTAACTCAGAACAGTCTGCTCTGCAGCTAATTCGTCCCCATTTTCCCATACTCACAGCAAGGGGTAAAAAAAATTAAGCATATATAAATAAGAGGGGAAGGCACGTGGTGTTTTAGGTAAAGTTTGAAAGAATTATTGAATTAAGAATAAAGAATTAAGAATTCTTTATTCTAACCCTAGGCTCTATTGGTAAATAACTGGTTTTCCTTTTGATGTCTTTATTTGCAAACTGAAAGGGTGCAATACTATGTGAGTCCCCAAACTATGTTGGAAATTGTGCTTGTTCTAGATTACTGAAGGTCTGAGAATTCTGTTAGAAACAATACATGGGCTAAGTTGGCAGATACTCTCTATTTTGGAAGAAAATGGGAATTTTTAAACATAAAATTAATAGGCGTTGATGGAGGAAAACCTGGGCAACACACAGTAACTGCAAAAATCCTGGAGTCAGCTCTTCCTAATTTGTAGGTTGATTTTCAAGCCTGCTGAAGACTGAAGTATGTGATCCCAGGCCTGAACAAATGCAGAGTGAATACGACTGGGGATTGAGAACATGCTGCTTCTCCTCATCTGGCCTTCACACATATTTGAAAGGAGGCTAAGGAAAAAGAAGCTGTCAAATTTTTCTATGGGAAATATATAAACTTTACTCTGAAAAATACAAGACTTGTGTTTTGCTATTTCTGTATAAGACAAACGACTGACAGCAAGTCAGATATGGAACATGATTGCAAGACTCTGGAGGTTCTGTTTGGATTGGATGTTTAAATCCCAATCTCAACGTGATGATATTTGAATGTGAGGCTATTGTGAAGTAATTAGAGTTAACTTGGATCATAAGGCAGAAACTCCATGGCAATGCTGGTGCCTTTATTAAAAGAGGATGGAATGTGAGCATTCTCTGCACACATTCTCCAAGCAAAGTTCAAGTCACAGAATAACCAAGAGAACCCTTATCCCAAATATGAGAACTAAATATTTGTCATTTCAGCCACTTAGTCTATGATCATTTGTTGTAGCGGCCTGAACTGGGGCAGAATTTAATACTGAGAAGTGAAGCACTGCTTTAACAAACACCTTGAGGTGTGGGAGCAGCTTATATAACAGGCCAACAGGTAAGGCTAGATGAGAATGGAGACCCTGATAGAAGCAGTTGGCCCTGTCAGGAGGCACACTGTAAAAGCAGGTCTGGGAAGCCTAAGCCAAAATGCAGAGCTCGCAATGAAGTCACTGTCTTCTTAAAGAATATGCAAATCATCATAAAGGGAGTATCATTTGAAAGAGGATTCAGGAAGGCTGTGCTGATGACGTCTCAGGCAAAAGCAAGTAATATGTTTGAAGGCCGCAGCTGGAGTGATGATTTTTATGAAATGGTGAAGGACTTTTTCTGGAAAGAAGAAAAACATATAAACAATGAAATTAGATATTTAACTAATCCAAGCACTGTGTTGAAAAAGTAGCTTGACTCCTGTTGACAGTTTGCACCAAAACAGACAAAGACAAGAAAGAAATGAGATGGAACTGTTAAGCAAAAGTGGCTTATAGTTGTACCTAAAGACAAACTATCTCTAAATTTCCCCTATCTGTAGCAAAGATAAATAAAGTATATAATTTTTCTTGGTAAAATAAATGGTATCATTAAACCTGGCCTAACTATATGAATACATCAAGAATAATGACTGGGGACTGGAGAGATGGCTCAGTGGTGAAGAGCACTTGCTGCTCTTGTAGAGGACAGGAGTTTCCTAGTACCCACATAGTGGCTAACAACCATATATAACCAAGGGATTTGACAACATCATCTTCTCGTCTCCACAGGTATTGCATAACACAGGTACACTTACATGCATGCAGGCAAAGCAACTCATACACATAAAAGATTTTAAGAAATTTGTTTTCAAAGAATAATGATTGACCACACAGGCCTTTTTATGTTTGCTTTGCTGGAATTTTTAATAAAGAATCCAATATTAGAATAGTAATAGTAATAGTCTTAAAGCTGGGTAGCAGTCAAGAACTCACGTTCCATCTCACCATTTGACCTAACTATAGATTAGAGTGAATTTCTTTCTCTCTGAGGTCTCCAAAATATTCTGAGGTTTGTAGGCCGGCCAAGAATTTTTCTTACTCAGCTATAAGGATAGAAACAATGTAAGTCAAGTAACAGTCCCATTTTTCCAAGAGGGTTTCATAAGCATTGGTTTAATAAGCTGATATTAGCTCTTCAATATTATCAGATAATATCTGATTAAACACATCACCTCCTCAAAGATGACACAGGGATGGCCTAGGGAACATATGCAACATTTCTGGTTATGCTCTATGTTTCAAGAAAGGAGAAAGTGGAGTGATCTGAAAGATAGACAAAGAGAGAGAGCGACTGAGATAGAGACAGAGACAGAGAGATTCAACCTAGAATTCTCTATCTGGGGAAATTCTTTGAAAGGGAAAGAAAACTGAAAATTCTCTCAAAGAATTATCTTGCCAGTATTCTTACTTTACAAGAGATATTAAGTTCTTTAAGGAAAAGCAATAAAATACATCAGCAATTCAGAAATTCAGAGTTACATTAAAAAATGTATTGAGGGTTGGAGAGATGGCTCAGTGGTTAAGAACAATGGCTACTCTTGCAGAGGACCTGGGTTCAATTCCCAGCACCCACATGATGGTTAACAGTTGCCCTTAACTCTAGTTTGAGCAGAATTTAATGCCCTCTTCTGACCTCTGGTGGCACTGATAATATGGGTCACTTACACACATGCAGTCAATACACTGATACACATAAAATAAAAATAATAAAAAAATATTTTTAAAGAAGAAATGTGAACAGGACTAGGGAGATGGTTCAGTGGGTGAGAGTGCTTGAGTCTGTATCCCCAGAACCCATGTATAAAAGGCAGGCATGGCAACACATGCCTGTAACTTCAGGACTGTGGAGACCTTGGTGGGTGGATCACTATGGCTTGTAGACCAGCCAGCCTAGCAAAGAACAGTAATAAAAAGTTTCAGTCAGAGATCCTATCTCAAGGAAATAACACAATGAGTGATACAGCAGGATATTAGATATCTTCTTCTGATCTCTGGGTACATGAACATTGTACATACCTGCACATATACCCATATAACATATACATATGTATCACAACACACACACACACACACACACAAAGCGTAAATAATTAACATCTTAGAAATAAAAAAAGGCATTCTCTTTATCTTTAATTGATTTAATAATCTTTTTCAAACAATGGATACAATGTCTTTGTGTATACTTCTGCATGTGTCATGGGTATGTGTGTATGCTTACGTCTATATATATAGCATAAATGAGTAACAATGATTTTAAAATTGGGGAGGAATTAGGATTCACTTATAAGCAATTAGCATGAAGTGTGAAGTATTGTTTGAAAATAAAATTATACTTGTAGATATACACACGATATAGTACAGATATATAATACTAGAATATATATGTATATATGCATAAAACATTTAAACTATAGGGTAACTATCCCCAAAACAGCATAAGATATAACCAATATGTGAAGAAAGGAGAAAAAGCAGAATTATTAAAATGTTCAATTAAAATCATAAAAAGCAGGAAAAAGTAGAAGACAAAAATAGGAACAAAGAAGAAACCAAGTGTGACATAACTGGAAGGAGAAATGACAGAACCCACTATTACAGTGGTAACTCTCAATGTCTCTTCATCAGAAATACAGTACATATCTATCAGGCAAAAAGCTCAGGAAGTAAAAGGTTGAGATCCACCCAAACAACAGCCAACAGAATAAAATAGATGTTATAGACTACTGGAAGCATACAGAGCAGAAAAGAAATTTATATGTGTCTTCAAACCACAATGATTAAACTAGAAATCAACAACACGAAAAGTCAGAAAAGACACCGAGATTAAGCCACATTTCTAATTAACAGTTTGACATTAGTCCAACAAGATTTACCCAGAGTTTTTGAACTTATGAAAATAGAACCCAGGCTATCAAAAGTCATGGGCAACAATACTTGGAGAGAAACTTGTAGCACTGACTTCATAGATTAAAACGTGAAAGACCTAGTTTTGCCTTGGGAAACTAGCTACAGAAGAGAAAATTAAAAACAAGAAGAATAAAGGGAAATATCAGTGAAATTAGAGACAAGAAATAAGCATGGAGAATCAATTAAATCAAAATGGGTTTCTCTGAGCTTGAGAACATAGTAAAATTGATAAGCCTTAGTGAAATAGACTAAAGGAAAATGTACAAATTACTATGTGTAAAACTGAACATTGCCCACATACATGATGTATAATGAGAATATGAGAATACAGGGAAACAACTTTATGTCCATAAATTCTATAATGTAGACAAAACTAATTCCTTCAGAGACATAATGTGCCAAGACTCACACAAAAAGAAAGTCTAAGATGTCTATACCTATTAAAGAAATTAATTTTAACTTTCCCAAGCAGAAATTACCGGACAAAAATGTTGAATCCACTGATAAGTTAACCAAATATTTGAAGAAGAAATTATAAAAATTCTCTATAGTCACATCTCTTTTTCAGAAGATAGAATCAAAGGGAATACTTCCTAACTCATTCTATGAGGGCAGCAGACGATACCAAAAACTTGAAAAAGATATTACAAAAAAACTATAGGTGTTATCTAGCATAAATATTGATACAAAGTCTCAACAATATATTATCACTGTGCACCAAACAATGTATAAAAATAGTTATGCACAATGAACAAGTAGAATTTATCTCAGATATGCAAGGCTGGTTAACACTGAAAAGCAATAATTAATGTAATACATCCTATCAACAGGTTTAAAAACAAAAATACATGATCAAATCAATAGACACAAAAAAGCATTTGACAAGAGTTAACATTCATGCATGATAAAATAACACTTAGTAAATTAAGAATGGAGGCGAATACACAACTTGATGAAAAATATATATAAGCACCTTCAGGTACCCTCAAACTAAATGAAAGTTTAAGAAATGGAAAACTTCCTATTAAGATCAGGAATAGAGCAAAATATCTCTTTTCACCATTTTAAACATCAAACTGGAAGTCCTAGTTTATGGGATAAGAAAAGGAAATAAAGGTGTACAAACTAGGAAGGAAGTGAAATAACTGCCTTTGTTCATAGCTGATGTGATTATCTGTGCAGAAAAATTCTAAAATAACAATGAAAATTCTCATACTTAGCAGTTATTTATGGTAAAAATACAAGATAAAAGTTAGTATATAAAAACTATTGTCTCATATACTTACAACAAGCAAGTTAAATTTGAAGTTAATACTACAATGTCAGTTACATTGGCACCCTAAAATTAAAGGCTTATATTTAAAGTCTAAGAAATATGTATAAGACCTACATGGAAAAAATTACAAAACTCTCATGAAATGGATCAAACAAAAATTATTAATGGAACATATATACTGTGTGCATGAGTAGTAAGACTCAATATTTTCAAGATGTCAGATATCTCCAAATTGGTCTACAGATTCAATGTAATTCTAACCCAAATTCCGGTTAAGTTATTTTATCAATATTAATAAACTGGTTCTGATCTGAGACAGAGATGCAAAAGATTCAAATTAGAGAATACAACATGGTATTGACAGAGAGTCAGAAAGATGGAAGACAGACAGTAACCAACTTCAAGATTTGTTGTAAAGCTGTACTAATCAAGACTGTATAGTATTACCAAAATAATAGACAAATACATCATTATAACAGAGTAGAAAACCCAGAAACAGACTTGCATATAGTCCATTAATATTTAACAAAGGAAGAAAGTCAATATAAGGGAGAAAAATTACACTTTTCAATAAATGATGCTTCAGTAATCGCACCTGCACATTTTAAAAACCTGAGTCTTTACATAGATATTACACTCTAACAAAAATTTATATGATCATGGCTCATGGATCTATTTGTAAAATACTATAGTATAAAGTATACTATAAAGTATCTAGAAAATGGGCTTGTAAGATGGCTCTCAGCAGTTAAAAATTGTTTAGTAAACAGCCTGATAACCTGAGTCTAATCCCAGGAACCCATATAAAGAAGCTAGATGAGGTGGTATACATCTGCAATCCCAGCATTCCTACCATAAGAATGGAAGTAGAGACAGGATAATCTCCAGGAAGCCTGAAGCTCACAGCTCAGCAAAAATGTTGATAGAGACCCTCCCTTAAGGTGGGTCTAGAGAACCAACTCACAAAAAGTTGTGCTTGCACCTTCTCACACACACACACACACACACACACACACTCAATAATAAACAAAATTATTTGTTTTACTTGTAGAAGATATCAATAAAAGAAAACCTATATGATCTTGGACATGATGATGACTTTGAAGGTAAATATAACCCAAAAGACATGGCCTCTGTACATCTGAAATGTTTGTAAACCTGAACTTCATTAGAAGTGAACATTTAATTTGGACACGGTGGTTTATGTCTGTAAACCCAGCACTCAGAACACAGAGGAAGGATTGCCACAAGCTCAAGGCCAGCTCTCGCTTTAGTTTATTTTTAAATTTTGCTCTATAAAGTACAATATCAAAATGAAAAGGCAAGCTACAGTCTGGGGAAATTACTTTCAAAATATATCTTATAACTTTTCCCAAATATTAAAAAGATTTAAAATTCAACAATAAGATAACAAATAATCCAACTGAAAAATGGGCCAAGATCATAACAGATACTTCACCAAAGAAGACAGGCAAATGGGAAAAAAGGCATAGGGAAAATAAGCTCCACATAGTATGGCATCAGGAAAATTAGAAATTAGAATAAGATACAATTCCTCTAACAGACAGGCCAAAACACACAGCACTGGAGCGCCACTCCCTGATAATGCAGACAGGCCCGAGCTCTCATTCCTCCTGATGGGCATGCAAAAAGTACAGTCATATCAGAATCAGTTTGATGGTTTCATACCAAATTAAATATATTCATATCATGTAACCCACCAACCTTGGTTTTTTTTTTTTTTTGGATTTACCAAAAGAATTGAAACATAGGTCCATACAAAAACCTGCATGTTGATATTGTTACTTTATTTATCACCACTAATATTAGTAGCAACCAAAATATCCTTCAGTATGTGAAGGAATTCACAAACTGTAAATTGATTCACAAACTATAGGTACCATGTGTAATGGAAATTACTCTGTTCTAAAGAGACATGAGCAACAAAACCATAAGAAGACATGGAGATGACTTAAATATCCATTACTAAATTAAAGAAGGCCATTTATAAAGACTGCATGTTCTTGAATAATCCCAACTCTGTAACATCCTGAAAAAAGCAACAATACAGAGACGGTGAAGAAATCAGTGATTGGAATGGTAGCGATTAGGACATTAATGGTAGAACATTAGGACACAGTGAATTTTTAACACAATGAAAATACTCTGCATACTATAATAGTCTAAATTTGTTTAAATCCATAGGACATGCAGCATCAAGAATAAACCCTAAAGGAAACTATGGACAGTGAGTGATTGTGTCAATGTAGGCTCAACAGCCATAAAAAAATGCACTATTCTAATGGGGTCCATTGATCTAGGAAATGCTCTCTGTACACACGTGTAATATATTAGTCAGGGTTCTCTAAAGGAATAGAACTGATAGACTATTTCCCATCTATGTGGGATTTATTAGATTGTTTTACACAGCACGATCTGGGTAGTTAAAAATGGCTGTCTCACACTGAGAGACTGAGGATCCATTCGTTTCTCAGTCCATGAGAGTAGCACTGAGACTCTGGAGGGTTCCTGGAGAGCTTCTGGCCTTCAGTCTCCATGGGGAATCAGAAGAAGTTGCTTCTAATATTGGCAAAGGAATGCCACAGCAACAAGATTAATAAAATTGCTAGGTAGAGGGAAGGCAAGAAGGTAAAAAGCACAGTTTCCTTTCTCCATGTCTTTTTAGTTGAGCTGCCACTAGACAGTGCCATCCACATTTAAGATTGGTCTCCCCACTTCCAATAATCCAATCAAGAAAATCTTTCACAGACGTACCCAGTAATTTAGGTTTTATTTGATTCTAGAGCCAGCCAATATGACAACCAAGATTAAACTTCACAAGTCCATTGCTTGTCAATTTGACACATAAACAAGTCACTGTTAAGCCTTTTTCTTATTTGTCCCAAGATTTCATGTTAATATCCTAATATAAAATACAGTACAACTTTAAAAGTTCCACAGTCTTTAAAAGTTACATAACTTAAAGTTCCCGTGTCTCTTTAAAATAGCCAGTCTCCTAACTGTGGGATCCTATAAGATCCAAATTAAGTTACATACTTTCTTATTCCAGAAGGTAAGAACCAAGATATAGGAACAATCAGATTAAAACAAAATCAAAATCCAAGAGTGTAAACTGGAGTCTTATAGTTCAATTTCTGGCATCTGAGAGTCATTCACAATCTTTTGGGCTAAAAAGGGCTTGGGCAGTTCTACTTCTACAGCGCAGTCATTCATAACATACACAGTTTGACTGATCTCACTTCACACCCACTGCTGTCCTTCATAGTCATCCAAGGTTCTGGGACATCTAATATCCTGGAGTCCACACAGCAACTGAGGCTGTACATCACCTGTGGCCTATCCTGGCTTTTCACAGAGCCAAGTCTCAAGTTTCTCATCATGATCCTTTTATGCCTCTAGAACCAGTACTATGTAGGACTCAAGACATTGCCAATTCCAACTATCAATTCCCACCACCACCAGAGCTTCTGTATGATGACACTGAGAAAATATTTCCGAGAAGATTTACCTCAGTTGATTTTTTCAGTTCCAACTCAACAGCATTCATTATCCCAGTCAACCAAAGTTTTCACTTCAGTCATACAGGTCTTTTGCTAATCACAGATGATTTTTGAGTCCCAGCAGACCAGCAACTACAGATTCTTAAATGAAAATATCACAGAAACAGCCTTGATAGAGACTTTGCTTCCCTCTGAAACTGTACAAGCCAGGCCTCTTACTGTCTGAATTTCTTTGAGCTTTCTTATCTTCCTAGCTCCCACACACAGAACAGATCATTAAGCTCCAAGCACTTAAGGGCTTTTCCAGCCCAAAGCAACAAAACCTTTCCACAATCCTCCCAAAAAGCACCATGGTCAGTTCCATCACAGAACACCCATTCCTGATACCCATTTCTGTTCTAGTTTGCTTTTTGATGCTCTGTTAAACCATCTATGGGAAGGAAATGATTTATTTGACTTACATGCTACAGTCCTTCATTACAGATGCCCACTCAGGAACTTAAGGCAGGACATAGAAGCAGAAACCACTGAGGAATTCTGCTTATTGGCTTACTTAGCTAGCTTTTTTATACAGCCCAGATCCACAAACCCAAGAATGGCACACCCATACTTGGCTGGGCCCTTCCACAACAATTAGCAATTAGGAAAATGCCTCACAGACATGGCCACAGGCCAGGTCAATTGAGGAAATTCTTCAGTTGAGGTTTCCCCTTCCCAGGTAATTCTAAGTTTTTACCAAATTGACAACTGAAGATAATCATGGCACAGGCATATGGAAACTCTCTACATCCTATACTTATTTGGCTGTGAACCTAAATTCTTTTTCAAAATCCTAATGAGCACACACTAGAAAAAAATGATACAACTGACAAGGAGTCCTAGTTTGCTTCACTATTGCTGTGATAAAACACTGAACAAAATCAACCTGGGAAATAAAGGGTATATTTGTCCTGTGTGTCCCAATCACAGTCCATCACTGAGGGAAGCCAAGGCAGGAACTCATGCAAAACAGGAATCTGAAGGCAGGAACTGAAGCAGAAACCACGGAAGAACATTACTTACTGACTTGCTCCTCCGGCCTATACTCAGCCTGCTTTCTGCTTTCTTATCCAATCCGAATCACCTGTTCAGGGGTAACACCACTGCAGAGGACTTGGCCCTCTTACATCATTCAGTCAATCAAGAAAATGCCTCCAGACAAATCCAATGAGGAGATTCCCCAACTGAGGTTCCCTCTTCCCAGGGATCAAGCTGACAACCAAAGTCAATCATGATACAAGGGAATTTAAGTATTTCAGTGATACATATTTTAAAATAATAGCTGGAATATTATTGGTGGTTTTCTAATAGGATGTGGTGGTTTCAGGAGTATCTCCCATAGAATCAAGTACTTGAACAACTTGGTAGCTCTGTTTGGGGAGGGGGAGGGTCACGGAAGCTTTAGGAGGTGTGGCCTAACTGGAGGAAACGTCACTGGGGTGAGTTCTAAGAGATCATAACCTTATCCCAGTTCCTGTTTGCTTTATCCCACTTCCTGTTTGCACTCTTGCTCTCTCTCTTGCTCGCTCTCGCTCTCGCCTTCCAGTGAGTAGTTGAAAATGCTCAGCTATCTGCTCTGGCTGTCTCTGCCATGCCTCCCCTGCCATAATGGACTCTTATCTCTCTGGAACCTTAAGTCCAAATAAACCTCTTCTTTGTGTAGGTTGCCATTGCCAAGATGCTTTAATCACAGCAATATAAAAGTAACCAATATAGAAGTCATATTAATAGCAGCAGAGAAATTGAGAAATATTTTAGAACGTATACAATTTCTAAAATGTATTAATATTTCCCATTGAAATATAATCTAAACAAGATTAAATGTATCCTTACATAGCAATGCCTTTTCATGAATTTTACATTTTATTTTCACAAGATAAAAGACCAAATCCTTTGAGATCCTGCAGCAACCTCTGAAAAACCTCAAGATCAGTTTGATAACAGGCAAAATTTATTCTGGATTTGATTTGGGAACTTCATAACTGTCAAAATGTTAAAAAAATTCTTAGATCTTTTCAAAGTGAGAATTCTCAGTTCTCTTAAACAAACAAGTTAATTTTTCAAAGGTGAACATGAACACCTAATTTTTGCTACTTAGAAGCATCACCAATGGTTTCCTATTAAAAGAAGATCAATAATCCAAAAAAACCTCCATCATTGTGACAGAAACTCAAATTCTAGTTTTGCACCAGCGTACTTTTGAACCTAAGTTCATATTTTAAAAACCTATAAGTGAACATACAGCTTCTTAACTATAAGACTGCTCTCTGCAAGGCTTTGACTTTCTTTATTAGGAGTTTTTATCCTGCTTCTCATTCTGGAACAACCAGTCACTCTACAATGAAATTACTCTCTTTTTAGAGGCTGGAGAGATGGCTCAGCAGTTAAGAAGACTGGCTTCTCTTGCAGAGGACCCAGATTTGATTCCTAGCACTCACATGGCAGCTTACAACCATCTGTAACTCCAGTTTCAGAGGAATTGTTGCCCTCTCCTGGCTGGCCTCTGCAGGCATTGCAGACAATAATGCACTTACATACATACAGACAATATGCCCATACACAAAATATAAATAAATAAATTATATTTTCTCCTAACAAAAATATATTCTATATATTCAAAGCAAGACTGGTGTCATATGCCTATCATTCCATCACTTACAAGACTGAGGCAGGAGGATTCTGAGACTGAGGTGGGCTATGAGACTCTGTCGTAATAAATAAATACACATTCTTGTACACTTTTTCATCTCCAAAATAAATCCTACTTTCCCTTATTATCAGCTATGCATCAGTTTGGGGTTTGGAGTGTGGAGGACTGTGAGGTTTTGTGAGGGTTGTTTTGGGTTTTGTTTTGAGATAGGGTCTCCATTCCATGTAGCCCCAGCCTGGAACTTACTATGTAGACTAGGCTGGGCTCAATCTCACAGAGATGCATTTCTGTCTCTGCCTCCTGAGTGCTAGGATTAAAGATGTACACCACCATAGTCAGCTCGTTCACTTTTAGAAATCTTAATATTCTGATCATAACTTTTAATCATCAATAATCTTTCCTCTACACAGAAACCAGGAAATAAATCACTAAGAATACTCATGAACCGTCTCTCAGGTTATCAGTATTCCGTAGCAAATTTTATTTTGTATCACTTCACAATTTTATAAGTATAGCTGTTTCACAATAAAATTCTCAGTGTAGCAAAAAGAAGTACTCATTAGCTTCTTTATACCAGTATATTCATAAGTACAAAATAAATATAAGAATGTTTGCTTCACCAGTTAATCATCTTAGAAATTATCTAGAAATTTTAACGAATATAACTACTTAACTTAGCATAAGTCTAAAGTTAAAGTAACCAAAAAGTATTTCAGAAACTTACATTTAGATATATTCTCACATTATATAAAGCTAGTCACCATCTTGAGGATTTCCTTGTTAACTTCTTTCAACCTGTTTTGTCTTGTAACTCAAGGAGACTAAAAGTATATGCTCATTTTGAGTACTGAAGCTCAAAATATATAACTGATTTTATTAAAACAATATTAAGCTAATCTCATCTATCAAAATTAATAACATCCCATTTGAATCTGAAAAAAAAACATTTGAGTTAGTTTCTATACCAGGCAATTACAGATTTAATTTATAGGAGCACTTACTCCAGTTAGGATAGAATTCCTTTCTGGGATTTTACAAATGAATTTGGTAATGTCATCTGGAAGTACAGAAATATATATAATATATAAATTATATAAATTTATAAATATAAATATAAAATATATAAATATATAAATTATATATATATTATATATACAGAAATATATAATATATAAATATATATAATATATAAATATATAATAAATACAGTATATATATATAATATACACACATAATCAAACATACAAGAAGATGCAAATAGAGATCTACAATCTTATTTTCTAAATTTTAGATCTTGGTCAACCATAAAAATAAAACACAACTCAGTGTGAGAGTTCAGTTATGTAAGAGTTGGTTCTCGTTTTTTGCTCCATTTCCTACTTTCAACCAAATTATGTTTCTATTCAGTATAAGAATTCATACTTTTTACCAACATTTGTGGAGGAGGCTTTTGAGATTTCCTTTTGACCTGACATGGAACCTTACAAAATCTGTGAACTGCGCTTTGAGGCAAGAGACCAAGAGGCCATTAAGCAGCTGTGGTGGTATTCAGTCCTTGTCTGAGTAGACAAAGTACCCTGTTTCCAATTACCCTTTCTCCTTGTCATCTCAGTGGTTTCTTGGGGGGTTCCTGAGATCCTTATGAGCTCTGATGGGGCAGGGATTCTTGGGAACTAAAGAGGAAGGAAGGGTAGGAAGGGAAAGGTCTGGCATAGGGAAACTGAAGGATGGAGGAGGTGGACGCTTAAAGGTCACAGATCAAACCATGCAAAGGAGCTGATAAGAAGGTGGTGAACAAGGGGACAGCGGGCACAGTGGGAAGGGGGATCTGAAGGAGCCAGTTTGAGAAGATATAAAGTTCATCTTCAAGAAGCCACTGAAAGTCCAGATTAAGTTTTGGACAGGGGATTTCAGGTAATTGAGACATTCCCAGGGAAGAAGAATTAAAGAGATCAGCGAGGTTTCACATAGATGTAGGAAAAACAATTACCAGTTCAATAATCAATGATTTCCACTCAAAACAAGGAACTAGCAAAAACTTCCAGACAGTAACTCCACTGCAGTCAGTGCTGCCATGCACTATAGACTGAGCAGTAGCACAGGAACCAGACTCACCAGCGGATTCCAGGTTAGTCGGCTAGGAGTGAAGACAAAGCTTGAAAGGTGCACACAGAGTTCTGGGAAATATGTCCAAGCATCCAATAATAAATCTGATTCTAGAGGCTGGAGAGATAACAGAGTAGCTAAGAGCTCTGGCCCCTCTTTGGTTTCCAGTACCCACATGGTGGCTAACAACCATCCATAACTCCAGTTCCAGGGAATCCAATATCCTCTTCTGATCTCCATGGGCACCGCATAACACAGATGCACTTACATACATGTAGGCAATATATTCATACACATAAAAATAGATTATTTAAAAAGTGAATCTGATTCTAACAGTGATAGGCATTCTAACTATAAAATAAAAATTTTTAGATACTTGTTAATGGCTCATTACAGATTCAAAACGGAAGCTGCTAATGAGGTTTCTGCAGTGGGAGAAAGAGACCAGTTGAGATTCTGAATACAACCAGGACAAGTGGAAAACTGTGACCAAGTAGGGAAGAAGGATGGGATGGAAAGTCAATCAATTTGCTAGGAGGAAACACAAAGCCAAAGAAATTCTGTTAAGATACAAATGGGGTAAATGGTAATAAACTTGACCAGCTATCAAGTATGACAATAGACAAGGGGTGGGGAATTTCACTGAACTAATTCATTAAGATTCTTATGAAAAATAGACTAAATGAGTGACAAAAACAAAGCCCAAATTCAGGGCCTCATTAGAAAGAAGAACCAGGGGAACAAGAATCATGGTCTGGTCATTCCAGGAAAAAAATGTTCTCAGCCTCGCCTTCCCAGGTGGCCCAGAGAACAGAGACTTGTACCCAAAAAGGTTATTCTCAAGTCTTTAATATCACTGAACCTAAGAGTCCAGAAGGTTCCTGGTCCACAGACCAGGAAAGATAGATTATAGCAAAAGTGAGCAAAAGTAAGATCTACACTTTTATTAGCGTAAGACACACTGAGAGTGCACTCAAAAGGTGGAGTGTGCTGACCCCCCCAACAGTGGAGGCTAACAAGGTATTTGGGGCTTATTATTTTTATTAAAAGTTTGTATGGATATCTGTGGGATGGGTGCCATATTCACGGAGGTATCTTTCCAAATTTTGGTAAACCAGATCTCCCTTTAGGATATTCCTATCAAAACTGCAAAACTGATGGTGTTCTAATGCAGCCGGGGTCTTTGGGGAATGCTGACCTCGCACAGTGCGCATGGGAAATGATCAGTAAGACATCCTCACCCTCACTGGTGCCTTAGTTCCTGATAAAATGGGAAGAAAATTTCTGCAGCTCAAGAATGTTTCACCACAAGGGGCTTTAACAGGCTGCAGATACAGCCACAGCTTCCTAGGTTACCCCACATCTGACTCCTTGCCTAACTGTTCTCATTAAGGCCGCACAGAGTTTGCTTTACTCTGTTTAGGACAGGCTTGGGACACACAACCCCTTCCTTCTTCTCTCTTTCTCCCATTTAAAATGAGAATATCTGATTCATCAATATATTTTGGAAATGCATGTCTGATTTCATAGTTTCACAGTTGAAGAATTTTGTGACAGAATGACTCATACTTGGAAGCTCTCTTATATCTGATTTTGATGATATTTAGATGAAGCTTTGACATTAAAATTTATAGTTGATCTAGAATGAGTTAAAATATTGGGAACTGAGACAGAATACACTTTGCCAGAAAGAGGGACATGAACATGGAAAACATGGAGCATATTACAATGAGCTGAATGTTTGTTTGTGTCCCTCTATAATTCACAGGCTGAAGGCTTAATCCCCAATGTGATACTTAGAACTGGGACTTTGGGAAGGGCTACTAGGATTAGATCAGGTCAAAAGAATAATGTTCTCATGATAGGATTATTGAATGATTATCTCACTTAAAGGTGAGAGTGCAAGTGTACCACTGTATAAACACAAAGCAAGAAACTAGCCATCAACAAGCCACGTTGAGGCCCCCTCACCAGCAACCAAACCGGCCAGCCCCTTGATCATGAACTTACCAGCTTCCCAGACTATAATATATAAATTTCTGTTGTTTAAACCACCCAGGATATGGGTTGTTATTTATAATATCAGGATAGAGACTAAGACAGTGGCCACAGGTCCCTGTAACACTGGGGAGTTCTGATACAATGCACACCGACAGGGTGAGCTCCTTCTGGACTACACACAGTGCCAGCCACGTCATTTTCTCTGCTGAGGCTGAGAGATAATGACAGGAATGAAGCAGGTGACTAGTAGTGAGTGTGGGAAAGTGACAGAGTGGCAGGGCGGCCACACAGATCCTAAGCCACAGGCCTTATTGCTCAGCAACTCCCCACACTCTCTTCACGATCCTGTGTTCCAGTTTATAATCAATTCCTGTTTTCAGCTGAAGCACCATTTTTTATTTAGTCCCTTTCCTTTCTTTCCCTCTTCCAGGTATACTAGTTGCTATGGGAACCATGACGCTAATTCTAGGGGGGGCTGTCTAGAGAGATCCATAAGCACAGAGGAAAAGAGATTTAATCTTGAGGTTTGAAATACAGACCCCAAATTGGAAAATAACAGACGTAAGCATGTGGGCCTTCAACCTCAGAAATACATCCTGTGTTGGACCAGTTCACCCCCTCGGGCACATAAGTAATAAAATTCTAACAGTAAAATCACCCAACAAAGGCAGAGTTTCCTGTGCTATCTTTCACTGGAGCTTTTTACATAAACTAATTCATCAAGGAAAGGGCTTTTCATAAAAGCATCTGACTGAAGGGTTTATACTTTCTTCTCTCTCAGAAGCAGGCCACAGTTAATCTCTTACAAACCACTGACTTGTTGGCTATGGGTGCATTGCCTTCTTCTAAATTTTGTCTGATTGGAGCTCTCAAATCTTCCAAATTTCTCAATCAGCAAGAGGGGGTTTTCCCAAAGAACTTGTCAAAAGGCCAGGTCTTGATTCGTCTTGAGTCACTGTCTTCCTAGTACAGTGCCATACCTAAGTCTCTGTGTTTGACTCCCTCTCTCTCTCTCTCTCTCTCCACACACACACACACACACACACACACACACACACACACACACATACACACACACCTTCCTGATGATGGCCTCTGTACTGGTTAGCTTCCATTAACTTGAGACAAACTAGATCGCCTGGGGAAAAGGAACTGCAGGGGCCATGCCTGTGTAGTATTTTCTTGATTGCCAGTTGGTGTAGGAGGATGCAGCCCACCGTGCCATCCCAGGACAGCCCGGCCTGGTCTGTGTAAGAAATACAGCTGAACAAGCCAGAGGAAGCAAGCCAGTAAGCAGCGTTCTGCCGTGGTCCCCACTTTAGTTCTTACTTCTGGATTTCTGCTTGAGTCCCTGCCTTGATTTCCCTCAGTGATGACCTCTGACTTGGAAGTTAAGTCAAATAGACCCTTTCATCCTAAGGTTGGTTTTGGTCAGTGTTTTATTAAAGCAACAAGAAACCAAGCTAAAACAGTCTGACTGTGAGATCATCTTCATCATAAGCCCAGAGTACCTCCATTTGTACTAGTTCAACTCAGCATCTTATTCTTGGCCCTTTTGTCCAATACAACTGGATATCTGAAGCTATGTCTCTAGAGAGATAGAGACATAGATACAGGTGAAATTAATGTTTAGAAGTTCTTTTATCATTACGAATGTTCTAGGAATCGCAGTAAAGCTTATGTACACTCCAATTTATTTAGCCCCTCCTGTACCTCTTAAACTTTTGTACTGAAGAGAATAAATAGTATCTGGCCATGTAACAAATTCATGTTCTCTACTCTCCAAATTCTCTGGAACTGTATCTTGAAATTGTAGGATCAGGTTAAAATGTTCCAGGTTCTTCCTACCAGTGAGTGGATGAGGCAACATTAGCCTTCTCAGTGGGTCCAAGGTAGGAAAATCTGAGCTCTACCAGAGCCTATGAATAGAACTGAGTTCCAATATGGGGCTGGAATTAGGGAGAAAAGCCAGGGGTACGGCCTACAGCTAGAAACATTCAGGAGTCATTGTATCCTTATATTCTTTGATGGTTCCACATGCACATGCAATGAATTGTGATCATTTTCACCCCATCGCCCTTCCTCATCCTCTTCTCGCTCATGCTGAAACTTCTCAACAAATGCCTGTGTGTGTGCGTGTGTCTGTGTGTGCAGTGTATGTGTAGTATGTGTGTCTGTGGGGGGTGGTATGTGTGTCTGTATGTGTGATGTGTCTGTGTGTGGTATGTGTCTGTGTGTGGTATGTGTCTGTGTGTGGTGTGTGTGTGTGTGGTGTGTATGTGGTATGTATATGTGGTATGTGTGTCTGTATGTGTGATGTATGTGTGTCTGTATGTGTGATGTGTCTGTGTGTGGTATGTGTGTCTGTATGTGTGGTGTGTCTGTATGTGTGATGTGTCTGTGCGTGGTATGTGTCTGTGTGTGGTATGTGTCTGTGTGCGTGGTATGTGTCTGTGTGTGGTGTGTGTCTGTGTGTGTGGTGTGTATGTGGTATGTATATGTGGTATGTGTGTCTGGGTGGTGAGTTCCCCACCGAATTTAATTAGGATTGTTTACATAAACATGGGTTTGAAGGTGCATGAAAGAGAGCAGGCACTGGAAACCAGCAAGAAGCTGTAAGCAAGGAGCCACCTGGGAGAGTCACTGAGGCCTTTGGTGTAGCAGTCCCTACTAGACAGCAGGAGGAAGATAGATGGGGCAAGCACCGTAACCTGTCTCTCCTGCTCTCTGTTTCCCTGTTTCCTCCCTTTGGCTGCACCAGTCCAGACCAGAGAAAACACGAGAGCTAGAGAATCCTTAGAGGTCACCAAAAATCAGGTGAAGAAAGGAGGAAGATCCAGAGAGGTGGAGAATATTCAGCAGCCATTTTGTTTGCAAGCCTCTAAACGAACCATTGCCCACAAAGGATTCACGTGCACTCATGTAAGTCCTAGAATCTTGAAGCTTCACTTTTCTATTGAACGAGAGACGGGGGGAAAAAAAGAAAGAAAAATGCTACGAAACAACGTGACCACCAACTCCAGCGACTTATTGGTGCTTCTGGGAAACTGTACTCTGCACAAGACTTCTAAGTTTTCGGTTTTGCATGAAGTTCTTGAAGAAGTCATCATAGTCACAACTATAATAGCTAATATTTGTTGCACATATCCTATGCCTCTTTCTGGAAAACCTTGGCTAAATCAACCCAATCCTCACAACCCTATGAAATGAACAGCATTTGGGTCCCTATTTCCTAGATGACAGAAAATGAATGACTGATAAATGGATAATTACAAACCAAGCCCGTGATACCCAATCCTGAGCACAGAAAACCTGACTCTAGAATCCTCACTCTTAAATCCTATACCTGCCTGTCTTCTCCTTGTTCATTGTCACACAGCTGTGCTGCTTAACCATTCTTTCCATGTTAACAGCATCTGAACAGTTGCAAAAGCAGCTCCCCAGATTTCCACAGCTCCATAGCTAAAGGGAACAGCAGTGACTTGTTTTATTAGTGAAGAGCTGCGTGCCATGCAAACGCATATAGGGATGTGCACAGGTACATTTTACCAGAGAGGAGCATGCCTGAAGGGACCGGTACAGGGGTGACAACGCATCTCCTGTCCGTCTGTCTCCATCTCTTTCAGCCTCAGTGCACCTTCCCTTGCATGCAAATTAGTGCTTTAAGAGACCAAGAAAAAACTCAGCCAAGAACTTGCCTTCTAGGTGTGACCAGAACAGATGGAGGGAAGAGGGATGTCACCTCTAAAATCTAAGTGGCCTTGCCCACGTTCTGTGAGTTCAGAAACTCTGCTGTTTTCTTTCAGAATAGCACGTGGTAGTACTGGGTACAGGAGATGATGTCTGGTTTAGAATTCTTAGACTAAGTAATACATGAGGAATAATTTCTAATCCATAGGAATTGTCTAGAGCCAACAAGAATCTGTCAAATGGAATGAGAGTCACTGCTATGGAGAAACCCTTACAATTTGAAGTTTCTGAATTTGTGAGGTTGGGGAGAGGGTTCCAAATGCTAAACATCAAGAATTCCTTTCTTCTCCCTCCACAATGCATGATTCCACACTCCAACCACTCACATGAATGCTACCGCGCTGAGCTTTCCTTAAGAACTAAGCTGTGACTAGAACTATGGCTTGAAATATTAGAAAAGAGTGGGGCTCTCGAGGACAGCAACTGCAGAATGTTGGAGGGCTGCGTTTTTCATTGCTGGGTTAGGAGTGTAATTTTGGTGCCTTGGGGTACAAGGACATGTCACCAAGAAGAATGTGCTCCAGCCATTGTGACTCACACAAAACGCCCCCAGAGGACTGCATGGTTCTCCTTTCTCTTGTTCTGTAAGGCAGACTGATGGAGTAAAGGGTGCTCAAGTCAAGGTATTTCTGCTTTGCGTCTACTTCCGGGCGGAATCAGTTCCTAGTTCCTACAGCGCTCTTTCTCTCTTCAAGGTGCCCCTTTGCACCTTGAATGAATCAGCTAGAAAGTAGAGGAGTGATCCATTAATCCTTTTCTGTGACTTAGGTTCCACATCTGCAAATGCCTGACCACCTCAGCCTGAACTCTTCCCAACCTTCTCTGGTTTCCTCACTGAAACCTCTCCTGCTCTACCAGATTGCTCTCTCCCTGCAGTTTGTCACGAACCCCTTGACCACCTCAGCCTGAACTCTTCCCAACCTTCTCTGGTTTCCTCACTGAAACCTCTCCTGCTCTACCAGATTGCTGTCTCCCTGCAGTTTGTCACGAACCCCTTGGAGGCAGGTATGTGACATTCTTTTCCAGAATATCACATAATGGCTCTCATGGTCAGCACAAAGGTCTACTAACTTAATACAACTGAATTGCATGGAGGTTTGAAAAACGCAGGGCTAATAAGAGGCTTTCCGAGGTCTGTGCTTCTCTCTCATTTGAAATGCTGGTGTTAGTGATTCCCACTTTCCTCTGAAGAAAGCACACTTGAGTGTTTCCAGAGGAACAGCTCTCTGCTCAGGTATAACAAATCTCACTTGCTTCTTCACTGAGCCTCACTGAGCTCATCAAACTCGGTGGGCTTGCCCTGTGACAGCTACCCAGGCTGCCTTGTAGAATGCACTTCCTGAGATGCACAGTGAATAATGGTCAGTCTCTGTAGGTATTCATCACCAAAATCAGCACAAACCACAGCCTAGTGTGGTTCATAGAGCAAACTGCCTGCCCCTGATTCAAGTTTTGAGTAGCCACCTTTAATAGACAAATGTAGGTACATTCATGAGAATGTCTGTCAATAATCAAAGATGTCACCCTCCACATGGATTTGAAGGGAGTTTCATCATTAATACGAGAATTATGTCCTCCGTCATAAAACAAATCCAAGAGCAGAGACACTAGCCACACAGTTATGTGACCAATAACCAAGGGGAGCCTTTTTCCCTGCTCTCCTGAAGACAGACAGATATAGAATTATGTTCTAAGGAAAGCTCCCAAGAAGCCAGACAGTGGATGGGATGATGAAAGAATAACAGGATGTGGGTCAGGTGCAGAATATGACACATCTTTGAAAAAGAGGGCAATATGGTTGAAAACATAAGTTTGTGCCAGACTGTGGAGTACATTGGGCACAATGCTTGAACACCAAATGACACATGGCTCTCAATATCAGCTATCAACAGCAAATGAACTGCTTCTAATATAGTGACCTTCCTTTATTAGAAGTGTGTCTGTTAACACCAGCTCTGCTAGTATGAGCAATCAGAGGCTTCCTGCTCTCTACAGGCAATGATCACTACAGTCCAGAGGACAGCAAGATGTGCTTAAATACAAACTACACACAAAATTTTAAATATCTAATCTGAAACAAGGAAGGTAAATTATCTCAATAACTTCCCTGGTTACATATTAAAGTATTTTGGATATGTTGATTTAAATAAAATATATTTTGAATTAATTTTGCTTATTTGATTTTACTTTTAATATGGCTACTGGAAAAATTTTAATACCAGTTAAGTCAATACTCTTCAAACTTTGGGGCCTCGAAAGATTTCATGTCTGCCCTATATAAGAATGAAAATGTAACATAATGTGAAGGCTGCCCTCACCTTCCCTATAGGCCATGTGGGTCAAAGGACCTGCACACACCCCAAACTTTGAGTTCATTAATTATGAAAGAAGAAAGCCATACCTTTTGTATTCACATATTATTTATTGGAAAAAATACTTTTTCTCTTGAAATTATCTGATCTAGTATATGGTTCTCAGTAAAATCACAAAGGGGCTCTGTCCCATTCAGATATCTCAGGGGTCTTTTGCATAATGTGTCAATAGGCAGAAACTGTGAGGGGCTGGGAAGAATTTTTAAAGCTGCCCCAATGATTATGAATGGCATAGAATTTCCGTAGTCAAACATTCTAAGTCTTCTTCAGCCTTTTTTCTGTTTGTACAACATTTCCTGTGGAACTCATTACACAGCAAATTCCAGCACCAAAGAATCCAATGCATCACGTCTGGGAAGAGCCTGAGGCTAAGCCCTACACCAGATCTGATGCAGGTGACTGAGGACCACACTTAAACAAATGCCATTATGAAGATAGGGAATGCTGCTCCCCAGTACGTAGATTGAGAATCTTCACCAGCACTGAACCAGCCAAGCAGAAAAGTAAGAGAGAAGAAAAAGGAAAGCATTAAAGAATGTGATAGCCCATGTCAATTTTTAAAAATAAAATTTTTTATTGGTATTTGTTCTTCCAAAAAATATCAAAATAAGCTCATAGGAAATCACGACTGTGTATTTGACTTAAGTATCTTTTATTTATATTTTGATTCAGGATGTTTTTCTATTATTTTTTAATTACATAATAAGGAGTAAAGTCAATACTCTTTTCAGACCTCGGGGCCTGAATGTCTGCCCTATCTAAGAATGAAAATGTAACCTAATGTGAAGCTGCCCTCACCTTCCATAGTCCATGTGGGTCAAAGGACCTGCATACACCCCAAACTCTGGGTTCATTAATTGTGGAGGAAGAAAGCCACCTTTTGTATTTATATATTACTTATTTATTGGAAAATAAAGTATTTATTTTTAATCATTGAAAGGGAAAATTATATTCCAAGGAAGACAGAAGTAGGAAACAGCCTCTAGGCAGCCTTCTTCTGTCATTAAACACCCACGTTGAGGGCCCTCTGGCAGAGTCTGAAGGGACAGTTAGCAAGAACCACATACCACCATCAATACTTTAGAAAACTACTTCCTGTCTACAGAGAGCATATGTTCAGTGACTAAGCTTGCTTGCCTTGAGCTACTCTCAAGTCCAGGCCCTAGACAACTATCTCTGTGTTCTGGTAACTTCCAATTCATACCAGAGCTGAAGCCTTACATTTTCCACATTAAAATCAATTTCCTAAATGATCATAAATCTTCTGACAGATCTCACTTCTTTTAATGAACAAGTACCTCACTTCTCCTTGTTCGCCTGTTATTAAGCCAGGGATTCCCAGATGGGTTCCTGCCTCATACTCAGCTAATGACCCTGCTGTAAACATAAGATCACTCACAGCCATGAAAAATATCCAACGAGACCACTCTGAGTGTCCAAGGGGCACACATGGACTGTCCCAGATGGCCTCTATGTGCCATACCCTAACGTCTCTTTGTTGCCCAGATTTCAACAGTCATCTGATGCAGGGAGTATATCTGTAAACAATGCTTTCCCGTTGGGAAAATCATTTCTGTTCATGTCCTCCCCATGAACCCAGCTGCTACAACATCTCCCAATGGGACCACCACTGAAACAGGGAACCTGAAACAAATGGCAGAGAAAACTCATTTTAGATCAGATTAAATTCTTTCTACTGAAATCCAGTTTCTTCTGGACCTACTAGTTGGGGATGGATATTGATGGAGGTGAATATCAGAGAACTAGATACAAAGGCATTGAATGGAAAAAGCATACCACCTGTGAGCCTTAAAATCAGACTGGAATGCTCTAACTCCGACAGGAGAGGGGTAAAAAACTGACAGTTTGCTGCTCCCTGCTGGTCCACAGGAGTGCTCACCAACAGGGCAGCTGTGGTGCTCAAAGGCACTTTCAGAGTTGGACCTCAGAACCATCATTTCAAGCATGAATTCAACAAGCATTTGCTGTTGTGTTCTGTGCCCAAATCCACAAGGGAAATAAAGCTAATTATGGCAAAATTCCCTACATTTGTGAGTTTAAATCTATTTCACCAGAAAACAGGGTGCAGAGAATTGAGTGAGACTGAGGGCTAAGATCTCATCTCATTCATTGCCAAATCTTCCAAAAAAGGGGGTTTGGTTCTCAATGTGCTGGAATGATTAGGAGCCTCCCGAGGAAGATGTACATGCTCTAGCAACTTCTGTTTGATTAGAAAACCATGAATGTGGCACACAAGAGCTGATCCTGGAAAAATTTAGATATTCCTACCTCTGCCTTCTATTTTCTTTATGATCTTTAACCTTTTGTGTCTGTTTTTATCATATCTAGGTAACCACTGGTCCTGGAATAAAAGGTGGGAATCATACAATAAAGTTATGCCATAGATATAACATTAAGTAATTTCCAAGTATGTTTATATCAAAGGACATGGAAGGGAAAGGAAAGAGAGGAAGGGAGAACGTGGCATAAAGCACGTGAACTGGCTTAAGAGCAAATGCACAGGGAATCATAGGGTAACTGATGTTCAGGGGGGTGCTGATGCCCCCAGATTTGGACTTCCCCATGTGGATTTAATGGATGGTCATCAACATCATTAGGGCAGAAACATGCTTGCAAGGGATGCTTCTAACTTCACATTTAGGGATGAAATAATCTTAAGAAAATTATTTAATTTCCTTGTGTCTATTTCCTAGCTTGTAAAATAATCGCAATAATGTCCCCTTCTCAGAGGGGAGGACATTCAAACTTGCAAGGGAGCAGTATAAAAAGCATTCCATTATTATTACATAAATTATGATAATTTGAGGAATTAAGTATGTAAAGCAGAACAGTATCTGATATATAATGCATGGTCAATAAATTGTACAGACCTGTGCATTTGTTCGGACCTGTGCGTTTGTGTGCTTCCATTTGCCTTCTTCTGCCACATACTTATAATCAGATGATCAGGCAATAAATTAAAGTTACTACTGAGCATTCAGTAACTCTGCACAGCTAATAGTTCAGTCTGTGGTCTAGAATAATAACCTACTACTTGTCTCTTGAGAGATTTTTTTTCATGATTTTATGAAGCACAAACATAGGCCACAGGACCTGAGCCAAGAAGAAAACCCAATGAAGTAACAAATAGGTCATTTCAACTGCTGAAGACAATTGGGGAAACTGAGAAAGTAAAACCAGCTAGTCAAACTTTCAGGAGTGGGAGAAACCATTTTAGATGTACTATGCTGGAAAGCCATTGTGCACATGCACACACACACACACACACACACACACACACCCCATACACACACACGCTCCTCCTCAAAAAGTAACCAAGGTTTAGAAAGCTGGTTCTCCTCTGCAGCATATAAATTTTGTAAGCAGTAGCCACTGTAGACCTGTTACACCACCGTAGTCATGTTACACAATCGTTTGGAAAATCTCAATCTTGCCTCAAAATACAAAGGAATGCAGTTGATAAAAAACTGAATTGAGAGTTTAAACCCCAAACAATTACAGTCAGATAAAGAATGCTCTGGAATTGGTGTCACTTGCCTTGATCCAAACAGGGAAAGGCAAAGTAGAAGCGAATCAGGACATGAGCAGCACAGCCATGACAACAAATGGGTGCAAACAAAACCAGGAATGAGGCCTTTCCTGCAGTTAATGGATTGTTCAACCTTAATGAGAAAGGATATTGCAGCTGCATATTATTTATAATGTATATTATAGATGTATTTAAATCCATCAGAGAAATTGAATACAGACCCTTCTAAGGTTTCTTTCAATCTCAACTCATGATTGATATGCTCTATATAAGATCTCAAATTTTAAAACAATCCCTTTAAATTGAAAACAACAACTAAATCCATTCTTGGTTGAGTGTGTGGAACATTACACATCCTCTCCTTTAGGTATTTTTATGCACCAAATGCAATTTTCAGATAATCAGACTGATAAACAAATCTTAATGACTCTGTTATTAATGCTGGATTTCTGACTCAGTGAACATCAGAGAAATTAGTCATCAAAATGACATCAAGAGAAAAAAAATAAATTAAAAAGTGTCAAAAAATCAATTCCATGGCTTCAGGCTCACTATTAATGTTTTGGCAATTTGTGAAAATGCAGTTCCCATATAAAATGTAGGATAAGCCTCTTCTCAACTCACTTGGAGAAGCATGACAAGCTTTCCAGTACCAATTCTATTGAACGTCCTCAGTATAAGAGTATTCAGTTGCCTAGTGCTTTATTGATTCTTATATATTATATTTTATGGCAAATCTTAAAACAAACTCTTTAGATATAACAACGCTTGTTATTCGGTTTGGGTTTTACTTGGTTTGTAGTGTTGAAGATCAAGTAATCTACAACTGAGCTGTACCCCAGCCATGACTGTAGTCATTTTTCCAATAGTCTTTTTTTTTAATTTTGAATTTTATGTGTATGAGTGTAATGGCTGCATGTATGTAAGTGCACCAGTGTCATGCAGTGCCCAAGTCAGAAGAGGTCAGAAGAGGTCAGAAGAGGGTGCTAGAACTGGAATTATGGTTGTTAGCTGCCATGTGGGTATTAAGAATTGAACTCAGGTTCTCTGCAAGAGCAGCCAGTGCTCTTAACTGCTGAGCCATGTTGCCAGTCCCCAAGACAGTGCTTTTTAGAAGTAGGAAGAACTGTCAGATTTCCAACTCTCACTTTTATCATAAAGGGAAGCTAGGGTGACTTCAAGAGATCAGGGTATTCCATCTTATGCTCATTTAAAATAATGCAGGAAAGGGAAAAGTTAGTTTCAGTTTAGATTGAGCAGGAATATCCAGTCTAATAGTGAGGTCGAAACTGCTCACTAATGAAGTGCTCAGTCAAGCCGGGATACTGAATACTTTTGACCCATGACAGACCTGAGGAAACACCAGGTCAGCCCTTCTTTCCTGACCTACATAGAATCTAGCTAAAATCACCTAACAACTGTCTCTCACATCACAGGCAGTCTCTCAGGAAAGGCCCTTCAGCACCTACATATCAGAGCTGAGAGGACAAGTGTCACAATGAGGTCCTTAGAAGTGGAAACAAAGGAAGACTCTGAGAGAAGCTCAAACTCAGCACTGCTCCTTTGAAAGGCTGAGAGAAAACATTTCCAAGGAAGAAAAAAGAACTTTTTCTCTCTATCCCATCACCTAGGAAGCCACAGTATTATTTCCTGGTAGAATTCCAACTGTGACCCCAGGTTAATTGTGAGGAGAATGTGACCCCACAAAGATCTGAGGTTTCCTATTCCAGATGAGTCTGCTTTTTAAAAAAGTCTTTCCATTGCTTTGCTTTTTTTCATGTCCCAATTCTTGCCTCAGTTACAGGAAAATTCACATCGCAGGGGTAACATAACATGAGAAGATGATGCAGGGATCTACCCTGCTTTTCCTTTGGGGTCTATACACAACCCAAGGGTCTGCAAGGACAGTGAAAGATGCTCCTGCTTCTGGTGGGTATACAGGTAAGGTAGAAGGACAAGAAGAAACCAATGACTACTAAACCTCCAATAAACCCTGAAGAATAAAGAAAATACTACTGATATGTGAAGTGGGTACTGGAAAACAAGCTCTGTTATCAATAATTGGCAATAAATGGTAAATTCTTCAGCAAATGTTATTTACAAATTCCAAGCCACGTATACAATGGATGAGTTGGGGGATTCATGGATGATAGTCAAACTGACCACTTGCTGTCTTGTCCATGGTGCATATGAGCTATTGTAGAAAGGGGGCTCCTACTGTAATTCAGAGCAGCAGGTAACAAGGCTACAAGTAGGAGCAACAGTCCTTCCTCCCTGGGAAAGAAGTGTTTTATGGCAGACCCAGTATGTGTATATTGTGAGCCAAACCGCATGTTCTACATTTCTATCCTGTGAAATGGCTATTTGTGCCTAAGTGTCCCTTTCAGTCCCCCACTTCTCAAAGCTTCTATCTATTTTCGCATTTACTCTTTCAAACAATAAGTGTGCCAGCCGCTGTACGAAGTGCTGGAAAGTCTAATCGTATCCTCAAGTACCTAAATTTTACCAGAACTTTCATTTCAAAAAGAAAATGATTCACCGGGTATGGTGACGCACGCCTTTAATCGCAATACTTGGGAGGCAGAGGCAGGCAGATCTATGTGAGTTCAAGGCCATCCTGGTACATAGAGAATTCCAGGCCACCCGGGGCTACAGGGAGACCCTTTCTCATAAATGTAAAAAGAAAAACGAAAATGATTCCCCAAGTGGAGCTATACACAAGCACATACATATAACATACATAAGGAGGGGACAGAATGAAAACTAAGCACACACAGCAGTGCCTGTCGATCTGGGAAGTTCCAAAGATGTCAGAGACACAGGATGAACTGTTTGATCTGAAACCTGACGCCTGGGGAGGCTGTCAGGTCAGCAATGGCACAGAACACATTAAAGAAACAGAATCTGATCTAGAAGCACAGGACAGCAGAGCTACGCAGCAACTACAGATGCTGTGGCTACCCACTTTTTCTTATTTCTTCTTTGATTGACCTCTTGGAAGACAATAATTGATTTCATACAAATTAATTTATACAATGTGAGAGTGAAAATACCAGGTTAGTGTTCTAGCTCGGTAGCTTGGTTTCTTTGCTGCTATGATAAGCATCATGACCAAAAAGCGATGTGCAGAAGAAAAGGTTTTTTTATCTTATGAGCTGCAGTCCATCATCAAGGGAGCCAAGGCAGAACACAGGCAAGAATCTGGAGGAAGGAACTTAAACATAGATCATAGATACACTCTACTTACTGCCTTGTTTCCCTGATTTGCTCAGCTAGTTTTCTTATATAGCCCAATTCACCTATCCAGAGATGGTATCATCCACAGTGGGCTGGACCCTCCTGCGTTAATTGCCAATCAAGAAAAGCCCTACAGACATGCCCACAGGCCAGTCCAATGGAAGAAAAAATGAGGTTCCATCTTCCCAGCTGTGTCAGGTTGATAACTGAAGCTAACTATTACAGCCAGAAAGGCTTTTCATGAGCATTATCAGTGATAGCTGGGGCTGGACTCAGAGAGTTGAACAGTGGAGAAAACTGGTCCTCAGGTGTAGCAGATATGCCACAGACATGGGTAGGAAGGCAGCCCAGAGTATGGTGGTCGATGAGAATCATGTAGGTCAGAGACACCAAGGCACAATGTCTGGCACAAAAAGAAGCACCCAATCCCAGATTCTATTACTGTCTACATTACTAAGATGATCTGGGAGTATGCTCCATAATTATATTATTAATTCTGCTGCCCATTAGTATTAAACACAAACACACACACAGTTCTTACATTTTCTCTGCCCCTTTTCTATGATGTTCCTTGAGCCTTGAGTGTAGAAGTTGCATTGTAATATGTCACTTAGGGCTGGACACCTCACAGCCACATTCTCTGCATTTGACCAGTTGCAGAACTTTGTAATAATCTCCATCTGTTGTGAAAAAGTTCTTTGAGTGGTGAGAGGTACACTTGTCTGTGAATAGTGTATTAATTCTTTGAGAATTTTATGCAATGTGTTTGTTCTCTCTTATTTCTGAGAATTTCACATGAGTATTGTCTTTGCATTGTTTCCACTGCCCCCATTCCTCACCAATTCCTCCCCCATCCTCCCACACTCTTAATTTCTTATCTTCTTCTTTTATTGTTATATACATATATAAATATATACATATAATTAAGAATTTATTAACAAATTAAACATATCTGCCTACTGTGAAAACTCAGTATGTATTTTTACATAATGCATATTCACATATGTATACATTTCCAACTATAACATTGTAGAAAATGAAAAATACCATATAAGTCGTTGTGGTTGTGTTAAGTGGCATATTGATGAAAGCATTTTTTTAAACATTGATTCCTAAGAAGTTTTATCTTTTTTACAATTTGTCATTATTTTGACAATACCTAGCAGAGAAACGTTCTATGCCAATTTATATGTTTTTCCTCTTTAAATAACATGAATGCTGCTATTTGGCTTGCCAAAAAAAACAAAACAAACTGAAGAAGTCAGACATTTTAGACACCCTCTCCAAAATGAGGCCTTTCTATTAAGGGTCTATCATCAGCTCTATGGGGAAAAAAAAGTAGCCACCTGCATACAATGAACTTTGTGTTACCCAGTAATAAATGAGTGTATGTGTATGTGTGTGTGTGTGTGTGTGTGTGTGTGTGTGTGTATATGGGTTAGGAATAAAACCATGTCTCATTCATGTAAATAAGTCTCAGAATAGGGCAACATCAGATTCTTTTTTTCCATGCCAACATTGTTTGTTAAACACTAATTTACTAACACCGATATCCAGTAGACAGAATTCCAGGCCATCAATGGAAACCTCTTGAGAAGAAATAGTCTCTAACCAAGGGAGAGAAGACACAGTCTATACTATGTCAGCATCTATTAATCTGAGAGCGACAGTCACGGAGTCAAATATCTCTAGAGCCTATTCTGTACCGGATGTGTTGTTCCAGATGCTAGAAATGGAGGGATGAGACCCACAGGAAGCACTGCCCGCTCATTTTCCAAGCTTCTCCTTTCTTACTCCAGCTCTCTGGTTCACCAAACTAAGGTGTGTTTGGATATGGAGGCTGCTCTGATGAGCCACCCAGATCCTCCCTTGAGAATGAAGGACCAGAACAGTTGCCATACCTCCTTAGAGCTTTGAATTGACTGGGGGTGGGGAGACGTTTCACCTAAAATCAGACCACCCTCCAAGGCAGCCCATACTCAAAGACTGAGTGATGTGGGAACATGTCATCTCCAGAATTCCTCATCAACTGATCCAACTGATGCATATTTCTTTCTCCCTCTTCTCTCTCCCTCCTCTCTCTCCCCCTCTCTCTTCCTCCTCTTCCTCTCCCTCCCTCCCCTGTTCTTTCTTTCTGTTTCTCCCCATTCCTTCATCTTTTGTCCATAAGAATCTATCTCAAGACCATTATCAAAGACAGTCCATGATAAGTTCCTGTATTTCTCCTCTAATCTTATAATCAGCCTTGCAGAGAGCTCAGTTTTCAACCACTGGTAACAGGAGTAAGAAAAGAAATGTCAAGATGAGAATTTCAAAGCAGCTGGCCTGCCCCTGTGGCTGACAGTGAGGTCCTTACCACTGATTGGTGGGGTGCCACTTCTGGTCTCTGCACCAGGGAAAGGTGTACCTGCTGGAGCTTCTTCCAGTGACCAGGAATGCACAGATTTTGTGGAAGAATGGGGGAAATAGGAACCATAAGGACATTGAAATTCGGTGGTTACTGCCATCTGTTGACACACTAGAAAAAGATCGCAAAAAGCCGAGATGAATAAATTGACAATTAAAAGCTAAATATAAAAGGCGGAATACTGCCTTGGTAGCAAATAAAGGAATTCTTATCCCCTTGGAAGGAAAGCAGGAAATAAAAAAAGGAGTCCCATGGAAAAACAATCAAGTTCCAAAGAAGCTTAAATGCCAACCAAGACAAATCAACTATCCCACAATTAGAATTTCTGATTAGAAAGAATAGGGTGCAGGCACATGAATGGGGACTTCTAGGTTAATTAACCCCAATATATAGACTCTCCAGACTCCTCCAGCTCTGTGCCTATGAAAGAGGCCCCAACCCTCCCGGTAAAGGGCTTGCACTCAGTTTCACTGCAAGGACCCTTGGAAATGGTGCAAACACCTGGCTAGGATGAACTCTAGAAATATTAAAAAGGTTATTATGGCCCCAGTAAGATAGAGCTACTGAACTCACCAGAAGGCAATGAAAGAAGGGTTTCAAAGACAGAGATGGGATATGTCAAAACGGGCATATGTGTGTAGGGCCAGAAGTCTCCCAGATTACTGCTTCATAGGAGGGCTGGGGGATATACCATTTACCAGGGTGAGAAGAAATGTCTACAGCACGGAGCCACAGCATCAGTACGAAGTAGGCAATAGCTTCTCCACATAGGCCACGGCAGAATGTAAACGATGCAGAAATTGATTAACAAAGCTTGCCAAAAGCACGCCAGATTGTTGAAATGGTGGTGGCCATGTGACCCGGCAGGGGAGAAGCTAGGGGATTACTGTAATGAGTAGTGACAGCGAAATGAGGGCGAGAGGGGTTCTGGTCTGCAGAGATGGTCACTGGGGGACACCTTCCTAGGAGTGAGTTAGATGGGAATTCACAGGGCTTGAGAGCTAGTCTATCAACTTGCTAATCAGGAGTCTGAAAGCTGTCCTCCACCATCTCCAGACCTGAGCCAGGCTCCAGAATGAGAATCTAAGAAAAAGCCAGACCCCAGGAGGAGGACCCAGCAACACCATGGTTAAGTTTACCAGGAATGATTGATTATCCAGTCTCTTCCCAAAGAGACTTCTTAGGTAACTATATGCTTAAGAAAGGGAAACCTTGGAGACTATCCGAATACTCAGTCCACATCAATGGCTGATCCACATAGGAATAGAAAATGCCTAGATCCCAACTCTAGGGAATTCCGAAGGACCATCCCAGGCGCACAGCTCCCATGAGAATAGCTGAGGGACTTTGAGACTTTTTGGTATATTGCATCTCATCTCTCCGCCCAATCCTACTTCCTTCTCTCCTTTTCACAGATGTTGATTGCCAAGTTACATCATATTGGGTGCCCTGCAAGTCAGTCTTCTCAGAGCTTCACCAATCTGTAACACTGGACAAATCTGGCAGGAAGTGTGAGGCTCACTGTACAGGGCATCTTCAATTAACTGTTCACATACCCCCACCCTCCTTCCTGCCTATAGGCAGCATCTTCTCAGCACCAGAAGATAAGATGGATGACTGAAGCAATTGACCTGGCCCCCTTATAGGCTAGCCACAAGTTGGATCATGGCTACAGTCCTCTGAAAACCCTGTCTCTCGAGGGTGGCCCTCTTCTGTGAGTCTCCTGATTTCCTCCTATCTCCTTACTTCTATGTAAGGAAACCTTTTGGCTCTAAGAGTGAAATAACGCTCGTCTTTTCTGACTCTGAGGAGCTTCATTTACCTCGTTTTCCCTTAACCAGAGCACACTTTTGAAACTCCCCATTACCCAGTTTCAGTGTGCCATCCATTTTCTGCTGAGACCGGCAATTTATTTGTACAGACACAGCAGCCTCCAGGGACAGAAGCCTTCCTAAAAGATGACAGCATAAGAAAATGTGGTATATATACACAGTGGAATTTTTTCAGCTTTAAGTAAGAAGTTATGTCATTTGTTGGAAAGTGTATCCAACTGGAGAAAATCATTTTAGGTGAATTAAATCAGCCTTAGAAAGACAATTATCTTGTTTTCTTATATGTGGTTCCCAGATTTTATTTACATAAAATCAGGTATGTAGACAATCAATGAATTTAGAATCAAAACTATCTAGGAGAACAAAAGAATAACAGGAGTGGGGAAGGGTAGAATTTACACTCAGTGTACAATATACACTTTATGAGAGTGTTCTTACTTAACACAGCACCGTGAACAACAGATATATACAATGAAAAATTTAAAAATGAGACGGTGTGCTCAAACTGAGCTGGGATCATATTGCACCAGAGACAGGATCATGGTCTTGTATATCAAGCAGCTCTGGGTTCAAATGCGTGGCTGGTAAAGTGGTTTAACCTCTCTGAATCTTAGTTTCCCCAACAATGTACCCAGGAGAGCCTTGATACCGACCCCTGTCTCTCCATATACCCAGGACAATAGAGAAAACCACATGTCCAGATGCTTCTAGCTCTAAGCACAGGAACTCTGAACCAAGATGATCAATGAAAATCTAGAGACTAAAGGCCCTGGTGAAGGTCCTTTCTTTACAGTTGTTTTGTGGCATTTTATCCTTCTTTTTTGGCTCGTTTGTCTTGGGCAACTTTCTTCAGTGTTAAGTGAACACCATGAAAAGTACTAACCGCACTACACTTTTTTCATCCAGTAGAGCCAGTGAGCAAAGTTCACACAACCCACACAATGAAAGCCTTTTCCTCCATTCTAAGTAGGTCATCTCAGTTTGTTTGTCCACCCTGTCCAATGAACTTTTCTCCCATTGGCCAAGATCTAGGTACTTAGCCAATCAATGTCAAGAAGAATGATACTGCCATGATTAATTTAAACTGATTCTATCTATACCTGGAGCTAGAGATAGGGACTTAGCTTGAGTCTCACCAACTTTCTAAGGCTCAGATAACCTTTCAAGTGATGAACTCAGGTGAGTAACAATGTCACCAGGTGCCTGGTGGGTTACACAGGCAGAAGGGCCATCGCGTGCTCCTGTACTTGCTCTCCAGCCTGCTGGGGCCAAATGGCTTCACTGTATGCAGAAGAGGGTGAGCCACTGGAAGAGATAGAGATCTCTCCCTGTTGTGATCCGTTGTTGTGGTCACTTACATCTGGTCACCAACTGGTTGGAACTGAGCCATGTATGTATAATTTGTGCCCTTCTCCACATCTGTGCTAAAGATAATTTTTCAAAAAATTCAACTTTACATTCCCTGTTAACTACAGCCCAGTTTTCATTCTGTGTTCTAAGTTAAGCTTATCAAAAATAACTACACCCTCCATCTTGCCCCATCTTCCACTGTTTAGTCCACTCACTGAGATTCTTCTCCCACTGTTCCTTCATAGTTGCTATAGCTTTCTCGCCAACTGCAAAGTCAGAGGCCCCGTTTCCATCTGCGTTTTAATGGACTTCTCAGAAGCCCTCCATGGCAGACCTTCCTCTGTGGCTTCTGTGCCAGCACACCTACTCAGCTCTGCTCTCTGTGTTCTTTCGCTACGTTCACCAATGTCTGGGTTCCTCTGCTTGTTCATCCTCCTCTACAAATCTCCAAAGTGTTAGAGCCATATTCCTGCAGTCTTCAAACTTTAGCAAGAACCAGAAACACCTGGGGAACTTACTAAGGCGTAGCAGACTCCGTTTCTTATCTCTTGTTCACTAGGTCTGGAATTGATGCTGAGAATTTGCAATTCTGACGGGGGTGCCAGGGCTGTTGACTAAGGACTTGCTAAGGACTGCTGTCCTAGTTCATTGCCCCAACTCTACTTGGGACCCCCAGATTTAAACTTTGATAATACTACTTGAATGTTTCTAGGTATATCAATGCTTACTTGTCCAAAGTCATGAACTTGTACTTATATCTGTTTCCCTTACTGAAGTCTGAGAGTGCTGCTTCCCCTGGATGCTCCTTCTCTTATTCACATATAATTAGTTACTAATCCCAATCTCTCTCTCTCTCTCTCTCTCTCTCTCTCTCTCTCTCTCCATTTTCACCATCACCACCACCACCACAACTTAGTCTGAATATTGCCTACCTTCCCAACTAGCCTCCTAGCAGCATATACCAAGCCCTTCTTGGCGTGTCTGCCAGAATGCTTTTCTCTAAGTCAAATGTAGTCCTTCACCTGCTTCTTTTGTTTCAAATTCAAGGTCCATAGTATAACTGGAGGCTATGGGCACCCCCAGTCTCAACTTCTGCCCTGTCCGTGGACATCAGTCATCCTGACCCAGCTAGTCCCTCCCACATTCCCTGTCCCTCCCTTCTTCTGGGCATGTGCATGGCTTTTCTTCTCCCCTCACCTTTCTCCATCGATCTATCCAACTCTTAGTATTTTTTGTTTCCCAGTTAGGTTGCTTTACAGTCGGTAAAAATGTTCAAATTCTGCAAGAATTTAAAACACTTCCATTTTTCTCTCATTGTTCTTATTAAAATCATTATTAATAATCACATGGTGCTCCATTTACTTCTGAGTGATTAAAAAACAGAAACTTAGTTAATTGATAAATTAAGTGATAAAAAGCTTCTAGATGACACTCAATAAATACTTTTGAAACAAGAATGATTCTGTTTGAAAATACGAGAAGCTACTATCCCTGATCTTAGAGGGACCAGAAGAAATGCACAGAGGGTGAGGCCTTTCAGTTTGACAGAGTCTTGAAAGATGTAGGACAGTTTGCAAGTAAACAAAGACTTCGTAGAATATTTTTACAATGATCATTCAGAAAAATTGATAACCTTCTCAGCCAGCTCTCCCATCTGAAGCATATTTTCAATACTCTAAGGAATTTGGGGGCTGTCCTGAAGTGCAGCCATCCATCTAGAAATTTTCATGTCCAAATTCAAGTCCTGTTTCATTTATGCATGAGAAAGTGCAGCTACAGAGAGACAGTGAATGTGCGTGTGTGTGTGTGTCCGTGTGTGTGTGTGTGTTAGTGGTGGTGGCGGTGGTAGGGTGACCAATAGGACATATCACCAATCTTGTCCTCAAGTGAAGATTTGTGGGCTTATAGACCAAGAAGAACTTGAAGATTAACACCCCACCAACCCCAGAGATAGATAGCTGGTTAAAAAATAAGAAAGAATAGAGAGAAGTTGAGGGAAGCCACTGTTAAGCTGAACTGCAAACTAGAAAGTAAATACACTAAGGTAAGAGATAAAACAACAACTTGACAGATGGGAATTTGCTTTTATCTTTCTCTGCATTCCTATAATATGGACTTCACCCCTAAGCAGTGCATCACAATGCCTACATAAAGCTCATTGAGTCTCTGTATTAAATAATACTTTCTAGACAAAACTCATGTGACCCTTTCTCCATTACCGCCCTTCTAAGTTTCAGTATAACAGGAATATATTCAATCACAAACTGCTGTTATCCATTGTGTTTGCTAGGCAAAGCAAGCTTTTAACACAATGAAATATCGCCATCTAGAGTTCAACAGTTTATGCTGCTGCAAATCACCCAAAGGAGAGTCTACCAAGGAGTCCCAGAATCCTAAGGTTCCTCAACCCTGCATAGGGGAAGGCAGCAGAAAAAGTGAAGAGTTTATCATTTTGTGGCCCCCTTTGGGCTAGCAACACATCCTTTCTGGGACGTTCAAGTTAATTCATCACCAAACTAAGGCTAAGAAGCCATCAGAAATCATTAGAGGCATTGCTGGCTTGTAAATTCTAAAGTTTGTGGAATATCTTCAAGACTAATAATAAACAGATGTACACAAAGATTATGCATTCATCAAAGGGATTCTGAGCATAGCAAAAGACCTGAAAGAATAACGATCATGATGAAGGATTTGATCAGTGAATCCCCAGAACCATTGCAGAATATGTAATGACTTTAAAACATTTTCACAGCATGTATAAGCATGTATGCATGCAAGTATTGTGCACATGTATAAAATGCAGGCTCAAGAAAACCAGTCTACAGAGTATCATCCTACTTTTGGGGAGAGTGGGAAGAAAAGTAAGAAGAATGAACGTACATCAGCATATAAGCAGAACTTATCAGTAATACATTAAGAATGGTTTGGGGCCAGCAAGATGCCTCAGCAGGTAAAGATGCTAGCTGCAAGCTGAGGACCTGAGTGCGATCCCTGGGCCCACATGGCGGAAAGAGAGAGTGGAATCCTGAAAGTTGCCTTCTGCCTCCACACAGGTGCTACAGCACACACATACAAAATAAGAATGTGATTAAACCTTCAAAACTATAATTTTAAAACAGATTTTAAATGATTTTTGTTTAATTCTTTTTCTTACCTTTTTGGCAACTTTTGCCCAACCACAAACATCATGTTATCTTTCACTACATTGTTTGTGTTTTCTAATGGAGGCAAAAGCAGGAATGTGACAGAGTTTTTATAACTTCAATACTATGCCGAGCTCCCATCTTACCTAAAAGGATTTTAGACATGAGACAATTCCATCTTTGTTCTCAGTGAGAATACACTCACACGGCATGCTCTCACGCACATACACATGCACATATACAGACACATGAACACTCACAGGCACATACAGATGTGGGCATATGGACATACTCATATGCAAACATGTACATTCATGTGCCCCGAGACATACATGCACGTTACACACATTGGCATGTTCACATGCCTATGGGTGCACATACATGTAAAGATAGCCACATACAAATATGTACACATACATTCACATGTGTATTCATGTGTCTATTTATGTGTTTACATGGACATATTCACTTTATGCACACATACATATGCACGCTCCTATGTTAATAGGCATGCTTGCACATACATGTGTACACATCTATATATGCTCACATGCACACATACTGACAAGCACATTTATATATCCAGACATTCATGCACACATATGTGTATACAGAGATATTCACATGTATACAGACATGCATACACATAGACACTGTGCATACACAAACATAGGTGCCCATTTGCACACATATGTAAATATGTGCATTCATAGGAACACCTTGTGCCTAAAGAGTTTCAAAGTCTTAGGTGGCAACAAAATGCAACAAGACCCCTCTAGTTACATCAGAGCTGAGTGTATCCTAGCCTAGGCTACCCCTTCATATCCAGATATTTTAGGACACTGGATATATCTGGTGTAGCTTAAGGTCCCTGTGGCCTAAGTCCTGACTCCTCACTGTTGCTAAACAGTGTGCCCTGGCCTGCCCTTTTCTAGGCTATAAACATCTGTATTCTTCCTAAATCCTAAGAAAAACTTCCACAGTTTTCTTTTTTAGAATTTATGTAGCATTTTACCCTGTTGTATACCTAGACTGGAGATATCCATTCTCATTTATACTTCTGTGTCAAATACAGTCAGCCTACAGATGAAATAGACTGTTGAGTCCTGACCTGACCCTTACATATGGCTAGGACGGCTGTCCTAGTTTGTTTCTCCATTGCTGTGACAAAACACCCTGACCATTATCAACTTGAAGAGGAAAGGGTTTATTTTGCTTACATCTCCCAGGTCACACAGCTCATCAGGGAGGTGGGAACTCAGGGCAGGAACCTGGAGGCAGGAGCTGGAGCACAGGCCATGGAGGAATGCTGTTTATTGGCTTGCTTCCCTGACTCAGGCTAAGCCTCCTTTCTTATACAATACAGAACAACCTCCCCAGGGGTGGCACCACCCACAGTGGGCTGGACCCTCCCACAGCAGTCGACAATCAAGAAAATACCCCACAGACATGGCCACAGGCCAGGCCAATGGAGGCCAGGCCAATGGAGGCCAGGCCAATGGAGGCCAACTGAGGCTCCCTTAACCCAGGTGTGTCAAGTTGACACTAAAGCTATCCAGCACAATTGACACACAAAGCACATCACTGTTAGACCATAACCTTCTCATTTCTTGTCCCCAAGATTTGATGTTTACAAAAGTATCACAACATAAGACAGTATAGCCTTAAAAGCCCCACAGTCCTTAAAAAATCCAAACACTTTAAAGTTTAGTCACTTGAAAGTCTTAACTACGGGCTCCTGTAAAATCCAAAATAAGTACTATCTTATTTCAAAAGGGAAGAATTGGGCACACCTAAGCAAAACCTAAGTCCACCAAATAGCTCAAGGCTGGACATCTAGGATTCACTCATGAACTTCTGGGTTCCAAAGGGTTTCAGTCCATCCACTTCTCTGGCTCTGCTGTCCACACACTGCTCATCTCACAGGCCCAGGCTATCTCCATTCCATACCTGCTGCTGTCCTTGGTGGTTGTTCATAGTCCTGGCATTTCCAAAAAGCTGGGGTCTTCACTGAAACTGAGGCTGCACCTTTCACTAGTGACTCCACTGGCCTCTCCTGGTGCAAAACTTCAGATTCTCTGCATGACCCCTGCAGTCCTGGGGTCTTCACTGCAGCTGAGGCTGCACTTTCACCAATGGCCTTTCCTGGTCTCTCAGGGTGCCAAGCCTCAGTTGCTGTCTGTGAACTCTTTACACTTTCAACACTAGAACCATGCAAGAGACTTTTACACATACCAATCCTGCTTCCAGCTTAAGATGGAGGTCTCAGGCCCCCAGTGAACCACAGTTCCTGTGTGCTGACCTTCAGGAAATACTTCCTAGAAGATTTCACCACAATGGTGCTGGTCTCATGTTACTTACAGTTGATTTTTCAGCCCCGGCTAACCAGCATCAATCACTCCCGTAAAGCAAAGACTTTACTTCAGGATCTGATCTCTTAATCACAGCTGATTCTTCAGCCCCAGCTGACCAGAACCAACAGATTCTCAATTTAAAATATCACACAAACAGCCCAATAGTCTCTGTTTCCCTTGGAAACTTCACGTCAGGCCTCCATCGTGTACAACTCTTTCAGTGTAACTGTTCCAGGCTCCACAGCAACAAATTCTAAGCATTCAGTGACTTTTATATTTCAAAGTTCCAAATGCTTCCATAATCCTTCCAAAAACACAAAGGTCAGGTCTGTCACAGTAATACCCCACGATCCTGGTACCAATTTCTGTCCTAGTTTACTTCTCCATTGCTGTGACAAAACACCCTGACCATTAATCAACTTGGGAAGGAAGGGGTTTATTTTGCTTCCATCTCCTGGTCACACACCTTATCAGGAAGTCCAAAGCAGGAACTCAAGGCAGGAACCTAGAGGCGGGAGCTGGAGCACAGGTCATGGAGGAACACTGTTTACTGGCTTGTTCCCCTGGCCCATGCTCAGCCTGCTTTCTAATACAATACACGACCTGCCCAGGGGTGGCACCACCCACAGTAGGTTGAGCCTTCCCACAGCACTCAACAATCAAGAAAATACCCCACAGACATGGCTACAGGCCAGGCAATGGAAGCAATTCCCCAACTGAGGCTCCTTCAACCCAGGTGTCAAGTTAACGCTAAAGCTATGCAGTATGACCGTCATTCTGTCTGGGTCCTGACAAGGAGCCCTTTACACCATCACATGAAAAAAACCAGCGAGACAGCCCAGGAGGCTAGAGGAGTTGGATTGATTACATCAGTCCTCAAATCTTGGAGGGGGAAGGAGGTGCTTGCCTAAGTTGTTATGCTCCTTCATTCGTATCACTGATATGTCTGGCATTTTTTGGTTGTCTCTTTGCAGTGTTTAATGCTACATGTAATGACTTCCCACATTTCCTTTTGTACTAGGCAGATTTTTGTTTTGTTGACCATCCAATTGTTTAGTCTTCTATAACTGCAACATAGGTTCTAAGAAATCAACATTTTTCTTACTGGTGGCTACTGCATTCTGGGAGGATCACTCCCAGCCCTGAGCAGTATCTCTAGCACCTAGATGTGAAAGAAGCTGCCATCGTTAATTGGCCATGATTAGATGTTGGCATTTCTCCGAGTCTAGGAGGAGTTCAAAGTCACAGAAACTGAGCTAGGCTCATGGAACACAAGCACTGTCAAGCAAGCGAAGACTGAAACTCCAGGCTGCAACAGAGACTCCTGTCATTCAAATTGCCAAATTTGCCGGGTGCGGTGGTGCGTGTCGTTATTCCCAGCACTCAAGGAGCAGAGGCAAGTGAATCTCTGTGAGACCGTCCTGGTCTACATAGCAAATTCCAGGCCAGCTGGGGCTATGTGGAAACCCTGCCTCAAAAAGCCAAAAACAACAACAACAAATTTTACATGGAATGTCATAGGAGGAGAAAGGATGCTTTTAAAATTTGAGAATTTGTAAAAGTAATTTTTATTTATTTTATGTGTATGAGGATGTTGCCTGCGTGTGTGTAAGTGCACTGTGCTGTGCAATGCTCGAGAAAGTCAGAAGACAGTTTGGATATATCTGATCCCGTGGAACTGGAGTTCCACATGGTTGCTAGCCACCATGTGGGTGCTGGGAATCAAACCCAGGTCCTCTGCAAGAGGAGTCAGTACTCTTAACTGCTGAGCCATCTCTCCAGCCCCACAAAAGTAATTTTAAGATGTACTAATACCTACCACCACCACAATTTCATAGTTATCAAAAACAGCATACAGTTTGTTGCATAGGACTGTCCTCCAACCAACAAGCTACGAACAGTCACCTTTCCAAGCTTGGTTGTATCTGCTTGCCTAGAATCATCACAAACTTGATAGTTAACCCTCCACTAGAAAGGAGGGGCCAGGAGAGTAAGCCACACCTTCCAACCAAACAGTCAGCCCTAGTTGCATGAGGGGGAGGGGCTAAGGGTGTATAAGTGGAGAAAACCATAGGGAGGGTCTGTCATTTTTTTACACAGTTGTGAAGTTTCGATCCATGCTTGGATGGAGAGTTCCCAGTGCGGCCTTAGGAGGGAGCACCAGCACTCCTAAAAGTGAGCTTTCACCCCCACTGGTCTTTAAGTAAGCCCAATAAACTCACTGGTTTCCCAGACTGTAGTGTGGCGAAATTCTACCTCAGTTTGTTGTAGGGACCAAGAGAGGAGGGGGCCTGAAGTCATTTGCACCTCCCGTGTAGAATTTTAGTTACAGGTTAAATTGAGGAAGGTTTATCAGTAGATCCTATTTATTCATCCAACAAATATTCATTGAATACTTACTTTGAGCAAGGTGAGCAGTTTGGCATTGGAGAACAAAACAGACCTTGTCCCATGATCATGAGTATTGTCATCATTTGGAGAAATGACCTGCAGGTATAAGAGTTGTTATACGATCTGGGCCCTTAATCCCAGCCCTTGGGGTGGGGTGCAGAGGCAGTTGGATTTCTGTGAGACAGAGACCAACATGGTCTACATAGAAAATTGCAGCCCCCTAGAAATACAAATGACCCTGTCTCAAAGAGAGAAAAAAAGAATGGAAAGAAAGAAAGAAAGAAAGAAAGAAAGAAAGAAAGAAAGAAAGAAAGAAAATAAAGTTGTTATGAGCAACATGATCCCAGGAAGCTTACTTTAGTAACGCCTCTATTTCTTGTCAGAGATCTACTCCATGGGTAAGACATTTAACCTAAGACTGAGCCAGTTAGAGGATCTACTCCTCTGTGTTTAGAGTCACTTCTCAGCAGGATTTCTGATCCAAGGATAACAAATCTGAATTTAAAAGACACAATTTCCAAACTTCAGTTTCAGCTATCCAAGTTTCTCCTCTAGAGTCTACGACCTCTCCAGCCATGGGTATTTTACTAAGTTGACAGGACCAGACATGAATTCCTCCCACTGAGTGGGCCTTAAGTTCAATTAAGCTGTTGTTTGTTACCCCCAAGATAAAAGTACCACTATTGAACCATTAGGAATATCTTGCTGTTCTCCTTTGGCAGCATGAATAGCACTTTCTGAAATTAGGAGAACTGGTCCTTAGGGAGGAGGCTTCCCGATCAGTTCCAACTCAGTTCCTCCAAGTCCCATGTACAAAGTGTATAGTGTCTTCAGCAATACATCTTACTGTCAAGTGCTGGGAGGTAACCAAGGGCAATGGCAACATCCTATTTTGCTTTTATTTCTGGTCTTTTTGACTACCCTGACCAACAACAGAAAGGGAGAGTTCCCATGCCTACAACTGGGATTGTTTAGATACTGTATGGTTCTTGTAGGGAGGATTAGCACCCTGTGTAGTATGACTCTATTTGAAATATGTGTGTCTGTTATTAAGCATAGTTATAAAATAATTTGTTTATTATGGCTTTTTCAAATATCATTCCTACACCTAAGGCTCCAAAGAACATTGAAGAAGAGGGGGTGGGAGATTGTAAGAGCCAGAGGCCCAGGACACCTGCTGCTAGATAGTGTCTTCCAGGCATGACAGAAAAGCTGTATGAATGAAATCTCAAAATATGGTTGCCTAAACAAGACCTACATAATGACAATACCAGCCAATGGACCAACATCGATGGGGCTTTTTCACAAGGTCACAAAAGCCTCGAGATGAAGAGCTGCATGCAATCAATGACTTGAAAGGGGAAGAATCAGTTTTCTCTAGAGGCAAGCTTCCTGATAGGTTATCCAAGCTGAAGAAGTCATCCCTAAACATATGTACATACTAGCACAACTAAATGAACACTGCACACACACACACATACACATATACCTGAAATCTATATAACAAGACACACAGTACCAGGCAGGAGAAACCTCCCTTCAAGTTCTTGGTCAGGATAGTCCAAGAGACTGCCAAAATAACACAGGCTATTGCCACAGGCCTTGATTACCTCCCAGAACTTGAAGGTAAGACCCTATTGCTGAAGGAAGGACATACCTCAGACACAGGACTTGGAGTAATGAAGCAGGAACTGACCCAAAGGCCTCCTCCTCAAAGACTAGCTCTCACAGTTCTAGAGGATACTATGCAAGCTGCCAAGGGAGAAAAATCAATCACTGGTCCAACCCCAGCTTCAAAGTCTAAGAATCACAATAATGACCACAGTGGTGAGTAGTGGCACTTTTATCTAGTGGGTAATCAACAGCTATCTAACTGGACTTAAAGCCCACTCAATGGGCGGGAACTTGTGGGTGGCACTGTAAATATAGCCAAATACACATGGCTGGAGAGGGCACAGATCCTAGAGAAAACCCTATCTCTGCCATATCGCTAGACAAATGACATTTCTTACTGTATCCTTACAGACCCTTATATTTACAGACAAGTGTATCGTATACCACTCATCAAAGAAGTTTTGTTGTTTTGTTTTGCAACAGACAGATACTATTACAGAGTTTCACCACTGGGCACACACAGAGACAATAAGCCTGAGAGATGCCCAGCCCTAAGTGACACATCTACAGTGGAACCTCTACACCTAAGGCTCATGGAACACAGCAGAACAGAAGGTAGAGAGAACACTAATACATCCCTCAACTCTCACCAGCAAAGCTTCCTCATACAACAGGGTGCAATGCACACAGAAGGCCACAACTGGCCAAGATGTAGACAATAAGAGGCTGTGGGGGGTGTGTCCCTGGACAGGACTCATATATTAAATCTCATACCTCCATGGCTCAGGCACCATTGCAGAAGAAGAGGGGAAAGATTGTAAGAGGCATGCAATTCTTTCAAATAATATTTATTTCATGTCCTCAAAGATTCCCTTCCTTTTAAAATATTTTATTTTATGTATATGAGGATATTGCCTGCATGTATGTAAGTGCACCTGTGCAATACAATACCCACAGAGGTCAGAAGAGGTGGTCAACTCCCCTGGAACTGGAGTTACAGATGGTTGTTTGCCACCATGTGGGTACTGGGATTCGAACCAGGGTCCTTTGCAAGAGCAGTCAATGCTTTTTAAAGGCTGAGTCATCTCTCCAGCCCCAGATTTCCTTCCTTTAAGTGTGTATTAGAGCTATATGTGTCAAAAGAACTTCATTACCTTATACAAATAAGCCAAAGTTACAGAAATCTTACTTTAAAATATTTTCTTCTGGAATGAAAATAATAATAATAATCCAAGGAACTAGTCACACAGGCTATCTGCCCTATACATGGGAAGCATGCCAGTTTGTTGTTAAGAAAATGGTTTCAGAATTTAAACCAAAACAAAGAACAGGCAGTTCAGTTCCCTAAAGTGTAGAGTTATTAATGAAACATTTGTTCCCTTGTGTATCTTCTACGAATGTTCAGCTATGCCAGGGAAAGCGGGGAGAGGGTTAGGAAGCCGAGAGTGCACTTCGCAAAGATAATAGTTTTCACTTTGTGGATCGAAAACAGCGATGTTTTGTTTTTCTCCTAATCACAGGGGAAATAAAAGCCTCCAAGTTTCATACAGCTGTCTACACCAGAACAATGACCAAAAGCCTGACCCCAGAGGCCACTGAGGGAATTTCTGTGGGCATCTCTGCAGATGCTGAAAGGAACAATCTCAGATGCACACCTAGACCCATCTGGTTGTCATTTCTCACACACACCAAGCAGTATTCATTGCCACAACACCCAGAGGGGTAGATCCACACAGGAGTCCCAGTGGCTCTAAACAACCCATTCAAGGGGAAGATACTTCAGCTTTTGGAGTCTCAAATGCAATGAGATTCATGGGGTTGCAAAGTTGGCCTTTCATTCCCCCAAAATAAGCACCTTGGGGGACATTTTGAGTCTTTCCATTTATCTACAAGGTGTGTCTTCTTTAATAGATCTCCTTTCATGTTAAATTCCCCGATGGAGGATATAGATTAGAAGATCACCCTTTCAGAGCAGGAAGATGAAAAGGCAAGAAGGCAGAAGGTGAGTGCTTCCTTTGGGACAACTGAATGGAGGGTCTCACTCCAAGCAATGCCATGGGACTGATAAAAGTGTGCGGAACTATGTCCCCCGAGCTCTCTGTCTGAGACTTTGATGCCACTATAACAGAACAGCTGAGACTAGGTAATTTATAACCAACAGAAACTTATTTCTCAAAATGAAGGAGGCAGTGAAGTCCAAGGTCAAAATGCTGATAGATGCACTCTCTACTGAATGCAGCTTCCAAGGTGGTACCTTAATGCAGTATCTGTCCTCCTGAGAAGAAGATGCATACTCACACAGGGAGAGCAGAAGGGAGAACAAGATGACCATTCCTGTAAGGTCTTTTTGTAGGAGCATTAATTCATTCATGAGGAGAGGACCCTTGTGACCTAAACACTGTCCATCAGGCCCCATCTTCCAACACTGCTGCACTGGGAATTGTTCTCATGACAGCAACACTTGAGTTTTGGATGGAATGCATTCAAACCATAAAAAAAGTTCCCTTCCTCGAGGGGACCTCAAAAGTTCATCCTGAGTGAACTGCCAAGCTGAGTCCATTTTGTTAGGAGACCACACAGACATAGATGGCCATCAGCTGAAAAAGGCAATGTATTTTCTTTCCTATGTTTTATGTGTGGAGAATCTCATTCTATAAAATTCCTATATCTTTTCCAACCACAGCAGGAGATCTTCACTACTCAGCCTGTCATTTTACTCTTGTCTTCTAGCATCCCGTCTTTCAGAGATGGAAGTGTCTCTTCATTTTGAAAGCCACAGTTCATCTGTATGGTTTGAAGAGCTTTAACCTGCTCTGTGCTTCCCTTCCCAGATGCCCAAGTTGCACACTAACATCCAACTTTCTTCTGACTTCCTGCGAGTCTTGGAGTCATTCTGGATTCTTCTCTCCTTTAGCCCCAGTCAGATGGTTATGAATTCAGCAGTGGTTTCCTCCGTAAAGTTCCTCCTTATTTTCTCTATTACACTCTACTGGGCTTGAAAACCCAATGCCCTGGCTCCCCTCTTGTCATTTCGTCTTCACTCTGATCCATCTTCCATACTAATGCCAGATCAAAACTCTTTTTCACTCTTCTCTTTATTAAAAGTTCTGCTTGTCCCCTGATACAATGGCTCTACTTTGCTTCTAAACACTTAAAATCTGTTCAGTACTCAACAATTGACTTCTGCTATTCCTTGAACTTTCTACTCTCTGATAATCCCTCTTCCCTGCACACCTAGCTCATGAAGGCGCCCACTAATTCATGTGAGGCCTTTAAATAGAGGTGTCTCTCAGCATACATGTACTATACAAAACCCTTACTGCCATCTACTAGGAAGCTGCTTAAGAAACATACCAATCTATAATGTCTTGCTGGCAGTTGCTCTGCCACCTTAAACTAGTACTACTTTTTATTTCAGGTGGTACCCAAAAGTCCAGCTCTAATCTCAACTCTGACACTAGTAATCACTGAGTTTCCAGAGTATTAATTCTTTATGAAAACTGATAACATCCTTCTTCTCCACTAGATGGTGATCTACTCACAGACTACAGCTCCACACTCTCTCACCTGCCCACGAAAGGACCTTGATAGCACGAACAGCTCAAAGCATGAACCCACTCTTTGCCATGTTTTCCAAGGGCTCTATATATGTTAATTTCTCACATCAACTCCATGAAAAAACAAGTACTATCCTTCTTATTTTATACACAAGAAAATAGATCTAAGGCGATCAAGTAACTTTATTTAATTAGCTGTTAATCGCAAAACAAAGACAGAAACCAGGGTCACCTGAGACAATATTGATAAGTATTTCAGTGAGTAGTAAACAGACCGTAGGTTCTAGCCACCGTATCGATGTTTCGGTGCCTCTGCTTCTGCTCTGAGCACTAGTTTCTCTGCAATTTATACTCCTAAGCTCCAGGCTGATTTTCTGAAATCTGCCTTCTCTCCTGCTGTGGTAGTTTGAATGATACACGTCCCACACAAGTTCATGTATTTGAACTCTTGGTTCCCAGTTTGTGCTGCTGTATGGGAGGTGAAGCCTTGCTGGAAGAAGAATATTACAGGGAGTGGACTTTAAAGGTTTATTCTTTCTCTCCCTCTCTCTCTCTCTCTCTCTCTCTCTCTCTCTCTCTCTCTCTCTCTCTCTCTCCTTCCTGCATGGAGTTGATATGTGATCAACCAGCTTCCTGATTGTCACCGTGCCTCACACTCCTGTTTCCAGTCCTTCCTCGCTGTAATTGATTCTATACCTCTGGGACTGTAAGCCAAAATAAACTCCTTTCTTCTCTAAGTTGATTTTACTCATGGCATTTTATCACAGCAATAGACAAATAACAAGTACAGAAACTGGTACCAGGAGAAGTGGGCTGTGGCTGGGAAGAACCTAACCATGTTGGGTTTGGGAAGAATGTAGAAAACTTTGGAACTTTGGGCTAGAAAAGCCATTGAATGTTTTAAGCAGAGCTTAACAGGTCGTTCTAGTAGACACCTGGAACACAGTAGTGCTGAGAATAATAAGGACATTGGAGGCCCAGCTCATGAAGTTTCAGAGGGGAACAAGGACTCCACTAGCAACTGGGCTAGATGCCATTCAAGTGATAATCTGGCAAAGAATCTGTATGCACTCTGCCCATGTCTTAAGAACTTGCCTGAGGCTAAATTTAAAAGCCATAGACTAATTTCTTTGGTGGAGAAAATTTCAAGACAACATAACATCGAGCTTGTGTATGTTTATGTAGATCTACAATGAAAAAAAGACAATAACTGGGGCAGAAAAAAAATTTTTAATGTGCAATTGGAGAACCAAAGAGCACTAAGAAGCTTAATGTCCTGTCCTAAAAAGAGGCTGCAATTGTTAAGGAGATTAGTGCCATTAAAGAGAAGTCTCTAGTTCTTCATTAGAAAGAGGGAAAGGTGCCCTGGGGGCAAAACACCAGATAAGCATCTAATTTGTGAAAGAGAACCTAAGGAGTTGCTTGCTTCTATAAAGCAACTGCATACAAAAGTTGTTGCTAGTGTGGTCCAAGGGGGCCTTGGTGTATCCCAAGCTGGCAGCCAAACTTGGCAATGTCATCCATGTGGTTACCGGTTTTGGAGATAACAAAGATGCAAGATTGAGGGGGTTATGGATTCTTCCTCTTTAGTTTCAGAAAGTTGCTGTAGCCAGGCAACATGGGGTAGGGTTGGAGTTCCTGTGAGGAGGTCTGGAGAGGTCATTGAGTGAAGCTGTGATGGTGAAGTATGGGTCATAGAAGAAACCACAGATATGAGAGACTCTAGAGCGATGAGACATCTGCAAGGAGAACTGCATACAGCCCAAGGGAGAGATGTGTGTTATATGCAGCTGGAGGAGCACAGCCATCTAAGTCCTTTGAAACAGATACTGGACATGGAATGACAGGATCTGATGTTTTCCCTGATGATTTTTGGACTTGGCTTTGGTTCAGTCTTTCCACACTAGGCCCCTATTGCTCCCTTTTGGAATGATAATGCATATTCTGTGACACTATATGTTGGAAATATGTAACTTGATTTTTTAATTTTACAGGGGTCAAAGTTAAGAGACTTTGGAGTTTTGAGACTTAAAGACAACAGGGATTTTTGAAATTAGATTAAATGCATTTTGTATTATGATATAGCCATAAGCCTGTGGGTGCCAGGGACCAAATGTGGTGGTTTAAATGAAAAATGGCCCCCATAGGGTCACATGTTTGAACATTTGATCCCCAGATGGTGTTGCAATTTGGGGAGGCATAACCTCCTGGAACCTTTAGAAGGTATAGCCTCGCAGTGGGAAATGTGTCACTGCGGTAGATTTTGAGGGTTTATATTTTATTGCCCTCAAATCCTCCCACCCCCACCTCTCTCTCTGTGCTTCCTGTGTGCAGATCAATGTGATTGCTGCAATGCCTCCTTCTATGCCATTCATACTATGATGGACTCTATGCTTCTGGAACTGTAAGCCAAAATAAACTCTTACATATGTTGCTTTGGGTCATGGCATTTAGTCACAGCAACAGAGAAGCAATTAATACACCTGCTTAGAACAGTCTCCCTGACTTTCACATCTGTGCCAGCAGCCTAGACTCTGTTTCAACTTTCCCATCTCGGGCTTCCTGTGCCCTGCCCTTCTCTGATGCCTCCAGTCATTCCCTTCATGTTCTTTTTTGTTCCATTTTCTTTTCTCCTAAACTACAACCTACTGTGTGCTAGGCTATGCCAATAACTACAATTTACTAACTTCCTTTGGGAAGCTACCCATGATGCTAACCTTGGTTGTGAATTTGACACACCTGGGAAGAGGAAACCTCAGTTGAGGAACTTCCTCTATCAGACTGGCTATGGGCATGTCTGTGAGGCATTTTCTTAATTACTAGTTGATGTGGGAGCCCAGCCCACTGTGGGCAATGCCATTCTGGCTAGGTGGGCCTGGGCTATATAAAAAAGGCAGCTGAGCAAGTCAGAGAAAGCAAATAAGTAAGTAGCCTTCCTCTATTGTCTGTTTCAGCTCCTTATCTCTCTCTCTCTCTTTCTCTCATACACACACACACATATACACATATGTTTATACATACATACATATACTATGAATTTCTTAATTATCTACTGGCATTAAATTTTTCTGATTGATAGTACTTTATACTTGTATATATTTTATGTCTGATTGTTTGTATTTTATCTCTGTATTTTAAATGTTCCCAATGCTTACCATTTCCATGACGACCTTTCCCTCAGTGAACTTTTCAAATCTGCGTGTTGTGAAGAGCTTTCTTTTGTGATTTCTTTTAGTATCTCTTCTTGTCCCGCTGCTCATTCCTCAAAAAGTTCTACAATTTGAGACTGGAAAGATGGCTCAAAGGTTAAGAGGACCTTGGACCTGGGTCTGGTTTCCAGCACTCATATAGCAGGTAACAATCATCTTCAGTAACTCCAGTTCCTCCAGTATCCCCAGATTCTAGGGGGTGCAGCACTCTCTTCTGGCCTCCATAAGCGTTACATGCACATGATACGCTTAAGTACATGCCAGGCAAAACTCTTATACACATAAAAATAATTTTAATATATCTATAATTCACTGCTTTCCCTCCCAATGTATGTCCACTGTAAATGTTCTTTTTCATAATATTTTTTGATCTTTTTGAGTCAGGGTCTTCCTGTAGCCCCAGCTGGTCTGGAACTCACTATGTAGACCAAGCTGGCCTCGAACTCACAGAGATTCACCTGGTTCTACCTCCCAAGTGCTGGGATTAAAGACATGCACCATCACACCTGGCTTCTTTTTCATAGTATTTTTAACTCTCTAATTTTGACTCTGTATTGTAGAAGAAATCATTAATTTTGCTTTCAAATAGCCTCTCCTGTTACTGGTTTTATCTAAAACTCTGCTCTTTTTTTCCTGCTGACTTGATTTCAGCTCTGTGTTCTAGTTGCAGTGTGATCTGTCTTCACCCCACCCAAGACCACACTCACCCTTACTGACTGAGCTTACCTGATCATCATTTCTTTGTAACTTTTTGCTTTTAAAATGTGTCACATCTTTACAAGCATCACTGTGGATAGTCATTTTTCTGTTGCTAACATTCAATATTTATCATCTGGTGAGATGGCTATTCCTCTAATTTTAGGACTAAAGCAGTACTTGTATTCCAAAATAGTTTTGCATGTTGAGCAACACCCCAGCTGTAGCTGAGGTCTGTTCTTGTATTTCCACTTTACTCCTCATAGATTAACTATCTACACCTCTACACCGTAATATTTGCCAACACTCAGAGCTTGGGGCTTAGCCTTATGACAGCTCATTACAGGTGATGGGAATATTGATGGACAATGCATGTAACTCAGTTTCCAGGGTTATTTCTCTGTCATGTTCCTTCTGCATTTCAGTGGAATCACTAGTCCACCTCTACTTCTGCACTTTACTGATGTTATGTCATGCACTGTTGAAGTATTAAATCTATTTCTGTTTTGCCTCCACCATGAGCGCCTCATTATATATAAGAGTAGAACCCCAATAATACAAAGTACCTTCCCAGCCAAATGCTAGTTTTTTGTTCTATTGGTTCTGTAAGTTCAGGTTTCCAGTGAATATGTAAAGAGAGACACAAATAAGGAAGAATGAAATAGGAGGGGGATAAAGAAGATTATAAAGCAAAAAGTGAAGAGAGATAGTTATGTGTTGGTTATGTTTCCGATGGCAAAATCAAAATCAAAAGCCTTTCAGTTCTGTCTTAAATAACAGACAGCAAACCTAGATCCTAGGTAAGTTGCAACTCAGTCTGCAAAGTGGTTTGACTTTGTAGGCTTCATGTGTGAGGTTTAGGGCATTGTTTGATCAGGAGAGAGGGCATGAGTCTGACTCTAACACCAGGTATTATGATGGAAACTCAAGGAATCCTTTTTATAATTTTTTATTATTTTATATGTATTTTATGCCTGCAAGTAAGTGGACTGTGTCATGCAATGCCCTCAGAGGGAAGAGAGCATTGGATTCCCTGGAACTGGAGTTACAGACAGTTGTTAGCTGCCATGTGGGCACTGGAACTTGAACTCGGATCCTCTGCAAGTACAGTCAATGCTCTTAACTGCTGAACATTTCTCCAGCCCTGAAAATCCAGGAATTCTTAACATGAATATTCCAACCCAGAAGTTTCCACCCTTCCTTGTTTGTTCAAACTACAGTATCTTCAAACTATATTAATATAGACCTCTACAAGTGTGCTAAGGAATTGTTAAGATTACCAATTATCTAAAGAATAATAGAATTGATAATTATTTGATGTTTCAAAATTTAAAATATACATCGTCTCAACTTGTATCAAGTAAAAAAGAATAAAAATAGATTTAAGCTTTAAATACACTCTTAAATGTATGTTGAAGTTACCAATATGTTGCCTTTTCAAATATGCTAAATTCTCACCTTACTAGCCAAGTGTGCATTATCAGAGTAAAGTCCATGAACCAAGTTCTGAGTGTGAAAAAAGAACTTCAAGTTAGATATTATTTCTTACTTCAAAAGTAGAATGATCTATCATTTTGCTGCTTTTATCTAAACAGATTTCACCTGACCCCATCTTCTCCTGGAAACCTTTCCTGGCTGAAACTTCAGTCCTAATCCTATGATCTTTTGCAAAGTATCAAAAATAATATTAATACTCCCCTTTACTAATTTAATTTTGGCATAATAGTGTGTGTGTGTGTGTGTGTGTGTGTGTGTGGTGATGTGGGAGTATATGGTATAAGTGTGTGCACGTGCATGCAAAGGTTGGAGGAGACCATCTGATGACTTCCTTTATTATCTGCCCCTCTTATTTCCTTGAAATTGGGTCTCTCGCTGAACCTGAAGTTTGCTCTTTCCGCTGGACTACTGGTCAGCAAGCTCCCAGGATGCACCTGTTTCTGTCCTTCAACACTGGAGTTTTCAGGAGTTCTAGGTGTTCAAACTCAGGTCCTCGTGCTTACACAACAAGTGTCCTTACCCACCGAGTCATCGTCTCAGTCCCCAGATTTTGGCATAGCTCTCTTATCGACCCTTTGATGCTTTGCTCTCAGTCTGATTCCAATAGCGACAGCTATCCCCCATGATGACGGGAGGAGAGCTGAGGAGTCAGTGCTGTTGGTCTTGTCTTGAAAACACCTTCTCCGGCAGTCCACATATTTGTCACCATGCTTCGTTTTAGCACCCAAATTACTCAACGGGTTTTCTATTTGGTAGGTTCTATCAGGCAGTTAATTTTCAATATAAACTTTTATTTATAAGTGCTCAGGGGATTTATTCCAAGGTTCCACTTTCACTGTAATCCCAGTAGGCCTGCCTGGATTCAGTATGTGAAAAGTGTTCTGAAATGGGAACTTTGCAGACAAGTTCATGTCTACTTGTTCTTTCATTCAAGGCACACTTATTTTGTTCAAGAGGATAAGGAACTGAATAAAAGGAAGTGTTTCTCTTGATAACTTCGCCATGTAGAGAGAAACTAACAATTCTGACAACAAAGTACTAAGACTATAAAAATGTATAAGACAATACTGAGGCTGAACTCCCACATCACTTAGCATCGTTACTGATCATGTTCTAGCTGCCTAACCATAGGCTATAAATCCATGATTCTCAAGACTTTAGAAGGGCATGGGGTCTAGTGGTAGAACAGGTGCTTGCTAACACAAAGCCTTGAGTTCAATCCTCAATACCAATAATAGATTTATTTATTTATTTATAAGGCAATAGAAGAAACTCATACAAGTAGCCCAAACTGTAACCTCTCAAAAACATACTTTTATTTTTTTCAGAAGGCTCACAGAGCACAATAGAACATGAGGTAGAGAGAATACTAATGAATCTCTCAACTTTCACTAGTGAAGCTACCTCATGCAACAGAGGAGCACAACAGGCTACAGTGTGGAGAATAAAAGACTATTAAGTGTCTGTTCCTGGATAGGACTCCCATATTAAACCTCATCCACCTAGGGCTCAGGGACTGTTGCAGAAGAAGGGCTGGAAAGATTAGTAAAACATACTTTTAAATACATGGTTTTGAAATTCTAAGTGTCTTCTTGACTAGTTGGGTTCTGCATAGGAACTGAAATTTGAGCCCATCATTGATGACCCTGCCACATACCTATGGAACAGACTAATAGTCTGGAGCTGTTGAGTATGTTTCAAAACACTGCTTCGCAGGGCCCTCATCTAGGCTGCTGAACACTGTGTTGAGTCAGTCTCTGAGGTAGGAGTCCTCTGTCAGGGAAAAGGTTTCGTGCTCGAGAAGGCTACAGGTAGCTGTAACTGTGTTGTTGTAGGAAGCACTAAGCTACCAGAAGTGTGGTCAGGAGATTACACTGTGGGAACATTTTCATCCTTAGGCCCCCAGCATCAGTTACTTACAGTTCATCTATAGTGCATCTAGATACATGCTATGTTTCTTCAGGGTATACTTGGCATGTAAAAAAAAAAAAAAAGACATAGCTAATTAAGACGTAACATTGGTTAGATCAAAGAATCGTTCATAAAGAAGAAATACCTTGGACTAGGATCAAAGCCCTTGCATAGCATGTGAAAAGCTGAAAAGCCCAGGTTCTGTCTTCCCAGTGCAGTTAAAAAATAAAAAGGAAGGAGGAGGAGGAGGAGGAGGAGGAGGAAGAAGAGGAAAAGGAGAAGGAGATGGTATTGTAAAATTGTTACCTCCATTTTAGAGATAAGTAAACCAAAATTTTAATAAACTTGGAGAACCTCCTCAGTGTCCTACAGCTGTAGACAATGAAACCAACACTTGAAAGGGGTCCATATGATTCTGAAAGTCATTCTAAGCACTGAAACACACTGTTACTCTGAGATTTCTGGAGTCAGAACATGGGAATTCTAATTTGGGCTCCAACACTTAACCAGCAGATGGCACGGGACAGATGTCTTAAATTCTCTTACTTCAGTTTCTGGGTAACTCATATAGCTGAAAAGTAGTACCTGAAAGCCTGGGCCATCTACATTCCCTCAAGGATCAGGGAGGGGTTCATAAGGCCCCTGAGGATCAATAAGCAGTTAATGTCACTAGGTGTTAGCTTTCATCATCTTGACAGCAGCCTACACATAATGGGAAGAGGGAATCCCATTTAAGGAATTTTCTCCATCAGAATGGCCTGTGGTCATATTTGTGAGGCATTTTCTTGACTGATGATGGATGTGTGAGGGCCCAGTCCACTGTGGGCCTGGCATGTATAAGAAAAGTAGTTAAACAAGCCAGAAGCAGTAAGCTGGTAGGTAACACTCCTCTGTAATTTCTGCTTCAAGTTCCTGCCTTGGCTTCCCTCAACCATCAGCTTTAACCTGTAAGACAATAATCCCTTTCCTTCCCAAATGGGTTTTAGTCATTGTTCTAGTTTGTTTCCAATTGCTGTGACAAAACACACCGACCAAAACCAACTTGGGGAGGAAAGGGTTTATTTTCTCTCACATCTCCCAGGTCACAAGTCATCACCAAAGGAGCCCAAAGTAGGAACTCGGGACTGGAGCCTGGAGGTAGGAACTGAAGCACAGGCCATGGAGGAATGCTGGGCACTGGCTTGCTCCTCTGGCCCATGCTCAGCCTGTTTTCCTGTATGATGTGGAGCAACTTGCACCACCCACAGTGGGCGGGGCCCTCCCAAATAACTCAACAATCAAGAAAATGCCCCACAGACATGGCCACAGGCCAGGCCAATGGAGGCAATTCCCCAATTGAAGGTCCTTCAACCCACATGTTTCAAGCTGACACTAACACTCTCCAGCACAGTCACAGTTTTATCATACAACAGAAAGCAAACTAGAACACTAGGGGAGGGAGAGGTGTTTTCTTCAGCGGCGTAGCCACTAGTCAGTTGTTTATATTCCTGTGAATAACCCTTACCTCATGTTCATGTAAGCAATGGCCACCCCTCCCCAGCCCCCCCAAAAATCCACAAAGATCATGAAAGTCAAAGGGGAACTGACTGAGAATATTCTGTACATTTACATCTCAACTTGGACTATCCATAATTCAAGTGCTGAATAGCTATATGGAACTAGCGGCTAGAGCATTAGAGGAAGGTGCAGAGCATGGTTACATTCCTCTGGTGTCTGAGTCAGGAGTTCACTAAATAGAACATTCGGTTTCCTTACTCTGGGTTCAAAGCCTTGCACAAATTCCCCACTGTTTGGAGAGTGGAGTGAGCTAGTATACCCAGGAACACTAGTTACGTTATGGTTTCTGTATGTATGTGTGTGTGTGTGTGTATGTGTAGTGGCAGATGAACTTGTTAGAGTTGGTATGTCTATGCACCTATGTCCTTGTGTATGTGGAGGTCAGAGGCTGAGGTCACGTGTCTTTCCTCAATTGCTCTCAATGTTCACTTTTTGAGGTGGAGTCCACCCCTGAACCTTACACTCATCAATTCAGCTAGAGTGGCCAGTGAGTCTCAGAGATCCACCTGCCTCTTCCTTCTACCCACTCCCCCCACCAACACTGGTGTTACAGTGCCCTGCTATGTCCTGCTTTTTACATAGATACTGGGCATCCAGACTCAGGTCCTCAAGCTTGCACAGTTGGCACTTAACCCCCAAGCTACCTCCCCAGTCCTTCCTCATTTTCATTGTCCAACTCCAAACACACTATGCTGCACCTAATCCAGACTCCAGAAGGTTCCCCATCCCATGCCTACTTCCCAACTCTGTCTCTCCGGACATTGTCATCTCTACCTATTAAAATTTGTCCTTCCTTTAAAACTATTGTTAAAGGAAAGAGTAAAATCTACTCTTTTACTAAATCCTGTCTTTTGTCCCCAACTATATAATATATTTTCTTTTTTTTCATAGTAAAGTCTATATGCAAACTATCTTGATTTAGATTATTGTGTATATTTTCCTCATGCCTTCTTTATTTTACCCTGTTGGGGGTAAGATCTCAGTACCCCAGGTAACACTCAACAGGTTCCACCATCTTCAAACAGATAAGTACCAGAAACCAATCTCTGAGAGCCACTGGCCAAGAAAAAAAAAAAAAAAAACAGTGCAGGAAACCAATTCTTTTAAACAGCTTTTCATTACACAGGCAGCAAGAAATACTCATAACGGCGAGGAGATATAATGTGATACATTTATTTTTTAATTTTTATTTTATGTGGATGAGTGTAATGCTTGCATGTATGTAAACGTACCCAGGTCGTGCAGTGCCTACAGAGGTCAGAAGGCCGTGTCAGATCCCCTGGAGCTAGAGTAAACAGATGGTTGTTCGCCACCATATGGGTGCTGGGAATTGAACCCAGGTTCTCTGCAAGAGCAGCCAATGCTCTTAACTGCTGAACCATCTCTCTGGCCCTGTGATATATTTCTTACAAACACGGATGGGAATTTAAGGTTAAGAGTCCTCAAGGAGCCAACAAATTTCCTTTAGGGAAGGGGGATATATGGAGGTCAGATGTTGTCTCCAGGTGTTTTCCTCAATCACTTCTCTGTGTTTAAATTTGGAACAGGGTCTCTCCCTAAACTTGGAGCTTACTGATTGGCTAGACCAGCTCATCAGCAAGCCCCAGGGTTCCTACCACCCCAACAGTGGGGATTATAGCTATGTCCTGCCACAAGGGTTCTTTTACATGGGTACTAGAGATGTAAACCCAGATCCTCATGCTTGCATAAAAAGCATTTTACCAAGCCATCTCCCTGGCCGCCAACTTTCTTTTGAGAGATTGTGTCTTAGAGACAGAGTTATTTTAGAAAGTTCTAGCTAAGAGGCAGAGAGGGCTAGCGTGAGGACTGAAGGACTGTAACCTTATAATTTGGGTATAAACTATGCCTCCGCATAACATCCCCAGGAGGATCATGCTTGGGTCTGTGGGCATGAGCTAAATTCTCCCAGGTGATATCTAATCCTATATCCAAGACTTGTTTTTTGTTATTGTTCTAGTGTAACAGAACACAAGTTTATAAATTAGTGCATGTAAAATACATAAAAATGTCTTCAAATAAAACTAACAATCAATGAAAATAAATTAATTCTGCAATATGCAAGTGAGAGTAGTCATTCCAGGCATCTGTCTGAAAGGCACTTGCACCCATAAAACAAATTCAAAGAAAGGAAAAAAATACACTAAGTTTTGGGCTCATGCCCAGATTCTTTTCTTCTAAATATAGAAATAAATATTTAAATCCCTGGTGCATTTGCACCCGCTGTCCAGGTTGTTCTCATGATTCTTCTTCCCCATCAGATGACTGCTTCTTCTCCCCTGGCAGAGAGCTTTCTCCATCTATGCTGATGGCATCAATTCAGTGCCATTCAATTATGCAGGGGTCCGGGAAAGTGTACATAATTCAAACCTGAAACAGTGTGCTACTTAATGCTTTACTTTTTAGGGTTTTTTTTTTTTTTTTTAAGATCTTAATGGCCTATCAATGACATCAGGGTAAAGAGTTTTTATAGTGGTTTCATCTTGAAAGCTAAACAGAAACAATGGTTACTGGTTTATTTAACTCCCTTAATTATTTAATATCAGTAGAGAAAATATCCTGGAGACTTTGGCATAAAAAAGGAGTCTAGCCTAGGCAGGTTTTAGAAAGGTACGGTGATCAAGATAAGGTTCCACTGTCAGAATTTAGTCTCACTGTTCGCAGTGACCATAAGCAGTAAGGGACTTGCTGTGGATGCTCCCAGCGCCTGTAGTGATGTTATCCGAGCCAGGGCAGACTCTGGGAATAAAACTGGCCACCTGACAGGTGCAAATAGCTAGTGACCAGGGGTTGTGGCTCTGGGACACCTTGGAGTAAGCTTTCCCAAGAGGTAAGCAGAACTTCCTGCCAATGAGGCCAAGTGAGGATGACATCATTTTAATTTGATAAATAATTGTGACCTATTTAGTATGAAAAGGGGGATATGAGACAGCAGATAAAACCTCTTTATTTGCCTTTATTATGAATTGTAAAGTACTATGACAAGAATTGGTCAAAGTAGTTCTGTGCTTTACTACTACTACTAAATATATCTATATATATATATCTATATATATATACACATATTTAGTGTAATAATTCTGTGAAGCTTGAGTTTATACAGCATGATTTATAATCATCACATCCATGAGGTGATGTTAAAGTAGCTTTCAGGTAAGTGAAAGTTTTGGGTCAGTTATCATTCTAAGAAGCATAGGAAAGAATTATAAGACACCTACCCCAGTATGAAGAAATGATAGGACAAGTTAGCCAAGGAAGGCCTTCTAAAGATGTGAGCAATAGAACTTGCTGTGACTATTAGCCATGTGATGACAGCAGTCACGTCAGAAATAGGGACTGTGATCTAGAGATGGGTAGAAGGAGGTGAGGAAGAAGGATGTCAAGAAAAGAACAGGAGAAAGACAATAGAAGCCTCTTTCTGAGATGGAGCTTTGAGGGTTAAAAATGTTTTTAATATTTATGTGTTAATTTTATTTCCTGTTTATGAGTGCCTTTCCTGCATGTGTGTAAGTACACCCATGTCTTGCAATGCTCATGGAAGTCAGAAGAGGGTGTTGGATTCCCTACAGCTGGAGTTTCAGGTGGTTGTACACTGCCACGTGGGTTCTGGGAACCAAACCCTGGTCCTCTGCAAAAACAGCCAGTGCTTTTAAACGCTGAGCAATCTCTCCAGCCCCCCAAAAGAGTAATTTTTACTACCAATCTTACACAGATTTCAAGCTTACTGAAAGAATGACCCTGGAGGTAACTGTCCTTTCTTTACTTCTTTTAAAATGTTTCAAAATTATTTTAATTATATGAGGGGGTGGGTATGTGATCTGAGTTTAGGGGCCCATGGAAGTCAGAAGTGTTGGAGATGGAGTTACAGGTGGTTATGAGCTGCCTAATATGGGTGCTAGGAACAAAACTCTGGTCCTCTCCAAGAGTGGCACATGTTGTTAACCTTACCTGCTGAGCCATCCCTCCAGCCCCAGCCTTTTTTGATTCTTAATAACAGTAGATAAAGAAGCTCATTTACTGGCAACTCATGCTTGTACTGTGTGTATATCTACATACAAATATGCCCCATAAACCTTCAACAGGAAGAAAAGTATCACCATTTTTTTTCAATATAAAAGTAGAATTCAGATGGAAAAGGCACAAAATTTATGGGAGAAAGAACTGAGAGTCTCGGGATAATGCCATGGCTTCATATCACACACATCAAACACTGTCCAAGAAAGGTACATGATTTATATTTTCCTTTCCTTCTGGAAGAGAGTGGTTCTTTATGTTACCGTCTTAAGTGCATTCAAACCTATGTGTTCACATTTCTGCTAGCACAATCATGAAAGTCCCCATCCTTTGTATCTGTCAGTTGTTCCTGGGTTGTTCAGATAACTACATACTTAGAGCAAGGTCTCTAGTGGGATATGCACAGGAAAATGCTAGTTGTTGCAACACCTAACCCTAGGTATTTGTGTACCACACATATGCATATCTTTAGGGGATTTAGCAGTCATTTATTTCAAAGCCAATACCAAATACTAGCTTCTGCTAGCAAGAGAAAGAAGAGATCCCTCTGATGCACCCTACCTGACTATTCCACCTGGTAAATCCACCATCAAGGAACAACTGGAACACCTGCTGAGTTTATCCAGGAGGAAGCAACCATCCTTCACTGGGTATCATAGGATGTTTAAGGAAGGCCTAAGGACCATGATTATGTCGTATTTTTAATGACTTGTATTACCTGACAACCACTTCAGGATCAGTTTTAGCAAAGAAAATGCACCATGAAACAGAATATCTTCCAGCCTCTTAGGCAAACTCTGAATTGGCAAAAAAACACTAGAAGAACTAGAACCATATGTCTTTAAAGGGTGACCTCTGGAATTTAGGGACATAAAGCAGCTTCCTCATCCAGGATCCCACCTCCCCAGCTTCACAAAGGAACCTATATTTCACTAGAAATAAGATTTTATTAGTAACATGTCAAATGCGTTGTAAAATAGTTACCTTTCTTCTTCCTCTCAGTTTAAAAACAATCCAATAAAAACTTTAAATCATGACCCAAATATTTTTAAATGTGAAAAAGACATATTTTAGATTATGTAACAGATACACATTTTCACAAATAAATGTTGTAGAACACCATCTGCTTCATGTTTGAATGCTTTCCCACAGAACCAGATTTCTGACTCTCTTCCATCATTAATGGGCTATGACAAATTTATGACACTGTATTTCACAATAGCTATACCAAAATTTATGACCAAAAGAGCCTGACAAAAATCACTTGGCATGCTCAAATTAGACAACTTCTGCAACTCTCATTCAAACTGTTTCTCCATCCCTGACTGTGACCCCCCAAAAATGAGGAGAAATAGGAAGTCCATGGCAGGGCAGGATCTCACATAAAACAATGCTCAGGAGTTCAAGACAAGAAGCAATGGAACCCACCAAGTGCCGTTTTCTAGTTCATCCTAACCAACATCTTCAGCCCAGGCAGACACCCAGAATTCTGCATTTAATGATGGATACTTTTGTACTATTTTCATAGATTTGACCAAGCAAGAGATTATCAAAATTTGTGAAGTCTGAACACTTTCACATTCATGCTAATGCTACTGAATGAGTGCTCCCTCATCCCAGTGTGATTGAGAGAAGTCTACCATATATCTGCTTCCTGACTGCACATCACCTAGATGAAAACTTACAAAATCACAAATAATTTTCCATGCATGTTATACAGTTTTGTAATATTTATGACAAGTTTGGAAAATTGGGCTTATGGCTTTGTGATATTTATTTTTGCCTCTTTTTTTATACTTCTTTGCTTGTTTGTTTTTTCTTTGAGACAGGATCAACCCATGTATTCCAGGCTGGTCTTGAACTTGCTATGTAGCCTACCTCCATCTGTTGTGTGCTGGGGTTGCCGATGTATACCACCATGCCTACTTTTGCTATGGACATGAACACCTGTATAAAGGCTTGTGTCTGTATTTTTATCCTTAAATGACAGATGACCCTCAAAAATGGGCCCAAAACAGCCTCCGTGTCACCAGGGAAAGTTGAAAAATGATGAGTCTTGGGCCCTGTTGAAGACATACGAAAAGGAATCTACAATTTTAATAAGAGGGCTAAGGAACTGAATGCTCAAAAACATTTCCAAAGAACAAATGTAAAGGAATGTTCTTAATTTACCCAACTATAGGGTAAGCCTCAAGGAAAGACAGAATTACCTTAATACAGAACTTTTTGTCCCAAATAGTCAACCAGGAACATAACAACTTTTAAACACAATTCACTTTAAAAAAAAAAAAAGAGAAGAAAAACTTGACACTTGTCATGTTGCTGATGTATAGTAATGACATTTTAGGATAAGAATATGTAAGTTAAATTGACAGATATTACATAAATAATCACGAAGTACTTGAATTAATTATATACAATCTTTGATTGTTTCCAATACAATTTTCATAGCAAAACATAACTAGTACACTGAATTCTAGAAACAAGACTATCTTAGTGAACAATTACTCAGTGACTAAGTACAATCATTTTTAAAAGAACTGTGTCCAACTGATAATGATCAAGTGACTGTGTTGAATTCTAATTTGATACACTCTGGAAACCCTTTTTCCTAGGAATCCAACCAGAACTGTAAAGTTGTTTTTCCATAAGTGTCTTTGAGCAGATCAGTGTCAGTGTTAAAGGGAATAGACAGAAGATGGGGATCAGGAACAGCTGTGACTCAGAAAGTGCTCTCATGGGACACAGAGAAGGCGGCTTCAATAGCAGGTATTAAGAAATCTCAAGATCCATTCAAGCATCTCCTAGCAGAAGGCAAATGAATGAAGGCTCTCTCTGGCCTTGTTCGTACCAGAGACCCAGCTATCAGGCTATAGTTATTCATTTTTATTTTTCTTCTTTAATACTTTGCTCAACATTAATATTAACCTGATTCATTCTGTAAAAGAACAGGAAACTAGAGAGATGAATTGTTCTGCATTTGAATTTGTCTCCCTACCACCCCGCATTGAGGATGACCCAGAAATGAGTGCAAACCAGCCATAACTCCCTGTGTAATGACAGCATTGTACGCTTCTAAGCTGTAAAGAACAGTGTATGCATTCCTTCTGTTTCCTGCTATGGGTCAGTAGAATGTCCCTCCTCCCTGTGCATCTTCTCATCTGCAGTTTGGGGGACAGATATTGGATAAACATTCTAGTTTTGAAAAGAGAAAGACAAGTACCAAATTATCTCAGTTCTTCTCTTAGTAAACTGAGTAAAGTAACTGTCATTCACGTCTATATCCCCAGCGTTAGCGCAGTGCTTAGTTCCTTACCATGGCCCAGTTTTCTGGCACTGACTTATTTGACCTTGAGATGTACATTGAAAACAGGTCATGCACTTGCATGTATACATTTGTACACATATTGGGCATTCAGTCTGTCTCCCAACTGATTTCTTCTTTTTCCTTCACTCATTTACCCAGAAAGTTCAATTTCAGCAGTATTTTGTAATAGAACCATATTTCAAGCAGCATCTATGCTCAGTAGAATCTAGTGTTATATATTATTGTGAATGAAATAAAGGATCGATCCATTCAAAATAATAGCAGGTGTTTTTGTATACAGTGAACACAAGAAAGAAAAAATGACTATAACGAGCACGATCCCCCTCACATGAAACAACTTACTCTTTCCCTTACTAATCCTGCTCCTTAACCAGGCCCCTGGTCCTTTCTTCTCTCCTCTCCAGTCTCCTTTGTGTCTTTATGTTCTCCTTTGCCAGGTTTTTAGACTGGTTGAACACACACAAGAGTGAGCAGCACTATCAAAGTCACTCAGATTTCACATCTCAGCTTCCCTAGCCTCAAGGTAGCTTCTGTCTACAGAGAAAGAATGTTCAGCTTCAAAAGAGTTGTAACTTTTTTTGTACCTCCACATATTCCTGGTATCCACTGGCCCCAGTAAAATCACAGTCATCTCCTGGCTAACTTGGGTAAAGTTTCCAGAATTTAAACACAAGTTAAAAAAAAATCAAGATAACTGGGTTTAGTGGCACAGGCTTTTAATCCCAATACTCAGGAGGCAGAGGCAGACAGATCTCTGTGAAATCAAGGCCATCCTAGTCTACATAGAGAACTCCAGGCCAGCTGGAGCTACAGAAAGACCTTGTCTCAAAACAAAAATAAAAAATCAAAATAACACCAGTCAACTCCTTATCTACGAACATTTATTGGGGGAAATTAATTGCTCTAAAAAGTATTTTTAAATATTCTGTTTTAAATCAATGAATATTTAAATGAAAGCACAATCACAAATGGCACTGACTGCTAAGACAGCTTCTTTTGTATATTTGAATGTGTAGAGATTAGAGAACTCAGTTAATAACATCATTTAAAAAACAAAACAAAACAAAACAAAAAAAACGGACTTTTCGATCTGTTGCTGGTTCTTTGTCCCGGCATTCCTGCTTTGTTTAGGGTTTCTAAACATACAAGAAATACTACACTTTCACAGTTTCCTGATGATTTTTCCTCTTCCTTTCTTTTCTATTCCAAAGTATGTGCATTCCTATTCAAATTTAAAGCCAATTTAAACGTGTGGCTTTTAAAAGTGTTACATCTATTAATGGCATACTTTTCTTAAAGATACTGCCCTAAGTCAAGCCCAGTGTTCATTTCAGGAAAAAAAAAGTATTAGGGAGCTGATTCTATTTTTCTAAGATATGATGCTACCTATCAAATTTAGGGTCTTGGGCTATCCCCATTTTTAAGTAAATCTATATTTTTGAAAGAATTTTTCTGAGCAGTGAAATAAAAGTATTAAACTTGGCCGCCAAGTCTTGCCCTAAAACTAATTTTAAAATATTTATGGCTGAACTTTTTAAGGACATCTTACCATTTATACCAAACTGTCTTTAAATCTTTACTTTCTTCATAATTTTTCACTTTATTCTAAAGCATTTTTCCCAAGTTTGACCGAGCAATTAAATATAAGCCAGACACTTAGATCAGTTGTGTAATCTTCCGCAACGCAGGCTCATTAGAGCACCAGTATTCCTTATACAAAATTATCTTGGTGACTCGTCACAGGGACCAAATGTGGAATCAAAACTAAAAACAAAGCTCTCTTTAACAGTACAAGACCAACTGGGTTACAAGTTGACCTTCGGCTAGGGATAATACTATGTCACCATATTTAAACTGCAAAAGCATATGATTACCAAAAGCTTGGTATATTAAAGTCATGTCCTTGTTTATCATTATTCTGAACAAAGCACTCAGAAAGAACACTGGTAAGCGGACCACTGTGAAACTCTCAGCAATATTCTTGTATGTCCTTGTAGTCCTTAGTTTAGAACCTTGTCTGTGAGCTTCGATCTCATGGTCTTCTAACACTCAGTTTTGAGTCTTTGGTATTTTCTTAAATACACCTTTGGCACCTAGTTTTCCCAATCTGCTTTATCAATGACAATTTGTTAAACAAAATGCTCCATAGGACAAAAACTCCAGATCCTGAAGTTAGACGTTTCACTCAAAGAACACAATGAATCACTTCCAACAATTTCATGAGTCTATCCAACCTGGTAAAATATCAACCTTTAAACTGTAAAACATAGGGACTTCTGAACTTCACCACCAAGGCATTCTCAGATATTTTGTTAAATAGTGAGTGACTGACTACTATACAAAAATCAGTGCAAAGTTTCATCCAGGCAGCCTTATATGAACTCTTAGCAAGATGAAATAACATCATATACAAAGTCTATTATTCTCACCAATTCTTGCATATTGGGTCTTAAAAAATAATTAACCCATTACAAACAGATTTTGCCTCCCTACCCTTTTCCTGAGCTTCACAGCCTATAAAAAATAAGATAATAAATAAAAATTAAACTATTAAAGGTCCAGCGCAAATTATAACCAACCTCTAGAACCTAAAGATAATCCTATATGCAATGCTAATTTATGCTATTTCATTCTTAAAAAGTCTATTAAGAAAAATAAACAAAAAAGAATAAAATGGATCAACTTGGAGGAATCCAGTTGTTACATTCAGCAGGTAAGCTGCAGTGTGCATTTGCTCCATCTTGAATTACCACTCATGGTGAAAGGAGAAGAATGTCAATTATTTGGCACAGTGCTTGACAAGCTAAAGAATTTCAGAAAGAACAAATTCTCATCGTGTACAGAAAATTACATTCGTCCTACCCTTAAGCTTCAGGGTCCCAGCACTATCAATTTAAACTGTTCTTTTGTTACTTTTCTGTAAGAGTGGCAGAATTTGGACTTTGGAGGCTTAAAATTTTTAAGCTACCAGTTTGATATAGATCCCTTCCTTTAAAAAAACCTCTTTGCTTCTAATGCACAAATTCACTGCTTTATGATAAGTGGATATATTTTCAATTTGGTGGTACTAAGGACTGCTGGGTGACACCATGGCTCTCTCCACTCAATTCAGCATGCATCTCATCTTTGAGATCAAGTGTACTGGCAATTAGTGCCTTGTATAAACATCTTCACTATAAACAGTTCAGGCATTTAGAAACAAAATATCAATGAACTTAACAGTTATTTTAATTCATTTTATAAATAAGCAACTGAGAATTTTGCTCCAAGTGGTCACTAGTGTAGCCCATTCCATAAATGGCATTCCCCGAAGCGTAAGGCACGATATGGTAGGAATGCAGCTCTTCATAATAAAGAGACTGGGAACAGCATTCCTGTACCATAAACTTCAGCCGTTTCCTGGAATCAGAATAAGCAGTCTTATAACAGGGAGCTTCTTTAAAGTATTCATAGCTCTCTTTCTCCGTCTCTAGGTGTATCTTCCTCAGCAAATTGTTAATTAACACAGACCTTCTTAAGTAGGTTTCTGGGTCTTCTAGAAACCTGAGCTTCTCCAGAGAAATTTTGAGGATGCAAGTCCTGTCTTCAGGTAATATCAGGTGCTAGAAAGCAAACACAGGCATTTACATTTAGAGAAGAGAAACTAGAGCCTTTTGCTGTTAACATTCAGGAAAAAGGGGGGCGGGGAGGTAAATCCTTACTTTTGGAAAATACCCATGGTAATCCTGATGTAAATCTTCTTCTTCTGCATATTTTCTCTTAAAGTAGGCTACTTTCGACGTTGTTAATGAATATGGTAGTACTTTTATTGGATAAGCTAAAACAAAAATAATTGGAAAACAGTCAGATGGTATTGCGGCAAAGAGTATGCTGTAATATGAATATCATTTGTAAATGGAAATCCAGTGACCCCAGAGATCCCTACCCTCTTACCAAACAACACTTTCATTGGCAGCTGTCTAATGAATGCCTGTTCACAGAAAAATGCCATTTTTGACCCAAAATACGCAGTCGTTTGGAGATTTATATTTATTTCCTTATGCAACCCCAGAAATAAAATTCCAGTAAGCTGTTTAATTTTGTGACTTTTAGTTCCAAAGTACACCAAATTGGAAATGAATGTGTGAAATTCAATGGAAAGAGGTAAGTAATTTTCCATCATTCTTTTGGTTAATCTTCCCAATACTCAGAGGGAAGTTAATGCTTCTAGATTAATCATCTTGACATAAAACAGCTGGTGACCTAATTATACCTTAAAAAGTAATGGTATAACTACAGACAAAACCATTTTACATGGTTATGTTACATCCATCGCTCTGAAATGTGGCACGACAGAAATTAATCAAAAGGAAATGGAAGAGATCGGCTTGCTGACCTGACTTTGGTATAATTCCTGAAACTTAAAAACCTTTGTTTTCTTTCTTAAAATGCTATTTGTTGAGGATTCTGACTTAAGGAGCTCTGAAGGATTTCCAAAACCAATCGTTTTAAAAAGAGTTCCCAGGATTTACTGTAGGTGGAGCTCAGATCACAGAAAGGAAGCAAGATCAAATCAAATGCAGTCCACACCCAATTCAAAGCAATGAATTTAGAAAACAAGTAGAGTCCAGTGCAGTATTCATTCAACCTCAGGGGGCCAGAGCAGAAAGAAAGCTTATATTTAAACATAATTTATATCACTCTAATCCATAACCTGAATATTCCTGGGTTAGAACCATTTATCTGGCAAAATAATGAGTACAACATGGTTAAATAAATTTGCATTAAAACATTTGATGCGTTACTTCTAAAATCTTAAGTTTTATAAAGGTCAAGTACTAAAATTATGCTCTTTAATAACCTGCCTTCTACAGTCTTTCCTCCATCTTAGAGACATGAGTATGTAACTTTTTGTAGCTGGATGTTTTTTCTAAACATGCCTTAAGCATCCCAAATTTTCATTGGTATCCCTGTGGATTCTAAACTCAAGAAAGCCTTCAATTAGTGTTGGTGTGTTTTGTTATAGAAGCATAATATAAACCACTGTATATCTCACCTAAGAGACAACTACATAGTGATGTTTTACAGCTGAAACTCTATGTGCACAATCTCTGAATTTAACAAGCAAAACTCAGCTTGCATACAATTTTCACTGATTTCAAAGGGTTAGAAAAAAAGAACAAAATTGACCAAAAATTTTAAAAAAGTATTAAACGATTACTGAATTCAGTTTTCTCAAGTATTTTTTTAGCTAACTGAATTGTGTTAGTATTTTGAAAGGGTTCAATCAAATAACTACATCATGAAATTTTGGCTTTTCCCTATGATAATGATTCTGTGTGAGTGTACTTGTGTGTCTGGTGTATGCACACGTACCCATATATACAGTATGTACATTCAGGTACACATGCACATGTGTGTGTATGCATGGGGAGGTCAGAGGTCTACATGGGTTTTCTTCCTCATTTGCTCACTTCCTTATTTATTGGAGACAGGGCCTCTCACTGAACATGGAGTTCATCCATTAGCTGTACTAGCAACCCAGTGAGCCCCAGGAATCCTCTTATCTTCTCCCAAGCACTGGGATTACAGGTCCATGCCACAGCACCTGGCTTTTACATTGATGCTAGTGATCCAAACTCAGTCCTCATGCTTGCAGAGCAAGAACTTTATCCACTGAGCTATCCACCAGCTCCTAGTCTACCTTTTAATTAACTGTGCAACTAATTAATGTAACAGTGGCTCTCAAATGTTAAGCATTAGAATCACCAATAGAGCTCCTTAATGAATTGCTGAGCCCTACCCCTATAGTTTGACTAGGTCTGGAAGGAAGACTTTTAGTCAATTTCTAGGTGAGGCCCATGCTAGCTAGCCTGAGGCCACATTGTGAGGTAGTGTGTTATAGTGCCAGGCAACTGTACTAGTGGGTCATAAAAGCCAAACTGAAAACAGTCAATGAACTGATTTCCTTTAGATTGGAAAGTCAAGCAAGCAGCTTGATTGATTCTGTGTTGCTTTATCAGCTTAGATTTTTTTTTTAGCATCATGAACAAAGCCAAACCACATTTTAACTAAACAGGAAAGAATGAAGTCACTTTTCAACAGGAATTCCTGGGTTCACGTTAAGAAGCACCAGTGACTGTTACTGGCATTGCAGCTACACAGCTCACAGATTTTTCTTGGCAAGAGCTAATGAATTACTATAGAGAAGAAAGAACAAAGGAGGGACTGAAAATAAGGTGCACAACTTTACCATAAGCAAACATTGTTTTCATTCAAGTATGTATCATCTATTAAATATGGGCTTATTCATCATCTTAAATAATACAATATCTGCAGCATTTAAAGCCAATTAAAAAGTCATATATGATATAGAGCTAGGCAAGCGTCAAACATTTTGTTCTGCTTCCCACTCCCAAGTGATTCTCCAGGGAAGATATTCTGACTTCACATCTATCTATCTATCTATCTATCTATCTATCTATCTATCTATCTTCCAAGATTTATAAAGATTCTGAATGGGCATATTCCAGCAGTTAACCAAAGATTCAGAATTCATAAGATCCTGAAAATAAAGAGCAAATTCTAGGAGGTCTAGATTGGAGATCAGCTCCTCCTAGGCAAGGCTCTTAGTCACTTGGTTTTTTGCACCTAAAGAAATGCCACCAGGAGCTGCGGAGCAGCTTTCACAGCTGCCATCAGTTTGGCAATTACCTCCATGCTAGCTGCCTAACTCTTTGCAATATTTTCCACATCAAATTTAGAAAGAGGGTTTTAGCCACTTTTAGAGTAAAATATGTAGCAAGCATAAGTTCCTATATCTGTTTACTTACTGGATTAGAACTCAAAATATTCTGAGCTGCCAGCTATTTATTGGTCATTAGGTTCCACCTCCTCGGTGAGCAGGTGAGGAAACCATGGCTCAGATGAGATTCTGGACGACAGTCTGTTATGTGGTTAAAGTTGTAGTTTGGAAGTGGGTGGAAGTAGGTTTGATCTCCAGCTCTATTGTTTCTTAGTTGTGTGAACCTAAGCTCTTTACAAATCTCATTTGTTAAGTGGGACTAGAAATATACTGACTCCTTTGATCATTGGAATAATTCGTGAAAAGTGGCACCTTGCCAAGTGTATAGTAAGCCCTACATTAATTCTTAGCCCCAACGAGGGCCAATAGGCACAGATCAGTCCCACAGAAGCCAAGCCCATCTTGGCCCACTACCTCTGACCTAAAGACCTATTCATTCCACCCTTCAGCACACCCTCCCCCTAGAAAAGATAGACTATTATGAGATAGTTGAAAGCATACAGGAAGGTATTTCAGATGATTAAGTTCAAAAACAATACACAAATTCCCTACCAAATCTGAGAAAATGTTTCTGGTTTATTGCCATTGGCCATAGATTTGGGGGTAAAGGAACTGTAAATGTTTTTGAAACATCCAACATCAAGGTTAATCTTAGTAACCGCAAAAGCTTAGGACTCACCTAAAAGCTGATGAAATAAACAAGAAAGAGTCAAGTGACAGTATACCTTTAGAGTCAGCTTCCTGAGGTCTGAGTGTAGTCTATAAATTATAGCACTGAATTGAGCCCAGATTTATCTCTGAGGGTGAAATGTCTAATGTTGGTTTAAACATTAAAATAGTTTTTAATATTGTAACTTCTAATCATACAAAATATCTGTGCCAGGCTCAGTATGTATCACAGAGTAAAACCTCAGAAGGCAACACATCAAAAGCCCCAGACAGAGCTCTAGTAGGCCAACTCATGTGTATGTCTTTAAATAAATGCTTAAAATGTAATTATAAATGATTGCTTCCTTATTGTTCTGCTTCTGCCTCCAGACAACTGAAATCCTGTTAGCATACAAGTGATTTCATTTGGTACCCAGCCCAGGGACAGTACATTAAGGAAACATCAACAGCAAATTAATTTATAAACACTTTGAAAGGGCAGACAACAGAAAAAGAACGGTTCTGTCTTTGTAATACTTTTTTTGTTAAAGAAAAAGCCCAAGAGAGGACTCAAGGGATGATGTGTTCGACATATCTTAGTTTTAATAGTTTTCATTTCCTTCCTCAACATTTTAAGCTATGAGCTACAAAAGCCAGGTTGAAGCTACCTGATTAGAGATGTGCACCCTCACCTAAGACAAGAAGGTGTGGAGGCTGACCTAAGGAAAAAAGTAAGGTAAGGGCTATCTCAGACCAACAGCTGATTCCTATCACAGACACACAGCAATGGTCATTTGCATGATCTTAGCTTGGTACTGAATTTTGAAAGAGTAAACACCCTTTCTGTCTAAATTATGCTTTACTGATGGACAAACTATTAGACATGACAGTTTTTATTCTAAGGCTATAACTACTTTTGTTTAGAATTATCTAATCTAGGGCTGGTGACTCAGTGGTAGATAGCTTGCCTCACATAGACAGACTTGGGTTAGATTCCTAATGGAGCCAAGAAAACACAAAACAAAACTAAGGGAAAAGAATTATCTCACCTGCCCCCATTAGCCTTATTCTTCAGTCTTACTGAATGACTTAAGACACTTTAATGTGAAATACTGGCTCTGAAATTTGTTTGTTTAGTGTCTTTAGGCAACCTGGACGAGCCTGAGTTTTCTCATCTACCAAATGGGAGAACAATTTCAAAGTCACTGATTTTTGTGTAAATTACTGAGCTGTTGTTTAAAAAGCACTTAATTCAGCATCAGTCACATACGCCCTTATTTTCAGCTCAGTCGCTGTTACTGCAGTGATCGCTTTTTCGAAAGCATAAACATGCATCCTCCTCAGAAACATCGTGTTGTATGTAGAATACTTGTGCTCTTATTAATGTGAACCAGGAGTTACATAAAACAATCATGAGTGTATGTGTAAAGGCCAAAGGGAACAAAGTCCAAGGCTGTACTGCTGGGCCTTCTGTGGACCTATAGTCTCGTAGATATTTGTCAGTACTCCATGAGCTGCCTTCCTTTTCTCATAAAACCCCAACCCAGCATGATATGTTCTATGGTAGCAGAATTCAGTGCCAATTTATAGCTCTGAATCAATGGAGCAATCTTGCTTCAAATGTATCGTCTACTCCAAGCACCATATTGACTTTACTGGCAGCTCTGAATTACCAAAAAGTTGATGATTCTGGAAGGCTGGCTTTCATAGGAACTTCCAGAGATACTGATACCCAGTGCTCGAGCACTGTCTAGCCTGAGATTCCTTGTCCCTTGGCATAGTCCCAAGCACAGATGTGGACTATTAAATAAGGCATCAGTAGTCCCACAAACCCATCTTGTTCTACTGGTAATGATCACTGAAGCAGAGAGAACACCATTAAATGATAGGTGACCAGCCAGGTAATAAGGAAGTTATGCTTCACCACAGCCTACTTCCACAATAATCTAGCCCTGCCAACAATAGAGGCCAAGGCCATGAGCTTTCCTGGGTACACCCTGTGACTTAGCAGCCTCTGAGGGAATCATGACCGAGTTCTCTTCACCCTTTGTCTGGGAAAGTAGGACTACCACAGAAAGAAAATAAACCAAGTAACTGCATTACTGGATAATACTTCTAAGAAATGCCACACCAATGGTATCTTTTAACTTCCTTGGGTGCCCAGAACCAGTGCTCAGAAAGGACAATTTTAATCTCTGAATCCTAATTCTCATCATCCACACCATGTTTTCTTTGTACATCACAATTGCCATCTCCTTTGTGGGAATATCGACACCACCTATTCAGGCCAGATGTGCTTGTGTTGTTCAACAAGGGTTGTAGAAAACTCAAGATGGAATAGGCAGTCACTAAGCATGTATGAATGCTTGCTCTGGTGTTGAGATGGATGCTCTGCCCTCATCCTATGGTGTAAGGTTTGAGTTCTCACCTAGAGACACTGCTCTAGCAGCACAATGATCTTCACAGGTGGGATGCCTTATTTCTATGTAGGTATGGGGATGCCTAGAATGGGACATGTCCCTCCTCCCCATCTACTAATCACTGGTATTTAGAAGGCTCTTGAATCTCTACTGTTACAAAGACTTTCTCTTGCTTCTATAGTTTAGAATACAAAAGTAAGTCCTTGATTTTCTAAATACCAGGCTACCTTTTACAGTAGTAAAGGTACATAACACTAGTAAACCTCTCCTGCTTTTCACTAATGTCCCCCCTTTACACCCACTGAGAATTAGTACCATAAACTGGATGGCTATGCATTGGGGTGTTTGTATAACTTTGACTAGAAAAAAGGGAAAAATAATTGTGTTAGACTAATGGGGAAGCAACCATGGATTAGCACTATTTACATAGATAGCTTATGGGGCTGGAGAGATGGCTTAGCAGTTAAGAGCACTAGCTGCTCCTGCAGAAAACCTGAGTTCTCAGCACCCACATACCAGCTGACAGCCATCCAGAGGATATAACATCCCCTTCTGGTCTCCATGGCATTGCACACATGTGGTACATTTGCATACATGCAGGCAAATCATTCATACACAAAATAAATTTTTAAAATTTAAACAGCTTATTTAAAAATTAAAGTGTAAAAACTGAATTGACAAGACTACCCCCACTGCTGCCCCCTTGAAGGAAAATTCTTCCTTCATCCCCATGCTGAGGATTTTCGAAGTTCACACTCCTACCTCTATTTCTGAGGAAGTTGTTTAGTTTTTTTGTTATTGTTATTGCTGTTGTTATTTCAATAGCACATGCTAGTCTCACAGACAGACTGAGCCATGTATTCTTTGGCTATGGTGTATGATTAGGACCTTAGCACTTTCCCTGATGAAGGCAATGTGCATCATCAGACCAGAGCCCAGGCATGGAGGCCAGAGCCTCATTCTCTTGATTTCAAACATCTGGATATGTCTCAAGGCATCTTGTAAGCCCTATAGAAATTTCATGACATAAAATTGAACATGAATGTGTGTGTGTGTATATATATATATATATATATATAGAGAGAGAGAGAGAGAGAGAGAGAGAATGAACAAGCAGAAAGAGAAGGCTGAAATTAGGAGTCGGCTTCATTTCTAACCCATTTGAGCTCAGCTTGACCTAAGCTTCATACCTCAAGCACACATCCCTTTATGACCCAAATGTGCAAATACAGATGGCAGCAACACTGATGAGGGCAGGTAGATCCTTGAATACAATTCATTTTTCATTGATAGATTCACTCCATTTGTAGATCCACTAATGTCTCTATGATTAAATATCTGTTATGATTACATGGACTTATTTTTATTTGAGACTAAATCCTATGATGACATCCTACTTTTTAAAAAACCATATGTTCACCAAAATTTGCATAGTGCATACCTTAATGATGAAAAACAAAATTAAAGTTTAAGAAGTTCTTTCATTTGACTTTTTTGACTGCACCAATGGTCCCAATGAAAGGGCAGGGTCATTCGTAAACATTAAAGGACACAGAGACATACACTTGTATGCATATTATATGATATTATTATATGATGAATATATACATACACATATTACTAATGCACAAGACTAATGTGCACACAGGAACCAATCACTGTGGCTGTTTTGCTTCCACACTCCTGAGATCAGTAACATGCCCAGAACACTTGCCATCCTTTGGAAGATGCCAGTGAGTTTCATCTGCTTCCTTGGATTTGTTTCTCACAATAAAACATAGCAATTATTGTGAAAGAAGGAAGAAAGGGGGTGGTACTCAGAGCTGATGAGTTCCACAGTTTTTAATGTTTCACACGGTTTTCTCTAATCCTTAGTGTTGTTAAAATACAGATATTTCAATAAGCGACTAGAAAAATCAGCAATTTCAAAGTATCGTGATATTCATAAAACCTATGCAAGTAGGATCAGAAGAAAACTTTCAAATAGGTTTCTGAATAGATTCTTTCTGACTGCAATCTCTTAGCGGGGGTGAGGGTGAAGGGGCTGAAGCGCAGCTAGCACATTCTTTTGAGCTTGACACTTGCTGGGCTGGTCACCTCTGGGAACCGAATGGATAACTTGGTCAGTACCTGTGGAGTACTGGCAAGCTAGACACTCATTGATAAATCATGTTCAGTCTCAAAATTGAGAAAAAAAAAAAGTGCTTCATACTCAGCTTCTAACATCATAGCCTTAATGTAAATTAGACTTTTAAAAATCATCACAACCTTCTTTTGCAAGTTCATTCCTTTCCTCCAGACCCACACTACTGTGCTGAAAGCTTCCGTTTGCTCAGAGAGACCAACTCCTTCACTTGGCCCACCCAATTCACATGGGTCTAAGTGAGGAAAGTCTGCCAGCCCACAATGTCCTTTTTACAGAAAACCTCTATTGACTTCTCCTCAGCAACCGTCTATATAAACAGCCTCTTCTATTGATCTTGTAAGATACAGCAATGTTACATTAGCATTTATTTCTCTAGATACATATTTAAACAGTGATGTCGCTTAAGCTGGAGATTACCTGGTAAGGCTGTCTCAGTCGGAATAGAGTCTCTCTAGGACAGCTCAGAAGATTTTTTGAGAGCTCCCCTTGGCACATGGAGCATTTCTCATAGCCTGGGACTCATGAAGGGTCACCTGAGATCTTGAAACAAAGAGACAGACACAAGTCACCTCTGCACAGTTGGGGATGTAGAGAAGTGAAGTGGTTATCAGGGCGGGAGAAAGCACACACGGAGGGACAGGGACCGCCGCTGAGATGTCTGAAGATTAGGCAGAGATAAACCTTCAAACATGAACAATCAGTCGCATGAATATTTTCCAGACTTGTTTCAGCAGGAACAATGACAACTACAACTCCCCTTGAGAGGTTTGAAAAGAGTGGAATAACTCATCTCACCAGTTATTTACTTGGGTAATTTATTTTCAAAAAAATTATCAGTAGACTGCTTTTTTAAAAAACACAGTAGGCTTTTGTATAATTTCAGGATGGATTCCCTCTAAAGTAGCAGAGACCAGTTCGCTTAAAATACGGTACCTTGGTCTTTCCCTGGAATTCTGACCCTTTCTGGCCAAATGCTGCTGCTACATATTTGAAGATAGTTTCTCAGCAAAGGGCTTAAACCGCACCTAGTCTACATGGCTGTGTGCTCAGGGATCTCATCATCTTCTATATTTAGAGAGACGGGCTTTCCAAGGGAAGACAGACATCCAATAAGGACGATCCCATCTAGTGAGGTGAGTTACTATGGTTACTGCTCAGGAGGCTGAGGGCCTGTGAACGCTTGCTCCTGGCCAAATGGACCTAAAAAAGAAACCTGCTCTCCAGACGTGTTGACTGAATTTAGTGGAGCCTACACCATGTCATCTTAGCCATGACCACCGGCTGCCTTAGGGCGCTCGCTGCCTCAAGCTCTCCAGTCTCAGGCAGCCAGGCAAAGCAAAAACAAGCAGGGTCGAAAACTTCTGAACACTAACCCAACAGTGATGAGCCGGAGAGAGCCTCAAGATCCAAGCCCAGGATTTAAAAATCAAACCAAATCAGGTTCCTGAGGACCAGCAGCTGGCCACTTTTCAAGGGCTTGGGGCAGGGTGGGATCCCAAGCCAAGTCCCTAGCCTCCCGCTGCGTCTTCTCTGAGCTTCGGGGACAGGTGCCTGGCTGGAGGGGTCCTGGCATACCTTGCGAGCGGGCTCTACTCACCCGGAGACCGCGTGTGCGACTGCTCGCAGCTCCTGCTTTCCAGCGGTGCCCCTCTTCGGACGGGCGCGGACAGCGGCGGCAGCGGCGGCGGCGGCAACTGCAGCGAGGCGGGCGGCGGGCGGCGGGCGGCGGGCTCCGGCAGGTCCGTCCCTCCTCTCCGAAGCGCCTCTCGCTCGGGCTCGGAACGCGAGGCGGGTGCGCGGCTTTTCTAGGCGCGCATTGGACCAAAGGGAGCAGATGTTATCCGGTTGCTAGGAGCGTTGCTAAGAGGCGATGACGCCCCTCCACCGCTCCGAGCAACTTTCAAGCAGGTTGCGAGCGCCAGAGGGGGCTGCTGCGAGCCCTGCTGGGAGCTACACCGCGCGAGCAGGCGACGGAGAGCCCCAGCGCCCGAGTCTGTGCTGAAATGGTCCAGGAAGAGGGCTGGGGAGCCCGAGGAGGAGGGGGAGCGCCGCGGGTCTTTGCGTTGCGAGGAGCCCGCGTCCCAGGGAATGGCCACTACGGAAGCTAGATGGGTGTCCCTACGCAGGTCGAGTTTGGGGACGATGCTAGAACTGCACTTTCCGGGGCTCCAAGATTTGACCCCATATATTTTAGACACTTGATACTTCTCTACTCACCCTAGGATGGGGAGAGAGAGAGAATGTGTGACCAGGATCTAGGCGCAGGGTAAACCGTATGGGATCCTTTGACTCTGGGACGGTTCTCCCACCATGTTCATGTTCCTATCTGCAAGTTTGAGCAGTTAACAGATTTGGAGGAGGGATCCATGAAGAGGAATCCATGAATAAACTGATATCAAAGATTTCGGGGTGAGGGGGGAATACTCCCATGGTCTAAAATGCTTCCTGAGCACGATTAAAAAGACTTCACCTTGATGCAAGAACAAAATAACACCCCCAAGCTAACATGAAGATTTCCTTAAGATAAAGAATGCACAAAACGAGGGCAAAGTTCAGACGAAGATGAGGGAGGGAGGATCCAGGGGGAGCAAAGAGAACGTATCGTAACGTGTGGAAAATATAAATTAAAAGATGTATTTTTAAAGGCACCCCCAAAAGGCACTAAAAACTATTCATGTCTCAGACAATGGCACTTTAATATAAATTTGCCCAAAAGTTTGCACCCTCTTGGTCTCTCACTGGAGCTCTTGTGATCTTTTGTGTTTGTTTGTTTATTAAGTTTTGACCACTGCTTCTCATCCGCACTGTCTTTAAAAAAATGTGTTGAATTGGAGGAAGAGATGAATAGAATGTCAACATTGTTGCACAAGTAGAATGAACCAATTCAAGAAAGGAAGACAAAATACCTAGCAGAGAAATTCTGTCCAAAGTGCTCCCTTGATGGTGAATTTCTTCTAAGAAGGAGCTGCATCACTCCCCCAGCTCTGGGTGGAGTCTGGGTAGAAGTGAGCGCCACTGGAAATCTATCACAAAGCAAAGTTGTGTTTGCAGCCAGAGCAGAGCTGCTGCACGGTGCTGGGGTAGAAGCTGTGGTAGCAGGCATCCGGGGGCCAGAGGAGCTGCAAGATGGCCCACAGCTCCCGGGGACATCTATCTAGTGCCTACCTAACGCCTTTGACAAAACTTGGATCTGGGCGTGTGCTTGCTCTGAGGTTTGAAAAGCGGAAGCTAAGATGGAAGGGTGCGAAGTAATAGGTAGCTAAGGTGACTATCAGAACTAAAGGGGGCCTCTGAGAGGGTCGCTGTAATCTCCATTATGTGCAGTTAATCTGAAAGAACTGCCATTTCCTTGTCCTAGCTTCCGGTCTGACTCCCCTCCTGGGACTCTTCCTTCACCCTCCAGCTGCAGGGCACACTAGATTCCCCTCTGTACTTGAGTACAGAAGGTTTTGCATCTCCAATGGTAAGTACATGGCTTTTCTTCTTCCTTGATATCCTCCCTCTCACCTGGCTTCCTCCCCTGCAACTACCATTGGCCAGCCTTCCGAACTGCCAAGTTCCACTCCCCATCCCACTTCACAGTACTCAATCTGCCACATGCCACATGCCACATTCTACTCTAGTTCTTCCTGGCTAACAGCAAGTGCCCAATATCTAGCTCCCATGCCAGATATACTCAAGGGAGCCTAGAGTGCATGGCCATAGTGGAAGTGTCCTGCCTGGCTCTAGGTCATTGTGTTGAGCTGTGTATTTACCTGTTAGTACTCTACACAGACCAGCCAAAGCTACATTTTTAGCTGGGGTTTAGGAAGACTATTAAACAGAAAATCATTTTCTGCTTTTACTGAAGCATTGTATTTATACGACTCCATTTCCTTTTCAGTGTTTTTTTCTAAAGATCATTATCTCGTTCTGATAGCTGTAGGAAGTACTCAACCTAAAGTCATTTCACTCTTTTCCTAACACTGTTCTCCCCAAGGTCTCAAAACTGCCTGTCAGTCCTCTGAGTTGAACTGTTTTATCTTTCCTAAAAATGTAGACCCATGGGCTGGGATGATAGTTCAGTGGTTGCCATGCAAACATGAGGACCTGAGTTCAATCCTCAGAAGTCACTTTAAAAAGCTGAGCATGGTGACATACACTTGTAATCCAAGTGCTTCCCAGGGAGAGACAGATGGATCACTGGGGTTCACTAGACAGCCAGGCCAGCCTGCTTCCTGAGCTCCAGGTCAGAGAGTATCTTTGTCTGAAACAATATGAAGAGCCAGAGTGATGGCTCAGCAGTTAATATCAATCACTGGCTGCTCTTGCAGGAGATCCAGGTTCAGTTCCCAGCACCCACATCCACATCCACCTCTGGTTCAGGAGATCCAACATTGTTTTCTGGCCTCTGTGAGCATTGCACACACAGATACACTTGCATATATGCATCAAAACACTCATATATATAAATTTATAAACAAATAAATTTTAAAAATTAAAACAAGGTACATAGGAATGACATATGATTTGGGTCTCTGGCCTCTACACAAATGCTAGAATACACACACACACACAAACACACTCACACACACACACATGCACTCACATGCTGTGGTAGTTTAAATGAGAATGTCCTCCATAGACTCCAAATGTTTAGATATTTTGTCCCCAGTTGGGTACACTCTTTGGGGAGATTTTTGGAGGCGTGGCCTTGCTGGAGGAAGCACACAACTGGGGGTGGGCTTGGAAAGCTCTTAGGCTTTACCACATTTCCAGTTGCTCTCTGCTTCCTGTGCCTGCCTGATGATGTGAGTGCTCAGCTTTCTGCTCCAGTCGCCTCTGCCACCTACCTCCCCTCTGATGATGGACTCTAATCCTTATGAACCATAAGCCAAATAAATTCTTCCTTCTATAAGTTGCCTTGGTCTTGATGTCTTATCACAGCAACCAGAAAAATAACTAACACACACACAAGCACTTCCAGGTTACGTTAGAGTGATATATATTAAAAATCAGAATGAATTCCATTATTTTATATGCCAACAAAAAATTTTAAAAAGGAAAGAAAGCAGCCCCATAAGTCAGGTCTAGTGTTTTAGAAGCCTGTAATTCCAGCTACTGAGGATGAGGCAGGAAGATCTCAAAACCAAGACCTGCATGGACTACAAAATAAGTTCAAAGCTAACCTGAGCAACTTAGGAAGACCATATCTCAAAAAAAAAAAAAAAGTCAAAAAGAAATGCAGGTGTAGCTCAGTAACAGAGCACCTGCCTAGTGTGTGTGAGGCTGAGGATTTAATCCCCAGAACTAAAAGCAAACAGGCAAAAAGCCCACCCATAATCACATGCTATATTGCCATGGCGCCAAAGCAAAGAAGTCACTAGGGGAGAAACTCCCTGACTTGACCTATAGGAACAGAACATCTAGTTTATCTGAACAGACCAGGAAGCCTTTTCCATTGTTATGTAACTTACCAAGCAATTGCCACATCCCCCTTTCATCTGAAATTATTTTTTAAAAATAGATGTTAGAAAACATGAAGGAAGGATCAGGGTAACCTCAAGGTAACAGAGTCGCCTCCTGGCAAAACTGGAAACACGACAAAGGCGTGATTTTAATCTTGGCAGGGCTATTGATAACTGCAATTTTGTTCTTCTTTTGTGACAGTATCTTTTATATCCCAGGCTAGCCTTGAACTCTAGATCCTCTTGCCTCACAGCTTTTTGAATGCAGGTATGTGCCACTACATCCAGCCTATAGGAGAAAGAACTTTGTAAATTCTTCAGTCTTACTAGCTTCCCTTTGAGTCATATTTCCAAATCTTTCTGGAGAAATGCCTCCAGGAAGTCATAAGGATAGCATGATGTAAAATGCTACTTGATTCATCAGTAAAATGTTATCTGAGAGGGTTAATTTTATAAACTACCACATAGGTCAGAAAATACAATGGGCAAAAGCTCACTGTCACAGAAGAATGTACCATTTCAGCATTTGAGGATGGGTGAATCGCGGCTGAGACAGCGTTAGGAGGTAGCTGCCATGCCTCAGGTTTTAGGTGTTTCCAAACGAAACACCTTTACTTTCCATTACTGAAAGGCTTCTTCCCTTTTGCTTATATTTTTTAATTGCTTGGTGTTCAATACACCATCTATGAGTTTATTGCTGCCCACACGTATGTACAAATGCTCAGCCTACCAGTTCCAAAGCTCTTGACTTTGGAAATACAGACTCCAATTGTCTTCATTTGTAACAGTGCCCCCACAGCCTTGAAATGTTCCAAATCAAACATGACTATTAGTAGGCAAGCAGATCACTTAAGCCAGCTTATAATGCCCTAGTGTAGTCATGGATGAGAAAGACCTGAAGCAACAGACAAGCTCACCACCAGCATGCCGTCTGGAGGTAACCACCCTGCCACAGCACTGGAAACAAGCTCATTCCAAAGGAAGAAAAGAAAGGATAGGATGGCATGGCATGAGATACTCCCTAGAGGATGTTTACTAGTCTCTGTTCATATTCCTAGGCACATAAACTACAATTCGCTTTGGGAAAAAAACTGATTATGTGTACATGTGTGTGTGTGTGTGTATGTTCATACATATGCATGCATGCTACAATACATGTGTGGAGGTCAGAGGACAACTTGCTAGAGTTCATTCTCTCCTTCCATCACGTGGGCTACAGAAATGAAACTCAAGTCCTCAGACTTGGAGCTTTTACCTGCTGAGCCATCTCATCAGCCAAATTCCCAGCCATGTGACTGTTCCTGGTAAATGGAATCTGAACAGAAGAAAAGGTCACCACCTCTCAACCTGGCCCCCAGAGCAAATCATTTCATCCTCAGATCTTTCTCCTTCCCATTCACAGTGCAGTGTACTGCTTTACAGCACTAGCACTTTGTGATGTCCAAGTCACAAAAGGAGATATGGCTCGAGGAAAGCTTGGGGTAAGGCAAAGAAAAGGTTCAGACCTGTGGAATGAGAAAACTTTCTCAGGCAAACGTCATGATCTTCGCATAGATCCTCACTTTCCTGGTATTCTTATTTTAAAATCATTTCCTTAAGCAAACATTTGATATATGTTGACTTAAGTAAATGTTCACCATGAAAGTCCCCAATACTCTGAAACTAAGTAAATCATATGGCTCATACATGTGATGTTTATAGTTCTAACATGTCTGCAGTTATAATGGTTTTGAAGTTAATAGTTTTTGTATATTCTAGAATAATATCATAGAGGCTTAAAAATTGCATGTTGATGCTGCAAAACTGTATCTTTTTAATATAAAAATGTTTATACATGTACATATAAGCCACCTGCAAAAACTTTATTGACAACACTTTACAAATTGGACTGACTCTATTTTGAACTGTCATGAATTCAGTTGCAACAGACATTTTGAACAAAGCAGGACTAATGCTTATTCTATGTTTCATTTTTAAACAAAAAGCAATTAGAATTTATCCTCATGCATTTAAATATCTAATACAGAAATAGTTTTTAGGCTGCATAAAATATGCTTTTCCACATCACTGGGAGCACACATCTGCTTTAAACGTGATTTGTACAAGACAAACAGTAATTCTTCTAATCATGAACTTATTCTTCATCACAGGTAAACAATTTTATATTTTCCAACTTATTTTCAAAAGGTGTTTTCAACAAACGAGAATTGGCATCCAATATCTCACTGACTGCCTAATTAACCCAGAAGATGTAACAGGAGAACAGCAATGTTTCAAAAACATTGATATGAAATCTGGAGCCGTACAAAGGATAGAAAAACTATGCTTGTTTTTAAGTTTCTCAATTTAAAAAAGCCTAGACCTTTTCCTCTATGCTGATTATTCACTGATAGAAGTAAATTTAGAAATGGGGAGGGTTATTATATTATATAGCTATCTGTGCTTGCATCAGAGAGAAAAATATCCATCATCCAAGTTCCTTTAATGCAGTACCCCAAGGTCCATGATGGCATCCTGGGAGAAACACTGGAGACCTACATGGAATGCGCTGAGGATTCTCCATTTTTATCTCTGTCCCTGACCCTCCCTTTCTCTTTTTCTTTCTGTATCTCTCCATATCTCTCCCTCTCTCTCAGATACACATATGGGCACACACACCACACAAATGCGCACACACACACATACACACACACACACACACACAGCCCTCTAGACTGCATACAAATCATCTACAGGTGAATTTAAAGGTGGGAAACATGGTAGAGGCCAGACCTGAAAATGTCTGCAAAGTCCAGGGAGAGGTTCAGGCTCTGGACAAGTCCTACCTGGCAATGGACTAGCCTTGAACAATTAACATGCCAAGGAATTCTGACAGTGGCTTGGAAAGCTGGGTAAAGACACAATTTTCTGCTAAAAATGTTATATACTATAGTCTCCGTCAAAGAGAGATGTGTAAAGCAATTGCTAACCACCAAAGATGCAGGGCAGTGCAGCACACAGAGAAGATACCCGACAGTAAAGATGAACTAGAAAAGGGATGGGTGTGCCACCTCCTGTATCTGTAGCATCCAGCCAGGAGCAGAGCAGTCATGGGAAGCCCTCCCTGCTGAGAACAGGGCGCCTCCACTTAGGGTAAAACCTCCTGACGGTCTCCCAAAATAGTTACATGTGCTCAAAATGAATGAATCATTCACATTTACATTTTTATGCAAGTTCTTCAAGGACACCCATCAAAAGTTGAGATATGAAGGAAAACCAATAAAATATTTTAAAACAACAGAGCTGCACACAGTACGCATATGGTGAAACATAAATGTGTGAATGTGAACAACTGTTTCGGATGCCATACGAAGACGAAAAAAAACTGAGAATCGGATTTCTCTTGCACTGTGAACATAAAATATTGCTCTGAAATCTTGGATGTTCCTTAAAACTGAGTTTTTAATCTTTAATTTTTCTGGGAGATAATAGAAAGCTATTTACAAAGAATGTGATTATGTGAGTAAGGTCATGGGGGTGAGAGGGGACAGCTTGGTTCTTCATGAGCAAACGACACTGTGGGTTTAAGAACCCTCTTTAGTGGTGGTAGTGGGGCTGGATTTCCTTCCACACACTATTCAAATCCCATTTTGGAGGAGGGGAAAAGAGCTAATTTAGTACTTTCCCTATTCACATTGTTATCAAGGAAAATTTGCATTCAACTCAAAGATGGAAAACCCCTGAAAACGATGAATTTGTAATTTGTTGTGTCGTCAGTGTTTAAAGAAACAAACCTGGGCCAGCAAAATGGCTTGGGAGGTAAAGGCGATTGTCACACAGGCTGCCAATGTGAGCATGATCTACAGGAACCCACATAAAAGGGGAGGGAGAGAACTGACTCCACAAAGCTGTCCTCAACCTCCACAGGCACACTACGGAATGTGTATCCCACACACACATCATGGCCCAGACATACACACATGCACACATATACATACACACATGCACGCAAATATGTTAAAAATCATTTTAAGTCAGATTCTAATAACTTAGTTTCTCAGAAACAGAATCACTAAAGAACATTCTAACTATAATTTGTAGTCAGATTACTGGCAGAGATCTAAAAGTGTCAATTACTTTGATATAGAAACATAAAAAGGGAATCTGATCTCAGTATAAAAATAAAATAGCTTACAGTATCCAAAAACCATGTATGTCTCAACATTTCTGCAGATTATTTTTCCATCTAGGACCTTATCCTGTTGGTGGCCCTGGCCCACCACAAGGTCTAACAGTGCTTGTTATATCACTGGAAAAAATGAGCATAACTTATTCCTATAACCTAGTAAAAATAAGTAAAATGGTATCAGGAGTCCTCTGACAGATGCTGAGTGGAGGCTTGAAGAACTTGCACTTTGACATTCCTCTTAGAGAGCATTAGAGGAGAACATGGTACCGGAAGGCAGGCCTTCCTCGTTTTCATCTGCTCCTCCTTGCCAGTCACACCTTCATCTCAGCTTTAAGGCCCAGTCCCATGAGTGGCTGCAGGCACAAAACAAGGGGCAGGCTGTATACACAAAGATGATCTAAATGGCCCTTCGAAATAGCTCACCAGACAGACCACCCCCTCGTCCACTCCATGTGATTATCAGTGCTCCTTCCAAAGTCCATCTGCTTGCTCCTGTCATGGGTCACTGTTCCCCTGGGAATGCAATGCTGCCAGAGGCTTATAAACCACCTTTAATGAATTTGTATGATGGTCAGTGACATAACATGACCTCAGAACTTCCCCTCTCTCAGCAGAAGTGATAAGGGGAAGTCATATTCTGAAATTGGTAGCCAGCCTCTTATCCTGAGCCAGGACCAACATGGGTAGCACTTTTTAATCAACATAGACCTAAATCATTTCTCGGCAAGACACTCCAGAGTCACTAAATTTGAGATCTGACCCACAGAGTCTTCAGAACTTTCACCACCGAGAGGAAGAAGGGCTTCCACTGGCTAATGTAAAATACAAAATTATGCCATCTTTTCCATCCATCTCTCTAAACAGAAAAAAGGCTTTTGTCACCTTCGTGAAGCAGACTCCAGAGTGGAGGTTGCTACAACCTACTGGATGGACATATGAAGTGCTCAATTTGTTTTTCCTGTGACCATTCACATTCAAAAGTGTCATAGCAAACGGAATTAGGAAGAAATGTAAATAGGTCACACACTGCGGCATCCAGACAGTGCAATATTATTCAACGCTTAAAGAAATGAGCTATCAAGGCATAAAAAGACACAAAAATGGAAATGCAGATTGTAAGTGAAAGACGACAATCTGAAAAGTCTGCATACTGTTTCATTCCAACTATGCGACATTCTGGAAAAGACAAAACCATGGAGAAAGCATAAAGATCAGTGTTTGCCAGGACTTAGTGGGAGAGAAAGCAATCAACAGAACAGAGAGGAGGTTCAGGGCAGTGAATGTATCCTTTATGTTATTACAATAAACACACTCATTACAGTGTATTCAAAACCCACAGAATGTACCACACTAGGAATAAACCCTACCATGAACTACCTACTTCCTCTAAGGATGTGTAAATATAGATTGATTGATTATATCACATTCTACCATGTGACAGACAGGATGCTAAGAGTAAAGGAAAGATGTGGTAGTGAGGGCCTGGGTATGTGCAAACAGTTCCTGCTCAATTTTGTTGTGAACCTAAAATCTCTCTCCAAAAGAAAATCCATGGATTAAAAAACAACACAAATGAATCACAAAAGCATCATAGTTTAACCTGAAAATAGAGGCCAAATCTTATCCTAACAAATAGAAATACATCTCTATCACACTAGAGTAACATTTTAACTTCTTGTTCCCAGATATAAAAACGATAAGATCTACAATAAAATTATGGTTTAAAATTCTGGGAAATATTTTGCAATTCGCAGCAGTAACACTCAATTTGTGTCTGGGTTAGCATGATGGTATAATGAAACACTGCTCTGTGATGGAGAAGGTTCTGTGTTAATAAAGCTCACCACAGCACACAGGGAAATGTGGCAAAATTAGTAAGCTTTGCTCAAAACCAGCTCTTAGGAACTTGACCAACCATCTTATAAAGGAAATGTGTCTCTAAAATTGAATCCTTTATGCAGAACAACTTAAAAGGAAATACCTCTCTCTTCCTGAACACCTTTGTCACTTTAGAGTTAAGTGGCAGCCTCCACTTCCCGGTAAAATGACACATAGGAAGGTGCCTCTGAATGACCAGTTAACAAGGAAAAGAGTCGGTTCTGACTCTACTTCAAAGAAAGAAAGAGAAAGTGCCTCCGAAAGTCACAATGGTAGTGACAGAGCACCAGAAAGTACAGCAACAAATGCCCCCAAAAAGCAGAGCTGACACAGCTCCAGCCCAGCATGCTGCTCCCTGGCTAAGGGGTGGGGGATACTTGGTAGCTTTCTGTTATCTCTCCTCAAGCATCAAGGTTATTATTGGATAACAGAGGTGCTCCTTTTACTATGGGCCATCTATTGGGCAACATCGAGACAATTTTTTTCTTCAGTAAGTTGTTTAGGTCACCCCAAGGATTGACTTATGTAACTTCAGACATGTTTAGTAGAAATTTTATGATATTAAGAATAATAATAAACAATAAATTTATTGGAGAAATCTGATTTGTGTCTTTTATTATAAAGTCAAAAATATCAAGAATTACATTCAGGGCTGGGGATGTAGCTCAGTGATAGAGCACTTACTTGCCCTGTACAAGGCCCTGGGTTTGATTTCCAGTACCTCAAAGCCAAGTTATATTCAGATTAATTTAAAAAATCCAAAACTAGGTACTGCTCAGCAGTTAAGAATACTTGCTATTCTTCCAGAGGACCCAGGTTCGTGACTATCCATAACTCTAGTGCCAGGGCATCAAACACCCTCTGCTGGTCCTGGCAGAGCAGTGCATGCACATAGCGCACTTATATACATGTAGGCAAAACACTCATACACACACAAATTTTAAAAATCCAAAACCAGAAAAGTTGTTGATCCATCTCCCATCGCAGTAACAACCCCAATACTGACTTTATACATCATAGGATATCCCAAATGTGTAGGGTTTTGGGAGGTGGGGTGGAAATTATTCATTGTACATAGTGCTTGGTTTCATAAAGGCAGTTTAAGGACGGCCTGTACTTGAACCGTGCTCACCCCCTGCGGTCCATTTCCTTTTCCCTTTTCCCCATTTCCACAAGTTTCCTTCTTCTTCCCATACCCCTCCACCTCTCATTTCATATATAAAAATGGTTTTATGTATCCATAAAAAGTCTGGGATCCACAAATGAAAGAAAAAGTGCAGTATTTGTCTTTCTAAGTCTGTCCTACTTTGTATAATGTGATCTCATAACTAACCTTTAGTCCAAAACAGAAAGGTGAGCGGGGCTCTCGGTTCACATTCCCACCCATTCATCCTGCAGCTACCGTATCCAGTCCACACATTCCAACGGTAAAGAGAGCAACTCCTGAAATGCAGAGCTTATAAGAAGAGTGTCACGTTTGCCTGCACAGACCTAGCATCCTGGGGCATTGCAAAGGGAACTCAATTTTCAGTCACAAAAGTCAAAATTACAGTCTAATGTGTATCTCGTGCTGGAACTCATTTCTTTGTGGAACTGGAACACTGCAATCCTCCCTCAGATACAAAACACCCATTTATTTTGAAAAGAAGCCCAGATAGACTGATAAACAAGGATGTTTATTCCTTAACTAGACACAGAGTAATAACTTCCACCTTCTGTGAATCCTCTCCCCTTCACAGGGGGAAAAAGAACCATTACAAAAATACATTAAGCCTCAAATTATAGGATAATAAAAAAGATTTTGCTTGCCTACAGTCCTTATCAGAGTCTGGCATGAAAGGGGAGATTATTTAGAAACAAAACAAATTGTTGAACTATTTGTTTGTTTGTTTCATCTGCTTTGATACCCAAACAATAAAAAATAAATTAAGTAGGTCTTGTAAGGGAAAATCTAAGTAAACAAAAATAATACATAAATCTGATTACACAATGGGGAAATCTGCCTTCTCGGGAACATCAAAGTGGATAGGTAGTCTTCTCACACAGGAACAAGGAAAAACTCCCAGGGAGACACCTTGAGGCTCCATTAGAGACCACTGGAGAGCCATTCACAAGGCTCTTGGATCTACAGATCATGACTGTCCTCCATGTGTTTGCTCTATAAAGCCTCAAGCTGTCACAGATTCCACGGTGCCTATAAATACAGGTGATTATTATCTCTGTCTAGGATACTAAAATGTGACCCAAGGGGAACAAAAACAGTCAAAACATCATAGGAGATTCATCCAGAGCCTACAGGCACCCCAAGGGTTACCTAAACCAACCCTGAGGGGGAGCGCCCCAGAGAACACCTATAAAGCAGAGAAAAATCCATGTGAGAAAAGTAGACCGAGGTGAAGAACACAAGGCAGGAGGGCTGAGATATACATAGAATGGTGATTTCAGAAGAAACCTTCTAGAGACACGCTTCCTGGACGCCCTCCCATTTTTCCATAAGCTAGATCTAACATTGCCAGTACAACGTTCTATTTTAAAAGTCATCTAAAAATGATGATTCTGGGATCCTCTTGGCTCTGAGGCAACCAAAGACTCAACCAACACAGGGCACTCCAGCAGTCTTTGCCTGGTAAGTTCAGCCAGTGAGTCTCATCTCCTTCCCACAGCTAGAAACTCTACTTCATATCACAAATAATCAAAAATACCTTAATCGTCATATATTGGTAAGCACTGTGGCTTCGATGATGGCCAATGGCTTCAAAAAGATTTCAAGAGCTGTGCTATCCAAAAAAAACATAGTAGTAGACATGAGAAAATCCAACGAGAACATTTAAGCTACTGAGATAACCTACATATAATCCTGCTCATGTCTAAATTAAAGTTTCATCACTCAGTATTAGTGGTTGTTCTGACTCTGTCCACATGAGCAGGCTTAGAAAAGCCCTCAGGTAGGGCTTTTCTTTCTGAGTCATTGTGACCATAAGTCACTTCTAATAGCTGCATCATTCCTACATGTTGAAAGTCCTAAGCTAAGGGATTTTTGTCCAATGTCTTCATGTTTTCCCGCAGTTGAGAAGCTTAGAATTCAATACAGCATGTTGGCAGTAGGTACACATGTGGCCTCACTGCTCTCCATCCCAGAATCACTCAAAGTTTAAACCCAAGCAAGGGCTGGGGATACAGCTCAGTTGGCAGAGTGCCTGATTCCCAGTACCCCAGAACCTAGGAATGGTGGTGCACATCTATAATCTTGGCAGTCAGGATGTACAGGCAGGAGGATCAGAAGTTCAAGATCATCCTCAGCTACATAATGAGTTCAAAGCTAGCCTTGGCTACAGGAAACCCTGTGTCAAAATAACAAAAACCCAAAAGAAAAGATGAGTGATTCATAGTACCTAGTAACAACTGTTCTTGAGATACCTTGCTTCTAATTTCCCCAGATCAAAAATCAACCAAGATTTTCTCTAAATTCTTAGACAATCCTCATCACTCAAGGTTTGAATCACTTGAGAGCAACCTGTCATACTTTTACTGAATCAACCCTTAACCTTTTCTGAAAAGAGGTGGTGTCTGCTAAGAGAATTCCTTTCATTGTGATCTATGGGAAAAGGTGGTGGTAAGTAACTGGTTCTGGATAGAACATTTGAATTGGACAATGAGTTCTAAGTTTTGATAGCTGTCACTGAAAATTCTTCACTTACAAGAATATAAATATAATGTAGGCTTTTAAAATATCTATTTTTAAAAGTGTCATATCATTTGCTTTATTTCTGAGATTAAAGTTAAAATGTATAGTCAAACTCATCTTCAGCCAGCTTTCTGATGGGGATAGTAAGGGTTCTGTTGATAAGTGAAGGGCAGAGCCAGGGCAAGGAAAAGCCTAGTGTGCAGTTGATTAAGATGTAAATTTAAGTTATCTGGGTTTGGCACCTCCTCCAAAGTAGGAGGATAAAGGACACAGATTTGGTTATACCACAGTTAAGATTTAATTTATTCCATATACCATGCTTATCTTCTGATTAGATCTACTTTCTGTACAAATCCAGGCCAGTTTCATGAAGCTATTCTTTTTCAAGAACCTGAAAAAAACTGAGTTTTCTTCTAGAGTTATTATTTCTTTGCTAGAAAAAGGAGCAACTCTTGAACATTTATATTTCAAGCACAACCATAAGGCGGGAATGCTGAGTATCAGCTAAGTGTCAGCTTCTGCTCTGATCACATCACAACTGTGACCAGCTGTATTTATGAAGTAGGTATTATTTCCATTTTCCAGTTCAGGACATGGGGACGTGGGCTAAATCGTTTTCTTTTCTTTTAATATTTTATTATTTTTAGTTTATGTCTATGAGTGTATCGCCTGCATGTGTGTAAGTGCACCTGTGTCATGCAATGTCCTCAGAGGTCAAAAGAGAGTGTCCAATTCCCTGGAATTGGAGCTATGGACAGTTGTGAGCCAACATATGGGGGCTGGGAACTGAACCTGGGTCCTTTGCAATAGCAGCCAGTTCTCTTAACTGCTGAGCCATCTCTCCAGCCCTCTGTCATTTTCTTAAGGCCACAGTAGCTGAGTTCCACCAGATCTACATCCAGAACTACTCAGCCTACACCGGCTTCAGTAAATTAGATCTGTGTCATTCAACATCTGTTAGTGTCCAGAATTCCACTAATTGTTGAGTGTTGTTTGATCTTAAATGCCTTTCAGCTAATTCATACATTCTTGAATGTACACCTGTGGATGCCAAACATATCAGCATACTCCTTTAACTCTTCTTCCACACCATTTTCCTTATAGTTTTATTTAAACAAATTGTTAGTTTTTCAGATAATGAAAGTGTGTTTGCCATTTCATGATTATTAGTCATGGGTTTGCTTTTGTCATGGGTTAAGTAGAGCCAAATAGTCTCTAACCACAGTCCCATCCAAAACTAAGGAGGAAGTACCGTCTTTAATAATCGTTGTAATCGCTGTAAATCTGAACACTCTGAGGATGTGCTGGATCCTGAGGCAGGAAGATCATGCGTTCAAGGCAAGCCTGGGATACAGAGTGTGTTACAGTGGGCTACAGAGTGAGACCCCTGTCTCCAAAAAGTGTTTCCATGTGGTTCTATTTTACTTAAAAATAATTTTGTATACTCACTTGTCATGTCTTCATATACTAAGTCCTCTCCATCTAAAGGATAGCCAGGTTTGGGAGAACACACAGTTCTGTGTCCACACTGAAAATTCAATACATCAATTTACTTGCTCTGATTCTTAATCAGTGCTTTGCTTGGAAAGAAAGTTTGGATTCTCAGATAAGAACATCTAGTACAGCCATAGTACAAATGCCAATGATTAAGAGGTAGCAATAATTTGTATAATATTGTGACTGTACAAGTTGAAAGGGCAGAAGGTGTGCTTCAGGCTCACCGCAGCACTGTGAAGAATATTGGAGTTAATGATGCCTAAACAGAACAATGATGCAACACCATGCTCCCTTCTGTCCTTGCAAATGTGGTGTGGGTTCTCTTTCAGGCACCATGCAGGTGGAATGCTGTGAATAACACATTCAAGGACATTACAGGTTCTTCCTAGGCTAGGGAAGGCAGGACTCCCCCCCGGCAGTTATGCATCATCAGCAAAAACAGGGTCCAACACAACGCATCTCACAGGGACTCAGTGCAGGAGAGGGAACTGAGAGCAGGTGTTTGCTGCCTGGTGAATAGTCCATTTAAAAACTCAACAATAGTCAGAGGGGAGCAGAGAGCACAACAGCCAGCACCACGATGGCTGAAACCAGCTCCTCTCAATTCAGTGTAAGCCCATGCCCCGAAAGAAGGCCTGCTAGGAAGCATGATGTCCATAAACCCAGTGCATCTTGTATTTGCAACGATATTATTTAAAACGCACGCTCTTCAGGAAAAGCTCTGAAAGTACTCATGCAACAAAAACCAGCACTGCCTCCGTGTCAGGCTCTCCAGGAGATATTAATCATTAGCTAAGAGAAGTAGGCAAAAGCAGTTTTCCCACCACAGAGCCAGCTAATTATCTTTCATAACTCTTTGGAGAAGCAAACATAGCTAAAAACGCTCAAGTGAAAAACATGTTAAATGCATTTGGGTCTAGACTTTGCCAAGAAAATAAGAGTGTCTAAGTGCACAAAATCAAAAGATCTTACTGAAGGCGAATTTCAAGTCAAGGTAAAAAATGTTCGGCCTCATATTTCAGTGCATCTTGTCTGTAGAATTTGATGTTTATACAGTCAGCTGAGGGTGGATTCTGCTGCATATTCAAGATGTGTGTGTGTGTGTGTGTGTGTGCGCGTGCGCGTGCGTGTGTGTTCTGTATGACAAGTAGTACTAACAAAGAAAAACATTAAAAAGTGAAAAATGCTTTCCAGGCATCCTTCCCCCTTAGAATTCTGCACGTTCCTGTAAATTTCATCCTGAGCTGGCTATGGGAAAGCAGAGAGATTCACAAGGATTCCTTCAGTACGCCAACAGAAATCCTTAAAATCGGGTGTGTCGAGAAGCAGAGCATGAGGTGTAGGTGATCGTTGGTACCGCAAAGCCAGGGGTGCAGGCAACACTGAGAGCAGGCTAGCACGAGCGAGGAAAATCCAGGGCTGTCTGTACAATATATACAGATTTTTTTTCAAATGTAAATTTTAAAATGAATGCTGCTATTATGCCAGTGGCATAAAGGAAGCATAACGAGGCTGCTTCACTTCCCTTTAAACACAAGGCACACAGAGAGGGAGAGATGTGAAAAGCCAATTCTTTGCCATTCCTTCATCAATTGCACTCAGTTCTACCCTGTGATACAGTCACACTGCAAAGCCCACTTGGCAGTTAATGGACATGATGCTGGGAAAGCACGCCAAGGTCTTCCAAGGAAGGTAGGGGGAAAGAAACCCAAAGGAGCATGCTTTCATTTCCCAGCCCCCCAAACTACCAGCCGTGCATAGGAAATGCCAGGGCCTGGAAATAAATTAAGATACTAATTTCTTCTGCAAATTCTGATCATTCCATATGAAGCCATTTCTTTCAAAGATTGATCCCTGTAATCATAGTAGAGTTATCCTGTGCACTAGCCTGGTCTTGTCAGGATAACCATTACAAACTGCACGAAATAAATATGTTCTTCTAGGAGTGCAGCCTACGCTTACAATCTGTCAAAATGTAGAGCTGAGGAGGAGTTATGTGTTTTTGACTGTATACATCCATCACTAGCTATCACTCTTCCCACAGACAGGAAAAGTCAACAATGAAACATAAAAAGCTAAAAATAAGAGACTGAGCGATTGCTCGGGAAAGCTCAACACTGGGCACAGGGTTACATGTACAGTCCTGCCTTTATTATCACCAGGTGAATGTAATTGAAATGAAGAGCTCAGATCTAGAAATAAACAAAACAAACATGCATGGCATAAATATGTAGAAGTCGCTCAGAAGTAAAACTCCATGCCCAGAGCCGTTACAAGATCAGTATTCAATATAAACAGCATGTGCCCAGGAGACAAGGAGTCGTTAATACATGTTGTTGCAAATGCCAGGAGAAGTGACCGTTGCAGGCATCTCAAATGCTCTAAGAAGTCAGTGTCACTCTACACAGAGGGAAAAGTATTTCTTTACTCAGTGGAGTTTCACATGCTCATTCCCACCAGTCAAGCAAATCAGCATTTATTAAAATCCCACTGTATGCATCTTGCTCTGCTCCACTGGCAAGGAACGTTGCATAAAAGAGAGTGTGGTTGACATGCAGAAGTCCATATAAAACCTATGTGTGAGTAATGGGTATAGAAAAAGTATAAGCCAAAAGAATGTCAAATTCAGAAACATTTCTTCCCATTCTGGGGGGACCGATTAGGTAAGAAAGAGAGCATAAAATCCTTGACAGTCACAAGTTTGAAACTTTACAAATTCAAAAAGAGAAGAGACAAATCATACAACAGTCATTTTAAACTCTTTTCCCAGCTTCCAAATGATTCATACACAGTTCTTTTAGAAACCTTGATATCTAATTGGGATAAAAGAGGCATTTTATGGATACATTTATTTTATACCACAAATTTGTGACAATTACTTTTGGGTAAATAGTTTTTTCGTAAAGAGAGGAAGCATGGCAGAGGATTGTGGATTAGTTAACATTTTTCTGTATCCCTCGGCATTTGATTCATTTCTGTATTTTGGAATTCTTTACCCTAGGAAGATTCTGATTCATATACCTATGTGATGGCAAACAGTAACATTTAACAGCTCCCCTGCAATCTCAGGCTACCCTCTAAGCAAACACTGACAGCACGAGAAACTGCATTCCACAGTGTGAAGCAAAACTTGATCATCTATTAGCACAAAGTAACTCACCGTCAGTGGTCTTGACTACAGTAGCATTTCCTACACTGTACACCTCGCTGTGTTATATAGGTTTTCATTCATTACAGTATTTAAATTCAAATCAAACTTTTGGGAAACACAAAGATCCCACTAGAATCCAGAGTTTTGAAAGCCCCCCAAATGCTCTGACTTGGTGTCTGGAGCCAGCAATACAAATGACCAAGGCTGACATAGCACATAAACGCCAGTTGGCAAACCTAGGATTCCAGCAGCGTGTGCCACCTGCAGATCTGCTGGCCTTTGGTTTCTTTCATTTCCTCCCAGTGATCCTGCTCCTCCTCTCCACTGCTGTTCTGGCCCAGAGCAATCCAGCCAATCATCTCCTTTCGCTTCATAGTACGCCTGTTGTAAATGGAAATCATCAACGTAACATCAGAGAGCTGGAAGAGGGCCACCTGGAAGACAAATGTCTCCTTATAGACGGGATTGGGTTGGCCACGCCGAATGGATGTCTTGCAACGGGACATCTCTTGACCCACACAATTGAGGAGAAAGAGTTTTCCATATGTGTCTACAGCAAAAGAAACAAGAAAGGGATGAGAAAACATCACTGCCTTCTGTTGTACCAGCTTAGTCAGAAGACTTACATGAACAGCAATTTCCTTTCAACAGTAAGCATCTTCAGGCTTGGCCCTTGCTGCTGGACTACCACATCTTACATAGATTATTGCCTTTCACGCCCAGTGTTTCATGTAGCTCACAAGCTGGCACACTTCTGAATCTGTTTCTACAGAGGTACACAGGCATATGCACAATGGTCCTTGCGAACATCCACAGAGTTTCTTTAATTAGGATGCATGGTGAATATGTACACTCTTCTCTACGTATAGGTTTTTTCCACAGTCACGTTGGTTTTAGGTCTGAGCTGAAGGGTCTTCCTCGTCCTGTTCTCCACATAGCCCACACATTCTTTGGATCATTCCATGCACTCCAGTCCACAAACCAGCCTTCCTTTCTCCTGTCTGTGTACTCTCCCAATGCCCTGGTACCCCGGAGACATACACCATCCCTTAACCTCTACCAGCAAAGTTCAGTCTGCACAATACTTTAAGCAGGAATTCTTGCCAACCTCCCCCAACACCTAGTTTTCGCCCGGTTTCTTGTCTGCCCTCTGGCAGTTCCACCTAGGAAGAGAGCTCACCTTGCTTACCACAGCCTATGTTAGCCCTAGTGTCTAACAGCTGCTAGATCTCCAAGAAGTCCTTTATAATGAATACTCATGCATGACTACATAGGAAGCTCAACCTTTTCTTCTTTCAATCTCAAGTTTTCAAATATAATAAAATAAAGTGTCTCATTTTAAAGCCCCATGCACTATTAGAATGTTCTGAAATAATGATTAGTACTCTAATTTTTGTTATTTGTAGAAAGAACACATTCACATTTTACTAATATCATTTACTTTTACTAAAATTCCTGAGTGGATCATTACAAAGAAAAAATTATCTCCATAATTATATTTATTAAAATCACTTCATTGATTATTTTTAGGCTTTTAATTACAATGTTTGCTTCTAATTTAGATACATGCTACTCTTTAAGAAATCAAAATGTTAGGTTACTTCCTGAATTCCATCATCCTGTACCTCTGTTCTGTGCAGGCAGAAGGTTGATTAGTGTTTACAGCTCACTTCCCCACCTAACCACCAGTCAAACTCTTTCAAAGCGTAAACCCAGATCTCTGTAATTTCCCGTTCGCTCTCAGCACATTGTAAGGTAGGAAGCAAATTACAACCTACAGTTTTCTTTGTATGTTGATCTTTTTCTATTCCGGTTTGATGTGTTATTTTATGCACTTATCTGCTGAGAAACACAAGGTGTGAAATTACACTTCAGGTGTGAAAACACTTTTCTGTCTCAGAAACAGGGCTCTCCACTCTTCAAACTGCTCTAAGGGAAAGCTGTCAGGAAACGACAATGGGGAAGGAGTCTGTGCTTCCGAAGCTGTTCAACAACAGGGCTTCTGTAGGAAAGTTCACTCCAGGCACCAATCTGCTCTGGCTATTCTGCCAGCTGAAGCTATGGGGATGAGTGAATCTTGCAAAGACTTGCTCCTTTTTCAAAGAGCAGTTCCAAGATGGGTGTATGCTTATGAGAAAGACCACTTACTACTAACATCACTGACATCGGCTTAGGTGTATGGAATTGAAAGAAAACAATTTTATATGCAATACTGTCTGAGGACGCCCGACCAAAGGAAGAAACATTGTCCAGTTCTGAAAGAGAAGCTTTTGTCGACATGCCTAGGAAATCCTGGCTGTGAGAAGCAGTGAGGTTACACAACTGGGTTCTTTTGTGGTTCAGTGAGTAACTCTAATGAGGATCAGCCAGCCTGGATGGAGAAAGAGTCCAGTTAACCAAATACACAAGTTAAGTGAGCTCTATTTCAGTTCTTCAGAAACTGATTATAGCAGCTATAAAACAATATTGAGCAAAATTTCATCTTTCGATTCTGACAGATCCATAATACATACCTCTTCAGTACCTAATACCATCACCAAAGGCTGAATGGATTGGAATCCATGATGGTTTCTGTACCTGTCACTTTTCTCGTGTCATGTCATAAAGGAAGATTTTTCCCTTAAGTTTAACCTTTAATTATATATTTATGGTTGTGCAGACCCAGTCAAGGTCCCCATCCCCAGCCATAGACTGCCACAAAGGACCCTGCAGGTTGGCTGTTGCCAGGAGTGACCCAGTAGTGGTGAGTAAAAGAAAGTCAGTCAATCTCCTGAATAAAAACATCTTATTTTTTTTAGAGTTAGCACGCATCTAAGTTAGAAAAAAAAATTGTAATTAAAAGTCCATAAATGACTAATGAAGTGATTTTGATAAAATATTTGTATTTTATTTATAAGAGTACAAAACCCTCCCAATCATCACTGCACAAAAGTATCATTTAGAACTTAGAGGGCAGTTTACTAACACAGTGCCCTGCAAGAACCCATTCCAAACACCTGCCCACTCACAACACAACACTCTACCAACTAGTACAGAGGCTCCAAAGCACGGGTCCTGGGGACACAATTCTCTAGGACACAGGGAAAGGGAGAGGAAGTTGGCCATTTACCCATCACTTCCTTTGTAGTTTATTGATATTTACAAAGCATTCTAAATACATGTGAGAGATTAGAGACTAACAAGTCCATTTGGGAGCTTCAGCATCCCTCGTGTTTGCCACTTATCTTTTCTGGGTTGTTTGCCTTTTAAGAAATAAGAAGTTGGATGGGGCTGGAGAGATGGCTCAGCCATTAAGAGCACTGGCTACTCTTGCAGAAGACCCAGGTTCAGTTCCTAGCACCTACATGGCAGCTAACAACCATTCATAACTCTAGTTCCAGGAGATTCAAAGCCCTCTTCTGACCTCTTCGGACATTGCATGGCACAGCTGCACTTACATACATGCAGGGCAATGCACTCATACACAGAAAAAACTAATAAAATACTTTTTAAAAAAAGAAAGCAGTTGGATTATAGTGGTTCACATTTGTAATCCCAGCACTTCAAAGGCTGAGGCAGGAAGACTATCATGAGTTTTAGGCCAGCCTAGACTACATGATAAGTTCTGGGCCAGCCTAGGCAACATGGTAAGCACTTGTCTCAAAACAAAACAAAATAAATGTCACTACTAAGGATTCCTAGAAGTTCAACTTCTAAACTTAGAATTAATTATTTCCGGTCTGTTTTCAGTACTGTATCATATAAGTAGATGTCAATAAAGAAACTCAAAATATATTGAAGGGTATTTTGTGCATTGAAACTGTTTAACAATCTAATGTATGCCTTCCTGAACATGTACTTTTTTATTCAGTATTAAGTTTTTAAATACTAGACCTATGTGTATATGAGACAGAGAAACAGACAGGCAAGTTTATTTTCTTTATATACTCTTCCAGTATATTAATGAACCACAACTTGTTTACCCGTTATCTTAATGATTACACTTTTTGTAATAACCAGGAATGAAAAGGCTTCTATGAACATTATTTTTCTCTATTTTGCATTGTACTGGTGGTCAACAGCCTCTCCTTAGTGTCTTAGTAGATTACTGTGCTTTGCAAATTCTAGATGCAAACTTTTTGCTAGTTACATTTATTGACAATACTTCCTTCTTGCCAGTAGCTTACCTTTTGCTTTTGATAGCAACCTTTATAATATTTTTAAAAAATATTGTGGAGTTAGGTTTATGTCTCTTTCTTTTCAAGTAATACTTTTTGTTTTTACAGCAAAAACACCCTACACTAACTCACTTATATTTTCTTCTATGAATCATAATTTTGTCAATCTGGCTAGAATTAATATTTTGGTGTGTGGTAAGGGTCTAATTATATTTTTCTATATGGAAGCAATATTCAGTAAATATTTCATTATTTGCCTTGCTGATTTGTAATTCCATGTCCATTGCTTTGAAGGGTTCAAGCTGAAAATAATACTATCATCATTTTTAATTATGTCCTGATATCTGCTATGCATAATCCCTAAATCATCTTTAAAATGTGACTTAGTTACTTTAATCTTTAGGTTGGATTAATTGGCTTTTGCATATGAATTTTAGAATCATCTTGTCAAGTTCAAAAGCACTGCTGGAGATCAGCGTTATGAAGTAAATGGGCCCAATACAAACTGCCCAGTGTATGAGGGCGTGTGAGAGAAGAAGTCAGCGAATGGAGGGGCCACATTAACATCATCTCATATCGTTTTACGTGGTCATATTTGTCCTGTTGTACTACTGTGACTACTGACACTGATTTACGTTTACTGTTTTGGTTTGTGCTTTTTATTCCATCCTCGCTATGCTTTTAACAAAATGCTTTATCTGTTTTATATTGGATGGGTCGAATTTTCTTTATTCTTGCAAATTCTCTACAATGGTTTGAAAGGCTAAAATTTTAGCATGTACTCTGGATCTGTTGCCTAAAATTAACCAACATTCTCTGCTTTCTTTTTTTTCTAAGCCCATAATTTTTAATAAACTTTACTGTTTAGAGAACTTTTTAGGTTTTTAAACAAAACTGGGCAGAAGGTACAGAGATCCCCACATATTCCTTCCTTCCACATTTACTGGCTTCCTAATATCTTCTATTTTAATTAATTTCCTTTTAGATATGGCAGCAGTTTAAACAACCGACTCTTATGTGGTTTATTAATCTGGTTTTATATCTTTGCAACATATTTTTCCCAATATTTGGAAATTCAAAAAAGCAATTCCAAGCAAAGAGAAATATGCCCACCATACCGGGCATCAAGTTATACTTGTAAGTTGCAGTAATAACAGTATCAAGGCCTGAAGATAGAACAGAATGGAAAACCCAGGTAGAAACCCATGCAGCCAGAGTCATGTGACTTTTGACAAAGATATAAAATGTAATATTTATAATACAATATTTATAAAATACAGTCATTTTTAACAAATGATGCTGTGGAAACTGGAGATAGCCACATGGAGAAAGATGAAATTAGATGCCAGTGTCTCACACTGTACAACAAAAATCAATTCAAAATGAATCAAAGACCTTAATGTAAGACCTAAAACTCTGAAACTAATAAAGGAAAACATGCCAAGATACAGGCACGGGCAAAAACTTTCTGAAAAGGACTTAATAACTCAGGAAAGAAAACCCAGAATTGATAAATGGGATTTCATGAAGTTAAAAAGCATCTGTAAAACAACGGCAACAATGGGATGAAGAGACAGCCTTCAGAATGGAAAACAAAATCCTTCCTAGATGTTCATCTGACAGAGGGTTCATAGCTAAGATACATAAAGAACTCAACAAGATACTGAGCTAAGCCAAACAAGCCAACCAATAAATGAGCTAACAAAATGAGTAGTTTTGAAAAGATGAAGTATACGTGGCCAATAAATGTATTAAAAATGCTCAACATCCTAAGCCATCAGAGAAATGCGAGGTAAAATTATACTGAGATCCTCTCTCACCCAGTCAGAATGGCTGTCATCAAGGAAAGTCAAACAAATGCTCATAAATGAGAGGGTTGCAGAGAAAGGGGACCCTGGACACCGCTGGCTGGAACGTGGACTGGTACCACCTCCATGGGAAGCAGTACGTGGGCTCCCTCAACAAACGAGAAATAGAGCTTCCAAATGACCCAGCAACCATTCCTACGTACAGAACTGACAAAGTGTAACTCGATAAACCACAGAAACGCTTGCATATGTTTCTGAAGCACTTTTCACAAGAGCCACACTAAGGAAAAGTGGAAGCAAACTGTCTAGGGGAATCAAAGGGACTCATGAGAAGGGGAGGGAGAGAAGGATATGAGGTGGACATGGTATGTGTGAAAATGTCTATGACTCCCACAAATATTCACAATGACCACACCAATGAAAGAATCAGAAACATGACTCTACCATCTTAATCACTGTTCTTTGGGACTAAATACATTCAAAATGTTATAAAACCATCACCACCATCCATCTCCAGAGCACTTTTCATCTTTCAAAGCCCGAAACTTTAAAAACTAACTCATCATGACCCTCACCCCTCCACCCCTGGCAGCCACATCCTATTGTCTGTCTCTGGAATTTTTAGTACTCTACATACTTCATGTAAGGAAAATCATGCAGTATGTTTTGAAGCAGTTTATTGCACTAGTATATCATCCTTGATGTTTAAATATATTGTAGCATGTCAGAGTTTCTTTCCTTTTTAAGGCTGAACGTATTTGTTTTATGTATTATCACATTCTGCTTATCTATTAATCTACCAGTGGACACTTGTTTGTTTCCATGTTGTAACTATTGTGAAGAATGTGGCTGTGAATGGTATTTATAGAAATATCTCAAGATCCTTCTGCTCGCTCTTTGGGGGTATATGTTCACAAGTGGAACGGTGCAATCATAAGTAACTCATTTTTTGAAGGACCATCTTGTTTTCCACAGCAGCTAACCTACCCACAAGGCAGAAGGGCTTTGACTTCTCCACATCTCACTAACACTTGTGATGTGAGGATTTTTCATTACAGCTAGTCTAACAGGTATGAAGTAACATCACATGCTACTTTTCATTTGCATTGTCCCAGGAGCTGGTGATGTGGAATGTTTCTGCATATTCCTGATGACCATTTGCATAGTTTCTTCAGAAAAATGAATTTTCAAGTCCTTTATCCATTTCAAGATCCTGCTTTTTGCTATTAAACTTTAGGAGATCTCTACACATTCTAGATATTAGTCTTTTTTCAGATACATGATTTGTAACCGATTCCCATAGTTTTGTTATTTCTCATTTCTCCTGCTATTTCTTCTTGGATATCATATGTATATATCTGTGTGCATATGTGTGTGCACATGCTCATGTGTGTGAGTGCATACCACAGTGCACGTGTGAAGATCAGAGGACAAGACCTAGTGCTGGTTCTTATCTTCCACCTTGTTGGAGGCACAGTCTCTTATTTGCCACTGTGTGGGGCAGCGTGCAGGAAGGCTCCTGTCTCCACCTCCCATCTCATCAGGAGTGCTGGGACTGCAGACACATGCGGCCACAACTGACTTTATGTGGGTTCTGGGGATCTGAACTCAGGACCCGGCATTTACATGACAAGTGCTTTCCCTACTCAGACACCTTCAGCTCCTGCCATTGTCTTTGGTGTACAAAGTGTTCTAACTTTCACGAATTCCCATTTGTCTATGTTTATCTTGCTGCCAGGGCCGCTGGTGTCAGATCCAAGAAATCATTGCCAAATCCAACACTGAGACAATTTTGCTCTCTGTTGCTCCAAAGAATTTTACATTTTAGGTCTTACAATTGGGTCTTTGATTCATTCCAAGTTGACTTTTGTATATGATGTTAGGTACAGATCCAACCTCATTCTTCTGAATACATCCAGTTTTCCCAGTCTCGTTTTTTGAAAAAAACTTAAAAAAAAAAAAAAAACCCAACTGAATGATCTTGGCATCCTTGTCAAAATTCATTTGACCATATGTGATCATTTCTTTCTCTTAAGCAAAATAAAGATCTTAGAAGTCTCTGATTTCCAAGTCCCCTTCCCATCCTTCATGTTACATCTGCCTCGAATTTGACTTCCACTCTGTTGTTTTATTCCCAACACTAGTTCTGTTTACCACTCTCCCTGTCTTGTTTAACACAGTCCATGCAGAGCTATATTCGCTTACATGTTTGCCAGTTCCTTTATTCATTATTCTTGCTTGCATCTCTTACTTCTTTCTAGTTTCTTATTCTTTCTTCTAAAATACATTATTTAACATTTCTTTCAGGAATTAGGCCCTTTCAGATTTCGTGAACAATATTTTATTTTTCCTTCACTCAAAGAAATTAACTGCCAAGCTGAGTGTCTATTTCTAAAAACGTGGATATTAGTGGCCCATTTTTCTCTGAAGAGCACATCCTTCGTCTGCTCTCCTTCCTCTATCAGTAAACCATGGTTTTAAAATGTCTTTATTCAAATATAATTCACATACCATCCTGGCTTTTTTTCCCTACAGCTTTTAAGCTCTTCTTGTTGCTGCTGCTGAGGCTAGTCTCAAACTTGCTATGTAGCTGAGGATCACCTTGAATTTCCGGTCCTCCGGTTTCCACCACCCGAGTGTATGCGCCACCACACCTGGTTGATGCTGTGCTGCGGATGGAGCCCAGTGCCCTGTGCATGCTAGGCAAGCACTCCTACCAACTGAGCGGTATCTCCTGACATACTTTTAGGATTTTCTCACTTCGATTTTTGTAAGAACTAGATGAGTATTTGTAGAAACGTTACACATGTAGTTGATAAGTTAGCACCATACTTCAATCTTCGTAAGAACTGACCACAGTATGGGTACACAGTGGCTGCTAAAACACTGTCTTTAACTGAAAAGTGGACCAAAATTTTAAAAGGGTCTCGTGTCTCACGTGCGCCCGTTTTTGCTGGGTCCCCTCTTCCTCGCGCTCCACGGGCAGACTGTCCCCTGAGCGCGCCTGTTGTTCTTCACGATAAGCGTGAGGCAGCTCCATTTGCTTTCCTGTTTTTCTTTCCTCTAGTCTCTGCTATTGTGACTGCCTAACAAGGTTAATGTGCTGCTGCTGTTAAGTATTATCATTTGGGTTGTAATTACCACATGTGACTAATCACGCGCACGCTGAGAAGCTGGGGAACTTGCTGTTTTTAACTGGAGGGGACATCTTAATGATAGCTTTTGACAAGCACCATTGTATGTGTCTCTATACACATATACACAACACAAGAACACGTCATAGAAGAAGGCACAGAAAACATGAAGATGGAGAGAAAGAGAAGTGGCTGACAGAAGAGCTGGCTTTTTCAACATACATCATCACATGCGTGACTGTAGCAGTCCCTTGTTAACCTCATTAAACAGAGAAGGAAATGAAATTCAAATGTTGAGGCCATGAGATAATTGGGTGGCAAACCTTCGATAAGAACAGATGAGAGCCACTAAATTGTAAGTGAATTGCTTCTCCATGAAAGCAAATTCAGAAGATAATCAAATGTTTCTGATTTGTATTAATAACTTTTTCAAAAGCATTTGTAAAGCACATCAGGATTTCAGGTAGCTACCAGACACCAGATCAAGTCTACCACTATCCATGGACCAAGACACTCCTTTGCCACCAGAAAATTTGTAGACAAATCTATACCACCTTAGTATCAATTATATCAATATTTCTGAACAGTGAATACACATACTAATTGAGAAGGGACTAGAATGATGTATATTGTCATCTGGTATAGGCTAAGATTAACTCGGGTTGTTACCTCATTAAATATTTACAAATAGGTCCTATGAGCTAGTTTCAGTAATTTTCAAATAGTTGATTTAACTATCTTAGCCCACCAAGATATCTCACAACAACCACAGCACTCTAGAAATGGGCATTTTCAGCAAAAGATAGGTGATTATTGATTGATTAATATACAGACAAATGATAGACAGGTTGATCTATTGGTCTGCATTTGATGAGCACAAAGGTTAACATTGGAGAGGAAGAAATGCCCAGCTACATACTATCCCGTCACGGATGTGGTTTATGGAGAGCACCAATGTCCTACAACTAACGTGCAATGTCTTCCACATGATTACATATTTGAACACTTGATCCCCAGCTACTGGCACTGTTTTGAGAAGTTGTGGAACTCTTTGGACATGGGGTTTCTCAAGTTCTTTCTTAAGGTAAAATTTACATATGGTGAAATGCACAAAGTTTAGTATCATGTATGTTGACTTCCATTCATTCCACACACCATTTAATTCAGAACATTTCTGTCATCCTACATCATCCCCCTATGCCCTGCCCAGTACATCCGGGCACCAATACCATTCCTGGGGCAACCACTCCTCAGTTTCTTTTCCCAACCCTTGATTAGTTCTGCCTGTCATAGAGCTTCATATCAAGGACACACAACAGGAACTCATTAAGTTGTTTTTAATCTCTCAGTGTTGTTTACTCTCACTTCTTTTTATTGACTAAGAGCATCCTGTTATATAAATGTAATAATACACTCTCCTGTGACTGACACTGAGGACTCTCTTTGGTTTTTCTGTCAGGTATATATATATATATGCCTTAGCTGCTATGAATATTACTGTACACATTCGTCTGTTTGCTTCTGACCTAAAGGTTAATGCTGAGGAAGGAGGTGCTAGAATTCCAGTGCATGCTGCATTGTATAAGAGACCTCCAGTCCTTTACCCGAAGTGGCTACAGGCTACACTCCCACCAAGAACATATTCTCCACATCTTCATCATACCTTTAGGGTTCAGCCATTTGGTGGGAAAGTCAGGAAAGACTCGGGTTGATCCAGCTGGCACTTGTAGGGACTCATCTTTCCACCACTGGTCCCACTAACCCCTACCTATCAGAGTCAACCTTGCCTCACTGAGTTCTCCTCTCTGAGAAATTTACCTCAGACAGTGGTGGGGGGGTTACATCTTAGACACTTATTTTCTCTAAGGTTCTTATGGAGGAAAAGAATTTTATCCACTCTCTTTCTAAATCTTCTATCTTGCTAGGAAGAAATTTCTAAGATACCATAACAATCATCTGAATAGGTCAAATAGGCAAATTCAAAATTATCTTTTGTTTCCTGATTCATCATGAGGCAAAAGATTCCCACTTCTAAATCCCATCCTGTGTCATGGTTTCAAGCAAACTGTAAAACCATAACAAAATTCCAGAGAAAAAGGCTCCCAATAGTCAAGCTCAACCAATTCTTCATACCTAAGTGCCACTGTTTACACAATAATTACTGCCCGCTGATGTTCCCATTCTATAGACTAGGCACTGACCCCTCATTTTACAGATGAAGAATCTGAGATTAAGAATAGTTCAGTAACTCACAGCTAGGAAGCAACAGGACCTGAATTCACACTGTGATTTATCAGTTTCTGGAGGATTCTTTGTCAGCCACTATGCTGTACTTCTCCCTGCATGCTACCACCCAGCATGGAAAGGAGAGTTTCCCAACATGGACCTCAGCAGGCCAATCTGTGATCCACAGCTTCATCATTCTCTGTATCTTTACCATGTTCCCAAAATATTGTTGAGACCTTACAAATCTCAGGAAGGGAGGAAAAGAGGTTGGCAAAAGCTCCAAAGGCAAAGTAATAAATCTGTATCTTAGTAAGTGTGGGGATGTTGTGAAAAGCAAAGCTGTATCTATCAGAGAGACTCTAACTGTGCAGTTAATAATCAGTATCTATTGTAAATCATTCTAAATAGTTCTCACCTGACTGAATGGTATCACATTGTATGGGTTATACACCTGGTCTAATTTGTTGCCCAGAATGCTGGGGCTTTCCTTACTAACTTGCTCTTATGGCTTTAACATAGCTTTTTTTTAATACATGTGTAGAGTGTCCCTGTTTGTATGTGTAGAGTACATGCGCATGGGTAAATGTTTGTAGAGGGAGTGTTCTTGTTATGTGTATGTGTACATGTATATAGAGGTTAGAGGACCACCTTTTGAGGCAGGGTCTCTCATTGGCCTTGGACTCACCAATTAAGCTACAGTGGCTGGCCAGCAAGCCCCAAGGGACGTTCCTATCTCCACCTTCCTAGTGCTGGGATTACCACCATGCCCAGTTTTTAACATTGGAGTTGAACTAAGGTGCTCATGCATGCGAGACAAACACTTTACCAACTGAGCTACCTCCCCAGTCCCTTTTAATAGTTTGACTACCAGGAAACCCACATACAACAGAGTCTTGGTATTTGTAGCATTGTGAAGGACAACAAAACTCACAACAACAAATGGAAATCTCCAATTCAATTGAAGAGCTCTGGCAATGATCTATTCTCTCATCTGGCCAGGGCTCATTGACCATCATCATTTGTATTGATTTCATCTTTCTTTTAATGATGCTTTAGTTCCTGTAGAAACTAGACTCCTTCCTTTATACTCTTCCCCTTCAGATTTACCTTCCTGTTCATGAAAGGCTTAGAAAGTCAACAGTATGTTTCTGACTCTCTTGCAGCTAGAATTCCAGCTAAAAATTACATTCCTCTAATTAGATGTATTTATATAAGGTGCAGAAGGCAGAAGTGAGACAGACACAATCTACCTGCATCTTCTCAAGCTTCTCTTTGTAATAATCATAATCATAAAAAGTGACCTAAAATTGGACTGTTTTATTTCAATGTTCAGTACACTATTTCTTAGGGGGAAGGACTGTTGGGGTCACTAGTGGCAGCTACCGTTTAGTACCTTCAGTACCTTCCTGAACCCTAGGCTATAGTCATGGGGATCAGGGAGGTCCTCAGCACTTCTTTCTAGTGGGACCTCAGAAGTGGTCATTTTTCCTGGTAAGACAATTTTGCATTGCTCAGATCTAGCCCCTTCAACATTACCATGATCACTAACACTTATTCTATGTTCAGTATGTGTTAGACACTGTGCTAAACTGTTTACATCAATTTCTTTATTTAAACCCCACAAGATCCCTATCAGGAAGGTATTTATTAACATCTTTTTTTCCAAATAGTGTTCAGAAAAGAGATGAATTTCACAAGACCAGAACAAATTCAGTGGGTAGTAGAGCTAGAATTCAATTCAGATATGCCTCCCTCGAAAGCCAGAGTTTTGCCTCTTTACAGGTGAGGTCCTGCAACATATTGGCAGATTTTAATTGTTCATGGGTATTATGTTTCTGAAAAAGCTTTCAACCTTTTTTCTTAAACAACACAGATACATTGATCAGTCTGTGTCATGTCAGGATGCGTGGTGATATCATAGAGCCTTTATTCTAATTAAATAGAAACCACAAAGAAAGCCAAAGGTACTGCTTTATGAAAACTTATTCAGGTCATACCAAGTATCTCTTTTACTATAAAAATTAAGGAATTAAGATGAAATTAGCACAGCCTTCTACTTGCCTCTGGAGAAACCAGAGCTGGAGCAACAGATGCACACTTACCAGGAGCTCGGTTAGCGGCCAGGTTACGGAAATGGCTGCCTTTGATCATTTCCACAGATAATCGCCCTGTTATGGCATTGTAGGATAGCCCCACCAACAGCTCTGGCACCCCTCCATGAGACAGCGACTGTGTGGATGAAGCACTATCACTGTGAGACACCACAGATGGGCTGAGCGGAGACTCTCCACTCTGGAGGGGAAGAACACAAAGAATCCATTGGCCCATGCCTCATTCCTCTCTTTGAGAGAAAGTCGATATTATGTTTGGTGAAATTGTGACCCAGTCTCGATGACTGCCAAGATTACTGACGGGCACTCAGTGTGAATTACAATGTGCCAGGGAACACAGCCATGGATGAGATGCCCACATTATTAGTCGACATATTTGTTCCAAGAGCTGTCTCCATTCAATATTTCCTCTCTAAAGACAAAATGGACAAAGATGTTATTACTAGCGTAAATCAAACCTTCTAAGATACATGGAGTGCTAATAATACTTTTAATAGAGACCAAGATTCCCTCTTGTATAACTTGTCTCTGAATGTTTCTATGAAACCCATCCACTCCAGGCCTGAGTTTTGCTTCTGTTCTTTTCATCCTTTTGATGAATGTGGCCATGCAGAAGGCATTTTGTCTCCGAGAAATAAACTGATTGCTAGACATTGACCAACACACAGACATTTGACCTCTGGTTCTGCTTCTTAAGATTGTAAGGAGTATGCCAGATGCTAAAGAGGAAGTGAATTACACAGTTGCGTACTTTTACCATTTCATAAAGAAGATACATGGATTGTGAATTTGGTGACCTGGCAGGCAGCAGGTGAGCCCAGGAAGGAGGCCAGACTTTTCATCATGTTTATTTGTGAGCACATTTCTAAGCATCATCTTTGTGCACCAGGAACATCATAGAGAAGGAAAAGTAGCTCAGGACACTGGTTCTCACTGAGGAATAGGAGTGAGCATCCTGTCTGGAGCAGGCCAGCAATCCTTCCAACACCCCACCTCATCTGCTCAGCACAAGTGCACGGGACTGACCTTAAATCTCTCTTGTTAATATATGAAATTACTACCTAAAAAAATTTCTAGTCAAGAACCCACTCTTCAAAAATAATAAAAGGAATCAAGTATTCTGTGCACCCAAAGGAATGCAACATTTTCATTAGACCATGGGCATCTCTATAAGAGCCCAAGATTTCATGGATCATAGTTTGTAAGCAATGGGGCTAGTGATTTCATCAGGGTCCTTACAGGCATTGATGTCTAGATACCAAAAACACACCAATGAAACATCTGCATGTTTGGCAATGAGGGTTTCCAAACCCTTGGGCTGCATACCTACTCCACTCAAAGTCTGAATCTGTGTCGATTGCTCAGCTCAGTTCTTAATGCATAGACTAATCGCACTCAACGATAGCTCATGAATAAAAGAATTTTCTCCTTTAACATTCCTTCACTCTGGCTCCTTCTCCCTGTGCAGCCTGTGCCTCCAGCACAGGGCCCAACACCCAAATATGTAAGTGTAATCATACTTAGTCCTCTGCTTCACAGTGCAGGATCCCTTTTTGACCCTCTTTGGATTCCGTTCTCCATGATTTCTAGCATCCTTCCCTCAGAGCTTAAGAAAAAGGATTTGAGTAGAGACAAGGCATGATCTGGCTTGTGCTTGGCTACCTTCATTCTAGCCCTTGTGTCTGGAACAGTGTAAGGCGGATGACAGCAAGGGGCAGGGGAGGCGGGCCAGCAGCAGGTTATTTCAGCAACCCAGCAGAAAGCTGGATTGGGTTCTGCTTGTCTCTGAAGAGAACTTGCAGGTTTCAGGAAGAAAAGAGAGGTCACATATTCCCTCTCCATGTGTGGAGTTAGGAACCGAGAAGATGAACTTGCCACTAAGCAAGTCTAGGAAGACAGCAGGTGATAAAGATTAAAGAAGGCAAAACTCAGGGTTTCCAGTCTGAAGATGCTGAGGCGTCATTAGAATTTCAGATGGACAGAACTCGCAGAACTATGCTCCAGCCTTTCTGGCTTCTTTGTTCTTCACTGAACATGACAAGCCCCTGCACCATGCCTCCATGTGCCCCTCCCTCTATCCTGAATACCCAGCCCATACATGTCACCAATCCTGTTCCCTCAGTTGCTTAAGCTCTGTGCTTTTTTAACTACCTCAGAAAAACCTTTCCTGGTCTTTCGAAACAAGCAGCAGCCTCTGGCATTCTCCTTCTTTGACTACTAAAGCCTACTTCCTAGCACCCTCTTCCACTATTATGGAATAACAGCTTGGCTTGTCTCTGCACCTACGTGGCCTCTGCAGTACTTGACAGGAAACATCTTTGAATGGACAATTGATTGGTCCAAAGGTCATAGTTGCTTGATCTTTTCACATAATTTTGTAAAAGATCTTTACATTATATGACATATAATCTACAGCAGTAGTATAGTTTTCCATTTCATAGACATACAAGCTATAATGTCTTTCCTTGAAACCCTAGGGCAAGCAGAGGAGAAAGATACATGGTAGGAGACCAGTCATAAAAATGGAAGATCTCAGAAGTGGCAGGTTTCAGGGTGGCTGTTGTAGGCTGCTCCTGAGTGTGTGTTAAGAGCCTTGCCTTGAAAGTACTGAAAACACAACTGAAATTCCAGTACTTGGGAGGCTGAGGAAAGAGGATCATGAGTTGGAGGCCATCCTGAGTTACATGCGTCTGAGGCCAGCCTCGGCTACACAGCAAGACTCTCACTTGAGAAAGCAACAACAAAAGGACCACTGTCTGAGAATCACCGTAATGTATACTAGGGATGAAAGGGGCGGGACTGCTTATCCACCAGCCCCCGAACCCAGCTCCTTTCCAGGTTTGTCCGTGCCCTCTACCATGCCGCAGTCATTTCCTAAAATGGGCAGAAAGCAACATTCATCAGGTTATCAGGACGACAGGAATGAAAGGCCCACTGTACCATGAAGTGCAAATCACAGCTTATAAGCTTGAGGAGAGCCAAATGGAAAATTAAATTAAAGTCTATGAATTCACAAGCTGAATGTACTAAATCAAGGGCTGACAATCGCAGGTCTTTGAACACACCGCATCATTAGCAGCAGCGTTTAATGTACTCACACTTATATTACTTCTTGGCTCCAGAATCAGAGTCACTTTCATTTCCCCTTCTGGGTGTAAGTGGCTGAGATAGAACAGCTTCTCTCCCATCATTCTCTCTCGGGTCATCTTGCGTGCAGCATACAGACGGAAGCGGACAGCACAGGCAGCCACATCTCTGGGTTCCAGTTTGACAAAGGTGACCTTCTCCTTGAAGACAGGGTTGGACCCTCTCTGGGTATTTGTCCTGCCCCTCTGTTTCTTACTGGGCAGCAGCACTACATGAACTTGCCAGGAGTTGACACCACTTCGGTCCTTATCCGGAAGGCCCTGTGCTCTCACAATGGTCACTGTGAGCTTCTGGGTCACAGCTTTATATTCAAAGACAACATCTAGGTCACCACATTTTGAAATGGGCTCTAAGAGCCTTGGTGGCATCTGCAGGTGGGTCCTATACTGCTCCTGTTACAGGAAGAGGAAAAGATGAGAAACGGAAATGATGTCACCTAATTACATGTTGGTAAGCTGGCACCCCCTTCCTTGGACTTCTCATGGTTTTTGACTGCCAACACATGACCTTCTGTATTAGGAAGGTCTGCTTACTGATCTCTCTACATTAGACTGTATGGCAAGCCTTTGAGAATGGTTTTTAAATGAATAAAGCACTTATATTTTGCAAAGTGTTTTTATATACACCGCCTCTCAGAAAGCATAACTGCCCACTATTGTCGAAACCAACTGAGATATTAAGATTAAAAATAAGTCAACCATGAAAATGGCCACAGGCAACTTTTTCCTGAGTCCTCAAGAGTAAATGCTAAGACTGCACCTGTTGTCTACAGACCGGGACCTTCCTGTAGGCAAAAAAAAATCCCAATAGAACATCTCAGACAGTTGATCTTTCCATGTGTTTTCAAGGTTTCTGGGAGAAAAGGCTTATGGCTGAACTTCTCTATATATATGGGTGTCTGATTCATTCAAAGATTCACATTCAGTAAGTCTAGGGTAGGGGCTAAGGCTCTGCATTTCTAAGATAACTGTAAGGGATGTGGACCACAGATCACCCCATGGAAAGCAAAGATTAAGGCAATTATTCACAGCTACCAGTTAGCAAAAAGCAACACTGGAGTCAGAAGACCTGGATTAAAAGCAAAACTCTACCACTCATCAGCTTTTTGAGTCCTGGCCTCATAGGCCAGCTTCTATATACTGGAGCTGGAAAGTGCACATTAGTATGTGCCTACTGGATAGATCAGGGATGTAACATTTTAGAAAGAGTGAATGTATCCATTCCCATCACTTGTATGGTGCTACCTCTTTCCAAATGTTTCTCTCTCTTTATGGAATGTCACCTTTGACATCAATTTACTTGTAGCTATCCATATTTGATGCCCTCACTGGGAAAACTGAGCTGAACAGCAGATACTGTAATTACCATGATACCAACAAATGATAAATAACAACAATATCAATATAAGCTCTCACTTCCCCATGAAGGCATGACTCTTGCCTATAACTAAATGAGTCTCAGAATGAACCTATCATCCTTAATGTAAATCAGTTCTTATCTGTGGAACTGAACACTGGATATTGCTAATTCATAGATCACTTCAAAAATTACAATAAAATAATCCAGAATGTACATTCACTAATGAAACTTTCCTACAGAATCTGAAGGAAAAATACATGCTACTATGGAATCAAATATTCTCAAGAAGCCCATGTCTATCATTTATAAGGTAAACAACATCAAGCAAATTATTTAATTATTTAATACTTTCCACATGGTGTTTTCCTTAAGTAAGGACGATGCCCACTTCACAGGCATGTTGTAAAAAACAGAAGTCTTGACACATAGTAGACATCTAATAAATGCCTTCCCTTTTAAGATTCAAATTAACCTGCCAAGAAAATTCTACTTTCTTGTAAAATAAGGGAAGCTTCTTCTAACCTTCCCTCTGCACATGTAATCATGCATGAGTGTTTCTATTCAGAGGTACTTAGTTTCAAGTGATAAAAGTGGTTGCTATAGAGACTTCTGAATACAACTGACTAGTGTATATATAATATTAGAAGCAAGTCTCCAAGGAGTTAGGCTAACTCAAAAAATCAAGGCAGAATCTTTTCTTAAGCTCCTTGTCTCCTCTTAAAACTCCCATTGATTTTTCCCACTCTTGATCATCTACATTGCTTTCCTAGATGTGGATAACAATAGTTAACATGTTTTAAGTTGTTCTTCATGTCAGGTACCATATCAAGTTCCTTACAGACTACAACAGTCAGCTCTTATATACTTCAGATCCCCTTGGCCTCATCTCCTTTTCCATCTTCCCCTACAGGAACAGCCTGTCTGGGCTGTAAGAGGCTGCAGCCTGGCACAACCCAATAAATTCTTATCTTCTGCTCATAAAATATAATTTTTAGCTCTCATCACTGACTTGTTGGTACCACTTGAGGCTTTTCTTCCCTCCCTCATCCTTCACTGAGATGCACTGACTAGCAAAGGGGGAAACAAAAGTCTTTGCCTTGGGCTTGGCTTTATGAGGGAACCCAACTGAGAAACATTATGTCATTTCAGTATTTACATCAGCCTAATGAGTTAGTATTCTAATATCTTTATTTCATGGGAAAGGAAACTAAAGCAAAGACATACAAAGTAACTAATAACCATACCAAGTCCATATGACCAGGATTCGTATTCTAGGAGTCTGAGTTCAGAGCCTGTGTTAACCCAGTCCTGAATAGCTAAATTCCTAAACCTTACATTAAGCTATATTCTATGGCCCTCATCCTAACTGTTTGTATATCAGGCATGTGAGATGAGCAGGGAAGAAGGTAGAAATGGAAGAGAGTAATGTCAATTACTCAATGCTGAGGTTAAAGTAACCTAATGAGGGTCTCCCCACACATCTCTGAGGCTATCTATTCACTCTACTGACAAGCTTCTGGGGAGTCCTGGGCAGAGTTCTTCAGAAACAGCTCTGAGAACTCAGAACAGAGCACGGCTCTGGGCAGCAAGTGGGCTCTAGATGAGCCAATTCCAGCTGTAGGTCATGAAAACTGGGCTTTGCAGCCTCTACCTGGGTTGACTTGAGGCAGATTTGTGAACGTTTGTATTTTCATAGCAATTAATTATTTCAATACATATTACCTAGCACCAGGCAACTAAAGGAGCTTCTCGTGTGGGTACTGCTAATACTGCTAATCCATTTGACCTTCCTGCAAGGTAAAACGCTCTTCCTTCTTATCCCCATTTGGCAGATTTTAATTAACTTCTCAAGGCCAACCAATTAATCAGTGGAAAACAGAGATGAAAAGTGGGACACCTGTCTCCCTGTGTGTTTGAAATTGCCAGTCACCCTCCCATTGTTTTCCCTCCTAAGCCCTAGGTCTGCAGGAGAAAGTCAATGGTCTTTGCCAGCTGGGAAGAGCTGCATTGGAAAATCCATCGGCATAGCAGGTAGCCACACCGCATGACTGGTTTCCTTCTGAGACAAAATAAATGATTCCTTGAGCTCTCATATCCAGATTTTTTCCCCTTTCAGGTGGAAATACTTGCATCAAACTGTCAAAACCCACGTAAGTTTAAAGATTTTCTGTCAAACTGAAAAGCCTTTCTGTTTTAGTAAGATAGTGTTGATGTCATCTTGTGGCCCAAAGTAAACGGACCCACAATACGGCCTTGATGCCAGATACACTGGGGAGGACAAGGTTCTTAACACAGCTAAGAGACAAATAAATCAGTGCTTAAGAGGCAAGCTGTGCCTGCAAAGCAGGCAGTTACGGGAACTGCCTCTGAGCTGGATTTGAGGTTCTACTGTAGGAGCACCAAATTACAGTTTTTGTCTCAAAATAGATAGGAGGTTGAATGGTGCACACAGAGATGTCTGGGTATTTTTGGAGTCTGAGAACATTCAGTACCTTCAACACAAGTCTTCTATTAAAACACCAGAAGGCAGGGAATTGGGAGGTTACGTGGAAAAGGCAAGCCCAAGCTTAATGGCACAATTATTGAGGAGATAGAGTTATCAACAGGCAGGTAAACAGTTCTGCTTTGTTTCTGCAGTAAGAGAGCCAAAAGGAATATTTTTAAATATTGTGTGGGATTTGATTTGACTCTGAACAGCGACACCACAGGGAAGCAGACTTTTATTTTGTTTCTCTCTTTTTTCTTTTTAACAAAACTGATAAAAGTTAATGAGTTTAGGTAACTCTGTGGGAAGGACTGGCTTTAACAAGTCATAAACCCCATATCTGATTCTCAGCAGAAACGCCAATTCAGGGCACCAGCGTACACAGGTATGCCTCCTGGCACAGCCCTTCCCCTCTCCAGCTTGTCAGCAGCAAGGAGAAGATGAATTTCTGGATTTGCTTTTGGATTTCTTTGAGCATTTCATCCTGTGACCTCTGGATCCTTGTAAGAGATTCGCTCCACTTACTTTCTCAGGTTATGGTAGTCAAATCCATCCTCTCCCTCAATCTCCTTACATTATATGAAGTCATATGTACTTACATGCATAATTCTATCAACACTGGTTTCAAGTTAGATATCTAACACGACTGCTAGACACCTCCCAGTGTCAGGGAACCATTACAGAAAAGATTTAGCTCATGAAGTACAACCATAATATGTGAGCTGAAACAGTGTTTGTAAAGCCCTCATCATGGTACATAGACTGTGGTAGCTGACCCCAACATCACCACTAGCCATTTCTGACACATCATAGACCAGCTGTAACTGAAAAACACATTCATAAGTACCTTCCATCAGACATTTATTGCAAAAGGCTTTATCAGTGACCAGAAAGCCATTCCATCTCAATGCTATCACCCAGACTTTCACCTTGATTCAAAGTGAAAACCACAAAACCTTCATCATAATAATGAATGTACCTTCATTTGGAGGGACATTTTAGAGTTAAATTCTGCAATAATTTGTGTTTTAGCAATCATAGCTCAATATTTGGAGGGAAATAAAATAGACACCACTTTTCCATGAGAGAAGGAAACCAGGCTCTCCAAAGAGCAAAACTTCTTTTTATAAAAATATGCCTGTGAAAGTGAGTTCTGCTACCTCTCTTCTTCATACCTCCCACCCCGTTCTTCCTCTTCCATTTTGAAAGAAATGTACATTTGAGAGAAATGCATTTACAATTCTTTTACTGCTAATCACAGACGTTTGGGACATCTAGACAAAAATTAATTTCAAATACAAGTTTTTTAGACCAGGCAGTGCTTCCTGAAGAAATCAGATGGCGGGGAGTCGGAGGAGAGGAGACAATGATTGCACAGTACTGAAACAAAGACTCGAAAACAAACAACTTGCCTCTGGACTCCATACAGAGGAGCTGTCAGTGGCATAGGAATCTTCAAAGCCCCGACTAGTAAAAGCTGTCTTCATCGCCAGGCTGCCATCTGCACACTGATGACTAGGACTTGGGACCATGCTGGTCTCTTGGTGACATGCACCATGAGGCCTGGTGTCCCTGTTCTCACATGGGGCCTCTGAGAGGGTAGAGACAGGGTGATCTTCATAAGACAGAATTTCAGAATAACTCCGTTGACTGGTTCCATCCAACTCTAAATTTGCAATAAGAAAGATATTTCAAAGGCAAATATTTATACTTTTTGATCTACAACAAAAGCCACAGAAATAAAACTAATACCAATAATACTACAAAGATAATACCATTCACCTGGTAGATAAACTTGGTCCATAAAATCAAAAAGACCACTAGTTGATTATACAAAGTAAAAATAGGCTTAATTTTTTATGCATGTGTGTCTATGTGTGCGCACGTGTGCACTTCATATAGAGATTGAAGGGCAACCTTTGGTGTCATCCTCAGAAATGAAATCTGCCCCTTTTGAGACAGGGCCTCTCACTGGTCTGGAGCTCACCAATTAGGCTGCACTGGCTGGCCACTGAGCCCCCAAAATTCTTCTGTCTCTGCCTTGGAATTACAGGCACACAACACACATATGGGTACTGGAGAGCGAGCTTAGGTCCTTGTGCTTGAAAAACAGGTGCCTTGTCAACTGAGTCACACCCCTCACCCTAGCTTAGTGCTTCTTAATACTGTGAGTATAAAAAAAATGGATATTAAGTTAAAAGGTTAAAATAAATGCATTAAAGCTCATAATCTCAAGACTTCAGGGATGGCTCTAGAGAGTAAACAGTAATCAAACATGGAGATCACATGGTCTCTTCATTCTGTCCTCTGTCTTCTACATTCACCACCTACTATTTTCTGCTCAAAAGGCTCAGTGGGAGCTGTCTGTAATCCCATCACACAGGAGGCCCACTAACTTGAGACCAATTGACAATACTGTGAGACCCTGCCTTAGAAACAAACCACAACCAAAAAAAAAAAAAAAACAACAACAACAACAAAAACCAGCTTGAGCGGTTTTCTCAGGTAAAACCTTCTGTATTTGCTTCACAGACATTTTTATCATCTGTGTTAAAATCCCATCTCTGCCTTGCAAGTTTGAGCAATATTCATTTTTTCTAAACACTTATGTCCTTACATAAAAAATATTTTCAAAACCCATCAGGGACTCATTACAGACATGAAACAGTATATCAGGCAGATGACAGCAGGATTTCCCCATAAATGTTAGCGGGTCTGTTGTCGGGCTTGAACTTGCCTCTTCTTACCCATCAAACCCCAGTCTCTATGGCTCCCCAGCTCGCCATAGAGAGCTTCGGCTTTGGCTCTTTCTCTCCTTTCTCATTTACCCAAAGTCCCCACCCATCCTGGACTATCCCTGGCTCCTTCAGGCCTCGTGATCTTCTCTCCAACCTTAGTGCTTTCTTTCTCATTCTCTCTCCTTTTGCCCCCTGCTTCCCCTACACCCCTGTTTATCCATTCATCCTCCTCAACATCAGGTGATAAAGAAAAACTGAGAGGTTCCTCCGAGCAGCAGCCTCAACTCTAACTTACTCCACACCCAAAGAGCAGCTGAAACACTTATCCTTTTAACCTCCAGTCCCGTTCAACCTCTCCCATCCTAGGATGAGAGAAGATCTGAGGTAGTAGAGACAGCATGAGTGAGTGGGATAGCAAAGTAGATGTCCCCAGTTCATCTCCTATGCATCCCGACAGTTATCCCCATGAGTCTAGAAATCTCAGCTAAGGCATAAGTCCCTAGAAGGCATTAAGCCACACAGATCTACTACATAGCCTGTATCTGCTGCTACACTTCCACCAAACCTACAAATAACTTTCAAGTACTGGCAGGTAGCAAATATTTATTGCAAGTGTGGAGCAATGGGGAACATTGGAGACAGTGGTTAGGCAGGGTGCACAAGACGAACACACAACAAAAGTTCAAGTTTAAAGAATATATGTGTGAGCCTGATATGGTGGTGCATGCCTTTAATCCCAGCACTCAGGAGGCAGAGCAGGTGGATCTCTGTGAGATCGAGGCCAGCCTGGTCTACATAGAAAGTTCCAGGCCAGTTGGGGCTCTAGGAAGACCCTGTCTCAAGAAGACCAAAAAATGTATTCATATGTATCAAAAATAATTAAAGAAGAGGTTACAGAAATTGAGAGGGAGCGGGGAGCGTGAGAAGACCTGGAGGGGGAAGGGAGGGGAGGAAATGGGATGCATACAGTACTCATGTGTGAAATTCTAAAAAAGATTATTTTCAAATATATAATATGTGTCTAGGGAAATTTCTCAGTGATTAAAGCACTTGCTCCACAAACATGAGAGTGAGAGTTTGGCTCCCCAGAATCCACATAAATGTTGAGTGGGTATGGTGGCCTGTTGGGGGTCCCAACACTCAGGGCCAGCCCGAGGGGGACCAAAGGAGCTCTGCCATAGGGTGAGGGGGCGAGTAGGTGCGGAATCAAAACACCAACTCTGGGAGTTGAGCGGAAAGACAGCAGTGGTGGTCTGCTGCAAACTCATTTATTCAAGAAAAAGCAGAGAGTCTTATAGGTCTTGTTAGCCAATAGCCTTATAGGGTGGGGTCCTGACCACAGCTAATCGCAGTTTGTTCCCAGGTGGATCAGGTTCCCTCCAGGTGCTGGGCAGAAACCGGCTTCACAACCAACCAGTGTGAAGCACCACACCCACGAGAGCCATTCCTCCATTCCTCCTGGCAAGTGGCCTGGCTAGGCCCACCCTGCATTATGCCCAACAGTGGCCCACCTGTAATTCCAGTGCTCTGGAGGTAGAGATGAGATTCCCAGAGTGAGCTGGCCAGCTAGACCAGCCTTATTAGCAAGTTCTGAATTCAATGAGAGACATGCCTTGGTAAATAAAGTGTAGGGTGATCAAGGAAAACTCTTAACATCAGCCTCAGCCCTCTACATGTACCTGCACACATAGGCACAACCTGCATCCACACACATCACACATGTGAACATGCACACACATGAGAATATAACCAGATAACATTTTCAGGCCTTGGAGTAAAACCCCCAACTTTGGATTTGGGATTTTGCAAAACCATATCTGGCCATTGAGAAATCCCTTCTCTTCTTTGTTATTCTTAAATACTCAGTTCAGGCCTCTTGAAAACATCATAGGACACCACTAAAAAATTTTACATTCATACTTTCAGTTGTTTGGCAAACACACTTTTAGAAAGCCACAGAAAACGACAGAATAAGAGAAACTTCTCATGTAAAACCCTACAACAATGAAGCAGAATTTTCTTCCAAGTCTCTAATTAGCACCTCCATTTTTCACATACATGAACAATAAGATGTCCTATTAAACAGTGGGCCATCCATCAACACGTGCAGCACCCAGCAGGATTTTAGCACAAAATCTAACTTTGCCAAGAAATTACCGCCATAAAATTCTCATGACTTTAACTCCTATGGTGATAATACCTAGATCAGTAATAAGGGAATTTTCAATAGCTACATTAAGCTTTGGACCATTATTCATAACTGAAAAAACAGAACTATATTAATATAACAAAGCATTTTTCATGACAGACAAGCGAGGAGTGAATTAGAATAGCAAGTCTGGGCTACAAGTTACATTACAATGAAGAGAAAAGGAAAAGGTGATTCACCTTTCTATGCAACAATCTTCTCACACCTTCCAATGAAAGAAGGTCACATCACCTTAAACACATACACAACGTAATGGCCTATTGTCAGAAAAATATATCCTGGCTTCTTAGAAATTATATGTCATAATTATATCCCATCAACTATATTTATTTGATTAGAGAAATTACTCTAATTATTGCTCAGCTTATGATCCACTTTGATGGAAAACTCTATTATCCAAGTACTTTCTTTGAAGCCCTATCACTAGCTACCTATAAAATTGTAGCTTACCATCTGTCGTGGTCAATCTTGTGTATCATTTTCCTTGATCACAGATGCCAGTTATTCAATCAAACACTATTAAATATTGATGTGAAGGTGTCTTGTAGGTGTGATTAAATCAGTTTTCTTCAAGTAAGGGAGATTATCCTACATAATCAGTCATTAGAAAGGCTATAAAAGAACTGAGGCTTCCTTGGAGAACAGGAAACTGCACCTAAGAGCAACAGGTCCAGCTCACGCCTGAGAACTTGTATCTACTTCCTCACAGCCTGATCCAGGGATGTCAAATCTTGGAATTTCAGTTACCTAGTCAGCCTCCATAATCACATGCTAATTCGTCACAATAAATATATATATTCTTTTTTTTCCTGGTTCTATTTCTATGGCTGACCCATGATTGATACATCATTCCAAACAAAACTGGCTACAGATACTGAGGATAATAAGTCAACTTATCTTTTACGAAACATCCTAGCAGGTGTGCTGAATCTTTTGATACTGTTACAGGATGCTATCATCTATAAGGTTTGATGCTCAAGAACTGAGTAATAGCCTTACAAAAAAATTCCCCCACCAAAAAAGTCTTCTAACATTTTAAATAAATTCATGATTCTGTATTAGGCCACATGTATTCCATGGGCTATGGCTGGACATAGCTATTCTTAATAAGCAACAGTAAGGTTACTGCTCAAAACAAACAAAAAAGGAGCCTTGGCAAGTCAACAATTACTCTTTAACCCAGCCTTTCATGCCTAAAGACTCCACAGCCTGTGAGTCAGATCACAGAGCACAAGCCCTGCATTACATCATCAAGAATGCAATGGCAGCACCTGCTAAATGGTCGGGTTGTTGAATTGCCTTTTAAATACCTGTGTTTATACCAATAAATTAGTGTTGCTCTCATGCTTGGGCAGAGAAGTTCTTGTTGCATTGGGCCGCGGGGAATGCAGAGACTGTTCAAAGTGCTGAGAAGAAGGGACTAAGGGCTCAGCCCTAAATGGGACATCTGTATCAAGTCCACCACTACAACCAGCGTAGAAGAGGGGGCAGAAAACAGATAAGAGCTGAAAGATAAGAAGCAATATCACAAAATGCTGTCTTCTGGCCATGATATAGCCATTGTACCCATGAACTCATAGCAAGATCGAGCCAATCAACATTCCAGCACGGATGGGCAAAGGGCTCATAAGGCTCTACCCTTCACTGAGGAGCTACTGGCAACTGAAGGCTGCTGGGGAGAGGGAGTCATTGCTCTTTGAGTGTGCAGTACTGATAGGTTGCCCACGCTTAAGTGAATGACTTACACAATGCATATGCATGTAGCACTTATTAGACTCAGGTTATAAAAGCATTTTTAAAGTGGACATGAAGTTGGGAGTGGGGGTGTTGGGGTGGGTCTGGGGGAGGTGGGGCAGCGGAGCAGTGGGGTGGATATGATTTAAATACACTGCATACACATATGAAATTCACAAAAATAAGTTTAAAACATTATATGATAAAAAAAAGTGTAAATTGGCAACAATGTGAAGTAACACTAAATCAGACACCCAGAGCAAAGAAGCCTGTGCCTGGGATACAGTGCGGATGATGTCACACAACATCTTCCATGGCCTCACTTACGGGATAGTTTACCTGCAGCTCATTCGTGGGTGGAGTTTCACTTGGATTTTAAGCATTTCATTCAAAAGTCCAATACTTTTGAATACATTTTTAAACAGAATTGTCTAAAATTAAATATGATCTAATTAAAATGAAATAGTTAAGTAGAGAACAGGAAAAATAAAGGAAATTTTCTCTGTAATACATTCTTAAATTCTTCATTATTTATCACTAAATATATCCATTGATATGATATTTCTATCACTTGATAGAAAAAGTAATAAGAGCATTATTATTTCACAGCATTTGGTGACCTCAGATTTGGCATGCAGCTGTTCCTATAAAAAAAAATCTTTTTTATTCTCTCCCAAATTAAAAGTTAATTAATCCAAAATGGTGAACTTTTTTTTCTGTCCAACAGAGAGAAAAATTTACCTTTTCTATCACTACCTGTCAAAAATTCAGAATTACTAGTTATGACAAGAATATTCTATCTTGGATTCCAGGAAGGTGGGGAGAGGTGAGCACTGGCCATTTGTGTAAATCAGAACCCAGATGCCCAGGCTTCTGGGAAATGGGGCCATTAGCTTTAGAATTAAACAAGAGACTCCCAGGGAATCAACTGCTATTAACTTTCATTAACTAGCATCTGCCCTCATAGTGGAGAAAAAGGAAGTAGGTGATGAAATATCAGGGAGGAGGAGAGTGGGAGGGAGGAAATGGCAAAGGGGCTGCAGCCAGTGATGCTGTGAATTGTTTACTCTAGGTGGATATTTGTTAGCTTACCCTAGACTGAAGAGAACAGCAATAAGACAGGTTGTGTTGTGTTCTGTCATTAAGTCTAACAACCAGAAGGATAGCAAGCTTTTCCTGCCCTCTCCCGCCCCTCCACCACAAACAGGGTTCTGGTTGTGTCTTTGTTCTTTTTTTACTGGTCCTATTCTCATTGTCAAATCAAGAACTCTTTTTAATATTCCCTCAGTTCCTGTGCTCTCCTTTTCCAGTCTTGTTGGCAACCCAGAAAGTGTATATTGGTATCCCTGACGCTGTGACTGTCCACATGCCCAAAGAGAAAGAAGAAAGAGACTGGAGAGTTCAGATCATTGGGAGCCGACATTAAGGTAGATGGGGACACATTTTCTCTAGTCTTTTACTAACTACACTTCACAGACTCTTCTATGGTCCAGCATCTCTCTATTTGGGGTTCTGACATAAAGATGCTGGGGCAAGCACTACTGTTCTCTTTTTGTATTCTTTCCCAGGATTTATGTTTCATTTTCCTGTCTGGATTCTTAAGTATCTAAATGATTCGCAAATGTTCTTACCATTGGCCATGGCGTGCCTAGATAAGGGAGAAATGTGATATAATGAATACCTTCACAGGCAGACAGTTCAGTGCTATCTTCTCGGTGGGTGGGGAGCAACCGGTTGCATTTTGGTTTCTGATCCAACTCTGTTGTTTTTTCCTTCTCAGACAATCCCGCACGAAAACTCTGGGATCGGGATACAGAGATCTCAAATTGTTTGATCATATCCTCGTCACTCTCAGAAGATGTGGATGGTTCTTCATCATCCCCAAAGCTGTTAACTGAGAACAAACAAGTAATGAATCTCCTGAGTGGTTCTATGATACAACACGGAGACAGTCAATCCAGGGAAAGAAGAAAAGAGCATGAATGATTAGCCTGAATCCAGCAAGTTCAAACTGAATAGAAAGAGTTTAAAGCACTCTTGAAACAGAAATCTGAGCCAAAGGCATAGCTCACGGAGTAATTAGAGATAGATGGCTAGCACCCAAGAGAAAACACTGGGACACCCATCACCAACATAACGGCCATCCTGAGCCCCTGGCGCTGGCCTGTGGATCGGTATGGTGCTTATAACTGTAACTGGAGGAAGCGGGACTGTTACTCGCCCTTTGGCCTGCTATGCAGTTCTGTGGGAAAGATGTTCTTTGTCTTGTATTTATTGAAACACATAGAGAAAAGCCCTACTTTTCTTTCATTGTGTATATGTATTTTAACCATTTGTATCACAAATGCTGTGGTTTGGGGGTTTTGTTGTTGTTATTTTTGGTCTTTTTGAGACAGGGTTTCTCTGTAGTACCAATAGCCTGGAACTTGATATGTAGACCAAGTTGGTCTCATTCTCACAGAGATCTAGATCCCAAGTGCTAGGATTAGAGGCGTGCTTGTATCAGATGTTTTAAATGTTTCTCAGCATCAACAACACCATTGCTTCTTTGCATCAACAATGTAAATATTCTTGGATTTTTTTGTTTTCTAAATGTGTTTTATTGGGCTGGGGAGGTAGCTAAATGGTTAAAGGGCTTGCCAGGCAAGCATTGGGACCTGAGTCTGGATCCCTAGCATTAATGTAAAAAGCCAAGTGTGCCAGTGTGCACCTGTAGTGGGGAACAGTGGACACAAGTGGGTCCCTAGCGCCCAGGGGCCAACCATTCTAGCCAATCTGTGAGCTCCAGGTTCAGTGACAAACCCTGTCAAAAAATAAGATAGAGAACAATAGAGAAAGACACCTGATATTGACTTCCACATGCGTGCACACACATGAACAATTGCATCTGTACACAAGTGTGCACACGCAGACATATATCACACACACAAATAAATATACATATATATTCATATATATATTTATCATTGGGTATATGTGAGGTTTACATGATGTTATAGGGGAGAAAAAGAAAGAGAGAGAGTAAAATGGCTACTCTAGTGAGGCAAACTGACCTATCTACTCTCTTCCGTGCCTCTGTTTTCAGTCTGTGACAAGAGGAACTACAATTGTTTAACAAAAATCTCTAATACAAGATATTGATATTAACTGGAACTTCCTGTTGTCCCTTTGCTCTCTAAACTCTTTTAGCCTTAAAAGCTGCTACTCTGTGTCCTTTGAGCTCTATCTCCTCAGTCCTTTTCCCCTCCCAACTCTCCAAAGCCTGTTTATTTCTCTGTTTCTGTAAGTTTGAACCCCCTCCATTTTGATTTCTCTACATAAGTGATATTATGCAGGCAACGGTTTTCTTTCCATGTCTGATTTATTTTACTTGGCACGAAGTCCTACAGACTCATCTATGTTGCATCAAATGGGAGGGTCTCCAATTTAAGGTTAAATAATATATCATTATACCACATATGTGTACATACATATGCACATATAATGTTTAGCTATTTCTCATCCAGAAACACTATGTCTCCATATCTTGGCTACCATGGGTTACATTGCAGTGAACTTGTGAATACAGATGTCTTTACAGGAGAAGGTGATTTTAGCTGGGGTGTTGGCATACACCTTTAGTTTCAGCACTTAAGAGGCAGAGACAGGCAGATCTCTGTAAGATCAAGGCCAACCTGATCTCCATAGAGAATTTTTGTCTAGCTACAAAGAGGCCCCATCTTGATTTAAAAAAAAAAGAGAGAGATGGTAATTTTTACGTCTTGTAAGTACACTCTCAGGAGAGGAACTGCTAAGTCGTATGGCAGTTTCAGCTTAAATCTCTTTATGAACCTCCATTCTGTTTCCCCCAATAGCTGTACCAATACACCTTCCCAAGAGCAAACTAAAGTTGTCTTTTTCTTGTTCTCTAGTCTTTTTGATCACTGTCATATTAACAAAACACCCTGTAAGTTATTCATGCACCTCTGCCACCAGCACACTGGCACTCGTTCAGTTTCTCCAACACACCAAGATTGCTCATCCTTTTGAGTTCTTTGCCTTTGATGTTCCTTTTGCCTCCCCGAGACATTCACAGGGCTGGCTCCTTCCCATTCATGTCTCAGATTGATTGCCACTTCATTCCCAAAGCTCCCCTGATCATCTTCTCTTGAATAGCCCTCACCTTCATCCCTCTGTTCTCCTCTAGAACATCTATAAAAATAAAGCTATAGCCTGTCCTATTAACTGATGCCTTCCTGTTATATAAAACAATGCCTGTTGCACAGTAAGTGCAAATTCTTGTTAAATGTAAAACAAATGGGTATGTACCCAGTGTTATCCCAAGATTGAGAACCCACATGCTTAGAGCCCACATGCATATTTGCGCACTATTCTCTGTGTCTGGGACTCTCTTATCCAGCCTCCATGTAGACTAGCCAAGAACTTAACCCATCACTGGTGACTCAGTCTAGACATCACTTCTTCCAAAAGTTCTTCCTTTACCCCTTAAATCACACTAAGGGCTCCTTCCATGCACTGTAAAATCATTCTCCATTTTCCCTTATTGACAGTGCTCAATCAGATTAGCTGCTGCTATGGCTAAGTCCGCTTAACATCTTTGGCCATGTCTCCTTGGTTTGGGCTTATTTCTAATGTCTGCATCATTTCCCCTGTCTTTACTAACCCATCCATAGCACCTAACTAACAGGCATCAATATTCAATCTTTCTCACTGTTTCTCAGTGATCTTCTCCATGGAGCATTTGATTCACAACCATGAGAGCTTATATATTTCAATGTTACTGTGTCTAGCTCCATGGTAGGACCTGAAAAGGTATCCAGAGAAACTAGATCTTTTATTAATCTTAAATAAACTGTATAAACAGCTTCCAACCAGAAAATCACAACAATGAACAGTCTACTCACGCCTGCATGTATTGGGCATAGTGCTCTGGTAAGAGATGCACCATCACATATGATAGAGAACCAGAAGTCAAAAGGAATACAATTAAGTTCTTCCTGCCTTGGAGTACAGAACCATCTAAGCACCAAGGAGGTAGCCAAGGGAACAAGGAGAGCTGGTTGGATTAGACATCCATCAGACCGATTCCCAACTCTGGGATTACATTCTCTTTGTACAATTAGTCCAGTTTTAAAGTTTTAAATAGTCATATGCCATTAACTTCAAATCGGTGAGCCAATATATGAATTTCCCTGATGTATAAAATTATCCATTAGAATTGATGCTCACACAACCCATTCTTTTCTCCAGTGAGTCACTGATCACCCACAGGGCAAAGATTCTCCTTGTCTGATATAATAATTATATAGGAACTATAACATCTTCCAGATACTCAGCATATATACCATGTGTTTTCTTGGGACTTTACATAAGCAGTTTAATCATCATGGACTAGTATTATTTCCATTGTACAGAGGAGGAAACAGTGACACAGAACAATTAGGTAAGTTTCATAAGGAAACAAAGTTAGGAGAATAACAAGGCTGGAACTGAACACAGAATCTATGTTCCTAACCATTTTGCATCTCATCAAATACCATTGTATCAGGAAACTGAAGCCATGCCTAGACTACTCTCCAGGGTAAGGAGGGAGGAAGCTTTGCCACTGACCCTGAAATCAGCAAGGAGGCTTCTTGTTGGATGAAAGAGAACAGTGGGCAGAGCATCTGGTACACGTGGCTGTGGGCAGGCTGCAGGATAACTGGCCTGCCACTTGGCATGGGGTTTAAATATGACCGCACAGACTAAAAGGAAATTTGGAATCTCTTCCAAAAGCCACCAAGAGGCAAGAGTGGCACTATTACGGTGACAGCAGCAACCCCTGAGACAGCATGCATGCGAATCTAGGCATGGTTCTAGACCATGATGTATGTTTATTTATTTCACAGAACAACCCAATGAAATCAGTGTTGTTCATATGCCCATTCCATAGGTGAGGAGCTAAGGCTCACTGTCAGTCATTAACAGTAATGAATAAAGATTCAAGCCAACAGGGGACATGGTGGTGTATGCCTTTAATCCTAGAACTTGAGAGGCAGGGGCAGATGGATCTCTGTGAGATCAAGTCTAGGCTAGTATACACAGCGAGTTCCAGGCCAGCTGGGGCTATAAGAAGACACTGTCTCAAAAATAAATAAATAAATAAATATAAATAAATAAATTCAACCCCAGCCTGTCTTACTCCAAAGTCAATGCTTCCTCAAGTCGGGCAGGGAGGGCTTTCTTAAATCCTGATACAATTGTGCTTTACTGTTAAGAAAACAAAAGTATGTTGGTTGGGCTAGAAAGGCTTCTTAAGAACATTTATTATCTATTCCCTAATTTTCACAGAGAAACCCAGAAAGGGAAAGTGATTCCCCTGAGTCCTCCCAAGCCAGGACCAATCCAAATTCTCTGGTGCTCACAGTCAGTGAATAATGTGGCTATATAACTTTCCAGTCTCTCTTCCTAATGTTTTTACCCCAAAATTCAAATTTTGATTCCTATCTGCTTGAAAGATCCAATTACCTTCCTTGCAATGAAACTATGTCAATAGCTCAATAGCTGATCTGGGCTTCATCCAGCTTAATCTCTGAAAATTCACAGTCTCATGTAAATTATGACATTTATTTCAGAAACAAGACAGTATTTTCTGAAGCTACTATGAACATTAAGTTCAAATTCCTTTTGATCTAAATATGTTGGAAATAGTAGGCACAGGTTCTTATTAAAATCTTCATTCCTTTAGCAATTAACTTGCCAATACAACAGAAAAAATATCGCATAATTATCTCAGATGTGGATAAATTATCTTTTGTGTGTCTTGATATTGTATACATCAATATTGAACTTCTGTTTATTTTACTCGTTTGAAATCAGATTGTTAATGGTGTAAATGCCAAGAGAAAACAGTCTTCTGTAGTCTTTCTGAAGCATGACCACCTAGTTTTACTCCTTTATTCACACACTATCAGGGTACTACTGTGGACTTCTTACATTGCCGGAGTTCAGGAATTGACTGACACTATGAACTACCTGACGATGACCCATCAGGACTGCATGCCTACTGCAATAGAAACATAATTTCTGAAGGTTTATATCTAGTTTAAGAAGAGTTTTCAAGTTTTCATCTTCCATTTGTCGAGAGACAAGAAGAAAAAGGTCCAGTACAGTAGAACTTCCTGGATGTATCACCAGTCAAGTCTAGAATTTGAGGGGAAAAAGTGGAGTGAGGCTGTCAGAATTTGACCCCGGGGTCTTCCATTTGGTAATCTGTAACATACCTTCAGGAACTTCAGGGCTCTTGTGCTGTCATGCCTCACCTCTCAACATTGTTGAGAGGACTTAAAGAGATAAACCAGGCACTAGCACTTAGCCCAGGCTTGGCATATAACACACTCAAAATGTTAATTATTATTAGTCGCTTTCATCATGGCATTGCTCCATATTCAAACTCTTTGACCAAGAATTGCATTTGCATGCAAAGGAACACATGTGCCTGTTCTCTCTCAGGGTTTGACTTGGGAGCTCACCATCAGGCATGTTGTAAGAGAAGGGTATAAGAGACAAGGGCTCAGCTACCAGGATATGAAGCTGCTAATGTGGGTTGTGTTGTTTGCCTTGCCTCCCAGTCATTTCTCACAAGCCTGGAGGTAGATCACTCTGTAGGAGTTAATGACACCACTGAAGGCCGTGCCCAACACTTGCTCACTTTGTTGCTTCTTTAAGGCAAAAAAAAAAAAAAAAAAAAAAAAAACTAGTATTGCGAAGAGATTTCTAAAGCTTGTCTGCTGCTATTCAACAGATGGAGAAAAAATTGTAAATGATCACTGCCGCTCCAAGCTTATGAATTCCTTCCCACCCACACAAGAGCAATTAAGTGTAGACGAGGATTGCTCACATCTTTCAACTGAGAGTGGAGACAAGCCAGCATCATGTGTGGAGCGGTACCTGGCTGCTGCCTGTAACTAAAACTGCAGGAAATCCCTTTGACATGACTTTTTAAATACAGCAAATATCTTCCTTCCCCTAGTGCCTGGATGAGGACAGATGTGAGGACAAGAAGTTGGTTAAAATGAAAAAAAAAAAAAAAAAACAGAAGGGAGGTCAAAGGTGACAACTATCTACATCAAATCCTATGGAAAAATGTCATTTTTCTAAAAGCCCATTACAGTCATTTCTGGACTCATACTGGGAAAAGTTGTATAATTCATGCAATCTTGATGCTTTCCAGCCTATATTCTGTGAAGGTCATGGGTTCCTCAAAGGAACTCCATGGTGCTGTAGAAATGCAGGCAGATGTAGAAATGCTGTAGAAGTGCAGGCAGATGTGCTGAGGATCTTGGGTTCTGCATCCTTCATACTCAGGGATTATTTTTCTTTAATATGGTTTATATTTTCTATATGATTTTCCCTGGAATAAATGTGGAAGTCTAATATTTTAAAGAAGTTTGAAAAACATTGATATCACTCAGCTCTTCAATGCTGCAGAGATGTAAGGGTGAGAACTAGGCATGAGACTAGTTAAGGCAATTAAACTTGTTAGCAACAAGAGGGAGGGTCAGCACTTGGTTCTTCTATGCATACCTGTTTTGTATCCCCAAACCTTCAGTGAGATATTCTGACAACCCCATTTCAGAGAGGACATGAAACCTGTATTAGTTAAAAATGAAGGAGCCAAGTAGGAAAATCTTTCGCTAAGAAAGAAAGCACTGAAGGACACATCAGCACATTATTTCAGTTCTGACAATGCTAGAGTGACTCCTACAAGTAAGAAGAATAAATCCATAATGGCCAGAAACATAAACCAATTAGATACAAATGTAGAGCAAGGCTGGGCAAAATCTGATGGGATTTAATTTTGGAAGAAGGTATCTTTCTTGTGTTAGCGACATAGCTGTGGCTTTTCTGCTAACCATGCTCCTATGTCCACGAGGAACAGGGTATTGAGGACTCAGGCAGAAATCAGGAGCCTTATTGACTTAAGGTATCAGAGGAGAGAGCTCAAGGCAGCCAGAGCAGCTGGAAGTAAGTAGTGTTGGTCCCAAAAAGGAGGGAACTGTAAGAAAGGAACCCAAATATCTCATACGAACTTAACCATTGACTTAAACCTGAGCTATTATATAGAGGAGACTCTGAGCAACCAAAAACTGGAGGCTGGAAAGGTGAGCAGACATGCCAGCTGCTGCCCACCTTAAGGAAGACAGAGATATGAGTTCAAATCTAGGAGAGTTAGAAGGGCTAGGTAAACACCCTAGGCTTGTCGTCAAAACTGTCAAGGGTCAGTCTCAGGAAACGAAATCAAGAGGAAAAGGGAAGCAAGACCTACCTAAGAAAGCAGAAAACTAATATTTCATAAAACAAAAGGAATCAGCTAGTCATTTAAGCTGGAAAAAGCAAAACTACTTAAATAAAGATGAATGATTCCAGTGACTTCATCCACAATGCCCAGTGCACAATCAGAAATTACTAGACTTACAAAGAAACAAGACAGGTATAATCAAGGGGAGAAAATCAAATGAACTAGCCCCAAGATAATTAAGAGACAAAATCTTTAAAGCATCTATTTCCTGCTGAAAGAATCAAAGGGCAAAATGATCACAATGACAACACAGAAAGTATATTTCAGCATCAAAGAACTAAACAATGTATAAGAATGAAATACCTGTTCTAAAATTGAAAATATAATCTTGAAAGTTATTTTTAAATGCCTCTGGATTGGTTTTATGGCAGATCCGAGATGGTAATGACCATGGGAGAACAACAAAGTGACCAATCTGAGAACACGAAAACGTAAAAAGAAATAAACAAATCTTCAGTACAGTACAGAAATGTACCATCAGTCTAAAACGTATTTATCTGCAGTCTATGAAAATAAAAGTCAAAAATGTGGAAGCCACTACTTAAGCTGGGCCTGATGGCACATGCCTTTAATCCCAGCACTCAGGAGACAGAGCAGGTAGAGCTCTATAAAATGGAGCCAACCTGGTCTATATAGCAAGTTCCAGGCCAGCTGGGGCTGTAGGAAGACCCTGTCTTAAAAAAAGACCAAAAAAAGGTAGATTGCAGTGAAGTTATCTCCCCAAGCAGCACTTCCCACAACCCAAACCAAAGCACTAAGACCTTCTGCCATCTCGAATCTCAGCCTCAAGCCATTTCTGTATAGTGGAGAAGACTCAAGTCCGTGAAGTCTAGACCTCTCTTTCTGTTCTATACCAAGGAAAAAACCCTGTGGTCCTAAGTAACCCCAGCTGGGGCATCTTTCTAATCCTATTCCCTACTCTATGTATCTGGAAAGTTCTGGCTTCCTTATTTATATTCTTAGTTCCTAGGGAAGCCTTGATCCCACTTGATGCCTTTACTTCTTGGGACCTATCCCTGTACCAACAGGTACCACCCCAAGGTGAAGCTAACTATATCTACTCTAATATCCTGCTGCATAATTAGCCCATCACAAGGAATGTGGCTTGATTTACCTAGATCAGCCCCCAGTGTCCTTGCATCTCTGAACAGGAATATTGTACTGCTAATGATTCACTAAAAGGTCAGCCTATATCCAGTACCTATGTTACGGTTTTGGAGGTTATTACTCTTCCTTATCAGGCCAGATTCATTCATGGAGAAAGTACTGAGTAGTAAAATACTTGGTTCTGATTGCAGAGATCATAAGAACCTACAGCACAGAACAGATCTGTAGCTGCTTGGCTTCCTTGAGCACACATTCTCACTACCAAAGTCTGTCGCAAAAAATGATACTTTCTGAACTTTGGCACTCACCTGGAGCTGTTCCATGTCTTCAGCAAGGCTTACCTGGACAAGAACAAGTGATTGACTGTCAACCATCCTGTGTATTTTTAGCTCTGCTGTCTAATTTGTATGCCTCCCACAAGGAAATGTGTTGAAAGGACCCAAGTGTTGTGTTGTTTTCCTACTGATGACATTTACATATAAATGAACGGCCAAGACTGTAATTTACTCAGTTGAGAACTGAGGTAACTTGATAATTAGATCTCTGCACATGCAGAGAAGACACAAAACTCTAAAGGTTGTTCTGTGCTTTCTCCCTGCCCCTATATTTCTCTGTCACTCCAGTGAACCCTTACAAACACATGTGAGTCAATATTTTAAATGACTAATTTTGTTCAATTAGCATATAAAACACTGGCTTTCATTTTGTCATTTTCACATATGTGTGTCATTGTGCTTTGCTTTATACACAACCCCAGCCCCTTCTTGTCACCCCTCTCCTCGCATGCTTAGGCCCCGTCTTCCCCCAAATACTCTTCCTTATGTTTTCAGGTCCTATATTTTTGTTAACATTTTTCAGTTAGCATACAATATAATGTGTTTTGTTGTTATTTTCATATGTGGATATCATTGTACTTTGTCAGATATAGATTCATCCTACTGCCTTGGATGCTAAAAGAAAAGGCTTGGGATGTATAACCAAGGCTAAGCTAATAAGTCACAGGCATCTCTGGTTTCTGACTGTTCAGTTCCTTCACTTGTTATTTCATCCCATGTGTCAAATCATCTTCAAGACAGTTTCCAAAGTTATTGTTTCACCTGGTAACAAATCCATGCCAAGCTGAAGATAATACCTATGAGGCAATTTCAGAGTCTTTTCAATCCCAAATCCATTGGAAACAGACACAAGTACATCTCAACAATTGAAAAGAAACACAGTAAAAATACTTACCTAAGCAACAGCTTTTTGTACAGGGAAATTCATAGACAAATCCCAGAGAAGTCCCACCATCTATTCATCAGCTACTCAGAGCTGTGCATACACAGAATAGCAGCTCCCAAAGGATGCCTCTGATGAAGTCTGATAGCGAATAACTTTTCTCCATTTGCAGAAAAATTAGTGGAAAGGCTTTCTAAATGTTCAGTTTCCCCCAGAAAACTTCCATGACTTAGATGCCTATGAACACACGTATGCTGATGAGCACAATCAGGTAAATAGGCAAGTGGGTGTCAAAGAGACTTCAGGCTTGGAACATAGCGGTGTTAGAGCACTCGCCTAGTCTGTGGTGCTCTGTGTTCAATTCCCAGCAATCCCCCCTGCCCCAAAAGGAGTTTAGCCTAGTGCGTGTGCAAAAGAAACTGAGAAATAGCATGCACACTTCTTCCTCCAGTTTGTATTATGGACATGCATATTTATGACTGTGTATTCCATGGCTTCCATAACCTAGTCTTCTTTTCCACTAGAAAAATGGTTCCGAGCTCACGAGGAAAATAAACACAAGGCCTCTGCCAACTCAATGAGACAAGGGCCCAGTGTGGAGAGAGGAAAGTGGGTGCTGGGCCAGCCCTAGCCTGGGAACTGTTGCAACTGATTACTGCTGGGTGAGGGACGGTAAATCTTCCTTAAGTTCTCTAGAGAGGCTGACAGGACTCCAGTGGATGAACTTGCAACAAAGGACATCTGGGTACAAATGCTTGACCAGATAGGACTTAACAAAATGCATGAGGTCTAGTGAGGAGACAGATATATGGTGGGCATGAATGAGGAGTAGGTCTAAATATAAGTAAGAACTATCGTATGAAATGCACAAAAACGCAATAAAAACAGCTTTCAAAAGAAAATAAACACATTGAAATGTCATGGAGTCCCACACAAGCACTTGATTTTGAGGCCATCAACCACCTCCAAATAATTCATATCACACTATCACATGATACTAGCCCTTGTTCTGTCCAGTTATATAACTGTTTGTTATTCACAGTTTATCTTCTATGACTTTCATCATTTACTTCTCTAAATGGATGTATGTAGCTCTGACCCCCACATTATTCTCAAGAGAAGTCTGAAGTCTTTTGTGAGTGTTTGTGTGTGCTGTTTGTGCACATGTGTGTGCAGGTGTGTATGCCTGTGCATACATGGAGGGAGGAGGAGGGCATTAGCTGTCCTGTCCTATCACTCTCCACCTTATTCCTTTGATGTGGGGTCTTTCATTGAACCTGGAGTAATACTGCTGGCCAGGAAGCCCCAGAAATCCCATATCTCCAGCCCACATAGTCCAGCCTTTACATGGCTGCTGAGATCTGAACTTAGACCCTCATACTTTCAAAACAAGTAGTCTTACCTGCTGAGCTAGCTCTCCAGCCCCCAAATCTGCAGTCTTAATTCATTATTCGCTAATGTATGTCCTTAGTGTCTAGCATATGAATAAACAAAGAAAAACAAAGTAAATTAAAAATCAGGACAATACTATATTGAGGTTTTCCTAAGAGGTTTCATAAGATAACAGTTTTCTTTCAGTGTCTACAGAAGGAACTGTCTTGAGTATCTAAATCCATAGTCAAGTTTCATATAAAATGTTATGATGTTTACATATAAACCATATTTATCTTCCTGTGTAGTTTAAATTATTTCTTGATTGTTTATAATACCTAAAATCTGTACAAATTGTGTGTAAATAGTTGTTGTACTGTATTATTCACTAGATGATAAGAAATAAATCTACAGATGTTCAGTCTACACAATCATCATAGGCCTAAACTATACAGTGCACAAATGAGATTCAAGGCAAATAATACTCACATAATGAGTGCTGGAGAGAGACTGACAGTCTGTGAAAATGCAGGAGGCTATAGCAGGGTGTTCCTACACATCACTTCATTCGTGTAGATTCAGCACCATGCTCAGCATGCAGCAAGTTCAAGATTTTCAAGTGGAACTTGATAAAATTTTGTTTCAGATGTTTTCTGTGTACATTTGGCTGAATCCTCAAATGCAAACTCCAAACTCCATGTATACAAGAGAGCCAAATATATATATATATATATATATATATATATATATATATAATATTTCCTTATATCAATAAACCTATATATATGTATATGAATTAGCTTGTACAATTATGGAAGCTGAGAATGCCCAAGGTTTGCAGTCAGCAAGCTGGAGACTTTGGAAAGCCAGTGCTATAGTTCCTGTTAGGGTCCAAAGGTCCAAGAAGCTGAGGTCCCAGCTAAATAAGGTAGGCTGTTAAAATTCCCTCTGACATGATCTTTTTGTTCAGTTCGGATTTCCACTGACATTATTGAAGACTTCTTAAAATTTTCCAAATCTTCAGCATCTAGTGTCTGTTTGCTTAATAATTCCATCCTTAAGTCAACAACCCTGAATTTTCTATCAGGTCTCAAGAGGAATCACGCTACCCATCAACACTTTGCCTAGAAATCTCTTCAGCTAAATATCCACTAATTGCTAACAAGTTCTACCCTCTACAAAACACAAGAAAAAAAATGAAAACAAACAAGTGAAGTTATTTGTGATTTTTATAACAAGGATCATCTTTTCTCCACAGTCCAGTCATAGCTCCCCATTTCCACTGGAAATCACATCAGAATTGACTTTATTGTCCACATTTCTATGAATATCTGTAGCTTGATTAGTTATGTATTTTCTAAGATAGAAATTCTCTTTTTCTCTGAGTCTTTTATCACTTTCAAAAGTCCCTTCATGGTAATCTTGGCTTCTTCTAACATGCTTTCAGCTATATGTCATAGAAGAACCCCCCACCCTGCTTTATGCCAGTTTCTCCTAGTTAATGCTGCTATAATGAAGTACAATAGACTGGCTATCTTACAAACTACAGAAATTTGTTCCTCACAGTCCTGGCAGAGGAAATTCTGCAGTGAGAGTACCAGACTGGTCAAGCTCTGGTGTGACTCTCATCTGAGGTACAGATTGCTCAGTTCTCATCCTGTCCTCATATAACAGAGGGAAGTGGCTAGCCAACTCTCTGGCTTTTTCATATAAAGGCACTAATCTCATTTATAAGGGCTCTACCTCCTTGGCTTAATTACATTCCCAAAGCCTCACTTCTAAACACCAACCCCTCAGGATATATGAAAACCTGTCATTTGCAGCAAAGTATATGGCACTGGGAAGCATCATGCTAAATGAAACAAGCCAGGCACAGGAAGACAAAAATATCATATGTTGTCTCCCCTATGTGGAAGCTTTTCAAAAACAACATGGAACTGTGTAGAGAATAATGATTACAAGGAGATGGGTTAGAGGAAGCTGAATTTAATCAGTATACATACTGAAAAAAATCATAGTGATATCATAAAAATGTCTAACTAAGGTATGTGAATCAAAAATTACAATTAGTTAAAGGTAGCCAGAAATGAACAACACAAGGTTTACACTAATGTAAACCACAGACTTAAGCCAGAAACAGTGCATTAACACTTAGTCATCAAGTATAATGAATATACTGTACTAACCCAACACATTAGGGAAAATCCTTTGCACTGTCTCTTCATTATTTCTGTAAACCTCATATAAAGAGCATGGATGAGGATGAGAGATTTCTCACTGTGAATCTGACAGTGAAGCAATCTTTTGTAAGTGCTGACAGAATTCCATACCCAGAGAAAATATCTCTCCAAACTAAGGACCAAACAAAGGCTTCACAGGCACACCGGGGAGACAAGAATGTTAAAGGCCATCCTGTGAGCAGAGGAATAGCAGCAACAGAATTCTGGATGCACCAAAGAACTGTGCCCCTGAAATCGCAATCGGACAAATATGTGAAAACATGGGATCATATCATTTACATCCTTTTTTCAATGTCTGGAGTTTTATGTATACTTTGTAGTACAAATTTTAATTCTGATCTTATAGCATCTTTCAAGAACAACATCCACATTTTCCTTCAGGAAAACACTTCTCTCCACATCTCACTCCAAGAGCAACATGATGATACATCTTTGTTGTCACCTTGACTGGATTTGAAATGACCTAGAAGACACACCTCTGGGCAATGATCTGTGAAGAAATTTCCATAAAACTTTGATTGGAGGATGACTTCCTAAACCTCCAAATGTGAGTTAAGTATACAACTGAATAAAAGGTGGGAAAGGAGCCAGAAAGTCAGATGAGCACCAGCATTCATCTCTCTGTTTCCTGACTAGAAGCAACGTAATCAGCCACATCTCATCCCATTGCCATGCCTTGCCCACCATGATGGACTGGGTTCCCTTTGACCACAAGCCAAAATGAATCATTCCTCTGTTAAGTTGCTTTTGTCGGGAATTTGATCAGAGAGATCAGAAGAGCAATGAACCCAAGATTTAAGCAGAACTAACCCATATTCCTTCATTTTAGATTGGTCAAATGCCCAACGTCTGGTCAATGATGTCCAACCCTGGGGCACTGCTGAACATGTTGAAAACAGCTCCTTCATCAGCCTTGCAGCTGGGGCTTTTATACCTACAGAACATAAACCCACAGCTGTCATCTGGGAAAGGCCTAGAAAGATGCCAGCACAGAAACAAGCGGAATCTAGAATGGAGAACAGGGATACTGCACTTTTTCCCTTTTGTAAGCAAATGAACATGTGGGGTGTGTGTGTGTGTGTGTGTGTGTGTGTGTGTGCGCACATACCCACACTCAAACACCTTTGAACTTGATTCAGTGATTTGTACTACACATAGTCGCAAAGGGAAGGGGTATGACAAATGAGCATTAAGAATTTTCATTCAGAACTTGCTTCTGTCCACACATCAGAATAAAACATTGGTTGAGAAACCACATCACTCTGTGCACTGGATTCCAGTCTCCTCTAATGATGGATGAAGCTGCCACTCCCAACCCCCATAACCCAACGCACACAGACAGCACACCAAACATCAGCAAGCTGATCTTTTAGAGCCCTTTCAACTTTGAAAATCTGTTAAGGATTCTCTAATACCATGGTCCTAATTATTCCAACTGTCCTCTGATGTCACCACAGCTAATTCACACTGACTAGGCCATGCTGTGACACATCCCTGAAATACCAGGAGTACTTTGAAGCAGAACCTGCCTCAGGCCTTTCTACCCCAAGATGAGGTGGTGGCAACGTATGTCAGTTCACTGGCCAAGTTCACTAAGCTACAACCAAGCTTCCCTTTGCATCCAGAAATTGCTTCGTTCCCTGAAGGACACAAGTAAAGAACAAACGCTCTAAGTTATCGTCCTGGCTCTGCCATTCTTGGCTGTGCAGGTTGCCGTTTATTATTTCATTTCTCTGGTCTGCTATTTGTTCATATATGAATGAGCACAATGGCCCCTGCCTCATCTCACATGGCTATTGGCTAGAACAAAAGAGTAATCTGGGTGCTGGGGAGATGGCTTAGTGATTAAAGTCCTTGCCATTTAAGCATAAAGACAAAATAAAGAAATGCATAAATAAGTGAATAAATAAAGTCCTTTAGAAAAATATCTATGGCCTTCACACATACATGAACACATGTGCACCCACATGAAAACATGTGCGAGAGTAATTTGCAGGAAGAGTATCCTAAGCAACATTCACTCAGTGCTGCAACACAGAGTTGGCCCTCACTGTTTAAAAGGAACTGGCTCCAGGACCTCCTTACAGTTACCAAAGTCTAAAAATGCACAAACCCCTTACATAAAATTATAAATTTTTTGCATATAACCTGTGTACCCTCCCATACTTTAAATCATCTCTGTTTTCCTTAATACAACAAAAGTACTATGCAGATATTTATTATACTGTATTATTTGGGAAATAATGACAAGAAAAGGTGTGAACATGTTTTATTTAGTATAGATACTTCTTTCTAATATTTTTGATCCATGGTTGATAAAACTTACATATGCGAACTTCAGACATGGAGGGCTGAATGTACTTATCACAAAGCATATACTATCACATTTAAAATGCATAATAGCCTCAGAGGTAACTATCGTATCTTCACTCAACCAGTGAAGCTGCTGAGGCCCAGGAAGGCTAAGAAACAGATAAACTCTTCCTGACTTCCAAGTTCACACTCCCTCCCCCTGTTCTTCTCAGTAAACATAAAGTACAACTGCCAAGTGCTCCTATCTTCAGGGTCCAGGAGGCTGTGAAGACCAGACAGTGAACTAGAGCTTGAAATAAAGATAATTAAAACAAATAGGAATCATGGGCCAAGGCCCACTTATAACACTTCCCTTCCACACCAAGAGCAGAGGTTGCTAACTGGTTTCAGCACTATCTCCTGAGGAGCCCCTTATGGCCTCGGTATCTACAAACTGCACTGTAAATACAAAATACAGGGATCAGAGACGCCTGTGAAATGAAACTGTTGGCAATACTTGGACCCTGAAAAAATCTGCTTATACCCAAATTATAGTGGAGTTGTAACCAAGCCTTGGAAGCACAATAGGAAATAGAGAGAAGGTAGGTCAATTCACTTACTTTCAAGTCCATCTGCTTAATACTAGCCCCATAGCAAGCCCTGTCACATGCCTGATAGGCAAGGGTGCAGTGACAGACACAACCAGACTCCTGCCCTCAGCTGGCTGCAGAAACCAAGAAGCAACTTAAATATCTTTTCTGTGGTGCTAAAAGATTTGGGGTGGGAGGCTGAGGCTACCTACAATGCAGGCAGGCTGGTCTGGCTCACTTGTGGCAGCTGAAATGGCCTACCAGGGGCACGACCTTAAATATTCCCAAGTCCATTGCTGGAAATCTTGGAGCTAGATATCTTTCAGGGTTTTCAGTATTTGCAGTTATTCTATAATTTTAAAAAGACATTCAGCTACCCACCCTATATATTATTTAACACCTCAGTGGAGTCTGGGAAAGACTCTATATAAAACAGAACATGAGCTTTTATACCAAGATGCAAATGAAGGCTCTCAATAACCTCCTAAGAGTTCAAGTCAACCCTGACTTTACCACAAACATTCCAACTTTAGGTTATTTGGGATTTTGGAATCCTAGATGGTTTTTATATATTTTTACTAAGAGTAATAGTGAAAAACTCCATTTAAGATCAAAGACAAGCATTTGTTTCCAGAAGAGATAGCCAGAGTCATATAGTGCTATTTAATAAAGTCATGTAAATTTTTTATCTGATTTGTTGATAAATTAGTATAATTTTAAGACACAGATTTGGGTATGCTAAAAATTGTTTTAAAGTTTTCAAAAGTAAATGTGTGGGGTAACACATTGAAGAGTAAACAAATAAGCTTCACAAATTCAAGCAGAACACTAGAAAACAAGAGGGGCATAGGAACAAGATTCCTGCCATAGCTATGCTAAAGGGCAAAAAGATCCGGACTCTGAAATTCAGATCACTAGGGACCACTGCTCCCGAGCATCTGAGACCCGATTTTGTCTTAGACTTTTGAGAAACAATGCACTAACTCAGGCCCTGCTACTCCATGCAACGGATACTTTTCCTGGCCTGTCTTTCTGTCCTCATAGAACACAGTGCCATGACCTGTGTTCCCTCTCTTGTCTTCTACAGGAACACAGCCTTTCTATTTTCTTCTGCTTATCTCTTCGGCCTCCACAGCCATTTCATTTCCTGAGTCCATGCACAGTGCTCCTCGGAGGCCTGCTCTGAGCACTTTGCTCCCTCCCCAGATCAGACACAACCAGGGCTTTTGCCCCATGATGCTGACTAGCAGAGTAGCATCCCCATCCTTCCTTCCTGAACTCCGAACTACTTTAACACTAGTCCCAGCTTCCTGCACACCCCAATCCTGCCCCCACTCTGCTTCCTTCTGTGTGTTTTTTCTTTCTTCAGAGCCTCATCTCTGTGCCTAGAAAGACCTCTGCCCCACACACCCAGGCCCAACCTGAACCTCATTCTTTCTTTAAAAATTTATTTATTTATTTATTTTGACTTTATGTGTTTGAGTGTTTTGCCTGCATGCATCGTAAGTGTACCACATATGTGTATTTCCCACAAAGGCCAGAAGAGAATGTCAGATCCAGTGGAGTGACAGAAGGTTGCAAAAGGTTGTTACCTACCATGCAGGTGCTAAGAACTGAAGCCAGATCCTCTGCGCAGGCATTTTAACCACTGAGCCATCTTCCCAGACCCTTGGACCTCATTCTCCAAGATGCTTCAAACTTCACGGTGATCCAAACCTATTCTGCGACTCACCTGTGCAAAACCAGCCCAAGCTTGGATTCTGTTCTCTTACTCCTCCTTGCATTGTATGTCGCTGACTTACTTTACATTGATCTGTACACTCACCAAAGAAACTGAAGCTCAGTAGAGTACTTGTGCCTGCCTCCCTCACTAGACCAGCAACTCTTTACACATGGTAGCAGGGACCATCTTGGTATTTGCAGCATAGTGTCCTGCTCCCAGCAGATGCTCAATAAATATTTATTGAGTGAAGGTGGTAATTAATAAGTCCCATATTGCTATAGTTGGAGAATCTGAAACTCTCAAAGCTTCTAACGTAGAAAGGCATCCACCATCATAACCAGGACAGAGCGGGTACTTAGCACAAATCTGTTGAAGGAATCCATTACAAATCCCATTAGCCATCATAACTCTGTCATCTTGTTCTTCAGATACACATGAATTAAAAGGGCTTTGAGGACTGGATTTTCAGTCCCAGTTTTCATAGGAAAATATCTATTGAGTTCAAAACAACTTCCAAAGCACACTTAGAGTACACTGTGTTGTGTGCTCAGCATGGAAACACTGTCTATCAAATCCAGCCATATTTTCATTACTTTTCCTATAAATGGATGCCTACTTACCTCTGTAACCCTATACTTTATCCTTCTTTTCTTTATCTTCAGGATAATTAAATGTATTAAAAATGGACAAGAGGGGCCAGCAAGATGGCACGTCAGGTAAAGTCTGACAACCTGAGCTTGATCCCCAGGACGCACATGTTGAAGGGGAGAACCAATTTCCCACAAGTTTTCCTCTGACTTCTACACTAGCACCATGACACATGTGTACATGCTCATACATGTGCGTGTACACACACACAAAATAAATAAATGTAATAACTTTATTATATGATAAAGAGACAAGCAGAGAAATCAGACTCATTAGGAAAAGGTATGTGTGCATATGCATACATATGTATGTATATGTTTATACATATATGGAGAACTCAAAGCAGTGTGTGGCACAATGGGAATAATATATGTTTTCAGGACTAAGATACTAAACAATTGGTCTATGTGTCCTGGAAACGATTTCTAGAACTGAATTCTAGAATATGTGCTAAAATTCATCACGGTGCAAACTGGGTTTGGAGGGTTATAGCATCCAGCAGCACCAACCTCCATCCCAGAGCTTGACTACTGACTGCATTCCAAAAACAAATTGTGTCTAGAAGACTTGACTCTTCATATTCACAAAAACCCTCCCAATGGACCAGGGAAACACACACACCACACACACACACATACACACACACAGACACACAACTCTACTTCCATGCTCATCAAAGACACAATGCAAACTGAGAAACATGATCTCCGCATGTGATAGTCAACAAAGTCCACCCTCAGGAAAGAAGCATCACTGTCATTTTCTAGAAGGTGACTGTGTGAGACAGTTTGGCTTTGTTTAGGAAGAAGGTTTTTTAACAGCTCTTTTGTGAAATAATCACAGTACATACAATTCATTAATTTTAAGTGTACAATTCAGTGGTGTGTGGAACTATACAGCCACTGTCATGATCAGTTTTAGAACATTTTCATCATCCCCCAAAAAGAGTTGTATATTTTTCCTATCATCAATCCAACCACCACAGCCATAGCCAACCATTAATCTACTTTCTATCTATATGGAATGGCATGCTGTCTGCATTTTATATAAAATATGCCCTTTTGATCTTTGTAGATGACTTTTTTCATTTAACATAATATTTTCTAATTTTATTTCTGTTGTAGCATGCTACAACACAGAAAAATCAAGCTCATTCGTTTTAGTGCCAAATAATATTCCATTGTAAATAACATGGGCCATTTTGCTTATCCATTCATGAACTGATTGGGCTTTAGATTATTTGCATCTTATGGCTATTATGAATGATCCTGCTATGGATATACATGCTTTTGCATGGATGTGTGCCTTCATTTCTCTTACATACATGCATGGGGTAAATTACTCGGTACCTCACTGTTTAATTTAAACACTATGCAAGATGGTTTGACAAGGAGGCTGCACAGTTTTACACCCCTATCAGCAGCTTGTGAAGTTTTGTCTTTCTCTCCTTCCTCATTGGTGTTATATTTGACTACTAGAGCCATGATAATAGATATAAGGTGCTAGTTCACTATGATTTCCATTTGCTTTTCCCTTATGGATAATGATATTGAACATATTTTTGTGTGCTTATTGACTCTTTACTATATTTTCTCTGTCATTTCTATTCCAGTCTTTTTTCCATTTTTAATTGGACTATCTTTTGGTTGTTGAATTCTAAGAGTTCTTTATATATTCTGGATGCAAATCCCTTATTAACGTAAAATTTAAAGATCCTAGGTCCCATCTTCTAACGTTTTTTCACTTTGCTTGGCAGTATCATGTGTAGAACAAAAGCTTCCAATGTTAATGAAACCAAGCATAACTATTTTTTCTGTCACTTGGGCTTTTTGCATTATATTCAGCAAGGCTTTCTCTAACCCAAAGTCATCACAACTACATGTTTTTCTGCAAGCTTTATAGTTTTAGCTTTTATATGTATGCCCATGATCAGTTTAGAGTTTATTTTATATACAGTAAATGAAACTTTGTTTTTAAGTGGATATTAGTTATGTAGTCATAAACTGTATGGCCTCTCTCGTGTTGCTCGTTAATATGTGATATTAATTCATTCCTGTCCTCCACCTTTCTTATGTCCTCATGGTCTCTGTTTTCATGTTGGTTCATGAACTTACTTCTGTCGGATCACTCAGTTGATACATGATTGTTAAACTTCTTTTTCCAGAATATATGTCTTTTCTTTGAAAATCAAAAGTGACCTCTGCTATGCCAGTTTCTGATGTGAGCCCTGTGGCAAAGGAGGGAGGGTGTCCCTGCTTCGATGGCCAAGATTTACACTTCATCATTGACTTGTCCTATGGTCAAAGAATGACTTCCACTTTGACCAGCAAGAGGAAGATCTCAATTTATTCTATTCATAGCACAATAGAAAGGTATAGTTTTATTTTTGATGTATAAAATATCATAGCACAGACTTTTCAACTATCCTGGTTTTCTTCAATATTTTGAAGAAGCTGTTTAGTCTTTGATAGACTTTCTGAAATACTATGTTTTGAGAAATATTTATAGGGAGTTTTTACCTGAAGTTTATTAGGTTGACATCACAAATACCTTTAATTTCACAAAATATCTTTCAAACATGATGATTCTATAATTTATGATCAAATATTAGACTTGCATTTAATAGTTAGTATATACTAAAACTACAGAAATAAAAAAGTCCAGATAAACTTATATGCTGAATATATGCTTTCATTCATTGTAATAATACTTTCAATATATAAATGGGCTAAAACAAACAGATGAAAGAAGATGGTCGACTCAAATATTCTATTATTCAAACAACCATCAACCACTTTCATCTCCAAATAACTTAATTTTAATTTTATGTTAATGAGTATTTTTTACTAATATCAAATGCCACACTCTAACACTATTATGTTTAATCAGATTTCCAAACTTTCTGGAGGAGAGCTCCATTCCAAAGCTACACATTTAGAGCTAAAAGGTACTCAGTGTTATTATCCTTTATGGATTCATTTTATAAACTAGAATAAATACTACATTTATAAAGTCAAATAAAGTGTTTTATGCTTAGGTAAACAAAGCACCATCCTAAGCTAATAAAGATGACAAATAATGGATTTTAATTGTCCCTGCTTTTAAGAATTTTAAGTAACTGATCCTTTATGAAATTATTATACTAGTGTGGAAAAGAGCACATCTGCCACAGAAGACAACTTTCGTGGAGTTGGTTCTCTCCTTCCACTTTTGTGTAGGCTCCAGATATTGAACTCAGATCTCCAGTGAGTCATCTCATCACCTGTGAGCCTTGATTATTTTAAATATCACACACAAACAGACCTTTAGGATATAGGCTACTTTAGTTATTATCTTGTAGGGAATGGAATTGAAATTCAGAAAGAGTAGATGTTTTTCCACAAAGTAGAAAGTGATAAAAATTATCTTAGCATCCTACATTGCCAGGGAATTTTCAATTTTATTAAGCTGTTGAGTTGCTTAACTAATGCCAACATCTATGCTCATTATTTTCACACAGCTTCTTTCATTATTCCTTTGTAACTTGACTTTCAGTCCACTTCATGTGGCTCCCTGCATTCAGCTGACCTGGTCATCTAGCTCATTATTCCCACTTTAGTCATCCAGGCCACCAACTTCCCTTGTAGCCTCTCTGGCCATTGTCAAGACACTTCTCCTGCTCATCTGTGTTTGGCTAAATTACCATCCAGTCTCATACTTTGAAAATTATGCTGCTGCTGTTTGAAATGTTAATGTGGAAAGTCTCTTGATTTTAACATTCAGATGAAGTTCATCGTGTTTCTGTAGATCCGTCTTCATGATCCAGTAGTCTTTCAAAAGACAGATAAATGAAACATAAATATAAAGCCTTCCTCTTTGGGCCAAACTCTGACACACATAGATGCCAACCCATTATTGCAAGACCTGCTTCCCAGGTGTCAAGGATCAACCCACAGAAGTCACCATTTTATCAAGATTCAACAGTTTACCCAGGGAGGTGAGTTCCTATTAAGTGACTGCATGAGTCATAATGTGTGTCCTTTGTTAGCCCATATTCTTGTGATTTAGGGCAAGGAATCTCTATTTTCCAGGTCTCTGTTTCTTCACTAGTGTCATGAGGGGATTCTTCTGATTTCTGGATTATTTTTAGCCATAAATTACTACCCTTTTCACTCTTCTGTGTTCATAGTGGCCTTTCTTGTATTCATGATTACCAGAAGTGAAAAGATGCCCAAAAGTTCAACTACCTGTTCATTTAGATTAGTAACTATTTGCCTTTCAAATGAGGTTGAACTATTTTTTTTCCACCTTAAAAATATACTGTGAACATCATCTCCGTTTCTGAACAGCTCCACAGTGTTTTTCTAACTATAGTGTTTGTGCTAAATGTGAATAGACCTGCAAATTAATGCAGTTTAGCTCACTTGAAATCCAGATTGGCAAGTCTCTTTCTCTGAACTCAACCAAAGAAGAGTCAGTATTTGAAGGCATAGTTGTATTTAATATAGACAAAGGGGCTTTACTTATTTGGATAATGTGGTCTTTTGTTTTTAACACATTATACATATTTAAAGGAAATTTGAAAAATATTAAAATAGGTAGATTTTAATAGTTCAAGAAAATATACACCCTGTAGCTTATATGTGCTATAAAATATGCAGTCATCACAGCAATAGTATAGTAACTAGTCAGTCAGGCAGTCATTTAACAGAGAAACAGACACAGAGAAGTTAGTGTGCCCCGAGTTCCCAAGACTTCACTCCCAGGTAGTGAGTTTATAGAGCTCATGCTAGCCAACCTAAAACCAAATCATATGTCATCTCTGATGCTTATTAATAGCCAAACGCAGAAGATAATTCATGGCCTTCATAGTTTTTCTTTGCAGATTTTATTTTAGTAGTACAAAAGGCCACAATCTGAAAATCTATTTCATTTCATCGATGTTTGGCTTCAATCAATGATAACCCACTCTTCACTAGGGGAGAAAAAAGCTAACGTCACCTTTAAGTGTAAGAAACACAGAGTCACATGAGAACCCCATACAGCATTATAGACTGAGCAGATCCATGCCATGCTACCAGCTGGTGAAAGGAATACTTCAACCGTCGTTGTGTGGGAGAGAAAGTAAGAGTTGTGCATAACATTTAGAGCACAAAGATGGACAGGATTTGGACCGATAATGGAGTTGGCCTCAGCTTATCTCTTATTTTCCAATGACATAAGGTACGTCAGGGATGTACCTGCCTCAGAACAACATTCCATCATTTCAGTGATCTCTGTGCAGGAGATGCATCACGTTTTACAATGATTGGATTATTCGATATTTTAAGAGCAAGTTTCTGTTTGTTACATTTTCAAAACTTATTTGTCCCTGTCAGCATCGTATAAAGTAGGCAAAACTACTATTATATTACAGAGGAATTAATGCAAAAAAAAAAGGAGTCAGGGGACAGCCCAAATGAGTCTAACCTGAGCGGAATGATCTATTTCAGCTGGATATGTGTGGAATCTTTTCAATAATGATCAAATCAGCTTACTGTCCTAATTTCTTTTATAAAACTACATCACTTATCTGTACTTCTGTGTGATGCCTCACCACAGAAGAAGGTGGGAGGAAGGGGAGGGACAGGGTGGTCACCCACCAGCTGCTGTTAAAATCTGTCAACTGGCAGGCAGAGCCTCCTGATTTGTGAGTGATTTCCAAAAGGGGAAAAATCAGAACTACCATCTGGGAAGTGGGAAGAAGACACCACTTGGCAAAAATGTTTCAGAAAACACAGACAAACACAGAAACACACACAAACACATCAGTGTACACACAACACACACACACACACTCAGAGAAATGCAATGGCCTCAAGATAAAACTATCAACACCCTCAACTACTAAACTTTCTTTTTCAACTAAATGGCCAGCAAAAAGGGAGATGGGGAGTTAATGGATGAGAGAGGAGCTGGACCCAATCAACAGCATTGCTGCTGACTCACTACCTGATTTCAAGCAAACCACCTGTTAGAAATTTGGGGCGTAGTTTATCAATTTGCAAAGCAGGTGTGAGCATTCTCACCTTCTGCAGATCATGAAGCTCATTTAAATGAGGATTTCAAAGAACTGTGCTATTCTGGGAATAGAATTCCCAAAAGGAAGTGTAATGTATCGTTTTTAGAAGTCCATGTGATCTCCGTATACTCATCCACAATCTTCACAATCAAGAGCAAACCACCGTGAGCACAACTGTTCACTCATACAGGTACAGGGGAAAAGCCCAGCAGCTGCTCCTAATGTCAAGCATGACTGTCGAGGGGACTAGAAGCATGCAGGCTCCTTACAGCACATCCACCCAAGACATTGCTCCCAAAGGACCACTCCATTCCTAGTCATAATACTCGGTCTGGTTGCATAAGAGCCACTCAGATGCATCGTAATTGTGTAGAGTATCACACACTGCTTGAAATTCCAACCTCTGACTGAATTTTGCCCAGAGGACTAGAGATAGCTGTTTTCCTTTTTGTATGCAGTGTCAGGGATCGAACTCAGGATGTCTTTCATGCTAGGCGTGGACTCTACCACTGAGTTACAGGGATCCATCCCTACCTGCACATTTAAGAAATGGTTCACAAAATTCAATATTGGAATATTCGAATCGGCTTCTCCTGCTTCATTTTTCTTGATTATTATTCTACAAGAAAAAGTTTCTATAGCTAGTACTTTCAAGTTCACATTTATAAATTATTTTTAACATTCCTTCTTAAAATGGTCCCATAGAACCTCAAACAATATTGACTATTGCCCTTGCTCTTGGTTACCCACCAGAACTTGATGGTAAGACATTATTGATGAAGACACTACATACATGAGCTGTAGAACAAACAAGGAGCAATCAATGTGGTATTGACTTCAGATCTACTGGCTAGCTTCCATAGTGCTGTGCATGCCACCAGAAGGAAAAATAATCATCAACTTTACCCAGCTGTGAATCCTGTGAACTGCAACAACTATCCTGGCAAGCTCTGCCTACGGGTGCCATAGTGGCACAAATATTATGGGGGTAACAAATCACTCTCTAATTGGATTGAAGGTCCACTTCATAGGCTAGAGCCCATAGCTGACACTGATAGCAGGCTTAGGAATCTGAGCCTAAATAAGGCATAGGACATAGGGGAGAGCCTAGTACTAGTCTTCTACTAAATAGTTATAGCATTAAACTGACTCCTACTGACTTACTGTTACAACCTTATACCCACAGATTAATGCATTCTCAACTCTCACCAGAGAGGTTTCCTTATACAGTAGATGATTATGAGCACAGAAACCCACACCTGGCCAATGTACAGAGATCACGAGGCTACAGAGTGCTTATCTTTGAATTAGGACACTTACGTCAAACTTCTGCCTCCCAAGGCCCAAGGATCTTTGTAGAAAAGGGGGCATAAAGACTGTAAGACCCAAAGGTGGTAGATGACTACAAGGAACTAGAGTTTTCCAGACAGCTGGTTAGTTACTCATATGTACTCACAGTATTGGTGACAGTATACATAAGTCTCATGCAAGCTCAAACAAGAAAAAAATACCCACAAAGACATGCAAAAGTGAGTAAGAAATGCCAACCCTACCTAAGGAAAATTGGTGACCAATGGCTGCTGGGAAGGGGACACTCTTTTTTAAAGATAGGATTCTTGGTAGGTAAACCAGGCTCCAGTGGATGGCTCCACTCTGACAGACATTTGGAGACACAAAATAGAATATATAGGCCTTATTGATAGATAGATAGATAGATAGATAGATAGATAGATAGACAGACAGATAGATGATAGAGAGATAGATGATTGATAGAGATAGATTGATGATTGATAGAGATAGATGATAGGCAGATAGATGATAGATGATTGATAGAGATTGATAGATGATAGATAATAGAGTAAATTAAACTGGGCAGAGGGCAGTAAGGAGGATGCAGATAGGGGACGGAGTCCAGTACCATCAAATTATATTGCATAAAAATCACAAAAGCTCAATGAAAAAAAAATTTTTAAGATAAATAAAAAATACTTTTAAGAAAGAAAAAACTATGGTCTTTTAAACTCAATACAAAATAGTAATATTTACAAAAAGCAATTCTTCAACATGAGTTATACTATGAAACAACAAGACTTGTGCCTTTCCAGATGCTAATATTTTGATGACTTTTCCCATTAAGTTCTCATTAATAAATCCTTTCAAGTAACTTTTTTTCAGAGCAGGTTTGCCTCAGACTTGCAGCAATCATCCTGCCTCTGCCTCCCAAGGGCTGGGATTTAGATGCATATACCATCATGCCCAGCCCTTTCAAGTATTTCTTAATCCTACTTTAACAATGATAATTTATATGGAAATTATTTTGTTAAATTTTCAAATTTTCCTGAAAGTTTAACCAAATGGAAGGAATCGTGTGGTGATTTTTAAGCACAACATAACACTGTAAAGAAAAGACTGTCTGCTTTCCAATCCTGTTTGGCCAAATACGAGCCACATGACCCTTGGAGTAAATGCTCTGTGCTTCAGTGTCTTCCTTTGTAAAATGCAGTTTGTAGTTAGAGAATTCTTGGGAGGATCCAACAATTTAATATACAGAAAGCACTTAGAACTTCTTCATACAAAATAATCAAGTTTTCAGAAAGTAATAGCTACTGTAGTCACCATCACCTCCATCACCACCAACACATCATCCGATGTAATCCAAAATTATAAGACCCATTGTATTCAAAGCTCCAACCAAATAGCTATAAGACAGCCACTTTCAATTGTGACTATTCAGTGCATTGTGTTGGGGGCACAAGACACCTGGGCAAATTCCACCCTCCAAAGTCTAGTCCAGTCAGGAAGAACACAGTTACTCTGAGTAAAAGTAGCTGAGATTCACACAAAAGCCTTGGGTGGTGTGAAGCAAATGGGTCACAACTCCTTAACAAATAGAATTCTGAGGTTTCATCTTCCTAAGAAACCAAATCCCACATTTAGCACAACAACCAGCAGGGACAAAATATGTGATAAAAATAGACAACTTTTCAGAGACACCCTGTCTGCACAGCATACAAAATAAGGCATTGTTTTCAAGTATTTTGGAAAAAATGCATGGGAGAAGAGAAGATTCAAATCAAACACAAGTGGCTGGAGGCTTCTGGGGTGTGTTTCCAAAGAGATACCCGAGCCTGAGTCAACCAGAAAGAGCAAGATAATTCAACTCCCAATGTAACAAGAACTATGCAAAATAATTTCACTATACACATGAAAGCATAGCACTCAGTGGCACGATGCCTCTGAATATACTACTGCTAGGCAGGTAAGACTGGGCCGAATGCAATGTCTCCTCCTCAACATGCTTGCTTCTCAATGGGATGCTGTATCAAGAGGAGATTGGCATTAAACATGTTTAACAGCCAGTGAGAGGCGCCAGCCAATCTGAATGGGGTCTGGATGCCAAAGACTTTTTTATTCCTACCCTTGGCATGTTCCCTTCCAGAGACCCAGGTCCAGAGCCACCAACCAGAAACTGAGATGCCTGTTGAGTTCAGACCCCAATCTTGCTTCTTGGACCTTACTTGTGAGATGTTCAGAGCCATTTCTCTTCCCTTCCCTCTCAAGGAAACCATTCAATCTGTGCTCAGTCCAGAATTTACAGCTATCTTGGTCAAGACTGAGTTGGGATGTGAAGCCACCTAGACAATCTATGGAGAAAGTCACAGGCACCAGGGGAGGAAACAGAATTAAAGAGGCTCAATGTGCTGTCAGAGAACTTTTCCCTGTTTTTATACTTACTTGTGTGTGTGTGTGTGTGTGTGTGCATGTGCGCATTTATTCATATGTGTACAAGTAAAGCTGTGTGTATAAGTGCACGTGCATCTCCCTTGCATTTTTTCTACATTTTTTTTCTGAGACAGGGTCTCACCTTGTAACCCTAGAACTCACTATGTAGACCAGGCCGGATGGCCATGAGCTCAGAGATCTGCCTGCCTCTGCCAATGCCTCCCAAGTGCTGGTATTAAAGGCATACACCACCACATCCAGCATATTCTTGATATAATAAATTACAAACTAATTTCAGAAAAAGATAAATTTAAGGCAAAAATTATTAAATGAATAGAATTCTTTTACAAATGATGAAAAATCCACAAGGAAGGCATCATCTTCATGAACAATTTTGTGGATCCAAACGTTTAAGGGTCTAAAAATATTTTAAGATATACCTGACAGATCAAGCTGACAAAAAAATAGTTGAAAATATGTATATAGCTAATAGCTAGCTACATATACACCAAATGTCATTGATTACAAGCAGACAAGATACCTCTCAGAAGTACTTAAAGTATATTTAGACTTCCAGGAAAATACAACACATTACCAGAAGAAAAAACAGTCAGTCATTTATTCTCACATGCTATCTTGACCCAATAATATGCCAGGGAGTATGCTGGTCCTCGTATCATAGGAGTGACGAGGACAGTCCTGATGCAACTTCCACAGAGCTTAGAAACTAATGCAAGAAAAAAGAAAATGTGTTCTGTGGTTTAAATGTGTCCCCTCTAAACTTCAGATATTGAACTGTGACAGTACTAAGAAATGGGAGCCTCTAAGAGGTGTTTAATCTATGAGAGCTCCTCCCAAATCAGGTACTTATAAAAAGAAATTTCTGGAAGTGTTCAGTGAGCTTGCTATCCTACCCTTCCATTTCCTGACACATGAGAATATTGCATTAGACACCATATGTTGCATCTTGATCTAGGATGTCCAAGCCTGTAGAAATGGAAAAATAAATTTCTGTTCTTCATGAATTACTCAATTTGACATATTTTATTATAGCAGCATGTTAGGCATAATGCAGGGTGGGCCTAGCTAGGCCACCTGCCAGGAGGAATGGAAGAATGGCTCTCGTGGGTGTGGTGCTCCACACTGGTTGGTTGTGAAGCCAGTTTCTGCTCAGCACCTGGAGGGAACCTCATCAACCTGAGAACAACCTGCAATTGGCTGTAGTCAGGACCCCACCCCATAAGGCTATTGGCTAACAAGACCTATAAGACTCTCTGCTCTTTCTTGAATAAATGAGTTTGCAGCAGACCATCACTGCTGGCTTTCCACTCAACTCCCAGAGTCGGTGTCTTGACTCGGCACCTACTCATCCCCTCCCCAACGGCAGAGCTCCTTCAGTCCCCCTCTGGCTGGTCCTGAGTGCTGGGACCCCTACAGCAGCACAAATAGACTAAGACAATTGATAATTAAATACAGCTTGAAATATACTTGGACATGGGCAATGCATGAGTCAGGGAAGACTTTCTCCCATCCACGCTGTCTCTGTGATACTTAAGGAAAAGGATTCATTTGCAAATGAAACAAAAGGACATGGACAATGAGTCTTGTAAGCTTTGAGTCTTTGGATGCTACAGGATACATAATTTATTCTAAGTAATATAAGAAGAAGAGCAACACAGCCTGCCTTATAAAGACAGCAAAGTATAACAAATGTATAGACTCATCACACATACCAAATAAACCATATCCCAAAAAGTCAAGGATAGTTTGCTTTAGGAATGAATATGTGGCATATGCACCTAATGGAAATCAATATGTTACCAAAAGAGTTGGTTGCTACCTCTTAAAAAGTAATCTGTAAGTGACTGTAGGGGCTAAGTTGCAGAGTAAAAGGTTAATATACAACAATTAATAGCTTTCTTTTGTACCAACAGCAAAATTATAATATACTAACAATGAATTTGCTATTCAAAATACAATAGCATTTACATTATCACCTTGAAATTTTAATTACTTATAAATAGGTATTTCACCAATGGTACAATCACAAAAGAAATAATTGATAAGCAGATTTCATTAAATAAAAATTCATGCTCTATAAAAGACACTATAAAAAATTAGAATACAATCCAGAAACTAAAATCAAGGTAGACATCCATGATAAAAGACTTTTTCCAAAGTATACAAAGAACTCTTAAACTTCAACAGTAGTAATACAAACAACCCAATTTAAAATTGGGCCAAATACCTTAACATACCATTCACCAAATAAGACATACAAATGGAAAACTATGAAACGAAGTACAGCATTGTAAGTCATTAAAATTATAAACTGAAGCAACAATGAGACAGCACTACACAGCTGTCAATAATAACTTTAAGTGGTCTCAATTATCCAGTTAAAAGACACAAGTTAATTGAATGGATAAAGAATCAAGATCCATCTTTTTGCTGACTACAAAAGACAGACACATCTTACCTTCAAGGGTAGGTACCACCCCAGAGTGAAAGTTTGGGGAAAAAAAGGATTGCAATCAAAGGGGAAGAAGAAGCAGAAAGATGTTGCTACTCTAATAACAGACAAAACAGATTCAAATAAAAACTAATCAGAAGAGATAGACATTTGATTCTGATCAAGGGAATAATTAACCAAGAAGACATTTCAATCCTAAACATACATCCTAAACTCTGGTGCGGCCAATATCATAAAAATCATTCTAATGGACTCCAAGAAACAGATTAACCCAATAGCAAGTGATTTCAACTCACTTTCTCTGATACACAGGTCATCTGGACAAAAAGTAAACAGGGAAAATCTGAATTAATTGACCTCATTAATTAAATGAACCTAACAGATATCTACAAAATATTTCATCCAAATACCAAAGAATATACATTTTACACAGCAGCCCATGGAAGTTTCCCTAAAATAGATCACATATTGGTACACAAAATAAACCTCAAAAAATACAGAAAAATTAAAATAAATCTATGTGTTTTATGCAAAAACCATATAATAAAGCTCTAAATCAAGAGCAAAAGAATCTCTAGAAATTACACAAACTCACAGAGACCAAACAACACACTACTAAATAATGAATGGGTCAAAGAAGAAATCAAGAAGGAAATAAAAAAATTCTTGGAAAAAAAATGAAAATGAAAACATAGCACACCAAAACCTCTGGAACATATTAAAAGCAGTTCAAAGGGGAAATTTACTTTTTAAATATTTTATTTATTATTTTTATTTCTTGTGTATGAGTGTATTGCTTGTATGTATGTAAGTGCACCAGTGTTATGCAATGCTTGTAGAGGTCAGAGAAGGGCATCAGATCCCCTGGAACTGTTATAGATGTTGTTAACCACCATGTGGGTACTAGGAACTAAACTCAGGTCCTTTGCAAGAGCAGGCAATGAGCTTAACTGCTGAGGCATCTCTCCAGTCCTGCTTCTTCTGATTTTCAATGTTGTGTAGAGATGGCTGAGTGATTAAGAGCACTAGCTGCTATTGCAGAAGACCTAGTTTCAAATCTCAGCCCCCACATGGTGGCTAACAACCTTTTATAGCTTAGATTCCATTATACCTCAATGCCCTCTTCTGTTCTCTACAGATGTTGCATGATACGGCTGCACTTAAACATATGCAGACATAACACTCATACATATAAAATAAAATTTAAAAATCAGAAGGAACACAAACAAATAGTTTAATGATACACCACAAGAATTTGGAAAAATAAGAACAAATCATATTCAAATACAGTAGATGGAAAAAAATTAAAAGCAACACAGAAATTAATGAAATAGAAAAAAAAGAAAAAGAAATGAATATAATATCTAGTTCTTGGAAAATTTAAGTAAGTTTGACAAACCCTTGGCCAAATTAACCAAATGAAAAGACCCAAATAAATAGAATTAGAGATGAACAGGGAAACATTGCAACAGATACCAAAGAAATTCAGAATATACATCTAAGAAAATACTTTAAAGGCTACATTCCATTAAAATAGAAAACCCGAAAGAAATGTTTAAATTTCTAGACATAGATAAACCACCAAAATTAAACCGAGAGGAGATCAGCAATCTAAACAGACCCATAGCAAATAAGAAGGCAGAAACTAAAAAAAAAATTCAGATGGATTCACAGCAGATTTCTAACAGACTTTTAAATAATTGCAACCAGTAGTTTTCAAATTATTTCAAGAAACAGAAATGAAGGGAGCACTTCCAAACTCCTTCTATAAAGCCAATATTACTCTAATACCAGAGCCAGGTAAAGAAGAGAATAGGTGAATATCTGTAATGAACATGGGTACAAAAATTCTTAACAAAATACTTGCAGACTACACATAGACATATATCATAATCATCCACCATGACCAAGTTGGCTTTATCTTGGAGATGAAGGGATGGTTCAATATATGTTATTATGAGTTTATAAATGTAATAAATCATATAAACAGATTCAAAGATAACATCACATGATCATCTCAATAAATTCAGGAAAGGCCTTTGACAAAATCCAGCATGATTTCATGGTAAAAATCCAAGACAGAATATAACTAGAGGGCTCATACCTTAACATGATATGGTTACATGTGACAAACCCATAGCCAACGTCATCCTAAATGGAGAAAAAAATTGAAGCAATCCTATTAAAATCAAGAAGGAGACAGGGCTATCCACTATCCATGCTCATTTTTAATAAGTACTTGAAGCCCTAACTAGCAAATAAGACAAGAGAAGAAAATTAAAGGGCTACAAACAGGAAAAGACATCTGATTATCTCTATTTGTAGATGATATGATCTTATACATAAAGGATTCCAAAGATTTCACAAGGAAACTTCTAGAAATGATCACTTTCAGCAAAGTGGCAGGATACAAAATTAACTTACAAAAATGAGTAGTCTTTCTAGGTATCCATAACAAATGTACTAAAAAGAAAGATCATGGGCACACTCCTGTCCTAGTCACTTTTTATTGCTGTGTTAAAATACTGACCACAAGTTGGAGAGGAAAACGTTATTTCTTCTTACTCTTCCAAGTGACTGTAAAATAACTGAAGGAAGCCAGAGTAGGAAATGGAGAGAGGAACTAAACAGAGACCACAGAGGAATGCTGCTTACCGGCTCGCTGCCCCTGGCTTGCTCAGCTCTTATATAGCACAGGCCTACCTGCATAGGGATTACCCCACCCACAGTGGGCTGAGCCCTCCTATATCAATTATCAATCACAAGAATACCCTCACAGATATGTCCACAGGCCAATCTGATAGAGGAAAATCCCTTATTTGAGGTTCCTTCTTCCCAGGTAAACTCTAGTTTATGTCAAGAAGACAGAAACTAACCAGCACAGTTCCCATTCAGAATAACTTCAAAAACATAATAAAAATATCTGGGAATAAACCTAACCAAGGAAGTGAAAGACCTCTACAATGAAAATTTCAAATCTCTGAAGAGAGAGATTGAGGGAGATACTAGATGACAGAAAGACTGCATCAGAAATAGAAAATTTCATCCCAAATTTCAAACAGAAGCATGAAAGACTCCAGGTAGTCACAGCAATCCTGAACAAAAATAAATAAAGGAATTACCATATCAGATTTCATTTTCTATTACAGAGCCATAGTAATAATAATAATAAAAAAAACATGGTACTACCCAGTCTTGAGAACATGTAATTACAACCACTCAATATTACACAAAGACATTGAAGACACCAAGAACACATGCTAGAGGACAGACAACATCTTTAACAAGTAGTACTAGACTAGATGTCCACGTGTGAAAGAATGAAATTAGACCGTATCTAGCACTCAGGACAAAAATCAACTCCAAGTAGATAGATCAAAGACCTCAACATGAAACCGGAAACTCTCAAATTGTTAGGAAAAAAACATAGTGAGTGCCCTAAAAGAAAGGACTCTGAATAGGACTCCATTTGCTCAGGAGTTCGTCTCAATAACTGAGAAATGAGACCTCATAAACACTTAAAAGCTCCTGTACAGCAAAGGAGAGCCAAGTGAAGACGTCAAAGGAGGAGTTGAGGGGAGAATGGGGAACAATGTTGGGAACACAGTGTATTCATGTCTGAAATCCTCAAGAGAAAAAGAAGATGTAGGATTGAGGAGATGGCTCAGTCGTTAAGGCACTGGCTGCTCTTGTAGAGGACCCAGGTTTGATTCCCAGTACCCACATGGCAGCTAACAATCTGTAACCCCAATTCCAGAGAATCCGAAACCCTCTTCTGACCTCCATGGGCATTGCACCACACGGGTGCACCTACCTACTTGCAGGCAATACACTCATACACATTCAAAATAAAATATTTTTTTTTAAAAAAGAAAAAGATGCAGAGAAATTATACATACATTTCACTAGATTTCAGGTTAGAGGTGAGGCTCAGCGGGAGCGCACCTGCTTAGGATATGCAAGAGCCACGGTTCGATTCTCAGCATTGCAAGAAGAAAAACAGCAGCCTTCAGTGCACTTCGTTCTTTTTATTCAGTCCATGGGATGGTGCTGCCACTTTTCGAATGGGTCTTCCTACCTTAACCTAATCTGGAAACATCCTCACAGACAGGATTGGAAATTCATGTAAATATTTTTAAGCTGTACACTGAAGACTTCCATATTTACTTCGCTGGCTATAAAGAAAAATCAGACTCGGAAAAAGAATTGACTGACAGTTATTGGACTGGATGCCAATGCACGTGTCCACCGCACAGCGGTGCTGGCGTTCTGTGCGCCAAGTGCTGGCGCTCTGGAGTATTACCATAGTCCCCTAGGGAGCATGCGCGGTGGGTGGTACTGCAGCAAAAGACACAACTAACTTTTCTAGGGATCTCAGACGCTCTTAGAATAAATGTCCAGCTTGATCCCATGAGGGAATTTCTGCTAACCTCACGGAGAATCCGCAGGCTTAAACCAAGTGGCACTACAGGCAGACGCATGCCCGCGGGTCAGACCTGGGTCCGCTTTCGCGGAGGACAGATACACCGGCTGGTGAAAAGCAATCGCGGAACGGGGGAGAAAATGGAGACGCTTCTGGGTATTCTACGCACCTGTTCCTCTCCTACGTTTGAAAAAAATGAGAAACTTCGACCCCTGCAAGTTCAATACAACTAGTCTTGGATAAATTAATCGCTGCTTTCCTAAAAAGAAATAACATGTGAAGGGCACGAAGTAAAAGAAAATCTGTAATAAAGTTTAGTGTTAATTTCCGTTGACCAATCTACTGAAGAGAAAGGATCACTTTAAAACGGGGCCGCTGTCCTTTCCTCCTGTGTCTGCCATTATGTTTCCAGGATGGTTTACCAAGGTAGCAGTGGCTGGGCGCGGTTCAGCTCAGCTCGGTCCCTGCGCACCCGGACCCGGAAGGTCCTGGCTAAACGGACTATTTGAGGTGCTCACACGGGGCCAGAGACGGTCACACACGTTTCCGCCTCTATAGTGGCATGTCCCTGTGACACGAGAGCGAATTAAGGGCCGAGTTATTTATGTTCAAAATTAGACTGACTCAGAAAAGCTCTAGGTAACTTCCCATTTTATGAAAGACTTGAACTTGTTGGGCAGTTTGGGCCAACTGGCTGGCCATGGAAGATGAATTTGAGTTTGAAATTCTTGATAAGGCAATGGAAAGCTTAACATAGTACACTGCAGATATGTGTGTGTATCACAGTTCTTTTTCTCCCTGTGGCCTCAGAGAACAGTGGCTACAGTGTCTGGAACTGAGAACACACCAACTGTTGGATTTGTATTTAAATTGTCTAAGTGTTTTGCTCTTTGAAAATAAACCTATTATAAAGTCAAAAAGTAAAAATTAAAAGTTTTTTTTTAACCCAAGGCTATGGCTTGGTGGTAGAATAATTGCCTTGCATGTACAAAACCCTAAATCCATTCACCAATACAAAAAAAAAAAAAATTAGCTAAATTTGCCTGGTGTGGTTAGCCAAGCCTATAATCCCATAATCCCAGCACTAAAAGCTGTCAGAAGGGTTAGGAGTCAAGGTCATCTTTGGCTACAAAGGCCAATTGGAGGCAAGCCCGGGAGCCATCAGACTCAGCCTCAAAAAAAAAGACATCATTGAAGGTTGTAAAAGTCTTAGAATCACTAAAGGTTTTTCCACCCACTAAAATAAGAAACCACAAAATAAGGAACCATAATTTAGGTGTTATTATTAAGTACAACTTGCAAAATAATTCAGGAAAAAAAATATTGTCTTTGCTAATCCTACTGGTATTTTAGAAGATTCCAGAGGGTCAGAGGTCCTGGAAGTAGGACCAATAAGGGAGGGTAGAGGTACAAGACATCTTGATTACTGAGGCTCTTCTAGCCACTGCTCAGACTTGGGCTTTCCTTCTAAGTTACTGACGGCAGAGGGATGATATATTAAAGGCTAAGGTTCAAAACAGTATATAAGAGGGAAAGGTAGATATACAGAGATCAGTTAGGGGGTGTTGGTTAGTGCCGACTGTCAACTTGACAGCATCTCAGATCATCTAAGAGACAAACTTCTGGGTATGTCTTTAAGAGTTTCTAGATTAGATTAATTGGGATGGAGAGACTCACTAAATGTGCGCAACCATCCCATGGACTGCTACCCATGACCGAATACAAAGTGAGCTGACTCTTAGCATTCATCTCTCTCTGCTACCTGACTGCAGAGGGAGCAGGACCAGCTGGCTCATGTTTTTGTCATACCTTCTGTGTTGTTACCTTTCTGTTGCTGTGATATAAACACCATGACCAAAAATGACTTAGAGAAGGAAGAGTCTGTATGGGCTTACTATTCCAGAGAGAGAAAGAGTCCAACATGGTAGGGTAAGCATAGCTACAGGAGCGGAAACCTCAGGGACCTCATCTGCAACCATAACCATGAAGCAGAGAGAACACACTGCAGATGGAGTGAGGCTACTATCTCAACATCCACCTCTGGTGACATACGTCCTCTAGCAAGACTCCACCTCCTAAAGATCCCATGATGTCCCCAAACAGCACCACCAGCTAGAGATCCAGTGTTCAAACACTAGCATCTACAGGGGAACATTTCTCATTCAAATCATCACAGTTCACTAGGGGGTACGGGATTGGTTCATGGATAACTATTTCATAATGCAAATGTGCTTAGTCCAACTTTCAAAGCCCCATAGTCTTTCACAGTCTCAGCACTGTTCAAAAGTCCAAAGTCCTTTTTGAAACTTAAAGCAACCTCTTAATGGTAACCCCTGTAAAATTTCTAAAAATTATTTTTTTTAATCACATACTTCCAATTTACAGTGGCATAGAATATGCATTCCTAATCCAAAAGGAGGAATGGGGCACGGTGAAGAAAAATGGAACCAAAGTGAGACCAAAACACAGCAGGGCAAATACCGAATCCTGTCCCTCCATGTCCCATGACTAGGACTTTAGTGCTTCTATCCCCAGAGGCTCACCACATTCAATCTCAATCCCCGCCCCCCTCAGGCTGGTTCCACTCCTTATATGCAGCTGTTTTTGGTAGATGTCTCAAGGCACCTCCATTATCTTTGGGTCTCCACTGTAACCTAGGCTTTACTTTCACAACTTGGCCTCTCATGGCCTTCTTGCCTCTCAGGATCGTCTCACAGTGACTCCAGCACTAGCACACACTGCCTGGCCTCAGCAGCTCTCTGCAACCACAGAGGAAGATTCCTTCACTCTTGCATCTTTCATCCCTCCAAAGCCAATACCATGTGAACAATGCTGCCATGGTCCACTGCCAGGTTGGAATGGGCCTTTGTTCCTTGATTTACACTTGCAGCAGCTTTCTAGGAGCAGAAAACTCCTTAGGCCTTTTTCTTTCACAAATTGGAAGCTTGGCAGGGTGGGTTTTACCCTGAGGGCACCCTTCCCATTGTTCTAGTGCAGAGAAGGAAGCCTCTCCTTTAGAGCACTAATCTCAGTTACAATCTGTCTTTCAGCCTTGGTTACAACATTAAGCTTCCTCTTGCTCTTTTTATCTCCAAATTGTACATTTTGTATTTCTTTCTGCCACACTTGGTTTTTTTTTTCATTATAGATCTGTCAGTAATATTACTAATAATCAAGTCTCAGATTCAATGTTATGTTGCTTTGAAATTTCCTTCACAAAAGATATTAGCCCATTGCTTTTTAATTTAGCCTCCAGCAACCTTTAGGACACAGGCAGAAAGCAGCTAGATTCCTTAACAAACCGTCACATGAATAGCCCAGTTGCTAATATTGTCCCCTCTGAATCAAATGATGCCTCTACCTACATTACTCTCAACACTGCTGTCTTCCAGTGCCTACTAGAGAAGCCTGCTAATGCTAACTGTAGCCTTCTATCATTGTTCTAGTCTAAACTTCCAAAGTCTACCACCTTCCTCAAACAATACACACAGTCCCGTTCTTCACAACAGCAACCCTCTGACACCAATGTTTTATATTAGTTACTTTTCTACTGCTATGATAAAACACTACGATGAAAGGCAGTTTATAGAAGACAGAGTTTATTTTGGCTTATGGGTAGGTAGACTGTACCCTCCAATTATGAGCCAACATAAATTATTCTTCCTTTAAATTGATCACAAGAGAAGTCACTAATGCAGGAGGTAAGTACACGACACAAGGCTACCTCAGAACTTAAAGCACCGTGACAACAGTATGGCAGAAAGACAGCACCTGTTTCACGCTACACAGTTTTATGATTGTTTTATTCTGATTGGATTTTATTAGGATTTCACCCAAAAGTTGATCCCTGCATCATAATGCTGCCTATAGGTCAGGAATGCATTAGAGATCAAGCACAGTAGACAAGTGAAAATGACCAAACAGATAAGAAAACATTTACTCCCTATACCAACAATGGAACTTTGGTGCTCTAAAAAATCATTAATAAAATAACTAATATTTCATTAATATCTTTTTTCCAAATTTTTAATACCTGTAGCTACAGGATGGGTATAAATTTAAAATACCCTAACACAGAACAGGCCAAAGGAGAGGACCACCAAGAACTGTAGTGTACCTTCTCACACCATTTGTTTTGCCTGACAGAGCCATGCCAGAACCTCAGCACAGTGTTCTCTTCCCATAACTTATTTTGTAAAACGGTTGTTAATGACTCCAGCATACTAAAGTCACAGTAGTGATGTGACAGACATCTATGTGATAGAGATGATTAATATGTGATTCCTGTTCTAAGTTTACAGTCTAGCAAGGAAGCTCAAATATGTACACCTGAACAGAAAATGACACAAAGTCAATGTAACGAAAACCATAAAAGTTTTACTTGTGGGTCAAATACTTATAATTTGATAAGAATTCCATTGTAATCAATACTATAACTTTAAAGTAAAAATATGTAATTGAATACTTCGAAGGCTTGGGTGATGAGGAACAAAATAAATATTCCTCATCACAAATAGTTAATGACAGTACCTCTCTGGTGTATATATAACATCTCTCGCATCTTAGATGAAAAATTTTAACAAAGGGGCACATCCTGTCAATGACTTGAGGGTGTGCCACTGTAACTGAAAGACTGTGACTTCATTTCCATGAATATTCCCTTCATCTTTTGCTCTTGGAGAATGTGCAAGAGCTGTTGCCAGAGCATCTGAGATGGCTCTCTAGGAGACACTGTGGCAACTTTACTAAGCTAATCTGCCTGAGATTGAGTACTTTTGCAGCTCTCCTGCATGGGGACACCATAGCAGCCTCACAGAGCTCTGTGACCTCAATCTCAGAGCCCTGTGACCACCATCTCAGGGTTCCCTGACCTCAATCTCAGGGTTCTCTGACTTTAATCCCAGGGCAAGACTCCCTTGTCTTCCCTTATATAGCCACAAAACAAAAGTGAAGACTGGCACCATCACAGGTCCAATTGTTTTTGCTCATTATTTAGTCTAGTCAGACCGCTGCAACAGGACCATAGGCAGGCTGACTTATGAGCATAGAAATCTATTTCTCACAGTTCTAGAGGATGGTGAGGCCAAGACCAAGGCACCAGCAGATTCAGTGTCTAGTAAGAATCAACTTTCTGGCTCATAGATGAAGGCTCTTGCTCTGCTCTAACATAATAAAAGAGGCAAAGCAGCTCTCTGGGGCCTTTTTAGATTTCCAAAAATTTTTTGAGACTTTTCATGAATATTGTATTTACATAATTTACATGCCTCCCTCTTCCCCTTCTAACTCCTCCCAGGACCCCCCTCTCCCTCTCAAGTTCATGCCTTCTTCTTCTATAGTTATTGTTGCACATATACATATATATGTTTGTATATGTATGTAACTATTCAACCTATTAAGTCAATATAGTGTTGTTCATCTGTCCATGTGTTTAGGCTGATTAATTGGAATTAGCTAACCTACCAGGGGGCTCATCTCTAGAGAAAACAGATTCTTCCTCTCTCAACAGCCATCACTTGCCTAAACTTTTCATCTGGGGTCGGGGTCTTATGAAATTTCCCACATTCACATTGGCATGTCAACCAATGTTGTCATTATGTAGATCTTGTTTAGATAACCTTATTGTTGAGACTTCATGGGTGCAGATCCTGTCATGTCTAAAAGTCACTATCTAGCAGCAGGTGTTCTAGTCCTTTGGCTCTTACAATTGTTCTTTCCCCTCTTCTGAATTGTTCTTGGAGCCTTGGGTACAGGGGTTGCATTGTAGATATACCAATTGGAACTGGGTACCCCATGGTTACTTATTCTGTGCATTTTGACCAATTGTGACTTTTGAATGAGATAACTCAGACCCAGAAAGACAAACGCCACATATTGTCTCTGGTTTGTGGATCCTCACTCTGAATCTTTAGATCTGAGTATATAACATGAAAGCTCTAGGGCCTCTTTTATAATAGCACTAATCCCACTGGTCAGAGCAGAGCCTTAGATATAATCACATCCCTCAGGCTCCACCTCCTAATGTCATCACGCTGGTGACTACATTTAAGCATATGATCTAGTCCCAGCATTCATCTTTTACATGGTCATTAATTCTGGATAGAGAAAAATCAAGCAATTATTACTTTTTTTCCCTCATGTCTTCCTAAAGCAAACATAGTGACAAAAATATTAAGAACCTCAGAGTGTCTCTGGCTGCACTCTTTGAGCTTCTGTACTCTGTAATTACTTGTGAGATAGTCGCACACTGATCATCTCTTGAAGATGATGAGATCCGGTTGTGGCAGCTAAGATTAGGTTTATTTGCTCAGACATTTTTTTTCCATTCATGTATCTGATGCTATGATAAGTTCTGGTAATATAAAATAAAAAAAAATTTTAAAAACAGCACAAGCACTTGTTTTTGTAATATTTTATTTATTATTTTTATTTGTATGTGTATGAGTGTACCGCCTGCATGCATGTAAGTGCACCCATGTTGTTCAGTGCCCTCGGAGATCAGAAGAGGCCATGGGATTGCCCTAGAATTGGAATTAGGACAGTAGTTAGACACCATGTGGGTGCTGGGAAACAAAAAAGCACTTGTTGTTTTTATTACAATATAAAATGAGCATTATTCACAAATGCAGTGCGCTTTTCAGCACTGAAAATGAAGCATCTAGCTGCCAGAGGAGCCCCTTGTAGAGTTCGATAAAGGTTAGAGGGACAAGGATGGTTCTGAGAAAAGAAGTGCTTGGAGGCTCTTGAAGGCAGAGTGGGGGTGGGGAGCCCATGCAACCTTTTACACTCTTCATTGGTAGGCAGAAGTGCAGGGAGAGGAAACCAAAAGTTTTGGCTTTGAGGTGCACTTGAATATTTTGGGATGCTGGAAGACAGTGGCCCCAAATCATCAGAGGCTGTGTATCTTTCAAAGGAAGTCATGCTCGAATACTTTCTGAAATCTGATGCTGTTTAACATGATGTGTGGAGGCACTAGAGAAGGAAGAAGCCCAGAAAGTAATACAAAACCAGAGAGAGCCAGTGGGGCATTACTGAAACTGACTACCAGAAAGACGCAGAATATCTGGATTAAGGTGGTGAAGTTAGATGTTGCTAATTGCAAGATAAACAGCAGGGATTTGGTATTTACTGACTAAAGTTAAGATGGGATGGGGGACCTATGATGTGAGAAGTTGAGAAGGACTCCTATCTTCCTTTGATGTCTAGGCTCCCATAACAGATTTTTTTAAAGGAATATTATACTTCAAACATGCTGAATTTCAGGTATGTGATGCCATCCTAATGAAGGTAGGTGGATATCTAAGCTTAGAACCAAAAGAGAGGCCCAGGTGAACACTTATAACACTTATGGTGGACGTTATAGTCGAGTATATAAGGTAAACAAAAATGAATGACTGGATGGGACAAGGAGAAAACCAGGAATAAGTGGAGTCTAGAACCCACAAAAGAAATGAGTCCCAGCGGAGGCATATACAGCAATGTTCACTGCCAAAACACATCAAGTAAAACTAGGGTGTAGCTGATTATATGACTGAGGATTCAGGAGATGAGCAATCGAACAGTTTGCTGATTGTACTGGTAGAAGGGAAGACAAATCGCAGTGCCCGAAGGAGTGTTTTATAGTTGCTTTCCTGGTCACTGTGACCTGACAGAAACAACTCTACAAAGCAAAGATTTACTTACAACCCTCACAGTTTCAGAGGGTTCGGTCTTTCAGTCATGTCACTTGACCTCATGCACGTAGGCCGGACAACGTAGGAGCAGGAATATGTGGCAAAGGCTGTTCACTTCATGACAGATAAGAAGCAGAGAGAGAAAGAAGGGTTCAGGAACAAGATCCTCCAAGGGCCTTCCTCAGTAACATTTCCTCCAGGTAGGCCCTACCTCCTAAAGTTCCCAAAACTTCCCAAATAGTCCTATAATAAGCTGGGGACTACACAAGCTCTACCACACAAGCCTATAGAGGATGCTGCATAGCCAAACCATGATAAGAAGTGAGCAAGAGACAGGGGAAAGGTCTCATGAATCCCTTAATCTAAAAACTTAGCAACAGTGAAGCTCACTGACATTAATTAAAATTAATAGCTCAGTGAGATAGCTCAGCATGTGAAGGCACTCGCTTTAAGCCTGACAATTGGAGTTCAAGCTCAAGAATTTGCATAAAAGTAGGAGAAAACCAACTCCACAGAGTTATGCCACACAAAGGCCATGGTATGAGTACACCTACATCATACACATAATAACTAAGTTAAAAAAAAACAAAACACCTATAATGTCAAGAAATTTCCTTGTTGTCAGTAATACTACAGAGTGAGACTTCAACCAATAGAGTAACAGGATGGGATTGAGAGTGTTTTATCCCATTTTTGGACAACAGCCTTGATATTTTGAATTACATACATGTTGTTTGGAATCTCAGTTTATCAACAGTAACTCTGAACAAATTACTTACCTAGAACTATTTTCTCTCCTTTAAAAATAGAAATAACAATGTATCATTACCATTTTTGTACTTAAAAAGGCTGATAATGACAAAGCGTATAATATATAAATTATGTAACACAATTAAAGGCACAATTTATTGAATACCTATCCATGTTATTTATTACTGATATTAGCTACTGAGAAGACCTTCACCTGGAGTTATCTACTAAATCAATAAAGATTCTTGGCAAGGTCTCTCAGCTCAGGGGTTTTCCATGAAAAAGCGTGTGCCAGTGGGTAGCTTTTGCTACAAAAATCTGCCTTTTTGCTAAGTGCTTATAATTTCAAAATATATTTGAGGCCATAGATTTAGCTTCTAACCAAAAGCTTCTTAAGAACAGTTCCTGGATGTACCATTTGCAGAGCAGCCAAGATAAAGCAGAAGTTGCCTTTTAAAATAAAAATATCATTTTCCTCATTGCAAAGAAAAAAAAAAAAGACAGAAAATAACTCCTATAAATACATGTTACTAGATTCATCCTTTCATGCCATTTCTCTATTTAAATGGCTAACCTAGGATCCCGCTTTAGGCAGCCCCACCAAAGCCCACAGTCCGGTGTCCAGACCTTTGCTTAATTTCCTGACATTCAGTGCCGATGGGATCTATGATTTGCTTTAACCAGTACAGCATGACAAAGGTGACAGGATGCCACATTCATGAGTGAATTACATATTTCTACATTCTTTTTGCTATCAAACTCTATCTTGATGGACTAAGCAACCACAGAAGGAAATGGAAGCGGCCTCTAGGAACAGCAAGTAGCCTGGAGGAGTGGACGGTAGCCTCCAATCCACAGGCAGGGAGGATCTAGATCTCCCAATACTGTATCTGCAGAAAAATTCATTCTTCCAACAACCAGGGAGAGCCTGGGAATGGATTTCATTCTGTCAAACATCCAGATGAGAATGTGGCCCAGCTGTTCTTTTCTTGAAGCGTTATGTCACCTGAGCAAAGGACTCAGCTAACACACGCCCAGAACCCTTGGCCCACAGAAACCATGTGTGTATTGTTTTAAGACACAAAGCTTGTGGTAATCTGTTGTGCAGCAATAGGCAACTAAAAGAGATGGCAGGTAGTTCCCCAGACTGGAACGATATTAGGGGTGTTTTCTACCATCCAGAGGAACTATGAACCAAATCAGCAGTGACAGAGGATACAGGGCATCAGATGAAATATTGTTTTTCCTGTCTCTTGGCAGACATGCATCCATATGCACTAGGAAACAGGTGTTTTGGGCACCTGTGATAACATACAGCATATGCAATGAAACAGGCTGGCAACCAACACATAGCGTAAGAACAGTAGACATCGGGAAAGATATCAACACTTCCAGTGTAGCTATGGGATATGCCATCCAACACTCTATTCTTCCAGCGTCTGGAATACTTATGTTCTTCCTGTAACCTACTTCAACTCTCAGACCATGCTTCTGGTAAAAGTTTCTTTACTTCCAACTCCAGAAGAGGCATATGAGATGGGCCTGCTTAATCATAGCATCATGTTTCCCCAACTTTAAAAATTGCTAATATGTGCCATTTAATTCAAGTCAAACCATGTAAATCAAAAAAGTAAGTACAGATTCTAAAGTTTATATTTTTAATCTCCAGAAAGTGGGATTTGTTTTCTTCACTGAACTATAACATAAGAGGATATAAACTTGGGGCATGCAGTGGCCATCTCACTATCCATCAGATTGAAAATGGAACAAGCACAGATAAAAACTGGAGACAGAAGAGAAGAAACTGCATCCCAAAGATAAAATTTGAACTTCTAGAGAAAAGTCCATTAAACCAATTTGCTCCCAGACTTGTCAATTATTTGAGCTCACCCCTCCTCCCCCTTTTTTTTCGTATTTGCTTATAAAAAAAACTGAGAAATTCCCAGTATAATTTGAGTTTGGTTAAGGTGGACAAACAGTGTAGCTCTGGAGGCATAAGCAATAGTGACTTTGATAGCTTAGTCCAACTTTGCAAAGGAAAGACTCAAGAATAATAAATACTGGTACAAACTGATCTAGCCAGACTCAAATGAGAGTAAGTGCTTGTTATAGAATTATATACTAGAGAACAGTTTCTGTACATAGGTTTAGTGGTGGCTGCTTTTTCAGGATCAAAACAGAAGAGAAACTAGGTAGTCCCAGAAAAAAAAAATTAACATTCTTATTTTAGTTTCGAAATATGCTCTAACATTAGATTAGAAAGATCAGAAAGACAGCAGTTGGGCTGGGTGTGGTGGTACAGCTCTTTAATCCCAGCATGTGGGAGGCAGAGGCAGGTGGATCTCTGTGAGACTGAGGACAACCCTGACCAGGTTTGACCAGTATTACAATGAAAGTGCTATATTGACTTAAAAGTAGTCTCATTACCTGTGAAAACACTAGAATCTTCAGGACAGCCTGGTCTATTTAGCAAGCTCCAGGCCAGCCAGAGCTACATAGTGAGACCTTGTTTCAAAAGACAAACAAAAAATTCTTGAAATCTTTGAACAAAAATGTCTCCTGTCATAATTCTGTACTCGAAAATTCCTAAATAAAAATGTATGAAACATTAAGAATGTCAAGAACAGTGGAAGATCCATAGCAACAGCTGGACAGGAGCACTTTCTGATCACAGCCTGCAAACTTAGGTTAAGGCCACATGGATAATCAATACCAAGCACACTCACTGCACCCCACACATAGGTCTGCCTGCTTTTTCTTAAACACAGAATATTTTCTTCTTGGATATTTGCACAGTTCTTTCCCTCCATTATTTAAATCTTTTTCAAATGCTTCCTAGAGAGGTCATTCTATGTAAGATTTAGGACTGCCCTATATAAAAGAGCACTTATCCAATTTTTTCTGTATCTCCTTATCCTGCTTTATTTTTTTCTACACCTGTACTGCCTGACATGTTCTATGCATTTAGCTACTGATTATTAGATATGCATAACACCTAGATCTCGGTTCCACCAGTTACAGTTTCCACAGTTTGAGTCCACCTGAAGACTTTAGTGTTTTCACAGGTAATGAGACTACTTTTAAGTCACTATTACACTTTCACTGTAATACTGGTCAAGCCTCAGTCAGAGATGAAGAAACTATTCTGAGAGAGGGAATTTAAAACAGGGAATTGGTTTCACAGCTAGTAGCTTTGAGTTAGCAGAAAGAAGACAGAAGCAGACCAAGAACTGTAACAGCTGGAAGCATCTACTACCCTGGGCTGAAGCAAAGAGAATCAGTCAAACTTATCAGGAACCACCAGCTCAGAGGTGAGGTGAGGCCCCACAGATCATAGCACAGACAGCAGTGGGGCATCACGTGACCACTGCCAACAATGCAGGCCCTCAGAAAAGCATCACAGGGGTGAGTTGCAGTTCTCTGAAGACAGGAAAGTGGCTGGCTAGACCTATTGCCTCCACAAGGCAACCAGTGGCAATCAAGGCAATCCAGAATCAGTGAGGCTGATTCTAGAAATCTGAAAGAAGCCATTGACAGCCTACGCAAACTGCTAGAATAGCAGGGTTGTGCGGAGGCACCCAGCATAGGAGTGGTGAATAAAAGAGGAAGTCCTTCCTCCTCCTCCTTCCATCTTTCGGTGTCCCTTTACTGTTTCTTCTTGGCACAACCTGGAAGGATATTCTTTCAAAAGAAGAATTATGATTTGCAAAATTCTAACCCCAACACCCAAAGCAGAAGTAGAAGAATGCATGTGGGCTAAGAGATTATCAGTTTTAAGAACCAGTTCAAATCTTGATACATTTCTTCAATTATATTACAAATTTCATTTCGATTACAAATGAAACCGTACACTGGCTGGCTCCATGTTAGTCATATTGTCATTCCATAACAAATATCTGAGACAACCAAGCTGTACAGAGAGAAAGGGTATCTCTGCAATCAAAGTGTTGGCTCTATTGCTTTTGCACCTGTAGTTAGAAAGCAGATCGTGCAGGGAGCACATGGTAGAGCAAACTGGCTCCCCTCAAGGCCAGATGCAAAAGCAAGAAAGGGGCTGGGGCCCCACTATCCCTTCAAGGACACCCAATCAATGATGTAAAAGTTCCTACTAGGCCCCATCTCTTAAAAGAATAGAGCACGTCACAATAACACTACGTAAGATAACAAGCTATTAGCCAGTAGAACTTTAGAAGACATCCTAGATCCCAATACAGCAGCTCTGGATAGCATTTTCCAGTCTGCTCTTGCAAATTAGTAGAGTTTAATCTTAGCAGCATGTATGAATTTCAAGCAGCCCACATACCCATGAAGTTTCATATAAATTTTTCAATATATTCTAAAACATATCTCTCTGGTAGATGAGCTCATAACTGTCACTGAGGTTTCAGAGGCGTCTATAAGCCCCCTAAAGGTTAAGAGCACTGCTTCATGTTCTCAGTAACTCATTATTTAAACTTGCTATGGGAAATTACACAACTTCTAGGAGCCTTTTAGTGACTTAAATACTCTCTTGCCAATAAGGAAAAAGAACCAATTTGAACCACCTCAGGAAAAAACAAAGGAGAAAAAGGAAATTTATGCAAAGAACTTCAAGCAAAGAAGAGAAGTCTTAGTTTAAGAAAGAGGGTTGAGGGGCTGGAGAGATGGTTCAGTGGTTAAGAGCACTGACTCTTGCAGAGGTCCCAGGTTTGATTCCCAGCACCCAAATGGCAGCTAACAACTGTCAGTAACTCCAGTCTCAGGAGACTGATGCCCTCTTCTGATCTCTGTGTACATTGTACAACACAGGCATACCTACCTACATGTAGGCAATATACTCATACACATAAAATGAAAAAAAATAAGTAAAATTTTTTTAAAAGAAAAAGATTTGATGGGACTGGAGAGATGGCTCGATGGTTACTGGCTGCTGTTGCAGAGAACTTGGGTTTGATTCTCAGCACCCACATAGCAGCTAACAACCATTCTTAATTCCAGTTCCAGGAGATCTAATGCCCTCTTCTTCTGCAGGCACTGCATGACATGGGTGCGATTATATACCAATACTCTGTATGTATAAAATAAAATAATGTATTTTCATAAAAAAGAGAGTTGAAATAGGACTATATCTCCATACAAATAAACAAATATACTCACAAAGATATTTATATTAAGGAACTACTAGTAATTATAACACTTTGGAAATGAATCGTCATCAGCATAAGAATAGACTAATGAACTGTTAACTGACAGTGCATACTACAAAACCAAATCTACATATATCTAAATAGCTCAAAAATGTAACATTGAATGAAGGAAAGGAAACAAGTTACAGGATATATTCAAAACTGTATCATTTGTATAAATTTTCAAAACATGAAAAACTGTGTTATGCCAAAGATGGTGCATGCCAAAGATACTTGTAATTCCAGCACTGAACAGGCAAAGAAAGGAGAGTCCTTGGGGCTCAAGGGACAATCAGCCTCCCCTACTTGGAAAGTTTCAAAACAATGAGATACTGCGTTTCAAAGGAGGCGAATGGCATTCCTGAAGACAACAACTGAGGTTGTCCTCTGACCTATACACACATGGATGTGCATCTGCAGGCACACAAACACATTTAAAATTTTTTATGAATAGCTTATAGCTATATGTGCTTGCAACCAATAGAATGAAAACAGAGTGGGAATCATAATCCCCAAACATAGATTCTGTCTACCTAGTGAGTTAGAAAGAGAGAAGGAAAGAAAGGAAGAAAGGAAGAGAGGGAGGAAGGGAGGGAGGGAGGAAGGGATAGAGGGAGGGAAGCAAAGAGGACCTCTCAGGAACCTTCAATTCTATCTGCCCTAGATAGCTTCTTTGTAATAAATCTGAATTAAATATAGCAAAATGTTAAGACATGGCCAATTTAAGTGGCAGATTTGTGATATCCTCTATATTTTTCTATGCTTTTGAGGTGCTTCATAAATGAGTTAAAAAGCTGAGAAATGTAGAGGGCACTCAAAACTCCATTAGCACTGACCTAGGCCTTCCCCTTCACATAATCAACAGGAGCTCAAAGGGAAGAATTTAAATCACATTGCAGAAACTTCCCATTGTAAGGAGCCTTTGCAGAAACTCTCCTCAAGAATGGACCTGAAGGGGTCTTAGAGGAAGAAGAAAGGCGATGTGCCACAGAAAGGACAGTGATGGAGGTGGATGTAAGAACTAAACAAATAACACACAAGCATGCAGGTAAGAAAATCCCTCAACGAAAAGGAATAAAACTAAAACCAAAAGATACCCTGGCCACATTGCAAGAGCAAAGGATACTTCTGAGGTTTTTTTGTTTTGTTTGTTTGTTCTTTTAAGAGATTCCATTACTAAAGAAGAATTTGTGGTCCCCTAGGAACTGATAAAATAGGATTGAAGCTTATTTGGATTATAATTTGCCATTAATTCCTCTAATCTATTCCTGATAACTTAAGAATTGGAAAAATAGAAAAAGAACTGTATTTTCTCATTTAGACCAGTCCTTCCATTTTTCCAGAATTCTATCTTATTATCACCCAGAAAGCAAGGTAGTAAACAAGGAATTCATACTTTGATCTTTTCCATAAATTAAACCTTCAAATTTCTGTCCATATAAAATTTTGTTACATCCCTGAAATGTCCTCCAAGAATACCACAAAACAGAAAAACAAGTAACAGCAGCAATAACACCATCCTTGACTTAAATGCCAAGGATCTGAAAAGTACATGCCAGTTCCTTTTGTGCCACTCACATCTGGCTTTTCTAAAATGTGCAAATCGAAACATCAAGGAAATCAATTTCATAAACCTTCTAGAAAACAGATCCTCAAACTGTGGCAGATAATAAGCCTTTTTTTCCCTAAATGATTCTAGATAACCAAGGAAGCTATCTAAATCGGGACAGGCTCACTTGTAGGATAGCACTTGTGCAACGGCAAAGCAAAAGTTCCAGCTTTGCAAAAGAAAGGATGAGACATTTTTCATGCAGTAACACATCCTACAAAAATCATGAAGCCTGTTTAATTTGTGAATCAGGTGCATTGTAATATTTGATACCACTTACTCCTAAGTGCTGCCAACCATCCAAAGAATACACACAGAACAAAATGCCATCGATCCAAAATAGTTGAATTACCCATCCAACTAAGAACTCTTCAGGACTTTTTCCAGATTACCTTACCCTAGCACAGAAACCTGGCTGAAAAGTCAAATTATGTCAACCTGATCTCAAAGCCTGCTGCTCTATCTTTTAAATACATTCCATCTAGCCAAAGACTGTTTCTGAAGTTCTACATGCCAATGTACTTGAAATGCATTAATTCCATTAGCAGGCTATTTCAGGAAATAGTGAGCATATTTCTTGGAAACAAATATATGTGGTTTAAAAAAAAACAGCCTCAAAAAAAGTCTGAAGTAAAAAGTTGAAAGCAAAGATGATTCTCCAAGGCCATTAGGATTCCTTGCTATAAAACACCAAAGGTGTCTCAGCTGCTTCTAAAGAGAAGTCGATGCTCTGGATTTGGGTCTTTAAACCAAAAAGCCTATCTTGGGATGTCACTATAAGTAGTCTCTCTGCTCTTAATCATCAGCAACTGCTAAATGAAGCGTGTCTATTTTCTCTGTTGCATTACTACTGGCAGCCAGGTCCTCGATAAGTGCCCAGAAATGTTTCCATGGTTACAAAAAGCATTCAGCATCCCTCTTGTTTTGGGCCAATTTAGCTTAAAATCTATTGTGCAGAAAAATATGGCACATTAAAGAATATAAAATCAAGATACAACGTTATGAAAAGAACCCAAGATTAAACAGGAAAAGCAGACTTGATAAGGCTTTTCAAAAAGTGCATATAAATCACTGATTACGATGCTGTCTTTTCCTCGCCTATCTCCAAATACCTCTCTTCATCATGCAGAATGGCTTACACTATCCCTGGGTGGAAGGAACAAATCAGTACATGGAGATTCTTTAAGACTATTAACTCATAACTAATACACAGATATACTTTTTAAACCAATAGGTGTTTTAATGTTTACACAACTGAGAGTCCAGTCACACATCCTGGTATCACTGGCATTTAATTGCTCTGAGCCCAGAGGAACAAGAGCATTTGCTAGATGGCAATATGGCAAGGCAACTGAAGTAAGTCAGTAGTACTGGTTTATCTCAGGGAATGGGGGAGAATGGAAGTTCCCTGGAGGTGACAGAGTAATGCTCCTCCATCTAGAGTCATGCCTGGGTCTATGAGACTATTCAAAGCCCTTTACTGAAACCCCAATTCTCCCCTCCACCCACACCCGAGAGCCAGGGCATTAAAAACATTTCTTTTTGATCGTTCAGAACAGATTAGACAAATAATACAGCTTTGGAGGACTGTAAAGGAAGGGCCGACAGCTTATCTCATGAGTATCTGTCAGTTCTCCACAGGGCTTTCTACAAACATTTGATTGAAGGAGGTCACAATACAGCAGCACCTCTTTATCGACGCCCCTCCTCCGCCTCACATGCATGTTACCTTTCAGTATCTCCCATTATTCTCCGCTCCCTGTGAGACAGGAAGAAGTGGGTTGGATTCAAAGACATAATGCCGTAAAGGATGAATTAGGCTTCCATTTCCAGGAAGGCAGAGGAAACATTATTTTTTTCCCATTCCTCCTCCCAAGTACAATCAACATCTCTAGATACTATGCACAGAACAAAGGGAAGAAGATGGACCAGTGCAGAGAGAAGGCAGGTGGGCTAAGGACCCAGAACTTGCAGAACACTACATGATGAGTTCCAAGATTCTTTTGTCATCTATCCCACGTTTGAAGCTGAGAAACCAGCAACCCAAACTGCCCATGGGCACTGACTAAAGGGGACTCAAGTGGGACTGGAGAGACGGCTGAGGAGGTAAAGGTACTTGCCACCAAGCCTGCCATCCTTAGTTCAATCTTTGAAATCCACACAGTGTAAGGAAAAGAACCAATTCCTGCAAGGTATCCTATGACCTCCACACACATGCTGTGGCATGCGCATCCACACACATTCAATCAATCATCAGTCAATCAGTGCATGTCTGAAGACACCTAAGGGAAAGCTGTTTTTGCCAAAGACCTAGGAAAGGACATTTTGATAGAGGGAGAATATGTTTAAACAGCAACTGCTCTACCAGCCAAACAACAAAGAACTGTATCCCTCACCTGGGACAACAGACGTTTCAGAGGGAGCTTAGAGTTCTGCTCTCCCTGGTCTGTAATAAGGCTGCAGTGCCCTCGGAGTACCAGAGAAGGCAAATTAGGGGCCATAATTTTTATTTTGATGGACACTAGTAAGCAGTGTCAATGGAGACTATCAGAGGAGCCAAGTATTCCACCTCCTCTACAAATAATGAGAACACATTTCTCACCTCACTTAAGCAATGTGCAGGGACATCCAGTGGAGACCTGGCCCTTCTCCCAGCACCTCACCGTCATGAGGCCACCCCACCCCTGTGTCAGTGGAAACCATGGAGAAGGTAAAACTCCAATTCTGAATTACTGAACAGCACCCTCAGGGCATCTAGGAGGCCAAGGGGCAACTGGGACATCTGCCTCCACCGAGGCACAATGAGAGATGCCCACAGCACACCACAGCTGTGCCAAGGACTTCCTTTATGTGATGACTGCTTAGAGGAGCCAGGACAGCACAGGGACATCTGTTTGTCTTCACATGGTCATTTGGTCTCACACAGGTTCCTTCTTAGAAGCTTCTGTAATAGCTCCTTAGTGTATACTATTACCTTCAATTCAGTTTCCAAACTAATGCTAGAGTTATTCTAAAACAGAGCTTACTGATGTCATTCTTAAAACCTTTTATGTCTTTCTCAACTGCTTGCAGGGTAAAGGCTAAACTCTTAACACAGAAAACAAGGACCTGAGCTCTAGTCCCATGATCCGTCTGGGAATGTCAGCCTGTCTACATGTCAGCACTCACACAATTTTGCAATTTCCTCCCGTTGGAATGCCTTTCTCCCTCTATCTGGATATCTATTAAATTCTGACTCATGTGCTTGGTTCCCAACCCTGTATCATCTGCTTTGTGGAACCTTATCTGAGTCCCTCTGGCAAGGTGATCTCAAAAGTTGCCACATATGTAACTGCAACTTTTCACAAACATGTTTACAGAGTAACTAGATGCATTTCCTACACATTGAATGGAAAACCAATATCTAGTTCATTTATCTCTCAGTCCAAATACCTTACCCAATTTGCAATAAGAATGTTTAGTTTGATCTTAGGGTGCCATACTCAGCAGCATACAAAATCTAGGTTCCAGCTTCCATTTAAGAGGCAGAAAGTTGGAAATCGTGAAATGATACCTTTGCTTAAACTTATCAGAGAGATGGGCTATAAAGCAATCAACTAATCTAAAAGTTAAAAAGAGATATAACATTTTCACCACAAGTCCTCACTGACACAGGTGGATGCTATATAGGCTGATAAGGAGAATTAGGCTCATATTTTCAGGTAATTTCTAAAAGTCATGTGTGGACTACCACAAGGATAGACAATTCACAGGAGCAAACAGGCCAAGGGAATTCAAGTCCATTTAGAAGCTCTTCTCAGAATTCACCAGAAGTCTGCAAGAAGACTTGGAGCAGGGCAGGGAGTGAAGAAAACTACTGTCACAGTTCAGTCGTGGGGAAAGAGAAAGAGCCTCACCACCCCTGTCTTTCCATCATGCATAAAAAGCTTTTAAACCCTTCGGGAGGGGCAGCAAACCCTGTTGTCCTCAGTGGGTAAACAGAACAGACTAAATACTTCTGGAGAAGGACAGGAAGTAGGTCCAGGGTGAGCAATTCGGGAGACTTCCTACCGCTGGGGAAGAAGCAGGATGATGAGTGGGCCCTGAGCCCAGACACGGGACACAGAACCTGCCTGAGACTATCACAGAACACACTGGCGCCTACCACAACACAGTATGGATGCTGAGTGAGGAGGAAGTGAAGCCTCTCTAGGAAGGGGCAGGAGCCCAAATGCAGAGACCCACATAGAAACATGGGACAAAAGAGGAAATAATGCCTGAAATGGGCCCAGGCATTTTTTTTAATTTTTATTGAGCTTTTGAACATTTCATGCAACAGTCTTAATCAAATTTAATGCCCCCACACACCTTATGTATTCTGCCAGACATGTTAAGACCTATCCAGTTAAGCATTTGTACCTAGATGTCCTTGGGTACAAGTTCATCCACTGGAGACTAGTCAGCCTATCCAGAGATCATAAGTAAAGGCTACTCTCCCTCACCTAGTAATAATCCATCTCTCCAGCAGTTCCCAGACTAGGGCTGGCCCACCGCCCACTTCTCTCACTCCACTCTGGGATCTTGTCTGATTGAGTTGGCTTGGGTCTTTGTGCTCAGTGCCGCAAGTTCACATGTTCAGGCTTCCAGGGGCCTGAAGGCCTTTGATTCCCTATGTTCATGGACCAACCCTGACCGAGTTTTAACAAAACCCTTGTAGCAATCAAGCCTCCACTCTTTAATACAAGGCAGAAATTGAAGGTTTCAAAGCCAACAACAAAACCCAAACCCAGCTTGAGTTCTAAACCCAAGGCCCTTATACCAAACGCCCAGCATTGCAAAGGCTGGCCTGTTTCCTGAGGGACACTGCACATTTCCCTACATACCATGTTCTATCTTTAGCCAGAAATTACAAGACAAATGCAAAAACACTCTGTCAAGAGGCAAAATGACTAAGAAACTCTGGATCAAATATGATTCAGTTATGATAGTTAGATCATCAGATAGGGAATTTAAAATATCAGACTAATATGTTAAAAAGCAGTAACAGCAAAATAAAAAAAATAAAAGCAAACACGCATATATTGATGGGAATCTCAGTAAAAAGATCGAGGATTTTGAGAGGTTTTGTTGTTGTTGTTGCTGCTGTTGTTTTCTTGGTGGGTTGTGACAGTGTCTCTCTAAAGCCCCAGCTGGCCTAGAACACGCTATATATACCAGGCTGGTCTTGAACTCACAGAAATTTGTTTATTTCTGCTTCCTGAGTGCTGGGATAAAAGGCCTGTGCCATCATGCCTGGTGACAGTATGTTTTTTAGATAATTTAATAATACAATTATTAAACTGGCTAAATGGTTAAGATCACTGGCTGCTCTTTCAGAGGACTCAGGTTCAAATCCCAGCACCCACATAGCAGTTAACAGTCATCCATGACTCTAGTTCCAGGGAATCTGACACCCTCCCTCATCTGGCCTCTGAGGGCTTTGCATGACATAAATGCACTTACATACATGCAAACAAAACACTCATACGATTCAAATAAAATAAATATTTTAAAAAATCAAAAAAATACAATTAAATTAAAATTCTAGGAATAAAAAGCAAAGCAATAGATAATTAACGAAGTCCCCAGAGGATTGACACAGCCAAAGGAAATGGGAGTAAATTTGAAAAAGACACATCAGTTTATACAACCCAAAGGGAGACAATACAAAAACAGTACCGTGCAAAGAACACCTCAGACTAGGAACTAATATCAAGCACTAGGAAGAAGCGCCAGAAAGAATGAGGTGGAGGAGAGACACACTTGAAGAGATGATCTGGGTCAAGAATTTTTCAGAAGAATTCTCAGCTACATTGAAAGTCCTTAGAAAATACCAACAAAGCAAACATTACAAGATACACATACATGTATGCATACATATGGACACTCATACATGCACATAAACTCCAGAAACACGTGCTGAAAACCAAGGATAAAGAAAGTATGCAGTGAGATAATGTATTTCAGAGAGAAAACTGTGAGGAGACGGCACAGCGCTCATAGGACAGCACAGAGAACAGTGGAGTGTCAAGATTAATGTCCTGAAAGAATTCTAAACCCACCTCAATTTTTTTTAAATAAATGGTACTTTTAAGACAAACAGAAAGCTGAGAGAATTCATTAGCAGCATATATGTAGGACGGGAAATGTTTGAATGAATAATCCTTCAAGTTGAGCAAATATCACTAAGATATTTTTCAAGAATAAGTGAAAATACTTTTCAAAGAGAAAAGGCAAGGTAAAGATTGCTTCAAGAGGCAACAATGAGGTGGATGTAAAATATCTTTCTTATTTCAGTCATTGTAAGAGATAGACCAGGAGCTAGAGAAATGGCTCAGCAATTAAGAGCAGTGGCTGCTCTTGGACCCAGGGTTGAGTCCCAGCACCCACATGGCAGCTAACAACTGTTTGTAATTCCAGTTCCCGGGGATCCAACATTCTCTTCTGGCCTCCTCAGGCATTGCACAACACAGGTGCAATTACAAACGTGCAGGCTATACACCCATACACATAAAATATTTTTAAAAATTAACCGTGGTCTGAAGCTATACAGAATCAGTGGATTATATTTATTACATATGCAAAAGTAAAATATATTGACATCATTAAAACAAGGATATGAAGGAAAAATTAATATCATCATACTCTATGTGAAATAATGTGATATTACTTGGGGATAGACTGCAATTAATCAGATATATATATTTAAATCCTAGAATGACCATTAAATGTTTTCTAAATGAGCCCAGAGTGGCTAGGAGGTGGAAGAATCCAAATACTAACTTCAAAGGAAAGTAGAAAAACATGAAATGATTCAAAGAGTAAATGAAATAGAAAGGCCTCAAACATGGCAGATTTTAACTCAAGAATATTGATAATTACAGAAATCACACACAATGAAAACATACCAATTAAACTTAGGCCTTAGATTAAAAAGACCTAAGTTTATGCTGCAAGAAACTTAAAACACATAAAAATTAGTTTAAGGAAATTAAAAAGGACTAATTATGCCACATTAATTTTAAAAATCTGCAGTTGTCATATTAATAGCAAAGTCAAGGTTAGGACAAGAAGCATTCAAAAACTGAAAAGGGCATATTGCATAAGAACAAAGACTTCAAATGTATATGATCTAATAACAGGGCTTCAGGCTAGATTTAAGCAAAAAAAAAAAATGACAGAAATGGAACTTGAAATAACCAGATAGCCTCTTTCAGTTACAGACTCCAATTCTCAACTTTCAGTAATCAATAGAACAAAATGGGTAGGCAAAAAAAAAAAAAAAAAAAATCAGTAGACCAAAAAAAATCATAAATTTTTACAAGCATACTCATACAGTTTAAGTTCATTTATAGAACATTCTGACTGAGCAGAATGCACAGTGGCTTAGGTGCACATGAAACACACAGTAAGTCAAAACAGTCAAGATAGTAGCACAAATCTTAATTTTTTAAAACTAAAATAATGCAAAGTACACATTCAGGTCATTACAGGATTAAATTAGAAACCAACCACAGAAAAATATCTGGCACCTTTTCAGTGCTTAGAATTTAACCAATATAATTGTAAATAACATTGCAAAAGGAAGTAAAATGAGAAATGATAAATTATTTTAACTCAATGAAACCAGAAACAATACATTAGTATTTGTTGAATGCAGATAATGTATTGCTAAAAGGGAAATTCAGATCTAAAATTACATTAGAAAAGAAGAAAAAACAAGTTATACCCAAATAAAAAATGCATAACAAATCAATGAAATTAAGAACAAAAAGAAAAGAAATGAAGTAAAAAGTAGTTCTTTGTGGACATACAGACAGATTGACAGACAATTCTCTTCCCAGAGAGGCCCAAACAAAACTTTGTAAAATGCCAATATCAGGAAGTTATTTTAAATCCAAAAAATACCAGGTAGTAAAGAAATATTATTGTAAAAGCAATGATATATGTGAGATATATATGAAAAAAAAAAATATATATATATACCCACTTAAGAGAAAAAAAATCAAGGACCTAGCATATATTAAATTTAATTTCTATTTCAAAAGCTATCTAACACAAAAATTCCAGGCTCAAACGCTTTTACTCAGGCTCAGTAGGCTTCACTAAAAAATATTTTAGAAAACCTTAAGAAATAATAAATCTATATAAAACTTTCTGGACTATGATGAAAGAAAGATATTTCTTAACTCATTTTATGTAGTCAGTACCACTAAACCAAAATCCCAGAGAGAAGCATACAGAGAGTGTGTGCCTATCAGTACACATCAATATGATGACAATATGTAAAAAAAATCCTCAGCAAAACACAAGCCGGTCTAACTCATCGATGTATGAAAATAACAAAATACCATAACCAAGTCCATTTTACCCATGCTGTAGCAGACCAGTTCAACATCCAAAAATCAATTCCAGTAACTGACTGCAGCACAGCAAACAAGAAACATTATTTAATCAAATTCAACTTTCTGTTTTTATAAAAGTCCATCAAACTGGAATAAACAGGAACCTCATCAACCTATGCCTAACTCTAAGCAGTCAAGGAAGCCTGAAAGCTACAAAGTTAAGGATCCTGGCAAGGAATCCATTCCCACTACTCTAACTTAACACAATAATAGAGATCTTATCCAGTGTAATCAATCAAGAAAAAGAATGAATAGCATTGATTCTTGAAAGGAAATAGAACCAAAGACAAGTCAGCTATCCCTCAGATGGGCAAATCAATTAACAAAGTCCATCCATTCAATGAAATAGTATTCAGCAACAAAAAGGGCAGTCTACAGAAACACACAATAACACAATGAATCTCAAACACATTACAGTAAATCAAAGGACACAAACTACATTTTTCCCCAACTTAAATGACATTCTGAAAACAATAAAACCAAATTCACATTAAAACCAAATTCAAATACAGTTCAAATTTGGCAAGAATGTTCTAATAGGAATAAAATTTCAACTTAAATCTAAGAAATTGTACTACATGTCTAAATACTTTAGGGATAATTTTAAAAGACTCAAAACTGTGATCATTTAGTCTTTATTAGGTTCAGGAAGATGACAGTCTGCCTGATTTTTATTCACCCATTCTAGGATTTTATTGAATAACAACCAAGAAAGCATCGTAAGGTTAGGAAGATAGCTCAGACAATAAACTGCCTGCTGTGTAAGCATGAGGACCAGGGTTTTGTTTCCCACAACCCATGAGGAAAACTGAGCACAGTGGGATCCTGTAACCCCAGCATTGGGGGTTGGTAGAGACAGGAAGATACCAGGGCCTCTCTGGCTGGCTATTCTAGCTGAACTGGTGAGCTCCAGGTTCAGTGAGAGACCCTGTCTCAAAAACTAAGATCCAAGCAATTGAAGAAGACATGCAGTGTCTGCCTCTAGCCTACACACACATACACACACACACACACACACACACATACACACAGGACACACACACACAGAGACACACACATATAGAGACACACACACACACACAATATTTCAAAAAGCATATGATATATACCAAGATTTCATGAGTCTGGATCAGATCCTTCCCTAAAAAGATAATGCTGAGAGTAACCATTCAAAGTGGATAAACAGACAATGTTGCATCCCAGAAAAGTCTCCTCCCTCCAATAGGAAAGGAATGAATGACTTTGTCTGGGTATCACATGAATAATCTTCTAATCTGTGTGACCTATGCATTACAACCACACATCACACACACACATGAAATCCCCCACCTCAGCATACCATTTGCCTCTCTTAACTAGGTAGGATGACCTCACTTCAAGTTGGAGTGTTAGAAGCATGGGTGTTTATGCTGGAACATGACAGTCATTTTCACAGAGTTGATGACACATTTTTGTCATATTCAGGATACTTTTGTAAAAGGCCCACTGTGTGCTCAGTTCTGTCAACATAAAGCACTATAGGCAACTTCGAATAAATATATCCTTCTCATTCCAGGCCAAAAGCAAATGAATCTATCTTATTTCCAAGATCTCCTATCTACCGTCATCTCCCATCATATCTCAGTGAAACACTGTGAGAAATATTCTTGGAGTGTTATCAACTACAAATTCTGCAGCAAGTATGGCTTTTTTGCACAGGATTTCACACTGAATAATATAGTAGCATCTAGAAATTCCTAACCTGGGATGGGGGAGAACATTTCAAAAGATATTTTAAAGAGTATGACATATGCATAAGGGAATTCTCAAACAGAATCCACAGACTCATTTAAAGATTTTTCACATGCTCAGAATTATTGTTTTGAAATATGGAGCCCAAACATGGATCTTCCAAAGCTTTATAGAATGAAGATATTCCTATGAATTGTATTTCTCTGTCAGAAGTCAATAGGAGGTGATGTGTAAGCAGAAGAGAGAAGTAAAATCAACAGAACACCTTAAAAAAGTGAAAACGGAAGTAGAAATGACCTCTGGAAGGACCCAGAGGCAAGGATACTGGCCAGCTTACCTTGCCTGTTTCCATAAACGTTTTCTAGAGTGCCAGGAAGCTGGGCATCAAAGCCATGCTGAAGGCCACATCTCTGCTGTTCAAAGTGATGCTCTTCCTCAGGCACAGAAGAAAGCACATTCGGGGACTTCGGGTCAGCTAGGGTCTGATTGGGCCACTGGGATATTATGGAACGAGAGTCTTTGGCATGTTGGCTAAATCTGGGACTTGACGTTTGGACAGAGTCCTGCAAATCACTATTAGAGCATGAGACGCAGTCTTCTTCAAGAAACAAGGAGTTTGCCTCCTCTGGATTCCAACCATTGTCCCGCTCTTCATCTTCAAAGTAGGTTTCCTGAACCTGCACATCATCTAAGTCCTGGTCTGGCTTGTCGCTCAGTGTGGAGTCTTGTTTGCTGAAGAGAACCAGTGAAGCAGATAACGTATCCCCTGCTTGCTGGAGAGCTTCATAAACCCGGGATATCCAGGAAGACAGAGGCTGAAAGAAGTTCTGGGCATCCTGAGACGCCATGGCCCACACCATAGCCAACTACCTGATGTCTACGGGGTCCACTTGTTCAGTTCCTCCAGAACTCTGGACTTAATGTGAACTCAGAACAAACACGATGAGAAATTTAATTGGAGGTCTTTTTTTTAACAAACAAAACTTTATTAATACACATATAAAGAAAGCATGCGCAGCATGTGAACACCGCAGTGAGGAAAGTCAGGCAGCACACTGGTTCCTGTGCCAAGGTCTACGGAGTAGGTCTTTGCAGGGAACATAGCAACTGTGTTTGATATGGTGGTCACGCTCAACACTTCTCAGCTGAAACAGAGGAAAGAAATGCTTATGCCTGTTAAAGTCACAACCTCAGACCCATCACCAGACACCTACAATCAATGTGAAATTGCATTGGGGACAAAGGAAGATCATGCTGGACTCTTAGGACAACTAAATAAAAATGACCGAAAATCCAAATGCAGATTCTACCAATGTCTGTTTTCCTCTGCAGGCTTATGCACAACTTCCATTAGCAGTAATGGATTCTAGTCACATGAACTAAGAAAAGCCTGTCCCGGAAAAGAATAAGTAAATCTGTATGAACAGCCAGTTAGGCATGACACTTCAAAATGTGAAAAGGGCTGATGTCTCATGATCAAACCTGCAGAACCCAGAGAGCTGACAAACAGGCATCTTTACACCATCAAGCTTTATCCTTCCAAAGGAAATGGATGTCTGGGATCTTAGAAGCTTCCAACAAATCCTAAAATAGGGTTTTACATTTGTATGCAATATCTAGAAATGATATCTGTTCTTGGGGAACAAATTCACTGAAAAACTGAGTGAGGCAAGTAGATCACTTAGCCTCCTGAAGACACATCTTTGGTATCTTACTGCCTTTGTCTACATCCCAACATCCTGAAGTTAGTCCTCTACAACCCTGTCCCATAAGGTTCATAGTCTGAAGGAAGCAGTTCCAGAATACCCATACAACATACAGACACTATAAAGACCAAAGAGCATATCCCTATATTTTTCCAAGCATAGGAACATACACATACATATTCACAGGCAGATTTATGCAAATATGGGTGTAGGCATCTCACTGTTATCAAAGCACAGGATGTTATTAATGACACAAAGTGTGAATCTATGTCCTGAAACGTGTCACCTGTTTCTTTTATAGTAACAGCCTCCCTCAGAACAATTCTTCAATTGTCCCTCCATTTTCAGCCCTCAACCTCAGCCTGCCTTTGGTATGGCTGATACATTCTCCTCAAAATTTCTTAGTGACTCACACATGCATTGATTCATTCAATAAACAAATATTGATTAAATACTATTAAATTCTGGGCTTAATGCCAGGCATAAGGTAACCCCAAGGCCTCTGTCTCTACAGAGCCCACATTTCAGTGAGAGCGAAACTGAACTCTCTGCATTCTGCCCCTGAAGCTGAATAATTCATGTGTCACTTGGAGGCTGTCCCCTAGCTTCCTCTAATGGTCTGTTTATACTCACTCACTGTCCTGTTGATTCTGCTTCTCCTCTATACATACCTGCTGAGAAGACTGACAACCTTTTTTTCTTTTCTTTCTTTGAGGGCCTTAAGTATCTCATGGCAGCTTCAGACTTGTCATATAACCTTGACTTTCTGCTCCTTCTGCCGCCTCCTCCTGAGTACTGGGATTACAAACATGCACCACTCTATTCAGTTTACAGGGTGCTGGGTATCAAACCCAGGTCTTCTGCACTAGACAAGTATGCCATCAGCTGAGCTAGATCCCTAGCCTCAAGACTAGTTTTAATTTTAAAGTTTCTGAAAACTCCAAATATACATCTCTAGCCCCACTCGTTCATTCTTCCTTTTCTTATTTTTCTTCCAATTTTCCAAGCCAGTGATTTGCAAATTTTGGTGGGTCAGAATCATTTAGTAAACTAACAAAGTGCACAAAGGCTTGGGTTAGCTATAGAAAAGAAGTCTGGCCTGGATCTCTGTACTTCTGTTATTTTCTGGTCAGTTTAATCCCCACACTAGTTTGACCAAAAAAAAAAAAAAACCAAAAAACTGATGTAAGGAAAAGAATCACCTAGATGTACCACCAAAACCCGAAATTCAGCTCTTTCAGACCTTCCCATTGCTGTGCTATGGGGATTCACCTCTCAGCTCACAAGGCCTCATGACTGTGAATCTCTCTCTTCAACACACTGCCTTCTACTCCCTTCCAGTCCATCTTCTATTAGCTGTTGATCTGTAATTGCCTTTTCTCATGGTCCTGTCTCTTCCGGTAGCACACATCTACTTTGTTTCCATCTCTAGTCTTTCCCAGCCTCTAGCCAACTCTCTATGTCCACCACAACCTGACCGCCAAGTAGGTTTACTGCCTCTCTGCCTCTAGAATGGAAGCTTCATAGACAGTGGTGGTCATCTATTTTCTTCTGTTCAGCTTGTGCCCAGAAGTGTAAATTAGTGCCTAAAAATGAGTAAAGTCATAAATAAACTCATAAGTCTCATGAGAAACAGCACTTAACCTAGATTACATACTCAATAATTGTATTAAATTAATAAATAAAACCTACTCAAAACCACAGTGAAGGACCTAAGATGGTTCAGTGGTTAAGAGCATAGCTGCTCTTGCAGAGGACCCAGGTTCAGTTCCCAGCACTCACATTACAGCTAACAATCATCCATAACTCCAGTTCCACGGGCTCTAACACCCTGTCTGTCCCCAGGCGGCACTACACAAAGTAGATATATACATGCAGGCAAAACACTCATTAATTAATTAATTAATAATAGTAAATACATAAATAATAAATACAGAAATAAATACTTTAAACCACAGTAAAGACTTTAAATGGCATTATCATGCAAATCTCCTGCTTAGTAATATTTCCTTCAGCATATGCTCTGTCCAATTTCACATTTGAGTTTCCATTTCATCCACAGGCATTTTGCATAAGTAACAGTGCTTGGGGTATCAGAGACCTAGAAGGTTCTCTAGGAGGAATCAGTGGCTTTAAGGTCTACTCCTGTCCTCACCCTGTCCTACCTTTTGCTATGTCTAGCTGAGCATTGGTGGACTCTCTGGAGTGAGAGTCCACCACACAGCGGGGACACAGTCACTCCTCACTTTTCTCTGTGAGGTCCTCTGAGCCACTCACATGGGCACACTGAGTATTCCAAGCGACCCTGATATTTTCCTGACTTCTGCTTGTTTTGCCCAAAATGTCTTCACTCCTAATGTGCCTCATTTTTTGACACTAAAACCATGATGTCTTCCTCTGCAGGTTCTTGATCTACAACCAAAGGCAAGGGCTCAGAGTGCTTGGAGTGAGGCTTCATGATACATAAAGTTGCATTTGTCAATCTTCATTTGATGGACTGGGAGACATAAGTTTGAGACCTGTTTTCATAGTTTTAGCTTTAGAGCCTGTATAAGGCAGGAGCTCTGAACATGATGGATTGATGGACAGATGGACGGATAGATGGAATTATTAATGAAAATGTTCAAAGCCATATAGTCTTGATTCCTATCTGCTCTAAAATCCAAGACTGGACCAGATAATCCAAGAACATTAAAACCGAGAATTTGAGAATAAAGTTGCTTTTCCAGGGTGGGTTCTATACTTTTGTTAATAATCATTGTCATACTATCCTAAAGCAATTCAAAAGAGATCAAATCTCACTCTGCATATGAAAAGTGTCTACTTGTAGTCTAGAACACTAACAAAGGAACAGTACTGTCTAGATTCCAAAATCTACCTAGTTGGTAATACTAGGGACTACTCATTTATATTATACTAACTCTGCAGAAAGTCAAAAGGGCTCAGCATGATCAGAGCAGCCATGGAAGAATGCCTTTGTATTTAGATAAACTTCAACCTGACCGAGAGAGCACACCAAGGGTGTGCAATATATATCTACCATCCTAGCTCTTTTGAATATTTTCTTACAGGTAGTGAGAAGACAAGGTGGTTCCTTGTGGGAAGAATGGAAGATAGATAGATAGATAGATAGATATTGTCCAGATGCTTGGAATAGAAGGTAAAATATATTGAATGTCATTATTGAAGTAGAAGAGTTAACAAACAGTACTCCATTATTATGAGAAGTATAAAAAAAAACAACAAAAATTTATATCTGTGTATTTATATGTTTGTTTGATACATGAACACAAAGGGCCTAGGAAGAATTATAACCTCTCTAGCCAGGCATGGTGGCACATGACTTTAATTTCAACACTCAGGAAGCAGGGGAAGGTAGATCTCTGTGAGACTTAGACCAGCACGGTCTATAAAGAGTGCCAGGTCATCTGGATCAACAGGGAGATGCTGTCTTAACAACCAAAGAACAACCACAAAAATAATTATAACCTCTCAAAATACTCAGGATAATCTAAGAATCTTAGAAGAATTAGCAACAATTGATAAAGAAGAAAGGAAAGCCATTGGAGTATTCCTTAAGGGGAACACTTTCTAATCTTACTTTAATTAGAATTTTGTATTAATTATAACAGTGCTTAATTGAACTTAGATTATTTTAAAAATAGAAAATGACTAAGCAGAAAACAACAGAATCAAGTTTCTATAGGGGGAAATCTATCAAAGTAAGTTATAAGCTTTCTCATATAGTTTGTAAATCATTACCAAAGGCAATTGGGAACAGAAAAGAGGTGTACTACACCCAGAAAAAAAATGTTCACAGTCCTATGAAGACTGTCACATCTTTCTGATCACATTTTCTAGTGATGGAGAAGTTTGCAGAGATGGGGAAGACTTATAACCTAAGAAGAGATACCAGCTTCTAGAAAATGATAAAAATCTACATTGTTTTGGTGGAAGAAGTAGACGTGTACATGTCTGTGTGGTTTTTTAAAGACTAGAAGCTCCTGGAGGATCAGTTACATTCTGAAAGACATGAAAATGTTTCCAATAATCTAGTTCCGAGGTAACCAAACCCTAAGTTAAAATCTTATACAATTCACTTTCTGATGTATGTGGGTGCTTAACATTTTTTTGAAAGATAAATCAGCATGGAAAATCTCTTTTCTCTCTTTAGTGTGATTCATAGGACAATCTAATCAAAAGTCAAGAATGTTGAGTTTATTTCAAGTGTCTCTTCACAGACAGTTGTCAGCTAACTTCCCTTTGTCAGCTATAAAATGTTGGCTATTTATTATTGACATACTAGCCTTGAAGCTAATTAAGTCTACCATTATCAAGCCTTTTGGAAAAAGTTTTTTTTGCAAGGTTTAGGATGATGAATAATGCATGCAGAGAAAATAAGAACTACAAAATGGGATGCAAGCCATCTCTAACACGTTCAAAGGAGTCCACAGGTGTTTCCTGTTAAGAGCAAATTTGTTGTGTGGGTAGAAATACGTGCTATTGAGATGAAATAGCTTCTGTAGCATTTGTCCAAAATGTGTTCCAAATTTTGGCATCTTAACAAGTACAAAAATGAACTACTGGGCCTGGGGAGATGGCTTAGTCAATAAAGTGCTTGTTGCACAAGCATGAGGTCCTAAGTTTAACTCCCAGCATCAACATAAAAAGCCATACAGAGCGACATGAGTGTGTAATGCCCGTGCTGAGGAGACAAAGATAGGGAGATCCCAGGGGCTCACTGGCCAGTCAACCCAGCTAAACTGGTGGACTCCTGGATCAGTGAAGGACTTTGTTTCAAAAAATAAGATGGAAATCAATAGAGAGGAAAACAGTCTATGCTGACCTCTGGCCTCTATATGCATGTACATGTGGACCTACAAACATATACATACACTTGTCAAGAAAGAATGGCTACTGAGGACTCCTTATTCAACAATATGAACACAATACAGCCACACTGTCATTGCAAGGTCTTGGATAATCCTATGGACCTTTACCTTTACCACTGGCCTTTAGTGTGCTTTGGTGGGCAAGGGGTATAGAAAACAGTGAATGTAAATCAAAATGAGAACTGCTTTGTAACCAATATATACATTCACCAGTTGATGCTGAGGAGTCAGTGTGAAAGGCAGAAAAATAGTGTTAGAGTTCCAGGAAGCAAGGCTGCCTTGGATCTGCTCCTCCACACTTAGTATCAGATATTCATTATATACTAACATTTATGACACTTTACAAGGTAAAAACATATTAAATCCTTATCATCTTTCTATGATATGTTAATACCTCTGAAAAAAATTATTAGTATGCCTAATATTTGTCTGACACTTTATACAATATTTTTGACAGCTTATATAGACAAGACAAACTTTTGTGAATGGTAATAGCATTCCGATTTGATAAAAATTGAGGTTCAAAAGGGTTCCATGGCTTGTCCTAATGCTGTTATCTACATTAAAGGGCAGACCTATATTCCAATTTCTAATTCTTGCCTTAACAACCATTCCAAGTTTTCACCAAAATGCCAGTAAGACTGTGAAGACACTCAGAATGTCAAAGTTAAGGCTATTTTCCTAGTGAGCGTCTGACTTGAAGGTTTGTTGGGGTTTTAACATTTGTTTGGTTATTTAAATATCTATCTAGTTATTTATTTATTTATTTTGTAGAGGTGGGGCACACATAGGGGTCAGAAGACAACTTGCAGAATCAGTTATCTCCTTCCAACACATTGGTCTGGGGGACCAAACGCAGGTCATCAGGTTTAGCGGTAAGTGCCTTTACCTGCTGAGCCACCTTGCCGGCCCGTCACTTGAAGCTCTACTCTCATTCTGTTTCTGTGCTGCCTACTTCACTAGTGGAACTCGTTTAAAGCATAAAAACGGTTGCAATTAATTTCCCAGAATAAGTATAATAAAGTAACAATATCCTCAATTGTTATTTAAGTCATATAAGGCTTCTGTTAAAATATATATTTTAAACATTTTATTTTTTATTTTATGTATTGTCTGCATGTGTGTAAGTGCATTTGTGTCATGCAGTGCAGGTGGAGGTTAGAAGAGGGGGTTGGATCCCTGGAACTGGAGTTACAGACAGTTGTCAGCCACCACATAGTTACTGGGAATTGAACCCAGGTCCTCTGCAAGAGTAGCCAGTACTTTTAACTGTTAAGCCGTCTCTCTAACCCCAAAATATATTTTTAAACTCTACTGAACAGATAGCTTTTAAGACAATTTAAAACAACTTCAATGAAAATGCGAAGCTCTTCAAGGTTTATGTCATTAGAGCGATAGCACCTTTTAAATATTCCTCAGAATTCATAAGCCTATTGGGTATTTTTGAGCATCTGTTATAGGCAAAGAGATTTAAATATGTTCCACAAGTACCCAGTGGTTATAATGCAAACATACAAGGTCTTCAGTGGCTCCTGAGAGACTACTTAACATGACTTCAGTAACAATTTTTTAAAGAGACTGTTGCTGCTCTTGGACAAAAACCCATTTCAAGCACATATAAGGAGAGATAAAGGATGGATTCAATTTAATTAATATTTACCTTTTAAAGGTAAAACCTATCTCAAGTGGTTAGCATGGACTCCCTCCCTATGACAAGGCTCCTGCACTGTAAGGTCATTGGCATACACATCAATTGGCCCCCAGGAAAGGACATTCAGGAATTTCAAATAACATCCACAGTACAATTCAATGTAATTGGGAGATTGTAATGAAATTGGGAAAAGTAAAATGCAGGTGCAATTAACAGGAATTACTCCCAGAGGAAGAGATATACCTGACTGTTGATTTTTGTCCCAAAGGAAGAAAAGTACTTGTGTCACTTGAAAATGCATTAGGTTTGAAAATAGGAAACTAAGGTAATTGTAGCCCTCTTGAGCTAGATTAAGCAAAACTCAAAATATCAGCATTTTGTATTTGTTAAAGTCTTATTGATTGTAGAAGTTGTCAGCCCTATAAAAATATGATTGCAAAAACAGGTGACTGCTCATAATCCCACTGCCTGATTCAACTGATTATTTTGCATATTCCTTCTATTATATTTCCTTATAATTTTCAAGGTCGTACTCATACTACACAGGAACCTAGTATTCATCTTGACAGCTGCTCCTTTATCTAGAATTCACCACCAAGGCTTACCTGCTTTTTCACTCTTGAATTCATTGGCCATTGCTCCTGCACAGGTAAATACCCAAGTCCAAGTCACCTTGATGCCCACCTGCACCACTTAGCAGCCTCTTCTGTTGTCCCCCTGCATTTGCTTTCACCCTATTCTACAGGATGAGCCCACTCCATGTTTAAAATGGCATGTCAGTGTTCTTACCATAAACCCCGAACCCCCCAGAGGCTGTGCCATCTGGTCCTTCCCTGTCTCTACTTGCGGTCTTTGCATCACAGCCCCCTTTCCCCTCCTTCAGCCTCTCCCTCCGCTACCAGGCCCTGTCACAGCCTGAGGAAGTTCTTTTCCCTCCGAGATTCCTCTACCCCCAACCAAAAGCACCTGCTAACTTTTTTCAGGTCTCAATTTACACTTTGCTTTTCAGAATGCTTTTCCTTTCCCCTGAGCTCAGACTAAATATATCTATATTCTAATATAGACTGAATAAATATATATACACCCTAATATAGTCTCCCTCAGCATCTCTTTTCCAAAATTAATTCTGTTCCCCTTGCTACTGCACTTCCCCATGTCCCCTCTCCTTCCAGCTGGTTCCGTCCTGCTCGTACGGCCCCCTTTGCTCTCCCATCATGTATATTCCATTAGCGCTCTTCCCATCTCCCACCTCTCAAGATCTCTTCCTCCTATGTCATCACCTTCATTCTGGTAGCGTGACCTATCACACATGTAAGTATAAATGTGCATACACACATATGTATGTAATTTTAAATCTAGGTATAAGAGAAAACATGCAGTATTTGTCTTTCTGCCATCAAATCCTATAAACCTCCATATTTGTCTTTCTGGGTCTGGCCTATTTCACTTCAGTATTTATTTCTGGTTCCACTCGTTTTCCTGCAAATATCATGATTTCACTTTTCTTTATGGATAAATAAATCCCATCGTGTATATGTGCCACGTTTTCCTTATGCATTCATCTGCTGCTGTGCATTTCTCCTGGCTCGTTTCTAGCTATTGTCAATAATGCAGCAATAGACATGGAAATGCAGGAACCTATGTGTGTGTTGACTTTACAGTCCTTTGGGTACACACCCCAGAGTGGTCCAGTTGGGTCATATGGTAGTTCTACTTTAGGTGCCTGAGGAGCCTCTATACTGATTTCAATGGTGGTTGTAAACATTTACATTCCCATCCCCACCTTCTCAACAGCCTTCATCATCATATGTTTTCCAATGACCAGGGTGAGAAGGCATCTAAAGAATCTTTCTTAATATTTTTACTGATTTAAGAATTTCACATAATATATTTTGATCATATTCGGACCCTCTCTGCTTTCCCTATTCTCGTCTGGGTGCTCCACACCCTCCCCCTACTTCACGTCCTCTATTATTATTTGTCTTTGTTTAAGGCCTGTCAAGTCTAACCTGGGTTTCCTAAATGCTCTTGGATATTGGTCTATCCCTTGGAGTCTGATCATCCTATCACCAGTAAGGAAAACTGACTCTTCCTCTCCCAACATCTATCAGTTGCCAGTGGATCCTCAGCTAGGCCTGGGCTTCCTGCCCACCTCTCCCATTCATGTCGGTCCCCTGCCTGGCTTGGGTTCTCACAGGTCGCCCAGGCTGTCATAAATGCTGTGAGTTCATATATGCAACTAGCCTGTGGTGTCCATACAGCACAGTTTCCTTGTATGCACCTACTACTTCTGGCTCTTTCAATCCTTCTGCCCTCTCTTCCCAATAATCTCTGGGACTTGGGAGGATGGGGTGAAATTTAGGTGTCCCATTTAGTGTTGAGCACTCAGAAGTCTCATATTCTCTGCGCCATTGACCAGTCATGAGTCTCTGTGTTAACAGCCATCTGCTGCAAGAAGAATCTTCTCTGCTGACAGCAGAGTGTATCTCTCATCTAAAGCAAGCAGCGTTAAGCTGCATTTCCCTGATGGCTAAGGATCCTGATCATTTTCAATTATTTATTAGCGGCTTTCTCACAGCACCTCTTATTCAAAACAGCACATTATATTTGTAGTTTATATATGTCTTTTCATATCTGTTTCTTTACTAAAAGAGAAGTTCTACTCTATTAAATTCAGGGCAGTTGATTTTTGTCTTTGTTAGGTCATTAGCATGTAGCAGAGTATCTGATGGTCATGAAATAGGCGATCAATATTTTTGAGTATTGACTATATATACCTAAATAAACACAAACACATATTTTCAAATGGTCCTTTCATCTAACATTTTCGCATGTTTTGCTTTAGATTTTTCTTTTCCATTTGTAATGACTTAAGATTTTTAAAACTAAAATTTTCTATTAAAGATTAAAACTTTTTCTCAAACTCAACATCTGTGAAAATACTTCTTATAATAACATGCAGTCCTTTATCTCTCAAGGGGGAAATATTCCATCAGAAGGGGAATAGAATTCATTGAGCTACCACAAATTTCAAATTAATGAGATTTTTGTCCATAGCTAGGCTTACTTCTATGTTTTCTACTGAAATAACAGAGAGGATGCTCCTGTCTTTCTTGGAGTCATCATTCACCCGATCACTCCTGTGACAAGCAGAACTGGTTACATAATCATAATGAAGTAACAACTATCAAGAAAATATTTCAGGGGCTGGAGAGATGGCTCCACAGTTTAGAGCACTGGCTACTTTACAGAGGATCTGGGTTCGGCTCCTAGCACGTAGCTCCAAAACTCCAGTTCCAGGGGATCTGATGCCTTTTTCTGGCCTTCATGGACATTTCACACCAGTGTGTACTTACACACATGCAGGCAAAACACTTATACATATAAAATGAAATCAGAGACCATTGTGGAAGAGGGGGCAGAAAGACTGTAAGAGCTAGGGAGGGAATGAATGACCATATGGAAATAGAGTCTTACAGGCTCCTGGACCTTGCCCTCATGAACTTACAGCAATGGTGTCAGCATGCACAAGACCCATGCAAACTCTAAACAGATAAAAAGCTAAAATAGAATGGGAGAAATGGGCACCAGGCCCCAATCTTAGCCAAAGAATTATGGGCAGCTGATTATTGCTGAGTGAGGAAGACCTTCTTAAAGGAAAGGACTTTAGATAGGCTGACCTCACTGGAGGAACTTGCACTGAGGGATGACTGGGGACACTAACTTGACTTGATAGGCCTTAATGTAAATGATAGAATGCATGCAATCAGGAGGGCGAGGAGAGGGTATCAATGGGGAAGGGGTAAAAGGAAGACTAAGATGATGTGTATAAAACACACAAAAATTCAATTAAAAATATTTTTTAAAAGAAAGAAAAATAAATTTTAAAAAATTTTAAAGAAAAAGAAAATATTTAAGAGTCCTACTTACCTTACAATTATTTTTTAAAGAGGTTAGGAAAGGGCTGGGGATGTGGAGTGCTCCTAGCACATGCTGAGTTCCATCCCCTGCATCACACACATGCACACACACACACACACATACACACACACACACGCACACACCAAAGTTTAGAAAGATGAATAACATTAAGGTAGATGAGCAACATGTGCCACTTCCACATCTACTAGCAATGACCTTGAAAAAGATGCTTCACTCCTTGGGCCTTCCATTCTTCACTTGTAAAATGACAGAAGCACACTTGGGATCCCGTCAGTGTTCCATGAAGATAACATTCTAACACCATTTTGTGAAGCTTCCTTTGGCCCAGCCCCCTTTTCTTTGGTCTTATTACAGTTGGTATCCAACACATAAAACTCATTTTGGGTCAAATATACCTATGATGTAGATGTATGAACTTGGTATCTGGGGCCAGAGAAATGGTTCACCTGTTAAGAGCACTGGCTGTTCCTGCAGAGAATGTAGGTTCAATTCCCAGCACCCACACGGTGGCTAACAACCATCCATAATGCCAGTTGCAGGGGAATTTGATATCCTCTTCTGGCCTCCACAAGCACTGTATGACACAGGTGCACTTACAAACATGCAGGTATAACACTCATATATACATAAACTAAAAATAAATAAAATATAAAAAATTTCTGGTCTCTGCCAATTATATGAAACAATAGAATTCACTCTAGAAATAAGTATCGAATCAAAACAAACTGAATTCACATTGGCCTCTATAAATTATATTTGCTTAATCAAGAGACCAAATACCTATTAAAACTGCAAATGGGTTTTTATAAATTTTAAACTATTTTCAAAACTTTGAACAAGTTGTTTCTTGAAGACAGTGGTGATATTTTCCCCATGGTCTCAGAGTCCTTTCCCCTCTGTCACCGCTACTGACCAACACACCTGACTGAAGTTAGCTCTGAAAGATACTCCATGACCAACAATTACACAACAGGTTTTAATCTGGTTCCATTAGATTTGTAATGAGGGAAGCATGAATCATTCATCTAATGAAATTTTCATGCATAAGCAGAAAAGCATTCCATCACAAATTACTAACCCACTGAATATGTTTCTTCTAGGACACAGTCCCGCAGTCTCAATTATCCCATTCCCCTCCTCTCTATGAATGAGCACATCAATTGAAACTCTCAAGCTAAATCAATGCTAACAACTGTTTGTTATTTTTTTTCTTATGTTTTCCTTTGACTTGTTTATGCAAGCTTCAAACTAAGCAGGCAGTAAAATTGCTTGCTGCTAAAATGACTATTGGTACACATTTTATCTTCTTCATTAGTGGTTATCAAGATGAGGTCTCCTGGGGTCCTTGCTGACTGGGCTCTCAGGATAGTGACGCTAATAACATAACAATGTCAATGTTTCTGTGTCTGGCAAGCATTAATAATCAGAGTCCCCTGAGAGCTCCTCAGAATCAGCAGCCTTAATGGGATTTTGTGGTTACAAACATAAGTAGGCTACGCAGGGGGTACGCAATGTCTCTCCGGTCTGCTCAGACAAGGTGGCCCCAAAGAACATTGGAAAATATGGCTTTTACACTTCCCTAGTCAATAACAAAGAATTCCACATGAGAACTGGGAAATGTTGTTTTCTATGTATGAATAGAGCAGCCAACTGTCTCTTAACTAATTCTACATACATATGGCCTATTTCATAGCACCTTAAATGTAGTTCTATAGATTGTGTCTATTCAGGTAAATATACCAAATTCTAGGTATATTTCTATTTTAATTCCACAATGCCTATCCATTGCCTCTTCACTCTCTTCCAATTCTTCCAGTTTCTTATTAAAAGTCACAGAATCTTGCTGAAGAACAGCAACTACATGTACAGTCCTCTGTTAACATGGTTCTGCTCATATTCAACTAGGACTTATGACCATCACCCATAAGGAGAAGAGTCCCCACATGACAAGAAAAGGGCATTTCCTGCCGGCCTCCATTCTGAACACAATCCCACATGGAATATATTTTGCCTTGGTTCAGAGTTCTTGGGGAAATTCTACATGGGATTCTTGCCCTAAAATGTTCCTAAGACCAATACCAGTTGGGAATTTAACTACAAACTACAGGAAAAAATAAAGATACACAAATAGTGTGAAGTTTCTCTGACTAGAACAATGCGTGAATCACAGCTGTACTGAGCATTACTTTTCAGGGGACAAAAGGATGGCGGGGAGACTTGGGAACATCAAAAAAGACTAACAACAAGTATTGTCTGCTGGTAAGATTCATTCCAGAGAGCGTATAAATCACAACTCACTGCTTTTCTCCAGCTGACTGGATGTTTTATTTTTATCTGGGAAAAAAAACTTATTGAAGAGTTCAAATCCAGTTAACTAGTCCTATTCTACATTTGCCACAGTTGTGTGTATCCATAGGGTTTCTTTTATCATAAAAAAAATGGTTGAGGAATTAAACAAACAAAAAAACCACAAGTAGTCTTTAGAAACCCTAAAGGGGTGTGGGAAACTTTCTAATAAAAAGTTAAGGTAAGGGCTGGTGAGATGGCTCAGCAGGTAAAAGTACCTACTGCCAAGCCTGACAAGCTGAGTTTGATCCCTGAAACCCACAGGGCAGAAGGAGAATACCAACTCCCACAAGTTGTCCTCTGACCAACACATGTATGCTATGGCATGCATGTGCCTTCTCACATACATGTGCATACATCATTCACACATGTACACACACATACACAAATAAATGAATAAAAATAATGAAAAATTTTTAAACATCAAGGGGCTAATACTTTAAAAGTGACTTCTCCCACAGTTCTCCTACCAATGCTCTGCACATTCATGGAATCACAGCTATAAATTGATATCTATCAATGCTTTCCTAGGGAGAAACAAATACAACAGATTTAAGCAGACAAGAATATTCTCCGCCGTTTACATTAATTGGTCCTAAGTACTCAGAGCTATTTAGAGGATCCAGAGTAGAGAAACTTTAAGAAAATAAGATTCAAAATGGTTTTGGAATTCCTAACTTCATACTCTTCAAACAATACCTGTCATCTTGTCATTAAATCTCAATCATCAAACCTGGAATAACAGGCTTACCATTATGAGAGCTTTTATGAAGAAGGCATTTGCTCAAGTGGGTTTTAGGGGAATGTAAATATTTTAATAGAAATGTATAACTATAGACGTGCCCTTTTTACTTTAACTTGCCATGCTAAGTAAGTGATGAGATTTTTAAACCTGTTACTTCAATTGCTCATTCAAAATGGATCACTCAAACAGCTAGGGAGGCACGTGGAGTCCCAGACGCCCACTTTGAAGCAGGCGTGGTGATCTCTTCTACGAACTCTATTCTGTTCAAACAATAACCCCTTTTCCTTGCCACCCATGCAGAAATTATTTTTTTAAGTTTTAAGTCGTATGTCTCTTTAAAATATAAATGAGCATTACTGTGTGGCTTTTTTTAAAAAGCACAAAACTCCAATATTCTGTGATAAATGCAACTAACACTGCTATGGTCTCCACTAGACAGGATGCAATTTAGAGAGAGATTTCTCTGGAAGATGTCACAGAAAAAACAACAGCTGCTAATTGTACTGCTCTTTAACATGTTATATCTATGATAAATATTCTTATCTATAATTAAAATACGGTTATCTTGACAACAAAACGCACTCAAAGCTCCCCAGAAAGTAGGTGAGATCATGTCACCCTCCCCAGCAAAATGATGTGTGATAAAGGGTTCCTCTAGCGCAGCTTGAGGGTTCCCACTTGCAGGACTGAAGAACTTCAATCAACCAAGCAACAAGCATTACTATGTATGTATGTGTACACAATCAAGGCTTACTAAGCCTGTCTAGAACTCTCCATCAAAAAACTCCCTACTATGACCATTTCAAACAGAGAAATGCTCTAGAATCTCTGCTAAAAATAAGACAGAATTATGGATGTCCAATACATGCACCCATATGTTACACAGTTGCTGATCAAGTGGAAACCAACGAAGGAAATCTGGAGCTTTTGAAACGTGATGTGCGTTTAGGAGATTTTCATAATGATGTGTTAAACATTTCCACAGTAATTCCTACTTATAAAGAGCCTCAGGTTTGCCTTTATTAATATCCCGCATCACAGAGGAAGCTCAAATGCCACAAGAAGAATCTGTTTCTAAGGTAACTCACCATGCATGCTTATGTAAATAACTCGGAAGCAGAGCCACTCATGTTTCCACTGTGTGCCCAGGGCTTCAATTTCTCCCAACCTCCAACCTACTGATTCCATCTCCGAATTTGGCGGACTAGATAACAAGCTCATATATGGGATGATATTCTTGAACCGGAGACTGTAACCTGGTTTCTGAGTCACAAAAAAAAGGGGGGGATTGTAAAGGACAGAGATTTTAGGGGAACATCACCTCTCCAGCAAAAGGAAAAAAATGAGAAAAGAGTATATAATTTAGAAATGAATCATCTTTCTTAATAAAAGTTAAAGCAGGATGATGGGCACATGGGCTCATCATACCACTCTCCCTTTCTTACATGTTTGAACATTTCCATACTAAATTTTTTTAATGAAGACCTTTTCCCAACCCCTGTCATAATGTGCTGAAGGAAGTAAGAGCAGACACAAATGGAAGGTGCATTCCTGTGAGGGCTAACTGTATATGGCGAGGTAACTGGGCCACAGTGCTAAAATATTGGCCAAAGCTCATGCTGGATGTTTCTGTAAGGGTAGTCTTTGTGTATGACACTGATATTTAAGCTGGTGAACTTTGTATAAAGCAAATTGTCCTTTGATATGGACAGGACACATTTGAACACTTGAAGGCTTTAATTGAACAAAGAGTTTAGCAAAAGGAACTCTGCCAAAAGATAGCCTTCAGACAGGAACTGCAATATTGATTCTTCCCTTGATCTCCAGTCTAGGAGCCCACCCTGCAGACCTTGAACTTGCGAGGTTTCATAACTACATTAGCTAATTCCTTTATGAATCAATCAAATTTCTCCTCTTCCTATCACTTTGTTGCCCTTCCTTATACACACACACACGCACACACATGCACACACACACACACTACAGCCCACTCTAGACTGTTTATTCTCTCCAGCAATGAGAAAGGCATTTTCAGTCATATATAAGGTAATCTTCCTGTCTTATCAGTAGTCTTTATTTTGTGCACTTATCCCAGTTATGATCATCTTCACTTCATTTATTTGCTTCCCTAGTCTCAGTTTTATTTTTACCTGTCTTCACAAAAGAATGCCATTTCCAAGAGTCTGAAGACTATGACTCTCTTCTTCAACATTTTACTTCGGGCACTTAGCACAGTGTGCAGCATGACAGAGTCCTGATAAATACTGATGAGTGGATAAATGAATATTCTCAAAGCAGCAACCCTCAACCTACTTCTCTGGAATCTTCACCCACCAAACAGACAGGTTCAGTTAGCCACACCATGATGGACCCATCTGAGCTATTTAAAGCTCATGGAATTTTCCGAAAATAGTAGTAAAAGATCAAAATCAATTCTTAACAATGTGTTTCTCAATCAAGTCACCAAAACCATCACTAGTCATCATAATGAAAAACAAGCTTCGGTGTATCTTTTGAAGTTTCACAATTCTCAATTTTCTTCATGGATCTTATGAAATTTCCAGGCCAGAGAAAAAGCATTTCATAGATGGATAGGGCTTCTATGCAAACTACGGTATTAAAATGATCGGAGAAAATATTTTGTAGCTTAGATAGCTAATGAATTGCATCTTCTTTTGCATATGCCCTGTGGGGGAAAAATGGCACAGGAAGTGTGAAGCGGGTATTTCAGGCATCCCACCTACTTTAGAACAGAGAAGTAAAAAACTAAGGGGTTAGGGATACAGAGGAGCCCAAATTTCTAAAGATTATCCAATCCATAACAAAAACAAATCACTGCACAATCCTGAATTTTGTAGATTCTAAAGAAATTTAAAAGTACTTCAATAGTATGTACAATTTTTAATCATTTTCTTAAAAGAAAAGGAGAAGAGGAATACTAGGACTCTAAAGGTTATAATATATTTGATTCATTTAACACTCATCTAAGGAGTACATCTCATTGCAGATGAAAATGTAGATGCTGGTTACACAAAATACAACGGTCAGGAAGGCAACCAGAAACCTCCCAGTGAGGTCCTTATGAATCATAGCGCTCTGCTCTTACATTATCTTAAATATCACTTTCTCCAACTATATTAATTTATCAACTATACTAAATCTGAAGCATGGAGGAACTTGGTGATAGTTATTTAAGTCCATAAGATGGGGATGCAGCTGCATGTCCCTCCATCCCAAAGAGCCAAAAGATAAAGAATAAAACTATGCATACACTCTGGCCACCACACAATATAGCTACATTTTTTTGGTTCTTTATTTTGTGTGTGTGACAAAATCTTGCAGTGAATCTCAGGCAGGCCTCAAATTCCTGACCTTCCTACTTCAGTCATCCAAGTACTAGAGCTATGGGTTCAGACTGCTGCACCCCAAGAATACATTAAGTATTTTTATTTTCATATATGTTTCATATACTGATTCAAACCATTCTATAAAATTTTTCTTTGTCTTTTCTTATTTGAACACAAAATAAAAACATAGTGCTGTTAAAACCATTAAGACAACACTAGGAGACACAAAATTGAGTTAGTCAGACTCTTCTGTTTTGGCCAAGTTCACTAAAAACTTGAATCTTGAATGGCATAAATAATGGCCTATAAATTGACAGCCTTGAAGACTCAAAAAGTAGATAGCTTTTCTACATAACTTATTGTTTAAACCCATGAACCCATGTGAGCACAAGAAGTCATGCTATGTACAGGGTGTTGGTAGGGAGTGCTGGTATTCACACCCTTCCCCAACTGACTTGAAAGGAAAAGTTAGTGATGGGCCTGCTTCCTTTCAACAGAGTACCAAGCCACTGTCAATGCCCATTCTGATTTAATTAAGTTGCAGCAGGTAATAGATCTGTTTGTTTGTTTCATTTTATAGGATTGATATTAAGTGTAGCTCAACTTGACCTAGAGTTGAAATGTCTCTGATACCTAATTATAGGCTGTATCATAAATATCTGGCAACATTTTGTTATAACTCTTTCTGAAAACCTTCCTAACATGTTTGGGTAGTATGGGCTATAGCTACTGGATGGCAGTCTGAAGATAATCAAATGTCCAATTCTTTATCAGTTCTCCTAATTCTGGTGATTAGAAAACATTCCTACAGTGGGATGACTGGCGGCTCTCCAAAAGTCATGGCCACGCCCACATCCCTGGATCCTAGACATGTTACTTGATTTGGAAAAAGTGTATCTGCTGACCTAATTAATGATCGCAGCTGAGAAATCTTCCTGAATTATCAGGTTTAAATCCAATGACAACTGACAAACTGAGGACAGAAACACAGCGGAGATATTGTAAAGACAGAAGGAAAGACTGGAGTGGCATATGCACAAGTCAATGAATGCCAAGGACGATGGGCAGCCATCAGTCACGGAGAGGGGCATGGATTCCTCCCTGGACCTCAGGAATCAGTGTGGCCCTGCGAGCATTCCGACTTCAGACCAAGTATCCAGAACTGTATGAGAATGAATACATCGAGCCCCTCAGGGTGTGATAATGCAATAGCGGGATCACATCCACCACACCTGTCCAGTTTTCATCACCCGAGTTCTTCACTGTAAAATCATGAAGTAGTGGACTGAGTGGGAAAGAGTAAGGCAGCAAAAAAAAGCACAAATTAAGGGTCTTGTCCCGGGGGTTGGGCAAACTTGAGCCTGGGTTTTGACAATTAATAGCTTGGGAGGGGGATGTATCTAAGTAAGCCACAGCTTCCTTCTCTATAGAGATGATAATAGACCCTGCTTATGAACTGCTTCATGGGAAATAGATAATCGAACATACTCTAACCTAAATATACAAATGTAATAAAAATATTTAGCAAAGAGCAGCCACTATAGCCAAGAAGAAGGAATTGCTGGGATAGCCAAGAGCGCTCTGCTAGACCAAAGGGTAACCTCTCAGTTACAGGCAAGTGGGGGGGGTCTCGAAGGGATCACTCAGCTGGGACCTTCTAGAAACTAGCAGTGAGAAACTGTTACTTTGAACAACTTCATTTCTGAGCACCAGCTGTATAGCAGCTTGCTTGAATGTTCAAAATCTGCCTCTGTATTTGATCTTAAATAAAGTGCCCTCATCTTTCTCTAATGCACCTTTCCCATGTTCTGAGTAACCGAACTTTCAACTTTCCCACTCGATTCGATGGAGTCAATTGCATTATGGATAAATACTCAGGACTTTGTATTCCAACCCCTGCCCTACATCTCCTTAAACCAGGGAGCATCCGACCACAGATAAGTAAGCTTATTAAGTGCCATACACTGTTCCTTCCTGACAGCTCGTGCTGACCAGAGAAATCAGCTTCTGTTCTGTTTTGGTTGTTGTTCATTTGGGGTTTGTTTGTTTTTTAAGATAGGGTGTCCCTGTAGCCTCAGCTGGCCTGGAACTCTCTATGTAGACCAGACTGGTCTTGAACACACAGAGATCCTCCTGAGAGTTAGAATGAAAGGCACGCACCACCTCTGCCGACTACTTTTTTTTTAATTTCTAATTTGTTTTTTATTTTATGTGTATGAGTATCATGCCTGCACGTGTGTAAGTGCACTAGTATTGTATGATGCCAGAAAATTCAGAAGAAGGTGTCAGATCCTCTGGAACTGGAGTTATAGATAGTTGTTAGCCACCATGTGGGTGCTGAGAACTGAAGCCAGGTCCTAAGAGCAGCCAGTACTCTTAAGTGCTGAGCCATCTCTCCAGCCCCTCAGCCTCTGTTCTTACAGCATTGCTTTGGAAATATCCATGTGCCTCTGGATAGTCATTTAAGCAGCACAAATGACATAACTGATGACCCAGGGCAAAAAGAAAATGCAAAGCCCTTGAATTCATTAAGAATTCTGAGACAATAGTTTAGCTCATAGAGTACTTGCCTAATGTACAAAGGCCTATGTTAAATCTCAGCAATCTAGAGGTAGACACAGGAGGATCAGAAGTTCAAGGTTATCATCAACTACATAGAAAATCTGAGGCCATCCTGGGCTATATGAGACCCTGTTTTTTCAAAAGCAAATGATTCCAAAATAACAATGGAGCCTTAGACAAGTACAGCACCCTATGACTGTAGGGCTTAAGCCTGGTTCAGGCTGCAGGCTTGGGAAGCTACTCTGACTCCAGGACTTTGGAAGTTTCACTGCCTAGCCTCCAACACAGGCCCAGCTTATGCCAAGGTATGTCACAACTCTCTGGCAGGAAGATTATCTCATTCACCACTACTGTCTCTGCACAGTATAGGGTCATACAAAAACTTCTAAAACACCTATTTTTATAAACTACACTCACCCAAGAAATTGACAAGAAAGTCTTGAGTTTTCTCTTTCCAATCCCGTCCTTGCTACCTTTCACCCCACTGCAGTCCTGGGGGCCTGTGAGGGAATCTGGCACATTTCCAAATGGGAAGTAGACAGAGCTCTGCCTTCTCACTCTTTTAGCCATGGTAGATACTGATCTCTCTCCTCCAGGTGCTCCAAAGAGATTGCACATCTGCCCCCCTCTCAGGAATAAGCCTGGAGAAATGTCTCAGGCCCTAGAGATCTCTTTCCCTATCATCTTTCCAAGCCAGGGAGTCTTCTTCCCTTCCTGCCTTGGAGGGACTGCCTCATATCACATCCTGTGATATCATATCACTGCTCTTCTTAACATGAAGCTCCTTGCTCCAAAGTCTACATGTGAGTCTTTGATATGGAAAGAAGTCTTTTGGGGAGCCAGGCATTGTTGTATGCTCCTGAAACAGCACTTGGAAGACAGAGACCAGAGAACCAGAAGTTCAGATCAACTTTAGTAGGTCAGCAAGATAGTGCAGCAGGTAAAGATGTTTGCTTCCAAGTCTGAGTTCAATCCATATGACCTACATGATGGAAGCAGAGAACTAACTCCTACACGTTGTCCTCTGGCTTCTGCACTTATACTGTGTCATGCCCACACGCACGCACGTGCAGATACACACACACACACACACACACACACACATACACACCAAATTATAAATCAATGTAAAACTTAAAAATTTAAGAGATAATCCTTGGCTATACAGCAAGCTTGAGACCAGCTTTGACAGATACAAAACAAAATCCATTCATTCTTTCTCTTTCTATAATTGTCTCTCTAAATCTGTTTGTATCTATCTCTTGCTCTGTCTCCCTCTCTTTAAAAACTGTCACTGTGGGGTTTTTATTTTTAACCAATCTTCCATCTCAAAGTTGAAGAAAGCCCTCTTTGATGCACATGATATGCCACCAAAGCCATCCATACCAGTGAGCAATAAAGCACCTTAAACAAAGAAACGAGTCAATACATGTGGACAACTAAGCAGGTCCACAGCAATAGTAAGTGTTAAAAAAATGTTAACTGACATTTGCCACGGGCGCTAACTGTGTTACTAAGAAGACACTCTCTCACCTCATTTTCCCCTTACTAATTCAAGATACAATGATATGTGTAAATCTTTGAGCTATGGAAAAATACACAGCCTAAAGGAAGATAAGGTATTTGTCAGTGAAATTGTTTTTGCACAGTGGAAGCAGAAAAAAAAAATTGCTATTCCTTCATGGCATCACCAAGTGATTTTATATTTCAAACTCTTCCACTGATTATAATGATTAATGATGTTATGAACACTCAAGCCATTTTTAAATCCTCACAGCTGTCAACTTCATACAGTTCAGTCTAAGAGTAGGACAGCCTAGTCGATTTTTAATCTCTCCTAGGAGGTCTCTTCCATTGATGGAGCTACAGATGTTGCTAGAGAAACCTATGAGCCAAACAGGATCACAGAGTGAGAGGTGGGAGAAACTAGTACAAACTCATCTATCTGCAAATGAGGTCTTAAGGCCCAGAGAGGTGTGGGTTTCCCAAAACACCACAGCCAAGTAATGGCAAAATAAGCTCTGAGTGTCTACACCATGGTCCACTTCACTGCATGAGGCTGCCTGTCTTCCTGCCTTCATTCCTTCCTTCCCTCCTTCCTTAACACTTGTCAAAATATGTTAAGAGCATCCCAATTTCTCCAAAAAATTAGTGCATTGAAGGTGACGATTAAGGAAAATATCAAAGGTTAGGTAAAATGTGAAATAGAAGCATGTTTTCTCAGGACTTCTGATCGATGATTATGAAGCCTTTCAGAGAAGAGACATCAAATGCAGGCGTTTGCTTCTTGAACATTATCTCTTGAAGAGTCTTTTTAAAACTCCCTTCCTAAGATCCCAGTCTGAATTTGAGACATATTTTTCAGTGGTGTGTGTGTGTGTGTGGTGTGTGTGTGTGTGTGTATGTGTGTGCTTTCTTATTATTGTTTCAACATGATCTTCAAACCTCAACTTATTTGCAATTATAATTTATAATTGTCTCTAAAACACTCAAATAACATGTTAAACAAGTCAAAAAGGAAAAAAAAATTAAAGTTCTAATCTTAGACCTTTGTAGTCATTTTGTTTGCAAAGAAGAAAACCTCATCAGCTTTAATCTTCCAGCTTAAGTAAAGAATGTAATGTATTAATGTGTGGCGTCAATCCTCCAAGGCTCACCTGTTTGCTAGACAGCTACAGTTAAAGTTCTACCAGGACCTTCCCTGTAGAAACTGAGCTGGTGGCTTTACAAAATAAATCATTTATTCTAAGTCAACCTGCCAGGATCTGCTGATAATCCCAATATGAAGGTGAAGACACTGAAGTTCAGAACGTTCCCGAATTCACCAAGGTCACATCAACATGGGTCAGCTATGAAGGACGGCAGAGTCACACTGAAGCTTCCTCCACACGACACCACGACCAAGCAGAAGTCTTCTCTCTTACCTGCACCCAGATGGAACAGTAGTAGCTACAGGATTCATAAGTTCCTGACTTTCATATGACAAACTCTGTAAAATATCCCATTCTATTTTCTGCGGACGAAAGTAGAGTTCAAAAAAGGAATGAAACAGCTGTGGAGCTGCGCAACTGCTAGATCTGCAGTGTGCACCCTTCTCTGTTACTGACTCCAAAGCAATTTTAAAGAATGCTTTATGTGACTTTGATACTCTTTCCCTCCCAAACAGGGGCCTAATCCTTCATCCCTTGGATATGGGCTACGGTCAGTGAATAAACAGAATGGTAGTGACAGTGTGTGACTTTAAAGATGAGATTTTAAAAGGAATTGTGGATCCTTCCTTGCTCTGTGTGGATCTCCTACAGAGAAGCCAGTTGCCATGTCATGAAAAATTCAAGGAGCTCCTGAGGTTTCCACAAAGATAGGAGTTGGGGCTCTCTGCCATTCTGGAAGTGACATAACCCACTGACTTGCTACCTGCCGCCTCATGAGAGACCCTGATCTAGAACACCCAACTAAGCCACTACTAAACTCCAAAATCAGTGAATTAAATATATGTGCTACTAATTTGTAAAGTAATCTGTCACAAAGCAAAGTACAATTGGCATGCTTTAGTTCCTAGATTATACCTCTTTTATAGTAAGGGAAAAAAGCTCAACTATCCATGATTACAAAAGCTGCCAGATCAATGAAGCAAATATTCTGTTTAGGCCAGGCTCACTTAGAACACAGCAGGTAGGGAGGAGCTAACGAGTATTTTCCCCTTGGCCCTAGTCAAACACACACACACACACACACACACACACACACACACACACACACACACACATGAGAAACACAGTGTTGTTCCTTGACCAGCTCCAAAACAGCCCGCACCAACTGTATGAGTGGAGGGTGAGAATAAAGATAAGAAACAGCAAAGCTGTTGCCTGTAGCAGAAAAAGAATTGCCTTTCTGTGTCCAACTTCCCTGTGGTGACAGCCTGAACTCTGTGATAATGTCCCCAACACTAAGTTCTGTCTTCAGCAACTCAAAGAATCTGTCCTTCCAGAGCTAGAAGTCCTTTCTTCATGTGGGTTTTCCTTCTGGAAAGCGTATTATTGTGCTATAAGGCAGGAATGACCCTTGAACCTACATATCTCAAAACCAGCTAAGCAGCAACCTGTCAGCACTACTCCAACATCATGAGGATAAAGCACCTCCAGGTTCTTGTCAGTCAACATACCCTTTTGTTTTCCCTCAAGATTGCTAAGAGGGAGGAAAACTCAACATAAATATCCAAGACTAGAGCGGATGGGAAGTGGAGGTCAGCCTTTCCTCGTCAGTTCTAAAGATGGCGCTACTTTGGCAAAGATAATGCATGCTTTGTCAATGACATTCTTCATGTTTCCATCACTGTCAATTCTGGCAGGGCCCACCTTAGAAACAGAGCCACTTTTTCCCCCTACTCAAAAGACAGAGAGTTGCTGAGCTCAGGAGAACATGAAGCATAGTGCTTACCCAGCCCCTTGTGGCTGCCAGTCTTGTCTCTGGAGTGCTTTCTCTTCCCTCGTTGCTCCAGGTATGGAAGGCCTCCTATGGTTTCAAAGCACAGTTTCTTGTTGATGAAGAGAAGGAGAACAGCCAGAAGGACAACAAAGACCCCAACGGCAGACAAGAAGCCAATGGCTTCAGGAGTAACTGACAAGAAAACACAAGGGGAAAAATATCACCATTACAGTGACCCGACTTTTAGTTCCACAAACAACCAAATTGGTTCACTTTTATTCATGAGAATGACAAATACTCTGCAAGTCCTGTCCAAAACTGTGCTAAAGGGAGAGGAAAGGAACTGTGGCCTGAAACACCTTGCTAGGCAGGTTTCTCGGGTGACAGATGTCTTTGCTTGTGTGGTTTCTTCTACCTGGAACTCAACTGTCTTTTTCGTGCTACCGGTCTAGCAGTCAACCTCAAAACCACAAATATGGGGAGAGATACAGCAAATGGGCTTGGACTACGAAGGGCTGACTAGTGTTAAAAACCCAACTCCCTGAAGCTTACAAATGAAGCAACTTGAGGCAATTTTTCAAGATACTTCTATCAATAGTAGGAACTGGAGGAAAAGACATTTCCTATATAGTGCTTGCAAGCCCAGCTATGCAATCTGACGGTTTCTGCTGACAGCAATAAGAAAACGAAGGCTTTCGGCTACTAATATTTAGAATTTTGAGATATGAAATCCTATTTTTCCCTCCCCTCTGTATCTTTATCAAGAAAAATAAATGAGCTTTAAGTGACCCTAGTTAAACATTACCCTAAATACTTTAAACAGTTACTTCTATTTACTTACTGAGTTCCACTATGAGTCCATGTGACAGGAAGACTAGAGCCAGCTCAGAAAAGACTCTCATACATGACATTTGAGCCAAGATAACATTTAGTAAAGAAATCCAGAGATTAATACAAATCTCAAGAAAAGTGATTCATGGAAATAAAGTATATGTGAAACTTGGGAAAATGAAATTTTAAACCTTAAACAGATTTACTATCTAATCTAAGAATATGAAGTCTAAAAGTATGAAGGTAGAGTATTCACTTCACCTTGTTGTCCAATAAAAAGAAAAAAAAAAAGATGCATCAGTCTAGCCCCAGTCCCTTAGAAGGATAACCAATAAAACAAATGGTCTAGCAGTAAGCAAATATAAAAATAAATTTTAAAGAATAGGCAAGAGAATAGTTTTATATGCCATAAAATGACAGTATCTGAAGGCTGAGGTATGACTCAGTGGCTAGGAGCGCTTACTGTATAAGCATGAGGATCTTAGTTCAAATCCCCTGCACATAACTAAAATCAGGGGTTGCCATGCACACTTCTGTAACCCCAGCATTGTGGGGAGTATAGACAGGAGGATCATTCTTGATCCTGTGAGCAAGGAACCCTATCTCAAAAAAATAAGATGGAGAGTGATGGAGCAGGACACCCAAGGTCCTCTTTGGCTCCTTTCACACATACACACATACACACATACATACACCACACATATACACTCAAATTTAAAAATACATATCTGCTACCCATATGTTCCATTACAAAAAGAATGCTCATCATGGTTATGTCCTCCTCTCTCAAAGGCAGCCAATGGCAGCAGTAGCTCCAGGGATGGGTTTGACAGTCCCAGTGCCAGAGCAAAAATGGTACTTTACTTCTGATTATCTGTGTGGCCTTGGGCAAACTAATTAACTTCTCTGTGCTTCCATTTCCTAAACTATAAAAGGAGAAAATAAACACGGCTATAATAAAGATTAAATGAGACAGCACATGCAATATGATCTGTGTGGTACTTCACATACAGAACGTCCTCTGTCGGGAGTCACCATCTTCCTCAATGTCATTTTCATAATCATCTCTTCAGGGCTACCAAACCATCTATGAGTGGCCATATATGATATGGTACAGAGAGTCCATTCTGGGTTAGTCCGTGCTCTAGTCACCCTCCTCCCCTCTTTAGCTTTTGGCCTCCACTACTGTGCTTTCAACTACTGTCCCCTTGTAGATACACATTTTGTAGTCACATTTTCTTTTTCTTTTAGTCATAGTCTCATGCTGAGGCTGGCTTTAAACTCACTCTGTAGGCAAAGGTGATCTTGAACTTCTGATCCTCCTGCCACTACCTCCTGAGTGCTGGAATTTCAGATATGTAGCAGCACACACAGGTGTATGTGGACTGGGTATCCATCTCAGAGCCTTCTTTGAAATCACCATTCTCTGCCACGATCCCAGAACAGCCAGTCTCCTTCAATGTACCTTCTACACTCATCTCTACTTTCTTACCTCCAGATTCCTACTGTTATCCCTGTCCCCAGCCTAAACCCCTCAAATCTATTCTGCACCCAGTAGTCGAAATGGATCATACATCTTGAATGTAGTCATGTCTTGTTCAACTGTTCTCCTGCAATCTTCTCTGTCCCCAAGAATGTATGTATACTCTGCGCCTTATTTGGAATTTGAGAATGTAATTAGGTTAAGAATCTTAGTCTAGGGAGTGGGCCCTAAATTCAATGAGTGTCACTGTGAGGATAAGTCAGAGAGATGGAAGCCATCTGAAGACAGGGACAGAAACTGGAATTATAAAACTCTACGGGATGTCAAAGGTTTCCAGTCCTTACTCAGAGATAGGCAGAGAAGATTCTCACTCAGAGCCTCTAGAAGAACCAGCCCTTCCACTACCTTGATTTTGAACTTCTAGCTTCCAAAACTATGAATAAATGTCTGCCATCTTACATCACCAAGTTTTTAGTAACTGGTTATAGTTATCCTCAGAAACAGATGCACTCGCTAATGGCTTTACAGCTACCCACATGACAAAACCAGAATTCCAAAGCTTGATTTATAAGGCCCTTTCTGACCTAGCTACTGACTCCAGCCTGTATGAGTCATCATTGCCCAAGATCAAGCTCTTTGTCACTATTGTGTCTATTTCTGGTCCTCAGACAGAGTTCACCTTCAAATTTTTGTACTGACAATGTGAACTCTCTTAGACAATTTCTCACTTTTCCTCTGGCTAGCTCTGACGAAGCTCCGCCTCTGAAAGCTTGTTTTGCTCCTCTTGATGAGTCTGGAGGTACATTCCTGCCCACTCAACTCTTGACAGCTTTTTCAATACTTTTCAAACATTCAATTTTAAACTTCAAAAGAATAGGGACTGTGTGTGAGTTCTTTATTGTATACTCACAGCTAGCACATGGTAGGCACACAGCAAATATTCACACCCTGGATAAATGGTGAAAGTTCTGTGTTACATGTTGATAAATGCACCTCTCAGTGAAAGCTCCTAGAAAGACAAACCCCAGTTGCATCAGAAAAACTACCACACAGGACATGATTTATGTAAATTAGGCCTTAGGCAAACAAGGGTTCATCTATCATTCATAAGAAGAAACAGCTGTACCTTAGAATGCCATTCACCACAGAAACTATATTTTTATTTTAGAACAAAGGATAACTTTGCATTCTAGAAAAAAAAAAGACTCAAACATAAGATCTTCAAAACACAGAATAGGTTGAATATCACTTTGTTAAGATTTTGTGCATTTCCCTCCCTCATTTCAATCACTTAGCAGATATGAAATTTTAGGCTACTAGCCAAACTTGACTGCTCATGCCTATTAATTCCAGCATTCAGGAGGCTGAGGCAAGAGACTGTGAGTTTTTAAGCCTCGCCTAGGTTATATAGTAAGTTCCAGCCCAACCTAGGATACATAAGACACTGTCTCCTTCCCCTTCTGCTCCCTGAAAATAAAAGTCAGTCATGATTTAACTTTTTCTGGTTTATAGAATTTATCTATCTATATATATTTCTATCTCTTTGGAGATTATAATGAATAATATTTTCATGTTTTCTTTAGTGAATATTTTTATATTTTATACTCATTAATATTAGTTGTGATATACAATTTAAATTATGATAAAAATAACTAAGAAAAAATATTTTTAAAGTCAAATGTTAGCTGTGATGACTGATTAGTAACAACATGATTTCAGCTTTTCAATATTTTAATATTCTACTACATAGTATTCTATATTTCCCTCACTTCTTTAAAAGTAAGTAAAACTTTTTATTGAATAGAACTATTTTATACACTAGAAAAATCAAAGTCATTACTAACATCTTTTAAAGGATTAATTACAAAACTTCTTAAACTCTTCCAAAATTTATAAAGAAAGGGTGCATTTCCAAGCTCCTTTTATGAAACCAGCATTGCCTAATACCCAACAGGCACCACCAGAAAAGAAAACTATAGGCCAATTTCCTAATGAACAAAGAAATTGTCAAAATACTAACAGGCTGAATTGAACAGCATACTAATAGGCTTTTACAAGCTGCAGTGTAGCTGAGCCCCAGAGTGCTTGCCTCACATACATTAAGGGAGAGGGAAATTCATTTAGGGGATGGAGGGATGGCTCAGTGGTTAAGAGCCCTTATTGCTCTTGTAGAAGACCTGGGAAGCTCACACCACCTGTTACTCCAGTTCCAAGGGGCCCAGTGCCCTCTTCTGACATCCAGGGCTCCTGCACACGTGGTGTACATACATACACTCAGTCATACACACACATGCATTAAAAATAAATAAGTCTTTTAAAATACAGACCTTATGTTAAAATCAAGTGGGATTTATTCCTACGATGTAAGGATGGCTTTAACAGACCCAAATCAATTAATGAGACAGACTATATTTAAAGAATAAAGAATGAAAACATCTAATCATATTAAACAGTTGTAAAAAAATATTTCACAAAAATAATAGTTTTATAATGTAAACCCTGGTCAAATCAGGTATAAAAGTACCTTAATATAATAAATTCTATATTTGAAAATCTGCAACCAATACCATTTTAGCAATGAAACACTGATAACTTTCTAAGATCAGGAGGGTCTGGAAGAGCAGTAACTGGCGCCAGGTCCTAACTTTGATTTTGTCCACTTGCCAGTTCCTCTTCGGGCTGGTCTTCCTTCCATGTCTGGCTTTTGGCAACAGATATTCAATCCAGGACACAGGACCCAGGGTTTGCTCAGCATTTGTCAGCTCAGCTGACATGCACCAACCCACTAACCAATGTTCAGTGGTAAACTGAGGCTTCCTGACCACAACGAGCCTGGATCAGAGCAGATTCACCGTCCCCTCTCCCACCAAGGAATGGCTCCTGTTCCTCGCCGGAGTAAAGGAACTCTATCTTGGAACACCATCCATCTTGCGTCTTTCCTGGCCATTCGTCAAGCACCCCCCATCCAGTGATCCATCTCTTGTCTGTGGCAGAGCCCCCACAGCCACGTCCAAAAGGGAACCGGAAAGTCACCACCGCTGGAGAAGGAGCAAGGAGAGAGCCTGCCCCAGCCTACCACAACTCTGATCACAAAGTCAAACGGCAGGTGCCCAGGTCAAGCCACTGGCCCGAAGCCCCGCCCCTCACCGCCCTGGCCACTCAGCGCCTCCCACCGGGGTCACGCGTCTTGGCGCGTCCACGTGGGTGGGCAGCTTCAGCCAAGGCTTTTTCTGTGGGGATGCACCTTGGTCACCCTGAACGCTGGGTGATCGCGGACCCCAGGCCGCTCTCGGAAGCTCTGGTCGCTCCAGGTGACTCGGCGCTGGCTGAGAGCTCTTGGGGTTTTCTATCTGCTGTCAGAGGCCACAAACCTATCCGAAGTTGCTTTCCCTGTGCTATGCTCTCCTAAGAAACTTTGGGACTACGTCTCCATATACAGTTTCTCCATTAACTCAGATATATTTTACTTAGTTTCATACTTTCACGTAAATTACGGCTTAGGGAAGGGGTAGTTACCTTTTTAATTTACCTTTAGTGCGTGAGCGCCAGTGCACGCATGCGCACACAGGTGCACATTGGGTACCAGTTCCTTCCTGCCCCTCCCTTTTCCGCTTCTAGCTATTCTCTCGGTTTTAATTTTTTTTCTTTACTTTTTAATATTTTATTTTATATGTATAGGTGTTTTGCCTGCGTGCGTGTGAATGCACCAGTGTCGTGCAGAGCTCATGTGGGGTCTAGAAACAGAACCTAGGTCCTCTACAGGAGCAGCTACTGTTCTTAACAGAGAAAGTCAGGAGCTCCATCCCCTGAACCCATACAGGAAGGAGAGAACAGATACATGACACTTAGCCTTTGACCTCTACCTGCATAGGCAACTTTAAAAAGGGGGGGGGAAGGAAAAGGAAGGGGATGGGAAAGAGGAGGAAACCCACAGAGTGGGAGAAAATCTTCACCAGCGACAACACATCTGACAGAGGTTTAACATCCAGAATATATAAAGAACTCAAAAAAAAAAAAACAATGAATCAAGAAAACAAGTGACCCAACTAGAAGATGGGCTAAGGATCTGAGGAGAAAGTTCTCAAAAGAAGAAATAAAAATATCTAAGAAATATCTTTAAAAGTGTTCAACATCGTTAGTAATTAGAGAAATCCATATTAAAACCACTTTAAGATTTGCTAAGATCAAGAGAACAAATGATACCAAATGCTGGAGAGGATGTGGGGAAAGAGAAACGCTCATTCACTGCTGGTGGGATTGTTAAACTTGTGAAACCCCTATGGAAAGCAGTGTGGGGAACTCTTAAAAAAACTAAAAATGAACCTACCATAGTTATACGAGGTTATATCACTCCTTGGCATATACCCAAAGGATTCATCCTATTACAGAGATACTTGTACATCCGTGTTTGTGGCAGCTCTTTTCACAATAACTAAGAGATGGAGGCAACCTACCTGTCCCTCAACAGATGAGTGGATAATGAAAATGTAGTAAATCTATACAATGGAGTTCTACACTCAGCAGTAAAGAAAGACAAAATCATGACATTGCAGGTAAATGGATGGAAGTAGAAACTGTAATGCTAAGTGAGGTAACACAGACTCAGAAAAACAAGCGGCATGTGTTCTCCCTCATTTGTGGAGCCTCGCACCAAACCCTTGTATCTGAGTAGGTATCCTAATGTAACTGAGGAAACCAGGAAATGGAAAGGAACCAGGGAGGTAAAGGGAAAGAAGGAACCTGAGAGGGGAGACTAGTAGGAGACAGGTATTACTAAGGGAGAAATAAATTAAATGGAGGTATTTAAATGCGAGAGCGGAGGGAGGGTTATACAAAGAACTATGGGCATAAAGGGAAAGAAGGAGCTCAAGAGAGGTGGGGCCTTAGGAGACTGGCATCATTGAGGAGGAAATGGGGACACTTTAAATGGGGGAAGGCATGGAGGGAGGGTTAGACAGGGAGACAGAGGAGGGATAAATAATGCTTACCTAGTATAACAAAACAAGAAATCATATTAGCCAACAGCCTAATGACAAATTTCACATACACTATCTCTACATGAACCCATGTACATAGCTCAAGACTACATAACAAGAAACAATGCCAGACAGGAGAGATCTTCCTTTGAGTTGTTGGCCAGGGTCATCCAAGAGACTCCCAAAATCATACAAGTTAATGCCCCAGCCCTTGATTGCCTCCCAGAACTTCAAGATAAGATCCTATTGCTAAAAACAGGGCAGAGACTGGATTTTTGGCAATGGAGCTGAAACTGACTCGGAAGCCGCTTCCCCTGAAAGCTAGCTCTCATATCTCTGGAAAGCACTGTGCAAGCTGCAAAGGGAGAATATCAACCAATGGTCCAATACCAGCTTCATGACCAAGTAACCACCTGAATGACCGGAACAGCATATGACATTAGTGCAGTAGTGGCACTTTTATCTTGAGGTCAATCAATGGCTACCTAATAGAACTTAAAGCCCACCCAATGGGAGGAAACTAAATGTGGTCCTGTAAACATAGCCAAATATACTTGGCTGAAGAGTTCATAGATCTTAGAGAAATCCCCAAGACTGTTACATCCCTAGATTAATGTAACGTCTTACTAAATGCAAAATACGTATCCTTATATTCACAGTCAAGCATCCCATTCAGCACTCACCAAAGAAGCTTTTTTGCACCAGACTGAGACTAATACAGAGTACCACAACTGGTCACACACAGACATTGTCTGTAAATCGCCTAAGCCTAAGCAGCACATCTACAATGCAGCCTGTACACCTAAGATCACGCAACATAGAACAGGGATAAAAAGGACACTAATTAATCTCTCAATTCTCATTAATGAAACTCCTTCATGCAACAGAGCCAGAAACACAAAAGGTCACAAATGGCCAAAGAATGGAGATTAGGTGTCTCCAGAATGTGGGTCCCTGGACAGGACTCTTATATTAAGTTTCACTCACCCAGAACTCAAGGACCATTGTGGAAGAGGAGGAGGAAAGACTGTAAGAGCCAGGGAGAAGGTGCATGAACATAGGGAAATAGAATCCTACAAGCTCCTGGGACCCTGCTCATATGAACCTACAGCAATAGTGTCAGCATGTACAAGACCCATGCAAACTCAAGCAGTCAAAAACCCAGCATGGAACTAGAGAAATGGACAACAGACCCCAATCTTTGCTGAAGAAATATTGGCAGCTGATTACTGTTGGGTGAGGAAAAGCTGATCTTCTTAAAGTGAGGGACTCTGGATAGGCTGACTAGACCTAAGTGCATGAACTTGGAATGTCCATGGACACTAATTTGACACAATAGGCCTTAACACAAATGACAGGGTGTGTAAATTCCAGTAGAGGGAGGACTGTGGAAGGTGCCAGTGAGGAAGTGAGGATAAGGTGATTGAGATGTTCGTTATGAAATACACAAAATTTCTATTGAAAAAAAAAAGACTTCTTGTCACTCTAGGAACAAGACTTTGGATAAAGCAATTTTGCAAAAGAAAAACAAAACATACTTCCCTGAACTAAAAACATACTAAAACATAGAGAGACGGCTCAATGGTTAAGACCATTGGCTGCTCTTGCAAAGGTTGTGGGATGGGTCCCCATCACCCACTTGGCGGCTAACAACCTCTTTAACTCCAGTTCCAGGGGATCCAATGCCTTCTGACCTCCATGGGAATTCCAGAACATGGATGCACTTACATACATGAAGGCCATACACTCATACACATAAACAAGTAAAAATAATAAATAAAATATAAAAAATACTACAAAGCTCAATAATCAAAGTAGTATGGTACTGGTATAAAATCATAAATGAAGATGAAAGAAACAGAATAAAGAACCTAGAAATAACCCCAAAAATATATGGCCAACTGTCTTTGTCAATGGTGTTAAGAATATACAACCAAGAAAGAGTAATTTTCCCATAGCTGGCGCTAGGAAAAATTAGATATTCATCTTGGCAACATTATTAAATGAGTCTGGGTTTTATAGTATATAAATTTTAACTCAAAAAATAAGATTTGAATGCCAAAAAATATCATTTTTAAAAGGATAGAAGAAAATATATGAAAAACTCATGCTAGTATTCTAAGATTTTTCTTAAAAGTAATTATCTTCATGCTTGAACATTTTGCAGTTTTATTATTCAACATGTAAAATTACAAATAGAGTTTAAATGTTATAGTTAGGAGAGCTTTACTCAGTTCAGTGCTCAATTAACATGTAACACATAACATAGAAAGCCAAGTAAGCCAGAGCAGATTTGAGGTTTCATTTGAGTCTAAAAGAAATTAGAAGATTTGGAACAGAAACTTTATAGGTATTTTGCATCATATACATGTATGTATGTATATACATATATACTATATACTTTTATATGTACTATATATAGTATATATATTATAGCAAGGAATAAATATCCCATATATCATCTGCTATAGATGACAAGGACACATATGTCATGAAACTTAAGTGCCATCTGCAGAACAACTCATCTAATTATTCCAGTAATTTCTAAATTGGAAATCAGATGGCTGTGAAGTTCGGTCACATAGTTCATGGTGAAAACTTCCTCAATGTTAACCATATCTCTGGCAAGCCACTGGAAAACTCCATCTGCTGATTTTTAATCAACAGTCCAAGGAAAGGTCTAGACATAAATAAAGAAAAGTCTCTTGTGTCAGTGACTAGATGTTTGTAAATGCCCTTCCACGGTTGTTGAAAGGGTTAAAAACAAAAGAAAATATAACCAGATTAACTGAAACCATCTGACTCACAAGAACTTGAAATAAGAAGAAAGCTAAAGTTAAAGCAACATTGAACAAAATGGTAAGATTAAAACGAGAAGTAACCGAGCAATGACAATAAAAATAAGGTCAGAATCACAAGATCTCAGGTATAAACCTTTTCAGCACGACTCTAGGAAGCACAAAGAAACTCATTAAAAACACAAGGGCTAAGGACATGGCTCAGTGGATAAAGTACGGGTTATTCACACATGAGGACCTGAGTTGATCCCCAATACTCTTGTAAAGCATGGTGGCACACACCTGTAAGCCCAGAGGGGAGGCTGATGGAGAGGGATTACTAGCCAGTCTAGCTAAAATAATGAGCTCCAGGTTCAGGTTCAGAGAGAGACCCTGTCTCAAATAGTAAGTTGGAAAAGAATAGAGAAAGGTAACTGAAGTCAACCTCTGGCCTCCACGTGTACAAACACAGATAGTTTCACCTGCACACACATATGAGAGAGAGAGAACAAGGCAAGTTCAAGATCAACCTAAAGCTCTACACATTTATAAACCCCTCTTATCACTGAATATAAAAGAAAACCCTCTTGTCAGTGAGCCCTCATTCTCATTCATCCCTTTTGAAACTTTTGGAACTTTTTCTACAAGGCTTTCAAGCATGGATATGCAGCAGGATTCTCTGACTTCTGTTATTTTCCAGCGATGTCCATTCTCTCCTCTAGAAATCCACTTACCTAAGCAAAGCCAATGTACAAGGTTGGAGTAGAGACAGACAGCCTAGGTGGCACCATTTTGAAGGACACAAGCCCAGATTCCTTTGGCCCAAAGACAAGGAGAGGATAATAAAAGCTGTATCATTGGCTATCAGAAACTTTTGCAAAAGGAGACATTTTCAAAGGCAACCTCAACAACCATGAAAGCTGAGATGCTGTAGCTAGAAAATTAGCAAAACAATGAAGACAGCAGTTGGTTCCAACATCAGTGTTGGCAGTTTTGAATGTTGTTAGCAGAAGAGGGCTTTACAGAGTCATGAAGAGACAGAAAAAAAAGTGATGTGAGCCAAAGGTTTAGTCCGCAGTACAAGACGGTACTCTGAAGACATGTGGAAGTGTTTGGCAAGACTTGTGTGAGCATTGTTTTCACAGAGAAGATGAAAACCATTTTTGAACCATTTGGTACCTTTAAGCCAGCATATTCCTGGAAACTTGTTTATAGTCAGACTTTCCTAGCAATCAACAAAGAACAAAAGGTTAGAAATAAAAAACACTTAAAATCTGAAGACCAATGTGTCTCTCTAAACATACAGCTATTTCAGTCCTGAATCCAAAATACCCACACAATTAGTTGCTAATACAACCAGCTATAAAGTTAAATAAACCGCTTAAGAATTCTTACAGATTAAGAGCTTTCCCCTTCTCTTTCCTATATAATGCTTCTACAACTAAAAAAAGAACAGTATCTTTGATGTTTGGAAACATATTATGCCATGGTTCTAACTTTAGGACTGACTAATCAAGGATTGCATACTCAATAACCTTCATAGATAATCATTTCCCCAAAACTGTACAGGACCATGAAGTACTTCATATATATATGCAAATATACACACACATGCATACACAGTTAAAGTGGGGAAAATGGATAACTCCACTTAAATTTTCCTCTGGGTAATAGTTACCAAGGATATGTTAACTACATGTTCAAGCAAATTCTTTAGAAGTAAAAAATAGACCTTTCAAAAAATAGGAGAAGGAGTGGCTTAATGAAACCTAAGTGAGACTTTAACATGTCCCAAAATAAAACATAGCAACATATGGAGTCACTAGCAACCAATCATCTCTCAAAACACTTGAGAATACAGCATTTGGGGGAATGCATGGGTGCTAGCTTTAATATAGTAATTTATGTGTTGAAATGTGTCCATCTTCTTCTGAAAATTAAGTAGCCTAACCTATCTGATTTACATGTTCAAATATAAATTCTCACTTAGCTTACACACACACACACACACACACTACTGGAAGCCAAGAATTATCAGCAAGGTTGATCTCTTTTCCCTTAATACTCAAAGATATCAGTTTAGAAGTAGCACTTGAAAATGACAGAAAAGCAACAATGAATCCCATACAAGGAAACTCTGAGGCCTTGAGGTTCCTCCCTTGTCTGAATTCCCCAGATGCTGCAGTGATCTCTACTCTCCCTTGACATCCTTGTCTTCCCACAAGAAAAAAAAAAAAAAAAAAAGAACCAAAAGACATTAGGTGATTCTGCCAGTTTTTAAAGCCACAATTAACATTTTTGAACTGTCAGAATTGATACTGTGCTTATGTAGCTGAATTTAATTGAGCGATATATGGGCCTTACACAATTCAGCCTTTGCAAAGAAACCTAACCAGTTAGCATGGGATGATCTCATTCATTACCATTTGACACTAGTGAGCTTAACATAATTCCGTAATGAAACTGGGAATATGTGTCCAATAAAAACATGTCATGTGGAAATCTTGGAGAATATGTAGTTGTATGATTTGGATGGGATGGTTTTGCAATCAATTGGGGCAATTTAACTTTCAAGTAAAGGAAGTATATTTTTGTAAATGAGAGAGATCCAGAGACTAGTCTATTTCAGACAGATAAAATATCTTAGAAGAATGATATCCAATTTTTTTCAACTCTCCAAAACAAATGCATTTGGAGAACATTTGGAGTGAAATATAAATTTGATTTGTTTGTGACTTCTTTATTTTTCAGCTCACAGAAGACTGCCCACACAAGGAGACTGAAATTTTAACAGAAGTCGATCCAATCCCTTTTTAAAAGAACAAACCACTTTCTTGCATCCTAGAGCAATTAAATACTTTAATGATCATTATGAAATGCTTCAAATTTTAAATTTTGACACTCCCCCACAAAAGAATAATATATAAAGATAAGTGTTCAAGATTATTCCAAAGCAGAAAATGGGGAATATAGACATGAAGGATTTAATGTTCTTTAAATTTCAGATTTCATACATAACACATTTTCTTCCATTCAGACAGTAACCTGTGTGCAGATACAAGTTTGCCTTATAATTAAGAACGTGTTTGAGGGTGCATCAAAATGCACTGACATTTTATCCAAGAGCAAAGTTGTACAGCTCTAACACTATATTCAATCACCCAGTCTTAGCATGCCTTCCTCTGCCCCAGACCTTATGACAGCCACTGACATAAGGTACCAATTAATGCCAACAAAACTGTCATGATTTTCAGATAAAATAGATGTTTTCCACCTATTGTGCCTTAGTAGGAGAATCTTCTTAAGAGGAAGCTCCTCCAGAACCAATTTCTGAATAAAATCCTCTTCCAAAGCAGATGGGGGACTCTAATCAATTCCCAGATTTTGCTACTAGAAGTATTTACTGGTTCTTTTTAATTACAAAAGGGGAAAAAAAAGACACCATAAATTGACTGTTTTACTGTCTGTGCTAATTCCATTTCATTATATCCTTGGAGTAAGCTATTATTTTCCCACTGGTTCCCATGGCATTTTTCATTATCAACTGCTAATTGTCTAGCATTCACTCAGGACTGTGAACCAAGTAGGCTGCTGCGTGGGCTGAAGTTATAGGGGAAGCAGCAATAGGATTCAGCATTGTTATTATTGTGACACATTAGAAAATTTCCACCCACTTACGTGCCTACATCGCTCTGCTGCACATCATCCACACCCAGAGGGGCCGTGCACTGAAGCATGAGAGGCCATCTGTACCAGGCATCCCACTTGGTGATTATCATCACACATCAAGGGAAGATTGTACAGGGGGCCAGGCGGGTGCAGCTGTGAAAGCCAGAGGTGTGGCTCCATATGGCATACATGAGTGTTGATCTTAAAACACAGCTCTGACGGATCTGTTTAAAAGGTTCCTTGATTCCCAACCTTGAGCACAAGTACCTGATTCAGCCAAAGAATACCTTTAAAATCCCCCCAGTTACACTTCCAGATTCAAGGCCAATTTAGAAATCCCGCGATGTAAACAAGTACAAGATTTTTAAATAGATTTTGATGTGCAATCCTTTTTAAAATTCTTCCTATTAGAGATTTGGATCTTGGTGGCTTCAAATGAATTAAAAGTGTGCAAAACAAAAATCCATTGGAACCATCCCAAACAACGTGCAAGCCTTTCCACATGTAGGTCATGGGGGAGTTGTAAAAGCTCTTAATTCACAAAGCAGACAAGGGCTATAAAAGCCATACTGAGGACAGAGGGAACGCTTCTTTCCACGTGTTTTGCAGGCCCCATGTTGCAAAGTCAAGGGAAAGAAAGCTCTGGTTTTACAGCACACTAAGTACTGACCACTTTTACCAGAAAACAGTGTCTCCTGGGGCACACACTCTAAAGGTGCAGAATAGCCCTCAAAAGATCAGAATCACAAAGAGTGAAAGTTATTTTAGGAGTCAACCAGGATTTTTATAATACTGCAAAACATGAAAGATATAGGGTGGCTTCAAGCTGCATCCATGGCGATCACCACAGAACAAATTCAATCTTAGAGTTTTACAGTGGAAGACTATGAGGTCCCAGGTTTCCACAGAAGTGCTTGGTCTGAACTGGCTCACTCTGATTGAGCCAGCTAGAGGTGACAGGCAAAGAGGCACCACAGACATAAAGAGGATACTCAGTCCTGAGGTAGGGAATTCGGGTTCACTACTGCACTACACGATGCTACCGGGAGATGTGAGTTCCTCAGGGCAGAGTTGTGTCTTAATTGGATGGTACTATTGTTCTTTTCAGCAACAATATAAGTGATGAATCTGAACACCAATATTTATGTTGGCCGTAGTTATTCATATTAGTTACTTTTGGCCAAGGAACTAGAACCAGCCTTGAATCTGGATGTGGATCTCCTTACAATGAGACTATGAATCAGAAAGTTGCCTGGTATATATTAATGGGGCCAAGGAAAGTTGGATCTTCTTAAAGCCATTTCTGCCCATCTTCTGAGTACATCATTATTTGGTAGAAAGGAGCTATCTTGGTCCAAGAACTCCTTCACTCCAATCCCAAAAATTGTCTTTAAAATATCAACATTCGAATTCCTGGACAAAGGCAGAACTCCCCCGATGAGCCCTTATTCTTCAGGTTTCAAACTGCCTTTGCCAGTGTGCAAATCTGCTCCAACATTCTCTTCCTATTGCTTCAAACATGGTGTCAAAGCTTCAGCCCTCTGCTCACCTCTCAGAACTGTTACATTCATCAGTACTTGGGGCTGGCTGCTATTCCCATTTTAACATGTCTTCAGATATTTTATGTATTTCCATGACTTCAGCTATCACCAAGGGTTACACAAATGTGTCTACAGGCCAAAATTCTAATCTTACAGATATCTCTATGTGGGCTTGGAGGTGTTCCCAATAAAGTGTTATCAAGCTCAGGATTTAATTTATCCTCCTCTTCAAAATTCCTCTGAAACTTCACACATCTTCATCATTCCATTCCCAGTGCTTTGCCTGAGTTAGACCCTTGCCATTCTAGGGCTAGAATGAAGCAAAGCCCTGCCCCCAAAAGAAGCTGCTTTCCATCCCTTTCCTCTTCATTTTATGCATTTTCCTTAAGGTTTTTTTAAAAACTTACTCTAATTTTTAGCTCTTAAATTTCTTTTTTTAAAATCTGGGTCTCTGATCAAGAGGATTTATATGAGCTATGCTGTCCTGATGACCTTATAGGATACAAAGAGATACAGGATACAGGATACAAACACAGAAGTGGTTTTTTTTTTTTTGAAACAGAGAGAGAGAGAGAGAGAGAGAGAGAGAGAGAGAGAGAGAATGAACTACCAGATCCCCCACAACTCTAATTAAGTCTACCAGTCACTGATAGAATAAGTTATGAAAATCATAGACTGGTTACAAAAAAAAAAAACTTTCTGGGGGAGACCAGGGAGATGGCTCAATGGGTGTGGTACTTGCTATGTAAGCAAAAGGACCCGAGTTCAGATCCCCAGCACTCACATAGAAAGCTCAGCATGGGACCTGGAGAGATGGCTCAGTACTTAAGAGCACTAGCTGCTCTTGCAGAGGACCTGGGTTCAATTCCCAGCACCCACATGAAAGCTAACAATCATCCTTAACTTCAGTCCCCAGGGATCTGACACTCTCTTCCAGCCTCTGCAGACACTGCAAGACACGGGTGCACTTACATACATACAGGCAAAACACTCATAGATCCTAGAGGTCATAGATCCTAGAGAAAAACCTACATCTATCACATCCCTAGACAAATGTAATTTCTTATTGTATGCTAAATATATATCCTATATTTACAATTATACCTTTCACTGCTCATCAAAGAAGGTTCTTTTCACAACAGATAGAGACTATTACAGAGTTCCAAACTGGTCAAATGCAGAGAATAAATGTCTGTGAGAATTTCAGTAATAAGTGACACATCTACACTGCAACCTCTACACTTAAGGATCAGGGAACATCAGGACAGGAGGCAGAAAGAATATAAACGCATCTCTCAACGTCCACCAGTGAAGCTTCCTCAAGCAACAGATGGTGATTATTCCAGAAAACCACAAGTGGTCAAAGCACGGAGAATACGAGATGGCAGAGTATTTGTCCTTCAGTAGGACACCTATATCAAACCTCTGCCACCCAGGGCTCAGGGACCATTGTAGAAGAGAGGATACAAAGATTGTGAGAGTCAGGGGTAGTAGAAGACCACAAGGAAACAGAGCTTCCAGACAGCTGGGAACTTACTCTTATGAACTTACAGCAATGGTGACAGGAATCCCAAGATCCACACAAGTTCAAACTAGACAAAAATCCAGCACAGAAGGGGGGAAATGGATAAGAAGCCCCAATCCTAGCTGAGAAACCACTGGCAATCAATGACTGCTGAGAGAGGGAGAGTTAGTTTTCTTTAAGGGAGTGATGGTAGATAGGATGACCAGGCTCCAATGGAAGGACTCACACTGAGAGACATTTGGAGACAAAAACTTGTCTTGACAGGCCTTAACATACATGAAAGAATGCATGAAAAATCAGTGGGCAGGGACTAAATATGAGCAATTCAGCATGGTACTTGGTGAAGGATAGAGACAGGAGGAAGCATGGGAGCTCACTAGCCAGCCAGTCCAGGAATCAGTGAGCTCCAGGAACAGTGAGAGACCCTCTCTCAAAAAGTCAGTAGAGAATGACAGAGAAGGGCACCCAATGTCAACCTTGTCTTCTAAGAAGACACACACACACACACACACACCATTCAGGGCTCCTTACAAAATATTAAAAGCAAACTATTATAATATTTAAAACCCTTCCCAAACCAGTTCTAAGCCACCTAGTGTAGTTACCAAGCATACCTCCCAGGAACACTATGCTTGGTCTCACCAGCTCATAGTCACTGTTCTCCAGACATGCCAAAGTATTCCATCCCTCTGTCATAATAGTGGTCCCTGTCTCTACAATAAACTTTCCCAAAAGGCAAGACACTACTCATTTATTTTCTAAAGAGTCTCCAAATGGCCGACTCCTCTAGAGAGCCCCACTATGCAGATTTCATGACTGTGTCCTTTACACAGGGATTGCATCTTTACACCACACAGAGCTCGTTGTGGTTCCTCTTTGCTAGTTTAACCTATCTGTGATCCCCACTAGACTGCAGTGTACTGAAGCTACGTACAGCATCTCATTCTTGATGCTCTGGTTAGAATGGATCCATACTCCAAGTTAGTTTAAATGAATTATAACTCACAGTGCTCTTTTATTTTATATTACTTCATATACAGTTGCCCTGTCAGTGAATGGGCCACTGAATTAGGCAGAGTGAGATAAATCTTAGCGAAACCTTAGAGAAAATGGAGCATTTGTTCCTCTTATTGGTTCCACCAGCTAATGGCTCCAATGTTCTTGCCCTGTGCTTTAGGGCCACTGGTGGTTCAAGGCTTTCAACCAACTATCATAAGGTAGGCTAAGAAAACTATTATTTAAAAACTGGTAAGTGGAAGGAACCCTGGAGAGACCTCTGGCAAGGAATGGAGTGGTAGAGCACTTGTCTAAAATGTGCAAGACTCTGTTCATCTCTAGCCCTATTTACAGCCATACACACCCAAAATAAATAAATATAAAACAAGACTACCATCCAAACAGAACAAAAGATCTGCCCCAAATACTCAGCAAAAAAGTAGCAAAGCTGATAGTACAATCCAGTTCCTACGCAGCGCTTTCTCTCTAAAATCCTCTTCTATAGCATTGTAGAATCTTCTCAAGAGAATCCTCCTCCTCCTCCCCAAGGGCTCTAGCTCCTCACCTAATGAGAAAGCCAATGTGTAGCACCATGATTGACAGCCAGAAGCATCTGCTTTAAGGCCTGTGATGGCTGAGGTGGCCGCTCTGCCAGGTAACCCCTTCCTTCTTTGCCCATGCCTTCTGGTTAGACTTTCCTCTTCACAAAGGAAGTCAGTGCCAGACCTGCAAATACTTGACAACAGCTCTATGCTTCACAGATGTTCTTCTGCAACCTAAACATTGCAGTCCTTTCTTTGACCATTCCTCAAAATGTATGGTTGTGGCTCCCCAGTTTTGCTGACTTCCGTCTTCTTCCCCACAGAATAGAACTTGTCCTAAACAGCCTGTGGCCTTGAAAAGTATCTTTCGGCACTTTTGTTTGTTTTGTTTCTGGTGGTACTGAGGCTTGCACGTGAAAGGCAAGCACTGTACCACCAAACAGCACAGTGCCCATTTCTCCAAATGTTCAATGCAAATTCCCATAGCCATCAGTGCCACTGATGTAGAATCCATCAACGGAAAACATTACCTGGGAGTGTTCTGCTTTCAAACCAATTCACATCTGATAGAGACCCAGGAGGAACTATGAGCACACAGGCGAACAGATGCAGAAATATCTAAGGAAAATAAATGGAGGGTCACGGTGCCCTGGAGCACAAACAAATCAAACCCAAAATTTCCAGAATGAATTAAAAGAGAGTCTTGTTTTTCTCCTTCCAATCACCACTGCGAGGCTAGGACAGCACTTGCAAAAGCATCATTTCAAAACCAAAAATATTCAGTACACGTCTTTGATAGGACTGCAAATATAAACTCCTGGCGAGATTCTGTTTCAGAATCCCACTGTGAAGGGAAAAACAAAAGAAAAAATGCATTTCTCAGTTTATCTTACACCTCTCCCAGATACACTTTCATTATTTAAACCTAGTGGAGTCCTATTTTGACAAAACCACTGATATTTCCACTGAAGAGGGAAAAAAAAATGGAATATAGCCAGTTCTTGAACATAAGAAACCAACCTGAGATGACTTTTTCAATAATTCAACCATTTATTGGGCATCCATTCATGACTGGGACTTGGTGTCTAACTCTAAGAAATTCAATAAAGACTTTCAAAGAAGACTCCATTCACACAAAATGTATTCTACACATAAGCTTTACGAAAGAAACTCTAAGAATTATTTCTAAGGGAGACTAAGTGACTTAGCAAGAATCACTCTCAGAACCTAATTTCAAAACATCCCATTATATATCTCTAAGCACTAGTTCTACAATAAAAATATTACCAATATCAGAAACATAGATATGAAAGATATCCTAAGTGTTGGCAAAATGTACCATCTTCTTGCAATTTGACAAGAAGACAGCAGACTTCTACCAATTTCTAAACATCTTTGATACTGATAAGTTTGTTTGATTAACGAGAAATATTTTTATATATGACTGAAGAAGCCTTGACTGGCAAAGATGGGGGTAAAAAAAATAAAAACAAACAAAGATCAAAGATTCTCTATTCTTGGATGAACTTCTGGCGGCAGATAGTTTCCAAAGTGCTTGTTGACTTGTTGTAAAATGTTGTTTTACTGTTTTTAAGATAAATCATTTCAACTGTTCACAAACTTGAAGTTAAATTCCCTATATCATTAAGGTAGTAACATGGGAACCTGAGAGGGGCAGATTTATACTGTGGTAATGATAATAGAATCTATCCATCTGGGGAAGGGATGAGTACTCAGGGGACAGCACTACAATGTGCCACAAAAGTAAAAAGAAAAGAGAGATTCTGTTTGATCAGGTGAAAAGAAAAACAAACAGGCTTGGAAGTTGTAGGCTAGGGCAAGGGAGGGTCCGATTAGAGGCATTAAGCAAGAGAATTCAGACCTTCCCACAAAGTCAGTTTGAATTATGAGAGCCCTAGATTACAAGGAAGAATAGAAAGATTAGGTATGAAGATTAAAAACAATAGCTACCATTCTCCAGCCAAGCATCAGCCTCAAGAGTGAGGACATAGGTGGGGACTTGAATTACCGTCGATCTACATATGAGGTGGTGCCTTGATAGAGGGCTGTGAATCTCTGCACGCTTGGTGGTCTTGTGATGATGGTATCTCACCATGAGTCACTAAGGCCCAGGTAACAACTGGGAAGATCTCCAGCAGTGGCCAGCCCAATGCACGCCCCAAGCACAAGGAAAAATGCTGGTATGATCAGGAGCTTATTCAATAACCCCAGAAAGGCAGAGAACCTCACTTTTAACATGGACAGGCTCATTTGTCCCGTAGTCTCAACTAAGAAGATGAGGAAATGAATTACTTAAATCCAGCCAGGTTCCTGTGGATTATAACTCCTGACTCCAAAATGGCAGTCAGCCGTGTGGGAAAAGAGTAGCTGTTACAGTCTTCCATAGCCAGGAAGCCACTGCTTTCTTCTGAGTCTGGAAGAGGAAGGAGAAGCCTGTCTGTGACTGTTCAAGCAGATGTGTCATCCCCACTCTAAGTCAAGGAACACTCACAGACCTTGTCAACCATTCTGGTTTGCAGTCTGAACTAGGGACAACTGGTCTAAGACTGTTCCAGGGAAGCCTGCCCACCCCTGCATGGGTTACAAAGGGAAAACTCAACAGGGGGAAAAGAGCAAAGGAGCCAAGCAAGAGCAGAGTCTCCAGGGAAGCTATGCAGAACAAAGGCAAGCAGAGTCATAATTATTATATTTTGCACTTACTTAGCATTTAGTAAGTGCCAGGCCCTTTATGCTCATTTAAGTCTAACAATGGTCCTGTGAAATTGCAATTATTATCATCACTTAACAGATGAGACAAAGCTGAGCTTTGGAAAATGAGTGGCATACCCACCGTCACAGAGTAGTAACTATCAGAGCCGGGATATGACCCCAGCAGTCTAGTCACCTGCCAGTCAGCCTCCTGTGGTGGCATTTGGAGGTGAGAATGCTACAGTCACTGACACGGATGTATGGATTTAGCAGTCATGAGCCTAGCAGTTTGGGCCTGAAGTCCAAAGTGTAAAATAAGAATTTAGAAATGAAGGCATGAGGAACTTAGACATCGGTCTGAGCCAGATGGAAATAGAAATAACTAGAAAGTAAAAGAGAGGTGTCTTCTCAAAGGTCAAGGTTAAATTAAAAAATGTTTGCTAACCCTGCAGGGAGAGCAATAATAACATAAAAAACAACTATGCGGTTGCAATTTAAAACATGTTTATTATGTATATTCTGTTCAGCTTCAAAGTTCCTCCCGTCATGATAAAAATTACCATGCACATAAGCAGATGACTGCAATAAATATGGTAAGAGAGTAGCACTGCCAGAAAGGTTTGTTAAAAAGAGAGAGAAAGGCTGCTAATGCTAAGATTGGGAGTTGAAAAGCCCCCAGATGACATCAGCCTAAATTCTCCTAGAAAAGACTGACAGGAAGCTGGCTGGGGAACGCTCTCCTTAGGGTGACTCATTTCATCACCAGCAACAGAACTGAGATCCAGAGAGCAGGGACTTGGCATGAAGGGTCAGAGAGAAATCTGGCTTCTATCCGATTCCTTACCTTCTTCCTCCTTAGATGTTGGCATGGTTTGCGTTTTTGCCCTGCTCCCCAATTCAGATGTGTGAGTCTTAAGCCCCATTACTTCAGACTGTAACCATATTTAGGTATGCAGTCTGCTGAGAAATAAGATAAACTGGGCTCCAAAGAACCGACCCATACCCAACACAACTGCTGTCTTTACAGCAAGAAGAAATGTGGCCACAGGCAGGGACACAGCAGAGATGATTCCCTGTGAAAACAGAGGGAGTGAGGCAGAATGATACCAGCCCTGAACTCAGAACTACCCTTGTCACGTCTCACGGTACGTGCTGTTTGTTACAGCAGTCTAGCACACTGACACAGCTGCATGCCTTGAACTACAGAGATACAGCAGAGAATTACTTGCTGTCCTGCTGAATAAATATGTATGTTTCCCTTTCCTAAAACAGTCTGGCAATCAATGCTTGAAGCAATCATGTGACCAGCAGGGATGGGAGGAGAAAACGATGGAAGGCCTTCCAGATCTCTGCAGCAAAGTGTTGAGTACAATGAGACCTCTGTCCACAACCTTATCATATCCCTTATGAATTAGCACAAATTCCTTTAGCTTCTCTCTCATTCTTGCTCACTCGGTCCCCTAAATTCATCTTCTAATCCATCTCTTGCCAAGTACTGTTTTTATTCTGTCATTTCTCAACTGATGCTAATTGTTCTTCATCAGCTATCAGATAAAACCAGATTCCTAAGGACTGGAAAGATGGCTCAGCAGTTAAAAGCAGTGGCTGCTCTTGCAGAGGACCCAGGTTTGAATCCCAGCACCCACATGGTGGCTAACAACCATCTGTAACTCCAGTTCCAGGGGATCCAACACCCTCTTCTGATCTCCAAGGGTACTGCACTACATGGATGCACTTACACACATATGCAAGCAAAACTCTCCTACACATAAAATCAAGATAGTAATAATAAATATTTTTTAAAGCCAGATTCCTTTGCCTCCATATATGAAGTATAACCCATTTAAACTGAAGCATCCTCCCACACTCATCCCTTTGTGCTACATGGAATCTTCTAGTTTAACAAAGTGAGAGACATGAGTTGAAAGCTAAAACAGGCATTCCTTGCTGGACATTACATTCCTTGAAGGATACTTATTGTCATGTTGATGCCCTGTGACCTGTGAGTGAGTATTCCCTCAGCATGTGTTAGATGGATACACGGATGAATTCTATGTCTGATCATGATCACCTGATGTTTCCCAGGAAGAAAGGCTCATTCCTCCTCTTTCAAGCTCTCAAACTTAACCCAAAACCTACTTTGCAAGTGGGAAGAAGTCTGGTACCTACTTCAGACTCGGAGTTCTGCTATCAAAGCAACAAGTGCCTAGGAAAAAAGAGGAATTCCTGCCCATCTAAAGTAACTATGGGTCAAGACAATTACACTGGATGGTCCTGAGGCCGTCAGAGACGGTGTCAGCAAAGTCTTTAGTGATTTTAACCAAATAAAAGGGAGGGTTTGGCACAGGTATGAACTGACAACTGATAAATAAAATCTCAAAGCTAACACACTCCATCATGCTGACGGACTTCCCTTCACCGCTGGCAACAGAAGGGAGTTAGTCTTCTCGTAAGGCAGAGGGCCACCTGGACTATTCCAAACTTTACTGTTAACCATTGCCAGGCTTGGCTGCCATTAACAATGGGGTTCTTCCAACAATTGTAAATGATAACCAGTGTTTGAAACCATAACAAAATATTGTTTCAAAGAAAAATCAGTTTAAGGCAAATGTAAATATTTAAGTTCTTACAAATGAAATCACAAAAATGACACCACTCACTGGGAAGTCCCCGGTCCAGCCTCAGCCCAGCATCTACTAAACACTGGATGTTACTGGAAAAGTCTTTTTGTTGGCTTTGTTATCTGCAAAGCAGTCCAGGCTTATGTTGGACAGTAGATGTTTTGGTTTTTTGTTTTGTTTTTTGTTTGTTTGTTTTTAGTAACTATAAATTCAGTAACAAGAGCAATTTGTTCAGATTTGACCACAGATGCGGGATATAACTACTGTCATGAGTTATAGAAGCTGCTACTTTTAGAAAACATGAAAACAGGTTGAACTGTCACAAGGAAGGGAACATATCAGGTCCAGCAACATGGGAATAATGAAAAGATGTTAAGGATACCGGATATGGAGCTTGTGACCGGCTCTCCCCTAGGGCTCAAGCAATAGAGGTAAGGATGTACAGGTAGAACCAGAGAGCAGATAGAGATCAAGGGAGGAGCCAGGTGGGGCAAAGAGCAGAGAGGAAAGCCAGGGGGTGTGGAAAAGAAAGAGTCTTAAGTGGTGGAGGACATTGCAGCAACATCACTGGGTTCCCAAATGTGCACTCACTAGCCAATTTCAGGGCCAGTTTAGCAGGGACCTGGCTCAAGCTGAGTCAAAACAAAGGGTCTCTTTTCCAGCATTACCACTGGGTGATTAATAATCTTATTAATCGAGAGTCAGTCAGTGGTAGAACCACATCTGGTTGGTTCTATTCCCATGACTCAGGCAAATGTAGCTAGATCTAGTACCATCTTTTTCATTTTTACTAAACCATAGTTACCAATATTCTTTGTTTGCTGGGAAATCATAGAAAATGATGACTCCACGTACATTGCTATGGAAACCTTACAAGTTCTTCTAGAAATCGTTAAAAAAAAAAAAAAAAAGGCAGCACATAACCCCTGACTTTCAATCACAATCTTCCTCAAGGAAAAAAAACTGAAATTAGATGGATTCATTCCGAGTTCCTTTTTCCAATCAAACAGATGGGATTTAGATAAGCTCTTAAAGCAAATTGTGATTCATATAATAATATGTAAACTTATCTCAAATCTCAGAGGCTTTTTCCAAAGAAGATTCTGATAATTAAAGCATTCCTGTACAATTCAAATTCCTTTAAAGCAACATATTTAGATAAAGGTTCTCTCTGATATATTTACAAGCCCTAGCCAAAAGGAACAGAATATTTGAACCCCATTGCTCAATGCATTAAAGCATGATTGATTATGAAAAATGTATTACTGAAGCCCATATCACAGGATTCTTTCCTGTGTCCCTATTTAATGTTTTTTAAAAGTCATTCAAAAGAGATTATACTAAGAGGCACCTATTCACATAGAAGAGAAAGGCAGGAAGATCTGGTATTCATGGTCATCCCAGGCTACAGAGTGAGTCCAACCTGAGCTATATGAGATCTTTCCCAAAAGCCTAAAATTAAATAAAAATAAAAATAAAGAATCTTCTGCTATATGCTTACCACAGTGTAAAGCAAGATCAAGAATAAACTAACTACAATTATTTTGAGAAACACCTTTCTAAGTCTGATGATGTTCCTTGAACAGTCCTTTTGTTGGCTTTGTTATCTGTTAAGTAGCCTAGGCATATGTTGAAGTCTGCAGGTGACACATCCATATGAAGGCCAAAGTTCACATCCCAATGAGACTCGAGGTTGAAAGTAAGCAACCATGTATCATCCCTGGGCAGGCCAGTGTCATTCCCCGACAACTATGTTAGGTGGGTATTAAGTCCAGAGATTGCCCAACCTTCCTGATGTTCACAAAGTCCTGGCCAGCTGGAGAGCCAGGACTAGGCAGGACCCAGCAATGAAGGGTTAAGGATTTTCTGTTGCAGACAGCAAAATATGATTCTGGCTTTTGAAAAATAAAACCAGAAAATGATTTTTGAATTGCAAAGTCTACAGATTGAGAAAAAAAGGAAATAAGACACAAAAAAGAGCCAGAATTCAGGTACTCTGGGCGTGTAGATGGTGATAGTCACCATCCGCTTGACTCACCTTCATGCTTCAGGGCCTTGAGCTCCTCTATTGAAGTATCTGAAGGAGCTGCTGACCTGTGAGCTGGAGGTGCAGGGCCACATGATTGGCAGCGTCATCCCATCAGCCTGCATGGCAGAGAAGCGGCTCCCCCATGCCCAATAAAATGGAGAAGGAAAAAGGAATGGGTGTAAAGGAAGCAAGCAAGATGATGAAGGTGTTTAGTTGTCGCTTTTGTTAATCTGTGTATACGTTATCAAAATTCTGTATCGTGCATCTTTCATATAGACAACAAAAAAAATTTTTAAATATAAAAAAGAAGAATGAACAAACAAAATCACTCTTTCAGTGGGCTGGGGAGACAGCTCAGTAAGAGCACTTGCTACACAAGCATGAGGACCTGAGTTCAAATCTCAGAACCACGTAAAAGCTAAGAATGGCCATACACATGCCTACAACTCCAGCTCTGCAGGAAAGGAAGACACAGAAAGATCTCTATAACTTGCTGGCCACCAGCCTGGCTCCAGGTTCAGTGGAACACCCTGTAACAAGGGAATAAGACAGGAAGTCATAGAGCAGAACATCCGATGCCTTCCTTTGGTCATCATGCATGGGCACATACGCCTGCACCCCTATGCACATACACCACAAAAAAATATGTGTGTGTGCGAACACACACACCCCTTCTCTTTCTCTAAATTGCACTGAATTCACCACAATAAAATTACAATAAGTAGCCTGAGCCACAAAGTTTTAAACTCCAAGAAATACACTGAGCCCATTCTTTCACCACAGGTTATTACAAATTCTCCAAACAGAACATTGCTAGCTTGACATAATTAAGTTTTAGATCTGAGGGGAATCTGAGCAGTCAAAAACAATAATCCTACAACTTTATAGGTGAGCAAACTAAGGATTGCCCAAGGTTCTACAAGCTTCGGGGAAGCAGAACCAGGAGAAAAATGTCTTGGTCCAGCCCAGACCTGTCTCTGTCCACTGTGCTACATTTGATGCTTTAGGATTCTCAGTGATCGCTTAAGGAAGTAAAATGATTTAACCATCTCCTCGGCACTGGGTTTAATGCAGAGGAATGTATCATACAGTGTGGCTGACTACTATTGTGACTCCAAACATATCATTTCTTCCTGAAGTGTCCTTTATATAATGTCTCAGTGTGGAAGCCAGCATTGGGAGTTACACATACATAAAGCATTCTATCTATGCTTTCTCTCACATAGTCTTTCTCAGGCTGGTGCACCAGCTTAAAAGAAAAAGAGAAAATTTAGGTGACTGACATTTAATGGACACTTGCTGATTTGTGGGCTACTTAATAAGCCACCTGTACATAGGTGCATGAAAGCGTGAGTGTGGACTTGTTGAAGAAACAGAAAGCTAGAAATAATCTAAATGTCAAATGAAGGAAGGGTAGAACCTAATTACACTATATCAATACTCTGACCACCACGCATGGGCACATATACCACAAACAAATACACACCCACACACACACACACACACACACACACACACAAATTACTCTTTCTCTAACCTGCATTGAGTTCACCAGAATAAAATTACAGTAACAATATGATTAAAAAATAGAATAAATATTTTAAATAATCATTAAATATAGACATAGAAGTATCTCGCTTGACTAAATAAAAAATTTCTGTGTACAAATTTTAGTACAAGGAACAGTACTGGTCCTGAACACAGCTGGCTTCTTCAGCTGGAGGAAGATTACTTGGTATACGTAAGCTCTCCTCTGAGACAAAAGCATGAGAAAGGTGCTTCAAAAGAACACCTTCACCTTGAATCTCATACCAGGACTCTCAAGAGAAATTCACGTAACAGTAACATGTCACCGTACATCTGGGGAGGAAGACAGGGTGGAGGCTGGGAAAGGAGATAAAAAAGAAGTCTGCTTCCATGGTTCCAGGCTTCATTGGTTTTCTTTTTTAGGTTTAGAAACACCAAGCAAAAAACTCTTTCTGCACATTCAGGTGCTTTCTTCCCTAAGTCGGTCTTTGTGAAGAAGAGACGGGGGAAAGGGCTTTGAGCCGGCGCTCCTCCTCCCACCCCTGCACCATGACAGGCAGCCAGTGATTTAACTGTCAAACTGTAAGCAGCACATCTTCTTTCAAGAGCCTCCACAGACCACTCCAAATGACAAAGGAATATAACAAACAAACAAGTACCCAAGAGCTTCTGTGTTGCCATGGCAACTAGCCTGGCTTTCTGAAACTCACAGAATAAAAAAAAACATTCCACTGAGGCTGGGAGGAATGAACACAGCTGATAAACATGACATCTTATTTATCCTGTTTATACCTGATGAATGTTTTCAAAAAGAGCCACAGTCAGGGCTAACTACAAGCACCCTGGACTTGGAAATCTATAATGCTATAAATACTGAATGGCTATAGTTTCAGGCTGCTCACTCAGCAAGCATTTGGGGGACTTATACTCCATTATATACCATACAGCACCTGCCTACATGAGCCAGGAAGCCCAAACCTCATGAGTAGATATGGCCTGGAGTTGTGGGTAAAGCGAGACAGGAGAGAGGACAGGATGCATCTGTGTGCCCCACACCACGTCCCCTTTACAGACTCAGTCAGAACCTAGAAGGCCATATAAACTGGAAGTACATGGCTTAGGAACATCTACAGTTTGGTGTAGTGGCAAGAGGGAGGTCTATTGCTAGATTCTTCTGAGAAGCCGTGTTCTAGAGGGATAAGAAGAGGATGACTTGGTTACAAAAGTGCTGGGTAGGCTGGTTGCTGACCACAGTGCCAAGTCTGTGGGCAGCTGCTTAAAGCAATGTTCACATCCAGTGTAAATCTGTTCTGTGGTCACCCTTGATGTCATGCTCAGTGACCTCCTTACACATTCCAAAGCTGTCAAGAGTTGAAAGAGCACCGTAATAAAAGGTGCTACCAGTGGGAATGCAGTTCGGGACAATCTTTCTGGAAGACAGTTAAAGAATATTTAGTAAACATTCCAGAGTCTTTGAACCATGTATCACACAGTAAGAATTCCCTCGACAGAGCTAATAATCATAGACATGTACAAAGATACTGCAAAAACATTATTTGCAATGTTGATCACCGTAGAGAGAAGTTGAAAACAGTCTATAAATTCAATAACATGAGACAGAGGATAAATAAATTTTAGTTTGGCTACATAGAACTCCCTGTACCCATGAGAAGGGAAGTAAAAATGTTCACTATACTAAATGGAGGGTCGATATTAAGGCATTATTCAGAAATTATTTTTATAATAGAGAAAAAGTAACTAGAAAGATTACTTCAAAATAACCAAGATGGCCTCTGAATGGTTTTATTGTGGGCTTTCTCATTTGTCAAAAATTAGCTATAATAAAATGTTACTATATGATTTTTTTAAGCTTAATAAAATAAAAGCATGGTACTGTAAAGCCAGTCAAAACTGATGGAGATGTTACATACTCTAGGAGGCCTCACAACTGTAGTTTAGCTAAATTGACATGGCACCAAACATCAGGATAACTATTTTTATATCCATAGATAAATGTTACTCTCATGCCTAATCAGAGAAGTTTCTCTTTGTAGTGAATAATGGTGAATGTGGAGACCCCTCTTTAATTCTCAGGGAGCACTGTGGAAGAAACAGCAGAAACAATGTGCAAACCAGAACACAGGGAAGGGCTGTCTTTGGGGCATGACACAAGTCATCGTATGTTTAAAGAGCAGTCAGCTAGCAACCTCAGTTCTACTTGAAAACGTTTTACCATGTGTCAGGGAACATAACCAAGTCACAGATCCTGAGCATAAGGACCTGGGAATAAATGAGTAATACCCATTTACTAGGGAAGGCAGTTCCATCAGAGACTAAGGTTGAAAGCTCTAGGACTTTGTGTCTGGTCAGTTAATAGGAGTTTAGGCCAGATGCCAGCTGTTATCACTCACAGAAGCAGGAAACACATACAAGGGAGCACTTTAGAGAGAAAGATAACATGCCACTCATGTGCCCAACCCATCTGATTAGCTGTGTGCAGTAGTGTTTACAAGAGCAGATGATCTGGAGGGTGGTCTACAAAGAAGTAGGAGACAGCAGCAGAAAGTTCACGACTATTCAAGGAAGAAGAGCAGGGCAAGCTCTATACTCTATAATGAGTCACACTGAAAGAACAGAAAAGCCTGTCTTTGTGGATATACTCATTTTTACTCAATATCCAAGGGTTTAGGAAACATGAGATAACGTGGGAACACTACAAGTGACAAGGAAAGGTCATTACTGAAATGGATTCATTAATCTAGCCCCTCCTTTGCTCAACCAAAGCCCTGGGGAAATGTGCCTTATGTTCCCACAAGTTCTACAGTATGTGACTAAATTAATCATACCACACAACTGCTTCTACATACATGAGCCTGGTGAACAGTGTTATGATACAAAGGCTACGGTGTCTTTCTGGCAGTCTTAACCACTTTTCCAATAAAAAGGCAATTGAACAACATTCAAAACCATGTTTAAACCACCAAAAGTTTTCAGTCACTCATAGCTAATTTGGGAACACACTTGTTAAGACACTATCTTTTTAGAAACAGACATGGAGAAAAATAATAAAGCCCATCTGGTCACCCAAAGCCACCTTCAAGCTTCTTACATGTCTTCAGCAGTAACTTGCACCGAAGATATTCCAAACTGGCCTTCGCCATGCTCTCAGGGACCAAAACTGGAAGATATCAATATTATTGGACTTATTGGTTTTGTTGTTGTCCATCTACTGTGACAGTAAATATCTCCCTGAGTCATTTTAAATCCAGAGAGACTTGTGGAGCTAATTACATTCATCTAGTGAGTTCAAGCAAGAAGACAGTGAGAAGAGAAGAGCCTGGTGGCTTCCCAGGCATACTTCCCTTTTGGGTATCTCAGACCCACCCTGGCAGACTTGACCCCCAGCTTGCTCTTCCTTCCACAGCCCGTTCTGAGCCATCCCTCTACATGATCAGTGCACATCCATCCCGCCCCACCTGAGCAGTGAACATTTTCCCTGCACTCAACATGGACCCTATCTATCTCTCATCTATCTCTCTGTAGGAAAGTTTAAACACCAAGACTTTTATTTCATAACCTATGACTCAACCATCCAGCAATTACAATGTTTTCTCAGTCTGTCAAACCAGAGGGTTCATGAACAGACTTGACTAACCAGCTCCACGGAACCTGCTCCAACCGTTGTTATCAGGCATGCATAGCCGTGCAGCTAAACCTGACTGTAAGCATAAAAGCCAAGCGTGCCTCTCCTCAGAGTCCCTGGACCATTCTTCTACTGGTCTTCAGAGTGGATTGTGTTTTTTAAAGATTTCAGTCAATGCTGACAAGGTGAACCACCAAAAGGATGCTTAGGTTAAGGATTGTTTTGGTGACCGTTAGCAGTATTCTTGTTCCATCGTACAATTTGCCTTTTCTCCACACTCACAGGTTGTCACTAATGACTATACACACGGAAAGTCTCAGTGTCAGGGTCCTGTCTACTCATCGCCTTTTTCCCTGATAGAGCCAGTACTGTACGATGTGCTTTTATCCCTATTTATGTAAATATCTTCATTATTATGATCCTGACATGAACTATACATTATGCAGGACACAGTTTTTAATCAAATTATTTAAAAAATAAAATAAGCAGACACCTCTAATATGCCTTTGAACAGTGGAGTAGCTAATCCCACAGGTGTGAGCCCATTTAGCAGCAAAGAAGACTTGTAAATGAGAACAGGGTGTAATTGTAATACCCGCTCTGCCATTCCCCCAAGCACTGGGCTTCACACCTAGACATTAAAGGACTAGCTGTCCATCAAGACAGATCATGTTGTCAGGGATTTTTCACTGATCCTTCTGTATACTATCTCCTGGCCAGGCGCATAGGCACGTGGAAGTCCACTCATAGGCTCATCCAATTCAAGGTCCTATGTCTATATTAAAACTAACATGAGAATTTACACACATATGGGACAGCAAAACTTGGGTCATAGCTTTACGTCCTACTTGTTACTTGGGTATCACTTTCTAGCACCTTCTCCCTTACAGTCGCTGAATGCCCATTCCTATCTCTGTAGTGGGAAAAGCATTCTGTAATTCCGGTCAATATTCTTTCCTTCCTTCCTACCTCTAGCCTCTGCCCAGCTTCAACTTTTAGCCTCCTCCATTTCCAGTAGCAGTCAGTTAAACTTGTCTGTGGCACAGACTCATAAAGCATTTCAATTTCCATTAAGTAAAAATCTCACCTTAGCAGAAAACAAAGTTTGGATAGGTTAAATATCAAATTTATCTCCATCAAAGTTCTTACACTGTTGTCATTAAAAGCAGAAACCTTCCTTCAGAACAGCAAAGTTAGCTCAATAATTGTTTAGAAGAAAGACCAACTCACCCAGTTCTCTGGAGCATTCACAACCGCAAAGCAAGTATAAGTTAGATACAGTATTTCCTTGAAAGTTGACTCAATAATTGCTTCAAGGTTACCCACTATTTCCTGAAAGACATCCCTAGCCTGCTGTGTTAAGAATATGTTATCCTGGTTTCTTTTACTTCTAGGTTATGAGTTTTTACCCTCTGGAGCTAATGATATGCACTCCAGCTGTCCTAAACTACAATTCTCACCTGGCAGGGGTAACTTACTTGAGTGTAAGACTCACCAAAGCAATGTTTGCTAAAGAGGAGGTAGAGAATCTGGTCTGACTCAACATCACTACGATTAGAACTTTCTGCCTTAGTAATTTAATAATTCTTTAAAAAAAAAAAAACCTGCTCAGTAACATTATAATTTCTTTCTTTTGGGGCAAATTTATCTTCCTGAAAAAGTTGCTACAAATTATTCATCTATCAAATCATAAGTAATTACTCCTTTGGGGGCATAGATGTAATATGCAGCACTGATTAAGCTCCGAGTCCAGCCACATGTATTTTGATTAACCATAAAAGAAGTTTCTCTTATTTGTGCTACAGTTCCTACAACTGAAAGCAAGTACAAGATTATGGCTAGAATTCTGATAAAGACAAAATGCCTCGTCTCCTGCAAATATTATAATTTGGGGCAAAAAAATACATGACTTCCCAAGTATTAACTAATCATTTCCTCACTGAATAGTTCCCTAAAACTTCAGGTTGAGATAAAGTCATGTCTCCCAGAATCTAAAACTAAGAAGGTCACAGAAGGTAAAAGCAACTATGTTTTTGCATAGGGAAAACTGTGACAGCAGAAGCGTTATGGCCGAGCTTTCCCTCTGTGAAGTCGGAAGTGAAGTCGGAAAATGAAGCTATGTGAGATGAAACACTGTTGCTCAGTTGTAACAGATTTTTAATTCTCCTCTTTATACAAAAGGAATTACATAATCACAGTTGAGAAGTTGTTACATAATGTCTCATTAGTCTGTTTCCATAACTATGAAAAATAAAGTTATTTTTGTACACAGAAGACAGAGGGGGGAAGGGAGGGAAGGAGGAAGAAAGCGACAAACAAAGAAAAGGAAACTCACTCACAGAAGTCCTCACAACTATAGTTCCTAGCTGTGGGCCTGAAAACACCCTTTGAAACTAATGAAAGATCTGAACCTTCTCCTATGGTAGAAAACACACAGACAAAACCTTGTGAAGGCACTCAGAATACACTGATGCTCCCTTAATATTCATCCAAAAGGGCCTTTGAGGACCTCAGTCTCCAGGACAACAATTTCACTTCCAAAGCCAGGCTGACCAATGAACAACATGTCACAATGCAAGGAACAGAACCCTTGAACTCTCAACCTACACCCCACCTGCCTCTACAGGTCTGGCTGCGTGAGGTTGCTTCTCTGAGTCTGTTTCCTGGGCTTGCTAAGGAGCTAATCATTTCCATCTTGCTGAATTGTCTTAAAGTTAGAGAAGCAGTAGATAAGGACTCAGGATGCCTGGCACACGGTAGTTGTGCAGTACACTTATGTCAGAACATCTTAATGCCGCAGTACAATTCCCTCTGTGCCAAAAGAGACTGTTCGTCTCTCACATCACTACTCTTCAAAGAGTCAAGATGCTGGCCTCCAGCTGGCCTTGATTAGGCATAGTTTTGGCACCCCTTTATGCTCTTGGTCATATGACTCTTTTCCCAAAGTAAAACATGGTTTTCTGAAAAATTAAATAGTATGCCATAAAATGAATTGAGATCCTCCACTCACTAGGCATGTACAGAAATCAGATTCTGGTTTTAGAGGCATTGCACAGACAATACAGGCACTCACACAGAATCTGGAAAAATGGTCCTGGAAGTCCACTCCCATCTGAGATCTCGTTACTAAATTATACTCCAGAATCTCAGATGTAGCTCAGTTGGTAGAACACTTGCCTAGCACGTACAAAGTTCTGGGTCTTATCCCCAGCAGCACAAAAACCAGTCATAGTGTCACGTGTCTACAATCACAGCACTCAGTCAGCGCAGGAAAGAAGTTCAATGTCATCCTCTGCTACACAGTAAGCTTGAAGTCAGCCTGTGCTACATGAGGCTCTGTCTTAAAAACAGTATTCCATTGGCCATCTGTTTATGTCCTTCACAAAGCTGGCATGAAGAATAAATGCTATGCTTTCTGTGAGGTTTAACCACACATAGAACATATATTCTGTTTTCATTCTGAACATTAATTTAGTCAGAGTCAAACTGTTTAGCCACAAAGAAATTAAATGGTTGGGGCTAGAAAGATGGCTCAGCGGTTAAGAGCATTGACTGCTCTTGCAGTGGACCTGGGTGTGGTTCCCAGCACACATATGACAGCTAAAGCCATCCATAACTTCAGTTCCAGGGGCTCTGATGCCTTCTCCTGACCTTTGTGAGCACTGCATAACACAAGAGCACTTCCATACATGCAGGCAAACACTCGTATACTGAAATAAAAATTAATTAATTAATTAATTAAGAAATCTAATTCTTTCTAGGGCCTAATGTCTCAAAATTTTGGAAGCCACAACTTGACTCCAGAGGAGTCCTCAATTAAAATCCCATGTCTTTTACAAATAGGCTTCTAAGTCACATCATCCACCATTCCTGACAATTCAGTCAGTCATTTATTTAGACCATATCTTTTATGGACAGCCTACCACGTACCAAGCACATTCTAGAGATAATACCACGCCTGAAGCAGAAATGGTCCCTGCCCACATGGTCTATATGCAGTGGTCTTACACCATCTTGACCATGACCTTGGTCCTAGAATTTCCAGATGTTCCTGTAGTCTTTCATTCTTGTGAAATCACATCTTTTCCCTGAGGGGAGAAAAAGAACCAGTTGTGTGTAGGCCCCAAACAGATTCCAGATCATTCTTCCAGGACTTTACCTTCAAGTGAGGAGATTATGATCCATTTCAGGTGAAAAGTAAGATAAACATAATCATTGCATCATGAGACATTTGAAGAATATAAAACCAAAGCATGAAAGATAGCCAAAATAAGGGCAACTGACCATGAAACATCCTTGCTAGAACACATAATGTGTGTGGTGTGCATAGGGAAGCTGCAATTATACAATCCTAAAAGCTCAAGAGAAAAGTCCCTTCTTATTTGTACATTAATTACAATGGATCTAAACAGTGCTAACTCGTTTCTGAAGTAATCTTGGAAAGTGTTTGTTTTCCACATTTTTAAATGCTGAGAATATAATTAGCTACTTAAATTTGAATGCTAATACACCAGTTTGTGTCCACATTGAACAACACACGGCTTGATACTAATCCATGCCAAGATTTTCTTCCACAATCACAAGTTAATGAAAACTGGCCATAGGAATTCCTCTCTTACTGCCAAAAAAAAAAAAAAAATCTCTTTTCAGGCTTAACACTTTGTGGCCCATATATGGGGACCTACCCCAGGTATGAAGAGCTGAGAAGAAGCAAAGGGGGAAGGAGGAATTTGGCAAATGTAACTATGCCCCTTATGCCAGACACCCCTAGAGAAGTGTCCCAGAGAATATCAGCGGCCTCCAGGTATCAACGCTCTTCTCCCTTAGCAATAGAACAAGCAACTTTTAGCTAGGCTCATGGCTGTGCCAGAATAAGGATAGTGTTGCTTAGCACCTCCAATGGGATGAGACCACTTAACTGAGGGATGGCGATATAAAGCAAGCATGGATTTTATCAGCAGCTTAGAGATGTGTTGAGGGTGAAGTCGCCAGACAGAAGCCGATACTAGGGGCCTGGGAAGATGCCTCGGTAGATAAAGTGCTCCCTTGCCAGCACAAGGACCTGAATTTGAGCTTTAGAACCCATGTAGAGAAGCTGGATATGGTGGTATGCACTTGTAATCCTGGTCCTGGGGAGATGGATACTGGTGAAAGAGACCCAGTCTCAAACATAGAAAAGGTAGATAGTACCTGAACACTGAAAGACTCACAAGGTTGATCTCTGGCCTCTACAAGTGTACACACACAAAGAAACCGACACTATGGCCCAAGATTCATCTATCTGTGGGCTTGGTTTAACTGAGAAATAAACTTCTAACCAGTTTAAAGCACCTTTGTCTTGGGAGTTTCTGACATTTATCCCTGAATTTAATCCTGGTCACCGTGGATTTACTGAATATATATAATGCTCCTATTGGCCAGGTACTGCCATCACCATTTTACAAATAAGAAACTAATGAGTATTCCTGCCAGGTTCTCTCTTAAGCAAAAAAGATCCCGTATATAGAAAGGGAAGCATGCTAGAACGAGATAGAAGCGTGTCTCACTCGCTACAAAATGCCGACAACAGCACTACATTACCTACGAGGGTTTTAAATGGAATTTTCAGAGTTGAGCAGAGATGAAAACCAAGATTTAATTACGGTACTTGATTTAAAGTGGAGAGAGACTGCAACCTAGTCCTGAATGCATAACACACAGAGGTGTTGTTTGTACGTCAAATAGCTGCTTCTGCTGTTTACAACACTTCTACTCTCAGTTATGTTGCAGTGAAGACTCTGGGCCTTGTTTTATAGCTTCATCCAAAAGATTGTTCTAAACATTACATACAATAGTCAAAAGTTCTATCCATGATGACACACAGGAATCACTGGCTTAAAGTTCTCAAAGACCCACAAACCTTCAGGGCCCCATAGTTTTTGGAGGGTTAATCATCTTAATATGAAAGCTTCAGCCAAATCACCCTTCCAATGAATTTCCAGCTGTGTTTGAATGTCAAAACTTAAGTATCTAGTATTTGATATTTTTTTTAATTCTTGAAAATCAAGCTGTCACTTCTTTGTAAAGACTCAACTACGAACACATTACTAATCTGACATTCATTCAAAACTATGTTGGCAAAAATGATTAGACTGCATTCTCCATAGGCCCTGGCACAATGCTAGGCATAACCAAGGTTATTTGGGGGAACCATATAACATGAAAGACTGGCTCACCACTCCAACATTTATGTCAAAATAATTTCAGTATTTTCACAACCATTTTCTTCCACCCTTGTCTTCACAATGGACAGTGGTCTTTCAAACAGATCACTTTGTGTTAACTTTGTTTGACTGGATATTTAACTGCTAAGAGAAAGTATTCACTTCTGCAAAGCAGAAAAACTGACAGCTATCCCAAAATATTTTAATTGTGGCCTTAATGAAGAATGTAGTCTAATCATTTTGCCAACATGGTTTTGAAGGAAGGTCAAATTAATAATGTGTTGATTTTGAGTCTTTACAAAGAAGTGACAGCTTGCTTTTCAAGAACTTTTAAAAATATATCAAATACTAGATAATTAAGTTTTGACATTCAAATACAAGCAGGAAATTCATTTCCATTTGTCTGGCACAGGCATTAGCCATACTGTGTCTCAGGAACTGTATTAAGACTGCTGTCATGAGGATATGGTTAGCACTTACCTGTAATCCCAACACTTGGGAAGCAGAAACGGGAGGATCATCAATTTGAAGCCAACTTAGGCTTCGTGATGAGAATCTGTCGCTAACCAACAAGATGGAGTTGCTTGTGTCAGCCCTTCCAAATGTAACCAAGAGCCAGGAGATTATGAACAGTGGTTCTTATACATGGCTACCTGGTACTAACTAAATGTGTTCTAACCTTGGTTCCTACTTGTATTGTTTACATTTGTTTCTACCTCATGATGTTAAAACAGAAAGTGGGGAATTGTGACTGGCCTAGTAGAAATAAAGATATTGTAAAAGACATTTATGTACCAATCTATCAGACTATTGAAACAATGGACCCCAAAGAATATGAATTTCCCCCAAGAATCTCATGCTGGGAGAAGGAAAAGGCCCCAGCCAGAGCGGGAACTTGTCTCTAGGAAAGAGATTTCATTGTTCTAACAACTTGTCAGACCACCTTACAGGATGAGAAGGAGGCCCAGACAATGCTGCACAGAGGGACCCACGGTGAGCAGGACCAGGACGGCTCAGATGTGCATATCCTTGGACCACGACTTACACTTCGGTCTCACCTCAGGACTTAGGGAGCTCACTGAATCTCTTTGTCTCACTTCCCAATGTAGACACATTGAATTTTTTTTTTCTGCTTTCCACTTAAAAGAAAAAACTGTTTTGTGTGGTGTGGATATATAATGTTTCCCAGGGAAGTACCTTTAGGGGTAAAGTTTAGTGAAAGGTTCTTAGGTCATTAGAGGTATGCCCATGATGGGATATGAAACCTTACCATTCTCTTTCTGTTCTTGCATGATACAGGTCCATTTGTTTTTAACCTGATCCCACCAGGATAAACTCCCATCCATTGCCCTAACCAGAACAAATGTAGGCACCTTGCCTTATTTCTTCTGCAATTGTGAGCTACTTAACCTTTTCTCTTCACATGTTAGTTGCCTCAAGTTTCAGTATAGTAACATACAGCTGACTAATACAGAATCTATATAAATAAGGTTTCCTCTGGATCTTACTGGGGTGTCTCTGAGGATATAACTGCACAGAAAATGTCTCACTAGACCCTTGATCATTCACTGGCCAAAACACAGAAAGGGATTATAATCTAGTGTGGTCAGGTCAGGAAGCAAGACATTTAGGGAAGAGGGTCTGGCATCTCTGGCATGGTTGCTTGCTCTGTGCAATAAACCAGCACAGTAGAAATCAATATAACTTATCACTAAGATCAATATACTTCAAACCACATGTCACTACTTAAGAACAGTAAGGGGAAGGTGAAGAGAAAACAGTTAGGTTTTATTGACATCCTTCCTGTGAATGAAGTTATTGCCACAGTCCCATTACTTGGGCCCCAACTATCAGAATATTCTTTGGGTGCCATAATAACCTTTTACAGAATTAAAATCTCACGGGGGCTATTCTTTCCCAATCTGCCTGAAGGAACAGAAAGAATCTACTCATTTTCTTACCACCAATATGAATTTATAAAGCCTTTCTTTTTACACATGGCTCTATGTTGAGCCCTAAGTGTGCTCTCTGACACCATCACATTGACTGTTAAATATGTGCCAGATAGTTCCATTTTAGACAAAAGAACACAGGGCCCACTTCAAAGCCAAGAAGAACAAAACTAATGGAAATACTCACTGAGAGTGAAATACCCAGGGTTTGATTGAAGCTAAGGCTTGAAACCAGTTCTGTCTGCTCTGGCACTCTTCCTTTTAACCACAGCACCCTTTCTGACATTCTCATCGTACCTGGTACCTGTCCATCCTTATTGAGCTCCCATATGACTAAAGATAACTTGCAAAGGAGCTGACTTGAGTTAGACCATGCTAAAACAGAAGGGACCAAACAGGAAGGTCTTCGGCCACTTTCAAGCACCTTACTCCAATCCACAAAGGTGCAGACTCTCAGAGCAGCTGCTACCACCTGAGATGATGCCACTCTGCACAGAATCCAGATAGCCACAGAAAGAATGTGCACACAGAGCAGACTTGGAATTAAATATTGACACTGCCTCCAGAGCAAAGGTTAGAAACAGCTGCTTCCTGCTGGAGAGAAGGTAACTGGGAGAATAATGGCCTCTTTGCCCAAGGCGAGTTATAGAAGACTCCTCTGAGGAGAATTCCAGGTGTTATCAGATCAGGAAGTGGCTAGTCGCTTGTGTAATAAGGAAATCTGATGCTGAACCTGATAGAGATTCAAAGGGTACAGTGATGCACCAGGCAGGAGGAGAAGGTTCAAAGAGAATGCACTGCTGCAGGACCATGAGCTTAGACAAGAGCACCTACACAAAACAAGAGTATCTACTTGGTCCAACCCAAAGGTTTTTCTATGAACACTGTGCCTGTCAGACAGCTCAGTGCAAGCTGCTGTGGGAACAAAGATGATTCAGAGGATCTGCATTCCCCAGAGGGAGAGAAGAGGCAAAGACAGATTTAAATTTACAAGTTCACTACTAGAAGCAAGCATGCAGGCCTAGAGGCACATGGAGGGGACTCCTTGATCAACCTGGTCCAAGAGTTCACTGGAAGCAAGCCTGAGACCATTTAGCTCTTTAACTTTGTAGCTTTGAGTAACTGTAGTCAGACTGTAAAGGCTCAAGTCCTGGCTCAACCACTAACTTGCTTAGACAGACTTCTTAACCTTTCTGAGGCTCAATCTCTTCTTCTGTAAGAGAGTTTTATGAAGATGTTTTGAAGACTGAAGCTTAGGAGAGAGTCTGGCACATACAATAAAGAGCCAGTAAGATGCTCCCTATTTCTATTGCTGATTAGAATAAGAAACATTTAATGAATGAATTCAAACCCTGGAGGGTAAGGATAGTCATAAGAAGTTCATCTTAACATGGCTTCATCCCAGATATCTACAATCCACATAAGACATCCAAGGGAAGGACTCTGGTAGGCATTTGTATATGTAAGGGTAGAGGCAGGTCTGGGTCTGGAGATATCAGAAATTATGTCTGGAGATGTAAACTTGATAATAATCAGAATTAAATTTATATCTGGAGATATAAACCTGATCGTGATCATCATAGGCATGGATGAGATCATCTAAGGAAAGAGGATGTAGAAGATGCTCATGACCAAGTTCTTAGCAGCTTGAACACTTAGAGGGAGCCAACGAATATAGCAGACAGGAGGAAGGAGGAAAATGACCCAGATGGCAACTAGTTAAATCAGAGGCAAAAGGACCAGCATCAGCAAAGACGCAGAGGGGTGGAATAGAAAGAGGAGAGGCAGACATTTCTAGTAGTTCAGAACTTTCTCCCCCTATACAAGAGGTGACAGTAGTGTGAAAACTGACATAAGAGTCAGAGAGTGATGACACCTGTATGACAGTTCAGAGGTTGGGATGATTAGGAAGCCTGGGGAGGTTTTAACCAATACAGAGGTCTGGACCAGTAGGACCGGTAGGACCAGTCAGCTTTTTCTAGCAGCTGTCTGATGTTTGTGAGAAGCCTAACAATGTTACCATATCTGTATCCCTAAAATCTATGAATATAGGTTACGTGGCAAAGGAGAATCAAGGCTCTAAGTGGATCTAAGGTTGCTAATCAGGTGACCTTAAAATAGATTATCCTGAATTATCCAGATGAATCCAATGAAATCTCAACTTTCTTTAGAAATATTGGGGGAAGGATGATGGTTCAGAGGATAAAGGCACTCGCTTCCACGTCTGATTACTTGAGTTCAATCCCCAGGACTCATATGGTAGAAAAAGAGAATAATCAATTCCTGTAAGTTTTCCTTCCATATGTGTGCTGTGGCACACCTGCACACATACATACAAATACATACATACATACATATATACATACATACAAACAAATGAAAATAAGCAAATTTTCAAAAAGAAATGGAAGAGGGAATTGGAAAAGATAATGAAAGAAATGGTAGCATGAAAAGACTCCAACCCACTTGCTTTGAAAATAGAGAAAGGGGCCATGATCCCAGAAAGGTGGAGCACCAGTAGATAAGGCAACAAAACACGCTGTTCCCCAGCACCTCCAGAAAGGACACAATTCTGCTGACACCTTGATTTTATCCCCAGAAAGTACATGTCAGACTTATAAACCCACAAGCAATGATAGTAAATTTGTATGCTTCAAGTGTGTGCTAACTTGTAACAGCAGCAATAAGAAATTAAAGCATGTCTTTGAAAGGTAAAATACTAGAAGCAGAAAACTCAACCAGGAGGCTTCTGCCTTGGTGCAGGGAATGGAGAAGGTCTTTCTTAGGAGGGTGGGTTTAGTGTAGGGAAGAAAGTAAGTTCTCTCACCTGTATTTACTGGCACCTAGCAACACATCTCTAACATGTTGGCATGTCAATCTATTCATGGGACACTTATATTTCAGTAAAGTTAAAATCTGTTCCTATTAGATAAATATCTGCTTATTGAACTGAATTAGAAATTACTGCCAGAATTGGAAAGCTCAAAGAATAGCCCTCTAGCACCATGAACCTCTGCACTATATCCAAGTCTTGTCTTTCCTTCTAGGAATCGTGCCCATGTGTTGGGCACGTGTTTAGCTTTCTGTTATTTCTGAAAATTTTTCTCTATCTCTCGTTTTACCTTTTATGTCTCTGACATCTAGAAATGCCTGACGTGTATGTTTGCAATATTAATTAATGTTCTTCCTCTGGAAGTACCTTCTGCTTCTGTTTTTTACACGAGAAATTTATATTCATTGTAGAAGAATCAGAACATATTACTTTTTGCATTTTCAAATATAACTTTGAGAATGTTATATTGGTATTTATACATATGTGTGTTATTCTATATTTTAAGGAAAGAGGTTGTTTTATTTCTTTCTAATAATTTTATTGAGTTTTGTGCATTTCATATAATAGATCTTAATCAAATTTGGATCCCCCTTCCCTTCCATCTGCATCACCCTTCCCCCCAGTGGATTTCATGCATTCTGTCATATATGTTAAGTCTTATCAGTCTTATCCAGTCAAGCATTTGTACCCAAGTTCATCCAGTCAGTCTATCTAGAGTCACTCCCTTAATGAAGATCTGTTCTCCCTCACCCAGCAGTAATCAGTTGGCAATAGTTCTTTGACTAGGGTTGGGGCCTCCTGCTCATTTCCCTCATTCTATGCTAGGTTTTTTTGTCTGATTGAGTCAACATGGGTCATGTGCATGCTGTCGGCATTGTTGCAGGTTCATATGATCAAGTTCCCAGTGACCTGAAAGCCTCTGTTTCCTTATGTTCATGCACCAACCCTGGTCCTTGCAATCTTTCCAGCCCCTCTTCTGCAATGGTCCTGGAGTCATAGGTGGGTGAATCCTATCCAGAGACAGACACTCTGCGGTCTCTTGTTCTCTAAAACTTAGCAGAAACATAAGCCCATAAAACATCATGCTTTTCTTGCCAGGAAATATATTATAAATTTTTCTGTAAATATAAACAAGTATAAGCATATGAATTATATTTAAGTATAATTCTTAATGGCTATGAAATATTTCCAACATATGAATAGGTCATAATTTATTTACTTGGTCCCGTTGTCACTGGAGTTTTCCTTTATCCCCATCTTCTTTGTTCCTCCTCTCCTTCCTCTTTTCTTGCAGATGTTTTTGGTCAGGAGTACCTGCTGACTTTAGGTCAGCCATGCTGACTGCCACAACCATTCTGGATGGGTATTCTGCTTCAGCCTGCCATCTACTCCCCATATAATTGACTAGGAGATCTTTGGTTCTCTCCAACCAGAATAACACTGGGTAATATAGAGATCAATATGTTTTTAAGGCAAACAAGTTTTATTTTTACTAATAATGTTTATAGGAATCTATATATGTATATATATATGAAAATCTCTGAAGTGCTAAAGCTTTGGTTACTAAGACTAAAGCGTTCTGTACTTATTGTTGCTTATAATGCAGTTCTGTGTTTATTTATAATTATAAAAACCTTATAAAGAGTGGTTCTGACTCTTATTTTCAGGCATGAAATAAAGTTAACTCAAGTATCTGTCAGAAAAAAAAAAAAAGAAAGAAGCTATTTTACATAACTTAAAACCAGATTTAAAACCAGATTCAATCAAACCCAGAAGTTGAAATAATATCATAGAGAGACATGCTCTGGACCTCCTGGCTTTGCTTTCAGTGTGAAAGCTTCTGTCATCATAACTGAAGTCCGATAGAAGACAGTACCCTTGTTATGTTTTCCCGAAACCTCAGGTATGGCTCTCACTGGTCCATGCAGGTGAGAAACTTGTCTTTGTAACCAATCTTTTGGCCCAGAGAATGTCCAGACCCATGGACCTGGCTAGGGTTGGATCCTAGGCCACTCATTCTCTGTACTAAAGATGGCTAAGAAAGGTGGGGTGCAATTACCAAAACAGAAATGGACATCGCGTGAGCAAAACCGTCATCCACAAAACAATGGAACTCTCTAGCACAGCAATAACTCTTTGATTCACAAGCTTAAGAACTCACCATGAGCCCTTTACAGAGGAAAATGAGCAAAAGTCCCCCAGAGAAGCACAAGATTTCACATATAGTATATTTGTGGACAAGGAAGTCATTCCCTTCACACTGGCAGAATATAATAGTAACCTTATAGAGAGTTATGTTTCTTACTCATTCTTTACACAAACATTAATTTGTATTTCTTGAACAAAGATTGAAATGAATCCAAATGCTTCCCCTAGGGGGGATGGTGGTGAGAGGAATCTGCTCCAAGGCAAATCTCAGCTAGAAGGTTTGAAGCTGTTTGATTTGAATAAGCTGAAACTATGAGATGATTTTAAGAGAGAATTCAAGTCATCTTTAATATTTCAGCAATGTTTCATTTTGTTAGTAACTATTTATGAAAAAGTGACTCATAAAAACAACAGCAACAATCAATCAAAACCCCCTCTTTCACCTTGACAGACAAGCATGTATCAAGGAAACAAGAATGCTCCAAGATTTGGGTTGAATTTATGGTGTACTACCTCTTTGTCCTCAAATCCATGAGATCATCTTTGGCAAAGGCCAGATCATTGATGCACTGATGTCAGCAGAGGAAAGATTAATAATCTATGCTTTAATTTAAAGGTCTCCAAAGTAGAAGCAACCTTCAAATGAGCTGTGCTGTTTCAGGAAGTCTACAGAATGCTGCCATACAAAGACCCGCACACATGAGTAATCTTTCCAATATCTACTTCCTTTAGAGAGGGAATCTGATCAAAAACAATTTTCCTTCATGACAGCATGGTGAGTGTTGGGAAATATATATATATATATATAGTACATAATACAAATATACACATAAAAGAAATCAATAAACTCTTCCCTCTAAGTGTTTTCTATTTATCTACAAAAACAATTTAAAATTTGATCCTATAGCTGAACTAGATACTTTAAAAACTTATTAGGCAGGTGCAGCAGTACATACCTAAGACCTCAGCACTCAGCAGGCTGAGGTTAGACGATCATGAGTTCAAGGCCAGCTTGGGCTACACATCAAGATCTTGTCTCAAAAAAATTGTTCTGTGGTTCTTTTTAATGTCTGGGGTTTATAAAAGCATGTATATAAAGCATTAAATGTGCTCTTTAAAAATATATCTTCTTTGAATATTGGTTCCATGAAAAAGTGATCCTTGTTCTCTTTGCTGCTGTTTCTCTCTTAGCCAGAGATCTAAGCTATATTCACCCATCAGTTTTATAACAAAAAGGCTTATATTTTGTTCACCATCTGTCTCTTTGGTGTCCTATTTAAGAAATTCAGAACATGCCAGGAGCTAGTAAATAAGGGGAAGTGTAGGGGAAATGAGGTTGGGTCAGATCACATACCATCAATAGACCATGGTGAGAATTTGGATCTGATTCTATTCATGATGGGAAACGATTAGCAGGTTTGGCTAGTATAACAATGTCTGATTTGTGGTTTACAGGGCTTACTTTGCTTCTCTCAGAACAGACCAGAGGGAGGAGGAGGAAAGGGAGATTAGTTAGGAAATTCAAGAGTGGGATAAGGGTAGTTGGTACCGGGATAATAACAATGGAGATGGAGCCAAGCCAGCAGATGTGGCTGATCCACTGAATACAGCATGTAAAATATGAAAGTGACAAGAATAACTCCAAAATATTTGGCTTCCTCAACAGATGGTGCTGCTTTACACAGCTGGAGAATGGAGGAGGAGGGACAGGTGGGAGGAAGGACCCCAGAATCTGTCTTGGACATGTTCAACTGGAGGTGTCTAGTGAACTCCCAAGAGAGCATGCTGACTAGACAATGAACCCTTATGTTAGGTCAACACTGGACATAAACAGAGCATCCCAATACTGTACTAAAATCATGCACAGGGCTTAGGTTCCTTCATACACAGGCAACAACCTGTAGGGCTTTGGCTTCACCAAGCCAGGAAAAAAACTGATGTTTCATCTGGGTTTCATCTGGGTGCAGAGCCCAGGTTTTTTTCCTTCTAGTAGGAGATTTCCTGGCAAAAAATAAATAAATAAATAAACTTAGCTTGGATCTGAGCTTCAAAGTCTTTTCCATCTCTAAAGCAATACAAAATATTGCAGAGAAATTAGTGCTATCTTGCATGGAACAAATTATAATCTCCTGCACAATTTCAAAGGTGTCAATAGGCTTTTCATTTTTGAAAAATATAAATATTATATCTATACTTTCTTCATTCCAAGAAGAACTCCCCAAACAGAAAAGAACAGGAGAGACTACCCTGAAAAATCCTGGGAAAGTTATCTCTTTGCATACTAAAGAAATGTGATTTGATTTCTCTAAGACCTGCTTAAAATATTAGAGTTGGCAATAAATCCGGAACTTCTCCAGGCATGTGTGGCTTCTCCTTTGCTCTGTAATAAGCAGGTCTGCAAATAAAGTTATACTGGGCAAATCAGAGATTTGGCCCCATCTTTAAAATGAATGAGCCTTTCTCTCATGAATATCCAATTCACCTGGTACATTTTCAACAGGCACAAGTAAGTTTCTCCCTTCAGTTTTGTTCCCAATTTATCTTTGTGGAAAAGTATCTAAAGCCATAGAAAAATAATCTTGTTTCCTTTTCTTCATTTTCATTTGAAGCTAGGCCCAGTATAAATGAAGTTCATTGCCCATAATTATTAACAATACAGTATATTTTAATTTATACCAATGGGAAACTATGGAATTTCCAAATCTAAAATAAGAATCAAGAGTCTGTATACACTATTATGTATAATTAGAATATGCTAATTTAACAAAAAAAAACAAAGTCTATGGTTATAAGTCAGAAATTAATCCATCTGGAATGGAGCGGGTAACTTCCTCCCTGTTTCCTAGATCTTATAGTTCTGGAAGGAACACATAGGATGATGTCATCAACAGTCTGACCCAGCTGTGGACTTGTGTGCAACACTATTGATTGATAAGGCAAGATGCCCACTGGTGCAATAATGGCAAGCCTGTTATAGGGTAACCAGCTGCTTTTGAGGGTAACTGACTGCATTTGAGGCCCTTTGGAGGAGGAAATTCACCTGGAGACTGTAAACCTGGTCAGAGCCCATAGCTGGGCTTGTCACAGGCCTGAGTAGGGAAGCTACTGCTATTGTTTTGCTAAATGGACATGATTATTACCATCTAAATAACTATCTTTATTCCCATAGATTAGTTCTGCTGTCAGATTCAGAGAAGCTTCTTTTTACAGTAGGTGGTGGTGACTGCAGAGGCTCATAGCCAGTCAAAGTGATGAGAATCAGACACTGTTGAATGCTAAGGTATAAATGGGACATCTACATCACCCACTCTAAGGCTCAGAGAACATCACAGAAGAGGTAGAAGGGATCTTAGAGCTGGAGGGAGCAGAGGAGGGGATGGAACGCTGACTTCAGGACATGACATGGTCATTGCACTCTTGAACTCACAATAGTTGTGATAACCTGTATAACATCTGCAAAGACTGGGCCCATCAACACCCTGACATGGAGGGGAGAAGAGCTCAAGAGGCCTCACCCCTTCATGAGGATTTATACAGTTAATGGTTATTGACAGAAGGAGAGACATTTATTTCAGTGATGTAGCCGCTGGTAAGTTACCCATGCTCCTGCAAACAACCCTTCACTCATCCTCCAGTAAACAACCCAATTAAATTCACTGGGAAGAAGTGGGGATTAGTAAAAGTGAGAGGGGACAAGAGAGGACAACACGGTGAATATGATCGAAACACACTGCATACATATATTAAAATGTTACAATAAACTCATTATGTATAACATGCACCAGTGAAAAATACTGAAGGCAAAAATATTCTGCCTACAGTATACATCAGAATCCCGTGCCACGTATTTTTGAGAGCTTATATGGCATTATTTTTTTCTTCTTAAGAGCGATTTCAAAAGAAAATATCCTTTTTTAAAAATTTTTGGTCAACTCATCAATCTCTTCAAATCTGTACACTAAAGTCATCACAAACTGAAATACATAGTAAGTTCTCATGCCTCCGTGGTGGCAAACTGTCTTCCCAAAACCCATTAAAAATTCCTTTCAATAAACATGTTGGATGAGCATGTACTCATGCACTAAACCAGAGAAACGCCCCACACACACACCACACACACAAACACACAAACACACACACACACACACACACACGAGCTGACATTCTAGTGGTAAAAACAGACAAGTCAGGAAATAAATACATGGGGTATTTGTGTATAGGGTCAAATGCTAAAAGAAAAATGAAACTGAACACAAGGAGGAAGAGATATTGGAGTTGTACAAAGAGTAGGTAAAGGCAGGAGATGAAGATTTCTCTCTCTCTTGCTTGCTCACTCACTCGCTCTCTTTTTTGCTTTTTAAAAATCTTTATTGAACTTTTGGAATTTTCATAAAGTATAATTTGGTGGTATTTAGATCCCCTCCCCCTCCACACCTTTTCCCACTACCCCCGCCCCTCCAGTTCAGTCTATTCCACCATATATACAACATGGCCTATAAAGTCTGATTTGTGTCTCCACATGTCCCTCAGTGTGAGTCCATAAACTGGGGCCTGATCAACCTACCAGGAAGATCCTGTAAGAGACTGTCTCTTCCCTCCCAGCAGTAATCAGTTGCCAAAAGTCCCTTAAGTTGGGTGGGGCTTCTCATGCACTTCCCCATGTCTATGCTGGGATTTTGTCTGGATGGAGCTTGCATAGGCTTGTGCATGCTGTCATCATTGCTGTGAGTTCATATGTGTAGCTGACAGCTGTCTGGAAGACTCTATTTCCCTGTGGTCCATCCACAACCACCTCTGTCTCCTACAATCTTTCCACCTCCTCTTCCACAATGATCCCTGAGCCTTGGTAGGCAGAGGTTTGATACAGGTGTCCTACTCAGACATAAGCACTCTGCAGCCTCTTGTTCTCTGCACATTGGCCAACTGTGGGTTTCTGTGCTAATCACCCACCTGCTGCATAAAGGAAGCCTCTCTGTGAGAGCCGAGAGATGCATTCATCTTATGTGTAGAAATTTCATTGAAAATGTGTCCCTTCCAGCTAAGCATTTCACAGATGATTATTTTCTACATTTGACCAGTTGTGGAACTCCGTGTTAGTTTCCACCTATTGCAATAAGAAGCTTTTTTGATGAGTGCTGAGAGGTATACTTGTCTATCAGTAAAAGTATACATATTTAGAATAGAGTGAGAAATTATGTTGGTCTACGGAGATAGCAAAAGTAGGCTTTCTCTAGGCTCTATGACCTCTCCAGCCATGCTTACAGCAGCACACATGAGTTCCCTCCCATTGAAAAGGCCTTAATTTCAATTAGACAGCTGTTGATTACCCCCAAGATAAAAATACCACTGCTGCATCAATAGCAGTAGTTTTCTAACTAGTCATAGCTGTTTTTTAGGACTTATAACTTGGAAGAACCAGTCATTGGTTTTCTCCTTTGGCAGCTTGCAAAGTTTCCTCTGATACCATGAGAGATAATCTTCAGGGAGGAGATTTCCAGGTCAGTTCCTGTTCAATTGCTCCAAGTCCTGTATCCAAAGTATGGCCTGTCTTCAGGAACAGGGTCTTAGCTTCAAGTTCTGTGAGGCAATCAAGGCCTGTGGCAATAGCCTCTTTAATTCTGGGAGTCTCTTGGACTACACTGACCAACAACGCGAAGAGGTTTCTCTGCCTGGCACCATGTTTTTTGTTCTATAGCCTTCAGCTATATATATGCACTTATGTATATATTATACATGTATTTTTCAGTAGAACTCTGAATATATGTCCCTCTAGTTTTCCACACCATCTAAGTGTGTGTTTTTTATCTCTCCTCTCACTTGTGACTCCTGTATCCCACGCCCTACTCTCTCTCCAGTTAAAGTACCCCCTTTTCTCCATTTCTCCCTACTGTTGGGAGGGAGGAAGATTTTCAATGACTGTGACATTGATCCAAGATCTAGCAGAATCCATCACTTCCTGCCTCCTGTTTGACTGCACTTTCATCTTGATTCATTCATTTGACAAGTATTTCTTGAGTGCTCACCACGCCCACGTTCAGAGGAGAGACAAATGGATGGATATGCTAAAACCTAAGTATTTTTTCAGGAATCAAAATTATATCTTCCTTGCCACCTCCCAAGTCAATGCACATCTTCTCTCAAGAGAAAATCAAGGTTATGCAGGCTCCTTATACAGCACTCAGCATAGTAAATCAGGTTAGGACCACTGGGAAATAAAGGATTAGAGTAAAAGAAAATCTTTGATTAAAAATGTAGTTCATTATTCAACACTCTTTGCTAGACAGAAAGCAGAAAGGCCATAGACCTTGTCTTAATTCAATAAATCAAAGAGCTTCCAAAAAACCAGGGTAATACAAACTGACTCTTTTGAAATCATCCCTAAAAAGTGACTCATTGATTCTTAGTACACAAAATGTCACACTTGTGTGAGATGCTGTCAATGCACCAGCTGTAAGCAAGAAGAAGATGAGTGAAGGGTGCCACCCCACCCTCCAGTTTTAAAGACACTCATATCTTCCCCCTTTTACGCACAATGCTCTTTCTTGGTGCCGAGGTGGGGGGAGCCTTTCTTATACTGGAAGAAAGGGCTGAAAACTCTTTAGTCTCTCAGTGTAGAACATGTATCCAGAGAAGTAAAACCAAATTATTAACTGGCTGGTCAAAATTAGTTCTAAAACAGCATTACAGTTTCGAGATACATCACTTCCATAATCATACATGACAGTAACGAATTTGCAATTGAATTTCACCAGCATCCCTCGTAGAGTACAGACCAAATGCCTTCCCAGCAATTTTCTACCTTTGTAATCATTTGGCAAATTGTAGCAATAATACACTTGTTTCGTCCTAACCATACTCTTTGGGCAACGCAGATAATACTCCTCATGTAAACCTCTGTTTTTGTTTTTTTAAAGCTCAAACATCCTTTCACCTGAGAAGCACAGAGGGGATGGTTTCCTTGGCAACATAATTTGCTTCCAGTTCAATGGAACATTGAGTTCTCTTTCACAGGTTCACAACACCAAGCAACCAATCCCAGCTCAGAGAGCCCCACTTCCCTTTGCAAAGCATTATGAAAAAAAAAGTCTGTTGCTAAGGTGTTCTTGTTATGGTTAAATGAACTTTTTAAATATTGATTTTAATGTTTTCAATTTTTAAGCTGCTGCACATTCAGATTTTTTTTCTGAAACACACAGAGCACGGCTGCTCTGAGCCTCATATGCATCTGCCCTGATTCTTGTTTCAATGATGCAAATCCACAGCCATCTTCTTTTGTCGACTTTTCAGCAGAAAACAGTCACTTGGCTAAAGGAGGGCAGGTTTGGGAATGCACCTGCTTTTCTACCTCTGCTGACATACAACCTGGAGCTCTACGAATAGCTCATACGAATACCTCAAAAATCAGTCCTGTCACGACTTCCAAACCTAAAGGACCCAAACAGACCTATATCAGAGCACATGATAAAGCAGAGCTTTGAGCTCTTCTAGAAAATACCTGGTTCTGTGACACATCTTTAAACCTAGTTAGGACCTGGTCTACAAGCAGTGTTTAAAAGGTCAAGCTCTACACTGATTTCACCAGGACCTAGTTATCAATTAGAATTCCTGTGGTGTATTTATCCATGAGGCTAAGAAAGATCTGTCTGAGGGGATATCCTACAAAGTTTACTCCCCAAGCTCAGGTGGGTACTTTCAAAGTTAACTTCGCAGTTAACCAATAGGCAAGAGACTGATCAATAGCAAAATCCCAGTGAAGCAGCGTGCTGTTGCTGGGAAACAGGAAGAGCTCAGGACCACATCTGAAAATAAAATACAACAGAATCACTTCTGGAAAACAGTAGGAAGCCGTTCAATACTTTATTCACATAGTTTACAGCTTTGTTTCACCAGAGCTAGCCTCAAGTTCGAGAATACATTTAAAGGCTGAGGCCATTTTGCAGAAAGCATTATGATAATACGATGTCATACTTGAGGAACAACAGAGTTGGAGTACCCGTTTAGCAAGTAGGAACAGAATCAGCTGCCATCATAGAAACACTTGTCAAGTTGGGGGCAGCAATTTTCTGTTAGGACTGAACTTTAAGTGAATGTAAACACTCACCAAGGACTCTGTGCAAAAGCCACCGTGTCAAAAGGCAGCAAGCTGGGTGTGGTGGTACACACCTGTCATCCCAGCATTCAGGAGGCTAAGGCAAGAAGATTTTGCATTCGAGGCCATCTTGGGATGCACAGTGAGCTTTAGGCCAGCCTGGGCTGCATAGCAAGACTCTGTGTCAAAAAAAGCAAACTGCAACTCACACAGCGTGATGCCCACTTCAGCACAGAGAATGGATATTCGCATGGCAAAGCACATCTGAAGAGGCAGAGGCAGCTTAGAACAGACAGGGGATGGGTAAGACCAAGCACATGAAACATGCTCCTTAACCATCCTTGATTACAGTCTCTACAAATATTGTGGCACAGAATTAACTCCATGCATTATAAGTTATATTACATATAATTTGCCTTATGGCAAGGTAGAATAATGGGTTGAAGGGTGACCTCCCGAAAGGGGTACATATGTCTAATCCATGGACCTATGACTATGACCTTGCTTGGGGAAGAAAAGGGCCTCTGCACATATGATTAAACATGTTAAGATAAGAGCACCCTGAATTTTCCAGATGGGTCCTAAATTTAATGACAAGTGTCCTAGGAGACACACAGAGGAGAGGTACACTGGGAGAAGTGGGAGAGACCATGTGGAAACCAAGCCAGAGATTAGATTGAGCTTGCAGCCATCAGCCACGGACTGATTAGAGGCATCAGAAGAAGCAGAGAAAGATTCTCCCACAGAACCTTCAGAGACCCTGCCATCTTCTTGATTTCATACTCCACACACTCTTCGTAAGAGAACAAACTCCTGTTGTTTTAAGCCACTGAGTTTGTTTTGTTATGGCAGCCGCAGGAACCTACAGAAGTAGTTTAAAGTGTAGATACAATTAGTAACTACTTTTGTGGAGTTTTTTTTTTGTGTGTGTGTGTGTGTGTGTGCGTGCGTGTGCATGGGGAAACCAGAGGACGATCTTGGATGCCATCCTCAGGAATATTATCTCCTTTTTTATACAATATATATTTTTATTGGATTTGAGCGCATCTCACACAATACATCTTAATCATATTTAGACCCCTCCCCTATCTGCACTCCGCATCACCACCGCCCTTACTAGATTTCATGCATTCTGTCACAAATGTTAAGACCTGTCAGTCAAGTTGGGTCCACAGACATCTCTCATCTTGAAACAGAGTCTGTCCTTGGTCTGGAGCTCACCAACTAGGGTAGACTGGCTGGCCAGCAAGCCCCAGGGATCTGCCTGTCTTTGCCTTCCCAGTACCTAATAGCATGCCACCATGCCCAGATTTTTTTTTTTAAAGAAGAATTTTGGCAGTTGAACTTAGGTCTTTGTACTTGCAAAGTAGGTGCTTTGCCAACTGAGCCATCCCGCAGTTTCTCTTGTGGAGTTTAAAAGTTAGTCTTCAAAATCAAATTTTCCTACAGTCTAAATTACCTTGGGCATTGCTCCTATGACTACAGATACCCACAGAAATATCCATTAAGGCCCATCTTTTCCTTAGCACTTGAAACGTGTAGCTTCTTCTTGATGAAACATCAGTTGCAGCAGCCAGCTTGAGTTTTACCACAAGGTCCTGTATCTCTAGGTACTAGATGTCAACCAGGGAGAGGTTCTCACAGCCCAGAAGGCTCAGCCTGCCATAACAGCGGCACAATCAGACTTCTCTCCATTCATTCTCCCTTTGGGGTGTATGCTGATCTAGAAAAATTAGGAAAGCACACTTTCCTGCTTACTAAGACTATTCATTCTTGTCCCCCATCCCCACAGCATATTATCAAGTTTTGACTTTTGAACCTTGTTCAACTCAAAGTTCTTTTGACTAATGTCACCACTGTAATCCAACCTGTTTTCTTATCTCATGGGAATTAAAAACTTAAGAAATATGCTTTAAAAAAAAAACTCCTGGGGATGTAGAGATGGCTCAGTGCCATGCAAGTGTGAAGATCCCCAACACCCACATAAATGATGGATGGGTAGGCAGCCCAACTGTATCCTAGCAAAGATGGGGGATCCTCAGAGTAAGCTGGCTTTTTACACTAACAGAGTTTCTAAGCTCTGGGCTCAGCAAGACCATACCTCACTAAATAATAGAGTGATGGAAGAAGATCCAGAATGTCAATCTCTGGCCTCTATACACATGTGCACCACACACATGTGAACATGCACACACAAACACAGTACACCCACAAACACTACACAAAAATAAATATTTTTTAAATCACCAAAAGCCCACGGGCCTCTCCTTAAGCAATTCTGGTTTGCAGATCTGAAAAAGGCTAAGAACCTGAATTCATCATGACAGAGCATCCTTAGGACCAGGAAAGCTTGTGAACTACTGATTTAGACCTTACCATACACTTGATTCTCCTCAGCTTGGTCTTACTGTCTTTATAAAGTTTCTGATTATAGGAGAACCTTATGATTTCATTAAGCAGCAAAACCTAGTATTTCCAAATCACTATTGCAGTTAACATGCAGGAGAAATTGAGAAGAAAAGAAAGGCAGGTAAGTAGCAGCCCGTTAAGACCATAGGCTGGCCTTATTCTCCAGGGATGTTCTACCACCTTAGGCAGAGGACTGTGAAACAATGATATAATGTGTTAAATATCAACAAGGTCTGAAAGTCAAAGTGTCAGGGCAAAGAGAGACTACAAGGTAAAAAATATAGCTATATATACACATCCACCTAATCCTAAAAGGAATGTTGTTTGTCACTGGTCCTCAAAGCCAGACATAGGACTGAACACCTTTAGAGGAACATTTTCATGTGTTTACTTTATTCAACTGGTATTTATGAGTGAAAAAGTGAAAAAAAGTCATGGAGGAGAGATACTGTGGTAGCCTGCCAGCCTTCAAGATGGCCCCCAGTGATCTCCACGCCCAGCAGTTAAGCTTTCTGTGGCCTATCCCCACATCAGTCAGTGTTAGCCATTAGAGTAATAGAACATAGAAGGAAGAAGAAAAGACTAGAATACGGAAGAGCTGACAGCACATCATTTTGAGTTAGTCCTAAAGGACATGGGAGCTTTTGCCCTGTTCTCTCTTTCAGATGGCATTATCTAGGGGAAAATAGCAATCATGTCACAAGCAGCCCTGTGGGAAAGCACCCAGGGCAAGAGAGTGGGGCTTCCAACCAAATAGATGTGAGTGAGCCTACTTAGAAGAGGATAGTGACATTCTAACTGTGGCCTCACGAGAGACCACACAGCCAAAACCACACAGCTAAGTCATTCCCAGGTTCCTGATTCCCATATTCCAGAAACTGTGAAATTATAAGGGGTTTTAAGGAGCATCAGCCTCACCCTTTGTATACCTCTTATAGCGTAAATATAAGGAGGTAGTCAGACTTACCTTGACTCACATAGGCTGTTAGAACAGGAATTCTACGTCCTTTGACACACACCACAATTTCTAACAAATGGATGAGAGGTATTTAAAGTACTAACTCACTTCTAAAATGATTCTGAGTTTTAGAATCTGAGTTCCATGAGCCAAAAGGTGCGGTAGCTCATTAATCACTGTGTCCTCGAAATCTTACAGAGCTCTTGGCACATGATTGATAGATGGATGGGTGGGTGGGTGGATGGATAGATGGACGGGCGGACAGATGGATGATGGATGGCACATCCAAAGTTGTTTAGTATAATTGCTTGTTTATCTTGGGATTTTGACATGGGCAATGCAATGAGGAGAAACTAAAACCATGTGTTCTAGTACTTCAGGCAGAGCTGTGCACATTGAGGATGATTTGCATCTTCTTCTTCCAGGCTATGAAAACTAAGAAAGCTGAAGGATAGAAAGAAGAATCTTAAAATATTAACTCAGTGGGAAATTCCTTAAAACCAATAGATTACAAGCAATACAGAATCCTGACAATAATAATTGAGTAGGGAAACTTGGTTTATAAGCTTCTGCTTGCCATTCGGGATCCTTCCCACCACCTGTAGTCACAACTTCCTCCCCCTCCTCCCTTAGGCACTCGCCTGGCTCAAATTCACTATCAAAATAGAACTGGAATAAAGCATTCTACCGCTTCATTAGTGTGGTTAGCACTAGTTATAGAACTGAATTCAAGGGGGCTTTACACAAAATAAGTCCAAGTGCTACAGAAAGTAGGTATGCAGGGATCAGCCCGCACAGTCACAGACTAGACTGATAGGGACCTGGCTGTCCTCAACTCTCGACTTCCAAGGAGACCCAGATGTGGATAGTCAGCCAGTCAGTACAGCAGGAAGACAGAGAAGCTCCTCACAAGCCAGGCATGAGTACAGCTTACATCACTCCTAACCGCATTTCATTGGCTAGAATTCAACCACAGGTCCCAGTGACCCTAATAGACCCCTCCCAGCACCATCTCTGCTCTACAGGGAGACCATGAACTGTGCAGGACAGCAACCTCCATAACCATGGCACTCGTTCACAGAAAGGCATCAGTACTTGATAATAGCTAAAGTCTCCCCAAAATTTGTTGGAATAAATCATTAATTTAAGCCCAAAGAATGATCTGGATGGGATTTCAGGCACCTGAGGAAGACTGTTGGGTTTCGTGCTCATCTGGTTTGGGTCTGGGACAAAAATCAGTGCTGACAGTCCCTTGATATTAGGCTGCTGAAAGAACAGGAGAGAAATGTGAGGGGCAGTTCTCAAAGTGGGTAATAACGCATGATATTTTACTCTGACCCCAATGTAATAGAAGCAAAGCAATTAGAGAGCACTGCAAGTTTTAGGCCACCTAAGAAAATGTGATCATGATCATTCCCTCATTTCCTTTGAGTAAATGTTAATGATCTCCTTCTTTTAATAATTGCTATGGTTCTAGCCTCCCAGTGGTCCTACGGGTTTAAGTGAGTTATGATTAGGAGCTGCCAATTATAGCTATGATATACAGGAATGACAAAGGGAAAAATTCAGAAATATGGTGCATGTGACGAAAGTGGGCTAAAGGCTCCATGCATATGCCTTCAGAGACCCAGTGAGAAGGATGTGTTAAGTCATTGAGCATTCCCCAAGACGGGACTTGTTCTACCTGCATTGGCCCCAGCACTCTAGTGATTACATTGTCAATACTCAAAGTACACTTTCTTTATTGCGTGACTTTTCTCTGAAATCATTCCAAACATAGGCTCATGTTAGCCAATCACTTAATGACCGCATAGCAAATGAGAAAGCGTGTCACATTGAGAGAGACTGGCTCCGTGGATAGAAGCAAGGTAGCTGCTTGAGCAGCTAATCGCAAGATGCAGTCAGCTCCCCACACTCCTCTAACGACACTTGACACTCAAACCAGGGAAAAGCAATATTTGTGGTGTTTCATAAATGTTGATTCTGAGGCTTGAGAGATGGCTCAGAGGTTAAGAGCACTTGCCGCTCTTCCAGAAGACCCAAGTTCTATTCCCAGCACCCATGTTGGGCGGCTCACAGCCACCTGTAACTCTAGCTCTATGGGATTCAATACCTTCTTCTGGACTGCACAGGCACCTGCACACATGTGGTAAATATTCACATAGCCACACACATACACATAATTTTACAGTTTATTCTGAATATGAATTAGTATATGAATATTAATATCAACAAGAATATTCTTATAATGTAATGGAAGTGCAAAAAACGATTCTAGTCTATGGCATCAAAGGTACAGGAAAGCCTTGGTTTGCATTTCACATTATACTGAGCTGTAGGAACCCCAGGAAACAGAGTGAATCTTTATTACCTCAAGGGGGATGATCCTTAATCAAGATCCTCACTCTCATGTGTCAAAAGTTTGGGCACCCAAATATCCACAGAAGTGGGAGACCCAGGGAAAAGCTATGGATGGGCAGTTGCCATGGTACCCAGAAATTATTGGTTAGAGCGAAGGAATGGATAGGATCATGTTTAGGCAGTACACAGGAGCAAAATCAGAGTTCCATCTCCCGTGGCTGGTATTTCCACGAAGAGACTAAAAAATAGGGCAACGTTTTCAAGGAAAAGTCCTTGAAAGACAAGAATCTCATGAGGCCTACAGTAGGATACTGATTTGCAGCCAGAAAAAAAAAAAAAAATCAACACAGCACCCAGCAATGGTTACCTTAGCATTATACCAGGGTCCTACCTTTGGGCTGGCTGGCTGTTAGTAAGAATCAGCATCACATACCTACTGGAGATGTTTTAATAAACATCTCTAAAACTATCTAAAATCTACTTCCTATATTTTTCATCCATCCATTCGAAAGTTTCCATCCAACTCAAAAATAAATAAATAAATAAATAACAAATAGTATTTATTAAGCATATAAATTCTATGCCACACTGTCCTGAGCACAACAGACAGAGTCGTTGCTTTCATGGAATTTGCATGATATTCAGAAGGAATTCTAATCTACCTTCTCTTTTACTCACACTAACGAAGAAAACCCAGCCCTCCTCTCCCCTTTCACACTTACTTCCTCGCATATATTTAATGAATGTCCACTATGGCCAAGAGCAAGGGCCACACAGATGAGCAAAGTGTGATCCACAGTCTGGAGAAGGAGAACACACCTTCATAAAAGAGTAACCAGATGTTACAGGTTGAATTTTGTCCTCTTCAAAAGAAGATGCAGACCGAAATTCTAGTTCCCAGTACCTCAAACTGTGATATTATTTGGAAATAGGATCATTACAAATATAGTTCAGATGAGGTCAACTGAAGCAGGATACTTCCCTACCTCGATATGTCTGTCCTTATTATAACATGATCATGTGAAGCTAGGGATATGAAGAGAGAACACTAGCATTATACAGAGTGAGCCGAAGGCTGTAAGAAACCACCAAAGGCTAGGTTTCAGAGGGACCGTGGCTCTGTGACACCTCGATTTGAGTCTTTAGCCTCCAGAACTGTAAGACGCTAAATTTCTGCTGCTCGGAGCTAATCCTTTGTGGTCCTTTGATCTAGCAGCCCTAGAAAGTGAACACACCATGTAAGTGTTAGAGCAGAGCTGACAGCAGACAATGATGGAAACACAGCCGGAAGTCACAACCATACTTGTGATGGGGCAGGAAGGACATCCCACAAGGGACACTCTCTGCACAGGGATATAGAAATAGGACTTTTGCCAAGCATGTGGAGGGAGTCAAAACATAGAGGTCTTTTAGAGTATGCCATGGATTTGAAAAGATAAGGCCCACTGGGAGAATGACAAGTATTTTGTTGGAGCTGCCAAATTACAAAACACTTCATGTGCCTCTGGCACTTTCCTGAGCAATACACGGAGGACGAATGGCAGCAGAGACTGACTGTGGGGAGGAGTGGAAGGTGGACGATGCAACTGCAAAGTAAATTTAGACTCAGATTATCTTGGCACTATAGGTCATAAGAAGCCATTAAATAATTATAAGCAGATGAACAATATGTTCACTTTGTGATAAGGTACCTAACAGCAGTGTGCTGAATATTCTTGAAGAATGGAAACAGGCTAACATGCTGCTCAACCAGACCATGCAGAACTGAACCTCAGCAGGGAGACGGGGATGCAGACCTGTTCGGAGATGGGACACAAATGTGATGAATGTGCATGGCTTGGGAGACACAAAAGGCAGTCAAGACTAGTTAAGGAGACAGACTACTGCCAAATTCTGTTCCATTACCAGTTATTTGAACTTGAGCCAGTTACTTAACTGCCCTTGACATTTTTCTCACCTGTAAAATGGAAATACTAATAATGTAGAATAGCAGAAGGGTTGGTGAGTTCAGACACACAAAGTGCTTCAGAAAGGGCCTGATTGATGAAGGGTTTTATTTGTAGAGCTATTGTGTGGCGATATCTACATGGGGGATTCTTGTAGCCAGGAAAATAAAGGCTAAACATGAACATTTCCGAAAACAAGTTCACGCAAGAAGAGATTCGTTTCTGGTAACAAGAACCGGACATGCAGTAGGGAGAACAAGGCTGCGTGGGTCAGGATGAACAGGTAAGACAGTAGAACTGAAGAGGCGTGAAGGAGACTGTCACAGATCTGAGGACAGATGGGAACACGGGGCCAGGAACTGTGCCACCATGAGCAGAGCTTCAGGAAGAGGAGCTATTTCAGTTCTATGATTGAGGCGACTGAGTAGGCATCTCACATTTTTTTGGTAACCTCTCCTGGGCATGCATGCATGCATTTGTGCACACACAAACACAGACACACAAGCACATACCCTATTTCTTAGAGGAATTGTCTCTTCCAGTGAGATCAGTCTTTGGAGCTTAAGTCAAGAAGTTTTGACTCCCCCTAGACAAGAAGTGAGCACTTGCTCTGAGCAAGGAGTCCAGTTGGTATCGGGGTGATGAAAGAAACCACATGAGTGGAGTTATCTGACACCAGCACTAATGCCTGGAGTGGGCTGTGGAGCCATTTCTGCCTCGAGAGCTGCAGTGTAGCCTAGTCTCTGCCCTCCCTGCACCATGGGCCCCTATACTACTCCAGCAAATTCCCTTGAGGTTTAAATCACCAAGAGACAATGCCCATTAAAGCCACCAACATTCCTAATGTCCTAATACAATGCCAAATAATAACGTTCTTGCCAATTGCTTTCAGACTAGAGGTGCCAACAAGAAAAGTACAGAATCCTAGACACTGGTGTCCACTGCCTGGCAACTAAACTCATGGCCTGTGGTCATCCGAAGGTGTAATGCTGGACCCAGCCCTCTCTTGTTTCCGTTGTAAAAACTTGAAGCCTAGTTTCATATCTTGCATTCAACAGAGTGTGTGGTATGTAGTAACAGAAGGTGTAATTTGTAATGCGACCTAGATTTTGTACTTATGTCAATCATTTTAGTAATCTTTTCTTCCTTCCGTCCTCTCTTTTTTTTTTTCAGTTTTATGGACACACCTAGAAAGAGTTCTCTGGGGACCGTGAGTTCTTCGTTTTGAACACAATTCCACCCTGGAGGGGATTCGCTGACTGATTCTGCTCATCAGCATCTCAGCACCACAAATGTTAAGAATAAAGGGACCTTCTCAGATAAGCCCATCCATCCCTCTGCTCTGAGCCCAATAGCTCCTTTTAAGCTTTGTTCAGCTAGCATGATTAGGTTTCTGACCAGCAGGACTTCTGGCACTGCTTATGGTGAAAACCATTCTCAAGTTGAAGCTCTGTGTCCACCAGTTCATTCTCCTTTCAAGTTCTCTTTCTATGAGCTTGTCTGCCATGTTCCTAATGCTACACCTGAGATTAGACAAAGGCCTTCTTTCCCTTACTGATGCTTTATACCTTTCAAATGTATTCACTCCACCAGCCCATACTGAGCACCTTCCATGTGTTAGGAACAAATGTAGACAGATTGCCACATCCCCGGAGGGAAGTGAATGTTATTCATTTCATATCCCATGCCTAGCAGAGCACCTGGCACATGAAAAGAGTCCCAGAAAAGGTTTTATTGACAAAGGAAAGATTTGCTCCATTAGAATTTATGCCAAAGGAGCTTCCAATGGTCCATCCTTGGAAGACTCCCAGTAGGAGGGGTCGTGGAATGAGCAGATCCACAGAGTCAAACCGTCTGGGTCAGAAGCCTAGCTCTACCCTTCTAATGAGATAAACTTAACAAGAGCATCGTAGAAGGCCTCGGCTTCCTTGGCAGGATTAATGACATCTCAAAGATGTCATTAAAAGAATTCAATGTGAAAATGCCTGGAAATCATTCGGTACTGGGCACAAAATAAGAAATGTGGCTTTTGCCTGCATACATTTTATATTAAAACTTATTTCCTATCATTGAATGCATCTTCTAGCTTTGAGGCCCTATTCTGACCAATACAAAAAACAAAAGTCAAAGAGATATGAAAATTGTCTCCCATGCCCCTCCCTTCTCTGCAGGTCTCTCCGTTCCAGCAAGGCCACCTCAGTGGTGGTGGAAGTAGGACTTTATTCTGCTCTCCTCAGAATGGGCCTCCCCGCCCATTCACTGACCATTCACTTCCTTGAAAGGCTCACTGCACCTAGGTGTTGGCACTCTCTGAACAGAAACAGGCCATGCCACATCTCTCCAACACATCCTCCTGAGGGTCTAATCTAGTATTTCTACGTATAATCTCTACATATAATCTAGGTATTTGCACCCCAAACTAGAAGGAGACCTGGGAGTTCTGAGAGTGGGGCAGTACTGAGGGTGTCACAGAGGGGTTTGGTGCTTGCTCCAGCCTCGGCACTCCTAGCTGCTGGTTCTCCACTTAACACCATGAGGTCAACAGAGCCTCCCCATGAGATCTGCCACCTTCCTCAACTCCACGCAGGGCACCAGGCTTAAATCCTTTCTATGCTCCTGTCCCTGAAGGAAATGGGTAGAAGGAATTGCATCCCAATCATTGCAGAGCTCGGCTTCAGAGGAAGAAGTCAGGGGACACGGAGGGTGCATGGGCCTCTTGCTCCTGCTCTTCTGTATCTCTTTTCTGGTCAAGGATCTGTATCCACTCAAGAGAGTAGAGGTAGGCATGGGAAGCATCGGGAAGTAACTCAAATGCAGGCTGAGCACCCCAATCTGAAACCCCAAACTTAAAAGGGTCTGAAATTCAGAAGGCTTTCAGATTAAGGGTTCTCAATCAGTACAGTCTATTCAAACATTCTGAAACTCAAGAACTCTGAAAAAAAGCATTTCTGGTCCCAAGTATTTTGGATGTGGGCTACTCAGTGTAGACCAAGGATTGTTCTGACTCACCACACTGGACTGCCTCCATTTTTTTTTTTTTTTTGCACTCTTCTATTTTGCTTTTAGAAGCTAAGCATTGGCACGTTTTCTGTAGCTTTCTTCTGACAACTCCTCTGGGGATAACCAGCAGATACGGGTGGTTAGGGAGAAAAAAAAAAAGAAAAGAACAAGAAGATTAATTGTATTGTTAATGTCTGACAATATTAAGCAAAAGCACAATAAAAATGAAGCTGGGGTTCAGATATTGAAATCTCCTTTTCTGGAAAGGTACCAAAAAGGTCACTTGGGACATCAAAAGACAGACCTAGGAGAAGTGGTTCCAAGACTTTCTAGGAAACCTACTAAGCCCTTGCAGGAGAGAAAGCCACCAGGAGGCAGAGAGTCCTGAGGCTCAGGCCAGTCTCCGAGCCCCTAGTGTGCCCGTGGGGTCCAATGGATTCATATGGCCTTTACTTCCTCCATGGCATGGCCTGGCCTACTCATCTTGTACGTGGTGGATGCTCTGTAGTGGCTTCTTGACTTGGAGAGCAGATCAGCTGTGTGCTCCTCTGCTGGTCACCAGCTCCCTCAGCACCACATTCCAGGACTGGGAGCCGCTCTCTTCTTTCATCTGCAGATGGCTTCATAAAAGCCATTCTCCTTATTCTGAAAAAAAGCCCAAGTGGTAGCTGGATCCTCAGTTAAGATGCAAATTAGGTTATGCAGGTGGCGTAAAATAACCATAGGCTTCAAAGAACCACAGATGAGGGGTGGAACCAACATGAACTCCCTTGCACTGGCTGCTGAAAGCACAGCTTCTCTCACTGCTCTCTCCTGAAGATGGACGCCTACGCCGTGCAGCTGCTTGGCCCTTACCTGTAGACAGTGAAGAAAACTCTAAACATAACCCTTTCCTGCACTTCACTTTGTATCCACATCCTAAAGCAGGGGTGAGAAAAGTTTTTCTATAAAGGGTCAACTAGTAAATATTTTCAGCTTTGCAAGCCATATGGTCTCTGCTGCAACTACTCTGCTCCACCAGTATGGTCTGAAGGCATCCACAGAAAATATGTAGACGAATGAGCATGGCTGCATTCCAATAAAACTTTATTTATAGACATTGAAACTTGATTTTCATATAATGTTCATGTGTCATGAAGCATTCTTCTTTTGATTTTTTTTTCAACCACTTGAAACCATGAAACCTATCTTTACTCTCAAGTCAGATAAAGCTGACAGTGGCCTGGGTTTAGCTCATAGGTCATAGTTTGTTGACCTCTGTCTTACGCCATCACAGAATGTAAGATAGATCTCAGTTTCTGCAAACAACTAATTCCCAAGGACCAGGATAGGAAGCTATGTTAATCCACCTCTTTTCTGTATAAGATATGGGAGGGAGGAGGAGATAGAGTTCACATATTTTCTTAGAAATAATGCAAACTTATAAAATGATAAACTGCATAAAACAACTAGTCATGTGCCACGTAACGAAGGTTCAGTCCCCACAGATTATATATTACAATGGTCCCATAACATTATGTAAAGCTGAAAAATTCCCATGAGCTAGTGATGTGTCCTAAAGATAGAGAGGAAGGCATTGCTCAGAATTTTGGGGGAGGTTGGTGGAATCAAACCTACTGCTCTGACAGTTCTATAAAAGCATCACAAAAACAACTGCGTATGGTACACGAGCCTTAAAATGATAATTAATGACTGCTACTAAGACCGTGAACGAATGAAGGGCTGAGGCATGAAGACCTAGCTGAGTCTTACAAAGAGGACACTAGAGGACATCTGGGAATTTTTCACTGGTAATTGTCCATCCCAACCTTCAACCCCACTAGGTCAGAAGAAGCCAGTGGAAATCAGATCTCAGAGATGTTGTAAGGACAGAGGACAAAGAACAATTGGTAGGACGACAAGGTATCTCAGGGCAGATAGGATGATCATGAGCTACGTTGTTTCCATGTGTACTGCAGGGATAGACACGAACCCTCAGATTAACCCATTCTTTGAGAAGAAAAGGTATTTTCCAAATTAGTTAATATTTCCCTAAAAAATGAAGAAGAAAAGGCATTTACCTTCCACTGATAGACTAAATATTTTCAACATTCAAGACACACGGATGCTCAGAGATTCAGAGGCAGTCCACAGTAGGCAGTCCACGGTAGCAGGACTGAAGCAACAGCAGTGATTCAGAAGCAATAGTTCAGAGAGTACTTGTTGGGTGCTTTGTATTTGTCAGACTCTTTCAAACATTTCACATAAGATTGCCATTTAATCCTTTTAATGACCCTATTACATAGAAATGTATTCCCCTTTTGCAGGTGAGAAAATTGACACAAAAGAAACCTCCCCGTATGAACAAGAAAAAAACTTTAATGAATATTGTTGCATGGACAAAAGAGCCCATTTACGAATGCAAAGCATGGTAGCGCTTCCCACACAAAATCAGAAAGGGGCGGGTGTCCCAGAGTCGCTGGCAACACTTTTTTAGTGTTCCAGATTTGGAAAGCAGAGGAGTTCTCCATTGTTGGGGGGGACCTTTTAAAAACACAGAAAGACAACAGAGGTAACACTAAGAAGCCTGAAGAAGCGGCCCATGCTTACTTTTCCTAATGTCCTATGGTCATCATGTCTTCCATCTTGTCACAGGCCTTCACACTGAATTCACTCGCTCTTCTAACATAATGTTATCACCTGTATCAACTTTAGAGGTTTCTAAAGTCAGTGTCCTTGTTGCCATTCTTCATCACAAGCAACAACAGGCAAGGCTAAAGAAGGAGGCAGCCAGCAGGTAAGAAATGTCCTTAGGGGCAGGCCAGGTGGCACAGGCCTGTAATCCCAGCTACTCAGGAGGCTGAGGCAGAATGATCATAAATTCAAAGCCTGACAGACCTATATACATTGAGTTCAAGGATAACCTGGGCAACTCAGTGACACCCTGTCTTAAAATAAGAAGTAAAGAGAGGGCTGGGGATATAGCTGTGCAGTAGAGCACTTGTATGTGCAAAACCTGGGGTTCGATCTCCAATATCACAAAAGGAAAAAAGTCGGCGGGGGGATGTCAAGGCAGGCATGGTGGCTCATACCTGTAATCCCAGCACTCAAGGGGATGAGGTAGGATGATTTTTGAGTCTGAGGCCAGCCTGTGCTATTCAGTAAGCTCTAGATCAGCCTCAACTACAGGGGAAATTCTGAGAAAGAGAAAAGAAAGAAAGAAAGAAAGAAAGAAAGAAAGAAAGAAAGAAAGAAAGAAAGAAAGAAAGAAAGAAAGAAAGAGAGAGAGAAAGAAAGAGAGAAAGAAAGAAAGAGAGAGAAAGAAGGAAAGAGAGAGAAAGAAAGAAAGAGAGAGAAAGAAGGAAAGAGAGAGAAAGAAGGAAAGAGAGAGAGAAAAAGAGAAGAAAGAAGTAAGGGAGGGAGAGAGGGGAGAGAGGGAGGGAGGGGAGGGGAATGCTATTAGGCCTATTATAAACCAATGATGTGAAAGAGGGTTGGCTTCCACAGGAACTCCTAGCCCAGCCACTGTCTCCCACTCCAAAGAGTCCAAGACCTGTCTCCTTGTTGATTTGATACAGTGTTATTTGATTGCTTTTTTATCCATGAAAAACTCCTTGACTAAACAAAACTATTTTATCATGAAAATGACCAAGTTTTTAAAACACAGTGCTTTCCTTCTTAGCCACACAGAAGATCTGAAGTGAACCAGTGATTCTTCTTCAGTGTGAGGCGCCCTGGGCCCGAGATCATCACGCCACCTAGTGGCACATTCGCTCTTCCATAGCCTCCCTCCATCTGAAACGAGGGTGCCCAGGCATCAGTTAAATTATTCCATCTCACAGCCTATGAATTTCAATAAATATACCATCTGTTCACCTTCTGTGTGGGAGTTCAGTCATCTTCTTGGCAGCGTTATTATTCTACAGCAATTACCTATGTCTTTATCACCTCTCATTCAGCTGCAGCAGCCTTCTCTGTACAACCACAGTTTCTATAGATAGGACAGCCTCTAAGGCTGAAGCACAGAAAAATATCTACGCTTTGTGAAGAGCAGGTTGGGGGGCATGTGGGAGAGAACCTTCAACCTCCTGAAACCCGTGGACTCGCCTTTGAGCTGGGTTGCAGAGCGGAGCAGCCTTCACGTCTGCCTGCCAGGTTTTTGATCTGCCAAAATAGCAAGATTAGAAAAAGAAAAGCCGCACCAGAAAGAAGAGCCGCATGCTGTCAGATGTGAGGTCAGGAGATGGCATGGGATCGGGTCCCAGCTCTGGCGCAAATCAGCTATGTAACTCTGTGCACAAGCATATAGTTCCTCTGAGCCTCAGTTTCCCTTTATGAAAAGTTAAGAGGTTGGAATAGGTGAGCCCTGAACTCCTCTTTAGTGCTAAACTTGCAAGACTCTAGAGGACAGAGAATGGAGCCTCCAGGGCAGACCACACCCAGATGATCGGCAGGCTGGCTGAGCTTCACTGAGATGCTAAGTGAAATTACAGCCCAAACCAGAAAATATCACAACCACCCAAGTGGCTTGCGTACTTTTCAGATTTGACTCATGTAATGATAGTTCCTTGTACAGTATAAAAAAAGGTGGAAACAAAAGCTTTGGAAAGCTAATTTCCTAAAAGTTAGTCCTAGAAAATGTAGGAACTGAAACTCAAAGCCCAAGTTGCCGCAGAGTGTGATATCAAAAGGCTTCTTGGAGAAGCAGAATTTCAGAACCAGGTCTAGATCTAAAGGAAGAGAATGTAAATGCATATCTCATAAACCCAGCATCAACTTTGTATTGGTTCCACTCTAAGAACTTGCTGTTCAATTATGCATCCCCACAGCCTAACTATAGCTATAACAGAGCTATGCACTCCCTGAGTCATGTCCATGTTCTTCCTGAGAATATAACACCACCAAATTTCCCAGGGTCCTCTATAGTTTGATTGGGAGCAAGGTCTAGGCTCTGGCTAAGGGAGCTGTGAACAAGAATTCTCCACACTACCTGAGTGTAGGGAGAAAGCCCTGTTTATACTCTTTCCTTCTCATTCATGAATCCAGAAGAGAAGAACTTGGAATCACAGAAACCACAGGACCATGTGACAAATAAGCCACAAACCTTCAACAACTAAGGGAAGCCTTGTAGGATATAGTCTCACCCACACTGAACTGTGAGAAACTGAGAGAGAAGAAAATCTTTATGTTGTATTTTACTGAGATTTGGGATCATTTGTTACAGCACCAGCAACCAGTCGCCTGACCAATAGGCACACTAATGACTCCAGTCACTTCTGAATCTGGCACCTAATCCCACTTCTCCAGCAACCTTGCTTTTCCTAAACGTTAATCTACTTGGTCAGAAAAAGGTGTTGCCAGTGCTGTTCAGCTTCCGGCCTGTCAGCCTATTTCAGCCCCTATTAGGCCACTGAGAAGCAATCCTGAATCTTTTTGCTCAGATTGTTATGAAAGACAAACTCTCCATGGGGAAGGGTTTAGCTGGATCGGACAGGTCTAGAACAGCAGGGATGTCACCAGGAGAACAGCAATGGGAAGACAGAGATGCTTGGGAGTAGACACAGAGCAAAGGGGTAAATGGTGGCAAGGAAGCCAAGGGTGGACAGGAAAGCAGGTGGCTGAGTGGGGTGAGGAGAGCAAAGGCTGTGAGGTATAAAGGATGGGGAGGGGGGAGGCGGGACAGGTAGGAATCAGGAGTAGGGGGCAGGGTAGGCAAGGAAGGAGAGGGATAGAGAACAGGGTGAAGAGAAGGGCCAGAGAGAAATTGCAGACATTAAAAGAGAGATGGGCAGGGGAGAAGACTGGAGGAGACAAAGTTGAAGCCAGGGACAAGGAAACCGAGACAAAGCTGAGGAGGAAGAAGAAAGAAAGAGGGTGCTGATGCTGGGAGATGGGAGGTTGAGAAGGGACTGTGTGCAGAAAGAGAGGAAGGCAAAGGAAAGACACAGGGGAAGGAGGCACCTGGCAAGTCAGACCTGCATCTGAGTCCACAGGTGCAGCTGCACCGAGCCAGCCTCGTACTTGGACATCTCTGTTAGAGGAGATGACAAACTCCTTTGCATCTGTCCATTTTAATAAGGGTCCAGCTACAGGGTACCCGCCCAGAGAGCTATTACTCAGACCACGCAGTGTGAGTCCACAGTCAACTGAAGCTCATCGTCTCCAGTCTCCTTACTGTCACTTTCTCCACAGCAGCAGCAAGAGAAGGCTGCCTTGGCTTTCTGAAGATTTTCTACAAAAGGAAAAAGAAGCCTCAAAGATGTATGACAGCAACCTGTGAGTGTCAAATCACGGCCACAGCTCCCTAACACAGTTGGCATGAACTGACTAGCTTCGACCAAACTGAGAGTTTTCAGTGTTCACAGCAACTTTGAAGCTTATCGTTTTCATTTTTCCCAGTTGTCTTCTTCCATGTTAATCTAGCCTAGGATCACATGCTGCTATGTTTTCTACTAGCTAACTAGCTCTCTCTCTCTCTCTCTCTCTCTTTCTTTCTCACTCTCGCTCTCACTCTCTCCTTCCATCTTGTCCCCTAATAGCATGCTCTATCCCTACCCCTTTTCTTGATGTAGCCTGCCCAGTTTCTGTTTGCACATGATCATTTAGAATTCCTCAAGTGTCCCCAGTGCCCTCAGCCCCCATGGGGACTCAGCACTGCAACAGCAGCTACTGAGGCACATAGTGTAATCCCATGGGCCACCAGCTGAAGCCACCTCTGCTCAAAAGTCAGCAGTGAGCTCAAGCTCACTGTCCCCAGTCTCCCTGCAGTCACATTCTCAATAGCAGCAGCGAGAGACCTTGAAATGTGAATCAATGCTCAGATTGTTCAGAGGGAGAGGAAGGGCAGGAGGGAGGGAAGAAAGGCAGGATAGACGAAAGGAGGGGAGCTGAGATTATGTTGATATGTGTGATCATGCACATGTGCACACACCTCCTGAACTGTCAGGGCAGAAGGTAAACTAGAGGATTTGGTTTTCAAGTTCTCATCGGGAATAAGACATTCTGGCTTTCTTTACGGCCAGAAGAAAAATGAAGTGATTATCGGGATTTTAAAAGGCCAAAGTCAAGGGAGCAGTCACACAAGGGGGTGGAGGAAACACCCCCTTCATATCAGTGAGACTTTGAACTTGGGTTTATTTCCCCAGTATATTTTTCAAGCACAATGATGTATATGACATCTGGGTACAGTCTTTCTCAAAGAGTAAAGCAGACTTCTGCACACTAATTTCCTCCTCCAGCATCTGGGGCCCCACACCAGAAGCTGGCCTTCCCCATTCACGCCCAGCGCCGCTCTTGTGTTTTGTCAGCACAGGCCCAGAGGCGTGCTTTCTTTCTGCTTCTCTTATGCATAATTTACTAACTTACAAAATTCCTATCGATGGTGGTCTCAGTTTTTCACATGTCGATGGATTGGTCTCAGTGTTTCATGTGTCGATGGAATTCAAGACCATAAAAATGTGGTTCCATATAGAAGGACATCGTAGACAAAGAACTCAGGTTTTCTCAAAAGAAGCAAAAATTGTTGTCTTTGTAGAATGTTAAGTTTGGCTTGGGTCACATGATGAAAACACTCCTGACTTGCTTTAGGACCTTCCCATTTCCTGCACCTTGAATCTACTCTGAAGTGCCCAAGGAGCAAATGCAATCCTTCCGATTTGAATGGAGCAGTGAACCCAGTCCTTGTCCCTCTCATCAGCCTGCCTTCCAGGCCATTTTGGTGGCCTGCACCACATCCACACCTTCAGGACCTGCTATAGAACTTCCTTTCTCCAAGATGGCTGTCCTCCCTTTAGCCCTCCACACCCAACTACCCATAGACCAAAGCTCCCAACCACTCCGACTCTCTTTACCTCCACCCAAGTCAGCAAGTCTTGGGACAGCTGAAACCAAGGGCGGGAGAAAGAGGCTGGCCCCGAGTAGAGCAATATGCCACCTCCCACTGCTCTTTCTTCACCTAGAGCCTTATCACCAATGGCTGGCCTGCATGGTATCATCTAAACGGCTTCGACAGACCGCCTCATTTGGCCAAAGCCTTAGTGAGGCTCCTGAATCCTCTGTGTAAAGAGGGCCTGACCCTGAGTAGTGTTCTGTGTCCCTGATAAAAGCAGTTTGAGCAGAAATCGCTAAGTCGGTTTATTGAAAACCTCCACCCTTGGAATCTGATCACGAAGACTCCCTCCTGAGCCTCTTAGAGCATGATCCTGAGTCTTGATAATAATGCTGATGAAAACCCAAATATGAGGGAGGAAAAAAGATTCAGTGCTACACAAAGAGCTATTAACTTTCTCCTGATTATTATAGCTTTGAGAGGAGAAAGTAGATAAAATCTCTACATTAAGACTCTAAAAAGTGACTTACTTTTTGTCAGATACAGTTTGCATCTCAAATCCCGAGTAATTATTTATTAAGCATGAAACTTCTATATCTTTAAGGATTCATCCAACTTTCAGTTAGTTCCCTGTCACATTGCTAATAAATAATAACAATAATGAGCACCATTATCTACCACACGCTTTGTATAAAAAAGTGTAATCCTCACAAAAGCATTCCATGAGAAGCAGTTCTCTTCACCCATTTTTAAAGATTTATTTTCTTTTTTATTTACATGTGTGTGTGTGTGTGTGTGTGTGTGTGTGTGTGTGTGTGTATACATTCATATGGGTACGTGTAGACACCAGAAGAGAACATCAGATCACCCTCAGCTGGAGTTTTAAAGGATTGTGAATCATCCCTCGTGAGTGCTAAGGGTCCTCTGCAAGAACAGCAAGTGCTCATGACTGTGAAGCAATCTCTCCAGCAACCAGCCCTTTACATATAAAGAAATTAAGGAGGGTTGGAGAGACAGCCCAGAGGTTAAGAGCACTGACTGCTCTTGCAGAGAACCAAGGTTCGATTCCCAGCCCCTAATGGCAACTAACAACCATCTGTAACACCAGTTCCAGGGAATTCAACACCCTCTTCTGATCTCTGTGGGCACTGCATGACACAGGTACACCTACCTGCATGCAAGCAATACACTTATACACATAAAGAGAATAATGAATAAAATAGTTAAAAAGAAATTGAGGCAAAGAGGAATGAAGTTACTCTCCCAAGAGCCTACAATAAAGAACTGATTAGTCAAGTTTGTTGTGCCAATGTCTGGTTCAAAAGCCACGTTCAGAGTCTATGTTATGACCTCCCTGATCCCATTTAAAATCAAATATTCACTTATACAATGTTAAACAGAAAATGACACTTTGATGACACTTTCCAACACAACAGCACCTAAGAAGGAAAGCAAACTGGTTGCAACCCAGTCAGTGAAAAGTATTTTGCTCAAATTTTTCACAAGAGAAATCCTTCCATTATGTTTATGGCCCTATGTCAAAAGGGGACAATTTGGCTTTATTGCCTGTAGCCCTCTGGTTCTAGTAAGGCCCATGAGAGAGAAGTCTGCTGGAGACTTTTCAATGTTCCATGGAGCAACTAATCACATTTATTGATTTTTCTGCCCTACAAACAAGGGAAAGAGTGACTTCATCCCCCAATCACTGTAACAGATCTTAACATTGCATGAGCAAAAGCTTTTTGTGCTCCAAAAAGGCTATTACTTTCTGTAAAAAAAAAATAAAAGCCCAGTCAACTCCTTAGACATGATGAACTCACCTATTAATCTTGTCCTGTTACTTCTGCTAATTCTAGAAACAGACAGTAGTCACACCTTGCTAGTCTCAAATCTGAAAGCAGTGTACATCATCAGACACCATAGAACTTTTCAACTCTGTCCTTCAACTGGTCAGGTTTCCATGAAACTCCTTAGGCATCAGCCAATGGAGATGAGAAGCTACTTATCACTTTAATCTTAGTTTTTAGTTTTCCATTACAGGGATCTGAAATCATTGACTAAAGCACAGAGCCCTCTAAGAATAACAGAATGATCTTCTTTAACTAGCAGAACTCTATGTTTAAGAAAGGAAATGGGTGTGTGAGTGTGGATGAGGATGTGTGGATGTGTGAGTGCATGTTTATAGGGAGATGCAGATGCATGTTTGTACAAGTGCATGTGCATAGGTGTGCATGTCTGTATGGAGGCCAGGAAACAACCTTGGGTATCTTTCTTCAGGTGCTATCTACCTTGGATTTTGTTGTTTGTCTGTTTGGTTTGTGGTTTTGGTTTTGGTTTTGAGATAAGGTCTCTCTCTGGCCTGGAGCTCATCAAGTAGGCTAAAGCTAACTGATCAGCAAGTCCCAGGGATCTGCCTGTGCCTGCTTCTCCAATGCTGGGATTGGAAGCACATGATACCACATCTATTTTGATGTGCTTTCTGTTGTGGTGGTGGTGACAGTGGTGGTGGCTGAATATGAGTGCTGAGAACAGAACTCAGGGCCTCATATGTGCAAGCACTTTACCAAGTGAGCTATCTCCCCAATCCCAATAAACTGACCTTGAATCGCTTGTAACCATCCTTCATATGAACTATAGGAGCTTCAGAACCATCCTTCCTTAAGCGGCTTTTCCTAGATATTTTGTCATAGCAATGAGAAAAACAACTAATACAGAGGTAACTTAGTTAATTTTTTTTTAATATCTTCTGACTATTCTACAGAGTCACTTGGAAGAATGTATTACTAGAGTTCAGAACAAAAAGAGTTCAAAAGCTGTTCTAGTAATTCAACATGGAGGCTTACCAGAAAAAATGAAAAGGATAAAGAGGTAAGTGGATGGATTTGGAAGAGACATTTAGGCCAACTGGGCACAGATTACATGAGGAAGAATTAGGGGTTAAGGTTTCTGTCTACTGTATAGTACCGGTAGATACTGAAAGAGGGAACACCGGAGAAGCAGGAGCTTCGTGGAATAAAATGACAAACATTTCAGCCCAGATGATTTGAAGTAGCAAGCAGATGTGGAATGAACATGACTGGATATGCACGATCTCCCCTATGGCTCAAGCAACAATCATTTGTCCATCTCTTATCTATAGGACTCGAGACTAGGTGCTGGGAACGGAACAGTAGAAACTTAGGCATTGCTTCAGATATTTTGTAACTTAGAGTCAGGTGGAGAGAAGGATATTGAACAAATGATCATACAAATGGATGGAAGTCATGAAAAAGAGGTATTTCAAGGTTGTCAAGAACCAGTAAGAACAAAGGACATGAACAGAAAAACAGTTAACAGAGTTACTTACTGCAGTTGGCAACATGACAGTCACTATCATTTCAACAAGCATTGTTTCAATGGAATACAAAAGATCAGAGACAGATAAAATGGATAGAAAAGAAAACTGTAAAGGGGGGAAGTGGAGACAGTGACTATAAAACATTCGTTCAAAAAAAATTCACCTAGAAGAGCAAGCAAAATGGGCTAGTGGCAAGGAAGAACACAAAGCCAAGGAAGAGTACAGTGAAATGGACGTTTATGACACACCCAGTGCCTCCCAGAGTGTTCCAGAAAAGAGGGAGAACGTGAGGAATCTGGGGAGAGGACTTTATGTAACCCAGCTCACCGAGGCCAGAAAATACGTAAAAATCGCAAGAGTCATTTTCTGGGGAGATGTAACAGAGATGTGGACAAAGTGGTGCCAGTTAAGTGGCTGTTCGTTCTGTGAAGAGGTACACTTTCCTCTAAGTATGCTACATGTCAGTACGAATTTTTTTTAGGCAGAAGAACTAGAAAAAAGGAAACAAAAGCGTCCTTATATTGGATGATTGCTTCCAAAGAAGTGGTGGCAGATTTAGAAACTATTAAAAAGAAAAGAAAAATTGCATGACGTGGCTGAATAGAAGAAAAATACATGTCAACTTCGTCACACATAGACCAAAGAAGACACAGTTTTTTAAAGATAGAACTTAAAATGAAACAAAAGCTGCAATATCTAAAAAATTAAAATATGTTTGGTCTGCATTGTGAAAATTTACTGGAAAGTATCAGGAAACAGCTAAATAGATGAGTAAGTGTTCATGAATAAGATTTGATTTTATAAGGCCAATTATTCCTAAACTCATCCAGATAGTCAGTGAAAGTCTAATTAAAAACTACAACATGATTCTACAGAACTCTAATATGGATCCATAAATTTATATGAAAGAGTATAGGCCCAAAGACAGCACATCACTTACAGAGAATAAAAAATGATCCCCAGCTATGATCAGGATTTACCACAAACCTAGGCAACTAACTAGAAAGTAACAAGGGAAGTTGAGTATCAGTGTAGGACTTAGGACTACCAAATCTGGAAAGAAAGTACCCCATGGAGCTTGGTTATATAAGGAGCCCATAAGATTTATCATAAAAACTGGCATGCTGGGCTGGAGAGATGGCTCAGTGGTTAAGAGAACTAGCTGCTCTTTCAGAGAACCCAGGTTCAGTTCCCAATATCCATATGGCAGCTATAACCATCTTTAACTCCAGTTCCAGGGAGACTGACACCCTCTTCTGATCTCCACGGGCATTTCATGCACATGGTACACTTACATACATGCAGACACAATACTTACATACATAAAATAAAAATAAAATATATCCAAAACAAGAGAAAAAAACCTAGGGTGTTTAGGAGAATAGTTACTCATAACTGCATCCACCCAACTAATAAAAGTCAACATTAAACTGGGCCAATGAGAATGAGTATTCAGAAGAGCTACGGGGCAATTGGAAAAGAACAAGGAGAAACAGCCTCTGATGGAAACAAAGACATTTCATCTGCAAATAGAGGTGGGAAATGGAATGAAGATAAAAATAGGAGGGTAAGCCAGGCATGGTGACACATGCCTTTAATCCCAGCACTTGGAAGGCAGAGGCAGGTGGATCTCTGTGGGATCAAGGCCAGCCTGGTCTACAAAGTGAGTTCCAGCCAGCTGGGGTTACAGGAAGAAGATCCTGTCTCAAAAAAATTAAATAAATAAATAAATAAATATATATATATATATATGGGTTATTAAATTTGATGATGGGTATCTGGCCTAACTTATTACTTTTATATTTTTGCAATAAACTTGGAGGCTGTATCACCATCTGAGGGCAAATAGGAAAGGAGGCTGAGGAGCCAGGATGAGAGAAGACAGTGTCGATTACTCTGGCAAGCAGAAGAATAAATGTACTAAGGAGAGGAAGGTAATTGGCTTGTAAGGCAGTGGCAATAGCTAATGTTAAGATTATGCCTTGCTTTATAGACAAATGAACACATATGGATTTTATATTTATAACATTTAGCTTCTTGAATATGTATGTTAGGGCTGGAGAGACTGCTCAGTGATTAAGAGCACAGGCTGCCATTTGCAGAGGACTTAGATTCAGTTCCCAGCCCACAGCTAACAACTGTTGGCAACTCCAGTTGCAGAGAATCCAATGCCATCTTCTGACATCCTCAAGTATTGCACACACGTCGTGCACTTACATACATGCGCATAAACACTCACACACATAAAATAAAAATCAAAAATATTTAAATGCGTATCATATGAAATCTAAGCTACAAAAGAAAACAAGGAGAGAAGGGACAGAGACAATGAAGTTGTGGCAGTTCAGTGGATAAGGAGGCCTGGGGGTGGCAGCCGTGCGGAAAGCGAGGCTAGCAATCGGAGCAGCAGGGAGAGAAGGCGGCTCCTTAAGTGGAAGATGGTGCTATTTGTTGGTAATAAACCGTCAGAGAACATGGGTGGGGTCACAGATTCATAGATCTTAGGATGTTAGAGCTGAGGCCAGAGAATTAAAGTCACTTGCCAAGGGACATTTGACAGAGACATTTGTTGGAAGCTCAGTATTGCCAAGAGGGATGTCAAACCCATGGGCTTCACTGAGAGGGGAGGGACCCTCCCTTCCTGTAGCTACAACCTCTTTGCACTCATTTTAGTAACTTGAAGGTCAAGAAGAGAGAAGAAGCACATTTCTCTTTTGTTTCTAATTATGCGGGGCAAGTAGGAAAATGATTAAGGCTGTGCTTACTGCTGAGGACGAAATGCAAGATGAGACATGCCTAACCTCTTCCTAGAGGCCCACCGAGTCTATCAGAAGACATAGACTCACAGAAAGAAACCAATACAAGAGCTAGAAATAGGGGTAGGTAATGTTAGCTCGATTGGTAGGCTGCTTGCCTACCATGGACAAAGCCATAGGTTCGATTCCCAGCCTGCATAAATTCAGTGTGCTGTCTCATGCCTACAATCCCAACAGTCAGCATGTGGAGGCACGAGAATCAGAAGTTTGTCATTCACAGATACACAATGAGTTTGGTTTGAGATACATAAGACTGTCTTCAGAGAGAGAGAGAGAGGAGAGAGAGAGAGAGATTGAGAAATGGTGAGTGAGGGGCAGTGCTGCCTAGAAAACAGTTAGCAGCTTACCAGTGGCATCAAGAGTGGTCTAGAGGTTCTGAGTTAACATTCTCTCCATCCTAAATAAGGATTATATAGCACATGTGCCTGTTGCACAGACACAACCTATAGACAAGTGCTCTAAATAGCTCCTGGATGCCTCCAATCCCCTCCAGCTTGGTAGTTCCGTACTTCTACTAAAGAATGGCTAAGTTCTTTCTACTGATTCTTTGATTCTTCCCCATCCATACCAGCAGAAAAGAGAAAATTACAAGTTTATTCCAGGCTGATATGGATGGAGGCAAGGGAGTAGAAGACTGGAAATTCAATTACTTAAAAAGCCCAACTTTCAACGTGAAGCTAGTTGAAACTTCTTTTTCTTCTTTCCAAATGAAAGCCTCAAAACTTGGCAAGCCACTGTGAGAGATGTAAAGCTGCTCCAAGTGTGACCATGTAGCCACCGAGACTGATTTCACCGCTGCCAACAACAGAAAATCAGACCCATTAGGCTTTAGTCACATCTCTGCATCTGGGAATCATGCAAATGGGTGTTTCCTTTTATGCATGAAACAAGTCTATAACTCAGGGCACTTTAAAATGAGATTTCTGGATCAACTCTGGTATTCCCACAAATGGACATTTACATAACTGAGGGGGGAAAAGAGCCAAGAAATAACTGTCTCTGGCTTGTGGATTTCTAGAGAGAAAAAAAAGGCTCTGCCTTTATCCCATCACTATAATGAGAATGTTTTTAAAGATTGTATACGCACCTTCGTTTCCAATGTAACAATAATCACTTTCTTTCTCATGAAGAAATAGAAGATAAGTGGACACTTCATCTCAATATTTGATCCCACTCGGAGGATCTGCGTATGGTAGTACACTCAAAGATAGTTAATGTATTTGATGATCTTCTCACTGGAGAACCTTCAGTAAAGGTGAGTGATACCCATGCACTCAAGACCCTGCTCAGGCCTGCTGTGTTTGTTGATAGGGTCTCTATGTCTAAAATGTTCTGTCTTTACCATTCTGCCTGGTAGGAAATACCCAGAGGGCTTTGCTCACCAGTTCCTATTGTCTAGTTGCCTCCTAAATAGTTCTATTGTCTCTGTCCTAAAGGGGAAATGTTCCTAAGTGATCTGAAGATTGTGAATATACCCTTGCAGGAACCATGTAAGCAGAAGATGCAGAGCTTTCCATGGAGAAGGACACAGCACAAGTGCTTGCTCTGGGCAGGAGTGAGGCTGCCCATGAATTTCACACCCAGATATTTCTGCCCCTGGCCTGGCCCTGGGATTCTAACATTCTCTAGCAGAGGCTGAGTACAGAAAATAGAATTGATTTTTAAGCGTCAATTACATGGGAACCTACAGACCCTCAAGGAAGGACACAAATTCCACCCCAGACTTAATAAATCAAATTTGGGGGCAGGGCAGCAAGTCTCATGCATGTATTTTTTCAAAGTTCCCGAAGAGATTCATATTCAAAGCTAAGGTTGACATGCTCTAATTGGATTTAGGGTCCACTTCATGGGATGCAGCCCATACCTGACACTGATATCAGGCTTAGGAACCTGAAGCTAGACAGATCACAGGGCATAGGGGAGAGCCTAATACTAGTTTTCTCCTAAATTGTTACTGTATTTAAACTGATTCCTAATGACTTATTGTTATACCCATAGGTTAATATGTCTCTCAGTTCTCACCAGAGAAGTTTCCTTATGCAACAGATGCTGATTAACACAGACACTCACAACTGGCCAACGTGCAGAGAACAAGAGGCTGCAGAGTGCTTATCCTGAATAGGACACCTATATCCAACATTTGTTTCCCACAGCTCAGGAATCACTGTGGAAGAGGGAATAGAAAGATTGTAAGAGTTGAAGAGGTGGATGACCACAAGGAAACAGAGTGTTCCAGTCAGCTGGTCATGCACATGAACTCACAGCAATGGTGACAGCATGTACAAGTCCCATGCAAGCTCAAACCAGACAAAATTCCAGCATAGACAAAGTAGATAAGAATCCCCAAACCAGCCTAAGGAAACTGTGGCAACACATAGCTGCTGGGAGGGACAGAGACAGTCCCTTTCAAGGATGGGCACAGTAGGTTAACCAGGCTCCAGTGGATGCACCTCAGTGACATTTGGGGACACTAATTAGACTTTATAGAATACACACACACACACACACACACACACACATATATATATATATATATATATATATATATATAGAGAGAGAGAGGTGGGGCAATAAGAGGAGGTGGGATAGGGAAAGGAATCTAAATAGCATCCAATTATATTATATAAAATCACAGAAACATCAATTAAAATTTAAAATGTTTAAAAACTAAGATTGAAAACCACTGTCCTGGCTTAGTACAAGGGAGGGGATGTTCATACTTTGCAAAAATACGTGTTTCTGCTTCCCTTCTTTACTCTAGAATTAACTGTATAACCCTGGGGGGCTGGGGGAAGACCCTTCTTCCCCCTTAAGGAGAAACAAAGCTGACAACCATCAATGGTCACACACTGTGCAAACAGGCTCCCCTGTCCTTCTGGTAATGGAAGGCTGATGGCCAGCTCCTGAAGATCAATTATCTCCCCCACCCCCACCCCCAAGTTAATGCAGGCATTTTGGACTGGCAGGATTTTGAGACAATGCATTCAAAGCAATGTACTGCTGAGTAGAAAGAAGGTAGAAAGCCTAATCAGGAAAAGCCCCCCTGCAAACCTGGAGCCCAGGACGAAGGAGGGCTCACTTCAGCTCTGTTTGCATAACCAGCAGGTGAACTCCAACAGCAAGTGACCTGGTTTCAGCATCAATAAGGTATTGCTGTTTCTAAGCAACAGGCAGGTGCCTGTATCTCCCACCGTGACTCAGGCGGGCATCATTCACCTCCCTGTTTCTTTCATAGCTCACCCCATTTCCTGTCTACCTGCAGAGCAGAGCTTGAAATGGACTGCTCTCCTCCCTGCACACTGCCTCGCACACACAGCCAATCATTTTCTGAAAGACTCGGTCCCGTTCTTTTTGGGTACAAGGAAAGGAACATAATCTAGAACGCCATCTGCCAGCCTGAAACAGCAGTGTGCCACTATTTCTACCCAGCAATTATCAAACAAATGGAGTCACTTGAAAGCATCACAGCTGTTCCTCGGTGTTTTCTCGGCTCAACTATGACGTAGTGCATGCTGATTTTGTTTTCTGCTTTGTGTCCCATGTACAACAAGGCAGTGATTTCTCAGCCTCCCATCATAACACAAGTCAGAGAGTGTGCTCCACCACTGAGCCACGTAGGCAAACTCAGAATCCATCCTTTTCATGATTATATGGTCAGGACTTCACTGAATGCTGTTCTCATTTGGAAAGCGAATTCAGTGAGCTGCATGTTTCTGCGAGTGTGCTAGAAACATTTCAGACTTGAAGAAAGCATCAAGTTTCTCCTGCTAGAAAGAAACCTGAAAGAAGTGTTAGTGCTCATGCACTAGTGTTCATGGCTTACTTTAGCACTTTTGTGTATATGGGCAGGTACCTGTGAAGGAAGGGAGTAGGCATGCACATGTATGCACATGTGTGTCGGGAAGCCAGAGATCAACCTCAGATGTTATCCTCAGGAGCTGTCTACCTTGTTTTTTTGAGACAGGATCTCTCACTGGAGCTGGGGCTGGCTCTCTGAAAAGGCTATGGTGACTGACTGCAATCAACTAGTCTCTATCTCCACAGCACTGGGATTATAAATACATGACCTCCACACCCTGCCTTTTATATGGGTGCTGAAATCAAACTCAGGTCCTCATGCTTGTCCAGAAAGTATTTTACCACTAAACTATCTCCCCATCTCCTACGAGTATGTTTAATGAAACAAAACCCGACAAAATGAATTCTGTTTTCCCATTATCAACCACCATAATATTAGAAAAGTGTCCTATTGAAATAAATGGCTTTACTAAACTAAATACATGCTATATGTACACACCCCCACACACAGGCAACTATCAAATACCTGTCATTCTTCTTATCCACCTGCATCTGAAATCTCTTCCTGAGATTTAAGGAATTCCCCAACATAAAGAAGCAGTCCTTACCTACTACATTGACTGTGAAAATGTCAGACTTATTTTCCAGCTTTCCCTGGGCCTGAGACAAAGCCCCAGGATCTAGGCATCACTACTTAGAAAGCCCTACCCAAGAATACAAAGCTCACCTAGAACTCCTTTTGGGATGCAAGCACACTCCAAGGGCTGCCACTGGTATTCAACACTAACAGCACAAGCGAGCAAGATGAAGCTTTAGGGCTCTACAGTAACAGAAGCATCCACCAGACTCATACTACAAGCTGCCTGGGGCCCTTTGCCTGCTTTGTAGCTGCAAGGGCTGGCACAGGTATGCACTGTTCATAGCCGCAGTGCCGGGAGGAAGCTGCAACCTTAAGACCTAACCTGGCTCCATAGCTACGCTACACTCTGATTCTCCAATCCTCCACAGAGACCCTCAAGCAGACAGCATCCTTTTAAATAACTCACTTGATACTTCCGTTCCCCAGTCTTGGTTTTTATTGCCACAAATGAGAACCCCACATCAGATTTTTAAGTTTTTAATGCCTTCACACACAAAGCTCGATAATACATTTGAAGTTTGTTACTTTTCACATTTTTCCAATTTTTTTCCTAATTCTCAAATGTCTCTTCACTATTTCATGCATCACTAATCCACAGAAATGTCTCTAGTTCATGAAAATCCTCTCACTCCTCACTTTGAACTAGGAATGTAACCAAAAGCAAGAAGAGAAAAGTCATGGGAAGAATGTAGAGACTAACACACCACTTTGCTAGAGGACTATTCCCAGAAAATGAGGAAGTATTCTGACTCCTCACCTGACCTTGGCACAGGTGTGTTCTCATCTCACCCTGGGGGCAGCACATCTCAGATTTTCATCTGTTTATCTAGAGCTCCAGGTCTGATGTTAAATGTAGACATATACCGAGAAGGTCTCAGCTGACATCCATGCTATTCCACTCCAACAGCATTTGCAAACCAAGCTTGTCCAGTATTCAGGCTCTGCTCCTGAGTCCCAAAGCAAAGCTGCCCCAGTACTAAAAAAATAAATAAGCCAGGCATGGTGGTACACATCTTTAATCCCAGTACTCAGGAGGCAGAGGCAGGCAGTTCTCTGGGAGTTCAAGGTCAACTGGGTCTACATATCAAGTTCCAGGACAGCCATGACATAGCGAGATCATGTCTCAAATAAAGAAAGAAATGGCTGGAGACATGGCTCAGTGGTTAAGAACACTGGCTGCTCTTGCAGAGGACCCCAGTTCAGTTCCCAGGACCCACATGGCAGCCAACAAGGGTCCATAACTCCAGTTCCACAGAACCCACTGCTCTCTGACCTCCACGAGCATTGCATGACATGAGTACACTTTACATACATGCAGACAATGCATTCATATACATAGAATAAAAATAAATAAAATATTTTTAAGTATATGTAAAAAAATGAATAAATCTCAATGTGATCACCCATTTCTGGAGCTTATCTACTTTGCTGGGGTTTTTTTATTATTTATCTTAGGAATAAGATTTATTTGTTTTTTGGAAACAAAGACTCCTATATCTCAAGCTGGAATATTTAGTATGCAACTGAAGATGATCTTGAATTTCTGATCTTCCTGCTTCTACCTCCTATGTGCTAGATGACATGTATGATTGTGCCCAGCTTAGGTGGTTCTAGGAGGCTTCATGGGTGCTAGGCAAGCACCTTACCAACTAAGCAGTATCCCAGCCCTTAGGACAACTAGACTTTTTATCTTGAGTCGTGCCTCACACCAAATGGACATTTTCCCATGTGTAAAGTAATAGAACATACAACTATAATTGCATCTTACTTCAGAGGCATAGAAACTTAACTTCTACATATAGTCTGTGTAACACAAAAGGCACTTGGGTTTTCATTTGGATAATGTAGAACACTCACTAATACTGCTTCCGGTTCCAAAGATTCCTATTTAGGTGGGCTTTCAAATGTAAATTTGAAGTGTCAAAGGCTTATCCTCGAAAGGCAATATCACCTAGGCCTAAAGCTGAAAAACATATAAAGGCACAATCGTCTCTACTTCGTCTCATATAAAAATGCATTTCTATATATTCCTTTGCCTCGCTTCCCTCTCAGATACTTAATGTTTTCCATAGCAACGTCTTTGAGACAGAAAAGACTATTTCTTGTCAAAATGAACAAAATTGTCTTGTAACATGCTGCAGAATTAGAGTTCACATTTGCCGTTCTCTCTGGAGCTCACATCCACTTAAGCTGCTGTTTCCCCTAAAATTGGCCATCATATTTTTCTGAACATTAACCAGTATCATTTGACGGCGTAATATATTCTACTTTATTATAATAGCAACAATACCTCACTAATCATGTCCAAAATTTCACAATACATCAGAAAATTAAAACCATCAGCCCCCTCTCTCACCTCTTCTTTCCCCACACTCTAGACATGACCGCCATCAGTCTACAGCTTCCCGAAAGGTCACAGGTTAGAGAAAACACCACTTTCAGCTCTCCTGTATTTTTTATATTATGATAGACAATTTGGATTCATGATCAATATAACAAATAACTCGTAAGTTAGAGACATTTTAGGGTTGCTATTCTGAATATTAGACTCAGTTCATCACAGAAAATACTGAGCAAGAAAGTTTTTCTCCTGGGAAGAATTAGAAAAGGACAGGGCACACAGTGAAGACGTGAAGCATTATACATGGATTCTTGGGGCATGTCTAACAAAGTTATTGTCAGACTACTTTGTGGTAACTGTCCCAGATCCAGGTAAGAGAAGGAATTTTAGAATTTTTTTTTAAAATATAAAAGTTAGACAAGAGATTTGCTTTCTGGTGAGAGTTCTAAAAACTGTCAAACCCTCTGGCCGAGGGTCCTGAATGACCCTCGGAAGGGAAGCCAGGGCCCTGGCAGTGGAGTTCAGGACAAGGAAAGAGAGGTTACTAAGAGGAAGCAGCAGAAACTCAGCACTGGCAGCAGTGAAGCCGGAAGTGGCCCAGGAAGAAACAACTTCCCATCCTCTGGAGCCTATGTTATTCCCAGTTAGCTGTGAAGATTGTTCTCCTTGAGAACCAATAGAATCAACATAGACACAGTGAAGAGTTGAATATACTCTGAGATCCAGTTCATTTCAGATGGTCTAGGGCAGGGAGATCTCTCAGGTGGCTCCTCTTCAGATGATGGGCTAGGTCTAGGAGCCTCTCCCTTTGTTAACAGAAAGTCACACCCTTTCAACCAATGATATGGCATGTTTGCAATAGCAAATATCAAAACCATCTGAGATCACATACACTAAAGTTTATTGACTTTTACTTACATTATCTTTTCCCAAGAAAAGACTTATCTGTGGTCAAAGTTCGTTCTCAGTAAAAACACTAATCCTTCTAAATAAATGATTACCTTTCATGAGGAAATCAGATGAGGCTAATTAATTTGTCAATGGGCATAGCTTATCTATGTTTATTTTTACTGTGATTCTTTTCTATATGCTGTTCAAACACAGATTCTGTAAACTTCATTGCTTACAGAAAAGACTAATAAGATATTTTTACTAAAATGTAAGTGATTTATACAGAACTAAACTCGGTCTTTAGAGACTAAATTACATGTCCAAACAAACAAGAGCTAATGCTTAACCATGAAAGAGCAGAAAACAAGAGACCTTGAGCTGTGGTGAAGGTAGTTGTGAAAACAAAGTCTGTGTTTTCCAAAGCTCAGAACAAAGAATAAAAAGTTCCAAACAGGGTGCAGCTCTGGTCACAGCAGCCAGTGGCTTTATTACTCTTTCAAGAGTCATAGAAATACTAAGCAAGATTCACATTCCACCCCAGGCCCAAGAATAAATAGGAAGAAATAAAACAGATAAAGTGAAGGGTTGGGCCTTCTGAGATCCAATTAAATCTGGAGATGAATTAATGCAGGGAGATCTTTTACATGGGCTTCAAATCAATACGGATATTCAAATTGTCTCTATCAAGAATTTTTACAGGTCAGCAAAATGGGTCAGCTGATAAACAGGCTTGATGGCAAGCCTGATGACCTGCGTTCAACCCCCAGGACCCACATGGTAGAAGCAGAGATCTGAATCTTGCAAGTTGTCCTCTGATCTCTACACATACTCACACATACATCAACATGCACCCAGGCAAAATAAATGAATATGATAAAAATGTTTATGGCCCAGGCATGGTGATACACACCATGAAATAAAGTTAAAAATAATTTATAAAATTTCACAAGATAGTCTTCAATATTTTTTTGTTGTTGTTCCAGACAGGTCTACCTGTAGCCCTGGCTGGCCTGGAACTCACTATGGAGATCAGGGTGGCCTCAGTCTCATGAAGATTCTCCTGCCTCTGACTCCCAAGTGCTGGGATTAAAGCCATGTCCACCACACCCTGCTTTAATACATTTTTAAACAAATATTCTTAAACTACAAAATAATGGGTTTCGCACTATGTATCTTTGTACTTTGCTCTTATTCTCTGCCCATCACCATCCATCTTTCCTCCTCCAAAAAGACCCCTTTTCTGCTTTCATGTCAGGCATAAGTATTTAAATCTAGATTCCACATTACCCTCTCTTATTCTCTGTTCTCCCTCCCTTTAAATCTCTGCTCCCCCCTCATGTCATATATATCTTTTATCTAGATTTCAAGAGAGAAAATATATTTCTCTTTCCATCTTCTATCTTACTGCGCTTACGCGATGGTCTCCAGCTCCAAGCATTTTACAAGACAGCTACTGATACAAAGGCATACTGAGAGGCAGAAGTGCAGGGGCTGCCACGGTCTAGCCACAGCCAAGTGCTCATCAACATCACTGGCTGTGTCTGCAGAGCATCCTCGGATCTGAATTAAATAGCCACCATGTTGAGCAAAACTTCAAAGACCAAGCTGACCAAGAAGGGCCTTCAGAGCATGACGTTCAATGAGTTTGCCGGGTTTGACCGGTTCCAGATCCAGTTCAAAGACACCTCCAGCATGATCGACCAGAGACTGGATGGTTACATCTCTATCTCACCGACAAGGAAGACTTGCGAGGTACACTTGCTTCTCTAGGGAAGAATCCCACTGATGCATACCTGGATGCCAGGATGAAAGAGGCCCTGCACCCCATCAATTTCACCACCTTGCTTACCGTGTTTGGGGAGAAGCTGAATGACCCGGACCCTGAAGACGCTACGTTCACTTGCTACAATGAAGAAGCAGCAGGCACCCTCCAGATTACCGTGCCGATGCTAACAGTCATGGATCGGTTTACACGGGAGGAAGTGGATGTAAAGAGACGCCCCTATTGACGGAAAGGGGAATTTGAACTACATCGAGTTCACACGCATCCTTAAACATGGAGCAAAGGACAAAGATGATTGAAAGCACTTTACATTCTCCATGCCATCATCTTAATCTGTTTCCTTTCACAGACTCTTCCCGCCCTCACAGAACTTGCTGCATACAACATAGTTTCACAGCTTTGCCCCAACCATTTTTTTTTTTGATGTACTTATTCCACACCTTTCTGTCTTTTACCACTTGTATAATCAAAGTGGAAACAGGAAGAAGGTTGTAAATTGTATTGAAAATGAAATGTGAATAAAAACCAAAGAATATGAAAGCCCAAGAAAATATAGTCGTATTTCTGGGTTTCTGGATTTTTACATTTGTATATAATAAAAATGCTATTTTCAAATAAAGATTATGCTAACATAAATGGAGTTTTTAAAAAAAAGTCATATTGAAAAAAATTGAGTTAAATAGGTGTCTCACAGGCAGGGGGTTGTCAGCTTTGGGGAAACACCATTTGTAGTCCTCCACTTGCCCCTAATAAATTCATTTACTTAATAACAAGATGGGTTTGTATGAGCTGCTCTCTGGGCTTTCAGTGCCAACCCAGTTCTGAGACAGACATCTTTTATGTCTCCCTAGGAAAGTATCACATAGGTGGTTAAAGAAGTCTGTAGATGGACAGTGGACATGAGTATACAGCAATGTGAACATATTTAATACACTAAATTATACCTCTACAACAGTTAAAATGTAAGTTTTATGCTATGCACATTTTACTAATAAAATAGTGACTGAACCAAAAACAGACATATTCTGTCAATGGGGAAAATAATCCAGTAATCCCAAAATAAGAGAATTTATAAGTATGTATTTAGTTATTTATCATGCATCAGTGAATGTCGACCCTTGGATTTTAAATCAGCAAATGAGTGGGGCACGGTGGTGCCCTCCTTGAATCCCAGCACTTGGGAGGGGAGGCAGGTGGATCTCTGTGAGATTGAGGCCAACATGGTTCGCACAGATTTCCAGGCCAGCCATGGCTACACAGTGAGTCCTAGGCCACCTGGAGCTACAGGAATGCCCTGCCTCAAAGAAGAACAAAATAAATAAGCAAATAAATAAAGTCAGCACATGAAGCTGCATATATAGTATGAATACAACAATTAATAAACACTACGACCTGCTAACACTCTTCATATTTTGTTCCCAATCCCTGCTACAATATTTCTAGGGGTACAACCACTATCCACATATTTTAGGTTAAAAGAACCCTAAAAACCTTAGGTTAAAAACTTTTTTAAAAAATTACATTATATTTGAAAATAGAGAACTGATAAAAGATTATAGGACCAAATGGCATCAAGGTCTCATCCTACTAACAGCATTGACTTAAACAGTCATATAAACTATGAGTTGCCTCAGAAGACTAAAAATACAATTACCCTATGTTTCAGCTATACCAAGCCTGAGCATGCACCTAAATGAACCTATCAACAAGTCACAGAGAACTGCATGCTATTCACCAGATATGGAACCAAGCCTACATGCCCATTAGTACAGAGAGAGAGAAAGAGAGAGAGAGAGAGAGAGAGAGAGAGAGAGAGAGAATTCTATTCAGCCATAAAAAATGTAAATACGGGGATGGAGAGGAGAGATAGCGCAGCAGTTTAAGAGCACTGGCTGCTCTTGCAGAGGACCCAGGTTCGGTTCCCAGCACCAACATGGCAGACAACAGCCATTAGCAACTCAAATTCCAGGGAGTCCAATGCCCTCTTCTGATACTGGGCATTGCATGACATTGGCACACTTAAATACATGCAGGCAATACACACACACATAAAATTAAAATAATAATTTTTAAATGTAATTGTGGGGCTGGAGAGATGGTTCAGCAGTTTAAGAGCACTGGCTGCTCTTACAGAGGACCCAGGTTTTGTTCCCAGAAGTCACATGGTGGCTAGCAACCATCAGTAACTTCATTCCCAGGGGATCTGATGCCTTCTTCTGACCTCCACGGGCACTGCACAACATGGGTGCACTTACATACATGGAGGCAATACATTCATACACATAAAATAAGTAAAATATTTTTATGTAATTATGTAATTTGATAAAATGGATGGAATTGGAAATCAAGTTAAATGAAATAAGTCAAACTCAGAAAGATAAATATTGGGTGTCTTATATGCAGTAAATATAAATATATACATATATATATGAATGAATGTGAGAGAGTAAAGGGTGACTATATAGGAGAAGAAAGAGGTATAAAGAAAAGGAAAGGAAGAAAAGAGAGAGGGAATCATGTGGAGATAGCACAGAATTTTAAGTTGAGTCTAGAATAATAAAAATAAGTGGGTGATCTAAACTTTTCTACAATCTTCTCAAACGCCTCCTTCAGTAAGATAACATCAGGTTAAACATCCATTCCCAGTAAAATGGTATTCATTATTCTGAAAAAGCATATAGTTTACCTATAAATAAAGTATCTCAGCAAAGCAAAGCAAAAAAGATTAGAAAGGAAAAAACTAAAGAAAAACTCATAACGAAAGAAAGACTAGAAAAAAAATATACCAAACTAATACCGCTTAGATAGTGGCATATGTCCTAGTCTGATTTCTGTTCTTGTGATAAAACATTCTGACCAAAAACAACTTGGAGAGGAAAGGGTTCATTGCATCTCACACTTCCAAGTGACAGTCCATCTTTGAGCAAAGTCAGTGCAGGAACCTGCTGAGACCATGGAAGAACACTGCTTCCCTGGTCTGTGCTCAGCTTGCCTGCTTATACAATCCAGGACCACCTCTCCAGGAGTGGCACCACCCACAGTGGGCTGGGCTCTCCCACATTACTCAACAATCAAAAAAATGCCTCACAGATATGGCCACAGTCCAACCCAAGAGAAGAAATTCCCCATTTTAGGTTCCCTTTTCCAGGTGTGTCAAGTTGACAACCAAAGTCAGCTATAACATAGTATTTTATTTTTCTTTCCAATTTTATTTTTTAATATTTTATTATTTTTATTTTATGTGTATGTATGGACTGTGTGCATGCATGTAAGTGCATCCATGTTATACAATGCCTGAGGAGGTCAGAAGAAGGCATTGGATCTCCTGGAATAGAGTTACACACGATTGTTTGCCACCATGTAGGTACTGGGAATTGAATCCAGGTTCCCTGAAAGAGCACCCAGTGCTCTTAACCACTGAGCCACCTCTTCAGCTCCTCTATCTAATTTTCTATTAATTTAATATGGTATTATATTATTTTATTTTATTAGTATTGCAATTTTATATGGAAAAAAGTTAAGGAATCCAGTTCTGATGTAGGAATGAAGATCAAATGTATCTTTCTGCCTCAATCCACTAAACCATTAGGCCAAACACATAATAATTTTGGAGACAAAGGGAAAAGGGCATCACAAAGCAGTGGTCCCTAAAAGAAACGAAAAATGAGATGATCCCTGCAAGCACACCAGCTCAGCAACTGCAGAGCACAGCGCAGCACAGCACAGCATGGGATAGGCCAAACGAAGCCAGAACACAGGTCTGCCACACTGAACACAAAGAACAGGGAGTCTGGGAAAGTCAGAGCAACTAGAATATGTGGAGCAAACACTGGAGAGAAAAGGAATCAGATGGTTTGAATCTTCATCCTTGTTCCAGTCAGCACATGGGTACAAAGAAACTACCAAACGCAGGAAAGAATCACCAGAAAAGTACAATCCAAACATCCCAAGAGCTCAGAGAGGACTGGGAATACTAGGGCTTTCTACTAGTCATTGTGTAAAAAGTGCTAATATACAGAGCAAAAACAGATTCCTCAGAGGCAGACTGCCTCAGTAGTGAAGCCAGGTTACATAGCTGGAGTTCTGGATGGTTGTGAGCTGCCATGTGCATGCTGGGAACCGAACTTGGGTCCTCTGGAAGAGCAGTCAGTGCTCTTACCCAGTGAGCCATCTCTCCAGCCTTATATTTTTTTAATTTAACACCCATTACGTGCAGACTCATAACTGGTCAAAGTGTTGAGAATAAGCGACTATTGAGTGCTCAGCCCTAAATGCATCTACATCAACTTCCCACTCCAAGGATAAAGGGAATATTGCAGAAGAAGAGGTAGAAAGAAAGTAAGAGCCACACAATGGGGAGCGGTGCTGGGAAATGCTGTCTTCTGGACATGACATGGTCATTACACTTGTGAACCCACTGCAGCTATGGTCACCTACACAAAATTTGCATAAGATCAAGCCAACAAAATCAGTTAACATTCCGGATAGGCAGTTCTTAGTGGATCTAGTGAGTTACAAAGAAAAACATAGACAGGAAGGGGGTGGTGGATGTGTTAGGAATGCCTACGAAGAGTGAGAGGAGGGAGTTGAGGATGGATATGATCAAAATAAATTATTTACATGCATGAAATTGCCACATAATAAATACTATTCTATTTCTTAGAAGAGTTATTAAAAATGTTATATAAATGTCCTGAGGATAGAAATGGAAGATTAAAAAATACCAATCAAATTCAGAGAATGAATAATATGTCTGAGATAAAAAATACCCTGCTAAGATGAGCCAAAGTCTAGGCATTGAGGAAGAAAGCCAATGCTATGCAGACACAGTTTATAATCCAAAGATAAAACCCACAAGGAATGGAGGTTTAACAAATGCTGTAGTCATGGACAACACCATGAAGCTGCTATATATCACCAAAGTCTCAAAGAATTGTGAAAGAATATTTGAAGAAGCAATGGTCAAGGTTTTTTCAAATACAAAGCCACAAATCTAAGAAGCTCAAAGAACCCAAACAAAAATAAAAAGTACCAAACCAAGATACACAAGATATATCCCTACAAGTTACTTTAAAAACACTGATGAATAAAAAAAAAAAAAAGCTAAAGAGGGAGAAAAGACATTATGTACAAAGAAGCAAAGATACGAATAATCTGGAAGTTCTCAGCCAAAATAATGCAGCCAGAAAGAGTGGGACATCCTCTAAAACAATGAATGAAAATGGCAAACTAGAATTATATTTCTTCATAATAAAAAGAAGATTAAATTTATTTCAGACATATAAGCGCTAAAAGAATAAATTCTGAGTATCACAGTACTGAAGAAAAAAACACCTCAATAAAAGACAAGTAACAGCATATGGAAATTTGTGTCTACACAAAGAGGTAAAAAAGCACAGCTGGTATGGGAAAAAGTATATATAATTGTTTTCTTCTTTTTAATATATTTTAAATATAAATTTAGGGATTGGAGAGAGAGCTCAGCAGTTAAGAACATATACTGCTCTTCCAGAGGATCAGAGTTCTGTTCCCAGTACTTATGTCAGACAGAGCACAACTGCCTATAACTCTATTTCCAAGGAACCCAATACCCTCTCTGGTCTCTGCAGGTATCTACACACAATGTGGTATATAGTGTCTCTCTCTCTCTCTCTCTCTCTCTCTCTCTCTCTCTCGTACACAACACATAAATAAATAAATAAATTTTTAAAGTAAAAATTACATATTTTATAGAAGAGATCGTAATGTAGTTTGAAGTTCTATAACCAGTTGTCATTGACTGACTTCTCAAAGATCTGGAGGTGGAAAAGTCCATCATCAAGATACTAGCAGAGTCAGTGTATATTAGGGCTTGCTTCCAGGTTTGCAGATGGCCATCTTCTCCTTGGCAGACAGGAAAGAGAATAATCAAACTCCCTTGTGCCTTGTCTTATAAGAGCACTAATCCCATTAATGAGGTCTCCTCTCTCAAAACCTGATTATCTCCCAAAGGCCTTACTCCAAATACCTTCATAATGGGGACTGGGCTTCAACATGTGAAATTTGGAGGACACAACCATTCAGCCAATGGCAGCTGAGTTTATAACATGTGTAGCAGTAAAATGTACAACCACCAGAGCACAAAGGACAAAAGATGAGGAATGGGAGCATATGGTGCCAACGTTCTAACAGTGTGTGGGACACATTGTAATGTTGTTTGCAAGTAGACTATGGTAAATTACAAAACTACATTATAAGCTCTAGATTGATCACTATGCCAGCCAAAAAGTATAGCTAAAGGAAAATAAACAAAACGAAAGCAGAATCGCAATAAATATTGATTTAATCTAAAAGGAAGTAGGAAATAAGGCAAAAAATAGGTAAGACAATCAGGGAAACAAAGATAATAAAATAGTAGGTTTAATTTCTACCATAGCAACAAATGGAAATAATCCAAACTCACCAACAGATTATAAGATTGGATATCTTATAGAATGTGTGTCTATAAGAAATGCACTTTAATAATAATTTTTAAAAGATAGGCCAGTTCAGCCCTGTAGTTCCACAACTCAAGAGGCAGAAGCAGGAAGATTACAAGTTCAAAGACAATCTATGCTATACAGTGAGACCTTATCAAAAAAAAAAAGAAAAGAGATAGAGAAAGAGTAGAAGAAAGGGAGAGGACAGAGCAGAGGAGTAACGGCTATAAGAAGAAAAAAGGGAAAATAGACGAAGCCATTAGTCAAAAGGAAGCTTAGCAGCGATGCTAAGATCAAAGCGGATTTCAGAACATGACATATTTCTAGGAGAAAAGAAGCATTTTCAATAATCAAGAGATCATTTTTTCAAAAGCACACAGCAATACTGAATAGTTAGTCAGATAACTTATAAGGTTCAAAATTCAGTAAGTAAAAAGTGGTACAATGAGGGGGATAAACAAATTCATAATCACTGTTGGATATGTCATCACTCTAACAAGAGTAATTGACAGAAAAAAATAGACAGACTCTCAGTCAAAACAAAAAACAAACTAGAAAATTCCTATCAATGAAATATATCAAACTGAGATGCATAAAACACTCCACTCACAAAAACAAATACCCACTTTTATCAAGTGTACATGGAACATTTACCAAGATATAATTTGAGCAATAAAACAAGTGTCAATAAATTTAAAAGGATTCACTTCCTCCAAGGTGTGCTACCTAGACAGAATAGGATAAGAAAAATCAATAACACAAAGATGTCCAGTCAGGCAGGGTGGCAAACACTTATAATCCTAGTACCTGGAAGGCTAAGGTAGGAGTCTGCAAGTCTGAGGTCAGCCTGGGCTATATAGCAATGCCCCGTTGAAAACAAAGTATTTGGAAACTAAAGAAAATACTTCTAAGTGATCCATAAATGAAAGAAGTTGGGAATGAAATTTAAAGTATTTTGAATTGAATGAAATGAATACAAAATACATCAAAATTTATGGGATTCAGATAAAGTAGTTAATGCTTAAATAATAAAAAGATTTAAAAATCAATGCCTCTATCTTAGTGAAACAATAAAAGCAAACTACAAACATATTAAATAATAGAAAGAAAAATAAAGAAAGGAAAATCAATGAAATATTTTAAAAACTGAAAAATAGAGAAAATCATCAAAACCAAAATTTATTTCTTTGGAACAACTACAATGAGCCTTTGATGATCAAGATGAAAAGGCGGATGACACAAAGGGCCAATCCCAGAAACAAGATACAGGACATGTCTAAGAATCCTATAGATATTAAAAGGACAACATAAATATTTTGAACATTATACCAATAAACTTGCAAAGCTTTAACGAGATAGAAAAATTTCTTGAAGGACATGTACTGCCATCTGGCCCCCAAGGAGAAACAAATCAGCAATCTCAGATATACTAAAGAAACTGAACCTAAAGCTTAAAAACATACAAACTCCAGGACCAGATAGCTTCCCAGGAGAGTCTACTAAACATTTAAACTAGAAGTAATAGCTTTCCACAAATACTTCAAGATAATAGAAGGTAAGAAAATACTTCCTGGGGCCACAGAGATAGCTCAGTGGTTGAGAACACTTATTGTTCTTCCAGAGGACCTGGGTTTGATTCCCAGCACTGATATGGCAGCTAACAACCACCTGTTAATTCCAGTTCCAGGAAATCCAAAACCTTCCTCTGGCCTTTGCACTGGCATTGCACACACATGGAGTATTTACATGCATACATGCAGGCAAAACAGTCAAACACATAAAATAAAAATACTAAATAATTTTTTTAAAAAAGAAAGAAAATGCCTCCTAACTCATTCTAAGTCCAGAATCAGCTTGATATCAAAACTAAGCAAAAATACCAAGGAAATCTTGGCTAATATTTTTTCATAAACAAAAATATGTACACAAAAAAAATCTTAAACTTTTTTATCCAACGTAGTCCAGAAACATATCTGAAGGAGTAAAGCATATGACTTAAGTTCAAAATGCAAGACGAATAACACATTTGAAAATCAACCATGAAACTCAATGTATTAACAGACTAAATAAGTGAAAAATATATGATTGTCTCAATAGACATAGAAAAAATGATTGACAAACTTTAACCTCAATCATATGTACGTGTGTGTCTGTGTGTGTGTGTGTGTATGTGCATGTTCATGGAGGGGAGCTATATATAGAGACCAATGTTCAAGCTTGAATATCATTCCTCACCTATTGCCCACCTGGTTGGTTGGTTGGTTCGTTGGCTTTGACCAAGAGTCCCAGGTATCCTCCTAGGGTACCCTCCTATCTCCACTTGTCAGGGCCAGGATTGCAAGCACCCACTGCCACATCCAGCTTTTTCCCTGCATTCTGCAGAATTGGAACTCAGGTCTGCAGACCTGCACAATAGGCACTTCACTGACTGAGTTGTCTCCAGTCCCTCCATTTTTGTTCAGAACTTTCAAGCAAACTGGCATAGAAGGGAACTCTTTCATCCTAGTAAAGAATTTCAATGAAATATTAGACTCAATGGTGAAAACGAAACACTTTCCCCTATGATTGGGAGCACCATTAGCTACTTTGTGCACAACATAACCTTTGTTGTCATTCCCTAAATTCTTGACATTTATACTAATGTAAATATTTCATTCTAAATAATACCAGGCTTTAAATGTAAATAGTATTGTGTCTTAGGCTAATTGTTAATATAAGACAAGCAACTTTTTGGTGATTTGATTTTGCATCTTGTGGAATTGTTCATTGCTAGGTCTAGTGGCTTTTATGCAACTTCTAATTCACACTTGAAGGCATGTGAGTCTTCTAGGGTTAGGTGTAAGGGAAACTCATTGAAGATAAATAGCAAAATTCACAGAAACCTCATGAGTAAATGAATCACCCCAAGAGTGAATCTAGGAAAAGGAGGTTTATTTCTTCCTTTTATTTCTTACCACCCTGCATTATATAATAATATATTAGGGATATTTATTCATAGAAAATGACAAGTTTATTCTAAAATACATAGAAATACAAGTGTTCTAATTACTTAAGACAGTGACAGAAAGAAAAGGTAGTAAGACTTCAGACTTTAATGTCAGCATTCATTACATGTAAAGCTGCAGTTATGAAGGCAGGATGGTATAGACAGACAGACAGACTCGTGGATGGGAGGTGGTATCTAGAACTCATCCCACACATTTATGGTCAATCAACTTCCAACAAAGCACTAAAACTCTCAGTGGGCGAAGGATATTCCTTTCCAATAAGTACTGATAAAGTAATTACATGCTGATATGACAGAGAAAAGAGAAAAGAAACCTGACCCTTAGTTCAAAACTTAAAAACATAAAATGTATCACAGACTTAAATGTAATATCTAAAGCCATAAAACTTAGGTTTAAAAAAATTAGAGAAAAGAGAGAGGTTCAAGAAGGTAATAGGGGTATATATGATCCAAGCACACTCTGAATGTACATGAAAATGTCATAAAGAAACCCATTATATGTATAATTAATATATGCTAGCAAAAAATTAAAAATCAGAGAAAATTCTTTGTTATTTGGGGCTAGACAAAGGTTTCTTAAGTTCAGTACAGTAAGTACAAAATATTTTTGAAGGTGATAAAATGGATTTGTTTACCAAGCTTAAAACTTGTTGTGCATGGGTGCACACCTTCATCTCAGAACTCCTAAGGCTGAGGCTGGAGGGTGGCAAGTTCAAGAAACAGCATGGAGCACAGCATAAGACCCTGTCTCAGAAACTAAGTGAAAGTTACTAACTGTAAAGCATTTGCTTTTCAAAACACACTGTTAGGGAAGTGAAAAGTGAAGGTACAGACTATAAGAAAATACTTGCAAATCATGTATCTGACAAAGAACTTGCATATGCAACAAAGAACCCTCATAATACAATAACAATAAAACCAGCACAACTGTTAAAGGAGCAAAAGAACTAAATGCATACTTTACCAAAGATGATCCGCAGACAGCAAATACGCACACGAGAAGATGACTGAGATCATCTTCATTCAGAAGACACAAAAACAAAATATCTTTGGGGGGATATTGGGAAACAAGTTCCCACTAAGTAGTCCAGGTTGGCCTTGAACTCCTGAGTGCTTAGATACAGGCATGTATCACCACTCTCAACTTGAAGTATCTCCTTATATCTTCTAGAAAACGTAAAATAAAAGTTGACAAAGAAAGAGAAGAAAAAGGGAAAAGAAACCTAAACCTTAGCTCATAACTTAAAAACATATAATGCATCACAGGCTTAACTGTAATGTCTAAAAACATAAAACTTTGTTTGAAAAGTTAGAGAGGAGAGGGGATCAGTGGCAAAGGAAAAGAAGTTGTAATGGGTGGATAGGATCAGTATCAAATGCTGCAGAGGATATAAAGCAACTGAAATTTCACACAGTGCTGTAAGATTGTGAAATGGTATGACCACCTTGGAAGCCATTTTGGCAACATTTATAGAGGTAGAACATACTTACCACATAACCTGACGCCCAAACTCTTAGTTATTTACCCATGAAAATTAAACCATGTCCACACAAATACTTTATATGAGCATTCATATAAGTTTTGTCCATAGTAGTCAAAAAACTTGAAACAATCCAAAGTCCATTAACTAGTGAATGGATGAACAGATTGTAGTATATCCATACAATAGAATGTTTCTACACATAAATAAAGAACAAATCCCCAAATGGCCTATAAGTTACTGAAAGAGAAGATCAAACTTGGAAGACTCACACAATCCAATTTCAAGGTATACTATATAATGATACTCTATTAGCCCATTTTCTGCTGCTAAAATAAAATACCTAAGGTTTGGTTCCTTAAAAAGAAAGAGGTTTATCTGGATCACAGTTTTGGAAGCTAAATATCCAAGATCAAGTGGTCCCAGGAGTTTGGCTTTTAGTAAAAAGTGCCTGCAGGTCAGAATTACACCATTCACAAACTTTAACTTGAATCAGAAGACTTCAATGTCAAATACAAAACTAGAAAACTTCCAGAAGATAACACAGAAGACAATCTAGGAGTTTTGAGTTTGGCAATGACTCCTTAGATCCAACCCCAAAGGCACAACCCATGAAAGAAAGAATTGATGGGCTAGATTTCATGAAAATTAGTAAAGCTGCTTAGTGAACAACACTGTCAAGAGAATGAGAAGGCAGGCCACAGCCCAGGGGGAAACATGCAAATCATAAATCTGAAAGTGGTAAAATACTAACAACCTAAGCCAGGCCTGGCACCACACACCTGGAATCTCAGAACTTGAGAGAATGAGACAGGAGGATCATGAGTTCAAGACCAGTCTGAGCTATGTAATGAGACACCATCTGAAACACAAAAGAGCGCCACCAACAACATACTTGTAAAATGAGCCAAAGATATGAAAAGATGCCCATATCATATGCCATCAAGGAAGGAAAATTAAACACACACAAAGGTCAAAATCCAGCAACACCCAACACTGGCAAGGATGTGGGACAGGTACTACTGCAGGTAACAATGCAGAATGGGGGCTGGAGAGATGGCTAGTGAGTAAGAACACTAGTTGCTCTTATACACAGTCTTGGTTTGGTTTCCAGCACCCACATGGCAGCTTACAACCACCTGTAACTCCAGCTCCAGGGGATCTGACACCCTCTTCTGGCCCCCACAGTCACCAGACACACACATGGTCTACACACATACATACAGGCAAATACTCCTACATATAAGATAATTAAATCTTTAAAATACAAAATGGTCATACCACATTGGAAAACAGTTTGGCACTTTCTTGTGAAGCTACATATATATATGTATATATATGTATATATATGTATATATGTATATATATGTATATATATGTATATATATATTTTATGTATAAGATGAAGCAACCATGGTCTTTGGCATTTCTGCAGAGGAATCAAAATTTATGTCTTCAAAAACCTGTACGTGGATGCTTAGAGTAACTTCATTCATAATTCGCAAAAAGTGGACATAACTCCTATAAATTAAATTGATGAATAAGTTATGATATATTCAGACAATTGATTAATTCATTATCATTCAGTGATAAAAAAGAAGTAAGCTACTAAGTCATGAAAACATACGGAGGCAAATGAGATGCATATTACCAGGTGAAAGAAGTCACCCTGAAAGGGTGCATAGTCTATGGTTCTAGCTACGCTATTCTGGAAAAGACAAGAACTAGAGAGACAATAAGATGATTGGTGTTTGCCTGGGGTTGGGGAAGGGAGGGGTGATAGAACCTGGAGGTTTAGGGATAATGAAACTATTCTATATGGTATAATGGTAGATATGTGATTTTATACATTTGCCCAAACCACAGAATGTATGCCACCTACAGTGAACCCTAATGTAAACTGAAGGCCCTGGGTGATAGCCAAGAGTCAATAAGTGTTCATCAGCTATAACAAAATATATCACTTTGGTAGATATTGATAGTGGTGGAGGCTATGCATGGGCAGGTACAGGTATATGAGCAACCTGTGCATCTTCCACTCAGTTTGGCTGAGCTCCTCAAACTGCTTCCAAACACATTTTAAAAGGAATGGAGCTCAGATATACATAAGACAATGGTGGAACTCTACAACATTTTAAGTGGGAAAAATCAGGCACAGGCAACGATATATAATATCGTTCCGTTACAATGTATATTTTGTTCCAAAAAAATTGCAATTTTTGCACTTTTGATTTTTCAAACTTTTATGTAACCTACATTTTCTTTACTTCAAATGTCCTGAAAATTTGTATCCATTAAAAAAAAAAAATAGAACCACATGACTTTTAGAGGCTTCAAAATAGTCCGCCACTTTACACGTTAATCTATTCGGGTTCTTTCCCGGTTGTTGCTACTGTGAGTACTGTGATGAATCTCATTATCAAGAATTCCACTCTCAGGGGATGTGATGGGGCACGCCTTTGATCTGAGCACTCAGGAGGCAGAGGCAAGCAGATCTGTGAGTTTGAGGCCAACTTGGTGTACACAGTAAGTTCCAGGCCAGCCAGAACTACATAGTGGGACCCTGTCTCAAAAAAAAAAAAAAAGAATTATATTCTCACGCAAGGAATATAATTCATGGGTAGAGTACCTACCTAGCATTCATGAGACCCTGCCTTTAACACGACCTCTAAAGTCCTTTTCCTTTCTTGACCAACTCAAACATACCTTGCCCCACCACTCCTGGAAATCTCTTTCTCAAAGAGAAATGACAGGCACTTTGTAAAACCTGGCGGTCCGTGTCAGCTATTGCAGCAGACACTCTCAACATTCCCTGGACCGGCCTCTCATTTCAGCCACAGGTGAGTGTGTACAGCTCCCCATACCAACTCACTGACAGCTTTCCTTGAGAGCACCCCCCCTCCTTCCTCAGCATTCTGCCTCAAGGTTATCTCCCATAGGAGTCTTCAAAGCCCAGAGTCTGGAGAGCTAGCACTGTCAGAGTGGCATTCTGTATTCTTTTCAGACATTTCAAAGGAGGTGAGCCCCACCAAACAGAGCACGTATCTTAGTAATGCATCTCCTACTGGCATCCTTGCCCTCTCAGACCTGTGCCTGGAATCACTTGCCAAGCAAAGACCCTGACCTAAGACGTCCACCAGGTGCACAGAGCCTGCCCTTAGAGGAACCTTATCAAATACACTGGACACAGCTGCCCATTCCCTCCTTGAAACAGTGTCTTGGCTTCTAGAATACTAACCTCTGTTTTCCTTCCTGCCCTGACGGCTCCTTCTACCTCTGCTGGCGCCCCCTTCCTAACCCCTGGATCGTTTCCACGCTGGGCTTACTTCTTTGGTGGCATCAGCCTGGATCACTGCTCTAAGTGTCACACAAATGCTGATGGTTGCCATATTTCCCTCTGAAGCTTGTTCAGTATTCCAACTGATGGCCTCTAAACTCAACTCCTGACCTCCACGCCCTCCCACAACCCTCACTTGCTTACTAAAGCCCTTCCTTCCACAGGCTTTCTCCTGCCAGTTACTTGGCGCTCTGACCCCAGCCTGAGCTCTGCTCTCTTCCATTCATACTTGATTATTCAAACTAGCTGCAAAGCCTATCAGCTCCAGCCTCAAAATGGTCAGTGTACGCCTAAGACATAATATTCAAGATGTGTGTGGTCTCTGAAGTCTGACTCATCTTCCCTTCCCACAGCCACCATCTTCTGTCTACATTCCACCCCATTTGATGTCAACTCTTATCTTCTGCTCCAAACAGCAGCCAGGGCAGCCCTGTGTGGGAACTCATACCACGTCTATGACAAAATCCATCCTAGCTTTAAACCTTGCTTGAAGTAAAATCCTAAGCCCTTCCTTGCTTCTGGGGACCCCTCCCACGTGGCTTTCCTTGGCTCTTCCCCCGCCATGACCCACTTCCAGCCTCCTTGCCCTTCCTCAGTCCTTCCAGGCATACTCCTGACTCCCTTCTTCATGACCCTTTATGCACTCTAGGAATAAGATCTGAGCAGAAAATAGAATATTCACTGTGTTTTTTAAAATGGTAGTTGCCTTTTTAAAGCTGTGCTTCGTTTAGACTTATTCAGACCTCTCAGGTTTACTGAAAAGGGACTGACACAACTATGGTGATGGTGTGCACCTGTGAGCTCGGCACCCAGTAAGCTAAAACAGAAGGACCACAAGTTCAAGGCCAATATGGGCAAGCCCTTGTCTCAAAACACACACACATGCACACACACACCATCTCCTCAAAAATACCAAGAAGTAGAAACACTTCATCCAGGCATAATAACCCATAAATACCTTATTACTACTCTACTCTTGGTGATAAATTCTTTCTCATAATAGTTTCTAACAGTGTCAGTGTCAGTCTGGCACATGCAGACCATGCTTATCTACAGCCCTGTGTAAAGTTATAGTCTAATGAATCTCTCGGTAGGTCTCAGATGACCGTGTTCCTTTAACCCCCCCTAGGAAGTTGCCTAGCATTGGATGGAATCTGGGAGCCTGTGTCGCCCTTGACTTGAAGGACTCTGTTTTTATTTGTAGCTGACAATACACAAAAAGAGAAAAGCTCTCTGAACACTCAGCTAACGATCAATAACTGTCTCTCTGGGTTCTTACAGATAATGTGTTTGTACAACATTCTCCCCACTTCCTATAAAACCAAGTGCAATGAGAGGAAAGTCTAACAGCATCCTTACAAGCCAAATCCTCAAACTGTCATAACTCGGAGACAAATGAATGGAGGACCCCTCCCCACCCTTCTCCATGTACAAGTAGAGTCGGTGGAGGAGATGCTTTTATGCATGTTGTGTATTGCAGGTGAGAAAACAAGAAAACGTACAGTGTTTTGTAAACTTCAGGGAAGTGTGGAGAAAAACATGGCAGAAATCTACTGCTCTGTGTGAGCATACGTATACACAGACACAAAGACAACCAGGGGGATGTGGAGGTTCCTGCAGAAGAAAGCAGCACTGGGTTGTTTGGTCTCTCTCTTCTCTCTCTCTCTTCTCTCTTCTCTCTCCTCTCTCCTCTCTCTCCCTCTCCCCCACCCTCTCTTTCTCCATCCTGATGAACTGGTCAAAGGAGCACCAGGAAACCCATTTTCTCCCTAAGCAAATCCACAGGAAGGGACTCACTCACAGTGGGACTGACTTGCTGAGTTGACAAACCAAAGTGGTAGCACTGGAAACAGCAGGAAAAGAAAAGGGACAAGCAAAAGACAGTGGACTTACTATGCACTGCTAATAATGACGAGACCTTCCAGAGAGAGGTTCAGACCACAGTTTGTGTCTTTATGACATAGTAAAAAAAAATCAATGGGCTGGCGAGATGGTTTAGCAGGTTAATGATGCTTTTGGCCAAACTTGATCACCTGAGCTCAATCCTGGGGACTCACATGGTAGAAGGAGAGAACTGACCACTTGTTTTCCTCTGACCTCCACATGTACATTGTGGCACATGTACCCACACATATGCACATGTATGCATGCATCCACAAACACACACAAATTTTTTTATTTTAATTAGAAAATATTAAAAGAGACTATAAAAATTACCAGAGGGCAGGGAATGACTCCATGGGTAAAAACATTTACCATACAAGCCTGACAACCTGTTTGACTCCCAGAACCCACATAGCTGATGACAGCACATATCTGTAATCCCAGCATGACTATAGGAAACAAGAGGCTGAGCCAGGAGAAGCAACCCAGAAGCTCACAGGCCAGCTGTTCTGGTGTAGGCAGCAGCAAAAGTAACACCAGAGACTCTGCCTCAAAAATAAGGTGGAAAAGTGAGGACAAATTCTCGAAAGGTTGTCCCCTGACCTCATGCACCATGGCATGTGCACACCTGCACATACACACACACACACACACACACACACACACACACACACCTCGAATGGACCGAGGATCCAAAATCTAAGTTTTAAGCTCTTGGTGAATAAGAAGAAATCATAATAATCAAAGGCAACCACAGCTGAAATCACCTCTGAGTAAGCTGTGTTACTGTGACCACCACAACCACCACCACAGCCACCACACCCACCACCACCACAGCCACCACACCCACCACCACCACAGCCACCACACCCACCACACCCACCACACCCACCACACCCACCACACCCACCACCACCACAGCCACCACCACCACCACACCCACCACACCCACCACCACCACAGCCACCACCACCACAGCCACCACCACCACAGCCACCACCACCACCACAGCCACCACACCCACCACAGCCACCACACCCACCACAGCCACCACACCCACCACCACCACACCCACCACCACCACAGCCACCACCACCACCACTGCAGCCACCAACACCACAGCCACCACCACCACCACAGCCACCACACCCACCACCACCACAGCCACCACCACCACCACTGCAGCCACCAACACCACCACCACCACAACAGCCACCACACCCACCACCACCACAGCCACCATAGCCACCACAGCCACCACCACCACCACTGCAGCCACCACCACCACAGCCACCATAGCCACCACAGCCACCACCACCACCACTGCAGCCACCAACACCACAGCCACCATAGCCACCACAGCCACCACCACCACCACTACCACAGCCACCACCACCACAGCCACCACAGCCACAGCAGCCACCACCACCACCACTGCAGCCACCACCACTGCAGCCACCAACACCACAGCCACCACCACCACCACAGCCACCACAGCCACCACTGCAGCCACCAACACCACAGCCACCACCACCACCACAGCCATCACAGCCACCACCACCACAAACTCCCAGAGAACTCATTTGTTCCCTTGGGCTGCATTTCCTCATTTACAAAATGTCAGTGCTTAGTCCTTATAGACTGATATAACAAAATACCCCAAGCTAGATGAAAACTGGAAACTTATTCCTAACAGTTCTGGAGGCTGCAAAACTCAAGATGAAGGTGCCCATGGGTTCAGCATCTGGCACAAACTTTTTCCACAGATCTATGGAAGGTGCCACTTGTCCTCACATAGTGGGGATGGCAAAGAGCTCTCTGGACCCTCTATGTAAGGGCACCAAAACCACTTCAAAGGGCTCCTCCCTCATAGCCATCTCCTTCCAAAGAATTTCCATCACCCTGGGAGTTAAGATTTTAAATATGAATTTGGGAGGGGGATATATAAACATTCAGACCACAACAGTAGGCTCACCACCATGCAATAATAAGGATCCTAAGCATAGCAGCAGAAAAAGGCAGCCCAGCTTCTCCAGGGCCTTAGCAACTCAAGGGTCAAAAATGTCTCTGGGGAGATGCTGAATGGGAAGTACTTACAGTACTTGAGGACTGCGGTTATAAGAGCAAGATGGGCTTGTCATCCACCTCGAGTGTCAGCACTTGAGGGAGAAACAGGGACTCCTCCAGGTGAGCTGGCTGCCTAGACTAGCCTACTTGTCAAGCTCTGGATTCAGCAAGAAACGCTACAACTGAGGAATGTCCCCCATGTCAACCTCTACCTTCCACACGCTCACACCTACATGCAAACATGCATACACACACACACACACACACACATACACACACCACGCACATACCCACACCCCGCCAAAATAGCTTTGAGCTGGGGGTTGAGCTCAGTGATAGAACATGTGCTTAATTTGTGTGAGGTCCTGGGTTTGACCCTGAGCACCTCACACACACACACACAAAAAAATTCTGATTTCAGGGCTGGAAAGACGACTCTGTTAAGAACACTGGTTGCTCTCACAGAAGACTAGGGTTCAGTTCCCTGCACACAAATGGTTGCCAACAACCTCTGTAACTCCAGTTCCGTGGGATCCAGTGCCCTCCTCTGGCCCCCACAGGCATTGCTCACATAGGTGCACTTACATACATGCAGGTAAAACACTCATACACATAAAATCAAAACCAAAATAAATACAAATATCCTGATTTCACATCTGTAAAACCAACAGGCAGTCAAAACTCCACCTTTTCAATCATCAATACAATAGCAAATCAACCTGTGTGTTTACAGTACCTGTTGGACTTTTAAAAGGCCCTACTTCCTTTCAAGTGAAAATGATATCTTACATTTTTAAAATAAGTCTCTGAGCAGCCATTATTTCTATCTCCGCCAGCTTAGCTCCTTAACCCTGTCAGAAAGCCAAAGTTCAAGAAGACATGCTGGCTTAGAGAAATCACAGGAGCATTCTCTTTCATTAATTACCACCAAGGAAAGAGGCATACAATGCTCACAGCACAGCCACAGACGTCTGTTAAATGCATGTGATACAGAGGACAGGAAAGAGAGGACTGTCAGAGAATCCCAGTCTCCAAAATGTTTATAAGCTAGTTACTGGGTAGACATAAGAAATAAACAGACAAACAAAAATAAATTTAAAAAAAAACTTTCTAAAAAATGTCTAGTTTTAGGGACTGGAGAGATGGTTCGGCAGTTAAGAGCACTGGCTGCTCTTGTAGAGGACCCAGGTTTGGTTTCCAGCACCCACGCGGTAGCTAACAACCAGCCGTAACTCCAGTTCCAGGATATGAGACACCTTCTTCTGGCGTCTGAGGGTAATGCACACACAGATGCACTTACATACATGCAGGCAAAATACACATAAAATAAAAATAAAAAAGAGTTTAAAGCAATCTTCAAATATATCAGATTCAGATATTTTGCATGTATGTGCATGCATATGTACATGTTTCTGTGTGTGCAGATACATGTGTGTACATGCCTGTGTAGGTCAGAGGACCACCTCAGCTGTCATTCCTCAAATGCTGCTCACCTTGGGATTGGTTTTTGGAGGTGTTTTGGTTTTGTGTTTGGTTTTATGGGAGAGTTTTCCTTTGTTATTATCTGTTCGTTTTTATTGTTTGTTTATGAGACAGGGATTCTCACTGGCCTTTAATTTTCAAATAAATTAAGCATGCTGGCCAGTCAGCCCCAAAATACTTCTGTCTCTACCTCCCTGACATTGACAGTACAAATGCCTACCACCAACAACAGCTTGCTTTTTATTTTGTTTGGATTTTTTTTTTAGATAGGGTATCTCCCTGTAGCTCCAGCTGACTGACCTGTAACTCACTATGTGGACCAGGAAGGCTTCTGTCTCGCAGAGATCTACCGGCTTCTGCCTCCCAAGGGCTGAGGTTAAAGATGTATGCCACCACATCCCGCCACACACTTTTTTTAATTTTTATTTTTATTTTATGTGCAAATGTTTGCCTCATGGGGTTGGCTACTAACTCCAACTGCTCTTTCTGCTCCCACTGCTGATCTGTTCTCACTCACCTGCTCATGAACACTGTGGACTCTGCAGCTTTGAACTCAACTCCTTCACCTTCTCTGCTCACCTCCCTCTGTAATGGCACCCACTCTTGGGTCTTCCCTAAAGCCTAGTCATGGAGCCTCCCCAAATCTAAGAGCTCCAGCACTCTGCCAAGCTCTACACTCAGATTTCCAATAGCATGCCTTGCCTCGATACCCAGAAGTCTGCCATGCATCTTTTATGTGCCGCAAAGACATCACTGTCTAGGCATCCAAATCTGCTTCCTCTCTTATCTGTCTCAAATAGCACCTTGTTCACTTGGACACTTTCTAAACTTGAAAGCGCTAATCTTTTCTTTCTCCCTCACACATGGTATCTAATCTGACACACATCTAACCTTATATAGAAAAGCTCTCAATCCCATCTCTGAAACGTCTCACATCCCATGTATTGCCTGAGTTCAGTGTCTGAACACCCCTTGCTTGGCCTGGTTCAATGATGACTAACCCATCTCTGCTCTTCTCCTTCCCTTCTCCCTTTATTCTTCCTTCTGTCTGTCTTCCTCTCTTTCCCCTGATTTTCTCCACTGAGCTCCCAGGTTAGCAACAGTTTCTTGGTCAGAAAATTGAAAATATAAAAGTGCTGTTATCCCTGAGGGACTGGCATAGTTCCCTAAGTAAACCCATGGGAACCTGATACAATGAAAAACGGACTGTCGTGTGCCAGGCTAATAGTTAAACATTTATTAGTACAGTAAATAAGGTCCTCTGTGATTAGGCTCCTATCCAATTCACCTCTATTCATTCTCCAGTTAACTCCTCCCCGTGCATCACAGCAAGCCATGATGTGTCACCAGAATCAGCCATGTACTTCTGCTCCTCAGTCTTGCTCTAATGCTGTTCCCCCTGCCCAGAATGGACTGTTCCCACAGCCAGTGCTTCAGACAGTAGTCCCTACGGCTCACCTCCTGACCCCAGATTAAGTCATTGTCACTTCTGCTTCAGCCCATCTTGTGTCACCAGAACAGAATATCATGGAGCGAGTAACCAGGAACCAACAGAAATTTATTTCTCATAGTCCTGGAGGCTCCGAAGTCCGAGATCAAGCAAGGACCTTCTATTAACACCCTTGTGTGACAAAAGGCAGAAGGGCAAAGAACAGGAAAAGCGCTGTGTCTTCACAGGCAGAAGAGAAGAGAAGAAAGCCACTGTCACAGCCTTTTCCATAGCAGCTCAATCTGTTCATGAAGCAGCATCATGACCTAAGCCCCTCCTACTAGGTGTCAACGTGCCATCATGACTGCAGAGGGACACATCAGCTTCTTCCTGCACTTCCACAGGTCTGAACACACTCACAACCCTCTCTCATGTGTTTAGTACTTGATTGCAGTTCATCAGCATGAGTATGAAGTTATCTTCACATTGCCAGAACCTCATGTAGTGCTCAGAGCAAGGCAGAAACTCACACAATACATATGTTTCCAACTTCTAGGGATGACCCAAGCAAGAAGATTAATTTCCTGGCAGGGGTTTAGATCTGCTGCCTGCACCTCACACAACGGAGAAGCTAGTGTGTGCTCCTTCAGGCCGCTTTGTGTCTATGAGCATTTTCCGTTCTCCCTCCTAAGATAGACAGGTCTATGTTTGGAGTTCTGGACTCCTTAGTGGGAGGCATAGCACATGTTGAGTGGCTGCATGTATTACAGGGTCATAAATAGAAGTTTCAAGGTACTGGCAAAAGTTCCCATCCAGATAGTGTGGGTTGTGCAAGAAAGTAAAAAGACGTGGGCTTTCTTCAATACAAAGAGAGGTCTGAGTTCTGTCCATAACCCCAACCCTGTTCATACCTCTACCGGAATGGGTATGGACTGTAGTTACTGCAGAAATCCCACAGCTAGTGAACACTGGGCACTGTGTCCCACAGTAACCAGTGATATGGATGGCTAGGCGAGTCACCTGAGAGTTGAGATATCAGGATCCAGCACTCTGCTGCCACAGGAAAGAGTGTGAAATGGCAAAATGAGCCTTCTGTGAGGAGTGCCCCCGCACCAGCCTGAGACGCTTACATTATCCCCCAGAGTGGGAACATGCCTTAACAATGACAGGGATTGAATTTCCCCTTTCAGTCAGGCAGCTAATTAAAAAATTAATTTAGAGAAAGAGATGTGACCTAAAATATAATTGTGATCTAAAATTAACACCTGTCATATATGCTCCCTTAATCCCTACGAAGTGTACCAGATATCTCAGAGCATCACTTAAGCAGGCCTGTAACTCTGGCCTAGTCTTTGAACACATATTATCTAATACATCAAGATGTCATTACACGGTTGATGAAAATTACCCGTGATGTATCTCATTTTAAAACCATTAGAATGCTTTCTTTTGGTATGAGCTCTTAAGTTATATCAGTTTAGAAAGCCATTGACAGAAACAATCCAGCTTTGCAGGACACTGGGATGCAGAAGGAAGCTGACATCTGGGGACATGCAGCTCTCCACATGGCCACAAGGTGGCAGGAAAACTCCGCACACCACAGCGGATCAGCAGCGAGTACTCAGCAGTAAGTAGTTAGCAAATCCAGCAGACAGTTAACATTACCATGGCTGGAAAGCCTCTTCCTTCCTAGAGGACTTTTCTGCTGAGGGGTTGATTCTCCTCTTTTTAGTGCTTTTGTTTACAGAGGCAGGCCCTTCGGGAGCCTTAGTGAGACCTCGGCAGCACTGACACCCTGCAATGCCTTTCTCAGCCAAGGATCAATGGAATTACATTAAGATCAACCTTGGGATGAGCCCTGTCCCATAACACTGCCCAGTTACCACTGAACAGAGCTCTCTAAGATGAAATCCTTCTGCCTCTTGAGAGAGTCTTTAAACAGAAAGGAGAGACAAGCTCAATGCCAAATAGCTCATTCAACATAAAATCAACTGCTGGGGCTAAAAAGATGCAGAAGACCTGGGTTTGAATCTCAGCTCGCAAATGGTGGCTAACAGCCATCTGTAGCTCCAATCAAGAGGATCCAGCGCCCTCTTCTGTCCTCCACAGGTATTACACAACATGGGCACACAAACATGGAGGCAATACACATACACACATAAAATAAAAATTAAACTATTAAAGAAAAAAAATTAAATCAACTGCCTCAGATACAGAATAGCAGTAGTTCAGTCAAACTAGACTTATATTTTCATGCAGTCTCCCTGTTCCAGTCAGGCGGTATCAGCTAGCCTTCTGCAAAGGAGGTAGGCAGACTGGAAAATCCACAGAGCAACAAGGAAAAACTACTATGAATTCGTGAGAAAAAAATAAAACCTAATTGCCATTCATTTGAGTCCACAACAAAAAAATATCCAAAGAGGGTCTGTGAGATAACTCAGCAGGTAAAGGTATTTGTCACCAAACCTGATGATCCAAGTTGGATCCACATGATGTAAGGAAACAACTCTTTTACATTGTCTTTTGACCTCTACATGTATACTGTGGTGTGTGTGTGTACACACAATAAATAAATAAATAAATAAGTAATTTGAAAATTGTAAAACATATCCGAAGAAATCTAGAAAACCATGCCAGGTATAGTAGTGCATGCCTATAATCCCAGTAGTCAGTGGCAGAGGCAAGAAGATCACCAGTTTGAGGCCATCATGGGTTACATAGCAAGAGCCTGACTCAAAAGGAGGAAAGGAAGAAAGAAAACAGAAGATTCTAGTGAAAGGAGTTAAGTGAATGCAGAGGTGTGTCACCTCTGACTGGACGGCCAATGTGCTACTTTCCCTGGTCCCTCATTGGTCTGAAAGTTTCCAGCAGTTAAAGCTATGCTTTTGTTAAAGTCGTTGAATGGGTCCTCTGGTCTGTCATCAAAACCCTGGCTCCTACAACAGAAGAGACAGAAGGAAATGGAATAGTAAAATCACTGTAGGAGAAAGAATCAGTGGGTGTTTGGAGAGAGCAGCAGAAACTGAGGCGGGGAGCGGGAGGGACAGAGTTACAGGATGTTAGGCTGTTCAAGTGTGATCTTCAAAATAAGATGTCTGTGTTGCTCAGATATAAACTTCTGTCTCCCCAAAACATCATTTGTTTCTCTCCGTACCCAAATGCCTTTGAAGTGAAGGGATCGTGTGTGTTTATGTATGCTAAAGAAAACAGATTCCACTCACCAGAGACACTGAAGCACAGACACTGTTAGCAGCAAAGCACAGCACACAAGAGACACTTGAGAGCAGGATGAGGAATTGAAGAGGCCACGAGAAACCAACCCACAGTTTAGTCTCAAATTGGTATAAAGACGGTGGGGGTAAGGGGCTTCAACTGACACAAAGAGACACCTGTCTGAGATGAAGACTGTGCCAGTTACCCTGATCTGATCCCCTTACATTGTTGACATGTACTGAGATACCACACTGTAGCTCACAAACAGGCACAGCTACGACGTTAGGGGGCATCGGGGAGTACTGGGGCTTGAGACTAGGGCTTTGAACACGCTGGACAAATGTAACACTGGGCTTATTTATCCAACCCACACTTTGGGTTTTTGGGTTTTTTTGTTTGTTTGAGATGGGCTCTCACTAATGTGTCCTGACTAGACTTGAACTCACTCTGTATTCTAGACAAATCTTGAACTTTCCATCCTCTTGTCTCAGCCTTTGAAGTAACTGGCATTACGGGCCTATACCACCAGCTCAACTTAATTTTTAGATACTGCAAAAGTTATTTTTTTAAAGGAGGAATTGGGTTGGTCTCTGGGTAACCCAAGGCTAAGCGTCTAGCCAAGGGGTCTCAGACATTAGCACACACCAGACTCATTGAGAAGGCCATTTAACAGACTGCTGGACTCTACCGAACTGTGACCATTTATACTTTTCATAAATCCGGGTGATTTGTGACTAACACTGTGGGATCAGTAACCCTTTTTTGCAAACCACTGCTCTGGGCCAGGGACAGCTGGTCTTATGCATAGGAAAACTTTGTCAAAATCCAGTCAAGTATCTGTGAACCCAGTAGAGACATCTTTGAGAGGTTATCTATAGTTTAACTGACTATTGCAGGAAGGTCATATGTTGTAGGAAGGTTTTGTTGTCAATACCACCTGTTCATCTAAATACAAAACAGTTTCTGAAGGGAAATTTCACAATATCAAATATTAAGTAAGTATATCCTTTGATGTAATAATTTCAAATCTAGAATAACTTGACTATGTGAAAAGATAAATTCAAGGATATTTATGGATGTATATTTTTATCTTAAAAGAACTCATAATAGCCATTTAAATGTGATTGATAATAAAAATTAATGTTCCCAATATACATAATGAAAAAGGAAGGTCAAGACGATACATATTACTGTATAGTCAACGCTACTCAAAATGTCAGTCTATTGACTGTTGGCTTTTTTGTCACTGATAAATATACAACTCAGTACACTGTCTGCATTGAAAACAGTTTGCCATAGCAAATACTGTACCAATTTCTCTAAACCTCAATATCATCTTCATATGCCAAACAGGGATAAAGATTAAAATTGGTGTCATGGTGCTTTAATCCCAGCAGAGGCAGGCAGAGTGAGTTCAAAACCAGCCTGGTCTCATAGCAAGTTCCAGGACAGCTAGGGCTACAGGGAGACCCTGTCTCAAAAAAAAAAAAAAAAAAAAAGACAAAAAAAATTAGGATTTATAAGAGACAGAGTGCTTTAAAGCTTTAGTGAAACTAAGATAAGAACTTTCTAGACAGAAAGATAGTATCAAACATATGCCCAGTATCACGGAGATACCAGACTGCACACTTTAAGAGCAGTTGCTGCTTTTCCAGAGGACCCAGGTTCAGCTCCCAGCACCCACATGGCAGCTTTGTCGTCCTCTTCCATCTCTGTGGGCACTGCATACGTACGAGTAACCATACTGGCCATCGAAGCACTTGTGCAAATAAAAGTAAACAAATCATTTTTTTAAAAAGATGATTGGAATATAGAAATGTGTTTAACTGATAATACAAAAAATAAATCCAGAGCACCAAATAGCATTTATGTGACCACACAACTGGGTGTACGGATGGCTGATCTATATTAAATGTGGTTTAGAGTTGATATGGATGTATCTTTCCTTCTAGAGACACAGAAATACTAAGTAGGATATAAACTAAATTTAATTCCAAAAAAATATCTTCCAGATTTAAAAACAATCAGAGTCAAGACTGGAGAGGTGGCTCAGTAGCTAAGAGCACTTGGTATACAACCATGAGGACCTGAGTTCAGATCCCAGTACCCACATAACAAGCCAGGCATGGGTTATACACGTCTATAATCCCAATGTTATAGGTATTGAAGACAGGAAGATCACTGGGACATGCTAGGTGACAGCCTAGCCACATGAATTCCACTTTCAGAGAGAAACCCTGCCTCAAGAAATAAGGTGGAGAGTGATAGAGGAGAACATCCCAATGCCCTCCTCTGGCCTTCATGCATACATATGCATACACCATACATAAATAAACTATACTCACACAATAAATCAGAGCCAGGGTCTGGGGCTTTAGCGTCCCAGACATAGAGCTTATAGGGTCCACAAAGAAGAATGTGAATTGAAGTTCTACTGCCAAACCCCTGCAGGAATAAAGTGCCTCAAAGACAGACTTGGAAGTAAAACCAGTACTATAGAAGAAGCAAGCTCACTAGACCAAAGACCATCCCTGAGCCCTTTGTTAAGAAAAAAATGTGCTTTCCCCATGGGAAACAGAAATGCTAGTCTTAGAAGAGTAAAGAATCTAATTTTTTTTTCTTTTGGGAAAATTTAAGAACCCCCAAATAAATAGTTAATATTAAAACAAAAAAAATGAGGACCATTAAAATTTCTTGAGATCCAGTAAACACAAATGAAAATCTCTGACCTTGCAAACCTTTTCATAGCTCAGGACTCATTAAAGCTGAACTAGAAAATTAAATATCACAGATCATACAAGGAAGCAAATGGTCAGGAAGATGAATGAACAAACCCTAAAACTGACACAGCTCAAGAAGGGGAAACACTAGGTAAAGCTAACAGCCCACAAACAGCCGTGCTTTAAAGTAATTCAGAAACCAAGACAAAGGAATAGAATACTATCAAAGGGGGTAGTTTTAAAAATAACTACATAAATATTTTATGAATGAAAACTATTATTTGGGAAATGGACATCTTTCAGTAGGTTCTGTTACAGACTAGGCTAGTGTAACAGAAAACTGAAATGGAAGACAAATCTAAAGAAATTATAGACAGGAAGGAAGCAAGCAAAGGGAGGGAGAGAGGGAAGGAGGGAGAGAGAGAAATAGAATGTGTCAAGGAGCAGACGTGAGATACAAAGACACAAATGTCAGGCTGGGAAGGTCTAAGGCAGAGGAGAGGTGGGAGCAGGGAAAAGGTGGCACCCAAAGAAAGAATGACTTAGAACTTTCCAGAATTAGAGAAAAGTGAGAATAAAAAGCAAAAATGGGGGCAGGAAAGCTGGCTCCGTGTTTAAGCACTGGCTGCTCTTGCAGAGGACCCAGGTTCAGTTCCCAGCACCCACATGGCAGCTCAGTAACTCCAGTTTCAGGGTAATCCAACATCGTCCTCTGACCTCCATGGGCCTCGCACAACATGAGCGCACCCACACACATGCAGGCAATACACCACACAGAAAATAAAACAAATAAAATATTTTAAAGCAAAAATGTCTAAATGTTTTTAAATCTGCTTACAATTGGCAAAATGAAAAAAAATGAGAAATTCTTAAGGTCAACCAAAGAGTTAATTTACCCCAAATTAACTTATAAGTTACACTTTCCATCAGTGATAGATACCAAAGGACAAAAAAACAAACCAAGAAAAAACACATTTAAATGCTGAAAGACTTTGATTTCTAGAATAAAATAGACATAAAAACTCCTGGCAAACCCCACTGTCTATAGCTCCACTGATATGTGGGGACGGTAATTCTGTGTGTGCTGTACAAGTGCACATGCGAGTGTGGGCGCACTTGCCCATGTGGGTACGTGTGGAGGCCAGAGGCCAATATCACTTGTCCTCTTCAGTAACTTCTCCAACTTAATTTTTGAGACAGGGTCCCTCGCTGAACCTGGGGCTCAGCTGACTGGATGGCCAGCAAGCTCCCAGTATCCACCAGTCTCTGCCCCCCAGTGCTGTGGTTACAGATGGGAGCCACCATACCTGGCTTTTTACATGGGTGCTGGGGATCTGGATTCTGGTCCTCCCTTTACACACTAAGCCATCTCCCTAACTGAGGGTCAGGTAATTCTTTGTTATATTACAGGCTACTTAGTGGTATCCTGACCTCTATAAGCTCCTCTAGCAGTGATGCTGTCGCATGTTACTGAAGGAACACCATTCATAATTGAAAGCCATGCACTCTCTCTAGCTCTAGGAATGAAAAGAACTTCCGTGCAGGGCAGAATGCTTTAAGGTAAACCCACCCTCCTCTAGGCTCACCACGAAAGGGCAGCATCCCTCATCATCCCCACTAGGACTGTGGGGGCCACATTGGCCATCGCTGTCCTATGCTAGCAGCAGACAGCATGTCTTCCCCTCAGCTCTATGTGTACAAGAGACAGGGTACAGCCCTGTTGACCATCTCTGTCCTGAACCAAAAGGTCATCAGGAATCAGGCCAGGGTTCTCCACCTCTTCCTTGCCACGTGGCTGTAGAGAGAAACACTCTCTATCGTGCCACAGTATATTCAGCAGAGGACAGACAGTAAGGAGGAACACCCTGTCTCCCCTTAAACAGGGTGACAGAGGAGTATGAAAAAGAAGGACACAGGAAGCCTAGAAGTCTGTGTATGCATCTGGAGCACATTGCTAAATGATCCATACCTGACAGCAATCTGAATCAACCAAGGAAGGTTAGGAACTCAACTATGGGGGCTGGAGAGATGACTCGGTGATTCGATTAAGAGCACTGGCTGCTCTTGCAGAGGACCTAGGTTCACTTCCCAAAACCCACATGATGGTGGGAATCTGATATCCTCTTCTGACCTCCTTGGCATGGCTCAACATAGGTGCACTTATCTACATGTAGGCAATATAATCATATACATGAAATAAAAATAATACTTTAAAATTTTCCTTAAAAAAAAAGAACTGAACTATGATGAAAAATAATATCTAGAATTCAAACTAGTGTTTGGGTAATACACAATCGTGAAACAAAATTGCCTTTCAAGTCACAGTCAGCATCAGGGGAATGGGAGCGGGAGTTTCTAACCTAAACAAAGAGATGGAGTCTAAAATTATAAGATTGAAGTAAGAATCACAATCTCATTGTGGAATATTCAAAATGTCTAGGAAATAATCAAACTCAATATAAGGACAAAACAATCAATAGACACCAACACCTAACACAAATGCTGAGTTTATACAGAACAGAGATTTTAAAGCAATTATCAAGAATATGCTCCAGTTAGAAATTACTAATTATTTTGAAACAAATGGGAAAAACAGAAAAATACTGAAGAAATGAAGAAAAAACTGAGTAGGGTATTAAAACAGAAAATTATAATGATGGGCTCAGTGCAAAATGGAGACACCAGATGGAAGGTCAGTGTTGTGGTCTAAACAGGAAATGTTCCCAGTAGGCTTATGTGTTTGAGCACTTGGTCCCCACTCCATGGTGCTGACTCGGAAGACTATGGAACCTTTAGGAAGTAAGCCTTCCTAGAGGAAGGAGGTCACTGGGAGCCAACTTTGAGGATTTATAGCTTAGCTCCACTTCCTGTTCTCCCTCTGCTTCCTGTGCACTGATTAAATGTGACTGTCTGCTTCCCAGATACAGATGCCTGACACAGCTGCATGCTTTTCCTCAAGAACTGAAAACCAAAATGAACCCTTCTTCCCCAAAGTTGCTTTTTATCCGGACATTCTACCACACTAACAGAAAAGTAACTACCAGAGTCTGTGACTTTGAAAACGTCTCCGTAGAACTGCATGTATGAGCACTAGAGAGAAACGATTGTGGAGGGACATGAACAGCAAGTTAGGGAGCTATGAACAAGAGAACCTAACGTCTGTGTCATCAGAACCCGAGGAGGAAAAATGCAGAACTGAAATATTATCTAAGGAAATGTTGGGTGAAAACATCCCAAATTGGAGAAAGATTTAAACCCAGAGATTCAGGTGGCTGCATAAATTCTAAACAGGAGAAATACCCAGAAATCTATACCCACATGTAGCACAATTAAATTTCTGAAAACTGAAGATAGTAAAACCGTCTTGAAGCCGTCCAGAAGTGGTACAAATTAAATAAATGGACAAGGATGATAAATTACCTGGGAAAACAAAGCAGAATGACCTCCAGCTTTTTAAAATACATTTGACTTCTGAAAGCAAACATATGCATATTAGTTGGCTAGGGCTGCCATAATAAGAGTACTGACGGCTTAGAACCTCAAGAAACAGAAACTGCCATGCTCAGTTATTGATGATATGGGATCAAGAATTGGTCAGAAGGTCAAGACTCAGGTGTGAGCAGGGACAGCATCATCTGAGGCGTCTCTCCCTGGCCTGTGGATGGCTGTACCTCCTCGTGTTTTCACGTGGTCTGTCCTCTGTGCTTCTCTACATCCATATTTCCTCTTCTTGAGATACCAGTCAAAATGAATTAAGACTCACATCAATATATCATTTTACTATAATTTTAGCTGAATTTCTTCGTTGAAGATGTTATCTCCATTATAGCCACATTCTGAGATAAGTGAAGATAAGTACTTCACTATATGAGATTTTAAAGCACACTATTCAGCCTATGACAGAATGTAAACCCAATATATAACTTAAAAGGTTATGAGAGTGGCTGAAGAGATGGCTCAGGGGTTAAGAGTACTGGTTGCTCTTGCAGAGGGCCTGGGTTCAATTCCCAGCACCCACATGGTGGCTAACAACCATCCCTAACTCCAGTCTCAGGGAAATATGATGCCTTCTTCTGACTTCCAAAGGCATTGCACAATACAGGTACACTAACATATACGCAGGCAATACACTCATACACATAAAATAAGAATACTAAATAAAATATTTTTAAAGTCATGGGAAAGGAACTTAGATGGTATTAAGATCTCTATTCCATCAATGTAGTGAAAGAGTGATTCTAAGACATCTAAAGAGTTAAGGAGATATATTGTAAATTCTACTTGAAAAAACTTTTTTAAATATATAAAAACATAAAACAGAATGCCCAAAGCACAAAACAACCAGGAAGAAAGTAGGAGGGAAGTGGTGAGGAGGAGTCATGGTAACCAGGTCTGTGTCTAGTACATCTACCAGGGACCCATTTCCATTGTCAAAGAGCAGACTGAATGCGTACCTTTACGTACCTACACCTCAGGTTCCTTAGAAAGCAGATTTAACAGGGGTTGGAGGGACATGAATAAATAGAGCCAGGGAAGAACAAGAGCAGATGAGAAAGATCAAATTGCTTGGAAGATTGAAGGGACATGCTAAAAAAGCCATGCTTCCCTGCCCACTCTACAAGGTGCCACGGCAGACATGCCACAGTACACAGGCAGACGTGCTGCAGAGACACAGAAGAAATGAAAACGCCTTCTCCTCCAAAGACAAAGACAGATGAGGACTGAAAACAGGAGAACCGGTTGGAAGGCTGAGGAGAGAGCACAGACTCAAGGCCTCACTTCCACTAATGAAGCCAAATGACCATTCCCTTCCCAAGTGCTACGGACTGAATCTGTCCTCTAAAACTCTTATGTTGAAGCCTTCACCTCCACCTCCAAATGTGACAGTACTTTAAAGATAGCATCTTTAGGGAAAGGACTCAGAATAAATGAGTGTATAAAGGAGACCCTAATCCTGTAAGAACAGTGGCCTTCTAGGAATAGAACATAACCACAGCTTTCTCCTTCCACACTGTGAGGACACAGAAGAGAGGCCTCCCCAGACACTGACTGCTTGATGCTGCTGCCTCCACAGTCTTGGACTTTCAATATCCAAAAGAACGAATGAATAAATTTCTGTACATGGCCACCCAGGCAATAGCATTTTGTTATGGCAGCCCGAGCTGAGCAGTGTGCTCAGTCTCCAGAGACCTCTAATCTCCAGAGAAAGCAGAACAGAGACTGTGGGCTTGGGAACCAGCATCCCCTTGTGGCAAAGAGATTCCGTCATGAACGTGGAGTGTTCACAAACTTCTTGTCACCTAGACTCACAAAATAATGAGAACTAGGCTTACGCTCTGGGACTCTTCACTGAGAACCAGGGGTAGGAATTTGGAATATCTGTCTTTAAAGAAAATCATAGACCACCCCCCAAAATCTGCAAATATCAAGAGCTGGGCCACCAGGGAAATATTCCCAAATTATAACCCTTATTCTCAAATGTACATAGACAACCAGGCCCAGGTTTTCAAGAAGCTGACCAGAATTTACTTCAGCCTTGCGTTCTACAGAAGGAGAGACAGTGCTTCTCAAATTCATGCTCTGGGCCCTTTGTTACTTTGTAATCTTAAGGACTCCAAAGAACGTCATTGATGTGGATTTTTCCCTTCCATATTTACTTCATATAATTGGGTGGATATACACTATTCAACAGAAATTAAGCAAGCTTTATATAACAATTTAATAGACCCTGACAATCTAATTTCAATTTTTTAAAAATTCATCTTTGTTTTTCCATCTTGAAGCACATCAGGAAATTAAGCAGCATACAAATACTTATGTTGAATGTCAAGTTAATTATGACATACTAATTCTTTTAAGTCTTCATTGGTTGTGTTTACCATATTTTAAACTAAAAGAGAGAAACTTTTTAAATGGAAGAATACACATGCATGCACACCGCTGGCTGCAAGGTAACAGGGGACCACCATTCATGTCCCATATGTGCAAACTGTGATGCACCCTTTTAAAAAAAAAAAAAAAAAAAAAAAACCACAGGAGTGAAAAGACAAATCTAGCTTTGTTACTACGAAAATAGTTTTGACCTCATGGACCCTCTAAAAGTTTTAGGTACCAGCACCTCAGTTCCCTGAGGGTCCAAAAAGTCTGCCTGAGGGTCACTAAGAGCCAAAGATCTACCTTGAGAATTGCTGGAATAAAGGATGAGATCCTGGGGGTGGGGAGGCAGTAGATAGTACCTCCCAACAGATACACAGAATTTGACAAACATATGGAAGCCATCGTGTTTAGTCAAAAAATGATAAAATTGATGAAATATCCCTAGAGGTAGACACTTCCCTTGGGGTTACATAAGCTATAGTTAGGCCAAAACAAAAGTTAAAATTCAGAGGTACGGCAGGTAAATGAATGACAGAGTCTGACAGCAGAGCTGACAAACACCCCCAAGGGAAAACAACATGTGAATTGGTCCACTGTGAACCCCAACCTCCTCTCCTTCCACTCATTTTTGTATATGCCAATTTTAGCATATTTAGAATGTTTGTCTCCAAGATCCAGCTCAACTTTTAAAGACTAAGATACTCTTATCTCGATACAAGTGGCCACTGAAGCTGGTTACACTTCCTTTCCTATCAACAGCTTTCAAGTGATAACTACCAAAAATCAAGATTTTTGGAGTCTCAGGAAAAGCAATAAAAGTCAATATTGTCTATTAGTCAAACTCTTCAAAAATAGTTTCATATTCTAAACTCTAAGGCAATAATTTTAAAAAATTTGATCAGTAATATGTTGTCATCCAGAGATATCAGAAGGCAGTCAGGACTGGCCAGTTTTCATAGGAAGCCAAAAACAAGTCTGAAGTGAATAAAACAATTAGAGTGCACAGCATAATCATATAGAGCCTTAAAACTTTAAGCAGGGCTGCTGAAATGGCTCCGTGGGTAAAGGCACTTGCCTCCAAGCCTGATGACCTGAGTTCAATCCCCAGGACCCACATGGTAGAAGGGGAGAAATAATTCCTGAAAGTTGTCTTCTGACCTCCACGCACACTCCACGACATGTGCCTGCACACACACACACACACACACACACACACACACACACACACAAATGTAATTAATTATTTTTTACTTTAAGTAATATCGCATCCCCCCAAAATGCCTCCATACATCAGCAAGGCACCTTAATAAAATCCAATAGCCCCGAGGAGAAGAATACTTTCTTTGACCAAAGCCTTCAGTCCATTGACCAACAGTCTGCATCCTGCCAATCCCTTGTGATATTGAAAGTGAATCTTTCCTAGTCAATTTCATATGAGAACCCAGCCTTAGCTGACACTTTTACTATAGCCTTGTAAAGTAGATTCCCAACCCGCAGAGCTGTGAGATAGCAAATATACTGTTTTAAGCTGCCATGGTCATGAAAATTCTTTATATAACACTAATAACAAATACAATATAAGCACAAAGAAAAATAACAACGTAGAAAAACATGACCATTTTGCTTTGAATTATCAACACTGAAAACATTTATGCTAAGGGACCAGATGGTACTTTTAAACAGTGGGAGAAAAAGGATGGTGAGGGCTGAGAGGGGAAGGGCTCTTCTTTGTACTTCCCCCCTGAGGAGAAGAAGGGGAGAACTGGCTGAAGGCAGTCTACCTGCTGGGACTCTATAAAGCTGAGACTGATAAAGTCCACACCATCTGCCAAAAATGCCAAGGAAGAGTAAAACCAAAGGAGAAAGCAGTCCGAACTTTACAGAGAGTTCACGTGTGAGCTGGAGGGAAGAGAAGTTGGGACTGTGAAGACAGAACTTTCCAGAACAAGAGTCTGAAAAGAGACAGTCTACGCTCAGAAGCAAGACCTTGATAAATAAGATCAGGCCCAGCAGAGACACTCGCAGACAAGGTCATGTGTGTACTAGAAGATAACACCTCTTTAAGGATCAGTATCATTACACTTAACAATTCCCCACCCTTACCAACATCATTAAGAGACTTTTATGAAACTTCAGAGACTGAGGTGGGACCCTGAAACAACACACAGCCAGTGCTTCAGCAACCCATCAGTCACAATCAAAAGGGTAAGCCTTAAGTCCAAGGAGATCATCAACTGCAAATCAGTAAAGTTTCCAGAAGCCCATTAGCTTTTCTCAAGGTCATTAGCATCTGTGCCCATCAGCATACATACCACAAACTCACATACCCATAATCCATGCCACAAGCACACTTGCACAAAACAATGAACATTGGGGAAGAAACAGCTATGATTAATGCTTCCATTTTAAAACTACAGTTCTGTGCAATTGCGTGATTTGTCCTAGAGTCTTAGATTTCTAAATAGAACATTTGGTCTTCCTTTTATAAACCTCACAGCAATATAATTAATGGCTGGATTTCTGGACTAGTCTTGTGAAATGAGCCATAAACGATAAGAAGTATCAGGTAGAAGGAAAAAGGACAGACATTTATCTAACACCTACTGTGTGCCAGGAGCCTGCATTATCATGTTTCTTTCTTTTATTTCCTCAGAGTAGAGTGAGCCAGGTCCTTTAGAAAGTTAATTTACCAAGCCATTGAGTGGCACTGCCAGAGTTCACAGATCAGGCACCTCTGACATCAAGCCAGAGCTTCCTCTCACCACACCATACTCAGCTAACCCGTCTTTGAAAATATCTGAGTTTCACCAACTGAACCCAGTTGTGACTGGGAGATTATGTTTACGGTGTTCTTTTGAAATAAACCAAGGAAGGTTGTCGCATCCCCTCATGGCTTTCATGATGGGCACGGCAGACACAGGTTGGTGCTCCTCTTCCTCCTTGTGATTACCCCTGTTCCCGGCCCACAGGGAGGGGAGCTTGGGAGAGATTGGATGCACAGCTTGCCCCAACCCAGACCCCTGGCACAACGCGGAGGAGATCCTAAAAGCGAAACCAGGACCCCCGTCAGGCCAAGAAGAGTCTTACAGCCAGCTTCTTCAGGTGTTACAGCTCTTTATTGTGTTACAGCTCTTCTTTGGCACAGCAAGGAAATCACTCTACAATGTGTAAGTGTGCTCTCTCCAATCAGGCGCACTTCCTCATTTCTTAACAGCCTATCGCATTGTGTTATTTTCAAGCCTTGTATTAGCATAAATGGGCGGTTACATGGGCAAGCAAACCTACCAATCACTATAGAGGAAAAAGGATGCCTTATTAGCATACAGGTTTCCTTTTCGCATGGCCAACAGAAGGTCTCATGGAGGGTGAGTAAAATCACTTTACAAATCTGAACCTTCATTCCATTGTGAGTCAAAAACTATAAAGTATGACTTACAGCATTCCTAAAATTAGAATCCAGTAGAATATCACCCTCTGACAATAAGAAGAATCTCTGCTATTAAAAACTGGAAACCAATAAATAGTGAATTAAAAGAAGAAAATCTATACTAAAGGAGTAGCACCCATCCATAAATACAAACTCCTCAAAATGAGATGTGCCTCATCCTTAAATGGCAGGCTAACTGCACAAGAACTTTATGTGCTTCAGATACCTCCCTCACCCACTAGAAAGAGCTGTCACTGTCATTATTTTAATGGATAGTTAACCATTGTTAAGTGGCATCTCAGACATGTGTTTATCAGCCCATAATGCTAAATAACAGCAGTTAATGGCTAAATGATATCCTAGTGACCTAAAAGAGTAAATGTCATACAAACCCACCATAATCAGGAGGTGGTTTATTCCTCCCAAGAGAGCAGGCCAATTGTTGTTCTGAAGTTTCATACGCTTTTAGAGAGTCAAGAAAAAGCTTCGCTGTGCTTACCAATTCAAAAACGCCAAGCAGAAATAAAAACAAACAAGAGTCAATTCAGTATAAAAAAGTATTCATCCTGTTTTACTATCAGAACGTTTTGCTAGGATAACATCAACAGAATTAATCAGCTCAGAATACTGTCTCCATACCCATCTTTATGTTTCTTCTGGAATTCCATTCCTAGTTTAAAAAACAGTGTTTGAAAAGCAAAACAAGAACTAGCAGCTTCTCAGACCTTTTCTTCTATACTGTTAATAATTACTCAGGCTTAGTCAGCTTGTAAAATTTAAAATATGTACACAACCCATACATGCCAACTCAATGCACTTCCCCAAATTCTCGCTGCTAGTCTATAGCACTAATAATACCCAAAGGTTATTATCTTACCCGGGAATCGCTACCTTTCTTAAGTGTGATAAGTCCACTACAAGACCAAGAGCGCACAGAGGCCCAATAAAGCCTTAGCAGCTGATATAACAATGTCTGGACCTGCTTTCAAAACACTTTCCATACAAAATTACAGGACCAATGAGATGACCCAGTGGTTAAAGGAGGCTTCTGCCAAGTCTGGTGACCTGAGTTCAAACTCCAAGATCCACAAAGGAGAGAACAACAGATTTCCAAAAGTCGTCCTCTGATCTCCACATAAGTACCATGACACACATGCCTACACACACACACACAGACACACAATGAAATGTAATTTTTTAAAATATGAGTGAACTGGCAATAGGTGCAACAAGAATGGTACAATGCTCCTGTTTGTTAAAGCTGGGCGGACCCAGGAATGTTTGTATGCAGACAGCACTCTGTATAGTAGCTTTGTCAGTATTATCATCCCACACCAGAATTAGGGGTCCAAGTGGGAGTCTTTCCACATTATCCTTTCAAAAAGTAAACTCAACAGTATGAGTCCACAATGCCTAGAATACTGACTGACATCCCCAAAATACACAGAATAATTGCAAGAATGGTCTAAAGAGCCACTAGGCTTACTAAGAGCTGACATTTGGCCACATTTGCTTTGGCTCTAGCTGTTTTACATGACATGCATCTACTTGTAAAGATATACATGCACATATACTTTGTTTCCCTAAAGTATTTGAGATTCGGTTACAGACATGTATCTGATCCTCCCCAACTACGTCAGTTTCCCCTAAGGAAAAAAAACATTCTTTTTAAAAATATCAAATTGATGAAATTTGACATTGGTGTTATCTGATACATTGGTATAATCCATATTCAGGTTTCACCACTATCACCATACCGTCCCTTGTAGCACTGTTCCTCCTGATCTAGGGTTTAATCTCAAATTCTCTGTTGCTCTGTTGCTCTAGACACCCTCAGCCATCTTCTATGACATTAACACGTGGTTAGGGTTTCTCTAGTCTAGTCCCATGATTAGAACCAGGTTATACATTGTCAGAGTAAGAAGTGACATTGTCCTCCTTAGTGGTCCCACCAGGATATCAGTTTGCTGCAATTACTGAAGATGTTATCTTTAAGGTAGTACATCTCTGTTTTTTTCCACTGTATCTCTACTCTTTTTCACAATTAGCAAGAAATCTGTAAAGATATTCTTTAAGAATTTAAGTATTTTGTTCCTCTTCAACTTTTCACATACTATTTCAGGATCTTCAGAGGAGTCTTGCTTGAACTGATTGTCAGTACAGTGTTCGGAAGGATACAGTATGTTTCTGTAGAATATACCATTATAAGTTTCCAGGTCGGTTGTAAGTTTCAAACTCTCTTCACCTATATTTTTAGTTGTCATCATTTGTAAGCTTTTAAATAACTACTATGTGTCCATTTTCGCCCAAAGCCACCATGCAACTTTCTTTTAGTATCTAAACATCCAACTGAACATCTCAAAGACCTGTTTGGCAGTCACTCCTCACCTTTACCTGTTGGGGCCTTGCACTTAGTTCTCCCTGCCCTGGCTCATTCACTTCCCTCCACACCAAGCAGAGTGAAACTGCTGATGGAACTAGAAGGATAGAAAGAAAACTGCAGATTGCTGATAAGAAAGTGGAAGGGAAGGGATGGCTAGCAGTGGAGATTGCCTGTGGGGCAGTGTCAATCAGATTTGGAACAAACCCAGCAAAAATGACCCAAGATCATCCAATAGTCCAGGAACACCTGAAGGAAACCAAACAAACATCTGATGATATGCATCAGCAACAGCCCTAGAGACCCAGCAACTCAATAATTGCCCGAGACTTCTGGAGCATAATGCTGTCTCCAACATTACCCCATAGGTCTGCTGTTCCTGATCATTTATTCTTTATTTTGTTTATTTAGAATATTTTTATTTATTCTTTGAAAATTCCATGTATGTATACAATGTACTTGATGGAAGTTATCCTTTTTTAAGATTTATTTTCTTAATTATATGTATGTGGAGGGGAAGGTATGTGCACATTAGTGCAGACACCCTCAGAGGCCAGAAGAGGCCATCAGATCCTCTGGAGCTGGAGTTACAGGTGGGTCTTCTAGAAGAGCAGTATATGCTCTTAACTGCTGAGCCATCTCTCTGGCCCTTTGAAAAAATATTTATTCTTAAAGACAGTCACCTGTGTGCGCGCACACACACACACACACACACACACACACGTATGCACACAAACAAATGTATAACCACTGAATAAATCAAGCCACAGTGATTTCAAAACTGAAGACCCCATGATAAGTATTAATAATGTCACAAATGCCATAAAGGAAGGAAAAATAGGAACCTTCTTTACTCTGGAAACAAAATAATCTGGAATATTACATTAAACATTGTTCAAGATACCTGATTACCACCACTTTACAAAACAAACTTAGCTGCTTACCACTTCATAACTTACAGGAAACCAGCCAGGGTTCTGAATTCTCTACTTCTCTAGAGCCTTCCCTTCGACAACAAGCATTCTGGACCTGGGGACATTTCCTCTCTGGGTCACACTCTTTTTTGTGTGAATATTGTGCCTGAAAGTGAATGCTTGGTAAACATGTCTATGTTGTCTACTTTCTTACATGGTATAGTCATAGAGAAGGTCTTTCTGGATTCTTTTCAGAAATGACTGGAGTATAACAGTCTGTACTTTGCCTGTTTTGTCCCTCAGAAGAAATTTAGGGAGAGGAGAAAAGTTGGGGAGAAACCAATCAGTTACAGCACCAAGGCAGCATTGTATCCAGGCTCAGTGCATCCTCATAAGGCCATACACTCACTGCATGAAGGTCCCACCTGCCTCTCACCTGTCATTTCTTCACTAACAAAAGTGAGAACAGAGGACAGCAGCCTCCATATCTCTGGAACTAGTTAATTACCATTTACATGAACAAGGCCAAGTTTAATTATTTCTTGCTTGGTTAATAAAAACTAAGCCCATAATTTCTTTCCTTAGACGCACCTCTCTAAATTCGACACTTTATATAAGTAAACAGAACTGAGGACAAAAAGATTGGCCTATGCTAGTTAACTTTATAAGCACTTGATTTACACTGTCAAAGGCAGGGAGAGCATATTGGTGTCTCCACATACATTAAATGATGGCAGATGGAAGAAGAGAAGGACACACTTGGCCCTGTTGCTTTGTGCACCCACCACCTTGAGATGCCCATCGCATTACAGGGAATGAAAGTCATGTAACATACACGTGCATATATATATATATATATACACATACACACACATATACAGGTTATTTTTAGACTGGGTTTCAGTATGTAGCCTATCTAGCCTGAAACTTGACATTCTCCTGCCTCAGCCTCCCAAGGACTGGAATTACTAACACATGCCACCACATCTAGCAACCTGACGGTATTTAAAGCTTGAAGACAGTGCCATGATTCCACTTTGGGTTACATTTGGAGATATAAATAACATGGCTTCCAACTACGAAACCTCACATCCTCTGCATTGTGTCAAGGCTGTTTTCTTGGCTGGATAATGATTCATTTAAAAGAAAAGTAATGACATTTTTACTCTCATCTTCCATCTCTGTTCCTTCTCATCTCTCAAAGTCGCCTCCCAACTAGTTTCTGTAACCACACAGTTGATTCAACTAATAAAGTCCCTACTGTGTTTCACGCCTGTGCTGGAGACTTCTGGTGCTAGATACTGGGCAGGTGGAACTTGTCCAGCTGTGCTCTCTCTTTAAGGTTCCACTAACAGTTCAAGCTCAGCTCCATGTAATTAATTGAATGCCTTAGACGTGATCCTAACTCCCAACTCCACAGCCTAGACGCCAAGAGGCCAAAGGCAGGCCGATCGGAGCTTCCCACACTTTCAATCTTAATGGCCTTCTGCACGCGTTCCTCATTCACTGGCAGCCAAACAAGGTCTCTGGCTGCTGACCAAGAACCGAGCCCATTAGGCCACTGGGCAAGAGGGCGTGCAAACCCGACCCACAACTCTAGGAGAACCTCGAACTCACAGCACCCCAATCCTGGGGCTCCCTAAAGGCTAGCGCTGGGCCTGGAGGCAGTCCCCGAGGGGCTGTGAGGCCAGGCCCCGCCGCCCCAGGGCATCTAGGAGGCGACCCCTCTACCTGGGCGCCGCACCTCTCCAACCCGGTGGCCAGAACCTCCCTCCCTCTCTGTCCTGCCGAGCAGCACAGGTGATGGACCCAGTGACAAGGGCCCGCCTTGGAGATGGGGGTACCCGGCCGCTGCTCCCGCGAGCCGGGCACAAAGGCAGGGGCGCGCAGGAGGAGAATTTGGTACCCCAGCTCTGGGGCCAGCCCGGGACCCTCGCACTTACTGTCAGTCGCCATGGTCACGCCAGGGGCTGCCGGACGGCTGCCCGCGGCTGGGGTACCCGCACCCAGGCCGGCCGCGCGCGCTCTCGGCAGTCCCCGCGCGCTCCGGGGCCGCGCCGCGCACTCACGCGCTCCCGCCGCGCGCCCCCGCCGCGCCGCTCGGAAGCCCGGGCGCCGCCTTCGCCGGGGTCCGGAGAGCCCAGTGGAGTCGGACCTGCCCTCCCCGCCTCAACATCTGTCCTACCTGTACCCTCCCAAAGACACTGCCGCAGCCCAGCCCACTCCCAGGCATGCAAGGGGTGCCTGTCCAGGTATCTTGTACGCTCTGTTCCGGGGACACACTTGTTTTCGTGCCTCCCATTCTCTAACTCATCCATGCCCGGAGCTGCTTCTCAGCAGGGTTGGGAGCCAAGAGTAGACCCAAGGAAAGAAGCAAACCGGGGAACAGGTGGAAGCGGGAGGCAAGGATCACACAGGTGCCTTCGGGCATGAGGACGAGAAATCACTCACCACCACCCTCGTGGACTCGGTGCCCCGCTCTTCATTCTGTCTGCAGTGTGAAAATAAGGCTCTCGGATAGCTGCTAGGTAGGTTAATGGATGACTTTATAGCTGGAAACCCGCATGAATTAATGAGTGAATAAATGGCCAATTAACTAATTATATGTGAACTAGATGAGCGACTGATTGGTAGGTAGTTATGGGCCAATCCACAGCCTCGCCCGATGCCTGGGGCGCTGCTTGTGTAAGAGGACTCGGCACCATGAGAAAGTCAGTCTTGCCCCAAGGCCCACCGTGGTTAAAAGGGCTTTCAACTGAGGCTGCCGTGGCTGCTGTTGAACATTGTATGCTGCCCATCTTCTTTAAGGTCAGAAGCCACTTTCTGATGGATTCTTGATATGTTTAGGGAAGAATAGCACTTGAAAAACCACCACATCCTATATGGAAAAGCATCAAGTGGTTCAAACACACAACCTAACGTACATGCTCAGGAAGCTGCTCACTTCTTGCAGACACAACTCATTTGATGAATTTAGGAATCCACATTCCACCCAGTAAGGATGCCAGTGGGCATCACCCAGGCTGGACTCATCATTCCAAGATTCAGGAGTAAGGCAGAGTCAGAAGCAGCTGCCATTTGGCCAGACAGGCAAAGGAAGTGACCCGAGAACAACAAAGGGTTCAGGTTAAAAGAGAGAGCCAGCATTGTGAGGTGGTGCCATGCCATTCTGGACAGCTGGCTTTGCTTTTCTTCCTTGTTTATAACACAGGTGATTCTCAAGCACACTTCGAGTTAAGAAGCACAGGCACCAGACTCTTGTTTATAATCATCCTTTATGATAGGCCCACAAAGCCAGACCCAACCAACCAAACAACAAAAACCTTGAAATAGGCTGAATGGAGAAAGGGAAAAAGAAAAAAAGCACTAAAAATGACCACATAACTGTGAACCTATTTGAAATTTACAACCCATAAAGTTAAGCTAGTTCCAGGGGCCAGATGGGGAGTTGGGTTTGGCTCAAAGGAGCGATAGAACATTTGTGAAGTTCTTTACTCGTTAATCAAAGCTGCCTTTCTAAATTAAAAGAGGGATGATGACAGCTCAGCCTGTGTCTCACAAGTGTTTTCTCAATGGTTTGTTAGACAGCAGGCTTACTACTGTGGAGCCAAATACCAGATGAGAAGGGGTTAAGGAAGAAGTGGAGTTCAAAGACATGGAAGCCCTAAGTATGACTGTTTCCCAAAATGTTTAGCAGTGAAGGGATAAAAAGAGAGAAGGGGCTTCAACACCAGGGAGAACAGGGTTGAAATAAAATGAGGCTTTGCTTTAAGATAAAGGATTCTTCCATAAGGCAGCCACCTCTCTATACACCCAATCATATACAAGATAAAAATTCATTTTTCTATCTAAACAAATTAACCCTCAGGCCCAAGTCCCCAGTTCCACCTCTTGTTAGGAGGCCTCAGGGTAAACTCCATGAGTTTAGGTTTGCCTGAGGTGACCCAGCTCTCATCTACTCGGAGTCTCATGCTCGTTTGAAGGGAAGGATTGGGGAGCATCAGAGGTGTTGAAAGGTATCAGGTACCATCTGTCCTCAGCAGGACGTACTTCTGATTACAGGAGTGCGTAACACACAGGCCACATGAAGTCCTCAGTAGCTATGGACGATGTCCAACACAAAATCACAAACTTACTTAAAACACTGAGATGATTTTTGTGCCTTTTTTTTATAACTTGATTTCACAGTTTTAAAGTGTGAACTTTGTAGACAATAACAATGATAACATACATCATGTCACAAAGTCAAGATGTTGGATGTGCTTGGTAGACGGTGGAGATCTCAGTCATGGATGGTCACCAGTTCCCAGTCCATGCGTGTGGTATCCACTGCTCTGCCCTGTGGTCCACATCCAAAGTCTCCACAATTCTGACATTTTCTCCTTGACCTTCCCGTTGCTCTTGAGGGGATATCTGTGGCTACTCATTCATGCCATTCGTAGTAGACAGGAAAATCTGTGGAGTATCAAGGGTCTTCTCACAGACCAGACAACTCTTTCTTTTTCATCATTATAGCATGTGTTTACTGGGGATGGGGACATGCCACAGCACACATGTGGAGGTGAGAGGACAGACTACTTTCGAGAGTCCGTTCTCTCCTTCCGCCATGCAGGCTTCAGGGATCAAACTCCAGTCATCAGGCTTGGCAGCAAATGTCTTTTAGCTGCTTCCACACAAACCCTCATAGCTTCCCATAACAACATTCCGAAAGCAGGTGAAACAAGGGTATCCCGCCTCGTACTTCTCCTTTTATCAGAAGAGAAAATCTTTGTAAAAGCCTTCAATGACCTTCTGCATCATCTTCGGTGTCTTACTGTCAGCTTCGGTGGCATTTGGTTGGTTCTGCCAGCAAGGAAGAAGCAGGTAGTTGTGAAGCATCCCATCAGTGCCCACTACTGCCATCTCACACGGCCGGTGGAATTACAAATCCTCTATCTCCCTTAAAGCTAAGCTATCCCTCTCGGGTACTCTATCTAGTGTCACACCTTTAAAGAAAACCAGCTCTCTCCCAGTAGTTATCAGTTGCCAGTACTCTCTCAGCTAAGGCTGACGATTCTTACCCTTTTCCCTTCTTCAACATTGGGTTTTGGTCCGGCTTGAGCTTGCATGGGCCTTATTCATGCGGTCACCATTGCTACAAATTCATCTAAGTTCATTCCTGCTGTCTGGAAAACTGATTCCCTATCATCAGCCATCTCTGGCTCTCACAATCTTTCTGCCCCCACTGCTACAATGGTCCCTGAGCCTTGGGTGGCAGAGGTTTCATATAGGTGTCCTATTCAGAGATGAACAATCTACAGTCTCGTATACTCTGCACTTTGGCTAACAGTGGCTTTCCCCAAACATTTCTTAATCTAATTGAGTTGAAAAGATTAACTGTAAGGAAGGGTGCACAGGTAGACTGAGGATTCAAGAGACCAAGAAAGATTTTAAGTTTCCTGTGTTGGTAACGGGAACTCGAATGAAAAGGATAAATAGATGAAAAGAATGTCTAAAACAGTGAGGGTCCTCCTAGAACTGGACTCAAGAAGCAGAAGAGGCGAGGCAGCCATTGGGAGTAAGTAATGGAAATGCATTGGCACTAGGCCAGTGTCCCTGACCTGGCCAGCCACAGGACTCGGGGGGCTAGAGGAGTGAGAGAAGCCACAGTGGGAATGACAGAGAAAACTGAGGCCAGGGCATGGAGACCTTGAGGATAAGTAGGACAGACCCAGGTGGCTTGGGAGAAGAGTAACTTTCACAGCTATACATATGTGAAGAGTGAGAACAGAAGAAGGACAGGGCCAGGCATTTGTGTTTAAAATGTTCTCCTTGCTAAGGTGATTGATTATGGCAGTTCTGAGTGGGGATTCCCTGTGATCATAAGATTGCTTAGTTCAGTTCCATCATGCAGGCAAGTCTCTTTCATATGCTTCACACAGAGCCTACCATGGACTCTCTGGTCCTTGACTTATGTCCACTTCCTGTTAATTCTGTCAATACTCTAAGCACAAGAAATGAGATCCACGGAGGCTAAGGGTGTGTGGTCACTGCCAAGCGGGTGTGTCACAGCCACTGCTGGTTGAAATAGCTATTGCCTGTCTGTTACAGTCAGTGAAAATAACACTATTGTAAATATGATTGGTAAGTAATGCCTGTTAGCTGCTGAGTGTTTTATGATACAGGAAGATAAAAGGATTTAATTATTTCCTTTTCTAGAACTTGCTTTTGCCTTTCATTAAATGTCTACATCTCCTTACAATGTGTATACATTGTCTGTGTATATGCCCTAAGCCTCTTACTCAAACATTTCAGCATGGAACTATGATGTAGATTGTGGTGACTAAAGCAGGGTTTTTTCTTAAATTAAAATAGACGTGAGATGAAATTATGAAATGGCCATTATATAACACATAGCATCAGGTTCTGGTTTAATCTTCGTAAGTCACATGAAGAATGGGTAGTTAGGGTGGGGGTGGGGAATTCTCTGTAAAGAAGACCATAGGTGCAGAGAGTCGGTGGTCTAAAACTGGAAAGCCTCCGGGTTGCAGTTGTCTGCCTCGTGCTGCAGCTTATCTCTAAGCTGTCCAGACTTGTACAGGCAAGGCAGGTATTTAAGGCTCTGTAAGCATTAATACAGACAGGGAAAGGAGAAAGCACTCCAGGTGAAGGGGTCTCAAGACCCAGCTGACAGTCAAAATGGTAGCCCTGCTGTTCACAATTCTGTGTGAATTCTGCATTCACTTTCTGTTCCTTAATAGCAAGTTAAATACAGCCTGTTTTTGAAAGTGCTTTTTAGCAGTCATTCAAGAAACATTCTAAAATAATATGATCAGTTCGTTTTTTTTTAAATGCATAGTTAGGGGTTGGCAATGTTATAGAGATAATTCTTTAAAAATCTTAAGCAAGATATTCATCTTGGGAGAAAGAAGAGTCAAGTATTCTTACAGAAAGAAGCATGTAGGGGTCAAGGACCGCACTCTAGTTGTTCTTGGAGTTTTTGCAAAGGTAAGCCCAGGTCAGCCTTCACCAAGGTTGCACCTCTGACCACCTTGTCCAGAGTCACCTCAAGAACTTGTTAAAAATGAAGATTCGGAGACCTAACCAACACAGACGTACTGGCCTGGAAGTCAGCAGTGGAACTCTATAATCTGCATATAAATGTGCTCCTACCAGCAGATTTCCAACAGATCCTGAAGCTGTGGAACCGCCAACCCAGGTGCCAATTCAGGTAACAACTGTTGATTACAAGATGACAAAACTGCCTGATGAGTTAGGATTTTAGAGCTCAAAGTCTCTGCTTTGGTCTTCTCTACGGTCTGCAGTAGGAAGTCACTAAATCTAAGGATTCAGCTACACAAAAATAAATTTAGTGCTAACAAACCTTTTCAGTAGATGGCTCTAAAGTCTAATTAAAAGAATCCTTTTAAAAGGCAGAGTCCAGGTCTGGAGAGATGGCTCCGTGGTTAAGAGCACTGGTTGCTCATGAAGAACACCCAGGTTCAATTCCCAACACTCACATGGCATCTAACAACCATCTGTAACTCCAGTTCCAGGGGATCCAAAACCCTCTTTTGACCTCCACAGGCATTGCACAACATGGGTGCACTAACATACATGCAGGCAATACACTCATACACATAAAATTAAAAAGAATTTTTTTAAATCAATCGAGTACAAGGCTAGGGAAGTGGCTCAGTGGTTAAAGCACTTGCCCCATAGGCAAAAGGGCCAGAATTAGGACCCAGAATCCAGAAGTGGGTGTGACAACCAGACTGTTATTCCAGCCTGGGAAGGCAGAGATCTAGGAGATCCCTAGAGCAAACTGTCTGGGGAAACTGAGCAGTATTCACAAACTCCCGGTTTGACTGAGACACTGCCTCAAAGAATAAGGGGGAGAGTGATTGAGGAAGACTCATGATGTCAACCTTAGGCCTTCACAGGCACACCCACACACCTGTGCCCAAACACTCACACACTCACACACACACACACACACACACACACACCCCACACACTTATACATGAAAAAGAAAACGAAGTCTGTTTCATCTTTTTGTTCTCCAAGAAGATAGAGAAATGCTCAGTTTTATAATTAAATCTTAATACATGAACTAAGAATGTGGCTGAGTGGTACAGTACTTGTCTAGCATGCACTAGGCCCTGGGTTCAACTCTCAGCATGAGAGACAGAGACGCAGAGAGAGACACCATGACTGAGAGACCAAAACAAAGAAAGGGAACAAGCCTCATGTAGTAGTCGTCTTAGTCCACCTCGACCTGTTTGGGCTGCTGTAATACGGTATCATAAACTGGGTGCTTACGAACAACAAACATTTCTCGCAGATCTGGAAGTTGGGAAGTTGGGAAGAGCCTCCCTGGGGCCTCCTCCACAAGGGTGCTAATCCCTTTCACGGAGGCTCCTCCCTCCTGCATGACCTAATCACTTTTGGATACCATTTCCTTGGGAGTTAGATCTTACAACACGCGAACCTGGGAGTGAGCAAGTCCTTTTTTCCAAGCAAGGAAATTCTGTCAAAATACTTACCTGTTTTAGCTAAAATAATAAGGTATCATTTTCCAAAGCTGTGTTTTAAGAAATGTTGTACAAAGAAGGAGCTTCAAATGTGTCCAAAACCACAACAGCCTCTTTGAGTCTTTTTTTTCATGGGAAGTGTAAGTTTTAAAATACCGATTTGCAGTATTAGCGTATTTCAAACCAGAAATGTGTGGCTTGTGAGCTTATTCCTTACATCATTCTTCTTAGGTCTGTTCTCTGTACCTGTACCTATCTCCCTCTCTTGCCCTCCAGCTCCACCTCCCTCTGGCCCATTTTCTCCCAGTACTTCATTCCAATGAAAAAGAATACTGTGTGTTCCAGCCACTGGGCTTTGTCCTCCATTCAGCCCTCCAGCCGCTATAAACTGCCCTCAGATCATGTCCTCCTAAATGCCAAATTCAAAAGATAAGTTTTCTCTTTATCGTGAACTACTGCATATGGTATTTATTGCTCCCTCTTTGAAAGTGTATTCCTTCAGCTCTGTGACTCTTGATTTTTCTAAACTTCCTTGTAAATTTACTAGAATGATCAACAGTTATCCTCCAATATCTGTAACATCCCCTTAAAAGTGGTGCTCCATCCTATACACTTCGTGATTCTCAACATGACCGATTTTTGGCAATGTCAAGGCAATGTTCTCTGACATTTTGACTTGTGTGGTGGTTAAAACTGTGGGTCAGGTGGCCAGACCCACAGATTCCAACATTGGCCTCACCACCCATCAGCACCACAATCCAAGGATTAGTCACAGACCAGCTGGGTACTGATAAACTAATATCTTTTAGTTCTAGCAGTATGATAGATCAGATACCTTTAAAAGGCCTTCTTGCACATCCTGGATAAATTACTATTAAAAATAACAGTTAGTGAATCTTGTGCTTAGTAGAAAGTGAGAGAATCTCCGAGGAGAAAAAGGAAACAGTGAGCTGAAACCAGAACAACAGGCAGTGAATACTGGGCAAGTGGAGCAGAGACCAGTGAAGAGCTGGCCCAGGAAGTCCTGCAAGATAGAGAACTGCAAGGTAACCCCAGCACTGCAGGGGAGGACGGGCAGAAGGAGGCAAAGGATCATGAATTTGAGGTTGGGCTACAGACTGCGGCGAGCGGGGGCGCCTTAATCTGAGTTCCAAGGGGTCATGTGACTAGCATATAGATAGATATTTCTGGCGCACAACAAATACAAACATAAATCCTTTCTAAAGGAAAGCATTAAATAAGGCCCTAGCATTCAGGTCATGAAAATCTGAGCTCTTATTAGAAATCACCAATGAGGAGATCACCCACCAGGAATGAAGACTGCAAATAAATCATGGCTACCTTGATGAGACACAGGATAACTATGGTTGAATTTTTTAATGAAATAAAAGAAAAAATTAGTCAAAGAATCATATCGAAGTATCTACGTAGTTACAATAAAACTCTCAGAAATGAAAAACATAAAAAGTAAAAATTTAAATAAAAATTAAAGATTAGGTAGATGGAGCTATGACCAGGCCTGAATCCAGCCCCCTCCTTCTGGGTGCTATGAGTTCTGGGCTTACTGAGGTCTTCCTGGATGGCCCACACTTGACTTGTTTCATTTCCTGTTACACAACTGCACAAATTGCTAGAATGCTCTCCTTATTTTATTTAAAGTTGATGCGAGAAAAAAAGGAAAAGTCCATCAAAGAATAAAAGGAAGTGAAATTCTGACTGTGCAGCCCTGAGCAGTCATTCTGAGTTTTTCATTTTCTTCTCTGAAGCAATTAAGTCCTAATTACGGAGATCCAGAAATATTACAGAGACTTGCTCTAGCTCTGTAGAGCGTAGTTGTAAGAATAAATTATATTTGCAAATCCAAGGACTTGCTGGGAAGGAATAATAAAGCCATCCCCTGGGACCAGATGCATATGGGTAACTTTGTTTGGAATTCAATATTTTGTTATAGTTCCATGGCAACCAAAAAAGACAAATTAAATCTTTTGATTATGTAGTTCATAATTACAAAAAAAAGTGATTTTTCTAGACCTGATTTCTAAATAAAAGACAAGGTATTTCATTTTTAATGCAATATAACAAGTTTCTAGGAAAATTTGGGATGGAGGTGGAGTAGTTAAACTTCATAGAGAGAATACATTCAGTTAATGGTGTTTCATGTGTATACACTTACCAAGGAAGGCAATATACTAAGTAAGTGGCAGGAAACTAAAAAATAAATAAATCAACCATTTAAAACCTTTAACAAAGCTGGGCATGGTGGCAGACACGCCTTTTATACCAGCAATTGGAAGGCAAAAGCAGGCAGATCTCTGTAAGTCTGAGGCCAGTCTGGTCCACAAACAGTTTACCAAGCCAGCCAGGGCTAAATTAATAATAATAAAATACCTTTAACAAATACTAAACAGTTTCTGAAACTTTTTAAATTTTTATTATTTTTACTTTTATGTGTATGAGTGTATTGCCTGCATGAATGTAAATGTACCCATGTCATTCAATGCCCAAGGTCAGAAGACGGCAACCAATTGATGCCCTGGAACTGGAGTTATGGATGGTTGTTAGCCATCATGTGGGTGCTGGGATTCCAACCTGAGTCCTCTGTAAGGGCAGTGAGTACTCTTAACCACTGTGCCATCTTTCCAGCCTGTTTCTGAAACTTTTGCAAAATTAATTTCATTTAAATTAAATCAAAATTTATTTAAAATTAGGTATACTGTAAAAAGTTCATATTCAGTGCATCTTTCGGGCATCATCTTCTCTCAAGGAAGTCAGGACGCGAACACAGCCCACTCTAGTAGTACAGTAACGAGGTATTTAAAAACCATCCCACAGGAAGCACAATTAAATGAGCACTTTTTAAAAATCATAAGTAACATATTTGAAACTAGAAAGTTTCTTTCAAGTACTTTAAAGAAAACTGGTAGATATAAAAAATTTTTTCCTTGTAGCATAGTCTGTAATTAGCCTACTGACAAGACTTTGTTGCGTGTAACCAGAAGCAAATTGATGACACACTTTTATTCTGTTGTGTTTAGCATTTTGGGAAGTTTGGCCCTCCATGAAAAATCATAAAATGTTCACACCTTTCCAGAAGTGTACCATTAGTTTAGTAGGACACTAAATTCTGATCAAATAGCATTTGGGCAATCTAAGTGAGTTAACATACTACATTCCCAAAGGGTGAGAAATGGAATTTTGGTAAGCTAGGAGACTTGAGGCACAAAACCAGTGAAGATTCCATAGCTCCTGGGTAAATGGGAGGCTTTCCCCGATTCCTTTCTGTGCTAGAAACAGTAGGGGAGTCAACTCCAGGAGGGGACCCGTGTTCATACAACTTTCCCAAGTGCACTTCCCCATCCAGGCACTGGTCTGGTGGGACAGAGGCAGAACACCATGGTCTTACTTCTCTGAGATGCAGGTTGGTTGTTTATGTGGTTAGATGTGAAGAGAAATCCCCAAGGAGTAACCAGCAACCCCTAAACCTGAGCACACTTTCCTCATCTCTTCCTTTGGCAATACTCAGGGTGAGAACTTGGTGATTCTAGGGCTAATAAACAGGTGGAAATCACAAAGTACGAAGCAGATTCTCAGCAGCTTCCCACTTAAGGGGCTTCTGAGTTCAGAGTTCAAGTTCTACAAGGGTATAGTCATAGGACAAACACTTCATGTGTTCCATTCAATTTCAAAAATATCATGATTTAAAAAAAAAAAAAAAAAGCACTTGGCAGGATTAAAGGATTTAATCTGAAACCAGAGAATACCAAGAGAGCTACACTAGCACAGTGCATCCTGTCTTCACAAGTACAAAATGCTCTGTAACTAATTTAAACTGCCTCCTAAGGCAAACATTCTTTCAGTGATGTAATAGAATATGGTCTCAAGCATGACACTATAGAACAAAAATTGTAGACAGGTGTGGGGGGAAACAGACTAGAAAATATAACCTACAGCCAACAGAAAAATGGTCAAAGTTATACTGATGACTCAGTGCTGAAATTAGCAGAGACCATTACACAGCTAAGGTTCCTAACAGTGTAATCTGCTGCAGCTTGGATCTGATATATACCACAAAGGCTTGATCCTGTGGTGGAGCCTGCTGGGGAGTGGTTGAACCCTTAGGAATTATGGCTTAGTTGGGGTAGGTCTTGGGGTCAACAAGGGCTTGATAGTAATGACTGAAGGACCTCTTCTTTCTCTGTGACCCAAAAGGAAACTTTCTTTGTGTGGAGAGATGGCTCAGTGGTTAAGAGCACTGGCTGCTCTTGCTGAGGACCTGGGTTCAATTCCCAGTGCCTACATGGCAGCTAGCAACCATCTTTAACTATAGTTCTAGGAGAATCCAACACCCTTTTTTGACCTCTGTGGGTACTGCACAACATGGGTGCTCACAATACATTCATACACATAAAATAAAAAATAAAATGTTTTTAAAAAGCAACTTTTCTCTTTATAAACTGATTGTCTTAGGTGTTTGTTATAGAAACAGAAAGAAGACTAACAAGCATCATACTATAACCTACTGTAAAAATGTACAGAAAAATATATAGTATATAGAAAAATATAGAGGAAGAATGGTTAGAATAGGTGAATAAATAAGGCATTTCAATGATGACAAGAAAATCATGAAAGGAAAAATCTTAGAACTAAAAAAATGGTATGCATAAATTTGAAGATTAAAAATTTTCAATTAAAAGATTGAAAAAAGATCATGAAACTGAAGATAAATTAAAAGGTAAAGAAAGAAATATTGGGGGAAAATGCAGCCTATGGAACAGTATTAACTAACAGATGGGTAACTGCTGTCCCAGAGAGAAGTGAGATCACTGCAGAACACGATGGGCTAGAAAAATTAGCCACACAGACACTTCCTATCAAATTGCTGAAAACGAGAAAACCTTTAGAAGCAACCACAGAGGGGCTGTAGGTGTGCTTGGTAAAGCATATGCAAGGCTGTGGGTTCGATCCTTAGCACCAAAAAATAAAAAAACAGTACAGCCAAAGGATTACAGTACACAGGCAAACCATGGGACTGAAATGGAACTTCTCATTAGAGACAACAAAGGCTGATGATGATATGTTAAGAAAAAAAGAGTGTGGGAAGAAAAAAACAAAAAAGGTATGTAGTTAGAATTCTAAATCCAGCCAAAATACCACTCAGAAATGAGGATGAAAGATACTTTTCAGATCAACAGAATACATTAAAACTGGTCTCTAACAATGTTAGGCTTCAAGAAATAATATTAATTTCTTCAGACTGTAAAAAACCTATTCCAGAAAGAAATAGTAGATAAGTTTTATATTGAGTAAACCCAACACTGTTTAAAACAATAAGTTAGGCTTAATTCTGGTGGCACAGGTCTGTAATCACAGCTACTCAGGAGGCTCAGGAAGGTTAGAAGGTTCACATCTGTCCTGTTCAGATTACACAGTAACTTCCAAATCCAGCATGGACAACTTAGCAAGTAGAAAAACGACGGAGGATACAGATCAGCAGTGGAGCATTTGCCTAGCATGTACAAGGCTAAAGGCTCAACCTCAAAGGAGAGTGGGGTGTTTGTTTGAAAGTGGAGTTATACTGTTACAGGTATGCAATCCTAAATGAGTACAGGAGAGTTTTATTACATCCCAGGTGTACAGTGTAATCCCAGAGCAAAGCCACCGGCCCCAAAGCTGACTGTGTCTCCCACTGTGCTGTGTTGCTATCTATATAACAAATGATTTTTGTCCCTTAATCACATCATGAAGTAAGTGGCAAGGTTGGCAAAGCTGAACGGCATCACTGTCTTTTCAGTCAAACCCACTGATGGATAGAAATCCATGAGGTCCAAAGGCTGCCCACCCGCCTCTTCTAAGGAAAGCTGCCACTGATGGGTCCTTCCAAGTCATCTGCTGTGCCCTGTGCACAGGGGCCACTGCTGCGTGTACCAGAGACTGCTAGCCTAAGTAAGGCACCATTTGACCCGACTTATGAGAGGCCGAAGCACAGTTATGCAGCTGAATAGTCTCTTAAAAGTATCTATCGGGGGTTTGATTTGAGGTTAACAAACTGGCTCAGATCCGCTCCCAGGGATGGCAGACGATAGAAGTGGCAGCAAAGGGAAAGGCGGCAGAGGAGATAGAGGGCACGTGAATAAGATGCACCCTGTGACCAGGTGGCAAGGCTCACACACTGAACAATTCAGCCATGTGAGGTGACGAGAGCTATTTTCCAAGTTCCCCAGGAAGCTATGTCTTTGATGAGCTCCCTTACTTAGGCGTCCGTATTCTTACAAGCTCCTAGCGTTTAAATTAATGGGCATATGCTCTGTGTCTTGCCCTCTAAAAGAACCTGCTCAAACTGATCATGAAATAAAAACCTCAGGGGGCTGCAGAGCTGGCTCAGTGGTTAAGAGGGCTGGCTGCTATTGCAGAGGACCTGTGTTCTATTCCCAGCACCCACATGGTGGCTAACAACAGTCCATAACTCCAGTTCCAGGGGAATCCAACACTCTCTTCTGACCTCCACAGGCACCGCATGACATGAGTACACTTACATACATGGAGGCAATACACTCATACAACCAATTAAAAAATATTTTAAAAAATTAAAAACCCTCCAGACCTGTAATGCATATCACAGAAGTACAAATAACTCAGGCATTTAAAAATACCACACGGAAAAGGATTTTAAAATATCACATAGAAAAGGATTATACAAGCTCAAATCTAGGCTTTGACATTTACATTAATACAGAGAATAAGAAAAATGTGCAATGAAAATTACTATACAGTTGTTCAGAAGATAAATGAAAATGTGAATAGTCTGACACCCACAGAGTTCTCTCAAAGCCATTTAAAAGCAAGCCTTCTTAAAACTGTAATTTAATTCAAGAATCAAGGGTGAAGGCATTAGGAACTATGGTTATTTTCCTAAACTAACCTAGGAAAAGTAATTTTCAGTCCATAAAGTTCATTTTTAAAGAATCTGTATCTGAGAAAAATATAGATATGGTGGATTTTAAAGATATTCTCTCTATGTATAGAGAGAGATAGATAAATCTTTTCACCATAACCACGGTAGGTTGAGAAGTGGTATACATTACACCTAACCAACAAAGGAAATCAAGGTTTCCTACAGCTGCCAACTGAACCCAGAGTTTGGTCTCATCAGTTCAATGATCTGGGTCAACACATACACTTTCAATTATTGTGACAAGAAATATTACCTCAACAGTTACATTTGGCAATAATCATTACTTTGGTTTCCTGGTTTTCCAGTACTTTTTAAAAGCTGTACCTTGCAGCTGTCATTATTTTGAAGTCTGGCATTCACACCTTTGCATTTTCAAAGCACTATGTAGTTCTTAATCCTGGCAGTCAGTCAGTAATGTGGTCAATCAGGGAGATCTGCAGCATTCAGAAAGTCCGGAATGTGTTTCCCAGTTAGTCGCTGTCCTGGGAAATGACTGTGTGAGACAGTCTTTACCCATATGCTTGCTGCACTCCTCTTTGGCTTACGAACTGTACAGCAGTTTCAGGGAACAAGCAGTTTAACTGGGTGTTAGTAAGACTAGGCGTTTTCTCTTCCTGAATATACCCATTCAGTTAGAAAATCTTTGAGGAATTCAGAGGAAGGGATTAGAAACCCACATGGGCTCTTAGGAATGCTGACAACATAACCGTAACAGTACTACTGTTCCCAGTATCGTTTCTTCTAGGGAAACTATGACATACTTTCAAAGTCAAAACTATCCCCCTAATTGAGCATTCATACATGCTGCCTTCTCTTTAGAATTCACTTCTTTCATTCATGACTTTGATTCTCCACTGCCCAAGAAAACCTAGGCTATAACATTAAAACAACTCTAATTCCAAATCTATTTTGAATATTTCCATACATTAAGATTTCTGTGTATTTCAAACATCTTAATCATCTTTATACCTCCTTCCCCACTGGCACTGTCTCATAGCCACCCCACACACACCTACCAGATTTAATGCCTTCTGTCATTTATGTTAAGACCTATCAAGTTACTGTCCCGACATCCCTCAATGCAAGTTCACTCACTGGGGTATGGTCAACCTATCTAGTCACTCCCTTAAAGAAGATCAACTCTTCCCTCACACACCAGTAATCAGCTGTCAACAGTTCTTTGGCGACTAAGATTGGGGCCTGCTGCCCATCTCCCCAGGTCGCTGCTGGGATTTTGTCTGCTTGAGTGTGCACGGGTCTTGTGCATGCTGACACTATTGCTGGAGGTTCATATGAGCAAGGTCCCAAGAGCCAGTAAGAGTCTCTTTCCATATGGCCTTGCACCTCCTTCCCCGCCCCTGATTCTTACTATCTTCCCCACCACCCGCCCCCAGCAATGGTCCCTGAGTTGGTGGGTGAAATTTAATACTGGAATCCTGATCAGGAATCCACAAAAATTCAATAAAAATTATTTAAAAAAAACATAAAAAGAAATGCACATATCCAGCACCCAAATCTTTGTGCCTAGCACTATTCTCAAATAAAAGGAACCAGAACTTTATTTTTCAAATGATGTCTGTTGAACCCCTCCCCCCAGCATTGGTATTAAACCCAGAGTCTTGAGGTAAGCAGGCAGACTGAGCTAATTCCCTTGCCAATATATTGGGATTTCAGTAGGTATAGTAATGGTCTTAAAATACAAAGTTTATATACATTGCCACATCCTCTGTTCCCCTACAAAATACTAACTCGGCAAATATTTAGTACTAAAGTTGTGGACTTATGACTTGATGCAGTTAATTTATTATATAATCAAATTGTCAAAGTGCATAACAATACTAGTATTTGGACATCACTTCTTCATTCAGAAAACACTGTTAACAAATGTTTTATCTGACTTCTGTTCAATAATTTTTAATTTCTTTCATATTTAAAGCAAATCTATCAAAAATTTGTCTTATCTTTAAAATATACTCATGAAAATTTCCCTCCAGTTCACTTTAGATGCACCCTGTAATGACTTACATCTGCTTAGCACAGGTTTCTAACTATTTCTTCACTGCGGCTATTATCTAGACTGTATGTACCCAATAAACAATCACAAGCTTGATAATGGAGGTATGAAGTCACTACTTATTTTTGGCTCTTTTGAGGCAAGGTGTCAGGTAGCCCAGGCTGGCCTCCAGTTTACTCTACCTGTGGATGGCTCTGAACTCATCTGGCCTCCAGCGTACTAAGTATAGATGGCTCTGAACTCTTCCTCTTGCTTCTATGTCTAGAGTAAGTTCTGACATTGCAGTCTCACACCACCAAGCTGACCCTTCAAACACTCTTAATGGGAATATAAACTGACAGTCTTTTTGGTGGAAAATCTGAAAAATTAACAAAACTTTTTACCTTTTAAGGGCATGCATGGGTCCTGGTAGGTCAACCATGCTCCAGCAGATGACCCCATACCCAAGACTTTAAAAGAAAAAAAGACACAAATGTTCAGACTTACACTGTATGAAATTCATTTTTATTCTTGAAGCAGGATCTCCCTATAGACCCCGCTGGCCTGGAGCTCACTGTGTAGGCCATGCTATCCTTGATCCCACATGTCTCTGCCTACAGAGTGCTGAGAAGGCAGGCGTCACCACACCTGGCTTACTACTGTTATATTTAATCTTGTGTCTAGATCTTGGTTCACCTGTGTTGTATTTCTGTTGGACAAATCTATACATTAATTTCTGAGAAAAACAGAAAGTTGGGTTTTTGCAATGGTTTTATTTTTTATTTTTATTCAATAATGTTGCCATGCCTGGTGGTACACACCTTAATCCCAGCAGTGGGAGGCAGAGGCAGGCAGATCTCTGTGAATTCTAGGCCAGCCAGGGCTATGTAGTCGAGAACCTATCTCAAAAATACCAAAAAGTACTACAAATAAATAATTTAAAACAATACCAGAAGTACTGACAAAATGAACCAGTGCAGAAGGTCTTACAGTAGGTGGAAAAGTCCTCTTGACCTGGGCTAGAATCTGAGAATTCAGCTAACAAATGGCACTTTACACTAATATAATACTTTCCTTTAGAATCCTAGACCTGAGCAGCTGACAGAATTGTGGAACTGATGATGACTAACTTGACACTGAGTCAACTACTGATCTAGCTAAGCCATTTTTTAAAGTATTTTACTACTTAAGAGTCAGAAGGGAAAGGGAGAGGAGAGGCCAGGAAAAGAAAGGGGGAAGACGAAGAGAGAGGAAAAGAAGAAGGGGAAAGGAAGGGAGAAGAAAGGAAGAAACAGGAAGCCGAGAGGACATTAAGGGAGGTCTGAGCCTGAATACAGCACTACCACCCAGAGTAGTTTGTTGCAGTAGTGAAATGATAACATGTACTTTATTAGCACTTTGTCAAAAACAGATCACAACTCTGTTAGCTGAAAACATCTGTGAACCATATTAATCAATGACCAATGCTAACCCTAAGCCTCCAAGTGCCCCAATTCTGAGTGTTAACTCCCACAGCTCTGCTCAATGCCCACGTCATAAAGTGTCCCATCCATTATCAGACACATCTGAAGTCAGTCAAGGGAAAAAACTGCTTTTAGTAACTAATGTTATCAAAGTCAGCATTAGCATTTTGACCAAAAAAAGATTATATACAAAAGGTATTATACATGTTTACTCGTAGGACATTCACAGATTTGGATCTACTCTTCAACCCAGACTGAGAATTCCTGGGTAGTACCTAACTGTTGGACAGGCTGATGCAACCACATGCCATGGAGGTGGTCTGCTAGCAGCATTCACACAACATGCTCAAGAATCTCCGTTCAAAGTTCTGGAATGAGAATTAAAGAGCAGCACATACATGAAGCTACAGAAAACTTCACTATTTCAAACATTCTGTACCAGAGACACATTCTGAAATTTACATTACCACGATGAAAGGTTTATTAGAAAGAGTATTAATTTCTTGACACACACACATATATATGGACACATACGTACACATACAAACACAGGAGAACATACAGGTATTCATGTATAGTATGCCAAAGGGAACTTTAAAACAAGCACTAAAGAGCAGGTAATCAGCTAGGCACAGTGACACTCATCTACAATCCTAGCACTTGGGAGGTTGAGGCGGGATGGAAAGGTCACGGCCACCTGTCATACACAGAAAGACTCTGTTTTAAAATAAATAGATAAATGAAATTTTAAAATAAGGAATATATAACTGTAGAAGAAAATGAATACAAACTTTCTAAGTTATTAGTCATATATATTATTGATCATGTAAATTTCATACATTAAATATAAAGCAACTAAGTCAGGTGTGGCTAGTCCCAGCACTCAGGAGGCAGAGGCAGGAGGATCTCTGTGTGTTTAAGGCTAGTCTGGTCTACACAGAGAGCTCCAGACCACCCAAGGTTACATAGTGAGACCCTGTCTCAAAAAAACCCAAATAATAATGCTAATAATAATTATATAATAATAAAGAAAATAAGGCAAAATTTTCACTGCACTTAACCATATAATACCCAAAATAGTAAATAAAAATCATCAGCAAATTTATTAACAGATCATAGCTACAAATTATTTACATATATGAAACATTAATATTTTAAGAAAAGGATGCTTTAAACAAAAGAATAGTCAACATTCCAGTATAGAAGATGGCAGCAATCCACAAATGCCTACTTATTTCCATCACACTCTAAATACAAATTTTATCTCCATTTATGTTGACTTTATAACAGAAAATGTTAAAATTAAATTTCAGAGTAAATCTCTATTCCAGTTCTTTACCTATGTTAAGGTATTCTCATTGCAAAGAAACAACTTCCAGCTTTTCAGAAGAATTATTTTTAACACTGGCACTCTTCCTGTTTAGAACACAAACTATAAATCTTTTCTTCATCTGAAAGTTCATATTTAAAAACATCCATCAGGTTCTCGGTTCAGCGTTTTCTCTTCCTCTTGGGTACAGTAAATTCTATGGACACAAAGTTAAGAAGTCTATCAACTCTTTGAAAATTGACCCTTCAATGACATGCTTAGGTGATAGTATACGCTGAAACTCCATGAATATTTAACTGCTATAACATGGGAAGGTCCTCACAGCAAAGACCCAAAGGGGAGGCAGTAAGGAGGTGATGAATAACAAAGCATACTGAAATATAAGGACAGCAATGTCATAATGAAGCCCATTTCCTTTTTGCTAACTTAAAAGGAAAAACAAAAACAAAACTCTTCTACTGAGACACATATGAATTTATTTCTTCAAATGAAATTGCAGTTCAAAACCTTCTGCCTCTAGTGTGAGAAGGATTTCAATCTTACTGAGGTATCAACTCAGATGGTGGATCTCAGTCACCCAAAATCCTACTTCATAATTATTAAGTTAACTAAAAAGGGTAAGCCCTCTGAGTAATTAGCAAGGACCCAGGGGCAGGAGCCAAATCTTATCTAGGTCAATATAAAAAGACAGATAAAGAGAGTGGGATTCCAGTTCTATTACCATGAAATCTGGAAACACAACACATGAACCATACATCTTTCGGGCTGGCACAGCTGATGGCATTACCAGTACTCAAATATGTATTCATCTTTGAGAGAAGACAAAGAAACAAGAACAGTTGGAAAGATGTGATAAAAAGAAATATTTCTCACCAATGAAAAACAAAGGGGAATGGCAGGGAAGGAAACATAAATCAGGAATAAAAAGAAAGGAAATTTCTAGAAGAGTGGCAGCCAGGACAGCACAGCAGGCCAAAAGGACACGCTCTGTAAGTGGCTTCATGAGACAGCAACACTGACAGAATCCCTAACAGGCACCCAAGTCCATTTCCTGTGTCACCGCTCACTGTGGAGTGGCATAGCTCCCAGCATGACTAACACTGACATTCTCCAATGACCCAAAGATAAAAGGATCCTAAGAGGCCACAGCCACCTGTCATGTGGAGGGTCTAAACATCCACGCCCTGTAAGCACAAGGCCCCTTCACCAATGAGATGAACTTCTACCCGTACCTGTTTCACTGAAGTGGTCGGTGTCCTCTTCCTCTTCTGTGATTATAGGCATACTCAGATGTAAAGATTTTTCTTCCTTCTGTATATTCTGAACATTACCTAGAAACAGTGAGACAGAAGTGTACATAAAGACAAAGAATCCTGCACTTTAAGAAAGCTCTCAATACAATGTCATTTTAACAACCTGAAAACTTAGATGTTTAAACTAAAAACTGAAATACTAATGTAATTACACATTCTAAAGTGAAAGTCTTTTAAATTTTTATTTTAATTAGCTTTTCAAATATCAGGTTTCCCTAGGACTCTCACACATGCTGAGCTTGGTTGACCCTCCCACTCCCTTCCTCTCCCCTATCTCCGTCAAAACTTTTCTAAAATATTTAAATATCTGTATCACTGGGCATGGTGGCACACACTTATAGGCTCAGCACTTGTGAAGATGTTCACTTTGAGGCCAGCCTGGGCTACAAAGTAAGTTCAAAGTCATTCTAGGCTACCCAATGAAATCCTGTCTTAGAAAGCAAAAGAAGCCAGACATTGGAGCACATACCTTTAATTCTAGCACTTAAGAAGCTGACAGAGGAAGATTCCAAGTCAGAGACCTGATTGGGCTACAACACAGCAAGTTCCAGGACAACATGGACTTCATGCTGAAACTCTGCATCTAAACATCCAAACCAAACCAAACAAACCCCTGAATCTTGAATATAGTATATAATTAGTATGAAAAATAAAGAGGATGAGAACAAAATCTGAGATACCCTATTCATCTTTATCACACAAAATGGGGCGTCTGCAGGGGCTGATCATGTGTGACTTCAACTTTATCATAGTAATTAACTGCAAACATAATTTTAAAGTTGAGCAGACTTAGTCAGTCTATTTTTAATGCAGACACATTTTCTTTTGCTCCAAACACCTTCTCACTATTTGTTTGGTCATTATTTGTCAGTGACTTTCCACTTTCAAAAACACTGGAGGAGGGTTGGAGATGTAGCTCAACCAGTAGAGTGTTTGCCTGGCATGCAGGAGCCCTGGGGCAAATCTCCAGCACCACAAAAACCAGGCACGGTAATGCACTCTATAATCTGGCACTTGGGAGAGTGCAGAGGCAAAGGAACCAGAAGTTCAGGGTCCTCCTGAACTATACGGCAAGTTGAAGGCAAGAGAGTCATCGTAAGACCAACTCTGGCCAAGGAGACTGAGCATGCTCCCTGACACGAGCTCCTCATCGTGCCAACCCACACTGCTCCAGCCTTTACCAGCACTCTCCCACACGCGAGGCGCTCAGCATTGCCTCATCCCTTCCATCAGCGTCTCCATTTCACCTTCACTTGTCAGACTGCTCTGTCCTTCAACCACAAGGCCAGACTGTCAGTACTCCCAAAGTCAACTTACAACAGCATCTACTAAGCATTCCTATTTTCAATTTAACGCCAACCTACCACATTACTCCCAGATACATTTTCAAGGAAACTCAAGTCACGCCACTGTGTTGCTCAAGAATTTCACATAAATCACCGCTGCCTAACACATTAAGTCTAAGCTTCTTGATTCCACCTTTCATCGATTTGGCTACAATACAACTCTCAATATGTTTTTTCACAACTATTAAACAGTATTGCTTATTTATATGTGAAACAAAATGAACCTCACTCAGTCATCCCAGCTATCCTGTCCTCATGTCGTCTCCTCTGCTTTTCTCGGACTGTGGACTTCCTCTAGTTTTTAAAAAATATTTTATTATTTTCATTTTATGTATATGAGTATTATCCTGCATGTGTATAAGTGCACCCATGCCATGCAATGCCCTCAGAAGTCAGAAGACTTCTTCAGATCTCCTGGTACTAGAGTTATGGACACTGTCAGCCACCATGTGGGTGCTGGGAACTGAACCCAGATCTTCTGCAAGAACAACCTGTGCTCTTAACAGCTGAACCATCTCCCCAGCCCCTCCTTTAGCTTTTTAATAACTACAGAGTGCTGCTTTGTGTAGACTGATGGTCTCTTGATTTATGCAACTTTTAATGTTGTATACTGAAGTGGCTTACAGTCTGTGTGACCTCCCATAATCCTGTAATGAATGTCTTTGTATAAATATCATTTGAACAGAATCAACTAAAAAATTAACTATTACATCTAATAACATGCAAAACAAAGGTTAACAAATGATTCCAAATCGCTGAAAGGATGTGCCACATTGCCCTCCCACTTAAATTCAGAGATTTTTATGGCCCACACTCTATCAATACCACTCTAATAAATGACATCATCCTGTACATTCTCTCATAGTTAATAAAATTAGAACTCTTGGAATGCATGATGACTGCACTTTGTCTATAAATTATTGTTTTCTGTCCTAAGTTTGCATTTTTCTGTGGGATCTTATTTTTTAAGAGCTCTTCTAAAATTAGAAATTTAATGTTACCATTTGTCCTACAAATAGCTTTTACAAGACCTTTTGCCTTTCATGGACTTTATAAGGCTCTCTTTTTGAAAACACTATGAAATCGAAGCACATTTTCCACTTAAGGAAATGAACTTTTAATAATGAGAAACTATAAAACAATGATCGATTGTTATTTAATAACTATTATCCAGGTAATTACCTCTTACTGACTTCACAGTATTTAGGTACAAAGATGGTTAGCTGTAATAATTAAGCTATGGTCAAGATCTGAATTTAGATCATATTTAATTTTATTTTCCCTTGGAGATGAAATTCTCCCTGATACCCCCAGTAAATTCAATAACAAATATCAGATGTGCCAGAGAACCTACCCTTAATTTACATATTTTATGATCTAACGTTTTAGTAATCATTTTAAATAACAAAATAAGATAAACAAGATGAAAGGAACTTTCATTTAACTTTTTTCCCTTCCTATTGTTCTGTTTGCTCCTCAAAATGATTTCCCAGATGCTTAAGAATGCAATCAACCATCTGGCCTTCCTGCTGTGTTAGTACTAAGGTTCATTAATGGCAAAAAATGGTTGTCTTTGATTTTCAGAAAAAAAAAAAATTTACTCTACCATAAGTTCATTTCCTAAAGTTTCCTTTGGCTTTGTTTGGTATTGGTTAAGGCTATTAAAGTATTAATGTACAAGAAAATTCATGAGTTTTTAATGCACTGATTAATCTATGACAATCAAAGTACAGGCTATTTCCATTACCTCAAAAATTTTACTTGTGAGGTCAGCACGATGGCTCAGTGAGTGCATGCTTGCTGAGCAAGCCTGGTGACCAAAGCTCAACCTGAAGAACCCATGTAAAGATGGAAAGAATCAACTCTACAAAGTTGTCCTTTGACCTCCACATGAATGCACAAGCACAGAGCTGTGTGTACACACACAAATACACACAATAATAATAATAACTATTATTATTATTATGCTTGTCACTGATGTTTTCTGTCCTGATAGATTTGTCTTTTCCAAATGTCATATGAATAGAATTATGTAGTATACATACTTTTGTGTTTGGCCTTTCACTTGGCTAATACATGTAGAGTCATTAACATTACTGATATATAGATATATATATATAGAGAGAGAGAGATATAGATATACATATGTTAATAGTTCCTGTATTGCTGAGTAGTATGTCACTTTATAGATTTCCAGTTTATACAACCAATGTAAGCTGTTTGCACTTTGGGCAGCTATGAATAAAGCCACCATCCATTTTTGCACAAAATTTTTCTGTGAACTTAAGTATTCATTTTGACTGCATAAAAGGAACAGGATTTCTGGGTCCTATGGGTAAGTATGAAACTACCACTTTTCTAAAAAGTGACTGGACCATTCCTGATTGCTACCAAAAGTAGCTGAAGGTTCCCTATTCCCCAAATCTGTACCACTTTGACTACTACAATTTTCTATTTGTTTCCATAACCACTTGGGGTACAATGGACTGTCACTTTGGTTTAAGTTGTATTTTCCCAATAACTAAAGATGCTGAGCTTAGCTAGAAATTATGTGCACATTTTCTTTTGTAATTTTTTTAATTGAGTGGGAAGTTTACTATTGAGTATGAGAGTTCTATATCCAGGAAAGAACACTTCAATCAGTTATCAGATAAAATTTTGTATATATTTTCCCCAGATACAGTTTGATTTGTCTTTCTTGTAAGAATGTCTTACAAAGAGAAGAATTTTAATTTTTTGTCCTGTTCTGTTTTCGTTTTTGAGGGTCTCATGAAGCCCAAGCAGACCTCGAATCACAATGTAGCCACAGATGGCCTTAAACTCCTGATCTTCCTGCCTCTGCCTCCTAACTGCTGGTATTCCACATAGGCACTACCACACCAGCTTAAGAATTTAAATTCTCAAAAAGTACAATCTATCAATCTTTCTTTTATGATCTGTGTTTTGTGCCATTCATTAAAAAATCTTAATCTGAGAACATTTTTCAGTGTTTCTCTCGTAAGTCTATATAACCCATTTGTTTATATATATATATATGTGCTATGTAAGTTGAGGATGTTTGCTGAATATGGGTGAAAACTACTGTTATTTAAGATTAGCTCTGCTCTTCCCACCTGCCTTCACACCTTTGATAAAATTAAAACTGAGGCTAGCAAGATGGTTCAGCAGGTAAAGGCACTTGCTGCCAAGCCTGATAAGCTGCATTCAATCCCTGGGACCCACATGGTGGAAGGGGAGGACTAACTCCCACAAGCTGTCCTCTGACCTCCATACCTGTACCATGACACACATCTTCTGTCCACTACACACCCTATGCTGGGTTGAGGGAGCCTCAATTGGGTAATTGCCTCAGTTAGACTGACTTGTGGCTACTCTGTGGGGTATTTTCTTGATGTGGGAGGGCCCAGCCCATTGTAGGCAGTGCAACCAACACTGGGCAGGTTGTTGTGTATTATATAAAAAAGCAGGCTGAACATGGGCCAGGGGAGCAAGCCAGTAAGTACCATTCCAAGGCCTGTGCTTCAGCTATTGTCTCCAGGTTCCTGCCCTGAGTTCCTACCTTGGGCTCCCGGATGAACTCTGTGGCCTGGGAGACGTAAGGAAATACTCTTTCCTCCCCACGTTGGTATTGGTCAGGGTGTCCTGTCGCAGCAATGGAAAAGCTAACTAGAACACACCTCCATGTACAAATATACACACAAAATGAAATTTTAACAATCAAAATAGAAAGAAGTAAAACTGATTATATGTGCATGGAACTACAACTCTATTCTGTTCCACTGACTTACATGTCAACCTTCTCACCAAATGTATACTTCCTTGGTTTCTGAAGCCTTATAGTTATTTTACAAAATTGTTTTGGCTGCTGTGATGGTTAATCTTGACTATCAACTTAGGAAAAGCCAGGTGAGCACTGGCATTCATCTGTCTGGTTCCTGGTATGACCAGGGTATGCAAGCAGCCCCATGCTCCCACGATGCCTTCCCCGTGAAGGGTCGTGTCCTAGAGCTAAAGCCAAAATAAAACCTTCCAGCCTTCAGTTGTTTTCTGTCAGGCACTTGGTGACAATGACTCAGAAAGTAATCAACTCAAGATATGTATTCTAAAAAGATCATTTCCTTAACATACAAAATAATTGTTGGGACTCTTCACTGGGATTCACTGACCCTATAGAAGAAGTTGGGTTTTGCTGGCATTACTATTAAGTCAGCCAACCCATGAATACCATGCATCTCATTTCATTAAGATAAAGACTTCATTGGCCAGGTGTGGTGGCACACGCCTTTAATCCCAGTACTTGGGAGGCAGACCCTGGAAGACCTCAGTAAGATCAAGGACAGCCTGCATACATAGTGAGTTCCAAACCAGCTGTGGCTACAGGAGACCCTGTCTCTTTGATTTCTTTCATCATTTTAGTTTCAACACACAGATTGTTACCTATACACTTAAGTCCTGCCCCCCAAAAACGCACTAAATTCAATTGTTAAGGTTAATTTCATTTGAAAGCAAATCTGGAGCTACTTCTTCCTTTCTAGTATCGGTATCCATTGTCTCTCTTTGTTAGCTTCCTTACTAGATAGGTCTCCCAACATAATGTTTAATAGAAATCCAGATGGGCATCCTTGCCTCATACTTGGTTTTAGGGGGAAAGGGTTATTCTACCACTAACTCTGTTGTTAAAGTACAATATCTGATACAAATCCATCAGATTAAGTTTCCTTCTAATTGTGATGGGGTCAGTTTCTACCACAAGCAAATGCTATATTTTGTCAAGTATCTGTCTCTCTCTACTGAGAGAATTTTACTGGTATTCCTTTTATTCAGCTAATACGAATCACACTGGCTTATTCGTTATATTACTGGGATAAACTCTAAGTGCTCATTTGATTTGTTAATATTTTGTGTGCTCATGAAGGATAGATGAAGCTAAAAAGTGTTATCTCTTGAATTTTCTCAAAGAATTTGTATAGGAATACATTTATAAGCTGGGTAAATGGCCGATCCCAGTCGACAGGAGGCTAAGGCAGGAGGACTGAGAATTTAAGGTCTGCCTCAACTTGCAAAGATTCTGTCTCAAAGAGCCAAGGGCTAGCAATACCAGAAACGAGTACTTGCCAAGTGTCAACCCCAAGGAGTCAATCCACAAGGCTGACAAAACAATTTGCAGTAATTCCCAGTTAAGCATCTAGGAATTTAGTTTCTTTAGTAGATATAAGACTATTCAGATTTGCCTATTCTGTCAATTTGAAACATGTCTTATACGAAATTTATATTTTATTTAGCTAACTTACTGTATTGATAAAATTCATGTTATCTTATCAGCCTTTCTCCCTAGTATCCCTAAGTTCACTGAACTTCTTTGCTAATTTCTTGTTCAGCTAATTCTCTCTAGAGTATTTTTATACACACAGTCAGTCACAACACAAAAAGTTTGTTGCTTCTCTTTCTGATATGCATCTCAATTCACTTTCCTAATTCACTGACTAGCTATGAATGACAATGTCAAACAAAACTAGTACTTCTAGTGTGTGGCTACTAATACTAATACTAAGTAGTGTGTTCATGCTTTCTCTAGTGTGTTTTCTCTCTCTCTCTCTCTCTCTCTCTCTCTAAAAATTAAAGAAATATCTACTTCTTTTATCAGGGCAGAGTTAATGCTGAAACTGGCCCATCATGTGCTTCTCTAAGTACACTTCTATTGCAGTGTACTCACTTGTTTTAAATTGTCTATAGCTATTTTCATATTATGGCAGCTAAGCTGTAAAATTATAAGGCTCAGAAGTTTAAAATATCTCATTCAACACAAAGCTTGATGATCCCCTAATCTAGAGAATTTGTTTTTTAAATCAAGGACAGATACTAGAAATATCAAATATCTTCTTAGATAATTATTAAAATTAATGCACATCTCCCCTTTCATCTAATATATGATAAATTACATTACTAGATTCCAATTAATTGCAGCATGACTGCGTCCTGGAAGACATTCACTCAGGCACAGTTTGAGGGGGAGTTTATGTAATTTAGAATTTTTTTCATAAAACTTATAATGACTTTGTTCTATTAATTCTCTTCACAGTACCTGCTAGCTTAAAAACAGAAAGGTTTTCTTCTGAAATACTTATTGGCTATCCTTAACTATGGTTTTTCTTCTTCAGAATCCCTAGAGCACTTGAAGCAACTATTACAGCATGTGATATCTGAAATATACTAAAGCTATTTAACTTCAGTTCTTCCTCCACTGCCTCAAAATGGGGAAGGGGGAGGAACATGACACATTCAGACTTCAAATTATCTTCACAAACTCTTGAGGTAGCTAGGACTGTGTCTGATATAAGCATTAAATATTTACTGTGTCTATTGCTCTTTCTTCATCACCCCTCCCTGAGCCTGTTAACACATCCAAACTGTAGGTGTGGTGAATCTAGCATATTTGTGCAATTTTTGAAAAGCCAAACCATTAAAAGACAATTATTTAAGGATAAAATAGTAAAGGTTATTTAATACTCTATTAGAAAAGAAAACCAGGGACAGCTAAATTAATTGGATAATAGGAAATAAAATTTATAGACTGCATTGCTTACTTTATTAGCTTATTCTAGATATCATTTTGATTCATACACATCATTAATAAAGTATACACTGGATCACACTACTTGACAAGTTATTTAATCTGAATAAGCCTAAATTTGTCATCTATGAAATCATAAATTTGATAAAATTCCTAGGGCCTTTCAGCAACAAGATCCCAAGAGTCTAAGAAAAGTCATTTCTTTTCAAATTAAATTTCACAGTATCCTCAAACAAATCTCTCACACAAATTCTTTTGTGGGATATGACCTTGCTATGTAGCTCAAGCTGACCTTAAACTCACAGTTGTTCTGCCTTGGCTACCAAAGTGCTAGGATTACAGGTGTTCCCCCCATCAGGCCCACCTCTAATCCATCCTAACACAGAAGGATCCACTGTCTCTGCCAAGTCTCAGGAGGACTTGAAAAGGGTACCTTTGCTTCTGGAAGATCCCTTCCTTCCTGGAGCTCTGGGTGTATCTCTGGCTCTCTTCCTCTTCACCGCTTTTTCTTGCACTTGCCCAGACGCAGAGTCTGAGTCAGAAGAGTCAAGTCTGACTTGGCGATGCCTCCTTGACTTGGATGCCTTAAGAGTTAAAACCACAATAAGCAATGAGGGAAGACATAAACACCTGTCATAAAGTCCTTTGCTAATACCTGACATGCACTATATATGTGTGCATACACACAGTCTTTTACCATTATAACTAAGTTACAGAACAAATACTAAAAATAATGGCTCAAAAGATAATACTTAAGAACTATCCCTAATATGTGCTGGGTGTGGTATTGTACATCTTTAATCCCAGCACTTGGAAGGCAAACAAATGGATGTCTATGAATTTAAGGTCAGCCTGGGAGTTCCAGGCCAGCTGAGGCTATAGGGAGACCCTGTGTCAAAAAACAAAAACAAAAACAAAAAATCTCTGATAGAAATAGACTGAGAATGGAAAAGAAAAACAAGAACATTCAAGAAAAGAAAATATACAATATATAAACGTAATTTAAAAAATACAAACCATTCCTCATAAACAAAGGTGTCAGACTGAAAGGATGGCCACCTGAGTGCCACAAACCAATGAGAAGAATAAAGAGGAAACTCCCAAATCTCCCATGGTCAGGAGTCCCCAAAGCTGAAGATGACAAAGAATATGGCTTCAAATTTTAGGTAAACACCAAAGAAACAGCTGAAGGTGGTCGCTTCTCACTATCAGACACACAGGGCACTACTGGGCTACATACTGGGACTGTTGGGTTACCACTGACTTCTAAACTACACATATTAGATGAAAAATTAAAATGTAATGTCAAAAACATCCAATTTCCATGTTGACTTATTAAACAAATAACTTACCTGAGCAACAACTGAAAAGGCTTTCGCTTTTATTTTCGCTAAAGATTCTGCTCTTTCACATCTCTGGAAGAATAATAACAAGAAGGAAAAACAAAGTTGAAACACACAAACATTAGGTAAAATTATGAAAATTCAAGTATTTGTCATTGGGATTAAGATTTAAAAGGTAAGATAACAGAAATAAACATATTTCAGGTACACGTTGATGTGTAATCACCCGTTACATTCTGCAGACACAGCAGGTCGCATGTGTACCTCATAGGTACTGATCAATTCTTCAAGACTCATGGAGGGGAATAAGGACAGAAGCCTTGGTGATTGAGCTGAGCTCTCAAATGCCATTTCCTCCTCATCTGCCTGTGTCTAAAGAGGGCTCCATGCCTCAGTCCCTAAGACAGATAAACACTGGATACAGGAAGCAGAAAAAAGTATCCTGAGTGTTGCAAGGGTTAAAAGACTATTAACAAGAAGTGACATTGCAAAAGCCTTACTCTGACCTTGGAAGCACCTTCTATCCTCTTCTCCTTACCCACTAAAAACTGCTAAGATTCACCTCCAACCTATATCCAGCATGCCCTGCACAAGACTTCCACTGAAGAACAGACTAGCTTTCAGAGAACTCATCCATCAGAATTTCCCGAGTATCTTGGCAAAGCTGGTCATAGGTCATAATGCCTCTTATGCAGAATTACAAGAACACACAAAAGGAAGAGAAGCAAAGCAAACTGCCACCCCATAAGTGTCATCATGCAGTTTTCTGACCTCTGATTCTTGTGACGTTCCTTCACCATTTTCTTCTCCATCTTTAAACTTTGGTTTTAAGGATGGATTCTGAAAGAACAAATACACTGTTTATATGTTATATACACAGATATTTATGATTCCATTAGTTATAGATGTATTTTATGAGAGTAAGAATCAGTTACTTTTAATTACTGAAAAAAACAGAAGATCAGATCACATTACTGAGGCACGGTTTACCATCTGTGGTGATTTGAATGAGAATGTCTTCCATAGGTTCTAGGTATTTGGACATTTTGTCTTCAGTTGGTGGCATTGTTTTGGACCTTAGGTGTGGCCATGCTGGAGGAAGCACATCACTGGGGCAGGCTTAGAGAGTTCTTAAGCCTTGCCAGATCTCCAGTCATGCTCTGCTTCCTGTGACTGCCTGAAGATGTGGGCACTTAGTCTCTGCTCCTGCTCCAGCCACCTCTGTAGCCACTCCTCCCCGCCATGATGGACTGTTGCTCCTTTGGAACCGTAAGCTAAATAAACTCTTCCTTTTATACGTTCCTTTGATCAGTGTTTTTATCAGAGCTAACAGAAAAATGGCTAATACAGTAATCCACATCAAAATCATAAAGTTTAAGGCTGGAGAGATGGCTCAGCAGTTAAGAGCACTGGCTGCTCTTGCAGAGGACTGGAGTGCAGATTCTGAGCACCCACATGGCAGCTAACAACTGTCCCTAACTTCACTTTCAGGGACCTCCTCAGGCATTGTGCAACATGGGTGCACTTACACACATGCAGGCAATACATTCATCCACATAAAATAAAAATAATAAATAAGTATTTTTTTTAAAAAATCACAAAGTTTAGGCTGCAAAGATGGCTGGGTGGATAAGGGTACTTGTCATCAAACCTAATGAAGTGAGTTCAATCCCGCGGACTCACATGTTCCAGGAGAGAACCAACTTTTATAAATTGTCCTCTGATTTCCATGCACATTTATGTACATGCATGCACACACACAAATAAGTACAATTTTTTTTAAGATAACAAAGTTAAGATCATTCTATAAGTCACTAATAAATTACCTAATTCCCCCTAACTGATGGGCACCATGCACTTCCTGTGGTATTAAGAAAACTGGCTTATTTCATCTCCTTTAGGGTTTTCTTAAGTTTTAATGCTACTAAAGAGTTTAAAAATACTAAAAGATTATTACATTGTCTCCATCGTTTCTGTAATCTGTTTGCAACAATGTATCCTTGCATTCTAAAACTAGCTAGCCTCATTAAATGTGAATAATCAAACTATTTCCTTCCACTCAAGGGAGTCACCTCCTTATTACGTGCTACTTAACTTCTCTAAAATTAAGAATTTGGAACCAGCTTCGTTTGTATCATGGAAAACTGAACAGCAGCAAAAAACCTTCCTGGACAATACAGAGAAGTAACACCTAGTATTTGTGAAAACACTAACACAAGATCAGTTACAAAGTAACCAGAAATTACTTATTTTTTACTTCTATTTTTCTTAGAAATGCTTACTAAAATGAAATGGAATGGTGTGAAAGGTAAATTTAGTAAGGCTCCCACTTAGGTTTCCACAGTAAAAGAAGTTTCTCCAACTGTAAAGACTAAAACAGAACACAGCAGTTCCAGCATCAACACCTTTGCATCGGAAAACCAAGTGGAAAATCTGTGCTGATGAGCTTTTCAAATGGCTAAGCCACACAAATAGATAATGCTGGAGACAGAGAAGAGCTCACTTGCCCCATCACTGAGCTGAGCCTCCCTGGCGTGCAGTGTCCCCTGCTATGCAGCTAAGTGTGGTCAGACTGGTAAGAGAAGGCAGTTTTCCCGGAATTTTAGATGCAGTCCACTAGAATTTACATGTTGGCAATTAACTCAAGATTGGAATCAAATGCCAGGCATGGTGGCACGCGCCTTTAATCCCAGCCCTCTGGAGGCAAGTGGATCTCTGTGAGAGTGAGGCCACCCTGGTACACACTATGACTTCCAGGCAAGCTGGGACTAGGGAGGCCCTGTCAAAAAACAAACAAGAAGATTGGAATCACTACTATTCCAATCAACTGATCTATATGCCAGGTTTGGTCCAAAGCAGAAAATGCCAAATTACAAAGATTATGAATATGTGTGCACAGGGTAAGGCATCAGGAAACAGACACTTACCTTCCTGTCTGTATGCCACTGCTGATGCTCCAAAACTATGTTCTTAATGTTGTCAAAAAAATCATCCTTTATCAAGCTGAGGGCTTTGTCTGGTGTGGACTTATCAGCTGAAATGACATGTTTCATGTTTTGATAATGATCATGAACATTCAGCATTTCCTAAAAGTGAAAAGATGAGCCCTTTATTTCTTTCCTGTTTTGTAATGATTGCTCATTTTATTTTAAGAGATAGGCTTTTGCAATGTAGCTCAGGCTACTGTTAGAATTATGGGCATGTACCTACCATCATGCCTAGCCCTTTATTTCCACTTTTGATATCAATCTTAAAAGTAAACTAATTCAAAATACAATCATTTCACAAATTGACTATGCGTTGACAGGAATATATGTTGTCATATTATGCAACTAAGATGATCATGTGAGCAAAATAGTCAACAGTCAAGACACATTGGTACACAGAAACATTAAAAAACTAGTTTAGATTACAAAATTACATCTCAGAATTTAACAGAAATTATTTGTAGTACAATATATCATTAAATACTGAAAACTAAGATCATATTCCTTTATCATAACTGTCACATTAAACAGGATTACACAGTCCTTGGTCTCTGCTAGAAAGAGAAAATCCCTAAGAACTACTTTCACCCAAGTCTCCACAGAATCTCAAAATCTGTGTCCCCATTCTGTAAGTTTCGTCCTTAACTGACTGGTAAAATTCAGGATTAAAAGAAATAGAGATTTATGAAACCACCGTGGCACAATTTATCCACCAGACCTTCCTTCCCAGGCAATCTCAAGTGAAACAGGTAGGTTTGTGGAGCAAGCAGCTGGCACACTGCACTTAGAATTAAAAATTTCAGGTGGCCCTACCAACACATAAGTGCCCAAAGCTGATCTCTGTGGTTCTCTCCTTGGTGGAACTGACTCCTGTTCGAGAACTCAGGCACAAGTTGGGCATGCACATCTATAACTCTAGCCCTCGGGAGCAGAAGCAAGTGGACCCCTGTAAGATCAAGACCAGCCTGGTCTACATAGCAAGTTGCAGGCCAACTGGGGCTAGAGGTAGACCCTGTCTCAAAAAAGACAAAAACATAAAAATAAAAATAATTCTGGAACTACTCTAGAGGGTAAATGTACGTGTGCAGGATGTGCAATGAGGGAAGAGTAGTCAGACACTAAATCTAATCTCTAAAGCTTTTAGGTCCTTCCTCTGCCAGGAAGAAAAAATGTAAATTCCTTCTGTTGCAATCATGTTCCCACACATCCTCTGCTAGAGGTTAAGAGCCTTGTCCAACTGCACATGCTCATGATTGTTGAATGACACCTGTCTGACCTCAGTCCAAGATCAGACTAGGCCCTTACTGTCCAAGGATCACATACTGCAGCCACTCAGAACTGATGAACCTCAGCTCTCTTACTTCCGGATCATCTAGTATCTCTGCACCTCAGTTAACTCAACTTTATAGTAGAAAAAGATCAGTCCACACAAGCATCTCGCACAGCTCTTGTGCTTTGTGGTCTTCAGACATTTAGTAAGCATTAGGTTCCTCTTAATGAAGCAATTCTCTAAAGGCATAAAAACCTTTGAAAATCTAAGAATAGTTAATTGTATAACACCCTAACAAAGTGGCCCTGTGTATAACAATATTCCAGACAATTTAGTGAGGGAAGGGACAATGAACTACTGAAGGCCGCCCCATGGACTTCAGATTGAGAATCTTTGCTCAAAAATAAAGTTACTTTACAAAACAAGGCCAAAGTACTTCCACAATTTACCACCTAAACTACAACATTACTGAGGGCTCACTATGTGGCTAGGCCATTGACACTCTTCAGATTTCATGTCCTTTCAGTTACCACAAGATGGAATAGACCGAAAATCTATTCTGAAAGAGGAGGGACGTATCTCAAAGGTTGAAAAGATGACCAGCAAGTCTCCTCCTCTTCCCCTCTGCTCCTGAAATGTTGAAATATCACTGATTTGAAGGTATGACCTTGTGGTGGGTTTCTGTTTGAACCCCAAGGCAATGATTTATTTAATCCATCTATGTGAATATTTATTATACAAGATATACATATTGATACATGTAAAGGGCTTTACTCTAAATGCTTTAGAAAAAATAACAGCATTTTATGACTAAAAGCATTTCAGAAATTCTCAATATTTGGTAGGTGAAGCTATAACTTCAACAGAGTATCACCAATAAAACCATTTCCCCCAAAGCTTCAAGGACATAAAAACAAACTCACCTCTAATACATCAGAAGTAATAAGTTTCATGACACGATCATTTGGGTCCTTAAACTCTTGGGTAACTTCAGTTTGTTTAATTTTTTTCTTCATTCTACATGAAAGCTAAATATAAAAAATGTCTTAAAATGACACTCTTGGGCTATCGAGATGGTTCAGCAGGTAAAGGTGCTTGCCAAGCAAGCCTGCAACCTGAGCTCACTCTCTGGAATCCCAGTTAGAAGTAGAGAAAACCAGCTCCACAAAGTTGTCCTGTGACCTGCACATATGTGCAGTATCTTGTTCACAATGGCACACGCACCCATTCACATACATCATGTATCCATGCATGTGTGTACACACACACTAAGTATAAGGTAGTAGTAAACTCTATCAGTAAACATGACTAAAACAAGAACAGTTCTAAAGGTACATCTGTTCAATATTCCTTTCCCAGAGACCACTGGGGTTCTGGAAGCACCAGGCATGCCACATTCAACAAATTCTGAGGAGACTCAGAAGTCACATGACTTGTCAGAGATAGAATTTTTTCTCTTCTAGTGTCTCAATTTGTCACAAAATTGAAAAAAATAGTGGATTTTTATTAGAAATTTCAACTTTTAACCAACTACCATTAGGCTTCTATCATCCTGATTAGACCCCTAAAATTTAAATGGAGAAAGGCATGTGGCTGGGGGTGCAGCTCAGTGGCACAGGGCCTGCCCAGCACGCACGAAGCCAGGGTTAAACCCCCAGCTCTAGAAAAAGATGCAAGAGCAAATACAGATACCAAATCGAATCTCTTTCCTCTCACATACTTTGCTTAACATCTATAAACACCTTGCACTCAAACACTTTGTACTGAAAAGCTAAGGTTCAATTTTGAGTGAAGGGAAAACTAATCAGAAATATTTCCTCTTATTTTAAGAAGGCTACAAAAGCTGAACACTATTAATGGCTTTTACACTTTCTAGATATTGAAGCACTTCATGGACAAGAAAATGCAACCTATTATTTTGAAAAACACTTATTTCAGGCAACATACCAATTTAGGCATTGCTGTGAAATGAAATGCTCTGTCCAGTCTCAGCTTCCTGAAAATATAAGCTGCATCAAAATGCTGTGCATTTATTAAATCTTGCTGAAATTTTATAACTTCATCCCAATCCTTCAGGGCAACTCTGATCTGTAACCAGGAAGAGAAGACTATATGAAATATAATACATCCTTTTCCTCAAACACCGGCATTTCCATCTAAGTTCGTGAATTAGTTCAAAAAACAAAATGGTGCCTGTTCCAGGATTCTAGTGGGAAGAAATCCCTCACCACTCCTTACCTTTTGTTTTGGCTGGCACAGCTGTGTGTTATACAATCCATACAGCAGATACAAAGCACCAACTCTGATCTGGAAGGTGTGTGGAGGTAAAAAATAACGCCATACCAACGCGAAAGCTTCTTTTGTAAACATGTTCTTTTTTAAATTTCTCATTTTGCCACTAAAAAACAAAAAGGAAATAAATAAATAAATGATGGACAAAAGGCATTCCAGCATAGACTTGTGTAAACAGCAGTTGACAAAAACTGGATGGAGATCCTATAACTGATCATTTTGGGAGTCAAGCAGAAAGGCTAATTTTCTACTTCGATTTCGACACTGAGGCACAAATGTTAAGATAAATATGGTGAGACGTCCCAAGCTCCAACCTTATTTGCTGGATTGATTACTGGAGAGGAGGCTTCAAATTAATACTGAATATTTTTAAATTTTAATATTAAAATAATCATGGTTGTTACAAAATCATTTCACTATATAACTGACATTTCCCCCAACAGTCTCTGGAATTTGTAACAAACATTCTCTGTCCTTGAAAAGTTTAAGTGAAAGACAGGGATGGGGGAGGGGTCACACCTTCAATCCCAGCACTGGGAAAGCAGAGACAGGCAAATTTCTGTGAGTTCAAGGTCAGCCTGGTTTATATAGTGAGTTCCAGGCAACCTGGGGCAACAGAGAGATCATGTCTCAAAAGAACAAATGAAAACAAGTTAGAGAAATAATACAACATAAATCCCAATCCTGTTCTCCAGAGCACAAGAGCCTAACATGATGTTTTTCTGACAACTTTGGACAAAACAATAAAGGACTAATGAGAGCATATTATGATAATTTTCTCTTAAAACGTGACATTTAAAACCTGAAATTAGCAGCTTAAAAATGCCCACTATTTTTTAAGCCTAGAACACATCTGTAATTACACACTTGAGAAACTGAGAAAGAAGCATCAAGGAATTCAAGTTCATTCCTGGCTACACAGCAAGGTCACGGCCAGCCTGGGCTACATGAGACCCTGTCTTAAGAAAAGAGAAACTGGGAGGGGTGGCTCTGCCTCTAACCCCTGTACTCAAGAGACTGAGCAAGGAAGAGGAGCCCCACAAATTCAAGGCCATAGTGAGACCCTGTCTCACAAACAAAAAATTCTCCTGCATCTGCCTCTGGAGTGTTGGGATTAAAGGCCTGTAGCATCACACCCAACCTCAAAACCCACTTTTCATATAACCTTAGCAAAAATGTCTCAAAATATATTATTTACTAGGTACAATCAACTGACATGCAAACAACTATAAAAATGTTGAATTTTTCATTTAATGACATCAACGGAAAACAGTAAAGACACGAACCCTTTAGCTAGCTGTAGAAATGACTTACAATATGAACAAAATCTGGACTAATAACTAGCACTTAACCTTGTACCAAAAAGCTACTGTTCGCAGTGTAAACAAGCTCACTGAGGCATCTGCTCCGCTTGTGACCTGAGCACCTGACCTTAATTCCCCTGGACACCATCTTGCCCTCCACCCTTGAATGTGGGGTTGCTTGATTAGCATATCAAGGTGCGGCACAGTGTGTCTTTATCACTGAAAACAATGAGACTAATTGAGAAGTCTGATTAATACTGTGCGTGTAAGATATTCTAGGCCTAGGGACAAAGGATAGGATGCTAAGATGGAGGCGGATCCTAGCTTGGACTTCTCTGATTGATGCTGGAGATACGATTTGAATACAAGTATGAGTACCGCCCAGCTGAGAGCACAGCTCAGTGAAATATCCAGTCTACTCTCGGCCTTATCACTAACAGTCACGCTGACTCTTTATTCAGGCATAACTGTACTGGCAGTGTAGAACACTGCAGCTATTACAATGTATTACATCTGATTGGGGGGGGCACTCCGTTCCAATAAATATAGTAAAAGAACACAAAATATCTACCAAAATATCGGTGACCAAAACGACTTCTAAAGAAATTCCACTGTCTTTTTGGTGGTCTTTGCTTCTTTTTTCATTTGAGATTTTCCCCTTCTAGCTAAAGATTGGCGTAACCTAGAAATTTTCCTTGGTGTGCCCTTGTTTTTGCCAAGGAGTACAGAGTATGAATTTTGGAAACAGGAAAACACAGAGGTTCAGACTTATCTGCTCTACCACCACTAGTAATCCTGGAGCAATCAATTTCCTAACCTCTAAAACAAGGCGAGCTATACCTGCTTTTCAGTGTTATGAGTTAAGTAAGTTGAAAAATAACTGAATTACAGCTGGTAGCTAATTAAAAATTAGTTGTACAATAGTTGTTTGTTGGTTTTTTTTGGGGGGAGGAGGAGGGTGTCTGATAGTTCAAGCTGGCCTAGAACTCTCTATGTGACTGAGTATGGTCTTGAACCCCTGATCCTGCCTCCAACTCCCCAAATTCTGGGATTACACCCATACAGTGCCACGCCCAGTTAACACCATCATCTTCCATACCTGTACTATACAGGTTTACATCAACAGAAAAAAAAAAAAAATAGAACTTCTATATTTTATTCAGCAAGACAGTTTTAGTAAGGTTTCACTCAATCACTTAGGCTTTTCAATATAATATGTGCTATGATAATTAATAGAAAGAGTACAATCAAGTGGGGTGTGGTGGCAAATGTCTGTAATCCTAGGATTTAGGAGACAAGGCAGGCCAATACCTGCGAGTTAAAGAGCAACCAGGTCAGTCAGGGAAACAGAATGAGAAACGTCACACTCATCCTGCCACTGTCCTCACAAAGTTCAGGATACGGGAAGGAAAACCAATAGTATTAATAATGATGAACACTAACTGAGCACGTGGAACACACTAAACTTGTTATAGCTCCTCGAAATCTCTACTGTTTGAGATATTAGGAGTCTCTATTTTTACAGACAAAGCTTGTCCCAAATCTCAGTTAGTGGTTAGTGAGACCCGAATTCAAATTCAGCCACCTGGGTTCCATCATCGGTGCCCTTCACCATTACAATGCCTTTCCAACTACACAACTGCAAGATGTGGTTAAATGGGAAGTTAAGCACCGGGTGCTGGGGGTTGTAGGGCGGAAAACACCAACACCTTACTCAGTCCAGAATGGCAAAAGACTTCTCTGAAGAACTGTCATGTGGGTCTCAACGTGACTTTAGAAGTGAACAAACAAGCAAAAGGAGGAGGAAAAGAGGGGTGGGGGGACCCCCAGGCTGAGCCGCCTGTGGAAATCCAAAGGCAACTGCAGGAGCAAGACACTGAGTGCATGGTGTGGGCTCTGGGAGACCTGAGTATTATCCGAGGAAGGGCGGTGAACAGAAATGGCACGCACACTTCCGAAAGCTGACGCTGGTTGTTGCATGCCCAAAGCGTGCATCTGTTTTGTTTCTAAGCACAGGATTCTGGGAACCAGACTGGAGGAGGAGGTGGAGATAGTGGTGCGGGTTCGGCTGGACAGAGGAGATGGAAAAGAGCATCACAGCACAAGTGAGACCTAGGGGCACAAGGCACACTCACCAGAAGATGGTCCCGAACTTCATGCTCCGCCAGAGCTCCGCGAAGTCCTCGAAGCGCACGCTGTCCATGTCCTGGAAGCGGCTGAGCAGCGTCTCGCAGTCGGTCTGCAGGCCCGGCGGGGTCCCCACGCCGGCAAGGGTGCCTGCGCCTGCAAGAGGGGTTCCCGCGCCAGCAAGAGGGGTTCCCGCGCCTGCAAGAGGGGTTCCCGCGCCGGCACGACGGGTCCCCGCGCCGGCACGACGGGTTCCCGCGCTCGCTCGACCGGTCCCCGAGCCCCCACAACGGGTCCCCACAGGGGGCCCCATGCTCCCACCGCCAGCAGCAGCACCACGCGTCACCCAGGAAACCAGGTCGGGACGCGCAACCCGAGATACACGTCGCCCGCGCGCTCCGTGACGTATTTTCCGGGCCCTCTAGCTCCGCCTTCATACGGGTCCTTGCTAGAGTCGCGGTGCTTGTTGCGCATGCACGAAGCTATCGCCCTCCTAGCAGCCTGAGATTCTTCCTACTTTGTACAATAGGATGAGCCCTTTTAACGGAGAGACCAGAAAGGATTTGAAGTTTTCATTTCCCCCTTGCTTATGTAAATTGGCCTTACCCTATCGGCCAGTCTTCTTGAAAGGGACCCTAGAGTGACAAGGCAACTGTCCCAATTCCTCTCACGTGGAAAGAGGATCGAAAGAGACCTTATTAGGAAATAGACCAAATTCGTTCCGATTGCCTTAGAACCCTTATCGTCCATTCTTGCTTAATAGGGTACGCGGTTTATAGATCTCATAGTCCTAGTAATCTTCTGCAACCACCCTTGGAAAGAGTTGCAATTTTATATCCTCTTGTAGCCTTCAACCATTCTTCCCTTCGACACACTAGCACTGTACATACCTAACAGCACCTACTAGGCTTACTATTATTTGGCTGAACTAGCGTTCTGTGTACATCCCACTTCTTTGCTTCTCCCATGAGTTTGCTGTGGTGTAGCCTTTTGTATTTGAAACCAAACTTCTATTTGGAAAACATGCTGTTATTCTTTATGAGAACTATTCTGGCCTGTGCAGGGTTATCTGCAGTTTTATTTTGTTTGTGTGGTATATGTGTGGAGGCCACATGAGACAAGGTGTCTCACTGAACCTGGCGCTCATTAATTCGATTCTGCTAGACTGGCTGACCAGCAAGCCTTAGGAATCTCTCTTTCTCCATCTGCCAGTACTTCACACGGGACTGTTATGTGAATGAACTCAGGTCTTCCGGCTTGCCTAGTATGAGCACTCTACCCACTGAGCTATCTCCCTAGCCTTTTGTTTTAAAACAGGGTCTGGATATGTAGCCATAGGCTCGCTTGAACTTCTTATCCTACTTCCTTAGCCTCCCAAGTGCTGGATTGTAAGTATTGACCACGCAGCCCAGCTTTAGATAGGACTACTTGTAGATAGAGGATCAATTCACTTAGCATTCTAGCTAATTCTTTTTAATTTTTTATTTTGTGTAAACAGAAATTTTACATGAAATGGAAGATAAAAATAGAGCAGCAAAATAAACACTTGTGCAGCTTCTTTCTATTTAATAATCAAAACATAGGCCAGCATGGAGGTGCACACAGGAGGCAGAGGCAAGTGAGACTGAGACCAGCTGGGGCTACAGGGAGACCTCAAAAAAAGATGGGGGGGGTAATATCAAAACATTTCCAACACCATTACATGCATATGGCTTCCTTTTACTCATCCCCAGATTCTGCCCTACCTTAGCAACACCTACAATGAACTATTTCTTATTCCCTTGCATATATTCTATAAGTAAAAACATTATTTTTGTTGTAGTTCCTTTGAGTTTTATGGAAAGGAGTTGAAACTTATAATACATTCTTTTTAAAAAATATTTTATTGGATCTGGAAAGATGGCTCAGCAGTTAAGAGCATTGGCTGTTCTTGCAGAAGTTCCAGATTCAAATCCCAGCACCCACATGGCAGCTAACAACTGTCTGTAACTCCAGTTCCAGAGGTCCTCTTCTGTTCTCCTCAGGCCCTACACAACACAGGTGACTTACATACATGCAGATAATACACTCATATACATAAAACATAAATAAATACATAAATAAAAATTTTAAAATTTATTAGTTTTACTGTATGTGTATAGTTTTACCATATGTGTCCTGAAATGTCCATGGATGTCGGAGGATGGTGTTGGATCCCCTGGAATCGAAGTTATAGATGGTTGCTAGCTGCCATGTGGGTGCTGGGAACCGAATCCAGGGCCTCTTCAAGAGCAGCCAGTGCTCTTAACCACTGAATCGTCTCTCCTGCCCCCTTCAAGTTGCTTTTAAACTGAAAATTTCCAGATAAATTCATATTGTTATTTGTAGCTACAGGTCTTCATTTTCACTGCTCCCTAATATGCTGTTGAATTAATATACAGTTTATCTGTTCTTTCCTCTGGAAATGTATATAGATTGCAGATATTGCTATCACGAACAGTACACTGCACTTTTGTACGTGCCTCCTCTTATTATAGAAACAAAGTAGACAACACCAAGTAAAATTTGAATTTTTAGGCCAACTTTAAAAAGTACTCATTGTCTTAAATACAACTTGAACTCAGCATATATTAGTCAATTTTTACATCATGTGATGGGTAATATTGTTTGTCAACATGACATACCTTAGACGAGGTACCATCAATTAAGGACTTACTTCCATTCAGATTGGTCTGTGGCCATGTCTGTCAGTCATTTTCTTGACTTTCAAATGATAGAGGCGGGCTTAACCCACTGTGGGTGATATCACCCCTGGTCATGTGGACCTGAGCTGTGTAAGAAAGGTAGCTGAGCAAGCCAGGGGAAACAAACCAGTAAGCAGCATTCCTTCAAGATCTCTGCTTCAGCTCCTGCACATCCAAGCTCTTGCTCTGATGTCCCGCAGTGATGGATTGTGACCTGGGAGTTATAACATAAGATGAACTCTTTCCTCCCTGAGTTGTTTTTGATCAGTGTTTCGTCACAGCAACTGAAGGCAAACTAGAACACAACATATAATAAACTATCCGAGATAATCAACTTAAAAATAAGAAATATGAGCTGGAGAGGTAGTTCAATGGTTAAGAGCTTTGGCTGCTCTTTTAGAGATCCAGGTTCAGTTCCTAGCACCAACATGGTGGCTAACGAGTGTCTGTCACTCCATTTCCGGGAGATACAATGCTCTTTTCTGGCCTCCCCAAGCATTCCACATCATGGGTGTACATACATATGTGTAGGCAAAGCACTAATACATAAAAAAATATATCAAAGAAACTTTTTAAAGAAGAAATGTTTAGTTGTGCTCATAGTTTAGGAGGTTTGGGTTGGTGGTCAGTTGGCCCTATTGCTTTTGGACCTGTGATAAGGCAGCACATTGTGGCCCAAGGCTGGAAGAGAACTCATCCACTCATGGCATTTGGAAAGCAAAAAGAGAAACTAGACATGGTGAAGAACCCAGTAACTTCTCAGGCACACCATCCCTGTGATCTAAATTCTTTCCTCTAAAGCCCCAGCTCTTAAAGTCTCTACTGCCTCCCAGTAATGCTATGGTCTAGAAGACTGCACCTTTAATAACTTTAATTTGACCTGTGCAAGACATTTCAAATGCAAATTATAACAGCTGCCGTAGTAGTCTTGTTTACTAAGTATGGCAACTCTATGTTGCCATAAATGTTTGTAGGATTCTAGGATATGTACTACCTGTTCTACTACAAGAGCAGTCAGTGCTCTTAACCGCTGAGCCATCTCTCCAGCCACTGTAATAATTGTTTTTCATTCCCCCCTCCCCTCTCTCTCTCTCTCTCTCTCTGCTAAATTATATAGCCTAGGCTAGTTTCCCGCTCATGATTCTCCTGAGTTTTGAGATTACAGGAATGACAACATACCTGGCTTTATTTTGTCTACACCCCTTGCTCCCCCGCTTTTGAAAGAACATAAGCATATAAGCTAGGAATTGTGGCACATGCTTGTAATCCCAGAACGTGGGTAGTATAGATAGGAGGATTAGGAGTTCAAGCTACATAGTGATTTGGAGACCAGCAGTGAGACAGAGGGAAAAAAGCAGAGGGAGCATAGATTGATGCAGTTTTGTAGGTGGGAAGTCCAATCAGGATGATACAATGCCAACATCTAAATCTCAAATGGCCACAGCACTATTGAAAGGTGATCTAACCGTTATGAAGGGAGTCCAGTGGGGGGAATTTAGGTCATTGGGGCTCGTACTTGACACTAGGACCCAACCCTTTCTTCTCTCTTTTTATTTTTCAACTTCTTTTCCATTCATTCCTGCCATGACTTACTGCCTTCCATAAATAAACCTCCCTCCCCTTTTTGACGTTCTAATCTGTCAGTTTGTGCAACTGTTTCCACAAAATGATTAGAGCTTATAGTATCAAAAAAGGGGAGGGGCTAGAGAGGTGGCTCAGCAGTTAAGAGCACCAACTGCTCTTGTAGGGGACCTGGGTTCGATTCTCAGCACCCACATGATGGTTAACAATTGTCCATAACTCTAGTTCCAGTAGATCCAACACCTTCTGCTGACCTCCTCAGCATTGCACAGCATAGGTACTCTTACACATGTGCAGGCAGTATACTCATATACATTAAAAAAAAGAGTAGACAGGTTCAGTGCTGTCATTTGTACTGGCACAAAGTTCTACTTTTGTACAAGACACAAAGTTACTAGAGTGTGCCAAAGAAAAGAACGGAATTCTTTTCATGGATGAACTTCTTCTTACGTACCATTAATATTTCTCTATTTAGCAGAACTTTTTGTATAAGTGGTCAGATCTGTACACACATAAAGATCAAGAAAGAACTGCAGTAAAAGTAATTCTAGTGAATTATAGCTCCAATGAATATATCTACTTGATTGCTTGCGAATCTGTGTTCCCAGATATGCAGCTTTTTCTTTAAACTCTTTTCCTTCAGTTTCCTGGGGTGTCATTGTTCTGGTTCTGTTCATATTTGGGAACTCTCTGTTCTTTTTTTCATTTATAGGTCTTTATTTTTATTTTCCTCCCATTCTTTTATTTTCTTTTATATCTCCCCTTGGATGGAATAATTTGCCTCTTAACCTCAACTATCATATTCAGGTCAATAGTATCAATAATTAAACTGTGTTCTCCCTAATATTTTATTTTCACAATTTCAACTGCTTTGAGCATTTTTACTGGCTTCAGAAAAATTCAGTCCTAGAGGGAAGAGCAGGTTCCCTCTCCCACCACCTGGTCCTGTTCTAGGGCCGCATCCATGAGGGACAGGAAGATTTGGAGAGAACTCAGCTAACGGGACCCTTAGTTTTTCTTTTCCTTCTAAATTGTATGTGGTGTGTGTGTGTGTGTGTGTGTGATGGGAGTGCCATGGCACATATGTGGAGGCCAGAGGACAATTTTGTGGAGTCTGTTTTCTCATTCCACCTTTATATGCATTCTGAGAATCAAACTCAGGTTGTCAGACTTTCCCAGCAAGTGTGTTACCCACTGAACCATCTTGCTAGCCCAGTTTTTCCTTTTATATTCCCTTTTTAAAAAATGCAGCTGAGAGTGGTGGTACACGCCTTTAATCCCAGCACTCAGAAGGAAGGCAGAGGCAGAAGGCTATCTGTGAGATTTTGGCCAGCCTGGTCTACATAGGAAATTTCAGATCAGCTGGGGATACAGGAGACCCTGCCTCAAAAAGACAAAAAAAAAAAAACTTATTCATTAATATATGCATTCATTTATTCCATGTTCTTGCCTGAAACTTGCTATGTAGCCCAGGCTAGTCTAGAACCTGAGCTCCTCCTGCCTCAGCCTCCCCAGTCTTGAGATTACAGGTGTGCACTGCCATCCCTGGCAAATTTTAATTTTGACTGACGAAAAATTATTTATATAATGGAGTGTACTGTGTTTTGAAATTTGTATACCCTATGGGAAGATCAAATCAGGCTAATTTAAAAAATCACCTGCAGACATTTTTTTATTTAAAATCTTTTTGCATTTTCATATATACTTGGTTCTGGCTTCCTCTCTCTCATCACCCCTCTTCCTCGTCTCTCTGTTCCCATCCCTGTTTAACCCTTGCATGCCCAGTATTATCCTTCCACTTTCATAGACCATGTGCTCTGTTTCCATTTTCTCCTTTAAAAAACCTCTTCAGTTTGTTTTTATTTTATGTGTATGAGTATTTTGCTTCCATGTATATAAGTGCACCTGTGCATTCAGTGCCCATGGAGGTCAGAAGCAGATGTCAGATCCCCTGGAACTGGAGTTACAAATGGTTGTTAGCTGCCATGTGAGTGCTGGGTCCTCTACAAGAGCAGACAGTGCTCTTAAGCACTTAGCCACCTCTTCAGCCCCCTATTTCCTCTTTTTAATATGATTGTCTCAGGCATTTTGTTGCAGTAATAGAAAACTTACCAACACACTCGGGTTCAGACGAGGGTCTATACTTCCTGCCTCACATCAAGGTGGAAGCACCTGTCTCCTTATATTTTTCATTGTCTTATTTTACTTCCCTGGGTGAGATTTCCTATATTCTTATTTTCTAGTCAGCCTTTAATCACTGTGACAAATACTTGACATAAAGTGTTTTCAATCAGCTGACGAGTGTCCGTTTGCTGTAGTTGGATGGAAATTGTGAGTACAGAAGCTCAGAATTCACAAGGCTCCTCCCCAAGGTCAAACAAGCTATGAACAATTGCTGGAGGAAGAAGTGACTCTCTTCGGGGGCACTGCCTGCATGTTGGGCAGGGAACTCTAAGGATGCAGCTGTCTTGAGTCATCGCCCATGATGGGGTGGGGTTTTTGGTGATGTAGTTGCCTTTGAGTCACTCTTGTTCCTGTAAACCCTTAGCCAAGCTCCCAAGGTAGCCCTAAATAAGCTCACTGGCTCACCAAGCTAGACTTGGCTGAAATCACTTCTTTGGGTGATCAGTGCCCTCTGTAGAGTAAATAGACATTCGTTCATGTCTCCCTGAGGAAAGTTACAAATCCCTGCAGCATAAAGCTAGGGAGGGTGAGAAATGTTGGCAGTCTGCCCCTCACAGGGAAATACCATGGTCCATTACTGGGATTTGAGGAAGCCCGAGTGCCAGCTTCTTGGCTCTGCCTACAAGAGTGGTGAGTTCCTCATGCTAAGCCATGGCTCAAGAAACATTAAGATTGCTTTTAAACAAGATTTACTAGATTTTCCTGAGCAAATATTTCTCTATTTAGTGTGTTCCCTTTGGACAACTTCCAGAAACTTGAGATGATTGCTTTAAAATGGTTTAAACTGAGAGTGAGGTGATGGAGCATTTTGTGTTACCAGCATGCTGGGGATCCATCTAAAGGCATGGCGCATATCCTCAAACTTCTTGCTGTCTAGTGCCCAGCAGTTTACCTAGGGTAGATAGTAAAATTTCATTGCATTAAATACCACAAAAGAGTTAAGAACAAGGCAGTATGAAGACACCTAAGAAAGTCTCCTAGTCTAGTTCCTAAGAGGAGAAGTTTTGGAAAAAGATAAAAATTATTAAGGAAACAGAGATGAGCTAGGAAGGATGCTACAGACTGAGAAATGGCAAGTTCAAAGGCATAAAGAAGACAGAGAACATATTAGGAAATTGAATCAGCACGGATTACAAGGGGAAGAACTGTCAAATTTTAGAACAATACAGACTCCAAGGCTTAGCTTTTCATTAGATTTCCTCCCTGGATTTGTCAGTGTTCCTGCTCTGACTGAGGCTTCTGGGAAAGGATGATTCCATGTTAATCCTAGCAAGAGGAGAGCTGGGGACTTATCTCCCTCAAAGCCATCTGTTTACATTCCACAGTGGTTTTAAAATAGATACTTAAAGACTTCCTTCATTAAGTACTTTTCTGTTGCTGTGATAAAGCACCTAGACCAAGGCAACTTATAAAAGGAGGAGTTTATTTGGGCTTACAGTTCCAGAGAGATGGGTCCATCATGGAGCGGAGGCCTGGCAGGAGCAGCCAAAGCTGGGAGCTGAGAGCTCACACCTCCAACCTCAAACAGGAAGCAGAGAAAGTGAAACTGGAAGTAGGACAAGGCTATGCATTTTCAAGTCCAGTGCTTTCTCCAGCTAGGCCAAGGGCCTAACCATTCCATGACCCTCCCTAAATAGCAGCACCAACTGTATGAGTGTTCACACACTTGAACCTTATTCAAGTATTTGATTCTTATTCGAACCACTACACTCCTTTTCCCCCGTTAACAAAAGTAATAATACTTCCCATAAAATGTCACAAAGATCCAGGGATGAATGACACAGGAAGTCAAGTCCTCTGGCATTCTCCCCCAAGGACTACGACTCTTTTTCATCAGATTATTTCATTTGAAAGGATACTATATAAAGAATTGTCATCATAGTGCTTTAGAAAGATTAGTTTAGCAACAGTGTATTGAGTTAAGAAAAAGGAGGGATAGAAGAGACCCAGGCAAAAACGGTTGAGGCCATATTAGTGGGTGAGGAGAAGGGATAAAGAAAGTCTAGAAATGAAACCAAAAAGATCCACTCACTGGATGTTTTGATGATATTGAAAATATAATTGTTAAAATTTTAGATGTTAGGATGGATGCGGTGGTACAGCCCTTTAATCCTAGCACTTTGGGGGCAGAGGCAGGTAGATCTCTGTCAGTTTAAGGTCAGCCTGATCTACATAGCAAGTTCCAGGCCATCAGGGCCTACAAGTAAGACCCTAAGAACACTTTTTCAGGATTGGAGAGATGGCTCAGCAGTTAAGAGCTCTTGCTGTTCTTGCAAAGGATCTGGGCTCAGTTCCCAGTACCTGTGTGGCAGCTCACAACCATTTGTAACACCCGTTCCAAAGGCACCAGGCATGCATGTGTTATCTGCAAAGCATACATGCAAACAAAATACTCATACACATAAAAATAAATAAATAAAATAAATCCCGCCCAAATTAAAACAAAATAACATGTTTTTAGATGTTATAATAGTATTAAGTTTATCTCAAAAATGATATCCTTTTTGGAAATACATGTTGAATCATTTACAAATGAAATTATATGGTTTCTTGTATTTGCTTTAAAATAATGGGGGAAGGGAGGCAACGTAGGTGTAAAAAGATCATATATGAGTTGGTAACTTTTGAGCTAGTAACTGGGGGTGACACTGGAGTGAGATACCCAGATGTCTCAGGAAGAGCAGACATGAGAGCACATCAGATGGCTGTCAGGTGTCAATCCACTGGAGACTGTCTCAACTCAAGAAAAATCATGTCCCTTCAGGGTAGCCACATCCAGTCAGAGCAGTGCAGGAGGCAGGGCTCAGGCTTCCCTGTAGACGGGGACAGAGGACTACTATCCCAGTTCCACCGCTCCCCAAATGGCTATGGAAGGATGTTGTTGGGACTGTGCTGCAGCCCTTTCTCTCTCTGTCCACTTCTGCATTCCCCCTGCTGTGAATGCTGGTCCTAAAACACTCCCTAATACATCATCTGCAGTTTCCTCCTGGGAGCCTACTGCGTGAACCCGGCTGCAAAGACATTTTGCGCACTATTATTCCCCTTTGCACATGTTCAAGTTTCTGTAATGAAACTTCAGGAAAACTTCAGGAAACAAAAAGGACAGTACCAAATCCGATGTGGTGAAAGGGAGCGGTGACAAGTGACACTACGTTTCTGAGGATAAGTGTGCCATTCATGGAGCAGGGGATGCAGGAGGAAGGATCATTTGGAAGATACAGGAGGACTTGGGGTTTTGTTTGTCTTGTTGTCTTTAATATACAATGTGTCATGACTTGCATTCTGCCCTCTGTCAGAGGACCAGAGGACCGCTTTGTTCCTAGTTTAGCAAATGTACTGCTGAAGTGTGTGCAGAACGTGAGGAGCCTAGAGATAGAGATCAGATTACCAAGCTGAGGGCAACTCTTGGAAAGGACGGCCAATAGTCATTTGGAACGTCACAAATGGCTAATGCGACTTCTGTTTAGCTTTTGACAGTATCTGCTCAATTACAGTTGAAGGTACGGGTACCACATGGAATGGGAATTAACCACACGCTTGGTGGCAGGTACCACAGTGTGAAATGTGAAATACTGCTTGTTTTGTTTTTAAGCTGAAGCCCCAGCTGGCCTAGAACTCTCTCTCTCTCTCTCTATATATATATATATATATAGATATATATATATATATACACACACCAGGCTGGCTTTGATCTCACAGAAATCAGCCTGCCCTTGTCTCCTCAGTGCTGGGGTTAAAAGTATGTGCTACCATGCCCTGATGGGGCTCCTGTTCTTAGCCCTAATTGATCACTGAATGAAATATATTCCCCTAGAAAAATCTAGAAAATCGATTTGTTTTCCTCATTTTGTTCCTATGATCGTAACTGTTTTCTGGTTCTCCTGTTACACATGGCAACCCTTCTCTACCTTCAGGAATGTATTGCGTTGCTGCAAGCCCAGCATTGTCATAGAAGGAAGAAAGAAGTGAGAAAGTTAAAGTGATAAGGAATTCCAAGGTGACAGATACTTGCAGCAGGGTTGATGCAAACTACCCACCACCCCACACTGTGGGGCTCTTGTAGGTATGTGACATATTGTGGTTAGGTTTTACTTTAAAAGTTCTGCAGATCAGCAACCAAGAGAGTTTCCAGCGGTTACCCCACAGCTTAGTATTCTTATGAAAGACTTTGTCATACTATTGCTTACAGAATCATTTTTAAAATCATTTTCAAAAAGCAAATAATATGTAGAAGCATTTGGAAAGCCTTGGTTTATAAAACAGTGCTAATTAATGTTTGACTATTTCAAAGACCTCTGAAGATAAATTTGACTTCACAGAGTCCTAGCCTACTTGTCAGATGTGTGTGTGTGTATGTATGTGTGTGGCTTCCCAGCCTTTTAAAAATCATTCCCTTTGTGATAAACATTACAGTGGAGAATAGCTACTCTATAATGATTTAAACACCCACAGATCTCTCTTTTAAATGGTACCTCTATTGTTAAACACACACTACAGATCAGTCTTCATTAGTTAATAGTATTTAGAACACTTCAACCACTTTTTTAAAAAATGGACAAATGGCCCCCCTACCTTCTACAAAATTTTATTTGAAGACAAAAACACTGTTCCTAAGGAAAATAAGATGAAAATCGTAGGGTGCTACGACTGTGCAACGTGAGGTTATGGGTTCTGAACAATACTTGGCTTTACACTTTACAACAATACTAACATGCTAAGATTACAAGAGATTAAATTTAAGGCCCCAAGCATTTCCATTTTCTGTAAATTCATCCCTCTCTATTCAACAAGATTGCCTTCTCCCAAACGATTTTTAGTGGTTGGCATACAACAAAAGGAAAAAACAAACCAGGCAAAACAGTGTACCCAAGTAAAAACTCACCACCTGGGGCAGCTGACGTTCTCATAAACTTAATTATGCTTTATTCAAAACAGGCTTTATTTGCGTGCTTTCTTCAAAATAAGCTCAAAGGGGAGGGATGTTTAAATAAGCAACTTCTTCATTTTTTCCATTTATTTATTTATTTAAAGACACCGGTCCTATGTAGCCCAGCTGGCCTTGAACTCGCGGGAATCCTCCTGCCTCGGCCTCTGCAGATCTGGGATTCCAGCCATGAGTCACCACGCCGGGATGGAATCTGTTTTTGTTTTTAACTGGATTAGATAAAGATTCATTCAAAACAGCAGTTAGCCAAGGCCTAGTATGTTCAGAGAGATCGCGCACTTTTGTTCCACAGAGGCCAGCAGCACATCCCAAAGCATCTGTTTGGGGCAACCGTGGTGCGATCCGAAAGCGCGCTGGGAAGAGCTGGGCTAGGTCCCCGCCCGGTGCACAGGGACAGAGGCGCGGCGGGAGCCCAGCACATGCGCTGGCACACGTAGGCGGGAGCCGCGGGCGATCCCGGGACCCCGCACGGGCGGCCGGGAGCGGGCGGTACAGGCGAGCTGCGCCCAGGCACGTACCGGGGCGGGGCCTGGCGCGCGGGCGGGGCGCGGAGCCCGGTGGCTTGGGTTTCCATCCTCCGCTCGTAGCACCTGGAGCCCAGAGCCGCGGGAGCCGGTCCCCGCCGCCGGCCCCGCCAAGGTCTGCCCGCCGCTGCTCTCAGGCACCTGTCTTTCTTTCCGTTCCGGAAAGGAGCCGGGACAAGGGAATAAAGGAAATTAAATAGTACACGGAGATCGGGTGTCTGAGCAGCGTCTTGGATAAAAACCATCCGTGACAGGTAAGCATAAAAAATTATCCCAAATCTCTGAAGGTGAGACACAAAGCTCCAGAAGGCGGTCAGAGGGTGTGTGGTGAGGTGCAGCTTTTATCTGACAGGGAGAGTGTCGTATCGAATTCTACAGATTGCCCTAACTCGCTGAGAAAGGATACCCGGCAACAGGTTCAGCGCTATTTAAAGGGAAGAAACAGGAGCCAAGAGGTCAGAGGCAGACTTTAAAGCGCCCAAATGGATTTTTTGTCTTTACATCTTTGTTAGTTTCAGCCAGCAACATGCTTGAGGTTTTACCGAATGAAACTTTGTAGTAGAAAAAGACTCGAGGGGTTGGGCGTTTGACACCGCAGCGTTACAACTTTGAACTTTCTAAAACCTCTTATGGAGGCGTATAGGGGGAAGTTAGGGTTTGGAATGGTAATTATGGGGTTACGGGAACTCGGGAGAACCATCATGCCATTAATTCCTGAGCTTCCAGAAAGCAACAGCGTATTTCTTTTATAGTTCCAGTGCTTCCCCGTTCACTACCTCCTTTTACCAACTCATATTCAGAGAACTTCCGATTCGGTCCCAACTCAAGCCCCGAGAAGTAACTTTTAAAGCATTTACTTGTTTCTAGCTTCCCCTCCTCTTAGGATCCGCCGCCCCCATATGTTGTGTGATCTCTTTACAAGTGACATCCAGCCCTCATTTTCCTCTTTGCTATTCTAACTGGCAATGGGGAAATGGGTATGTTCTGCTGGCCTGGTGGTTAGAATCACAGGCTCTGGAGTCACTGATGGTCAGTCAGCTCTTCCAAGAATCTAAAATGCCTAAGAGATACAAGTACGATTCACAGAGGTTTTGGAGAGTGCGAGTTAATGTCTAGCATACAGCACTCAACAAATGTTAGGCTCACATTAACTCATACTTTGTGAAGCATTTTTACCTAGCCATTCAGCTTTCTGGGTAATCATCTGCAGTTCTAAGCTTAACAGCTACACAGAACAACTAAGAACATGCTAAATCTCTGCCATACCTCCATCCCTGTGAAAGGAATACTAATCATTCATTCACAGTGTGCCACAGGAGAGGGATGCATAGGCGTGCTTGAGGAGAGGTAGCAGCTATTGAATCCCAGGGTAGGATTATACTGCTTGGATAGGCATTGTGAAGAAATTCAGATAGGCAACCCTGTGAAGGGCAGGCTAGCATCGCTGAACACTCCTGGTGCCTTGTTTTCTGAGAGACTAAGTTTAAGTACTTGGTTTTCCTTACATCTCCTTCCTGAATTGCTCACAAGTCATTTCTCCAAACTCTGAACACTGTATAATCTACTCATTTACAAACATCGGAAAATTGCACATAAACTTCAAGTTTTCAACTGAAGCTAAAGCATGATTTTTAAATTTAGTGACCTGGGAATATTAAGCAACTACTCTGTTCTAAAATGACACCTCCAGTATGGTCTGTAATTAAATGTGGAAGCATTTTGAGTCGTGTTTGGGGTCAGGTATATTGTGCCTGCCCCAATGTCGTTTTGAGTATTCCTAGACTGTTCCAGTTTTTTGTGTATATTTGTAATCACATTTTCATTCTAAGATAAAAGCAGCCACCTATGACTTAAGTTTGCTTTCCTAGGATTTATACCTCTGGCTACAGGACCTAACACTCTCCACTGGTTATATAATTGGTCGGTGAAAATGTATTTCTGAGGCTAGTGTAGCTCAGTGGTAGAATGCTTGGTATACATATGAGGCTTTGAGTTCAATCCTGTGCACTACACAGATTCAAGATTTCTGTTACCTCTAGGTGTAGGGATTCACAGTGACTTTTTTCCATTTCTTTTTATATGTGTGTGTGTGTGTGTGTGTGTGTGTGTGTGTGTGTATATATATAATTTTATTTTATTTTTTGAGAGCAGTTTTCATGTAGCCCAGACTGGCCTCAGAGTCACTATGTAGTCAATGCTAGGCTGGAACTCCTGATCATTGTGCTTCTCACTCTCAAGTGCTGGGATTACAGAGTGTACTAGCAATCCTGGCCTCCATTCTTATTTTTATATTTTTCTAGACTCTGAATTTTCAAATTAGAGATGTAAAAGAAGTACAGTTATTTTATAAAAGGAAAACACGAGAAAAAAAGAATAAAGCAATTTAAAAATGTTTTAAAATTACAGCATCATTAGAACAAAATCAAAATGTGTTCTAAGTTTAACAGAGACAAGACTAAGACTGTTTTGTCTCTAGTTATCACCCTTGGACTGCTAGGGCAAACTGTCCTGTTGTTTCAGACCTGAATGTACTCATCTATTAATGGGACTAGAGAACTGTTAGAAGAACCTCGAGCCCTTACAGCAATGTGATCATGATGCTGCATGATCTGCTTCACTTCTTCCACTCATACTGAAAGTAGTAAAGTTTTGTGCTTTACATTTTAATAGACTCATAAATTTATAAGTAACAAGTTTCTTTTCTAAAAACATACTCTTTACAATGCAGTATTATGATGTTATTATTGAACATGACATTTAAAGACATGGCATACATTAGGTGATGGCAGTAGATAGATGTAAAAATGTACAATGTCCTTTTCATTAAGAATTTAAATTATTGGCAAATCGTTTTCTGAGCTGGAAATGTTGACAATAAATGTTAAACATAAAAGCGGATAAAGGGGAGCCTGGTCCACAGAAGATGTTTATTTGATGTAACAAAACAGTACAGTTAGTGTTAGACCCAACCACAAGATCAAGGGAATGAAAAATTTGTACAATGTACATAGAAAAAACAAAGATGTTTACTATGACAACTATATATTTCTAAAATAATGCTCCTAAAATTATTCAGTTGTTGAAATCTATATGAAAAAGAAGGATGTTAATAGCGACAAAGTGCATAAAACAAAACATCATATTTTGAACAAATTAACATACTAGGCAATTTTACTAACAATGCATGATTTTTTTGTTTACAGTCTGCTCAAAATGTCTTTATACCAACAGGGTGGGCAGAACATTTAGGTTTAATATCAATTACACAATATTATCATAAACATCCACAACTACATAGGGTACTGTTTTCTTTTGAGCTGGCAAAGTAACTAAGGAAATATCAGATAATTTCTCCGATTGAGAATTTTATCCAAATAAATGCCATATACCTTCCAGATATATGCATATCTTTCTATATCATGTAAATGGCTTCACTCATGTAAATAATAAACCATACAGATTTAAGAATCATATAGTAAGATCAGCAATGTCATGATCCAGGTTTAACAATTTCATAGGTCAAAAAAAATTTCTTCTTAAAAACTAGTTTTATAAATGCAGAATATATTGCATGAGTAACTGCTGGTATTTTTTAAGAAAATATATTGTGCAACTGTGGCTACCAAGTACTGCTGGCAAAGCATTATTGTTTATGTAAAACGTGAAAAAAATGAGTAAAAGTTTTTCAACTGCCTATGATCATGATGAAAGGTTACTGCCCTGCCTCTTAAAAAGTTATATTGGCATATCATTAAAAATAATTCAATAAGGGACAAACTCCCTCGCCAAAAATAAATAAATAAAAAGGTGCATTTTAAATGAAACTACTGCAATGCAATGGTGAAACTACTAAGAACTGCAAAAATGTGCTGTGATCTGGCATTAAAAGACCGTATTAAAAAAAAAAAGAGCATTAATGTAAATTAAGTAGGAAGGGGGTCAAAATTGAACTATGTTTGTGCAGTATTGTAGCCAGGCTTCTAAAATTAGATCTAGAAAATATAAATAGACTGTTTTAGGTAATGAGCCACCAGTGTCCAAAAAACAAAACCAACCAAACAACAACAAAAGAACAAAAAAACAACCAAAAGGAATGAGATTATGAAAAAGCTCAGTTAACTTGATCCAAAGCTCTGAGTAATTCTTCACCCTGCAGTAGGTTTCTGCTGCCTTGTATGGGAGCATTAACTTCACAATCATAACTGGTCAGCTGTGGTAATCCACTCCCATCCATTGATTGCCCCAGCAGTCTACATGCTAAGTCTGAAAAACAAAGAAATACCTAAGTGTTCATTAAATTGATTAAATACCTACTATGTACTAGGCACTGGGGAAAATTAAACTTCTGGAAGTGTTTTTAGCCTACTGGACAAAATCTGGGTATATATCAAACAAGTAAAATCAAGTTTATTTGTGCTATGTCAAAAGTGTTTACACAGTGAAAGTTCACCCTGGAATACCTGTTCCCGTACTACAGCAGGTAAACAAAATGCTACCCACATTTTAAGCTTGTTAATGAACCAAAATCACTCTCACATGGGGGTAAATCTCCTAAATCAATTTCATGTATTTAAATTTTCTTGGTAATAGTCAAGAACAGAAAGAATAAACTAACCAGAGGGTATTAAAATAATTGTCTTTTGCTCCATTCCATTCTGTCCACTAGATTTACATCCTTTTACACGCTTCCAAGAAAGTGATGTGGCAGGTACACGGTCATCTGGTTGTTGCAGTAATGTTCCCTAAAAAGAATAAAGTTAAAATTGAGCACACTGATGTTTTTACAATCAAAGACTTTGAAAGCAGTATACATTTAATAGTAGCATAGAGGCAAGTTTTTAAACACTAGAATTTAAAAAATTTTCTAAGTTACTTTTATATTGTTTTTAATAATACTATGAGAAAGTCTTTTGCCACCCACTATTGCTAATGTGTCTGTAAATATTTTCCAGTTCAAATAAGCCAGCTCTGTCTGACCCTAAAATGTAGTAATTTACTATTTTTATCTCTTCTGTATGAGTGAATTGCCTGCATGTGTATAAGTGCACCCATGTTGTACAATGTCTGTAGAGGTCAGGAGGGCATTAAATCCCCTGGAGCTGGAGTTACAGATGGTTGTTAGCTGCCATGTGGTACCGGGTCCTCAAGAGCAGCCAGTGCTCTCAACTGCTAAGCCATCTCTCCAGCTCCAGTAGAGCTTCTTTTAACAAGGGAAGATGACTGAAGAAAATGAGAGTAGTGGTATTATTAAGGGTAGGGTACTGGATGAACTTCACTTCTTAATCAAAACACATCTCTGTCATTTAGGATTTGCTCACCAAGAATTTATTCATTAAGCACATTTCTAAAAACTGCATTTAGTTAAAAATCCAATTATTAACTTCTGAAAATACAACTTTATTATATGGAAGGTACAAGAATTACCTCTCAGGTACTCAGAAATGGCACATTAGCGCAAGTAGAGAATCAACACAGTACTCTCACACTTACAATTCCTGCTGCCTGAAAAAGGGAGCCATCGTGTTCCATTTTTCGTTTTCTCTGAGCATTCTGCAAAGCTATTATCTTTGGGTTTAATTCTTCCTCAGGAACAGTATTTCTGGAAAGAAAAAAAAAATTCTATATAAAAAAACCATTGTTTAGTAGACTGATATTTTGAGGACTACTAAAATAAGATTAAGCTTCCTTCTGCATAGTGCTTTCAACTAGAAAACATTTCAGCAGGGCTTGGGGGGTACACTGATAACCTGGAATCGGCCTGGCTACAGAATAAGTTTAAAGCCAACCTGGACTACCTACATATCGAGAGCCTGTCTCAAGAACAAAATTCAAACAAAGATAATTCACATTCATTTTAACATCACTCTAATACCTAAGGATAGGCACAAGTATTTCAGACCCATTTTATAAATGAGAAACTAAGCCCCATCGGGTAGCTTGCTTAAAGTCCCAATGATAATTACCTGTAAACCTGGAAGTGCACCCCAGGTCTCCAGATACCTATCTCTCCTTTAGTGGGCTTTGCACCATGTTAGTTTTGTCCTGAGTTTGATCTAGGTACTACATCTGACATGTCTGTATATAAAATGAATATTAAACAGTAAGGAACTGTGATGAAGAGTCAATTAAATTTGTTGAATTTATTTTGGCTTTCCAACACTCCCATACATCAGCATAGCTCCAGATAGTGAGGAATGCCAAATGGTTAAGGCATATATAATTCTACACTCCTCTCCTATAAATGTTGTTTTTTTAAAATTTTATTTGTATTTTTTCTGTATGAGTGTTTATGATTTTAATGCATATCAGTGTATTGCCTGCATGTGTGCAAGTACACTTGTGTTGTGCAAAATGACCAAGGAGGTCAGAAAACGGCATGGAATCCCCTGGAACTGAAGTTACAGATGGTTGTTAGTTACCATGTAGGTGTTAGGAATGGAACCTGCGTCCTCTTCAAGAGCAGCCAGTGGCCTTAACCAGCCCCTGTTCTTGTATTATTAAAACATTTATAAATCATATAGTATAGAAATAAACAGGTTTTTAAATTTTTATACAAGTATGTTATGTTCATGAAACAGAACTCAGTCTATCACGTAAATGTCATCTCTGGTCATACTTCCATTACTTTTATTTATTTTGTGCGATACATGCCACCATGCCCAGTCTTGGCTTTAAATTTGTAATCCTCCTATCTTAGCCTTCTGAGTGCTAGGACTACAGGTATATGCTACTACACTCAACTGAAAATCCTTCTGAATTCATCTAAAATCCCAGAGATTTTCCTAGCTTAAGAAAAAGGCGGGCCTCTCCTAGCACTCTAGGTGAAAGGAGTGACTCAAGGCAGAGGAAAGCCTTCTGCAGCCCCTGGTCTCAGCAGTGCTTTTTCCCGCTACTGCTGATCGTTTCCTTTGTGGGCAATAGAGAAGGATTCATCTTCCTTTCACTTACTCATTAGCTAAAACCTCTTCCCTGTAGGCATAGCCTCATGTTTTAAATATCAAATACCATTATAAATGATACACAGAAATTCTAAGTATTTGTTCAAACATTTCTTCATGCCATAGAAACAATATTGTAAAGCACTGTGGGACTCTTGGTATGGTAGGTTTAAAAGCTTACTTTCTCTATAATAAAGATAATGCACAAAGATGTAATGAGCAATAGCAAATTTAAGATGAATAATTATACATAATAAAATTTTAAAAGAAGGTTTGCAAATATCCACATTTAGCAGTGAGGATTAAAGACCATCAGGCTCAATCTAGGATAGATAATAAAGAACCCTGAAGTCGAAGGAATTTTTGGGGGGTAAGCTTTAAAACAGCTCCAAAGTCGGAAGTGAAGGCAGCTAATGGCCTGGATTTAAACTGGATGAAGTATGACTGGCCAGGTTCTTGCACATTTACAGAAGGTGCAGGAGGGACTTTATTTTTAAAGGGTTAGAAGACACCACTCTATAACCTCCTCATTTGGACAACTGATAGGATTGTTTTAGAGAAAGATATACAAATTAATTTAGAAAACTGGCTTTTGTGTGCTTGTATTAGTTTAGATTTAGTATATTAGCTTTTTGATGTTCCTTAAAATGCATGTCAGAAAAATGGCTAAATACTTAGAAATCACTTAACAGCAAATATTTACTACCAGAACTATAATGTTACATATAAATACCTTTGACTCAAGGTGACAGACAGCACATTAGGGCTTCTTGGATGAGATTTTTCTGTCTGCTCTATGACTCCTTGTCCTGCTCTATTTGGTGAGGCTGTCCTACTCTGAGTACCACTATACGGAGATGATGTTGTAGCAGTGGTAGTTTCTTTAGGTGCGTGGGTAGAAGACGGAGACGTGATCAGTATTTTAATATCTTCTGTACTGTCTTTCGTCACTGTTTTCAATTCTCCGGTAGTGGTGGTAATGGTGGGTTCTTGTAGCTGCGTCTGTTGGAATGCTGTAACTGTGCTCACACTTGGAGGGTTTGGAGAACTGCTTTCTAATGGTGACAGCTGATCAAAGGAACGTAACTGGAAATCATCATCCATTGGGATGTAGGGAGCCAGCATCTCCAAGTCTAAATCAGTGTCCTTTAAAACAATAAACACAAGAGTCAAAATGATTATACTATGAAAAAAAAAACACAAAACAAAACAAAGGAACAAGCCAAACCTAAGTCCTTTCAAGCTGAAAAATAAGAAGTTTATATACCTGAGTTGAAAATGGATTCTTTGCTTCTGTGTCTTCAGCAAACAGTTTCTCCACCAATTCCAATTTGAATACATTGACCATATCACTATCCACATCAAAACAATATTCACTGGGACTGTTGGGCTGTGAAAGGAGTTACAAATGTTTACTTTTCCCTGAAAAACACTCTGCTTCTTCTAAGAATTTTTAGATATACAACAAATGTTCATTTATCAAATCTAACTAAAAAGTTACATATTTTAAGTTTACACTGGTAACTAATTTTTCCAGTACATTTATCTCTCACTATGTAACACTACTTGGATAAATTAGGATTAACAGATCCACTTATTTGCTTCTTCTACAGAATAAAACATATCTAAAAAATCCAGGTGCCACAATGGTACCTAGCTGTCCAAAAAACTAGATTTTCAATGGAACCTTAAATTCTTTCAATTGCAAGGATATTCTATTTAGGAGTTCAGGGCAAGAATTCCAACCAAAAATACCACAGCTGGGCATACTAAGATTTTTTCCTATTCTAACATTCTCTCATTAGGTTTGGTTTTGTTAGATCAATAACAAAATGAATCAAATATTTCTGTGCTAGGTAAACGATCAGATAAAAAAGATATTCTCCAAAAGGTTATCAGACTATCTTATCTATACTTACCAGTCTTAACTCATAACTATTAGACTTATTTAAGAGAGAGCTCTAAAGTGGAATCAAAAGGTTATCAGACTACCTAATCTATACTTATATTAGACTTATTTAACAGAGAGCTCTAAAGTGGAATCATTCTAGATCCAAAAACAGAGTTGCATGTGACCTCTAGTACTGACTGACACAACACAGGGTTAAAAAGACTGTTTCTGTTGGGTTTTGACGACTGCTAAAATCAAAACAGAGAGCTCTAGGACAAGCTATTCGTACTAGGCATCTACTCTTGACCTTTTCGTCTATCATGGCACCTACCTCAGGTGAACTTTGTCTAGTACTTCCATCAGAAGGACTTGCTGGCTGATCTTGAATCTGGGGCATGGTAAAAGAAAGTTCCAGTGACTCTGCATTTGGTTCTAATTTTAATGCAACTTCTTGATTCAGTGCAGGGTCAGCATTACTTCGAAGGGGCTTTGGCGTTTCAGAGGCAGGTAATGGAGACATTGCCAAATTTATACTTGTTAATTTATCATCCGAGGAGGGGAACATTACATCATTATACAACGGAACATCTTCAAGTTGCTGGTCTTCAGTTTCTGTGTCTACAGGGGAAAAAAATCTAGTCAATCTAAAGAACATAGATTTTAGCACATAGATATTTACTTCTTTTTTTTAATCAGTTATTTTTTTTAATTTATTATTTTTAGTTTATGTATATGAGTGTATTGCCTACATGGATATAAGTGCACCCATGTCATGCAATGCCCACAGAGGTCAGAAAAGGATGTCAGATTTTCCTTGGAACTGGAGTTAGAGATGATGGTTGTTAGCTACCATGTGGGTGCTGGAAAATCAAACCCAGGTCCCCTGTAAGAACAGTCAGCGCTCCTAACTGCTGAGTCATTTCTCCAGCCCCATATATCAGTTTTTATTTTATGTGTATGTTTTGCCTGTATGTACATATGTGTACCTCAGAGGACTGAAGGTGGCGTTAGATTCCCTGGAAATGGAATTTTGACAGTTGTTAACCACCATGTGGATACTGGGAACTGAACCCAGGTCCTCTGGAAGAGCAAACAGTGCTCTTAACCACTGAGCCATCTCCCTAGGCCTCATATTTACTTTTTATAAAAGATTTGTGTTTTTAATTCCAGCCCTTGGGAGATAGAGGCAGGCAATGTCTCTGTGAGACCAGGCCAGCCTGGTCTACATAGTGACTTCCAGGTTGGCTGGCGCTAGGGAAACTGTTTTTTTTTTTTTTTTGCTTTTGTTTTTTTTTTAATTGTGTGATACATTTAATTAATCAGTTTTCTTTAATTGGAAAATTTATAGATATAATAATCATTAAGTTCAAGTTATTTTTTTAATTCACTAATGATAATATCTAAGGTGTGTAACTTCAATTTTTTTATACACTAATATTTATCCTAATTTAAAATAATAGTTTCATTTTCAATGTCTGTTTTTATGGTACGACTACTTATTTACCCTTTAACATTTACCCAATTACACATTGCAACATAACTACTAAATGGCACTGAAAATCTGAGGTAAAGACTCAGAAACAGAGTTTTAGGGAGGAAATTAGAGGGTGGTAGAGGTGATCAAGAAATACTTTAAAGATACTTTGAAGCACAATTCTCAACATTGTGTGTGTGTGTGTGTGTGTGTGTGTGTGTGTGTGTGTGTGTGTGTGTGTGTGTTTCTGTGCAATGCTATGATATTACAGGGGCAGAAGTATTTAACTGAATAGTTTCAAAAAAGACTATGAGAAACACAAGGTGTAACCATCATTCAAATGATAACTAGCTAAGAAATGGAGTACAGTTCAGGTGAAGTGGAACATGTAGCAGAGACACAGTTCAAGAAAGTAACAAAATAACTAAATACCCACCATCACTGCCAAAATCTAAAGATATGATTGTATCTCCAGCAGCTGGGGCCAGAAGAGTTAAAGCATCAGGTTCTTTCTTAAGCTTATCAAAAAGGCAACTTGTATCCTCTGATTCAACTTTGGTGAACAGCTGAGTCATTTTCATATCTGAAGATTCAACTGGTTTGAGGACACATTCTGTTTGTTGAAGGGAGAAAATCAAGTCGTGCTGAATAATACCACTGTTAAAAAAAGAGATTAGTAATTCTTAAATGAACACTTGACCCAATGAGGATGAAGGGGAGGAGGGTGCTATAAAATGACCCTGTCTCTTAAATTCTCCTTCATAAAAACCATTTAATATTTTCTTGAGATATATGATCTCTCATGCATACTTTGCCACATTCCTTTTTTCCCCAGTGCTGGGAACTAAGCCCAAGGTCTTGTGTATGCTAGGCAAATGTTCTACCAGTGAGATATGTCCTAGTACATTTAGTCTTTTAAAATACCAATATGAAGGGTTAGAGAGATAACTCAATGGTTAAGAGCACTAGCTACTCTTGCAAAGGACTGGGGTTTGGTTTCCAACATCCACATGGTGGCTACAATTGTCTGTAATGCTAGTTCCAAGGGATCTAGTGTGCCCTCTTCTGGCCTTCACAGGCATTGCACAACAAAGTACGATTATATGCACGCAAAACACTCATAAATGTTAAATAAATAAGACCCCCCTCTAAATACCAACATGAAATAAAAATCAAATGAAACTCACAGTAGAGGGTAATTCAACTATCTAATTTAAATTCCAATTTGAGACACCCTTGAGAAGCATGGTGGTAACAAGGACATTTGAAGTCAAGTATATGAAGGATGTAAGCAGATCTTTAGTGTTTTTATGCTGATCCACACAATGAAACAAGCACAAAATAACTCTAACATGAGACATGGTCTAAGAATGATCTTAAAAAAATGATATAATGGCCATACTCTTTAACAACAACAACAAAAAAACCCTGAGGGTCTCAACTGTAGCCCTGGCTGTCCTGGAACTTGCGACGTAGATCAGGCTGGCCTCAAACTCACAGAGATCAGCCTTCCTCTGCCTCTGCTGAGATTAAAGGTGTGTGCCACTAAGCTTGGCCATGACTACACTCTTTATTGGGGCTACCATATTTACTTAAAAAGACGTATTTTATTATTTTTATACTTATGTGTATATGTGCATGCAGGTGCTTATGGAGGCCAAAAGATGGCACTGGTATAAGAGGAGTAAACTGGCTGTATGTAAGCTGCCTCATGTGGATGCTGGTTGCTGAATGGAGGTCATAGGAAAGAACAGCAAGCACTCTTAACTGCTAAACCACCTCTCCAGCCATGCCATATTTTCTTGTTGACAGGAAATAGTGATGTCATTCACTAGAAGAAGGATGATGAGCAACCACTCCAGCTTCATGTTTGGCATTCATGTACATTTTCACTCCTTTAATTAACATACTAAATGCTCACTGTATGAAATGAACTGAGGATACAAAGAATGAAATATACAACCCTTGCCTTCAAGTACCTTACAAGCCATTGTGAAATAGATATGCAGATACAATACACTGTGACCACTGCTAAGATGAGGAAGGGTTGCTTCACAGAAAGGCTAACAAGCTGAAACCTGGGCACAAGAACTGTTAGACAGATGGGGAGTGGGGGGGGCGCACTATTACATAATGTCAAAGTCACAAACTTTCTGGTACCAAAATAATTTTTGTGGTATCAGAAGTGGTAAGGCAGAGTTTGATCCCAGTACCGAAAACATTCCCCCAAAGAAAGGATGTCAAACAAATAAACAAACAAACAAAAAACTAGAAGTAGAAAGAATAAAAACAAATGAGCAAAGTCTTCAGAAGAGGAGAAACCACTGATTTTGTCAGGAAGGCTAAATCTATGAAAATAGTGCTAGAGAGTAGATCAAAGACAATACATAATGTTATGCTAGGGACAATGGCACACCCCTGTAATCCTACATAGGGGGCAGAAGCAGGAGGACTGCTGCAAATTCAAGGACAGTTTAGCTGGTGAGTTCCAAGTCAATCAAGCCTACTCAGTGAGACAGGATGAAGATCCGTAAGGGTTTATTATCTAGGGAGTGATAAAGGAAATTTAGAAACACAATAGTGGTCCACAAAACACACTGAAAAAAAAAAAAGAGATAACCACACTAGAAAGCTCAGGCTAATAGGTATATTAGAGTGTTTTAGTAACGTTCAAGATGAACTAAATTAGGTAAAGCCTACTGAAACATCAAATGAAGATTAATATACAATGTCCATATACTTGTACAAGCTTAGGACTGTATTATAAGGAAAACTGATCTGGGAAAGTTTAGGAATGTCTTAATGTCAAAATGTCTTAATAAACAGCTAGTATTATTTAGTGGAAACACTTGGACCAATTGGCTTCGATAGGTAAATAAAATAAAATTAATATTTATAACCCTATCTCTTCGTATACAGGAACAGTAAACCCCAAGTGTTTCTACTTGCTCTCCCCAAAACATTTATTTCCCAAGCTTACCTCACAACATAATTCACACACACAATGCACTGTGGTTGAGAGTTCTTGGTGTTATAGATGACAGTTGCTTGAGTCTCAACCCAGACATAGCCACCTCTTTTGGCAAGCATCCGGTACTGCCCTGTGGTGACTTGTCCTTTAGTAAACACTAGAAATGAAAAAGTATCAGAGAGTATAACTGAATTTTCAATCAAATAAATAAGTGCTGAATGTGGACCATTCTTTTAAAAGAGATTTATTTTAAAGACATAGTTGTAACTGTTTAGACTCTCAAGAGAAAGCCCCAGCATAGCTGAAAATAAACTCCCAAATAAAACTACTTTTTTGCTAATTTTTACTATAAAAAAACCAAAGCCAGGAATGAAGGACAGGATGACTGAATTTTCTTTAATGACTTATGATGAAAGTGTCAGATTAGAGATTGATCAATGCTTGATTCAAGAAAATAATATTTCTTTAGGTTCCAGAAAACCAAAGATAGTCTAGAAAAATTGTATTTAGCATATATATATATATGATTTATATATGATATATAAATTGATACTATACTATAATCTTTGGGGCAATGCATGCAATCTAAATTACCAATTTGGGAGAATGCAGCAAATCACCATGAAGATGCTATTATGAGTATTCATGATGTGGGCTTCATTCAGCTCAAGGTTAATTGCATTAATTCAATGGCATTTGCTATCATGTCAGGAACTCATTTTTTTAGGTCCAGATTAAACAGCAAATGAAAAATTGTGAAGCATTCATTTGAGTAAAATTCAAAATCCCAGCTTGTTTCAAGGATATCAGCCATCACATGTGCATGAGCTCATATTCAGTGACTGACTGAACAAATACTTTCTGAATACCTTCTATGTGCCAACCACTGATTTCAGTATATAGGTCTGTATTCTGGATAATTGGTAACATTTGACTTTTATTTAAGTCTTTCTATTTAAAATGTAAGGCAAGTTTTACATATTATTAGTGATCCTACTTTGACTAATATTTGTAACTAATACAAAACAGTAGTTTTACAATCAAGATCTCTTGAAGAGAATATATTTATAATTCAAGAAGAATGGGTGGTAATTTTAAGAAGAAAGCTAGTGCAGTAAAACAGTAGAGATTTCAAGACTTAATCAGATTCTCTTGAGATTCCTCCATTGCACTTACTATCATGGTGAGTTTTAGTCAGATGATCAGAGTCCAAGGCATGATAATACTCATAAATTGAGCGGCCCAAAAGTTCTTCTGGTTCGTATCCCATCAACTCAGTAATTCTGTTAACAATAAAAAGATTGGCCTTTGCTCAGGATAAGTTTACGACCTACCCTTACTAATTCTACAGTTAGTAAGTGCAACAGCATGCAGTTCCAGGTCCTCTGGATTCATCCGTGATATCTGACTCTTACCTTTTCACCCAAATGCATTACCTGTTTTTATCACATTTCATTATACATTCTGAAAGTAGCAGGACAGTATTAGTAAGTGTTAATACTGCTAAATTAAATGATAAAAGTTCTAAAGACAGTCACATTTATCTTAAAAAATACAGTTAAAACCTCAGCACTATTTTTTCATAAAGCCAAATTCTTGACCTAATAAATCTTAGGTCCCTTAGCCAAGGCCCCACTTTAGGAAATCAGTTATCTACTACAAAATTTCATGATCATTTACCAAGAACACTTCACACTAAAAGGAGTGAAGAAGTAATTATTGTGTTGTTTGTAGACGTGAACTCTTTTATTTAGTATTTGTATTAGTTACATAAATTATGAAGATTAATTTCAGGAGAAAATGGGCTGAAAACTAATTCAAGTAGCCCATCTGGTTCCTTGGCATTTCCTTTAGGATGGAAACTTGAGTAATGTATTCTCTATTCAGTTTGGAAAACATGAATACCAACTGCATGAGAAAGAAAGGCTGTCTCCTTCATAGTACATTAACTAGAAATATTTTCTTCTAAATTTCTGGGAACAAAACATAAGGTTAAGTATATGGTCTTAGATTTCAAAGGACTATTTTCTTCCTGGGGCACAAAGTAAAAGATACACATTGTTCTATGTCCAAATACCAAAACAAAAAGAAAACATCTAATTATAGAAAGGGCACATAGTAAGTACCTTTGTTAAGATAAGATACGTAAGCAGTACAACGTGTGCTGTCACAGTTCAAGGTAAGATCTACCGTTTATTCTAAAATAAATAAATAAAGCAGGTTTATGAAAACACAAACCAAAACCATCAATTCTGTGCAAAAGAATATACCCAAATCACTAACACTAGATGGCAGTATTACAAAGAAAAATAAACTACGCTTTAAAAATAACTTGTTTTTCTCTTTCCCTCCCTTCCAAAGTGGTACTAGTCACTGAATCGAGGGCCTCACATACACTAGACAAGTACCATAGCACCGAGGCACCCCACCCCTGTCTTTCTTTTATATGCTATTGGGGATGGAACCCAGGGCCTTGTGCAAGCTAGGTAGGCACTCCACCAAGGAGCTACATATCCAGTCCTAAAAATATCTGAATTGTTCTTTTATCATTTTATTTATTTTCTAGGCATAAAAACGCAAAGAGAAAACTTAGCACACAATCTTCTGGTATACTTGACACTACTTATGAAAGTGGTAACACAGTGATAGATACGTGTTCTGGGAATCTGAGGGACTAGCCCTCATCCATGAAAAAGAATGGTAAGGTAAAGGACAGATTCTTACAGGAAATGTATGAATTCAATACAGAAGAAAGACAAGGTAAAAAGCATCTAGGAAGAAGGTCAAGGACAAAAGTAAATATTTAAAATGGTTTAGGTGACAAGGATTCGGATGCAGTTAATGCAGGCAAGTAGAGAGAGCAGAAAAAGATGATTTGAGAGATGTAGGCAGGAGAATGAGATAAATGAAGACATGTACTGTGTCTTAAAAAGCTCTGACTCAATCATATGTCAACCACTGCTTCTCAATCTGAGGTATGTCTACTACTAAGTAAAGGACACAGAAGACCAAAATAGAAGCACCAGACATTTCCTAACAGGTTGGTTTCATTCATATTGAAGGAAGCAAAGAGAAATAAACTTAACTTTAGAGAATTATATAGCTTATACTCTGTACCAAAAAGGGGACGAGAGATCCAAAAAACATAGTAACATTTGGTCTCGGTGCTGGGGAATGAACTCAGTAGCTTGCACATGCTATGCATGTTTTCTACCAGTGAATTACATGGCCAAGCCTCAGAAAATTATTTTTATTTAACTGGGAAACCTGTGGTCTAAAGCAGTTACACAGTATGCTATTCATTCACTAACCACACCTTAAGGGAAGGAACTACTTATCTTAGTGGCAAGTGCCTTTAATCACTAAGCCATCTTGCTAGTCCTGGATGTTAGAAGTTCCTAGAAAAATTCTAACCAGAAATGAAGAGATTCTTTGTGTGTTATGTTTAAGCTGGCTCATTTTTTTTTTTTTTTTTTCTAAGACAATGTAGCCCAAGCTGGACTGAAACTCCCTATATGGACCAGGCTGGCCTTGAACTCACAGAGATCTTGCCTTTCTCTGCCTCCTGAGTGCTGGGATTCAAGGCACGTCCCATCAGGCACAGCTTAGCTGGCTGTCTTGATCATCACTGTGTGGATTTCTCACAGAACCAGAAGGGACTGCCACTACATCTCTTGTTTTCATCCTGTCATCTTCCTTTCTCCCGAGCCTGCCCCTATTCTCTACTTTACAACTTTAAAAGTAAAGTGGATGGGCATTTCACTTCCATTGGACTTTCACATGCTGGCAGTAAATGCCCTAAAACAGCTCTTAGATTTTCCTTTTCTTATTCTTGTCTTTTTTATTGTCTTTATTATTTTTTATTTATATGTATAAGTGTATTGCCTGCATGTATGTAAGTGTCATGTTGTGCAATGCCCACGAAGGTCAGAAGAGGATATCAGGTCCCCTGGAACTGGAGTTACAGTTGGTTGTTAGCTGCCATGTGGGTGCTGGGAACTGCATCCAGGTCTTCTGCAAAAGCAGTCTGTGCTGTTAACCACTGAGCCATCTCTTGAGGCCCAGTTTTTCATTTTCTTAAAGTTGATAGTAGTGATAAGTAAACCGGTGATTCAACAAACTCTTTTAGGCCTCACAAACAGATTTCTGAGGTCTGACTCTTCTAGATAAGGAATGTCAGTTTTATAACTCTGAAGCACCAAAGCTTCAAGTCAGGACTAAATCCAATATTATGTTATTTCAGTCAGTTCTCTGCAAACATTTCTTACTAGAGCATGAGAGATTATCTGAATGCTAAGAGATTAAAACTGGTGTTTCTACAAAATCATCAAGTTAACTATATCAAGTAGGAGTTATTAAAAAATTAAGAAACTAATGTAAGAGAAGAACTAATATATCTATTATGATATGGGTACCAGTGTCAGAATTTCATAATCTGGATACAGAATCTCTGCCATCAACCTCTGTGTTATACAGCCTCACAGTAAAACATGGGACAAGCAAGACAAGAATAAAATGAATACTAACAGAGGGATGCACCAGGCATACCACAGTTCTTAAGGAAGATATTCTTAGAAGGTGTGCGTGCGTGTGTTAGGAGATTACAAAGCCAAATTGGAGTGCCTATTGGGAAAGTATATGCAAAGATAAATATTTTACTTATTATTTTAATTAAATACATATAATTATGAGTGTACTGCCTGTATATATATGAGTGTATTTATATACCTGCATGTATGTACATGCACTCATGCTGTGCGATGCCCTCGGAGGTTATAAGAGGGTGTCAGATTCCTTGGAACTGGAGTTACAGATAGCTGTTAGCTGCCATGTGGGTGCTGGGTCCTCTACAAGGGCAGTCAGTGCTCTTAACCACTGAGCCATCTCTCCAGCCCTGTGCTTTGCTTGTCAGTATAAGATGCTTAGATTTCACCATATGAGTCTGTTTCTCTTTCAACTTTAAAAAACAAACATCTTATGGGTATGGTGGTGCACACTTTTAATCCCAACATTTGTGAGACAGATACATGTGGATCACTCTGAGATCCAAGCTAGCCTGGTCTACAAAGCTAGATCTAGGCCAGCTGGGATTATAGGGAGACCCTGTCTCAAAAACCAGCCCCAACCCCAAACAAAGAAAAATAAAACAACACATACACACACACACACACACACACACACACACACATATACACACACCCATACATATCCTTTTTTGTCTTTGAAGCAGGGTCTCACACAATTGTGCAAGCCTGACTGGAACTCATCATATATAGTCCAGGCTGGCTTCAACTTGTGGCAACCCTTCTGCTTTAGCCCCTTCAAATGCTAGGATTACAGGTCAACCAGTCACTACATCCACAATGTACACCATCTTCTGGTATAATGTCCTTCCCACCTGTAAATATTATAGGAAGCAACTGATGCTTTCCAACAGAAGAATGGCATGACCTGACTGTCACATTAGGAAGCTTCCTCTGGACACACTGGATATAAGATTAAAAGGGCATAAACCTATTGGCAGCAGTGCAGCTCAGGAGTCTATGGCCAACACTCCATTCCAAAGGTGATGAAAGTATTCAATGGTAGGAGCAGAAGGGTAGACAGGAAGAATGGCTGGGGAGAGATAATCAAATAGTACAGGAATGTTGAGAGATCAAATGAGTACATATGGTACAGCTGTTAACATGGTGTACCAACAACACTAGGCACCACAAGAGACCAGCAGTTTGTCATGTGGTCAGGTAGCAGTAGTAGTACAATTCAGTAACAGAAATATTTACTTTATAAAACAGAAAAAGGTCTCTATATAGAAACATCAAGTTGGCAATCACATAACAGTAGTAGCACACAGTATGGGAAACAGAGATAGACATCAGTGATGGAACTGAAGTTGCTCAAGGAAAATGTGTGGGTTGAAAACTAAAACTTTGTCTTCTACTCTTCATGAATTGTCTATCTTTGAAATTCTACCTTCTCAACTGAAAGAAATTTCCCTAAAACAAAAGAACTTCATGATTTTGGCTGCTGTTTGTAGTATAAGGCTTGAATTCAAGGCCTTATGCATGCTGGACAAGTGATAGACCTCTATAGTACATGGCCAATGTCTATTAAATGTGGTTGAATTAAAAAAAATTAATCCTGTATTTTTGGCTTCCAGGATGTATTACTATAAGTTTTAAAAGGCTACAAACTAATTAAAAATTTTAAATTATAAGACAGAATTAATTTTACCTTTCATCACAGTAAGAAAATTTCATATCCAGGCTGTGTCGACTAAGAAAAGTCTTGCTGTCTAAAGGAATTTCAATATTTGATGGATGAGGAATGGGTTCACAAATCAGCACCAAGCATGTCATGGGTGGTTTCTTATACCCACACTGAGGTTGGTTACTGTTGGTATCATATACATGAATATGGCCTGTGCAGTGAAGCACCTGTGCATGAGTAAGAAAACAAGCAGTTATCTTTTTAGAAAAAAAATGCAGGTGAGTAGTTGAGTCTGACATGGTAAATAAACTTTGATAAAATTTACCAAAATTAGTTAAGTCTATCTTTGAAAATAATAATAATAAAAAAAATCTTCCCCATGACACTATTCATGATCTACCCCTGTATACAAGTTACTGTTAAAAGGCCAGGGGTGGGGTGTGTGGATGAGAGATAGTTCAGCAGTTAAGAGCACTTGTTTTTGCAGAGGACCCAGGTTTAGTTCCTAGAACCCACATGATAAATCACAACTATTTGTAACATTAGTACCAGGAAATCTGATGCCTCCTTCTGGCTTCCTCAGACACTGCTTCCATATGGTAAATTTATTTAACACACAGACAAAACCGTCATACAAATAAAAAAATAATTTTTTAAAAGGTCCTCTTGTATAAGACTGGGCTGTTTATAAACCAAGTGTACAATCACCAACCAGCTTTACTTACCTTCCATGTTGCAGACTTTATATTCATAGTTCTTCCCCGGCTAGTAAGGGTACATTTCATTCTGAGAAAAAAGCTCCGCTGTGTGTTCTGTTCTTTACCCTTTTTTACTGGACCTAATGAAAGTATGCAGTAAAGTTTTAAATCATAGCTAAACATACAAATTTGTTACAAGAGTAGCAAAGTGACTAGCATCTACTGGCTTTTACTTAAGCTTTCAACATTTACACAGTGATTTATTCCCCTTTCACTTCCTCCAACACATTCAAGAGGTCTAACAGGTCCACTCAGTGATAATGATTGTAAGACCTCAGTGATCCCCTGAATTTATGGGAAGAGAATCCGTATTTTGGACAATAGTTACTTTGTGCCAGTAAACTTTGTTAAAGTACAAGAAAACAGTATATGAATTTGCCCTATAGCTGTGCTACCTGTACACAATAAGCATGTCCCAAAAACGAATTCTAGCAAATACTTCATGTTCTTTATGAAATGCAAGAATGTACTTCGAATAAGCAGCAATATTTTTATAGAACTTTTAAAATACTAACTTGCTTTCTAGTAGTCCTGAGCATTTAAGGTTTTGAAACCCAGATTAATGTTTTACCAAAAGTTACAAAAAGCAAGCCATTAATGGTGCACGCCTATAATCTTAGCACATGGGAGGCTCAGACAGAAAGAAAGTTCTAGGTCAACCTGGGCTACACAGTGAATTCCAGGCCAGCCTGGGCTACAAAATGAGATCTTGTTCTAAAAAAGAAGAAAAATCAACAACAACAAAGAAAAATTTTTCTATTTAGTCTTTTTTTTTAAAGGCAGGGTCTTCCTGTATGTAGCCCCAGCTGCCCTGAAATTCCCTATGTAGACCTGCCTCTGCCTCTGCCTCCTGAGGACTGGGATTAAGGGTATGTGCCACTTGTCTGGCAAGTTTCTCTAGTCTTATTCTAAACCTTCTAACTAAAAAAATGAGATTACATTTAGGTGATTCTGCAAAAAACATCTTGATTTTGTATCTTCATTCCTTAGTCTGGTTCAAAACAAATAATGTTTCCATTTATATGAAATGCCCAGAACAAAGAAATCCAGAGAGACAGAAAGTGGATTATTGGTTGGCTCAGGATTGAATTATAGGCATAGGGAGATGGAAAGGAATTTCTTGAGGTAACAAAAATTTTCTAAAATTAATTATGGTGGTGGTGGGCACATGTCTATGAATATACTAAAAATCATGATGTGTATACAAAATGGGTACATTTTAGGATATATAAGAAGTCTCAGGAAAAAAAAAATCAAATACAAAATACTCATTATTCAGGACCTGGGTATACATTGTAGGTACAGTGCATTGATGCATTGCCTTTTCTGAAGAAGTTAAACATTTAACAGACACAGTAAGGTCAACAGCAATATAAGGCACAGTAAGTACTCAAGACTTAACCACTTGTTTGTGTGGTTAGTTTTTGTCAACTTGATACAAACTAAGAGTCACCTAGGAAGACAGAACCTCAAATATTAAGAATTTCCTCTATCAGACTGGTCTACAACCATGTCTGGGAGGCACTTTATTACTTGTTAATTGATATAGTACTGTGGCTGATACTATTCCTAGGCAGATGGACCTAGGATATGTAAGAAAGGTAGCTAAGGGGCTGGAGAGATGGTTCAGCAGTTAAGAGCACTGCTTTTAACATAAGACCTAGTTCAAATCCCAGAACCCACTTGGTAGCTAACAGTTGCCCAAAATTCCTGTTCCATGAAATCTGATGTCCTCTTCTTACTTCCGTGGGCACTGCATGACACAGGTGCACTGACATACATGTATGCAATACACTCTAAAGCATAACATAAAATATATATATACATATATATATGTGTATATATATATATGTTTAAAAAAGGTTGCTAAGCAAGCCAGTAAGCAACAATCCTCCATGTTTCTGCTTCAGTTCCTGCCTTGACAAGCTCCTGCACTGACTTTCTTTGATGATGGATTTTAACTTGTAGAATGTAATAAACCCTTTGCTACTCAAGTTGCTTATCACAGCAATAGAAAGGAAAATTAGGACTGTTTGTCTATTAAAGTACATGTAGAACAGTAATAAAACAGAATTAGAAGGAAAAGTTAGGTCTGTTACTGTGGAGAGCCTTGGATTCCCAATGAGCTCCTATGCAACATTTCAAAAATTCTGACCTGGGAAGTGAAATTCAAAACCAAAGGAGCATTAATTTGTTAGAATTCTAATGTAGCAATGTCAGTAGCAGTAGTAGGTATGCAAAGAACAGCAAATGCAGCAGTGTTATCTATGAAAATGGGAATATTATGGTTATAAAGAGGGAGAGAAATCAAAACAAATGGAGAACAAACAAGAGAATAAGTATAAATTTAGGCACAGTTAGCTAGAAATGCTGGACTCCTGGGGAAGATGAGTTCTGGTTTATACTCATACTTAATAACAGAACTAGAAATTTGGAGCATTACTGGTGCTCATGAAGGTTATTTGAGTTTACTTTAAAAAGGACCAGAAGCATCAAGAGTGAAATTTTAAAAGATGGACAAAGAACCAAACTGGTTTGGGTGGTAACAGGAGCCTGGGGAGGAGGGAGTGGGGATCAGTATCAGGTAGCAGTGTGGTAAGGGTTCTTGTGGGAGCAGAGACCTACATACAGACCCCTTAAGGTAATTCATAGCTCTAAGCTTGAATTAAACTGACATTTAGAAACCCCAAGGCCTTTGAATGGAGGCAAGAAGATAAATTTTTAAAAATCAAGGTAACAGAAAAATATTTTTAGAGAATTAAATTTCAATCCCTACAAATCATATTTTATAATCACATCAATTCTGAAGGATCTATAAGGAGCTAAAGAATAGTACCACTGTTGTATGAACACACTAATGGTGCTTAGTATTTCATTAAAATGTAATGCTTTACAACAGTTTTTCATTTTTAGTTTCCTAACAAAGCATAAATTCATTAACTAAAAAGTGATTTTTAAAAATATGCCCTTTCAGCATGCAACAAATAAAATCCCAGCATAGACATGGGGAGTGGGTCAGTAACCCCAACCCAACCTAAGAAAATTTTGGCAATTGATGGTGCTGGGAGGGGAAAAGACCATTTCTTTCAAGGATGGAATTTTTTGAAGGTTAACCAGGTTCCAGTAGATGGACCCATACTGAAGGACATTTGGGGACACAAATTAAGACTCTGTAAGGCATTTATACATATGATAGAGTTCATTAAATTGGATGGGAAGGAAGGAGAGGTGCAGATAGGAGAGGGTATCTAAATAACATCAAATCATATTGTAAGAAAAAAAAAATCACAAAAATTAAAAATAAGTTATTCCCCTATATGAATGAAATAAATAACTATTATTTAATTGGGGAAAAAAAAAACAACAAAACCCATGTCCTTTAACAATGTTTATTTGGGGCTGAAGAGGTAACTCAGCAGTTAAGAACATTGGCTGCTCTTGCAGAGGACTCAGGTTCGTTTCCCATCACCCACATGGCAGTTAACAACCATCTATAACTCTAGTTACAGGGGATTCGATGTCTTCTTCTGATCTCTGTGGGCACTGTACACACATAGTACACTTAGATACACAAAGGAAAAGCATACTCATAAGATAAAAATAAACCAAAAAATTTTAATGTACACTTGGATCAAAACATACATTTAAATTGTATTAAGTAGATTATATCTGATTTAGAATAATATACTAACATCATTACCAAATCAAAACAAAGTTTTCTAATAACCACCCATTTATAGTCTATCCTCCGCAAAGGCTGAGCAGCCAATACAAATATCAAGTCTAAACACTAGAACTCACTGACAACCCACTTGGAATCTTGCTCAGGGCACATTTAGTATACAGAATCTAAAAAGTATGTGTTTGTTTTCCAGTGTTACAGTAAAAACACATAGGAATTAAAAAGCAGAAGGTGGCTCCTGTTGATGGTGAGAAAAGGCAGAGAATGTGGTGGGAATTCAACACAAAGAGCCCTGAAGTCTTAACAAGCAGGACTCTAAAGTCATTTTTCCCAAATTCAATCCAAGCCCCACCATTTGCTAACAACCGATGTTAGTTAGTTTCTTTGGTAAAATAAAAACTCTACCTGCTACTTCACATTGCTGTTAATACAAAACTTAAAGCTATAAAGTACAGAGAGAAGTGCTCTGGTACAGAAAATTCTATTAATAGAGGTTAGCTATTATTCTGAGGTGAAAAAAAAACTAAAACATACTGTAAGCTAGTAGTTGTTGAATGTATGAACAAACAAAATTATACATTTAAATTGAAAACCAGAAAAAAAAATTGCAGAGCATAACATTTTCACCATAGTAACTTGTATTCATACAAGAAAGGCTTAATTATGACCAGTATATTTTAAGACATGAGTATGAAAAACTTCAATTACTGAAATTTTATAACTGAAGAAGTACTTTATAAAAAATCTGAAATATTTAATTATTTGTAAATAAATCATTCCTGGGGATAAAGGGAAAGCTCAGCAGTTAAGTGCAGTTGCTATTCTTCCAGAGGACCCAGGTTCAGTTCCCAGCACTCACAAGTCAGCTAACAACTGTCTGTAACTCAAGTTCCAGGGGATCTGACACCCTCTTCTGGTCTCCTCATACACTGCACACAAGTGGCATACTAACATATATGCAGGCAAAATACTCATACACATGAAAATAAAAATAATATTAAAAAAAGTTATAGGTCTTATAACATTTATTAATATGTGAGCATCGATCCTCCCTGCTGCCTCCAATACAATCTCACTATGTAGCCCTGGTTAGCCTTAAACTCAGAGATCTGCCTGCGTGTTTCCCTAGTGCTAGGATTAAAGGAGTGATACCATACTAGGCTCAATAAAACAAAATGTTTAAACCCAACTACACAGTCTCAAGTTACTGAAAACATCCTGAGAAGTCAAAGCACTAATTAAAAAATCTGCAGTTAAGAGCACTAGCTGTTCTTACAGAGGACATGGGTTCGGTTCCCAGTATACACATGGCAGCTCACAAGTGCCTAAAACTCCTGTTTCAAATTTTTTGTAAAGTACTTCTTCAGTTATAAAATTTTAGTAATTGAAGTTTTTCAAACTCATGCTTTAAAATATACTGGTCATAATTAAGCCTTTCTTGTATGAATAAAAGTTATTATGGTGAAAATGTTATGCTCTGCAATATTTTTTTCTATCACCCTCATCTGGCCTCCTGAGGCATGAGGCATGCACATGGTACACATACATGCCAGGCACTCATACATATACATAAAATAAGTAAACTTAAAAATCACATGTGTGTAATGACTTAAGAAATTCCACGAGTTTTTAAAAGATTTCATGAAATTCCTAAAATGCATAATAATTTTAACAAAGAATAGTTTTCACATTAAAAATGGAGTGCAGTACCAAAAATTTTAAATTAGTAACAGCATCTGACTGAAAACCACCTGTCATATTAAATTGAACAATAGACTTTTCTTCTCACCATTTCTGTGTGTAAGCATTTCTCTCATTTCCTCATGGTCACATGGATGAGTAAAATCAAACACACTGTGTCCAGTTAGTTCAAACTGTAAGCACATTAAAGAAAATTAGACCTGTATCATATAACCACAAACCATCCAGAAGGGCTCATCACATGTGGGGGCTTTACCTGAGTTAGTCCCATGTATTTGTTCACGTTATCAGAAATGTAAATCATGTCACCGTCATCTGTGAGCACCATAACAAAGCCATCCAGGGCTTTCAGATAAAAGCAGTTCATCTGAGCTTTCATATCATCTTCAATATCCAGATCACCTAAAAGGGCACAAGAGGACAGTTTTATGATGTAATGGTTAGATGTCTTTAAAAAGTTTTCTCTCAGATATTTTAATATCCACAAATATAATTTTCTGAATTATTTTCATGTTTTCTTAGTTGTTATCATTTAATACAAAACAGCTGATTTGAGGCCAAGTGCTAAGAAGACTAAATTAGATTTTTCAAGTTGTTTTATAAAACTGTTTAAAATAATGCAGACAGTCAAATCATTGAAAAGAAAGAAAGAATATCTTAAACATCTTAAAAAGAAGGCAAAGAGAACAAGAGAATATTGAGGGGGAAAAACCAATTATCTTGAAATTTTCTGAATGAAACTTTAAAAGCAGGTAATAAAAAGGATGTCCCGTTGAAGAAGAATTAAGAATATGTTCAAGTGGGTAAAAAAACTCAAAAGAGCAATGACAACTTTATTGGCTTATAATATCCACTCACTGATCATGCTAATGTACTACGGGCTATAGAGCTGATACCTTTTCATTCGAAAGTTTAAAAAGGGAATAAAACAAAACTCCTTTAAATAGAAAAGGCATTATTTCTACAAGTAACTAAACAAATTAGGAAAAATTGAAGCTTAATAAATATAGTAAAAGTTACTGGAAAGATTTAAAGTATACATATTACCACATAAACAGGCTTTAAAAATAATCACTGTGTGTACTGCAGAAATTGGCTTGGTGGGTTGGAAGAGTGCTTGTTGTTTAATCATCAGGACTACAGTTTGGTTCCCAGCACCCATGCAGATGACTCACAAATACCTGTAACTTCAGCACCATGGGATCACAGCCTCTTCTGGTTTCCATAGGCACTAGCATGCATATGTGCATATACATGCAAACAGACATGAGTATAACACACACACACACACACACACACACACACACACACACACACAACCCACAAATCTTTGAAAAGGAAGCACTGGAGCTGGAGAGATGGCTGTTCTTACAGAAAACCTGGGTTTGAATCGCAGCACCTACATGGTGGCTAACAACTGTCCATAACTCCAGTTCTGGAGGATCCAACACCCTCTTCTGTCCTCCTTGGGCACTGCAGGACATAGGTGCACCTACAGGCATAACACTCATACACATAAAATAAAAATAAAAGAAAGCACTATGACTACTTGCTAAAAATAAATTTCTAAATACTTTTTATTTCTAATTTTCAGGTCTTTAAATTCCTGAGAACTCACCAGCATCTAGAAGTTTCCTCACACGTAAATAACTGATGGTCAGCCTCATAACAGAAGCTTTATCAAGATGTGAGCTCACGTTATGGGGAAGTGGCAGCTGATGAGCAAGCTCATAAAAAACTTCAGACTCTTTGCTTCGCCGAGATCTGGCTGCATCTCTAGACTTTTCTTTTCGACGTTCAGAACTCATCCTACTTAACAAAGAAAATTAGAAAGAAAAAGAGACAAAATGTATATGTTAATTTGCCTTTGAATAAAACCAACTTTAGATTTTTCTGCTTACTAAAGAAGGACTATAAGATACCACATAATTACATAAAATCATTCTAGGAGATGAATGAAATTTTAATTACGATAGTTTAACAAATTTTGGATCACGGTAAACCTAAGTCTCTTAAGAGGTCCAAGAATTAGCCTTTAAACTTCCTAAATCTAGCGTTTTCATCTCCCTGGCTTATCAATTACTGAAGTTTTTGTTGAAAATTTATAGTAATCTGTATACCTAAGAAAGTGCCTCAACAGCCATTCAAAAGTAATCTCAACATAAAGAAACCATAGATTTGGAGAGACTACCTAAAACTGTACATAAATAATGTGGTACTAATTTGACAGGCAGGTTAAGATACTAATAGCCGGGCTAGAGAGATGGCTCAGTGGTTAAATCCACTGGCTGCTCCTACAGAGTACCCAGGTTTGATTCCGAGAAATGCCCTCCTCTGACCTTCAAGGACACCGAATGACACAGGCGCATTTACAGACAGGCAGGTAATACACTTATGCATACACATAAAATAAAAATAATAAATATTTTTAAAAGAAGATATTAATGTCCACACACTTGTTGGACTCAAGTTTCTTTTGATGTCAACACTTTCACATCTACTCAATTATCTACAAGTAATACTGACTATACACTGTGGGAATTTACATTAGCAGTTGTAGTAAGCTGTTTGCAGGCAGCTTACTTCCTTAGCCACCCCTTTTTCTATAACTGGCATAATGGATACCAAATAAATATAGAAATGTGGGAGAAATACAGATATGGCACAATAACAAGAAGCTACACAGACAGGTTAGTGAAGACAATAAAAATATCAATATAATGATATATCTTTACAGAACTCTTCTAAGAACAGTCCAGTATATCAAGCAAAGCAGTCTCTTCCCTAACCTATCTAGCAACATGATCTTCCTACCTTGAGCTGAATGCAAGGCTAAACTCAACTCTGTTCTTAGCTACTTCTTTAAGCCTACCATGTAATGAATAGGTACTTAAGCACCTGATTCTCTCATAAAGACCTATTACTAGATTAACTAGTACCCCTGTTTTACTAAGGAAGAAGCTGGAGTTCCACAGATTAAAAACAGTAACTATGTTGCAATCAGAATCCAAACACTAGCTTAAGTGTTTATTCTTCCACAGTTTTCTAGTTAATAAAGAATGCATACATTTGTTATAGTTACTGAATTATGAGACAACTATTAAAATTTGAATATTTAGTGAGTATAGCTAACTTTTTGACACTGGGACATGACCCTGTTGTTTACAAAGTTCTCTTTGTGCAAACAAACTACCAAAAAAATAAAATAAAATAAAATCACAAAACCTCAAAATATTTTAAGTGAGTTTATAGTTTTGTGTTGGGTCACATTTGCAGGTATTCTGGGTGCATGTGGTCTGGAGGCCACTGGTTGGACACACCTGATTTCAGAGCACTGTGACTCCAGAACCTGAAGATTGTAAGTTGAGCTATTAAGAAAGTTGTCACAAATGTTGGGTAGATATGATTAAAATAAATACTATACATGTATGAAATTCTCAAAGAATGAATATAGGTATTATAAAAAGGAAACTTGTTACTTGTACTACTTATCTAAATGAATCTAAATGAAAAACAAACATTGAGGCTAGATGAAAATACCACAATGTCAACAGCTTGAATTTTTAAGGTGTATTAAAATGTCTCGTTTTTCTGATTAAAATGTTTTTAATTCATATTTAATAAAATATGTAATAACACTTTTGAAATCTATTTCACACACATACTAGAATTCTACACAATACTGTGGCCCCAGACAGGGGAGACAGCAGAGACCCATCCTGTGTTACTGTGGACACCCTTTTTCCTCTTTTGTATGGTGTGCAAGGCAATGATGGCTGTGAGAAGTATTACTTTTTATGTGATCAATGATGTAATGATAAACCTGAATATTAGCTCAAACAGCAAAATTAATCCAGATGTTGGGACTTTTTAAGTAACTCAAGTCACTTACTAATATCTTCTTTGTGAACTACTCAGTTAATCTAAGTTACTGATAACTACTCAGATGGTAAAAAACTTGAGGAAAGTTTCCAGAGTTCTTAGGAATTTCAGCACCTGACCTGTCCACCTTCTTGTCTACTTACAGGAAAGCCTCCCTTTATCAGTTATCTACCATGGAATTATGGGATAAAAAAAATTTTTTTTTGGCCAGACCAGGTCTAGATCCTATAGAGATGTATTTTATACTGCCTACTACCTTAGATTTTGTCATGAAAGCTGTGCAGAACAAAACAAAATAAGTTTAGGCTATTATTACAAAGTTTAAAATTTGTCCATTTGTAAAAGCAAAATTCTAATTGAAAGGTACCTATTTGGATGGTGACCAGTTGCTCACCACTGTCCACTACCTCTTCAAAGCAAGGCAACTTTTTAAATGGGTAATACCAACCACCATAAGGAGACAAACAGTTGGTAATTCAGTCTTGCCCCTGTATTCGCACTGGCCAGTATCTGTACAGGGCAGTTAGCTGAACATCACTATGATTTGTTTTTCATTTGCTCAGCATCTGCCTATTACAGAAACTGCCTTATTTTGTTTGCATATTTTTAATTTTTTTTTAAATTTATTTTTATGTGTATGAGTGTTAATGCTTACGTGTATTAAGTGGACCCGTGTCATGCAATGCCTGTGGAAGACAGAGAGGGTGTTGGATCCCCTGTAACTGGAGTTATAGAATGTTATTAGCCACCATGTGGGTCTGGGGATTAAACCTGGGTCCTCTGCAGAAGCAGCCAGTGCTCTTAACCTCTGAGCCATCTCTCTAGCCCTGCACTATTTCTTTTTAAAAGAGAGTTCTATTTTATATTAAGCCAATTTAAACAATAAAGGCTTAAATTTTCTTTTTTCTTTTAATGCAAAAGCATTTTAGACCTATATGTTAAGATGATGGATATAATGTAATCAATAACACACTCTCATCATATGAAGTGCTTCCTGAAGATTGGTTTTCAAGGAAGAAGGGCTCTGCCCTTTTAATACTAAAACTGATTCTAATAAGGTTATAACTCCATCATTTTTTTATAAGAAACAAAGGGAGAATTTACCAAGTTCTTAGTTTATATTTCACTGCACATTTGAGGGAATTAAAAAAATACCACTGGGGCTGGAGAGAAGGCTTAGGACTTAAGGACACATACTGTTCTTACAGAAGCCCAAGTTTGGTTCCCAGCACCGGCATAGGTTGTTTACAATCAACCTTTAACTCCAGCCCAGGAGATTAGATACCCTCTTTTGGCCTTTGTAGTCACTTGCACTCACAGGCATATACTCCCACAAAGACACTCAGACATAATTAAAAATAAAAATAAATCTTAAAAATGCCACCAAACAAGTCAATAAAACTATAACACACTACTTGATGTAGTAACATCTCACAATTCCATGTGAATCCAATTACTGTTCTTTTCCCCTGACCGACTATATTTGTTTTGTTGTATGCATGGGACTGCTTACTAACCTGGCTGAGTGCTTGGACATAACTGGGAAACTAGATTTTTTGTTTTGCATGATCCAGTAAAGCACTCGATCTGGTGCAGTTTGGCATTAAGACTTACTTCTTGCACAACACTGTCTACATTTCACACAATCTGCTCAGTTAATTTATTCTTTGATGGACTTTAGGTCTATTTGTATACATACATTCCATACTTTACTATTTTTCCCCACTTTCAGCAGATCTGAAGCAGAGCTACCAACTTTAAAAAAATTCCTAAGATTAATATGAAATTTGGGAGCCACTTGTTACGAATCACTGTTAACTGTAATTAACACTCATTCTCAAATTACCATGACATGGATTCATTAAAAAAACAGACAACAACAACAAAAAACAGAGGCTGGAAAGGTGGCTCAGTGGTCAGAGGAACTGGGTTCTGTTCCAAGTATCCACCCATGTGGGTAACAACCATCCCAAACTCCAGTTCCAGGGGATCCGATGCCCTCTTCTGGTCTACATGGGCACTGCACAACAAAAGTGCACTTAGATTCATGCAGACAAAACACACACACATTTTTTTTTTAATTCAAAAATAAAAGGTATAGATCCTGTTTAAAACCCTGCCAAATGTACACAAAATCTTTCAAAGTGATCAAAGTGCATCCTTTTTGTAATTCCCAGTCCATCTCTTTAGGTTCATCATCAGCTACCAAAAGAGTTGCTGAAAGCACCACCTTTCTATCCGTTGGGCTTACTGTACTCCTTGCCTGGATACTCTCACTAATACATGACTTGATAAATTTCTATAAGAAATTTTCAAGATTCAATCCAAATATCATTTTGTTTTTAGTTTTCTATATTTCCAAACTGCTTCTCTCCTGTAGAATGGAACACTCTAGTTATGTGGCTATATTTACCTTTCTCTACAACTCTTTAGGCTTCTTACAGGAAGGAAGCAGCCTCGTGCACTTTTGTGATCACACAGATGTGCAAAAGTTTGACTCTGATTTTTAGTATTAAGAGCAAATATGCTATTCAACTTTGACTTCAGGCAAAGAGCTGTCTTTTCAACATTCCTTTAGGGTATCCCTAATTTGTGCTTTGCCAGTGCTCTTGTGTTCTTTTTTGTTGTTGTTGCCTTTTAAGACAGAGTCCCCCTGCTGGCCTGAAATTTGCTATGTAACCCAGACTAGCGTCTGCCTCCTGAGTGCTGGGATTAAAGGTCTGGGTCATCATGCCTGGCCTTCTTGTGATCTTAATAGTTTCCTTTTGTTCTGCTTTCTTTGTTTATGACAGGGTCTCTCTCACATGGCCAGGCTGGCCATGAACTGACCTTTCTGCCTTCATCTCCTGAATGCTAAGATGACAGGAATGTTGCCATAATGCTTGGTGGTCTTATAATCTTATAATTAACTATGGTAACGAAGTCAGTTCTAGAAAGAAAGTATTCTATTTGGATTTGCTGTTATTTTTCTGGGTATTCACAAATGTAAATATACTAGGTAAAAAAGTACAAAAATTAAATTCTTTCATATCCCTTTTTTTGCTTGCTTTGCAATTTTTTCCCCTACAAGAGTTACAAGCATAATCCTTTTAACGGGAAAGTAAAATCATAAGACTCTTGCTTAAATGTTTCCTTGTTCAGAGTCAAGACCAAAGCCAAAGTACCTAGAACAGTCTCTGTGTGCCCCCATGACCCATTCGTCCCCTTATCTCTGATAGCATCTACAGCCTTGCTTCTCCTCATCCTACTCTGACCACATTTTTCCTTTGTTGTTCCTCAAATATGTCAGACATACTCCCTCCCCTTCTGGCCTTTGCACTAGTCATTTCTTCCAGACCACAGTTCCTCAAGTACCTGTAAGTTTTTTTTTCAACTCTTTGTTTCAGTCTCACATTCACAATGGAATGAGATTCCCTGACCACTAGTAGCCTCTATTATGATCCCCTTGCCCTGCTCTATTTTTCCAGAAGAACTTAATCACCTATACGTATGTCTTATTTGTTCCATATATTTGGCTTTTATTCCACCACACTTATACTAGCATGCAAGTACTTTTACAGAGGCAGGTACTTTTATCTGTTTTGTTCAACTACACATTCCAAGCACCTAAAACTGTTACTGATCCATAAACAGTATTTGATAAATACTGGGTGAATGCATGAATTAAGTTGTTTTTTTTTTCTTTTTTGAGATGGGGTCTTGCCCTGTACCCACTGATTGGTCTCAAACTTGCTTCACTCCTTGTACTCTGCCTTTAGAATAGCTAGGATTACAGGCACACGCCACCTCTAGCTTAATAAATTGAGATTCTGTTACTTGGCTGAAATATATTTATGATTACCAGAATTAATGCAACAATACCTAATCATGATAGCTAATTCTGTATACAAAACAACATTCAGTAACCTAGTAGAATTCTGACAAGTGAAAGAAGCATAAAAAAATGTTCAATAAATGAATCATAGACTAAATGAATACAGGCAAATAGAGGCATTAGCCAAGTCCAACAGAGCAAGCAAATGTCCTCCTTAAGAGTAAGCACCAACAAGCAGCAGCAAAAAGCAGTTACTAATGAAAACAAATCAGCCACCAGTTTAAGAGTGAAAAACCACCACTGTCACCAGGGACAATAAGGGATCTTGCCAAAAAAGAGATTTCCAGTCAAAGAAGAGAGCTGAGACACTAGACCACCAATTTGTTGAGAAGGTCAGTGTTAAAGAACAGTGTATGTCCCAGTGCCCTTGCCACTTCTATGTTTTTAAAACTTACTTATTTTACATGTATGAATGTTTTACCTGCATGTAAGTGCATCCATGTCATGCAATGCCTACGGAGGCTAGAAGAGGGCATCAGGTCCCCTGGAACTGGAGATATGGATGGTTGTTAGCTGCCATGTGGGTGCTGGGAAATAAACCTGGGTCCTCTGCAAGAGCAGCAAGTATTCTTAACTGCTGAACCATCTCTCTAGACCCTACTCCTGTGTCTGTTGTTGTTTTGAGATAGGATCCTGCTACATTGACAGGGATGGCCTCAAACTCTGGTTCCTTTTGCCTCAGCCTCGCAAGTGCTGGATTACAGATTTAACACTCAGGTCATTTATTATTTTGACCTAAGCTAATGAGCTCAGGAAAATGCACAAGTTATAATGTTTTAACTATTCAACATTTTGTACGTGAGTGGGGAATGTCCACAGTAGGGGGCAAAGGACAATGCTGGCATCTTCTTCTATTACTTTCTGCCTTACTGCCTTGAGACAGCGTCTATCACTGAACTGAAAGCTCACCATTTTACATTTTAGTTAGACTGGCTAGCTAACAAGCTCCCAGGAGATCTGCTTGTCTCCACCTGCCAGTGATGGCATCACAGACACATGTAGTCATGCCTGGCTTTTAAAATGGGTGCTGGGGATTCAAACTCAGGCTATGTCTGTACAGCAAGTGTTCTTATCCACTGAGCCATCTCCTCAGTCCAATGAACCAACATTTTTATTATCTTAAAAATATGCCTTCTGACTCAAGTCAGAAACTTAAGCAGATTTTGTGTTCTACAATCCTTTCCAAGAAAGTGTTGTTTTAGTTCTCAACAAATTGATTCCCTATCATTATTTTTTCACTTAAAAAAAAAAAAAAACAACAAAAAAGGGACAGAGGTTACTCTTAGACAAGTATTTTATATTATTAAGAGCATTCTTTTTAAAAAGTTATTTGTTTTATGTTTATGAGTGAATTGCCTGCATGTGTATAAGTGCACCTGTGTCAATGCAATGTCCACGGAAATCAGAGGAGGGCATTGGATTCCTCTGGAACTGGACTTATGAAGGGTTGTTAGCTGCTATGTGGGTGGCTAGGAATCAACCAGGTTTTCTGCAAGAGCAGCCAGTGCGTTTAAATGCTGAGATCTCTCCAGTTCCTAACAGCATTCTTTTTATTAATAGACTCTTACTTTATCTGGTAATTGTTGCAAAACCAGAATATTTCAACCAGATAAGAATTAATAAAAGAGATAAACAGCCACAGTAGAAAACCCAGCAAACATTGACATTTCACATTAGGTAGACATTATATTTTCAGGATTACAACCTAAAATGTCTTCTAAGTTCTAATCAGTAAATTTTAAAATGAACCTTTAGGGGCTGAAGAGATAGCTCAAAAGTTAAGAGCATTGGCTGCTTTTGCAGAGAACTCAAGTTCAGTTCCCAGCCTAGCAACCACCTATAGTTCTAGTGGATCTGATGCCCTCCTGTGGCCTCTGAAGGCAAGGCACACATAGGTGCACTTACATACATAAAGGCAAAACACTCATACACATAAAAATAAAAATAAATAAGGGGCGGAAGAGATGGCTTAGTGGTTAAAAGCACTGGCTATTCTTGCAGAAGACCCTGGCTTGAATCCCAGTACCCTCATGACAGCTAACTGTCCTTAACTCCAGTTCCAGGGGATCTGATGCCCTCTTCTGTCCTCTGTAGGCACTGCACAACATGGGTGCACTTACATACAGGCAGGCATAACATTCATACACATAAAATAAAAAAATAAAAAATAAACTTTTGAAAGAACCTTTAGTGTACCTATATTTTAGAGAATATTGTTCACTTAAGTATTTTTTAAGCAGGCTGGAGAGATGGCTTAATGGTTAACAGTACAGGCTGCTCTTGCATCAGACCCAGGTTCGATTCCAAGCACCCATATGGCAGCTAACAACCACCTGTAACTCCAGTTCCAGGGAATGTGATACCCTCTTGTGACTTCCATGGGCACTGCATGACATGAGTGTACCTACCTACACACAGGCAATACACTCATACACATAAAAATAATAAAATATTTAACAAGTATTTTAAATTATCCTTTTATGAACCCAACATGTTTTCAGCAGAAGATATTAAAATGTAATAAGCAAAATAGAACAAATTCCTACCATTATGGATTAGGTTAGTGGGTAACTCTATCTTTACACCGTTTGACTTTATTCAACAGTAATTACTACCATCAATCCCTAAGTGATAAAATATTAGCCATGGAGATCATTTTCTTTAAAACCAAGTAACAGACTTTTGAGATAAAGACAAAGTCTACAAAGTTTAATCTCTGTATATACAAGATGTTATATAGTACTGTATGAAAAGAACAGATCATATAAAAATTCTAAGTATGAGACCACTTCTCTGTGTACAATGCACAAACATATGCAAATATATTTTGTGGTGGTTTGAATGAGAAAGTCCCCCATAGGCTCCACGTTGGACATTCTGTCCCCAGTTGGTGGCACTGTTTTGGGAGGTCTTAGAAGGTGTGGCCATGCTGGAGGAAGCATGTCACTGAGGGTGAGCTTACAGAGTTCTTAAGCCTTACTGGATCTCCAGTTCTCTGCTTCCTGGGCCTACCTGAAGATGTGACTACTTAGCTTCTGCATCTACTCTTGCTACTTCTGCCACCATGCCTCCCTGCCATGATGGACTCTTGCCCCTTTGGAACTGTAAGACAAATAAACTCTTCCTTTTGTAGGTTTCATTGGTCAGCGTTTCTATTACAGCAACAGAAAAACTAATATAGTAATTGGTATCAGAGAGTCGGCTGTTGGATGTAAAGAACCTGACCATCTGGGTTTTTGGAGGAATGTGGAAGACTTTGGAATTTTGGGCTAGAAAAGTGGTTGACTGATGTAAGCAGAGGCCATTCTAGTAGAAACCTGGAAGAAAGTAGTGTTGAAAACATTGTAGTTCCATAGGAAAATAAGAACTTAAGTAGCAATTGGGATATTTTGGCAAACAGTTTGGCTGGAGTCTGTCCACAGTCAAAAAGTTTGCTTCAAGCTAAGTTGAAAAACAATGGACTAATTTCTTTGGCAGAGGGCATTTCAAGGCAGCCTAACTAGAAATGATGGCATAGCTATTAATGGCAAATATTATGCAGATCTACAGTTTTCTGAAAAAAGAACAAATGGGGCAGAAAGAAATACAGAATGTGGAGTTTGCATTGAAAATGAGCACTAGGAAGATTAATGTGGGCACCAAGACGTATGCTGAAGGAGAGGATCCCTTTGATAAGGAGATTAAAGTGATTAGGGAAAGGACTAAAGATGTGCACTTAAACAATGAAGACAGTGCCTCCAGGACAAGACCACACCCAGCTAAGCTTCCAAATAGTCAAAGGAAAATGCTGCAGTGTTTTTTTGTTTTTAAACTAGAAAACAACTGAGGAAAAGGCTTTGAAAGTGGATGAAGTAGGCTGGGGTCTATCCCAAACTTGCAGCCAAACTTGGCAGTGTTATTCACCTGATGCTGGCGTTAGAGGCACGAAAGATGCAAGAGTGAAGGGGTCATCAGTTCTCCCTCCACAGTTTTAGAGAGCTGCTGAGGTGAGGCAGCATGCAGCAGGGCGTCCCTGCATAAGGAAAACCCTCACAGGCTATTTCGTGAAGCTGTTGGCAGTTGAGACCCCAAGAAAACATCTGTGATGCCAGAGCTGTGAGATATCTTTCAAGGAGAACTGCATACAGGGAGTGGTACCAGCCCAAGAAAGAGATGTACGGCAGCAAATCTGGAGGAGTTGAGCCATTTAAGCCCTTTGGAAGAAAAGTCCCAGAATTCAGACATGGACTTACTGGATTTGGTGCTAGCCCTGTTGGTTTTCAGTATTGTTTTGGTCCAGTATTTCCTCACTATGCCTCTATTCCTCCATTCTGGAGTGGGAATGTGTATTTGGTTCCACTGTATGTTGGAAGTTTGTAATTTGTCTTTTGATTTTATAGGGGCTCAGAGTTAAGAGACTGCCTTGAGTCCCAGAACGAACTTTGGACTGTAGACTTCTGAATAGTATTGAAACTGGTAAAGACTATGGGGACCTTTTCAAATTTTTATATGGTCATAACCCATGGGAGCCAGAGAGTGGAATGTGATGGTTTGAATGAGAATGTCTCCCACAGGCTCTAAGTAGTTGGACATTTCGTCCCCAGTTGGTGGTGCTGTTTTGGGAAGTCTTAGAAGGTGTGGCCATGCTGGAGGAAGCATGTCACTGTGGGTGGGCTTACAGAGTTCTTAAGCCTTACTGGATCTCCAGTCACTTTCTACTTCCTGTGCCTTCTTGAAGATGGGAGCACTTAGCCACCTCTGCCACCATACCTCCTGCCATGATGGACTCAGGCCCCTTTGGAACCAGAAGCTAAATAAACTCTTGCTTTTGTAAGCTTCTTTTGTCAGTGTTTCTATCACAGCAACCGAAAAGAAACTAATACATAGGTATGCACATATATAGAATTCACAGACAAACAAATAAAACTAAAATGACACACTAATGAACTCCTGACAATGCTTAAATATTAACAACAGCAGCTTCAAGATGTCATCACAAATTATTTTGTACTGTAAGAGAAATTCACCAGCGAACTGACATCATCACTTCACCTGCATTTGAAAAAACAAATCTGAAATAAATTTGAGCTGGCAGTGTAGGTCAGTGGTAGGAGGACTGTTTAATATGGAGGGGTCACTGGCTCAGTTCAATCTCCTCCACTGCAAAAAAAAGAAAAAAGAAAAAGATAATAGAATAAATCCCTAGTTCCGGCAACTTGGAGGCTGAGACAGAAGAATCACTGGAGCCCATGAGTTGGAAAGGCAGTCAGGGAGTTTAGCAAGACCATCTCTGAAAAAAACAAAGAAAGTAATAACCTAGCCATTTGCATGTTTCTAGAAAGACTAAAAACATTTTTTCCCTCTATTTGGAGAATAAAAAAGGAATGATCATATTTCTTGCCAGAAAAAGCGGAGACCGAATTAACAATATAATCCAATAGAATCAGTTTCTTGTGTTAATCTAATTTTAAAGTCTTGAAAATCTTGTATTATTTAATTTGGAATTAATATCATAACAATTATTTGAATGGGGATGGTAGTTATGTATGCTAAAGGTCAACCACTGACCAGATGTTCTGTACCGGAGACTGGGAGTAGGAGTGGGGTTAAGGTTCAACAGTCTGTTTTAAGAATTCCTCCAGGGGATTATGATGTACATTGAAATCTGATATTTAGCCTGGCATGGAGGCATACTAAGCATGTACTCCCAACACTTGGGAGGCAGAAGGCAGGCATACATCTCTGTGAAATCAAGGTCACCCTGATCTACAGAGTGAGTTCCAGGCCAGCTAGGGATATAGGAAGAAACACACACACACACACATATTCTGGTATTTTCCATGTTTTCTGATATAATAAAAACTGCACACACATTTTCTATATATTTAGCATAATACCTTATATCAGGGATCAAAGATTTGCTAAAGGATTTAATAGTAATTCTTGATCAAGAAAGATTTTATTTACATCACTATTTAGTAATAATCTAAAAACAAAAGGTAGTTTACAAATAAAACATCAATGGGTATCAAACTAATCAGATGATTATTAACCCACAGAAATGTGAGAACTATGCCTTATAATGAAACATGTCTTATAACAGAAATTTTACAATTAGGCCAACAATTTTTCAAAGATAAGAACAACATATTTTGATCACTACAATTAAATATCATAAAATACTATGTAGTGTGAGATATAGTTAATTGTTGGAAATATGCTACAGATAAAACTCAGTGACAAAACCAGTAAGAATGAATGATATTCAGAAGGTTATGTCCTTAAAACAATTATTTCTTTGAATATGATGGAATATGCTTAAGTTCTATAACAGATCAAAATGAAAGCATACAAATAGAAACCATTTTGTGAAGATCTTTTCTATTTAGTTCTAAACTTTATCCATGATGATGATTCTGGAAATGATAACAAAGAAGTTCTGTTAATGCAAGCCTCTGCTCACCATCTATTCTAGTTCATCCTAACCAATGTTAATGAATTTTCCTTAGTAACACTCTGTCTGATCTCATTGCCTTGTCTATGAAATGGGGTAGCATGGCCAGTTATGTAGCAGGTCTCAAATTCCACCTGGAGAAATGGTGCTTCCATTTTTAAGTGGCCCATGCCTTTTGATAAATTACATACTTTTAAATTTAAAAAATAAAGAAATTAGGACTTTCTCCCCTTAAATTACCTTCAGACAACTAAAAGACAGATTTGGTAATTTATGCAACCCCAGAAAACAGTAAGTGGGAAATTACAACACAGAAGGATTTCGTTCAGTAAAGTTAAAGCAGTGCTGAAGGTATATTTTATGAGAATTATAAAACTGTATTTTCATTTGGGAGACAATTAAGTATACTCTGGATTATAAGTAATCCCTACATAGTTTTATATTCCTGTTACAAGTCTGTCAAAATGATATCAAATGATCACTAAAAGGAAAAAGGTTACATTTTTGTATGTGGTGCCCCCCTCCCATTAAGATTATTTGAGACAGGGTCTCACATTGTAGCTTAGGGTTGACCTGTAGCCCAGGTTAGCCTTTGTACTGACAGCAATCTTTCTTCCAGGTTCTGGGATTACAAGTATGACCCACCAATGCCCTACTCCCACCCCCCATAGTTATAGCCCACAGTGACCAGGAAAGAATGCACCTCCCTTTTTACTTTTTTTGGGGGTAGTGGTGGTGGCAAATAGAGCTCACTGTGCATAGACCAGCTGGACCTGAATTTGATGTCCTCCTGCCTCAGCCTCCTGAGTGGTGAAATTACAGTCATGTGCCTTCACATCCAGCTAAGGTTGTACTGTTAATGCAGTATACTGAGGTTGAAGGGTCCCCCCCTAAGCACACACATATCAAAAGTTCACAAGGATTATTTAGTCTCCTGAAGAAAACTGAACATTATTCAGTTGAGAAATACTGGAATAAAGAACTTTCTAACAGCAGCTGCCAAAATGAATAGACTATTGTGTTAGAAAGCTTTTAATTTGTCTCTAAGAAAATTCTGAGAAGAGACAGGACAAGTTAGTAAACATGATTATAGACAATGCTCCTGTGATAGGTGATTCTATGTAACAAAATTTAAACCCAGGGCTGAAGAGACAGCTCTTAAGAATGCTTACTGCTCTTGCAGAGGACTCAGGTTCAGCTTCTAACACCCACATGACAACTTGCAAGCACCTACTACTCCAAGGAACTGGGCACCCTCTTCTGGCCTTTGCAGGATCCCACACATACACATCAATAAAAAAATAAACCATGATAGAAATTAAAAACTTAAACCGAAGCCAGTATTTTCCAAGAACCTTAAACTAAAATCACACTATACTAAATGCACAATTTGTAATAGGACATAGGCGTTTGACTCTAGTTTCACGATCAATAGTTAAAGACATTTTTAAAAACCTAAATACATCAACTTACATTTAACAAGGAATATCCCTTAGTCTATTCAGAGTAAAGATTTTGACTACTGATTTGACTTAGCAAATCATTAAAACACACATTTTATGTTACCTACAAAGTCAGGCAATTCGAACTTTCTATAACTAAAAAGTTAAAAGACATTTCTTCTACCGCTCAATCACTCTTCAAACTTTTCCCCCTTTATTATTATCACTATAGAAAATAATTATTTGGAATGTTTTATATATATCATCATCACTTAAACTGGAAATGCTACATATTCATGGGGGAAAAAAAGAAAGAGGAGGTGCTGGAGAGATGGCTCAGTGGTTAAAAGCACTGGCTGCTCTTGCAGTGGACCCAGGTTCAGTTCCCAGCACTCACGTGGCACTAACAGCTGTCCATATCTCCAGTTCCTGGGAGATATGGACACTCTTCTGACCTCCAGGAACATTGCATGACAGAGGTGCACTTACAGATATGCAGCAATACACTCATACACGTATCTTCAAAGGAGTGAAACATTTCTAAAAACAGCTTAATAAATACTACAATATGAATACTGAATGCAAAAAACCGTTCTGAGTGTTGCACATGGGCAAGTGCCTCTTTTTATCCTAATAATCTTCTAAAGTAATTATTCCTATTATCCTAATTTATGCACAAGAAAAGAGAGACAGAGAGATAAAGAGAAATGAAAACTCTAAAGTAAAGCAGAAGAGACTATAAACTTGTCAAAATCATATTAAAAAACAAAACAACAACCAGTTGTAGAATACTATGCTTGGCCAAAACCTCTGTAGAATATGAATTTGGTTGATTTTTGACAAAAACTTACAGCCCATTATTGCAGTGCTAGTCCTGGTCAGGAGTCCTGTGTGTGAGGTGATAATTAATAACCTCGAAGAATACAAAGAACCTACAATAAGACATTGACTTGTGTAATCAGGAAATCCCATTCACGTTGTTAATAATGAATAACTCAAGCAGGGCAAACTGGCATTCTTCCAGGAAACTGATATCCAAATACTAGGAGAGGGAGTTTCTTTTAATTTTTGATCCCAAACTGTCAGCATACAGATGTGGGAGTGCTACAGTCTTTCATACCGCATAGGTGGCTGTCAAGGGCAGAATGACACTAGCATGCAAATACAGCTGAAGTATACAAGCCAAGTGCTATTCAGGACAAAGACAGGGATTACATTCTGAAGACACTACTTGAGATTCTCACTTAGCTGTTCCTTAAACCAAAGCCAAGCTGTGTGAGCTACTGCACATAGCTCATTCTCTCCCTTAAGTTTTGCCTGAGTTGTGTTTCATCATTTGCAATAAAAAGAATTCCAATACACTAACTAAATTATCATGGTTTCAAATTTAAAATAAATACTAAAGATGATAAAGTTCAAGAAAATGGCACTCTCAAATATGGCTAGGAAGTATAAACTAGCTCAGACTTTCTGGGAGATAAACTGGCAATAATACTGACGTGTTAAAAATTACGTATTTTTGACTCAGTAACTCTACTTCTTAGACTTTATTAAGAAGCATGAACTAAAGGCTATTATTAGTCACAACTCTGTTAATAATAGGAGAGCATTAGATTTAATCCAAGTGTCCCAAAAAGGGGAATATGGGGGCACTTATTTAATGCGACACCATTCAGCCTTTTAAATTACACAATTTAATGGCAATCTAATACTTAAATGTTTACTACATAAAACAAGGCAAGCCTTTTTAGGTAGTCCTTTAATAATCCCATGCAAATCATATTCTGAAATATAGTCTTAGGAAGCATCTACTCTTTTTTGGGAACTGGCTTTGAGACCATATCCAATGTCTAAAGAAAAGTGAGAACCATATATCAGGCTACATATTTAACACTCTTATGTAGTCGAATCCACACTAAATCCTGTACAGTTCTAAGAGGTCTTCTTTACTTTTTAGCCTGGAAAAATAATAGATGCAAATTTTTAAAAAGGAGATCAAAAACAATTCATACACTCGTACCTATATTTCATACACACACACACAGAGGGAGAGGGAGACAGAAAATAGTTACACCAAAATGTGGACGATATTTACATAGTAAAATAATTGCATGATCATATTTTTTGTGTATCTGTGTAATCCTCAAGGACCTTTAAATTCAACTGAACTGAAGGAGATGATATACGTGAAACAAACCAAGAGAATTTAAGGGGAACCAATAGAGAGGCTCAGACATAGGCATGCAATGCCTGAAAAACCGGTCCTGAGACTAGAGAGCATTCAAACGCTAAGAGAAACTGAGCTGGTCTGTTATAAACGTCCTGCACCATGCAAAAGCCCTGGGGATGGGGAATGGCTTGCGGATTTTGTATGGTGATATGATCAATCAAAACAAAAGAAACATTCTATTACTTTCCCTCATCTTCAGTCTTTAGATACCTACATATCATAGGTCTGAAACACATAATTCATGTTTCCAAACAGCAGTATGTATTTTAATGGCATTCAAAGAAGGATGTGTGATATACATTTGATCCCATGGATAAATTCATACTCACAATAGAATGCCTTTTAAAAATAAATGAATCAATTATCAGGAGCTCATTTCCAATCAACTTAAGTTTTTGTGGTTATGCATTATAACTGTTACATTAGTTTATAGTAACAAAAATCTAGAAACATTGTCTAATACAAGGCAATTATTAATAAAACCAAAATAATAGCAAATACTATAATACAATATTAACAAAGTTTTAAGTACTTTAAATGTACTATGATGCACATGTAATAATAACTAAGGCACAGATAAATTAAAACAACCTAGTTCACACCAGCTAGTTAGTAACAGAACTAAGTTTTAAATCTAGGCACTCTAACTCCAGTCTTTAAATCATAAGAAACATCACCTTTCTCCTGCCCCTACACTATATAATAGCATGGAATAGCATGTAATTAAAACAGAAGCAGGAAATGCTTACAGAAAGTGAAAAGGGCCAGATCTAAAGTGGTATCTAAATTCTTCTTCAAGAGATTCTGGACTTTTCTTAGTTTACTATAGTAGAACTGAATTGGTTACTTTCTTCAAGGCTTACTGCCTTTATTAGAGGGCACAACAGCCTGTTAATTCTAGGCCCTGTGACACTAAGGTTGTATTTAAACTTCTCTGTCCCAAAGATGACTCAGTAGACTGAATTTTTGGAAGACTATTTCTATTGTAGCCATTGATTTACCATCAGCAAATTATTTGCCCAGTAATAGCTATCATTAATATTTTATGTATTATGTACCCTTTTGGCGTAAGGACATATACATTTAATCCTTGTAACACAGGAAACTGAGGCAAGTTAGGTACTTACTTTAACAATCAGGCTCCAGGGGTATGCACTTAACTATGAGATAGGTGTAGTACGCATTATTTCATACGTTTGCTAAAGATGAAATGAGTGAAAATGCCTTTCACATGTTTACCTAGTAGGTTTTCCAGTCATACAGATGCCTCATGTTTACTCAGTGTTCTGAACAAAGGGAAATGAGAAGTAGTTTTAACATATCTTAAAGAATACTGACTTACATCCAAGGCCCAGAACATGTTACATAGCTATATTTACTAACAAAATATGTTCTTTAATCTGGTTCTAGCAACTACTAAAAGTATCAAAAAGGTGACAGAAAATTAAAATTCAAGATTGAAAAACATAGCACTAGGATTCCAAAGCATAAGAATTCCTATGAAAAGATGGAGATGAAACACAGAAAAACAAAAGGAAAAAAAAAACCCACCTATAGAAACTTCAAAATCCGTTCTTTTTATCCTGTTTGTGCACCCAATTATCCACTTGTTTCAATCTGTTCATTTGAATACGAAGCCACACGTAGGAGTATTCCCTTTTAGATCATGTTTTTCAAATTCAGTCTATTTGAGATGTTCCCTATGGAAACGTGTATCCAATTTTATAATAGAAAAAGGAAGAAGGATCTCTTTATAGAAATTTGCTTAGTGTCTAACAAAAGGATACATAAGAACCAAAACATATCCCAACACTTAAAAGACTCCAATTTTCTGCGTTTAAACTTTGCTTCTTTTTAGCAATGTTCTTCATTTGGATAAATTTATCTTCACAAACTATTAGGAAAAAGGGGAGCTCACTAATCAGGAAAAATGTTAATGGAGTCTTAATTTATCTAAATACATTAGGACTTTCTAAACAGTTGAGGACTGAAAAAATAAGCTATGCTCCATCAATAGATATTTCCCATTTACAAGACATTTTAAGTCATACCTTAAAATAAAACTTTATGCTTGATATAATTGATAGAATTTTAAAATGAAGAAATATTCATGAAAGATAGTGGAGATAACCATAACAACTAAAAGAGAACATCTTGTTTTGTGAAAATGTCAGTTCAATAACTGTCTTGAATGGGGCTTTATCAACAACAGAACAGGTCTACACTGATTTTTTTTTTTTTTTTTTTTTTTTTTTGAGAAAGTATGAGCAGACCAAATCTTTCTAAGTTTCTAGGAAAATATAATTCCTACTTTGGAGGCATACAAGCAAATCTTTTATTGCAAACTGGTTTTTGGTGTTTGTCTGAAATTAGCTTCAAGTTTGCAGATTATCTATAAACCTATAAAGACACAAGCCCTTCACCACACTCATTAGGATAGCCACTACAAACATCCTTACACCACCCCCTAAAAACAACAAAATAAAAATCCCAAGAAAGTGTTAGAGAGGTTATGGAGAAACCAGAATCTCTGTGCACTACTGGTGGGAGAATAAAAAGATGTAATTGCTTGGGGCAAAGTATGGAGGTGCCTTAACATTTTTTAAGTAAGTGTTTTTTAACCTTATGTATTTTAACAATTTCTGTTTTGAGTATATACCCAAAAGAACTGAGAGCAGGACCCTGATGAGATATTTCTACACCCATGTTCATGGCAGCACAATAGCCAAAGGCAGAAATAAACCCAAGTGTCATGAATGAATAAACTAAATGTACCATACTCACACAAGAGAACACTCAGCCTTAAAACAGGGAAATTCTGACACATGATACAACAGGGAGGCCATCTTCTGACATGAAATAAGCAAGCTACAAAAAGACAAAACTTGTATGATTTCAGGTATGTACGGTTTCTAGAGTAGTGAGATTTGCAGAATCAGAGTAGAATGGTGGGTACCAGAAACTGAGACCAGAGGGAAGCAAGGAGTTGTGTAATGGATCTTGTTCCAGATTTACAAGAAGAAAATGTTCTGAAGACTGGCCACAAGACAAAATAAATAGATTTGCCACTGCTAAATTTTATACTTAGAAATGGTTAGGACAGAAAATTTTATATTAATAGGTTATTAACAATCAAACAAAAATACATAATCGCTTCAAGTCATAGGGTAATCAAGTTAATTTTTGTTTTTATAATTTTGAATTTCTCATATTAAGTTTGTCTAAAGAATCATGTCTGGCAAATAGCTATGTTTATTAATTTTTATTGCAGAAAACATGAACTTCAATATCAAATTCAATGCACATACAAAATAGTTCATTCTTGATACTTAAAAGAGCCAGGGATAAAATGACTTCTATAATTCCAAAACTTACGGTTAATTTAAGCATTTTTCACTATATTTTTTACAAAGAATACTGAGCAATAACAACAGCGGCTTGCTAAATTGCTTCGAACCCTTCAGAATCAAGCAGCAAGCAAGCAGCACCTATACCACAGGCAGAAGACTGGGTAATACCCACTTATTGGTAACTAATCTTAAAGTCGGGAAAAAAGAAATACAAAAACAAAATAACTTTCTCTTTCTGCATTAAAATCAATTCTGGTTAGGAAGCTAATCCCAAAGCACATTTACATTTAGAATATTTTCTCCTGATTCAGAAACAGACCTTTGTTAACAATTTTTGGTAAATAAGGGATGTAGCATTTTTGGTATCCATATTTTTAAAAATTAAATTTAAAGGAGTCATCTATGAAGAAGCACAATGACTTATTCTAAATCTTTAATATTCATGCATGGTAAATATTATTTATCTCACAACCAAACATCATACACTATTTTGAATTCTTAAAGAATAAACAATAAGGGGCTGGAGTGCTGGCTCAGTGGTTAAGAACACTGGCTGCTCTTTCAGAGGACCCAGGTTCGGTTCCCAGAACCCATATGGTGACTAACAACCATGATCATTAACTCCAGTTCCAGGAAATCTAATGTCCTCTTCTGACCTCTGGGGGTACTGCATGACTCGGGTACACTTACATGCATCCAGGCAATATACTCATACACATAAAAAAACAACAAATAGCCATGAGATTAATCTGACTTAGCCTCCATACACTATTCTTGACAAAATAATAAAGGAATGTAATCATGTTATCTAACCTCTGAGTCTAGGTAGGACCATTAGCGTCAAATACAATGGAAGTTAACAGGTAGAACGATCCAACAATTTCTAAACTGCACAAGGTGCTTAAAATAAGTGACCTGGTATATGTTAAAACATCCTGGTAATTCAGTAGACATTAAGAAGAGTTCATTAATACATATTTCACAGAACAGAGCCGCAGACACATGACCAATACAAGCTTAAGGTGTTGCCTTGAGATGGAGGCCAATAGTCTTAACTTCGGGGGGTAGGCAAAAGCAAAACACAGTTTTTCTACTATAGAGGTGCATCAATGACAGTATTTTACAACTCATTTCTAAAAGAAATTAGTATTTAAAATTGTCTACTCAAAACTTAGTCAGGGCCAGGAGAGGTAGAACAAGCAGAAGTGGTAGAACCAGGCAGAGGCAGGCTGATCTCAGTGAGTTCCAAGCCAGTTTGGTCTACACTGCAACTTCTAGGCCAGCCAGGACTACATAGTAAGACTGTGTCTCAAAAACAAAACAAAACACATAAAAACTTTAGACATCAGAAAAGAAAAACTAAATTACTACCAGTACAGAAGCTACAATATCTTGCTGAGATGAACAGCATGACTAGCATAGGTATCTATGACTATTGAGTCTAGAGTAAATTCAAAATGGCCTATTTGGGGAGGAAACACTAGGATGAATTGTGAAGGGGGGTGAGTACATCATATGCTCAATAAAACAACTGATGCTAGAAGCCATCATGGCCAGAGACACTACTTTAACAGGAAAGAACCTTCTTTTCAAGCTCTACATCCAATGTTAGTCTTTTAATCTTTGGTATATAGAGAAAAAATTAGTTAAAAGAAAAGAGGAGCTAAAAGAAATCTTTAGAAAAGTTTAAGAGTTGTGGATCTAAACGATAACTCTATTTTCAAGTTACCAAGAGCTACCAAAGGTACCAAAAGCCACCAAGACTGCTAATCCAGGCACTGGCCTAAATGCTTTAAGTACATTATCTCATTTTAAGAAGGGAAGTATTATCTCAAAGGGAGGGGAGACAGAATCCAGAAGCATTCAGTAACTTGCCTAGGTTCACAAGTGGAAAGGCTTGGGACTCCAACTTGGGGGTATCTATCTGCCTCCACAACCCATCCTCTAAATTACTAGAATGCTGATTCTTCAAACAAGAGGGTTAAATTTTAACAAGAAAAAAAATTCACTAACAAATCAGTGTCTTGACTTTTGATAAGAAAAGCTAAAGAAGGAAATTAAGAACTGTCTTTCTTAGAAATTTTACTTTAGTGACCCAATAACTATTTGTCTGGAAAACTTTGAGGGAGTCAGCCTGAAACTTCAAACAGAAGAATGAGCTTCTCAGTACTGCTTTGAAATCTTTCAAACCCATATTCATATGCTATGAAGCAAGTCAAGTCCAGTCCCACCACCAAGGATCTCACATAAAGACCCTATGGTTACATCTATTAGGCACTTTTATACTTAATTTTCTTCCAAACCTTCAGGTTTTGAGGTTCCTATGCCTTCTATTATTAAAAAGGCAAAAGTGTTCCCCATGTCACTTTGGGGCTCATTTAAAATAGAAAAAATATAGGAAGAAAAGCCCTCATCCTTCAATCTCTCAATTATCTTTCAAATACACTTTAATTACAAAAGGGCATTTTAAAGAAATAGTGTCTAAAAGCTGAGTGACCCATCACTTACACATTTATACTGTCTCAGTTATATTAAGAACTCTACGCTAAAAAAAAAAAAAATCCCATTTGCTCTAAAGCAGCTAAATTCTCAAAAAAGAAAAATTCAAACAAATGGGACCGAAGCAAAAGTAAGAACCATTTAGAACTGGGGATGATGCACAATAGCCAATTCATTCATTTAAAAACTGCTTTCGGTATTAGCCGATGAATGGCCAAGAAAAAAACATCACATATAAAGATGAAATGGCTGGTGCATTACTTGGGGTGTTGTATTAAATATAATTCAGAACTTAGTACGGGCAAAAGTTGGCACTACACAGTGGCAATTTGCCTTAGATTTACAGTATAGCAGCCTCATCATTTCATCAAAAGCACTGTAATCATTTCTGCAAAATTAATTGCAACTAATTCTGGTAACTCTTGGAATTAAGTCTAGACTTGTTTGCTCGCTTAAAAAAAAAGTCTAAATGCTTCCTTTGGCGTCTACAAACTGAGAACTGAACTTCTATTGAAGGACCAACGCAGCAAGAAAATAAGCAAGTTTATCTTCTGCTGATACTGATAAGGGAAATTAATCACTCCCAGAGGAATCGAAGGACTTAAAAGTATAAATAAAGCCGGCCTACCAAACTACAGTTCTTACCATAAACCTTCAATTCCTTAAAGTGATTTCCTCAAGGTTAAAATACTGAAGTAGACAAAATTGTGTGTCGGCGGCAGAGGTCGATCTTAACACCACTAGCGGGGCTCACAATTCTAGATGTGCTTGGACTCACATCTCAAGGTCTTCCATAAACTTGCATTAAGTTCTCCCAGGATTACTCACTTCGGCTCTATCTTCTTACTGGATGTACTTCCATTTCAGCGAAATGAGAAAGAGTTCCAACAAATGTGCAACACGCTACTGATGCGTATCATTGGCTCTTATTGATAACACAGTTTTTCAACCTCATTAAATGACCTGCCTAAGCTTAACCAAAATTCTAAGATATTTTCAAGAATGAATGAAGCTTTCGCAACGCCCGTGCCCTCCTGACAGGTGATGTAAACGCAAGTTCCCAATTTGGAAGTTCTGCGTAAAACGATGCTCCTTTCCCTAAATCCCCGTTACTCGGACTCCGAGGCAAGTTTCTCCAGATTACAACAAAACCTGCACGTGCAGACGAAAAAGTTAGCCTCATCGGCCTCGGGGGCGATCCCTAACGTACAAAGCCCCGCCGGCTGCGGGGGAGCCCCGGACCCTGGAGAAGACCCCGGGGGACGCCCGCGGCCGCGCGCAGGTCCGCCCGGGACCGAGTTCCAGGCGGAACGCGGGGCGCAGCGGGCGGGAAGGGCGGAAGCGCGGCGCGGGGCTCGGCCCCGGCTCGCAGGCCGGATGGGCGCGCGGGGCAGGCTGGGCGGCGGCGCGGGGCGGAGACCCCGGCCCAGCAGAGCGCTCTCCCCGCGACTCCCACCCCCAGCGCCAAGATGGCGACGTGGACGGCGGGGGAGCCCGGCGCGCAGGCTGGGGGGACCGGAGGGGAGCGGAGACAAAAAAGGCCGGCCCGGAGCGCGGCGGCCCGGCTTACTTTTTCTTCTCGTTCTCGCCGCCCGCGCCCTCCATAGCGAAGAGCTGCCCGCGATGGCTTTCCCGGCCGGCGGCCCCCGGGCTCGCTCCGGCCTAAGCGCTGGCTCGGTCCACGCGCGCAGAGAAAGGGGCAAGTCCGGACGCGGGATGCGAGGCGGGACGCCCCCCGGGACCGCCCAGGCGGGAGCAGCAGGCTACGCTCGCCGCGCTCCGGCCCGGCCTCCCCGACTGTTCCTCCGACTGGCTTGTCGCGGCCTGGCCCGACACAACTGCCCGCGACGGCGGCGCGGACGGTCCTCGCGTCCCCTCAGACGAGGAGGCTCTGTGCTCCGAGGCGCAGAGGCAGCGGCAGGGGGCGGGCAAGGGCGGAGGCGCGCTCGCGGGCGCGCGGCGAGGGGAGGGCCGCCGAGGAGCGCGCGCGCCCGCGGGCCCGCCTCACCTGAGGGGAGGCGGGTTTCCCGGCAGCCAATGGGAAGCGACGCAGGCGGCCAGGCCCCACCCCAGCCCACGTTGCTCTGGGCCAATCGGGAGGCGGTCAGCTGAGGCACAGCTGGGACGCGCTGCCGTGCTCACGTGCTCGTCTGTGTGCGGCTGGGGAGGAAAGAGAAAGGGGCGAGGGGTGCGGCCGAGCGCGGGTCTGGGGACTCTGCTGGTGTCTGGCTGGGGGAGGCGCTGCTGAGAAGAGAGGCGGCTGCCGGGTCCCAAGCCTGCTTCCCCCGTCCCCGCTCTCGGCGGAGTCCTGTGGGTCCTGCTCGCTCGCTCAGCTGCAGGGCCGGACAGGGTTGTCGCCCAGCCCTGCGGAGTTTCCAGACTTTGCGTCGTGGCAGCCAGCCGCTGATGTCTGCACAGATGTGCGGGAGCGGGCTGCTGCCTTGCCAGCCGACCCCGCCTGCACTTTGCCACAGAGCGAGGGCAGGCTCCTTGCTCACTGAGTTTGATTATTGAGCAAATGCAAATAAAAATATAAAACAAATTCCTCTTGCCGTAAACCTCTCCAGAGAAGTGAAGGTGCAGGGCCATTTTAAAGCAAATTATCTCAAGCATTTACAGTAAGTAAAACATGACTTTAATAAGTGAAAGCTGAAGCCTGAATTTAAGTGAAAGGGGGAATCTAGCTGGATAGACTTCTATTTTGCTGTCTTGTTGCTCTTTAAAGAGCCAAAGATAATCTTAACTCAGAAAAGGTTCAAGACCAATCTAGTTTGAGACTGACTTGTGTTCGGCATACAGACGATGAAAAGAACGAGTCTTCCCATCCTTCCCCCAGACTGTGGCAGGCAGACTTGACTTTGGAAAAGCTACAGAATAGAATTATCACCTTTCGTTCTTGGGAGTATAAATGTTATGCCTGTCAGTATTTTGAGTCCGAGAGAGAGAGAGAGAGAAAGAGAAAGAAGAAGAGGAGGAGGAGGAGAAGGAAAAAAAGGAAAAAAAAAGGCGGGGGAGGGACGAGAGAGGCAGGCGTGGGGTCCAGCTGAGCCAGGATCTGGGGACTCTCCTTAAGACTCCACTTGGCACTAGATTGTTTTCCTTCTCATCTTTGTCTTATTAGTTCACTATTGCCATCTAACTTTGGCTATTTATTAATCAGTGTGGATATCTGTAGTGGATTAAAGTTACTTTCCAATCTAAAAATAATGTCCTATATACCATAACATTTAAGTCTAAGACAATAAACAGTGCGTACAGCATCTCTTTTTAACTGGTAGGTAGATCTCTAAAGATATCATTGTGGCTGGGACTATAGCTCAGTAGTAGAGCGAGCAGTTGTCTAGCATGCACGAGGTTCTGGGTTCGACCCCAGGAATGGAAAAAAGAAGATAGGACTACAGATTAATCTTATTGCTATTTTTGTTTGAGTCTAGAATAATATATATCTCCCCCAAAAGAGCCACAAGAGTCATGGAATGTTTTAGTGTAACATTAGTGTTAAGAAAAATGGCTTAAGAATTGTGTGAATTTGATTGTAAGTGTAGGCACTCCCAAATCATTCAACCTTCTGTATCCTCAGTTTACGTACTTGTAAAATGGAGAAGATAGTATCGACGCCACAGAATTATGAATAACTATAATACACATAAAGCAGTTGGAACAGCATGTGGCAATAGGAAGCAATAAATGTTGGTGGTCTTGTTTTTATTATCCCCAGGTTTGTGTGTCTGCCAGCAGTAATTAGTTGGGCTTCTGCTACAATTTAGCCAGTTTTAACTCTTCAAAAATGCCAATTATGGTACTGTAAATGCATATAAAGTCATTGTATAACATTGTAACTACCCAGAGTGTTTCCAACCTCATATATGAGTGTAGTTGCAGATTTCCTTGATCATTTTCCCCTCTCATAATTCTTAAGCAATTCTCTCTGACCAGTGACGATAGTTATAGCATATAACGTTTGGAACATAAAAAGAGCATTTTTTAATAGCACGACTAACTCAGCCATTTTTGATCATTTCAAAAGATTTGAACAATATTTTAGTGAACAAGATGTTTTAATATTTATTAAAATTTCCCCAAACTTCAGTTTACCTTTCTAAATAGGTATGAAGTATGGTATTTTATGTGTGAATATATATAAATATAAAGATAGAGACCAGTAATATTCAACCAGCTAGTTTACACACAATTACAAAGCAGCTAAATAGTATTCCTTAATTCAAATAATCCTGTGAAATAACAGAATCCTAAAAAGCAAATGTTCTTATGGAATTAAATCTCTGTAACCACCTATTAATATACAAATTTAGGTTGTTACCAAATAAGTACAATTTGATGCAGTGTTATTTTATCACTTCTTAATCTTTGCAGGTGTCCAAAGTTCACTCTAATTCACTTTGCAGAACTTACTAAGGAGTTTATATGAACATTGCAAAATGACTTCATTGACCTTTGACCCACATTTAGCAGGATATTGGACAGTGATTCATAAGGAGTCAGGGTAAACTTGAATTTGAATTACCACTTTAAAAATGTGGAACAGTGAGGCCTTTGAAAGTGGAACATATCAGTTGCACAGAGTTTAAAAATACATCAAACTAAGTAAGAAAGATATGTCAATAAATGATTCTCAGCTTACTGCTACCCTTTGCTGCTGCTACTGGGGCTGACCCCCCCTTCCTCCTCCTCCTCCTCCTCCTCCTCTTTCTCCTCCTCCTCCTCTTCTTCCTTCTCCTTCTCTTCTTCCTCCTCTTCCTATTCTATGTATTCATAACAAGAACAATGATGATAAGAGTATTATTTGGGAAGAAAGCAATTAGAAAATGGTAGTCATTAAATATGTTTTTCAAGACTCAAAACAAAGTAAATATGTAAATTGTATATTTATGGAAAATATTAAGAGACTGAAAAATGAATGTAGCACTTTCCAGTTCACATAGACACTATTTTTTAAACTACGACTTCCTTTTAAAAAATGTATTTATTTTTATTTTATATATATGTTTTGTCTGTGGTATATAAGTGCAGTCCTGTTGTGCAATGCTGTCGGAGGCCACAAGAGAGCTTTGGAACCCCTAGAGTTTCAGATGATTGTTATCTACCATGTGGGTGCTGGGAACCAAACCCCGGTCCTCTAGAAGAGCAGCCAGTGCTCTTAACCACTGAGTTATCTCTCCATCCCCTATTTATTTATCTTTTAATAGTGTGTGTACACGTGTGTATGTATGTGGAGTGTGTGCCGTGTGTACATGTGTATGTGTGTGGAGTGTGTACCGTGAGTACATGTATGTTTGTGTGGAGTGTGTGCTGTGTGTACATGTGTATGAGTGTTTGGAGTGTGTGCCATGTGTATGTGTGTGGAGTGTGTGCCATGTGTACATGTGTATGTGTGTTTGGAGTGTGTGCCTGTGGTACAGCTCCTGTCTAGCATGTTCAAGTCCCGGAGTTCGGTCCTCAGTACCACGACCAACACAAAAAATACTTTTCATTTCCATCTCCACAAGGAAAAAAATGAACAAACTGATAGTCTATAATTCTTCCATCAGAATTGAAGTCTCAGAGGAAATATTGTCCTGAAAGCTGGAGAGACAGAGACATCACAGCTTTCCAGGGGAATCCCTGTTTGCCAGGAGCAGAGCCAATACTACAACCAGAGTAGTATCAGTAGGAACACTTGAAACTGCAATTGAGGATTGTGGGGCTCAGTGTAGAACAGCTTGAGAATCTGAAACTTCAAATGGGCTCCATCCTAGGACCCTCACACTTGCCTGTGAGTTTTGCTGTTTTAACTTTCCCGAGTTCACTTCTAGGAACACAAGTAGATCCCTACTGTGGAAATCTGAGAGCAATCTGCTTTTGTCAGAGGTGAGGGAAAAGTGATCCTTTATAGTACTCCCAGACTCTGAGAAGGAAGAAAGAGGTCTGAAAGGAACAGGGAGAGGGAATGAGAGAAGGCAATACAATATATGCGACATGAAAGCAGAAAGAGGGACTGTGAGGGGGCGCGGGTGAGAAGGGTGAGAACAAAGCATAACGATATATGTGTGTGAGAATGTTACGGCGAGACCCATTACTTTCTATGCCAGCCTTAAAAATACGATAAAATAAATAAAATAAAAACAAGACTAGAATAGTTCAGAGCTCTCTGCCTCTCAACTAGGCTCACCAAGCTTCCAGCGAAACTATTTTATCAAAGCCTTACCTATTGGGGTTTCCCAAAGCCTAACCAATCTGAGCAAAGGGAAATGCACGCTGCAGGCAGCTCTAGTTTACACCTGGGAGAAGGGAAATACTCTGCTCAGAGTAACAAGACGAAGACCTGATCATAGGGCTGCAGAACGCTGCCCTACCCTTCACCTTACTACCACATCAGAGGGCCTGCCTAAGAGCAGGGCACTGTAACTAAAAGAACTCAAGCCTCTCACCCTATTTTAGGAATGCTTAGGGACACCCAAAGACAGCGAGGAAACAGAAACAAGGGCACAGAGGATATTTTAATCTTTGTTTAGTACAGCATAGAGTAACAGCCTAACTCTTAGCTAGATAGAAATGAAACTTGTCTATTATGTTCCTGATACAGCATATCTGTTTTCCAACAAGACATGAAAAGGCAAAAACTAAACAGAAACAACATAAAGGGGAAGGGGCTGGCTGGCAAGACGGCTCAGCTGGTAAAGTGCTTGTTGCACAAACATGAAGTCCTGTGTTCGACCCCTCGAACCCATGTAAAATTAGCGCACTCGTAATCACAGTGCTGGGGAGGTTGAGACAGGAGGATCCCTGGGGCTTGCTGGCCAGCAAGTCTAGCAAAAGTGGTAAGAGACCTGTCTCAAAAAATAAGGTCAGAGGAGATTAAGGAAGACACCCAACCTCCGACCTCCACAGGTACATACACACATGTGCATGCGCACCCCCATACAAACATGCACACATGAACACACACGCAAAATTGAATTGCAACCTGAAATTCCAAACCAAACATCAGAATCATACCTAAATATAGAAGAGACCAGGAATTTAAAATAGCTAATTGATACATCAAGGACTCTAATGGACAGCAAGGACAGGAGGAGAGACCAGATAAATATGCAAACACTATAGAAGAGAATGGAAATCGTAGAAACAGAAGCAAAGCACTGTGTCAGAAGGCCTCTATGGATTCACCAACAGCCTGGACTCAGCAGTGGAGGAATGAGTGAGTGTGAGGATGTGTCAGTGCAAACTTCTACAACTAAATGCCATGCAAAAAATAGAACGATTTCCAAGAATCATGTATAAGATAACTGGACTCTCAGAATCCAAACAACATAAATATAAAAACTTAGTACCCAGAGATAGTGTATTCAAACTGGAGAATCAAAAGGAGAAAAGCTAGAGAGAAGAGGTTGGGAGTAAGGAACACGGGATGACATGCCTTGCTTATACTGAAGGAAAAATGAGAATTACGTCAAACTTAAGGAAAAAAAAAAAAACATTCTGGCAAGGAGAATGTGGAATGCCGGAAAGAAGAATACTACCTCCCCCAGTCTAAAATTCTGTACCCACTGACCGTATCCTCCAGAAGAGTCAAAGTACCCCCTTTTTCTCAAAAATAAATCCAAAAGACTTTCTCAGGAAAACAAAACAAAAGCCCATGTATTGTTCACAGACCTGCCTTGTAAGAAATATTACAAGCCCTTGAGAAGTAAATTATAGAGATCAGAAACTGTAGACCGCAGAAAGGGGGAGAATAAGGATAGAAGGAACAGAGTAAGGGAAAAGGAAGCACCTTATTTTTCTTACCTTTAATTGTTCTAACACATAACAGTCTGTTCAGAAGTGGTAAAAATGTATTCGGGCTTCTTGCTTATGGAGAAGTGGAATGAGTGACAGCCGAACAAGAGGAACTGGGAGAACCAGTATAAAGTGCTTACATCACCAGTGAGGCAGGGTAAGATTTGGATTTGGATTTGGATTAGTCATAAATGTATGTTGCAAACTCCAGGGCAACCAGGAAAGTTTTTGAAGTACAGTTGACACACTGAGGGAAGACAGAAAATGGAATGATGTAGAACGCACCAAGAAAAATGAAGAAGACAGGAGGGATGAGCTATGAATAAGGGCAGCGAAGAGCATTCCAAATCACTGACAAAAGAATCCCAGGCTGAGGACTGGGCTCAGTGAGTAAAGAGCTTGTCATAGAAACACGCGGGCCTGAGTTCAGATCCCTAGAACCTATGTAAAGGTCAGCACAGTGGTGTGCACCTGCAACGTCGGTGCTGGGGAGGCAAAGACAAACAGATCCTGGGGGCTCCCTGGCCAGCCAGCCTAGCCAAAACAATGAGCTCCAGGTTCAGTGAGAGCCCCTGCCTCAAAAAAACCAATAAGGTGGAGAGTAACCTCCACAAATGCATGCATGGGTGAGCACACACACACACACGCACAGACTCCTGAAACAAATTAGCGATTATAGCATGGTTGCAAGAAATAAGTTTAATGTATGAGTCAATCTATTACACAGAGAAATAAGCCATCGGAATTGGAATTTGAAACAAGTATCGCTTATGTCAGCATGAAAAGGAAAAAAAATACATATATGTATATATATATATGACCTACAAACTAAAAAACTCCGATGATGAAAAAATAAATCTAAGTAAATGAAATCCAATATTATTAGAATGTCGTTCTTCCACCTACTTGGTCTATAGATTCAGTGAAATCCAAATAAAACCACCAACAACTAACTTTGTGGATATCACCAAACTGGTCCTAAAGTTCATACAGAAAGGCAAAGATCAGAACAGGAAATATAGCCGAAGGCAGATAGGTTCAAAGGAATGATACCACCTGATTTCTATAGATTTATAGCCATAAAACCATAGCAATCAGGATGGTGTAATATTGGCAAAATGTTAAACAAACAGAGCTCTAAGACTGGAGAGCCCAGAAACAGACTGACACAAATTAGCCACCTGGCTTTGACAAGGGAGCCAAGACAATTTAGTGGAGCCTGGGGTGGATGTGAGAACAGGGGGACTACGTAGGAGCTCTACTTTCTGCGCAATTTTTTGGTAAAATTAAAATTGCTACATGAAGCCGGGTGACATGCGCACACCTTTAATCCCAGCATTCTGGAGGCAAAGGCAGGCAGATGTGTGAGAGGGAAGCCAGCCTGGTCTGCATAGCAAGTTCCAGGCCAGCTGGAGCTATGGGAGACCCTGTCTCAAAAAAAAAGGAAAAAGGAATATTCTCCCAAAGTCAAGTTTTCAATCTTGCTGAATAAAGAAAAATGTTTAAATTTGTAGACATGAACTTTGATGAAATATTTCTTTGACTAGAAATAAAAGTGATATTCAGATTTTTTTCCAACATTGATGACAGCTGGAGGATTCTCAAAAGCCACAGGTCTTTAAGATTTTCCCACTTCTAAAAAGTAAAGACATGAGAGAAAGGGGATGAAGATTCATCTTTGAAAACCAGTGGTAACATACCTTCCTGATCTAGACACTTACAAGATCTCAACATATTTCTCCACCCATAAAATTAATTCTAAATTGTTAGGTTCACCAATTTCAGTAAGTACAGAGTAAATAACTTAGATGTCTATAGACAGCACAGATATAAACAGAAGGAAGATTTGTGAGCCTGCCTGTCTACTCTACCCTCTATTCCAGACCACACCAAAACATTAACTTAGAACACAACAGGTACCATTCCGTTAAGTATTTATTCTATTATGGGTTAACATAAAATTTGTCTACTCTGCAGGCTTGTGTACCATTTCAGTGTGAATTCCTAAGTAAGGGGGCCAGAATACTTTTTCAGTTCTGTAATCTGGTATTGGTACCCAATACACAAAATCTTTTTTTTCTTTTTTTAGCATTCTAAACACAATGCTGCTTTGTAAGCTTGTCAGCTTTTTAATTCAAGCACTATGATAGCCACACAGGAACTGTGGTGACCATATTATGCATCATAAGTTAATAATTAAAGAGGTGAAAATACTAAGCCAGAAAGTTAGGAAGACAGAGGAGAGCTCCGGACCATACCACACCTTTGTGCTAGTCAGCCTGCTATTCAGGCTGCTGTGACTGTGGAGAGCTTCAGGCTGTGGGATATGGGAGCATGGCCTAAAAAATAGTTAATTTTTTCTGGAGTGATCATTTCAGAACAAGAAATAGTTGAGTAATATGGTTGTATGTATTTTTTAGTATGCTATGTATTCAATTCAAAGCATTTTTAATGCAGTAAATGAGCAAATACAGAAAATTTCTCCTGACTTCTCTAGCGTGTGTGTCCAACCTACTGAGCCAATGAAAGATTACTTTCCACTGCAATACACAGTGTACTGGGGATATGGACTCCTTGCATGGAGATGATTAATTTCACACAGCATTTAAAAATATTTATTTTCATTTCATGTGTATGAGTGTTTTGCCTGCATATATGTAAGTGCACCCTCGTTGTGCAATGCCCATGGAGGTCAGAAAAGAGTGTCAGATTCCCCTGGAACTGGAGTTATAGATGGTTGTTAGATGCTATGTAGGTGCTGGGAATTGAACCCGGGTCGTCTGGAGGAGCAGTAAGCACCCTTAACCACTGAGCCATCTCTCCAGCCACTCACACAGAATTTTTAAAGCAGATACTTGTATCATTTGAGGTCACTTCAAAAGCAACAGGAGTTGGCACAAAGATTATGCTGGTATATGTGCTGTGGTACATCTTATGGAGATATGACTTAACAAGTGCAGCTTTATGTTTATTTACATCTCTCTCCACTACAAATGAACCATGCACAGTCTGTAACTGTTTGTGTTCATATGTTCTGGTAAACTTTAACTTTTAAATAAAATATATGTGTTTTAAGGTAGCATACGATAAATAGTCCATTATTTAATTACATTTTCTGCATTTATGACATATACTTTCTTTAAGAAAATTATCTTTATTATTTTAATTTTTATATGTATGAATGTATTACCTGGCTGTATGTAAGCGCACCTGTAATGCCCATGGGAGTTAGAAGAGGGCGTCGGATCCCCTGGAACTGGAGTTACAAACAATTGTTAGCTGCTGATATGGGTGCCAGGAAGGGAACCCAGGTCCTCTTCAAGAGCAGCCAGTGCTCTTAATCACTGAGCATCTCTCCAGCCCTGACATACCTCTTCTTAATTTCTTCAATGTTTCTATGTAATTTGTGTTTTTTTCATAGTATCACAAATCCCAAAAGAAAAGAAAGCACATATAATTAGATCTGCACACTCAGGCCTATATTGTTCGAGGTTGATTATATTTGTAGGACAAGTCTATTAGTGAGTGAAATAATCTGTATTTCCTGCCTTTTCCTTTATACACAAATGATAGAATCGTATTCATTGTGTTACACAAAACAATTTTGTTGACTATTATCTCTTATAGGTTCATGTATAAATATAAATTTTTAGACCAGGTCTCATGTAGCTCAGGCTGGCCATAAACTACTGATCTTCTATCTCCCAAATGCTAGGGCTACATGCATATACCACCATAGCTGACTTGTGAGGAGGTGGAATGTGAAATCACAAGAACTTTGTTGTTAAAGTAAAACCTTAATATTTGCAAACTGGGATCTTTTAAAGATGTTATTTCAAATGAAATTAAGTTCCTCTAGATAGGTTAGACAAGTGACACTTTTATAGACAGAAAGGCAAAATTGATAGATTTTGCTCTGGCCAAGCCATGTCTTAATAATTTTCTTTAAAATTTTAAAATTATCTGTTTTTATTTTCTGTATATGAATATTTTGTCTGCATGTAAGTGCACCTGGGTATGCAATGCCTACGGAGGCCAGAAGAGGGCATTGGATCCCCTAGAACTGGAGTTATGGATGTTTGTTAGCCACCATGTGGGTGCCGGGAAACAAACCCAGGTCCTTTGCAAGAGCAGCCAGTCCTCTGAACAGCGGAGCCATCTCTCTAGCTCCCTTACCAATTTTCTTATCTAGTTATGAAAGCTTTTAACCTTTTAAAAAAATGGAGCTTTTCAGCCTTAAATCAATTACAAATAGAGAAAATTGTTTTCCACTTAGCTAAAAAAGTAGTTTTTACTTTCCTTGATCTTTACTGTCTGTAGAGTGACTACCTTGATTTTATGTATCATTCATCATTTTTCCTCTATAAGACTGCTAAATCTCTTCATTGTAGATGAAAATCCAGCTTAAATTTAACCTGATTTTTTTTTTTTTGGTATCATATTTAAGGGTAGAAAGTGTATTACCACTCTAAGAATTCCATACTGTAGTTGGAGTTTTAAGATTTTATCTGCTAAAATTTGAACATGTTCTATCTGTGATCCACTATTTATTTGAGGCAGCATTTTAAATGTGTTTCTTTCTCTAGAGGGGAAGCATCTTCAAGCTATATACATGGCCTCCTGGACCTCTCTGGTCAAACACCTCCAAACAAGAAGTTCTTCTAGATGGCAAATCGCCCAAGATGTCTGTGCATCTCCATCCAACTCTCTCTCTCATCTCTATCTCTTTATATTACAATACAGGTGATGATGGAAGGTAGGTGTGAAAAATCTCATAATGAAACTTAGGACAGAATGCTTGCTTTTATTAGCTATTTAGATGACATAGTCACTCTCTCCAAAACAACTGTGGTTTCCATCAGGAAGAAAAACACCACCCAAAACATTTTTAAAATGCTAGCAAAGAAAGCATCTACAAATATTTTTCTTCTTGATGTTAATTTCTACTGCAGGTTGCATCCTTTTTATCATCTGGGATTTTAAAATAAGCATTTTTAAATGAAAAGCTGTAATAGAGTAATTAAAGCAGAAATGAGAGAAGGATCTTGCATTGCCTAATACTTATCCTAGCTTGGTTTTCTTTCCATGTGCCCTGAGCCATTGGCAATTCATATTTTCCAAATATTGGGTGGATAGTGTTTCCCTTTGATTTTCTGTGGGTAATGCAGAACCATTAGCTGTTTGGCTCTTCTGCTGGAAAACTTTTAAAGTTTCCTATGGTTAAGTGTGTCAGAACTTGCCTGTGAAGAACCAAAGTCAGTCACAAGAACTTGATTCATTTTATACCAGGGCTTGCAAAGACAGGTTAGCTTCTCTCCTGTGTAAGTGTAAATTACATAGTTGTCCCTAGGAAGCCAAAGCTTTTCAGGGTTATCTTATGATCAGAGATCATAATGTTAAACATATACTGTGTGCCAAGTTTGGGGGTAGATCTTGGGAATTAGAGACACTTCCTGTTGTTACCAGTGCTTTCTAAGTTCTGGCTATGCCTCCACCTCTCACCTGTCTTCTTCTCTTCTGAGATTGAGTGACAAATGGAAGAAAGTCTTTGAGTTACCAAAAGTCTTTGTATTTGGCACCTGAAGGAAATGATTAGTCCTTCCACAACTTTCATAAGTCAGCAGAGCCTCTATTGTCCTCGCTGTCCTGGGATTCTCCAAGTCCCATTTCACATCCTATTAACAAGGTCTGTGATAATTAGGTTCAGGGTCAAGAGTTTGCCTCAAGGTCTTGCTGATGTACTTCGTGGGCACTTGTCGTCAAAGGAGAAAGACAAATCTCAGAGCTTTGTTATCCCAGGGCCTGTAGGAAGAAGTAGCTGACAAGGACATACAGTGAGAAAGTAGGACACCATCTGGAGACACTGGAGGACTGGTGCTGTGGTGTGCGTGTGCATGCCCACGTGAAATAAAAATTATTTCATTATATGTAAGTTGCATCTCCATTAAGTAGACTGGAAACAGGTCTTGAAGAGCCTTTACTCTGGTTTGCTGTGCATCTTCTAATCCCTGTTCTTTCTTGATGTGACCTCCATCATGCTGCATTTCCTCTGTCGGTGGCTTGGTAGCCTATATTTCAGCTGCATCTTCAGTCTTGAGTTGTTTGTCTTGATTGTATCTGTGACTCACTGTCTCCTAGATCTCAGCTCCATTTTTCAGAGTTTTTCATACAATGGTCTCACTGCTCCAACCATAATACTCAGAGTAGATGACTTTCAGTAAACAAGGAGCAGAATTTGAGAGGGTAAACTAGCTGACTGAATTCTCATGCTACAAAATGTGGAGGGGAAATGAAATGTCGAGACTCAGAAACTAGAACCTGGTTCCTCCCGACTCAGCCACGGCATGCTCCATTCTTAAGGAATGAATGCCTCTGAAGTTACAAGTTTGAGGCAGGTCCTTGTGACACACAGGGGGTTCTCATGGTATATGGTAGTGTCCATAGACAGACATATTTTTCAATGGCTTAAGAACTTGGAAACCCAAAGCTTGAATATTACTTCAAGATGGAGAAAAAAAAATCCCAATGGAAATTTCCACATAAACAAACATACTGCCAAGACCAGTGTTAGTTGGGGGTCCTGCAAGCTTCAGAGAACAAGCTACTTTTACTACATGTATTATAGTAATTTATGTCTACTATTTCAATAAGATATAGCTCTATTATGCAGTGACCTGTCTATCTAGTTAAATGCTCTATCTTCAGTATCTCAAAGAGTATCTTTCATAGCAATAGTTCAATAAATACCATTTTGCTTCTGTTTTGAAAACTGGGCTCCATGAATACTGTAGAAGCTCTGGAAATGGAGACTTGTGGAAGAATGACAAATTTACTTGGAGGACCAGTGAGTAAATACGTTGGACAGCTTACTGCTGTGGAATAATCTCAAGAAGTGAAAGATAATGCCCTTGAGAACACTCTCTGTGACTTGGTGAAGTGAGCACCATGTGAGGGTCAGAATCCCCTGTTCCTGACCTGTTCACCAACCACAGTCTAAATGACTCTTCCTCCTTTGGACCTCAGTTTTCCTCATCTGAAAAATCAGGAGCTTAGCTAAAAAAACTCAAAGTCCCTTAAAAATTTATCACTTCTAAAACAATTGTCTTGGTTGGGGAATGTGGCCAATAGCACAATGCTTGCCTAGGATAGATGAGCCTTGGGCTCAGTCGCCACTACCACCAAGTAAGTAAATAAGTAAATAAATAATTTATCTCACATATTCTTTAGGGGAATAAGACTTAGAAAACACAGAAAATATCAGAACTAACCAGGTGGGCAATTAAGAGTCAATGTAAATTGGATGCAGTTATAAAAGCTAAGGGATCGAAGAGAGTAATTCTGTTCTGTTTTAAAATACATTAGGGTTTAATGTTTTGTTAACATTACAGAAATAATCTTTTACATGTGAACATCATATTTAATATTTTCAAAGATCTTTCACATCTATCACCCTATATGATTTTCAAGACAACCTTGCCACTGTGTTCAGTAGAGTGCTCCTGAGAAACAGGATCACAGAATGATAACACACAGAAAATGAGTACTAGGTACAAGACTGGAACTTGAACCCTTTATTAGATATAGTTTTGTTTCCCCTTCTAAATATATATTTTTAAGTTTCCCAGTACAACACTCTTATAATTGCCATGAGCCTATAATAATGCATTGTAACTAGGCCAAAGCTGAGATTCTAAATGCAGCTACCAACAGACAGAGAGAACTCCTTTTCCATCTAAATTTATTTGCATCTATTCCATTTAATTTGATTTATTCAGACACTGATATGCTTTCAGGGAAAATAATTGGAATAATGCTAATTATCAGATCTCAGGCATACATAGGCCCCGTCGGGCTAACGAACAATCCAGTGGGAGCACTCAGCTGACTCTCAAGGCAATTTATCCTGTAGGGAGAAGTCGGTGTAAATTGGATGCAGTTATAAAAGCTAAGGGATTGAACAGAGTAATTCTGTTCTGTTTTAAAATACATTAGGGCTTAAGAAATGTTGCTGAGGGATCCTCTGATATAGTACAGCACCAAAGGTGCTAAAACTGCTTCCCTTCACACTTTGTGGCCAGTACTGCCAAACAGCTGTAGTGTTGCAAAATAAACGCTCACAGGTAGCTGCAGGGAACGGGGACAGCCAGGGTCTGAACCTGATGCAGAACACCACGGTGGCAGCATTTTAAAATAAAAATTCATTTCATTTTATTGTAATTTGTTTGAAACATGGTTTTATTTTGTAACTCAGGCTGATCAAGAATTTGCTACATGTTTGGGCTGACATCAAATTCTCTGCAGTCCTCCTGCCTCAGCCTCCTAAGTGTGAGGATTACAGGCATGAATGACCATGCACAGATCAAGCCACAGTGGAAACCCACCTCCAGCGGACATTTAACTTCAACAGAGCTCCAGCGTGACAGAGACCAGACATCGTTAGGAAAGCAAATGCCCAAGACTAATTAATTAATGCATGTGAGACACTCCTCTGGGATTCTCAGAAATACTCTGGAGAGCTGGAGTTCCTGCCTACACAGGTGGGGACTTCTACTAGCGAAATATCATACAAGTTGACAGGACAATGAGTATCGTTTTCTAGATCCGGGCCCTTCTTCAGCCGTGTTGCTTTAGCGTGCCGCCTTCTGATTAGAAGACTGACTTCCTGAGCTGTCTGAATAATGCTGAAGTCCATTCACCATGAGTACACTTCTGCAAACCCTTAAATACCATCGAATATTTTCTCATCTAATTACTTTAAAATGTTTCCAGTTTTCGGTAAAGTCTGCCAATATGGACTTTTGTCAAAATCAACTTTACTTAAGTGGCACTTCATTAGGTGGATGAAAAATGCAAGCATAAACATAAAAGATATTTGGAGCTTGCTAATTCTCTCTGCTAAATCTGTATTTCCTTCACTGTGTGAGTAATAAACGATCATATTGAAAAAGCTTGCAAATCTTGTCAACAATTTGTTTCACAAAATCATTTGACTTGTGCATGTAGAAAAAGCATGAGACAGTGTTTCCTCACAACATGATATTTCCTTAAAAAGCAGGAACATTTGCTATCTGACTTTATTTAAAGTTTTAGCATGTTGCAAAAGTGACAAAAAATGGACAATAGTTTTTGTGACTAGTTGATATATAGTGCAGCTTATTGCAAGAACTTTGGGACATAGTTCCTTTAGAGAAATTAAAACAAAACAAAACAAAACAACCAAAAAAACCCCTTCTGTTCTCCAACCTCCTAACTCCTGACTGGCACTTAGGTGTCATCAAAACAAAATTTTGTTGTTGCTATTGCCTGGTCCAGGACCTCACTCTATAACCCAAGCTGTCCTTCACCTCACCTTCTGCCTCAGCCTCACCAGTGTTGGGATTACAGGCCTGCAGTACCAAGCCAGGCTAAACCAAACAGAGCCTATAGTATTGTTAGTTTCTAAAGAACCAGCAGACACCCTGTCTTGAAATTTCCAGTCATCACTGAGATAACAATGACTGCCACTGGAAGAATCTTGTTCTCCAAGCTGTTTGATCAAGCTGAATGGAAAAACTTCATTTGTGATGTGCCAGTTAACTGCTTTTCAATGTTGTCTGATAAGTCACAGACACGCTTCCAAAATGAGTCACTGACCAATGGTGGTAGCTCTTTTTAAAATACTGGATTTTGCTTCATGATTGAAACTGTGGAGGGTACATTCATATGTCAGTCTCAACAACTGTATGACTATGACAAAAGTTTACAATGATTTCTGAAAACTTTTAAGATGCAATTATTTTATCATCGTGTGTGTGTGTGTGTGTGTTTGTGTTAAACAAAGGAGTAGTCATTATGCTATTTGAAATTTTTGGAATAGTTTTTAGGTTTAATTATATCATCAGGATATTCTAATTTCAAAAGATGCCAAAAGTTTTAATGGTTCAGTAGCCTCAGTTTAGAATGACTATTGCAATATAAAACATATATAGTGTCTTGGAACTGGAGAGATGACTCAGCAGTTATGAGCACTGGCTGTTCTTTAGGAGTACCAGGGTCTGATTCCCAGTACCCACGTGGTGGCTAACAACCATCTATAACTCCAGTTCCAGGGCAATCCAACACCCTCTTCTGACTTCCACAGGCATTGCATGACACAGGTACACTTACACAAATACAGGCAATATACACTCATACACATAAAATAAAAATAATAACTAAAATATTTAAAATGTATACAGTGTCTTGAGTTGATTAGGCTTTCACAAAAGTGGTATGTTGATAGTAAGATATTTTCAGGACTAGACAAAATTAATAACGGATTAAATGACTTTTAGAGTGCTGGAGAGATGGCTCAGCAATCAAGAGCACTGGCTGCTCTCTCAGAGAATATGGATTTGAATCCCAACATCCACATGGCAGCTAACAGTGGTCCATAACTCCAGTTCCAGGACATCTGATACCCCCTTCTGATCTTCGTGGGCATTGCACAATGTAAGCAATATACTTATACACATAAAAATAAATAAAATAAAATAAATGGTATATTGTTAGATAATAACATTAAAATTATTCCTTTTATTTTTTGAAACATAGTTTCATGTAACTCAAGTTGGTCTTGAACTTTCTATGTAATTGAGAATGACCTTGAACTCCTCCCCCTGCCTCCACATCCCAAGTGCTGGGATTGTGGGAATTCACCACCATACCTGGCTAAAAACTTCTATTTAATTCTCAAAATCCAATCTACATTTTAAAAAAGAAAGAATTTAGACATAGATTCACAGGTTCTTTCAGGCACACAAACTCCACTTCTTCCTATAACTTCAATGATCAAGAGGATGTCTGCCAGACACAGTCAACTATTTGGCTGTTTTGTCGCCCCAATTTTATGTACTTTTGTGCTTTCCATGAAGTCAATGTCAATATTGTTCATGTGATGCCCAGAGAAGCTTGTAAGAGAAATGAAATATGAAGAAATAAGATTATAAGATAGGGTTCAATGTTGGAGAGTCAAAACCCATTATAATATTTGGGAGATGTGGTTTTTTTTTTTTTCCATTCAAGAACCTATTTTTGCGCTTTTGTAGGCAATATCACTGTCATTCAAAATGCATATATCAGGGGTACTTAGGGTGGAAAAAGCATGTTCTTTGAAGTTCATGGCAAGTACTGAAAGGAAAGTCACAACATAGACTTCTGGGGGTTTTGGTACAAGGTCACACCTTCTGCTCTAAAGAACTACAAACCAGGGGTTAGAGAGATGGCTTAGCGGTTAAGAGCACCAGCTGCTTTTGCAGAGGATCTTAGTTTGGTTCCCAGCACCCACATAGTGGCTAACAACCATTTGTAACCCCAGTTCCAGGGGATCTGACACCCTCTTCTGGCCTCTTCAGGCATTGCAAACATGTGGCACACTTACATACATGCAGGCAAAACACGCATACACACAAAATAAATAAATAATTTTAAAAAGTGTTTAGAAAACAAGGAATGGAGATGTGATGTCTTTTTATATCACCATTCCCACAACCTATGGGAGAAATTGGCACTTTCCACCCCTGCTTTGAGATTTATGGTTCTAGAAGCTAGTCAGTGCTGCCTATTGCATTTTCAGTGTCAGCTGCCACCTTGCTACTTTAGGCCACATTTAACAAGAGACTGAGAAAGCAAGAAAAACAAACACTATCTGGCAAAAGTAATTGTGGGGGTTGTGGGGCCACTGCTTCACAGGGGGACAGGGAAGAAGATGCTTGGCATTTACATGAGCCACTGGAGCCCCTGGACCCTCTCTTGGTTTTCCACGCCCTCTTACTACAGGTCTGTGAGCACCATCAACAGCCACCACCTGAGGAGAGGAATGGTAACTAGAGGCTCAGATCCCTTGGGAACGAAGAGTGGGGGCAGTGGGGGGTATTGCAGCAGGCTGACTTTCTTGACAAAAAGCACTGCTAAATAAGTGTGGGCAGTGGAGGGAGATCACGAATATCAGTCACAACCAAAGATCAATTTCAGTAGCAAAGGCTGTTACATCCCATTAACCTTTCTAAGTTGCCCAGAAAGCATGTTGCTTCCCAGCTAACATCCAGGAAATACTTCTCTCAGATGGTCCACTGTAAGAAACCAGTGGACCTGTGCGATACAGTGATGGGCATGGTGCTCTGTTTAGCCTTCTCCTTGGTTAGCACATCCAACTGTGGCTGCTGGGAATATTAACTGCAAATTTGCAGCTGTGTCTCCAGCCATAGGGAAGGGCCTTGCCAAAATTTGCATTATTTCGTATGGGATAGATGGTAACCAATAGCTAGGTAACCAATTGCAGGTCAGCACACTTACCTCAGTTTGAGACAACTTGGGAAGGTCAACCCAGCTCCAGAGCTCTCTGCTATGTTAGCTGAAGTCTTAGTTACGATCAGGTTGTGCAGTGGCTTCTGCTATCGTGTCTTCCTAGCTTAGCACGTGTGTCTCCTTACAGTTCTCCTCAATAAATCTCTTTAATGCCACTTTTGGTTTTAGAGTATGTTTCCAGGAAAACCAATTTCGGGCAATATTCTAGAGCAATATTCAAAATTTCCTGACTGATCAGCTTTAGCAACCCGGTGATCAAAATCACACACCTTTCTCATGACATTGTCATTGTTGACTTTGGGTAAAATAAATGTTTACTGATTCGCCATGTTTTAAGAAATTTCTTTAATTGTTTTCAAAGATGTGGTTTACCTGAACAAGAGCAACAAATATTTATAGAACAATAGCAGAGAGTGTCAGAAAAGTACCAGTATTCATTTGTATGTGGAAAGTTGATTGATTTTTCAGGGGAAATACAGGAGGGCGTCGAAGTGGACCTGAAAGGACAGGAGTGATCTGTAGTCCTCCGCTATTTGTTATTAAAACAAAGGTCTTGCTTACTTACTGAAAGAAAAGCGTTCCTTGTTTAACTCTCATGAGTTATCCTAGTCTTAATGTTGTTAGTAAACGCTTCAAATTTTAAAATTTAAGGCTTGCTATCATCCACTTGAATAAAGTGAACCTTTTAACTTTATACTTCATAATTATTCATTCTAAAGAACTTAATTTATAGAAAGTTTGACCAAAATTCAATCCTATGCCATTTAGGAGGAAAATTACTGATAGTTGTATACAATGCACTGGATCCTTAGCCCAGGGGAATTCTATTATACCGTAAGTGGAAGCTGTGTTAATTCAAAAAATTCTTTGAATACCTCTCAAGAAAACAGTCTCAGATATACTACCTGGGATCAAAATTTCTAGCACACAACTTAGGTGCACTAAAGGTCTCCCCTATGTTCATCATAAAAATTAAGACCTATCTGGTTATAGTCAAAGTCCTTTGTTTACAAATGGGTGTCTAGAGTCATAGCCATAGGAACTCCAGATAAGTATCTGTAAACAAAGTGCTTAGCTAAATAAAAAATATATTTGGTCCCTGACTGGTTCCTGGCACAAAGCTTCTAAAATCCTTGTAATTTCCTGAGTGATTAGGGTACCAGGTAGATCTTTTGTTCTAATATTTTTGTCTTTGACCAGTGTTTCTGACACAGAACTACCAATCTCTTGGAATTTCCTGGATGATAGGAGCATCTTGTGTTCCTACAAGTGAGTCTTGGTGGGTCCATGACGGCAGAAACACCAAACCATAATCAGAAGCTGAGGGCTTTCAGCCCATCCTCTGGGAAGGGAAAAAGCGCTAGAGACTGGATAAATAATCGATCTTGCCGATGTGTTGAAGCCTGCATAAAATTCCCCGAAGTATGAATTCAGAGCATTGCCTGATTGGCGAACACATCCCTGTGCAGGAAGGAACCGCATCCAAGAGGACGGAAGCCCCGTGCTGCACTCGGGGCCCTTCAAAACCTTGCTTTAATATTCCTTTTCAGGTGGCTGTTCACTTCCAGTATTTAAAATATACCCTTTGTAATAAATAAGCAATAGTAAATAAACCATTTTCTCTGGATTCTGTGAGTCACTCTAGCAAATTATTGAACCGGAGGAGGGAGTTGTGGGAATCTGATTTGTTGCCAAGTTAGATAGAAGCTCTGACAACCTGGGGACCCACAGCTTGTGGCCAAAATTGGTTGCAGTCTTATCAGGCTGAATTCTTCACTTCTGGAAACTGATACTGTTTTCAGGTACCCGACATTGGAACTGAGTTACACTGTGGGACACAAAGCTCATGGTCAAAAATTGGTCACAGATGTGTACTGTGTTGAGTGAATATAGAGAAGAAAAGCAGTTTGCTTTTCCTACATGTCTGCTGTCGGTAGAGGGTTGAAAGAATTGTAGGAGAAAACTATTTTTTTTTTCTATTGTACTGAAGGTTATGTGCTTATGGTGAAATGATGTGAGCTCTTTCACCCAGAGGTTTCTACAACCAGCACTTTCTCTCCTCCACTCACGCCTTCAAGCCAATTATATTGGCATGATGTTGATATTTTTAAGAATACAGACAGTTCATGACTTTTATAATGTCTTGATTTTTTTCCCTTTTCTTTCTTTCTTTCTCTCTCTTTCTCTCTTTCTTTCTTTTTTTAAGACAGGATCTCCTTGTAGCCAACTGGCCTGGAACTCACTGTCAAGAGCAGGCTGGCCTCAGTCTCAAAGAGATGAACATAACAACTTTTTGATTTTCCAAAGTAAAATGCCTAAAAGCAATATATACCCTGTAGGCCCCACACTGAGAATTTTGATCTGTCGCAGATGGTGATTTGCCATATAATACTCTGTCAGAGTGCTGAGTGGCAGCAACAAATCACAGCTGCCAGACAGTCCCGTGATCGTGAAGGGACACAATCAAAACCTTCCAGCAGACTGTGCTGTTAGGTATGATGTCTGACTCCTTAGATGTATTAAGTACATTGACTTTGGACTGTGAACTTTTGAATAGTATTGAGATTGGTGAAGACTATGGGGACTTTTAAGGTTTAACTAAATGCATTTTGCACTTTATATGGCTTATGTGGGCCAGGGAGTGGAGTGGGGTAGTTTGAATGAGAATGTCCCCCATGGGCTCTACGTAGTTGGACATTTTGTCCCCAGTTGGTGGTGCTGTTTTGGGAGGTCTTAGAAGGTGTGGCCATGCTGGAGGAAGCATGTCACTGGGGATGGGCTTACAGAGTTCTTAAGCCTTATAGATTGGATCTCCAGTCACTCTCTGCTTCCTGTGCCTGCTTGAGATGTGAGTGCTTAGCTTCTGCTTCTAGTCTGCCGCCATGCCTCCTGCTTGGGACCAGAAGCTAAATAAACTCTTCCTTTTATAAATTCCCTTGGTTGGTGTTTCTATCACAGCAACAGAAAAGTGACCAATACATATAATGGATATTTTTAATTACAGTGGATTTACCAGGACATAATCTCATGATTTGAGGAACTCCTATAATCCATAGGCAACAAAAATCTTTTAGAATGATTAAATTATGTTCCATGTAGTTTAGTATGGTAATAATTATATTTAACCTCATGGTTTTCTAATTCCAAGAAAACTGGTAAACATTTTCAGTATATCTAGAACTTGTATTGGCTGGATGGTCCTAGCCTCCTAAGTTGCTATTTTGACTAACCTTTCCCCTATCAGCAGGTATGCGTACCACCATTTCACACAGGAACTAGAGGGACTTGGATAAAAGTTCCCTGGACTTCCTGCATCCGCCTTTGACGGCAGTGGCATCTGCTCCCATCCTTATCTCTTTCTGTCTGGGAAGAGATAACTCTTCTGCTACCAGCAGCTTATCTCTATTCTTCTGTTTGGACTTTATCACCTCTTCTTTTTCCTGGGATCTGGGATCCTCCTCCTCTTCTTCCTCTTTTCTTCCTCCTCTCCTTCTCCTTCTCCTCCTCTCTCTCTTCCTCCTCTTCCTCTTCCTCTTCCTCCTCCTCCTCTTTTCCTTTTTGTTTTTGAGACAAGGTTTCATGTTGCTCAGGATAGCTATGAACCTGCTAAGTAGCCAAGGCTGGCCTTGAATTCCCGATCTTCCTGTGCCCACCTCCCAAGGCCTAAGATGACAGGTGTACGCCACCACGCCTGGCTTCCTTTCTCTTCTTTCTCGCTGTACCATCACCCTCACTCATCCTGACTCTTCTAGAATTCAAACATGCTCCAATGCTTCGTATCTTAAATATGGACTTTCAATTGTGCAATTCCTTGGAGTTGCTATTTGATGCTTCTGTTTCTTCGCAGCCAAGTTCCTTTAAAAGAGTGATCTATGGCCTAGGGAGATGCTCACTGAGTAAAAGCACTTGCTCCGCAGGCAAGAGGACATGAGTTTGGATCGTTATCATCCAAATAAAAGCCAACAGGTATAGTCAGATTCTAGGGTATGGTCTGCCCAGCCAGTTCAGCTCAAATGGAAAACTGCAGATTCAGTGAGAGGTCCTCTGTCAGTAAGGCAAAGAGTGATACAGGAAGACACACAGGAAGATGGTGACTCGTGGCCTCCACACATTCAGGCAGAGGTGTGTATAATGGCACACACATATATACAGAGTACACATAGAGTGACTATTGCCTCTATGCTTTCACTTCCTGAACAGTAGTTTCTGCTGTATTCTATTCTTATCACTTCAGGAAACTGCCTTTGCCTAGGTTTTAAAAAGCTCAGTTGAGCTGGAGAAATGGCTCAGCAGTTAAGAGCACTGGCTGCTTTTAAGGAGGACCTAGGTTCAATGCCTGGCAACCATATGGTGGCAAAGAGCTGTCTGTAACTCCAGTTCCAGGGAATCCAACACCTTCTTCTGACCTCTCTGGGCACTGCACAGTATAGATGCACTTACACATGTGCAAGAATATACTCATACACATAAAAGAAGAAATGAGATATTAAAAAAAAAAGAAATCTCAAACCAAGCATAGGGAAATTGAACTCACCGTTTGGTGGTCACTCTTTAGTTTTTTCTACCTTGTCAGTCTGTCAGTTTCTCAATGTCTCTTCACTTAATCTGAGTTGAAGCCCTGATCATTTCTGTGTCAACTGCTCTTCATACAAGGAGCTGGCTCACCTCTAACTCACCCCTCAGCTGCCAGTATCAAATTTTAATGCAAGGATGATCATCTCATTTCCTGCATAAATTCTTTCAAGAACTCCAGTTCACACTTCGGACTCCTGAGCCGACTTGCTGCTTCACGATCCCCTGTTCATTTCTTACTGTACCATACGGCCTCCTAGACACATATGAGCAGTTCCCAGTTCTGGAAACTGCCCGTGAGTTTGTACCATGCCATCTCTCTCATTTCCCTTTACTTCATTGTCTGATTGTCCCCCTAAACTCCAACACCTTTTTCTAAGTTGTCTTTCAAAATACAGTTCAGATGTCACCTGGATTCCTATCACTTCATCACCCCCGAGTCTGTGTCAGGCATCCCTCATAAGGCGTCTTCCTCCCGTAGCTCCTTGCACTAATTAATTAATTAATTAATTAAAGGTTTGGAAGGCTGTAATTGTGTTAGGTGATGTAAATACAATGACTAAACAGAACTCCTGCTCTCAAGAAACTTATATACAACTTGGGAGGTTAGACAGTTATATTATAATCAACAATTATAATAAAGTACAATTAGCTCATGAAAAATATGCACCAGGTACTTTGGGGACACTTAGAAGGGACACAAGCCCAGACTTGAAGAGTAAGGGATGGTTGCTTAGAGGAAGATCCATCTAGGCCACGAAGGACAAATGGGACTACGTTAGGAGCAGGTAATGGGAGAAGGAGGGAGTTGCTAGGGAAGAGGAAAGATGGAGGGAAAGTGGTTTGTTTGGGTTGCCAGGTAATGACAGCTTGGCTTATTCTGTGTAAGGAATATTCCCACGCTTTTCCCACCCACTACTTGTTACAGAGTAGGCATTCGATGAACATTTATTAAATGAATTAATGGATGGTTGGATGAATGAGCACACGAACAAGGTTGAGGAAGAAGGATCCAGATTACAAGAGCCTCATACGACAAGGAGTTTGGGTTTTATTCTGACTGCACTGTTACCCTTTGAAAGAAAGGTTTTAAGCATGAGGATGACATAACTGAATTTATTTTTCATGTAGATATCTCCGAGCAAATGAACCTGAAGGCAAGTAAGAAGTAAGCGAAATAGTCGGGGGTCAGTGAGGAGGCTGGTATCAAAGATGAAGGGGACCCGAGAGAAGGCTGTGTGGTTGGAATGGAAGACAACAGACTATTCTGAGAGATGAAAGACATCGAGGTTGAAGGACCTGGTGGTGAGTGTCAGAATGAGGACGGAAAGGATCAAGGATGATGCCCAAGTTTCTGATGAGCTGTTGTTGGCGGCAGCAAGCAGCTCAGTGTGTTACATTTCTGACGGCTGTGGCAGAATATCTGAAAGAAGCAACTCTGGAACGGGAGGATTTATTTTGGCTCACCTCACAGTTTAAGTCACACAGTTCATCATGACAGGGAGGCCTGATGGCAGGTGGCTCCATGCAGGCGGGATCCCACAACAGCAGCTCGTGACATGGCACCCATTAGAGAGCAGAAACGTGGGACAGAAAGCAGAGCTGAGCCATAAAACCTCAAGTCTTGCCCTCCAGTGACCAACTTCCTCCTGCTAGGTTCCACCTTCTGAAGATTTCACAACCTCCTAAAACAGTGCTACCAGCTGAGGACCAAATGTTCAAAACCATGAGCCTGTGGGGGATCTTTCACTCGCAAACCATAGCTCTCGGTTTTGAACGTTTGTGGTGAGTGTCGGGCTTTCATGGGTTGGGCCTGTGTGCACACAGATTTATTTTCCTTGCTCTGTATATATCACTGGAAATGACTTGCTGGCTCCCATTCCCCGCTTCCCAGGTTAGCTGGCAATGAACGGCCCTGAAGGTTGGGGCTGGGGGAGGGGGGCGGTCAGAGGACAAAACAAGGGGAAAAGGCAGTGAAGTTCCTTCCCTTTCTATCTCAGGCAGTCTGTGGCAGTGGGCGTCTCTTCTCTGCTCGCCCGAGCACCCTTGCTTTAGGATCCTCTGGGAACTCCATATCTCGAGTTCTAGGGACTTTCTAGGACTTCGTGCACTGTTTTTCTTTGTCCGTTCTCAAGGTAATAGTGGCTTCCTGCTCCTGCAGACTAAGGGCTCCCGTGGAGTCTCCTGTTTGGCTGTTCAGCGCTTGTCTAACCTTGTGCAGAATTTAATTCTTTCGTTTGTCTTATTTTACCATATTATTTTATTTATTTTCTGTATGTGTGATGTATGTGTGACATATGTGTGGGAGTGTGTATGTACACCTGCTTGTACTCAAGCCCATGTGCACGTGGAGGCCAGAGGTCGGGGTTGGGTATCTTCCTCAATCATCCTTCACTTTGTTTTTTGAGACAGGATATCTCGCTGGACTCTGAGATCACCAGTTTGGCTAGACTGGCTGGCCCTTGAGCTCCCTTCTCTCTGCTTCCCCCCTGCTGGGATTACAGACATGTGCTACTGCATCCTGCTTTTTGATGTAGACTCTAGGGAACCCAACTCAAATCTTCATTATTGGATGGCAAGTACTTTACCAACTAAGCCATCTCCCCCACCACTAAACTCTGTTTTAAATACCCAGAGTTTCTTCTGTTTTGCATGCCAAGTGGAAATAGTCTCAAAATGTCTGAATGCGTAGACGAAAGTTTCGGGCTGAGGGTTACGAACACGTAGAGAGCCGAAGTTTCTAGTGCAACACTAATTTTCTCACAGGACAATCATTTCCTCCTTTGTCTGTGGTCTGTACCAGCCTGAGACTCTGAAGTTTGTGTCTTATTTCTATCATTTTACCAGAGTTCACTTAACAGTCAGTACATAGCAGGTGCTGAATACTGCTTATTCAGAAGTCAATGTATAAATCCCAAGCATTATTTTTAGGCGTTATTAGTTAATGGATACATTTTTACAGTAAACTGAGCCAAATCCGTGTAGGGAGTGCCTGGTCTGAATCATTGACTATTCTTTAACATGTACAGTTTTATTACCTTCAAGAAGGATTGTCATAAGGTAAACAGACAGCAGTAAGTCTCCATAGTTGTTAAGTCATTTACTGATAAGAATAATGGGAAATTATTGCAGTTGTTTATACAACTGCATATATGGAGGATATTACTAATGAACTGATGACAGCAGCTTTGTTTAAATGGGTTAAACGCTTCCCTACTCCCCTCATGAATCCATCTGGCTCTGATCTGCAGGGGAAACTTCAGTCAGGGTTCTTATTGGTATCTGAGCTGTGGTTACATAAATCAGGCACTGGGAACGGGGCATTCTGAAGTACAGGTGCTGGTCTTGGCCTAGAGGAGGCTCAGGTGTGACCCTGAAAGCTGCAGGTGCCATGCTTTGCTTCTGTCACCAAGGAGAGGAGCCCCATTGGGTTCTAGCGGCTGTGACTATCGGACAGGATGGGATCTGTGGTAGAAAAGGAAGAAATGAAGCAAGTGACAGCTTCCATGGAACCTGTCTTCTCGTGGTTGACAGTCCATCAGGGACATAGTCTCCTGCTTCCTACTTCATGAAGTGGGAGCAGTGATGAAAGTGTAGAACAGTGAACTCTTAATACCTTTCTTTTAGTAGGAGTGACAAATCTTAGTGTATCTTAGAAATGTAATTTCACAACTCTCTCTCTCTCTCTCTCACTCTCAGACATTCATATTTGTCATAAAACTAAATACTGATAAGAAAAGAAATAATTGTTGGTTCCAATATGTAGAGGCAATCTGCTCTGATGGTTTGGAATAAATTCTTCTAAAACTACATTCATGAAAATATACTCACAAGTATCTTGGTGCTGAACATACTGCCTATAGCCCACGCTTTCTACGTAAAAATATGTCACAAATAGCCTCTCGTGTCGATAAGCAGTTGTATTAAGGTATTGTATTTTATAAACTCATCATAATTTATTTAACTAATCTCCCACTGAAAACCATTTGGATCAGTTCCAACTCTTCACTTCTGCAGGACATGATGAACCACCAGCCAATGATTTTGAAAGCAAATATTCAAACACTTGTAGTGAGATATTTTGGCACAAACCATGGAAAAAGTGGATTGAAGGAGCCCTAGGGAAAGGAATATTTTATAAATTGATATAGCTTGCAACAAAAAGGATATCAATTAACAGGAGCAGGATGAGGGAGGGACTGTGTACAGTAGGAGAAAGTAAAAGAATAGGAAATGCCAGACATGGAGGGGAGAGAGAGAGAGAGAGAGCGCGCGCCTGAGAAACAGGCCAGCAAGAAAAGAGAGAGGGCAGCTAGAACCAATTCAATAAAATTATTTTCTAGGCGTCTTAAAATCACACACACACACACACACACACACACACACACACACACACACTCCACAGATTTATAATCATTGCCAAAATAGATGCCTGGCAAGTGGGCATATATCACTGGCTGATTCCTCTGTGAGAAAACTGTGTGGTGAGTAGGATACAATAGAATAACAGAACTCTCAAAGAAAAATAATTTACAAAGCCCTATTCTACATCATTCAGAACACACATGTGCATGCTATGTGTTCAGTATTGTGTCTGACCCTTAATGGTTTTAACTGTGTTCTCTTACGGTGGGTGGTGGGGGTTAAAACACTTTGCATCTCTGCCTTGCATCACAACTTCAGAGGAAACGAAAGGGGAAGGAGTTAGCTTCCCCATTCTGCTTCTCAGCTTGCTTCATGTTTCAGAAAAATTAAAGCAAGGTGTGAGCATCCACTTTCTCTTGAATATCACTCTCCCTGTATTTGGGGTGTGTATTTGTGGGGACTTGGAGGGTGGCTTCTGTTGTGAAATTTCTCATGTAGATTTCTTGTCTAGTGGGAAACAGTGAAAATTACTTGCGCAATGAACATTGTTTATTTACACATTATAACAAGTTAACATTTTTCTTAAAAAATCGACCGCATGTAAAGAAAACAATCCTGACTCATCTGATAGGGAAACTGTGAGGCAAAATGATTATTAATTATTAATATTATTATTAATGTGAAAGTATTTGGTCAACTCTGAAGGTTTGTATAAAATCAAAGTTTTCTCCTTCTCCTCCCTCCTCTCTCTCCTCCTCCTCCTCTTCCTCCTCACTCCTCCTCTCCCTCCTCCTCTTCCTGCCCCCTCCTATTCCTTCTTCTTCTTCCTCCTCCTTCTCTTCCTCCTCCCTCCTCCTCCTCCCCCCTTCTCCTCCTGCCCTCCTTTCTTTGTTTTGTTTTGCTTTGAGAAGAATTGTGCTGTGTAGACTAGGCTGGTCTAGAACTGATATTCCTCCTGCCTCTGTCTCTGCAGGGGTTCTGGGATCACAGGGCATGGACCACCATGCCCAACAAATTCAGTCTTAACTACTAGAACTTTTTTCTATTCTAGTATTTGTAGAACTCATTCAAAGACAAAAACATCACTGCTTTCCCACACCTAGAAGATAATGTGAAGGCCTATGACTTCTGGCTTCCTCTTGGTTCTCTTCCCATATTCTCTTTTATGTGGATAGAAAAATTAGGAAATTACCTTTTTCTCTGTCAAATCTATGAGAAGTGGTCAGATTTACCCTCTTTTAGTTGAAAACAAACAAACAAAAAAACCTACTCAGACTGATTCATATTAATCACATCCGGTGTGAAGCCCTGTCCCGTGTCCCTGATAACCAGAGCAAAGAAGACAGAGGGTAGGGCTTTGTTCTAAACACTCCTAAGGGCACTTTAATTAAAGCACTAATGGGACATGCTCAACAGGTTAGAGATGACTCAGCAAGGTGAGTCACTCCGCGCCTTCCAGCCCAAGAGTATACAAGCATGTCCAATCACCTCATGACCTAGAAGAAAGGGCAGCAAACAAGATTGAATTACCTGAATACATGCTCAAGTCAGTCCCTCTGCTGAACAGTGAAGGCAGTATAGACTGCTGGGGGTCCTCCTCAGGACACGAGCCTTGTGACCTGGCAGTTCCCTGGTGTCTAGCTCGGTGTCTGCGACACAGAGAATGCTGGGGCACTCCCTTTGAAAGGTGCTGCTCTGTCTTCCATTTGGAGAGGGTTTTGACTGTGTTCATAGTTGTAGCTCTTCTCTGTAGTGTGAGAAATCTATGTATCATATACACATACACACCAATCCATTCTTTAACACGGGGAAAAAAAAAACGCTCCAACTACTACCAACTATGTCCTACTTCTTCCTTTTATTCATTCTTGTATCTGCATGTAATTTCGAACTTCCCGAACATCCTGCTGGCTGAAAATGTAAGTACTCTGTGTAATTTGCTTGCCTTGTCATTCTGAAATCTTTTATGCATATAGTTCAAACATCCTGTTTGTTTAGTGTGAGCAATGCCAACTTATTTTCTGTAATAAATGTACTTCTTTATTCTTCTAGAGGAAATGAAAACTAAATACCCAAGACACATTTAAACCATTCCGGTCTAATACAGAGAATGCTGCTGACTTGCACTCAGTGTCAGGGAATTCCACAACTTGCTTTTCTGTGTTGTCTACATGGATCACACAGACGATTATATGTATGGTGGTGTTGAAATAGAAGGCAGAAGGGTGTATTTTAGGATCTGAAGGATGCACAGGCTCTTCATTCATTTTGAGATATTTAACATCATCCTATTCTGGTGAGAGGACTTAAAACGAATATTTATGGTCACTTGTACGTTCATGGTCAGTTTTGTGTTTCAGGGATTTTATAGAGTCAAATTATATATATATATACCTCACAGTGCCCAAGCAATTCTTGTATGTGAAGTTTTTTTGTTGATTTTTATATAGGAGCTTTATAACCTATATAATATTACTTATGTGTGTTTGTGGGTTCTACTTTGTATGCAAAAAGCACACTAGTTGGCAAAAAAAGACTTTTACTTTTCAGAGTTTTATTTTTGTCTTAAAAATCACTAATATGTATTGCTTTTGGCCTTAGATAACTGTTGGATCCTGTTTTTTGTTGTTGTTTACTTTTTCCTTTTTTTCTTTTGAGACAGGGTCTCATGTAACCCAGGCTGGCCTTGAGCTTAATAAGTAGGTAAGGGTAACCTTGACATTTTGATCCTCCTGACTCGATCTCTTAAGTGCTGGGATTATAGGCGCATACTATTGTACCCACTTTGTATGGTGCTGGGGACTGAACCCAGGGCTTCATGCATGCTAGGCAAATGATCTATCAATTGAGCTACATCTCCAACCCAGTTTTAAGTAGACTTCATCAGTGCTTTTTAAAGTCCTTTGCACAAATTCACTGCCCTGTGTAGCAAACACTGTTTCTTTCTTCCACTTACTTTTCCTTAGAGAAAGAACCCAACACCTGAATGCACACTCAGGTGTGTCCCTCTGAGACATGATTTGGTCTCAGACCCGAGCCACTGCAGAGGACAGTATCTGAAATTCTATGTACACAGAGATTTCTGACCCCTTTAACAGTGTGAGACCTGAGAAATCCACCCAGACTATTAAGTGCAACAGGCTTTCAGATTCAACATGGGTTTTTTTGTTTGTTTGTTTTATTTTGTTGGTTGGTTTCTTTTGGTTTTGAAATTGTTACTTGGAAATAATTTAAGAGTGAGTATAGTCATCACCATATCCCGGTACCCCACTAGAAAGATAGATTACTTCCTGTAAGTTACAACACAGCACTGTCACCCACAGCCCTTAGTTCTATGACCCACCTGCTTTCCGAGTAATTGATGTCTGTGAAGATAGTGGAATCAAAAGTAAAATATCTTCACAAGTATTCACTGACAGACATACAGACATACAGTCTTTAAAATAAATAAGTAAACTCAGGCTTTTCTTCCTTTAAGTGTGTCAGTGACTAATGCTTCTTAGAGCATTTTGATCCTAGAAGGAGCCCTTCCAAAGTCATTTAAATCATCCTCAGACATCTGGACAGATAGGGTAGCACTATGCTGATCTTCAACAGCTGTGGCCAAGCCTACTTGTCAGTTTTATTTGTGACTTTGTTTTATTTTATCATTATTTTGTTGGTGGTAGGTTTTTGTTTGTTTGTTTTTTCTCTCAGTTGAACATATCTGGTTCAGAATATTGATAGTCACAGCGGCACCCACCTAGAGGAATAGAAAAAAGAAAGATGGACCAGAACAGATTTAATTTGAATACTGTTTGAATACTGTTTTTATTTGAATACCCAATAAATAAGTAAGTTTTTACAGAGCAATCAAGTTTGGCCCTTCAGTCCTTTCTAGTGCTTCCACCCCGGAGAGCTGTTGCTTGCTCTCCACCTCTCAGAAATGAAACTTTCACTACTTCAGCCAAACAGCTAAGCTTACTGATCTCAGCTGAGGAGCATCCCAGAATTCAATTCATGTCATAGTCACCTAAATGGGTGCTTATTTTAGGACTGGAGATGACAGGTTGCTTAATACACACCATTTTTTTCCCTTTTCTGGTCCAACAAGTTGGGCTTGCTTGTGGCTATATGACATCTGTGTGTGCTTCTTATGGCATGTGGTTTCTTCTTCTCTGCCTCAATCCTTTCACAGCTTTTCAACATCCACATGTAATTTAGCACTTCTCTACAATTATGCTCTTTTGAAAAGCATGCTTTTTATGCTTGTGGTTTTCTGTAATTTGGTTGTTTGGTCATTCAGACCATCTTTCGTATTTTTTAACATATATATATAGGTTAAAATGTATCTATTTAGAATCAATTTATTTACCTTGGTAATAAAGAACAGTAGATTTTTATTCTAAAAGAAAAGTATTGAGCCTATTCCTTTCATTTCAGGATTGCAAAATAATATGTGAACTCACAGAAATTAAATGAGCTCTTCAAAGTTAATAGCAACAGGGGTAATTGACAGAATTGAGACTAGAAATTGAGCCTTTCTAATATCTAGACCAAAACCTTTTTATTTCATCTTATGTTTCTGGGGGACAGGACTGTTATCCTTTACATTCATTGTTTCAGTTCTTTCCAAAATCATAACTAATAGCTAACTTCTCATGTGGCTACTAAGATTATATTAGTGCTTTATGACCTATTTGTTTATTTTTAGAGACAAGGTTTCATGTAGCCTGGCCACAAACATACATATATATAAATATTTGTGTTATACTTATATATGTACAAATGAGATATTTGCATCCACATACGTATAGTCTTGAATTCGGTATACCACCACTTCCTGCTTTTGATTACTTAAAATTGAGTGCAGGTTGGGTTTTGTCCCCATTTGAAAGCAAGGATATAATTTTCTAGGCTGATGCTTCTAGAAGGTACTAAAAAAAGAAGTAAATTATTTGCACTTAAGTGGATGTAGTGTCCAATCATTTGCTTTGCTAGTCTTTGGTTGATCCTTGGAATGGCTGGGCTTTGTTTGATTTTCTCACATCAGCAGTAAATAGCAGCTTCCACTCAGCTCCTTGCCTCGTAGCATTAGACAGAATTTCAGAAAAGGGCATTCAGATAAATTGTATTGAGGAATTCAGACTTCATCTACAAAAACAGATAGGCTGTACCCTTCCAAAATTAAAGCAGTTGGCAAGTCAAAGATCAAGCAGAGAAACATGATCCAGTTCTCTGACCAACTCTTGAAGAAACCATGATAGCTGGTATTTCTTCCAAAGAGATCTGAATAAAAGCTCCAGAGAGCAACTGGGTTCACATGGAAGTGGCATCACCGAGTAGGGTATCTGAATTAATTCACACCTAGATCATTAGGTATTGATCTTTTTAGAAAGCAGGAATGCATTTGGATCTATCTTTAGGGAATGGAGATGCAGGTAGGCTGTATTGGAACCAAGTTTCTCAAGGTTTTGTTACCAATCACTTTCATAATTAGTTTTGCCATTTCTGCATCTTTTGTTTGTTCCTTATATTCTTTTCATGTGTGTGGTGGAAATCAAATTCAGGGCCTCATTCACACTAAGCACACTCTCTACCTCTCAACTGAATGTGCCACGACTCCTTTTCTTTAAGGTTTTATTTAAAGCTCAAATAAATGAGAAACCAACATCATTTGCCACAAATAGTGATTGTGAAAATAAAGAAAATAAAAAATAATCCTTCATCATCAGGAAAATGAAAAGTAAAGCTGCTTTGAGAATCCATCTCACTGCACTCAGAAAGGCAATCATCAAGAGAACAAATGACAATGGGCACAGGTGAGGATGTGGCAAAAGAGAAGCCTGTGTACTGTTCGGAATATAAACCTGTGCGGCCGTGATGGAAGTTAGGTGTGGAGGTTTCCCCGCACTTAAAAAAGCTGCCCAGCGATACCGTTCTTGGGTGTGTACTTGAAAGACTCTAAGTCAGTATACCACAGAGACGCTTGCACAGCCACTGCGATTGATGCATTATTCACAGTACCAAGAAGCAGAACCAGCCCAGATGTCCATCCACAGATGAATGGATAAAGAAAATGTGGTACACATATACAGTGGACTGTAATAGAGCTGCAGAGATCAATGAAATCATAAACGAGAGACAGAGAGAGAGACAGAGAGAGAGAGAGAGAGAGGGAGAAAGGGGGACCACAAGAGATAAAGAAGAGATCTTATAGGACGGGGAACAGGGCAATGGAATTCATGTGACATGAAAGCAGAGGGGAGAGTATTTGGCGGGAAGGAAGTGGAGCAGCCAGAGTGGGGTACAGGGGGCCCTGGGGAGGGTGTTGGGGGAGGAGGAGGAATTAGTACAACACATAATGACTCATACGTATGAAAATGCCCTAGTGAAACTCATGATTTTGTATGCTAACTTAAAAAATAAATAATAACAAATAAAACAATGTTATTATATTATAAATACAGTTTCCTCAAGGGCTGTGATCCCCAAATCAGCTATCTTTGTGGAAAAGTTAGAGCTGCAAACATCAGCAGAATGTCACGTGTATGTGAACATCAAACTGAGAAAGACTGAAAAGAAATGGAAAGGAGAGAATTTGCTTTGGCTACTTTCTCCGTGACTCCTACACCCCGCCCCCCGGCCCCCCACCCCCGCCCGCCACCTTTTGCTCATCCACGCTGGCTCCCCCCTCCCATGCTGACTCCTCCTAGGAGAGCTCCTGGCCTTCCCAAGCTGCCTTCCAGCCCTCTGGGCACACTCCTCCCTTTGTGCCTTTGCACGTGCTGCTCCCGTTCCGCTGTTTACTGGATCGGTTTATTTATTTATTTTTTTCTCCACATTCTTGCAGCACTTCATGGCGTACTGGCCTCTGCTCAGCTGCTGTGTTTCCAGATAGGTTCAGAACTAACTAAAGTCAGAGGAATCTACCAGCCGGTAGATTTGGGGTTGGGGTTACTATACATTGCGGTCTACCCAGTCCTTATCCTGGTCTTGTTCCTCTTTGAATGGCTGAGTTGTCTCCGATATTCAAACAACCACAAAATGAAGTTAAACTTAGCCTCCTCTTGTCATCAAAATAATACGGTCTGGCGTATATAGTAGGATTAGCTTTTGCAAAAAAAAAAAAAAAAAAAAAAAGTTATATAAAACACAGGTAGAGGCAGCTGCTGTACTGACTGATTTTATTTTCAAAGAATAAAAACTAGAGAACATAGTTGTATTTTAGTTCCTTGTTAAAAAACAAATGCTATTTCAAATACATCCTCAGCCCATGATACTGGGGAGCCAGCAAGAAGAAGGGCACACAATCAATCTGTTTATGTGAGTAAATTTGTTGAGCTAAAACTTGGTATACAAGGTTGCAGTTTAAAGTCTTAACTCCAGGTAGCTATTTCATGAATGATTTTCTTTGGTCATTCCAGGTGACCCTGGGACACTTGAGATGATGTTAGATAAACAAATCATGGCTTCTGTTCAACCCATGATGGGTCTGGTATCTTCCTCTCCTATGACCAAGAAAATTATTCTATAATGCTAATATGCTGTCAGTTCTGCAGCAACCAGTACTTCTTCCCTGCCCTCACCCAAAATTCTGCTTGGATCATTATAATGCAGGCCCATAATTCAAACAAAATTAAGACCTGTTCAATTAATAATTCCATTTTCCCAATTAAGAATATATTTTGCACTTAACAAAATTGAATGCTAGCCATGTGCATATTATTAATGCAAGAAAACATTAGTGAAACAAAACTCTCATCTTCATTTGTGTTTTGGAAAAAGGTTTATTTATACTCAGTGAAATGATAGCTTTTCTGGTAATTTCTCTTTTTCCCGGCACAGAAAGCTTAATCTCCTGTCTGAAAATGACTATATTTGGGCAACAAATCCCATACTGAACATTGCCCCAGATCTTGAGTTATATAACTGAACAGATGGCAGTTTACATGTCAGGCTACCATCAGAGGGCATGCCGAGGAAACTGCTCTGAGCCTTCCAGACTAGCAGGCAGATCACATGTGTGGATGGGTCAGGCAAAGACCTTCACTCTTCTTCAGCTGCCCATGGTCACGGTCATGGAGCAAATTCCTTAGACTTGTTTCCTGGAGAAACTAGTGGTGAACTGGATTGGTCACTGAGATCAACAAATCTCTCCTGTGGGAGCAAACAACTACTCTAGGGAATGTTAAGGGAAGAGTGGTTTAGTTTATGGCAATAGTTGAAATACCTCAGGCAGGTGGACCTTGACCTGGGTGTGTTCAGATGGCACTTCAGGCTGGGAGCATAAAGGAGCAAGAGAAGAAAAAGAGTCTGCCTTCACAGCTTGCAATTTAGCTGAAGAGAAAGACAATCAGACAGTCAGTCAGTAAACACATGAACACACACACACACACACACACACTTAAAAAGTGCCAAAGAGAAAAAAATAATGTGAAGAAACAGAATAAAAAGATGTATATATGAAAATTTGGACAAAAGTCCTCATATACAAAGATGACATTTGAGTAAAAATCTGAAGCAATAACAGGAACAACACATTTTTATAACAGGGGAAGAACCTTCTGAGCAGATAGGGCAAGCGCAGCTGCATTTAGTCATTCAGTCTGGGGGTTGTCCAAGGAACCAGACAAAACCCAGTGTGTCTCCTGCTGAGCACCCAGGGAGGAGCACAGAAGATGAGAATGTGTGCTAAGGTGAAGTCAGGTTTTAGAGTTCATTGTTTGGAAATTTGTCTTTTATTTTGAGGAAGATGGAAACATTAGGAGCAGACCAATGATGGGATCTTTTAAAAAGTATTTTATTTACTTCTTTTATGTGTATGAGTATATTGCCTGAATGTGTGTAAGTGCACCCATGTTGTACAATGCCTGCAAAGGTCAGAAGAGGGCATCAGAGCAGTTAAGAGTACTGGCTGCTCTAGCAGAGGACCCACAAGGCCGCTAATGATGTGATCTTAATTAGAATTGTCTACGATCACTCTTGGTGAGCAGCCAAGGAAGAAGCTCTTTGAAGTTACCTGGGTTATCTAGATGAGAAATAATGGTGGTCTAGACCAGGACTGCGGTAGTGGAGGTGGGAAGAAGTGAGCAAATTCTGGGTATGTTTTGAAAGTAGAATCAATAGTTCTGGCTGTTGGTAGTGGGAGCAAACAAGAGGAGTTTAGGACCCTGGGAAGATGGAGTAGAGCTGGAAAATTCACAAGAGGGAGAAACATGAGGCAGGAACATGTTTGTGGGGTCAGGTCGTCTTAGGATACATCAGCTTTGAGATGTCTGTTAAATGGTCAAGTGGGGGTGTTGAATAGGCAACTGGATGGGCAGCTGTCATGGACCAAGAAGAGGTTGGACTGAAGTTATAAACTGGGAGGCAGCAGCATGTGCCTGGTGTCTGAAGCCCAGTGTTCATGCATTCCCCTAAAGAATGAGAGTAAGCATAGAAGCCAGTGAGTGCCACGAGAGCGGCGGTCTGACTGAACCCTGCTGATGAGAAAATGAGGCAAGCTGACCATCAGGCTTGCTGTACACAGTCGTCGGTGAGCTTCATACATTCTGCTATGTAGAATCTGGGCCAGAAGTCCTGCTGGGCTGGGTTCAAGAGAGTAAACCGACAATTCTTTCTGATTTTCTTTAAAGGGAAAGAGGTAGGTAGGGTTCTGGCTGGATAGGAAATAGGAATCAAGAGAGGATTTTGGAAAAAAAGAAACATTTATTTTATTAAAGTAACCTATATGTGGTAAAGAAGGATATTTCTTAAGAGTATATAATTTTCTCTATAATTTTCACATTGAAACACACCCAAGTAACATACTCATTTCAGGAAAAAGAATATTACTCACACCCAAGAAGTCTCTTCCAGCCACTGTCTCCACCCAAGGCAACAACTATCCTGAGCTGACTTCAAAAATCGTAGGTTCTTGGCCTACATTTCTACTTTTCTGAACTGGAATCACATAGTTCATAGTCAGAATGGTTAATTTTCATTGTCAACGTGATGGGTTTAGAATCACCATGGAAATTCATCTCTGGGTCTGTCTACGAGTGTTTCCAGAAAGGTTTAACTGAGCAGGGAGACCCACTTTGAATAGGGGAGCACCATTTCATGAACTGGGGTCCCAGACTGAATAAAAAGGCTAAAATCGAGCTCAGCACCACCATTTGTCTCCCTCTGCCTCCTGACTGCAGGCACAGTGTGACCAGCTGCCTCATCCTCCTGCTGCCATGCCCCTGCCATGACTGCTCTCTCAAACTGTGAGTGACAGAAGCCCTTCCTCCCTTGAGTGGCTTTTGTCAGATATTTGGTCAGAGCAATGAGAAAGTCACTGATACAATGCTGTTTGTATCTGGCTTCTTTGTCTCCACAGCATGCTTGTAATCTCCATCTACATAGTTACATATAGTTCCCCAGTCCTGTGCTGGGTTTTTGTCTGTTGAGTTTGCATGCGTCTTGAGCATGCTGTCACCATTGCTGTAGGTTCATATGAGCAGGCCCCAGGAGCTTGTAGGACCCTATTTCCATACGGTCATGCACCTCCTCCTTGACTCTTACAATCTTTCTGCCCCCTCTCTTCCACAATGGTCCCCTAGCCCTGGGTGGGTAAAATTTAATATAGGAGTCCTGTCCAAGGACCAGCATTCTGTATACTCTTTATCTCTACACTTTCGCCATTTGTAACCTTTTGTGTTCCTGGCCCGCTGTTGCATGAAGGAGCTTCACTGATGAGAACTGAGAGATTCATTAGTGTCCTCTTTACACCTTGTTCTATGTTCCATGAGCTTTAGGTGTAGAGGTTGCATTGTAGATGTGGCATTTAGGCTTGGATGATTCACAGACATTGTGTGACCAATTGTGGTACTCTATAATAGTCACCATTTGGTGCAAAAGAAGCTTCTTTGATGAATGGTGACTGGGATATTTGTCTGTAAATATAAGGATGCATATCTTGCACATAGAAAGAAATTACATTTGCCTAGGAATATGACAGTCTTGAGGTTTTCTCTAAGATCATAACCTCTCCAGTCATGTGTATTTGGCTATGTTTACAGCACCACACGTGAATTTCCTCCTATTGAATGGATTTTTAGTTGAATTGCCCCCAAGATAAAAGCGCCACTACTGCACCAATGTCGTGTGCTGTGCGGTCATTGATGGGGTTATTTGGCCTTGAAGCTGGTGTTGGACCATCAATTGATATTCTTTAGCAGACCTCCTTGCTACTGGGACATTCCTTTCTAGGTTCTCTCCGTGATAGAACAAGGAAACACACATGTGTATATTAGCTTCTGTACACGTATGTGTATCTATAAACATGTCAGTATGTAACCATATGCAGTTATGTTAAGCTAAATGTGGGTTCATACTGATAACTCCGGTTCTAATTCATTCCCATGTGGACCAGTGTGGCCCATTCCCATCACTCTTCCACCCACCAGCATACTTGATTATTCAGTTCCAGTATGCAAGGAAGACAGTATTAGAAATGTTAAAGGAAACAACTGTACTCACGAAATGCACTTTTATATCTGTTTCTTTTGCTTTTAGCCTTACCAGTTCCACTTACTTCCAGAGTTGCTCAGATCAGCACCTTTTCCTCCTAGCTCCTTCGGTGAATCTATTTCCTGCATCTTAATACCATTAGATCTATTTTTTGTCATTTCCTGCACTCCGTACAAGGAACTCTCAACCTCTTATATGATTTTTCAAATATGCATACCTTAAGGTTCACTTCTCATTCTATAACATCCTATGGATTTTTGACATATGCCAAGGTATCAGTTATGCACAGCTACAGTGTCACGCAGAATAGTCTCACCACCCTAAAGAATTCTGCTCCCTCCCCTCTTCCTGAGCCCTGGGAAAGCACTAATAGTTTTTTTTTTTTTTCACCATCTCTGTAGTTTTGCCTTTTTCAGAATAGCTTATATTAGGAATAAAAAAGTATGTAGCGTTTCAGACTGGCCTCTTTCACGTGGCTCTATTTCTAATTTGATAATAATGTCCCTTTGTAACCCCGTAACTCATTTCTTTTTATTATTGAATGATATTTTATCATTTGGATAGATCAGTTTCTTTACCAACTCACTTACTGCATGTTAGTTGCCTCCATTCTGGCAATCTTGAATATGGTTATTATAAACAGTTTTGAGTAAGGGTATTATGTGAACTTATAAATTCTCAGATCAGTTGGGTAAATACCAAAGAGTTCAGCTGCTGAATCACATGGTGAAACTGTTTAGCTTCTTTGTCACGTTTGGCTAGTACTTGCAACTCCTCAAAACACAGTAGAGAGATGGCCCTAGAGATATCATCAGGTGTTTGGTATTTCTCCTACACTCTCTTCAGTTTTCAGTATATAAATATATCTAAGCGTCCTTCCTATGAAAGAGTAAGTGTTCTTTACCCTTCAGCCTTTTTATACACAGTATTGTAGTAATCTCCACATGGACCAATGCAACCCATTTCCATCACTCATCTGTGAATTCCTACTCTATGAGTTATCTCAACCACCCACCAGTTATATATTTAATTGTCCAGTTCCAGTATGCAAGTAAGGCAGCATTAGATACAACTGAAAAAACAAAATTCACTAAAATAACTAAAAAAGAGCCTACTACTGAAGGGAGAACCTTTGCTTTGATCCTAACCGATGACCCAACTCTGGGAAAATATCTAAATTCTTTTACCTGCAAAAGTAGACGCTAACTGTAACTATGTAAACCAAGCTCTCAACTAGCCCATAATATTGAGGACAGGGGTGCCCTTTTTGGACCAAGCTACAGCTCTGTCTGAAGGCTCAGCCAAGGTTAGAACATGAATCTTTCAATTCCTATGCACCCTCCGCTAGAGAAGAGATTGTACCCAATCTCATTTTCCATCTACTCAATCCAGTATGTAGGCCTTATTGACATCCAAGTCCTGTATCTGTCCAGTGAATTTAGGAAAGGTTCTGCTAAGTTTTTGTTCATATGCGTGAAAGGGTAGGCTCTGTTTTTAATCAAATAGGATGATCCAATTATATCATACAACATTGAAAGAAACAGTCTTTTCTCATCTTTAACTAGAATAAAAAGAACAACAGATTTCATTTTAACACTCTTAACTCTTAGATCAATGAATGGTCTAAGCTCTAAACAGTTTATGAGCAATGAATTGAACTGTATGAACATGAATTAGTGCATTAAATTCTATGGACATAAAATAGAACTGTTCAAAAACAAGTTTGGGCAGTTCACATCAGATACAGACTGTTTCTAGAATGAGGTTTAATTATTTTAAGAGGTTTTAACATTCTGTAGCCCAGCCAGAGAATGCTTATCTGCTTTATGCTAGTTTTTACCTGCAGAATTTTTATTTCTGTGATGTCATGTATTCGCGCCTGTATTTTTTAATGTATTGTACAACATTGGGAAGTAATCTATGAAGGGTCATCATACCCTGGCCACCACGAGCATGCTAGCAGTAACTGAGAAAATTTCAAGAAAGAATTCGTTCTCTATGTTCAAGTTGACTTCCTATGATCTGTTGTTTAACTAAAGAGGGGAAGCACGAAAGTATTTGAGGACTGACTGGCAGGCAAGTTAATACTGTATTAATAAAATAACTAGCCCCCCAAACACCCATGGACACACCTTTATGCACACACACATGCATGTGCAAGAACACCTTTTCTGAAACCATTTGGCTTGGGCTACTTGTATGTGTGAGACGTGACAGAACTATCATTGAAGATCATCAGATTTTCAAATGGCTTTCCATGATTGGCTGTCTCTATGAAAACAAATGATCTCATGGATGGAAGTCATAGTATAGTTTGGAAAGCATTTGTGGATAAAATTATATTCTTGTCATGATAAAAATTTAAAGATAAAACATCTTTATAACATTTCAACTTAATGTTAATTATGACACAATGCCATTGAGCTGAGAAAACTGGTGATCCAATTCATTCAGTATTCTGTTTACAATTATAAGGAGGAGGACAATGACTTCCTGTTGGGCAAGCCACCTATTTGTGTGTTGAATATGGGTGTCAGAGTACATAAGTATTTACCGACATGTATCTCTATCAGAAAACAGCAAAGAGGCACAGCATTTATTTGTTGCTTAGTTTACACATTCTATAAGTAGTGAGCATTTGCTATGTACCTGGCATCTGCCTAGCACCATAGAGCAAAAAGCACAGTGTTATTCGGAGAATTAAAACATTGTAGAGGTGCTGGGCATGATGGTGCACATCTGTAATCGCAGCACTTGGGAGGCCAAGATAGTATTTGAATCACCACAAGTAAAAGGCCTGTCTAGGTCAGTAGTAAGACCCTGTCTCAAGAAACAACAAAAAGAAAACCAACAAATTATATGAAGCCAGATGTGGTGGTGCGTACTTGCGATTCCATAACCAGGGAGGCTGAGACAGGAGGATCACAAGTTTGAGGCCGACCTTGACAACTTAGAGAGACCCTGTCACCAAAACAAAACAACCAAAACACAATGCAAAACAAACAAACAAAAAACACCCTCACCAAAATGTTAACTACAGAGCAAGTGATCTGGTTGTCTAATAAAATGTTTTCATTTAAAGTTTAAGACCTGAAAAATTAAAACAAGCAGAAGCTTGAGACAGATTTTACCAGAGTACACTCGATATGTTGACACCTGTCTTCCACGAACCCTTTCTTATATCCTTAACCGTTCCCAGACATTGCTTACTGGCTCTTACTCCAAATATTGGCTCTAACTGATCAACTGAATGGCATACAAATGCAAACAATCTTAGTCTGGTCCCGTGAATTGTGCTTTGTGGGGACCAAAATAAATGTGTCATTTAAAAATGAGAGTAGAAGTGATACACTCTGTCCTCCCTCTCAGATGGCTCAGGAGAGTTAGAACTTTGAGGCCAGCCAAGACTGCACAGCAAGTCCCTATTTCAAAAAGTAAAATTATATTGAAATTTAAGTGAGGTATGAGGTTTTAAATTTCCTTTTAAAAGCATCAAACTGAACCTGGAAATGACCACAGCAGAAATAGATTCCTAGGAACCTTTTAAATTTCCCATCTTCCTGCTTCCTCATCCTGTTTCTTTATAACTAATTTCTCAATTTTGTATCACAGACAACTTTTTGCTAAGCATTTTCAGTTCCTCTACAATTAGATTTATAGAATACATTATTTCGTTTTAATGGAAAGATTTTTGAATTACAGCCAAAATGCTGGAGGACAAGCAGATTTTGTTTTCTTATAATTTCATTAGTCAAAAATGAGAATAGCAATATTGAAATGTCACAGATATGGAATTTTAAATCAAACATCTGTGTTCCCTTAAAGGAGAATACAGTTTCTGAAGCCTGGGTGATTCCCTTAATAAACCAATTAATTAAACAGACATTTGTAATGAAAGAAAATTCCTATTAACTTCATTGACTTCCTTTTGTTGTATTGTGGATTTATTTCATGATTAAAAAGAGAAAATGTACATAAAATTATAGAGGACTAAGAAAGAAACAATGGATTGTGACTCCATCGTGCAAATGATCCTGGTGTGCTTCACTGAACACATGATTTAACCTGAGCCCCCAAGAAGTCCCTTCCAGCTCCTGGCTTCTCAGAGCATCTGCTTCTCACAGATGCCAAAAAAAATTCTCAGCCCCTTTGGATTACAGGGCTTCGTTTCTGGTCATTGCATCGCTGTTAACATATTGTGTAGTAAAGGTGCGTTGTGCATGCTCCCAATTCTGAATGTGCTTTTCTATAAAGAAGAAAGAAAAATCACACTGAATACATGGCCCATGTTTGCATAGCCAAGGAATATTATGTCCTGCCTGGTACTTAGAAAATCAAATGGAGTAAAATAGTCACTTATTTGCATAATTAGTAATAGTGAAAAGAACATCTTTCCCAGAACAAAGGCACGACTTAACTGGTCTTCTTGGTTCTGGGGTCCACTAAGTTTAACACCTTCAGAAGCACATTCACTGGCTGGAAGCGGGGAGGGTATGTCTTGCTTTTTGCCTTCTGTATTCTAAGCCCTGGGAGAGAGTGCTCAGCAATGGATACTCCTAAATATTTGTTGAGTGAGTGAAAGAAGACCGACTAGAGCTGAGACGGGGTCCTAAGGCAGGGCTGTGCTTCAAGGAAATGAAGAGATTTAACCTGAGAGGGGCCTCAGGGGACAAAACAGTTCTGTTGAAAGTATTTGAAAGAAAATTTTATTCAGAGGGAGATAGATTCCACCTAAGTGACTCTGCATACAGAAGGACATACAATTAAAGCTGCCCCGAGTGGGAATCACTGTAGTGACCTGGCCATTCTAATTCTTAACTGGTTTCCACATCTTCCTACCACTGGAGTTGCTCATTCATTCATTCATTCAGTGATTCAAAAATACATATTCACGTTTTGTATGTTTATCTCTAAACTCATCAAGTTGCAAAGATTAAGTCCAACTTTTCATGGGTGAATAATCTCTCAGTAAAGTAGTTTAAAAATCAGCATCACCAACAACCATACTGAGCATATATCGACACTGGGGAACCTGGTAGACAGGGCGTCTCTGTTTAGTTTGTCAGCCAGTGAAGGAAAGAGACAAGGAAACCAAACACTACAAAGTCAACTGCTTAAACCAAAGTTATACAATCACTTGATGAGAAGGGCTAAAGGGAAGGCCTGAACTGTATGTAAGGACAGGGCAGAATGCTTTCACGTTCTCTCTAAGACCTGAGATTGCTGGGATATTACATTTTTTCCCTACATTGCAGTTAGGGGCTTTGTGATGCCCACAGGACAATTTTATCCTCTGAACCTCTACTGTTGTATCACTTCTGAGGTGCTGGCCTTTTTGTTGTTGTTCTGTGAAACGGGGTCTCATATTTTGCTGCCTGGCCTCAAACTTGTTATGTAGCCAAAGATGACCTTGAGCATCTATCTACTCTTGCCGTCCAGAATCTGGACGTTACAGGTGTGAACCACCATGCCTAATTTATGCAGAGCCAGGCATCAAACTCAAGGTTTCCTGCATGCCAATCAAACACTCTACCAACTGATCTATATCTTCATTCCTCACTCATGAGTTTCGACCACCTTAGTTCTAATTATCACACACACAGGGTCATCCTCATGGTCACTGTCAACTTCTGATCAGGTCCAGTCCACATCTAATAATACTGAAATGATAGGGCGCAACATGGGGTGAGATCTGAACACAGCTGGCCTACTGCTGGAGAAATAAGATTATTCTAAGTAGGGGTGAATGGTGCCACCTCCCAAAGGTATGTCTATGTCCAAATTCTGGACCCCATGAATGTTCCCTTATTTGGGAATAGTCTACAGACATACATAATTTAGGATTTTAAGATGAGATCATCCTGGCTCACCATGTGGGCCTTTACTGTAATGACAAGTGTTGTTATAATAGATAGAAGAGAGACAAAACAGAGACGATATGCAAAAGTGGAAGCAGAGATTGAAGGGATGCAGTCATAAGCCAAGGAAGACAGGTTGCTGGTAAGGGAGGACTGTCTCCTTAATCCTTAGGAGTTGATTTTGGACTTCTGGCCTTCAGAGGTTTGAGAAAATAAATTTCTGCTGTGTTAAGTCAACCAGTTTGTGGTGATTTCTTCTTACAGCCTAGGAAACCTCCCCAGATCTACTATAAACAATTCTTCACACTGCAGTCAGAAGACCTTGCTAATAATCTGACCACCACATCCCCTTGAAATACTTTGTTATCACTCTCTAGCCTTTAATAGCATTTTCTTTTTTTTGCACGGTTCTTTGGGGTCCACAGGTAAAACTCAACTTAGCTTGGTGAAGCTAATCCCACTGTCCCTCTGTTCAAAGATTTCCTCTCAGAATGGATCTGAGATGGAACTTCACAGGGATGACACCCTTGTGTAACTACTGAGCAAGGCAAAAAGCAGAAAAGAAACTATTTTGGACCTGCCACCCATCATTAGATTCCTGAGGACACACCCGCTGATCACCTTTTGCTCACTGTGCCTTCTCCATCTTCTCCTTGACCAGGTGATGGCTCAGCAGTGCCAACTCATTTCTGGTTCCTGACACAACTCACTTGTTTGGGTCACTTTATCTTTGTTAATCCTGTTTTCTTTTACTTGAAAAGTTCTTCCTGTTCTCAGTTACCTCAAAAATTCTTCTTCATCTTGAGAAGCCATGTCCAAACTCCGTTTACTTCCTGTTTGGCCATGCCTTCTCTTTGCGATGACGTTACTTTTTTTACTTGTTGCGGTATACTGTAATTGTTTATGTATCCATTTCTTTGAAGATCAGGCCATTTAAAACTCAGTGCCTTGTACATAGATTGATGCTGTCTATTGAACTATATTGATTCAGAATTTATACTCTGAATTGATTGCCATATTTAAGAGCTGTGACACCTCTTTCATAATGAAAGTAACATAAATATCAATATTTGATGAAAAAGCTCATGATTTTAGGGGAGAATGTATGAGCAACTGGTAGAGAAAATGCCATTAGGAGGCAGTCATATTGGATTTCATGGAATTGATTTGAAAACATGGAATTGATGGAGAACATAGGGAGTCTACTTAACCTAGACCAGGTGATAAAGGGGAATATTTTCATTCTCTGTAAGGTGAAACAAAAGTTTTGACAGGAAGTCCGCATTTTCTCTTGGTGTTTGTGGTCACCTCTGCCCCCTCCTACAGCTTTCCCAGTCCCACAGAGAAATGTCCTGTTTTTCTCAGTAACAGAGAAGGGCACTGTGACCCTCCGAGTTAGATCCTCTGAATTAGAAGTTGAGAATAAAAATAACACAACAGTATCATGTCCACAAGTCCTCTAAATGGCACAGAGGAGGCCAGCCTCCTGGTAAAAGCTGCGTTCCTATCCTTGTCCCGAAGCTGGGGTTCTGTCTGAGCTATTTTCAGCCTTGTTTCCAGCTGCCTCTGGCCAGTGACAGAATTTCACACCCGGCTGCCACTTCTTATCACTGCTCTGGTTTTCAGGAAGGCTTCTCCCAGACTGATGTGCTCACACTCAGGAAGCAGGCAGGTTAAGCACTGGCCCTGCCTTGCTCTGCCTGAGTGCAGCTCTGGGCCACTCAGTTCATTTGGCTAAGCAAGGGCTTGCATCTCACCTTCCATAAGTACTGTTATTTCCCACCTTAGCCACGAGTACAGAGATTTTATTCCTTTCTTGGGTAATTTGTCCAGAGGTCTGCCCTGAGAAATGGAGGGGCGTGGACACATGGATATGTCTCCTTGCACTCTGGCTTCTGTAAGGGTTCCTCCATAGGGGAAACCTAGTTGGGGACATTGGGAGAGAGGGATTGATGTCAGGCTGTATTTCCCCAGATTTCATCCCTGTGAGGTCACCTCAAGCTAGCTTTGTTATTGACCTAAAACACTGCATCTCTCAGATCAGTTCTACGTCCTAGTTGTATTGTATTCTAGTAGCTCTCCTGTCTATCCTTCCTGACTAAGTGTGGAAACCCCACTGCAGACACCAGGCTCATGTTACTCCCTCTTCTCAGTGCTCCACCATCCCCTGCTCGCACCTGAGCAAACGGCACCTTGTAAATCTTCCTTATCCAAAAGTTGTTGTCTATTTTCTGTTGGGGCTATGACTGATAGCTCACCTGGATGGCAGGTGCACTAAGACTCTAATTAACAAGGCTCTTTATAGGCTTTAATGGATAATTTCCTTTCAATGACTAGAGACCCATTCAGAATTTTGATAGAGGATAAAAATCGAAGGAATATAGGAGAATTCAAACAGAAAATGAAATACAATAAAGGCAAGCAGTTCCCTCTGAGAATTAGAAAGGCTTCGTTTCTTCTTATTTATTTATTTATTTTCACTTTATGTGTCTGGGTGTATCACCTGCATGTATGTACATGCACATATGCTGTGCAAAGCCAGACGAGGGCATCTGGAAATGGAGTTATGGATGGTTGTTAACTGCCATATGGGTGCTAGGAACTGAACCTGGGTCCTCTGAAAGAGCAGCCAATGCTCTTAACTGCTGAGCCATCTCTCCAGCCCCAAGAGGCTTTCTTTCTTATCCGAGGCTGTGTGCAATTTCTTGTTCATAGTATCCTGCCTGTTCTGTTTTCGCTGCAGAGCATGCTCTTTGATTTTCTTTTGAATCTTCCTTCATACATTCTTCCTCATACTTTCAACGTGTGCATGATTTTGGCTTTGAGAGATACTAACCTCATTCTTCCCCTCTCACCTGACAGTTGCTCTTACTAATTAAGTAGAAATCATTGGAACATAAAGCAATTAATTAATAAACTAACAAGATTGTAGCCATTAATGAGAAGATGAAAGCAAACGCTAATCCCTTTTGGAAGACAGTACAGATAAATATATGTCAAGGATGAAAAGCTGAATTGGTTAAGACATGTACCTACTTATTTCTATGGAATCACAAATGATGACATATCTCTTTGTAATATGTGTATTTCTCAGAAATGGGAATCAAGTCTTCTAGGCAGTTGAAGAAAACATTACTGTTCTTGGCACCTGGAGACAAACTGCGATGGCAACCAGAGTTTTGTGGTACTTAGCATTCTGTGGCTCTGCTTCCCTTTCTGAATGTTTCTGGGAGTTTGAGATATATTTGGAAGTTGGAGATAAAGAATCTGTAGCTAGTCAGGTACAGTGGCACAAGTCTGTGATTCTGGCACTTGGGAGAAAGAGGCAGGGGGATCAGGAGTTCAAGGCTATCCTTGACTATGCATTGAGTTCCAGGCTAGTCTTGGGAACATGAGACCCTCCTGTCTTAAAACAAAACAAAGACTGCAGGGCTACCACACAAACGGTCAAATTTATTTGACTTCAGGAGATGCTTTAAGTACACTAGAACAGGACACCTGACCATTTGTGGTGTGCCAGCACCCTAAAATGGAATCTACTGACCAAAACTTCTTCTCAGATGAGTCTGCTACATAGGAGTGAATTGGAGAAAAAGGGAGAGGGTCAAAACTGGGATAATTTCAGCCAAGATGGCCTTTAGTGTTAAAAAATCATTTACTTTAATGGCCTTGTTTTCCATGAGCAAATTGAGGTACAGAAGAGTCAAGTGACCTCGCAGTCACACAGAGAGCTGATATATTCTATCTCAATTGCTCTTTAGTTGGGTAACTCGAGGACTGACAAGGTTTTCAACTCCTGGATGACCAGGACACAGGCAGGTACTTTTCAGTGTTCATGGAAAACCCTTAAGACAGTGAGTTCCATAGTAGGTGAGTAAGAGCTGTCTAAATTAAGACTATAGGGAGAAAGAAGTGTTGTTAACAGCTAGCCAGAGCAGGGACAAGATGGGACTGTCTCTAGATAAGAGGCCACCACACAGAAGTGGTAAAGAAGAACCTCTATACCAACCCAGGAACCCAGTGTAGTCTAGAGAATGGGTGCCCGGGGCAGGTGCTTGTAAATAGCATTTGCCAAGGTTCTCAGCCTCTGGTTACTGAACTGTGCAGAAGATGAACTCATTTAAGACCTGGAGCCTTAGGCTGGGGTTCTTCATATAATTGGGGGGGGGGTCAGTGATCTCTTTGATGGGAAATGGGAACCATTTATCTCTCTAATTATAGACCACTAGTCTGTTAGACAGCTCTCAGAAGCACACTTGTCTCTTCAAATTATGGGGTAAAGTTTTTTCAGTCTAATATTTGTTTGAGGAACAAAGAAATTACGGTGTCGATTCTACTCCAACTTTTTTCTGTTTTCTTTTATTTCATTAAAAATACATAAGAGTAACAAAAGTCCTTTTTAGTACAGAGCCGCTCCTTCATCTGTCTTACTTCATACAGACAACCAAACTACAGTCTGTTTCAGGGTCATTGACTGTTAATACTTTTTTGGAACATGGCACCTCTGCCAAGGTCTTGAGTGAACTGCAGTTCTAACCCTAGGCTGTAAGAAGTATGGCTAGGTTTAAGTTCCATAGCTCTTATTACCAATATTTATTTAAATAACTTGTCTCTGTTATGTAACAGAAAAGGATCTAAGCATCTAGGTAAAGGAAAAGCAAAATTTCTGCTGAAGACTTGATTCTATTTTTTCAAATGAACCTATGACTAATAATAATTTCCAAAAAGAGCATCATAGAGTAATAAAACTAAAATCTTCAATGAACTGAAACATGGAACAATTCTACCAGATAGGTCATTTATCCAATCATTCATTCTTTTTTTCCATGAATAGCCTGTGAATTCCTTGGTCTGGTCCTTAGCCTAACTAACCACATCAATTTCTTTTTCTTTTTCATTCTTTCTTTCCTTTTTTTTTTTTTTTTGAGACAGGGTCTCACCATATAGCCCTGGATGGCCTGGAACTTGCTATATAGACCAGGCTAGACTCTAACTCCTGTCTCTGTCTCCCAAGTGCTGGAATTAATGTGCCTCCATGCCTGGCTTAATTACATCAATTTTGGGGACATCTTTCTTCTAATCCCTTCATCCTAATCTATCAAGAAATACTATGAAAAATTAAATATTTTTAATGACTTAGTGAAGTTTTCTAATGAACAAGGTCATTAATTCGTGTGTGTGTTCCTGTGCATATGGATGCATGCCACATATGTGCATGTGCATGTGGTGGTCAGAGATCAACTTTGTGAGCCATTCCTGAGGAGTGATCTACCAGGGTTTTTGAAAAAGAGCCTATCACTGGGATTCTGGCCTAACCAATTGTCCTAGGCTTGATAGCCAGGGAGCTCCAGAGATCTGCCTGTCTCTGCTTCCCCATTGTTAGGGGGGAATGCCCAGCTTTTTATGTCAATCCTGGGGGATCTAACTGAGTTCCTCATGTTGATTGAACTACCCTAGCCAAGTCAGTCCATTTTTAGTATTTGTTTTTAATGTTGCTTTCAAAATAGAACTTTCCATATTGGCATAGAATGGTTTAAACCAAGTACTGGTTTAAACACACAGCTAGATTGAAAGTATTTCTTCAGGAAACATCAGCTTAATGTTTGCCTGACAGCCTCATAGTTTAGGCCAACATGAAAGGAGAATAATTCTCTCTGTCCAACTTAAAAATCATTGTGAGCTGCCTGATATGGATGCTGGGAACTGAATCAAGGTCCTTCAGAAGAGCAGCAAGTGCTCTTAACCACTGTACCATCTCTCCAGTCCCACAATAGTTCTTTTATTCCTGTTTTCTCCAAATCCTGGAGGTCTCCTTGTAGTCAGAAATGGCATTTCCACAGTGTCACAAAATGCCATTGAGACATCAGATACTTGAAAGGGGAAATCCAAAGGACATTATCTCTTTATTCTAGATTCTCTAACATTTATCCTTGTGCTGAGATACTGCAGCTTTTCAGCCAGTGTGTACATATACCTCTATGCCTTTTAGGAACCCCAGAACTATATAATCTAGAAAGTATCCTGGAATAGTATTTTCAGTGACTTTATTTAAAGAGTAGACTGTATATAGATCAATTTAATGTTAAAATGCAAAATTATATGTGTGTACAACTTTATATCCTTTGTGGAATATAAGAAATCCTATTTCTGTGATTTTTTTTCCCATTTGTAATAGGGTTTTATTCCCTCCTAATTCTCCTAAGTCTAACACAAAGGCAGGCTGCTTCATAAGGGACAGCACTGGGAAAATACCAGGAAGCAGGAAGCCAACAGGAAACCCTGGATTTAGGATTGTTTTTAGATTTGGTGCCGTGCGGGTAAACTGTGGCATTTCAGAGTCATTTTGTTGTGCCACTCTCTGTACATTAATTCTATAAAATCCAAGTGCATGAGCCAGAAAAATCACCCTTTGCTGTTGACTCTACTGTGAAGGATCAGGTAGAGTTTAAGACAAGAACACGAGTATTCTTGCAGGTAATACTTCTCTGTTTCCTTTTGTGAAAAAACATAAGTTTGGTACTAAGGAATTAAATTGATAATGATTTATAGTAAATTATTATATTTAGTTTGTGTTTTGTCACTTAAGTATTAAACACCAACTCTTAAGCAGTGCAATATTAAAGTTAAGAGGAATTGTAGAAATTAGTTAGATGGCTGTTTTGCAAATGACTTACATTTTTCTAAATTAAAGCAAATATTGGCCATAAGAGTGTTCTCTTAATTGGCATTTATATGTGCTTCCTTGAATGAGAGGGAAAGGAAAAAGAGATACAGAAGAAATGAATTATTCATAACTGTGAAAGTTTTGTAACAATTTGTTACACTGTGAGCGTGTGTGTATACACACACACATACACACAACTGTTTTGGTGGAACCACAGAGGTAAAAAATATTTAAACAATTTCATACAACTTTTTCAATAAATTACCTTTACTTATTTAGAATTTACTTTTATACCTTTAGATTTTATATAAAAGATTGGTACAGAAGAAATTCTCTATACTGTGCTTAGAATTTTAGTTGACATTATGTTACATTTTCTTTTTTCTTTTTCTTTTTTAGACAGAGTCTCACTATGTAACTATGTAACCCTGGTTGCCCTGGAGATCAGTATGTAGACTATGCTGGTTTTGAACTCATGGAGATACTCCTGCTTAGGTCTGTGCCACCCTGCCCAGCTGCATTTTCTTAGGGCAACACAGTTCTTCATCTTTCAATTCACTCAAAAAATATTTTTATTAAAGAAAAGTTTTATTTGCTTCCTTTCATCAGACAAGAAATACAGCATCTTCATATATAGCTAATAAGCTTCTGTTTTGTCAAAGCTACTAAAAAAACCCAAATGAGAGTCAATGCCTAAAAGTAGCAATTAATTTAGCTCAAGTATGCAATGACTTATTTTCCTTATTTAAAAACTGGAAATTTGTTTATAAGTGTGATGGTTTACATTAATCTCAATGAAATGGGAATGGTATGTATGTGCAGGAGGTTAGGCATTTGTGTGCATAAATTTTGCTTGATCACTGTTTTAAAAATTCTGATTATTCAAGAGTCAGCTGTTTTGGTTTTGATAGCATGGGCATTATTTATAAAGCTGAAAGAGCTTCACGATATTGTAAGTTGAAATGATTTCATTTTATATTTATTTACTTTGTTTTCTTGAGACAAAGTCTCCCTGTAGCCTCAGCTGACTTGGAAGACCAGGCTGACCTTGCTCTCACAGAGATCCACCTACCTCTGCCTCCTGAGTGCTAAAATTAAAGGCATGCACCACCATGTCTGACTGATAAGTGGTAATGATTTTAAATAGCAAGTATGTAGAAAAACCTGTACATACTTTTTGACACAACAGTTACTAGTAGTTATGACAAAATTAATTCCTAATTCTTTACATATTGGCCAATCAATAGTCAGAAACAAATACTGAATATTCTGTTAAGGTTTTCATCATTACAGTCTGCCTGGCCATTGGTCTCAGAAATAGTTAATAATTACAGAGTTTGTTCACCACTTTTAAGTTCTTTTGTAAATGAATAATTCTTCCCACAACATGTCTTGATGGAAGATAGGAATATATTTACATGAAGTAAATAACATACTGCCTGGGGAGAGATGAGCCTTAGCTGGAAAGATGGAATTAGATTTATGTGACAGCAGCTGTTCTGCAATATGTGTAGCAATGTCAACCAATTTTGATTATTGGAATAAGTGTGCTCATGTTTCTTCTTCATGTCCAACTGAAGTTATGCTTTGGTAGAAATTATGGTTCATTAGGCTACTCACTCCATCAACAACACACGTAATAATTACAACCAAAGTACACATGCCAAGTTATGATTTATAAACTGCATAACTGACCAAAACTTCTCTCAAAATTTTTTGAAAAATACTTTTTTCAAAGATTCAAAAACTGTTGTCAAATCCTGCATCAGTTAAGACTGAACTGGGTTACCAGAACAAGAATAGTAGAAGAAAACATAAATGAACCTGAAAACAAAATACTACTAGCTGAGTCAGGGGTGATTCTTTCACAGACCACATGCAGACAGAAGATTGGCTGTGGATGGCCGAGGTAGCATCTCCACCATACCTTGCTGCTCTGGCATCCTTATTATATCACTTTATAGTTCACAATAACCACCTGCACTCCAGTCTTCATGTCTACCTTCCAGCCAGAAGAAAAGAAGAACAAGAGAAGAGTCTGCTGCTCTTGAATTTAAGCAAGTTCCCCAGCAGTACCACCTATATGTTTCAATAAGAACTTAGTTACTCGGATACATCTAACTACAAGGGCATTCTGGGGGCTCTAGTCACTTATGCCCACCCCAAATAAATGTAGAGTTCTCTGCCCAAGAAAGATATTATGCTAGGGACTGTTTTGTGTACTGGAGCAGTTAAAGGCATATATCTGGTATATTTGGAGACAGGTGTCTAGATTCTGATTCTGGCTCTCTGAACACTAGCTTTGTAACTTTGATGAAGTAACTAGGCTCAGTGCCTCCATTTGTAAAGTGGAGGTGATGAGGACCCCAAACCCTAAGGTTATTGATTAGAGTAAGATAATCACTTCATGCCAAGACATAGATGATCAGTTATTAAAGTATTTCAACGATTATTTTATCACTGAATATTCAAAAGAACTCTCTGCTGTAAAATTTCTTACACCCACTTTACAGTTGAAGAACTTGCAATCTATTGAAGGTAAATCTTTTCTTTGTGGCTGTGCACTCGGTAAATAGCAAAAACTAAATCAGAAGCCAAATCCCTTGACTCTCCCTACCATGTGGACTACTTCATTACGAGATATCTGTCATGTGGTATCTTAGCTTGGGTTTTCCAGAAAGCAGACTCCAAGACAAAATATGAATGTTACTTGGTATCCAATGCAGCTAATTCCTTAATCCTCAAGATTGTGGAAGACAAGTGGGCCTCACAATATCATATTTCAGAAGCAAGGGAGTCCTTCCCAAGGTAGAAGGTGAGATGCATGAATTACATGACAGACTGTTCCTACACAAAATTGATGGAGGCCAGTGAGTGAAATTGATGCCACAGAAAAGAACGAAGAACCCAATGACCATGGGTCCTGAGAAAAATGAGCTCAAGGGTATGTATAGGAGTTCTTAAAAGTGCTCAACCAGTATGGCATCCAATGGTCCCTTAATAAATCTTCCACAGCTCATAGCTTGCAGTGAGGTCAAGCAGGAAATTTCTTCAAGCAATTGTCTAGTTTATTCCTGCTCTTTCACAGTTAATAATGACTAAGTATAAACAGCAATAAATGCACTGTTGACTAAGGCACCATGTAACTTGGGTTACCAGATAAATCAGAGGACATTCAGTGAAGTTTGAATTACAGAAAAGCAAAGTATAAGTGATGTGTCAAATAATTCATGGGCATCAGGGAACACTTGATTTCCAGGAAAATAGTAATTAATTCTTTTAGTATAATTATGTCCCAAATATTGCATAGGACATACATGGATTTTCAATTGTCTCCATTGTTTATCTGAAATTCAATTTAAACTGGGTGTCTTTAATTTTCCCTCCTGATGTGACAACTCTAACACTGGTATATGTAATCATCTAGGAGTCTAGAGAAGTGTCCAAGAATGGCTCTACACAAAGTAAGCAGACATATAGTAAACATGATCAGAAGGAGTAACAGACATTTTCTGCTTAAAAAATTTTTCGCCCAGGGTTTTCAGTACAGGAATTGACATTTCTGCTATTTAAATAATTTATTTGGGAAGGCATTAGGAGGAGTTTGGGGGAGGTAGGGGTGGGTAAATATGATCAAAATACATTATATAAATACATGAAATTTTCAGAAAATAAATAAAAGTGTGATTAAAGTACCTTATCCATATTATGACATTTTGTCTGCTGGGGTTTTAATTAAAGTGCAGGTAAGGTAACTCAGAGGAGTTCCTTCCTACTAAATTAGAATGGCTGAGTAACCAGTGCAGCTGTCCTGCCTGCAACATGTGGATTTCTCAGAACCCACTGTCGGGCATGAGAGACTAAAGAACTATATGTGGCTTGGCATTGTTCTGTCTTTCATTGGCTAGAGCAAGTTAGACAGCTTCTCCCAGAGAGATTAAGCCATACAGTCCTCCTTCATTCACGCTGATAAGAAAATTAGATGCTGGTCTACACTGGGGATGTCTTTCTCATAGTGCTCTAAAGAAGGAAAGCTTGAAAAGTTAGATTATTAATTAAAAATCAACTAGAGGAAATTTGAAATGAAAGATGAGACAGCTTGACTGAGGCTCAAAGCTGGTGAGAGCGCTGGGGAGATGACTCAGTACGTAAAGACCTTGCTGCATAAGCATAAGGACCTGAGTTCAGTCCCCAGAACCTATGTAAAAAAGCCTGGTCTGGTGACATGCGCTTCTAATACTAGTGCTGGGGAGATACAGACAGGTAAATCCCGAGGCTTGCAGCCAGCCAGGCTAGCCTAACTGGGAACCCCAGGTCCCGGTGTTACAAAGAAAAAGTGGGCAGCTTCTGAGGAACGATATCTGAGGTTGACCTCTGATCTACACACACACACACACACACACACACACACACACACACACACAGGCACACACATGCACAAAGCTGAGGAGAAATTGAAAACAGATCGAATACGTATTTTGTAATTTGAGATTTCTTGCTCAAATTTATTCAAGCAGTAGAGGCTCTGAAAGTTCACTGTAAAATGTCTTCTTTGTTCAAAAGACTGCCTCATATAGTGTATGATAGAAAATCATGAGCACATATGTCCATGTCAAAAACTGCTAAGATAAATGAGCCATTGCTAACTTTTTTCATGAATATTAACACGGATTTAAAGAATCCTCTGATTAGTATGAGAAAGTAGAGCTCTTGTAATCTCTATCACGTACAGCTCCAAGCCAAAATTAAGATTGCAGTTAATAAGCAATTTATAGTCATTCAATAGGACATTCTAATGTTACCCTAATTTTCAATATGAGGAATGAAATAGAGAAGTTACTGGCCTAGTGTCACATAGTAAATGATGATGGTGAGATGATTTCTGAATGAATGAATAATTAGTAAAACATGGCAGAAAATGTAACGATTTAGGATTTTTGCTGCATCCCACTGTATAACCCAGGCTATTCTCCAAAACCTTGAGATCCTTCTGTGTCAGCTTCCCAAATACCGGGATCACAGGCCAGGCGTGCTTGGGCACTCCCAGCTTTCCCAGTGTTTTTTTTTCCCCCAATGATGTTTTAATGTGCTTTGTCCATTGTTAGCTTCCCCAGGAGACCTTTTAATCCAACTTTAACTAGGGGTGCGGTGCCTTAGCTCATAAGCACAAGTGTTCTGCTCCCTGGGACTGAATGCTTCATGTTGGAACTAAACAGAAGAGACAGGGAGAGGGAGAAGGAGAGGGAAAAGCAAGACATAAGGTTTTGCAGTTTGATCATTACAACTGCTTTTCTGTTACTGTAGCTGAGGCCTTTTTGTGTCCATAGGTTGATGCAACTTGAGCAAACAACGGTGTAATAGTGCAGCACATCAAGGCTTTTATCATCTTCCTAAATATCCAGAGTGTGTCGATTTGCCAGAGTTCCAGCAGGAGTCAAAGCGCATTGAACCTGAACTGTTGAGAGAGTTTCATGAAGGGAATAGCCACAAGAGTGAGGGTAGGGTTGAGAAAAATAAGAATGGATGGCGAGACTCCCTGTGCTGGCAACACAAGAGAGGTATTAGTACCACTCAGATCACCAGGCCTAAAAGCCCACAGGAATGGGAGACATCAGAAATGTAGAGGACTTCATGCTGGGAAACTGACACTCGGTTGGGAAATGTGACCATTGTCAACCATGGCCTGGCAGGAAGAGAGCAATTGCTTTCTCCTTCTTCCTCCTATTTTGCTGGTGGCACTCATCATTGAATCCCAACCAGGAACCCCCAAGGGCCTAATAATGAATCTACAGAGGTCAGCTCCTTGGGACACCCAAAGCACAGAAAACAGTAGAGAAAAGATGAGTCAGGCAAATGAAGAAGATCCAGTGCCACACGTACCGTAGTGAGAGATTATCGTGCTTTTTTTTTTAATGGTGGAATCTGCTCTTATTATGTTAAACACAATGTTTACACAGAGTCTAACAATTATGGGTGCTACCTGTAACCAGATCTTAGGTATACAGCATGATTAAAGTCATCCCATAAAATTCCATTACATTTCTGAATTCATCTTTTAAGAACTATGTTTTTATACAAGTTCCTTAAAGGAACCATAACCACATGAAAAACACTAGTATATTCACCAAAGGCTATAATTAATTTTGAATAACTTATAGACTTTGCAATGCCTTGTTGAAAGGCCAAACTTTCTGTCATTTTTTTTTTTTTTTCTGGGAGGAAAAATTTATCCAACAGGCAAGACCAATGATCTGGAATTAATAGTTGTATGTGTAGGTATGATTCACTAGCATCTAGAAAGTGTGTCCGCACTGGACCCTCAGATGGTACACTGAATAGTCATACATTTCTTTTCCTGCCTTAATGATTTATTATTTCATTTTATAAACTGTAAGTGACTGAGAACCAGAGTATCATTCATTCATTCATCTAATTCTTCTTTTATGAAATATTTATTGTTATTGTATGTCCGCAGTTTATTAGATATTAAAATACACAAGTTTTTGTTCTCAGGGTACTCAGAGTGTAATGGAGATCGGACAATATGTTCTAAAACTCCAGAACTGGTAGGTAAACACTATGGTACAGGAATGTGTAAAACACTCTATGGCAATATCTAACTTTCTTGGAAGATGAAAGAAGAATAAGAGGACAGCAAGGATCAAGAAATACTGTTCCTAGGAGAAGTAACACCTGAACGGAAGATATGTGGAAATGCATCAGGCGCACAGAGTGGAGGTGAGAATAGAAGGCAGAGTTTTCAGATCAATCATCATTTGCCTCCTGAGGATACGATGCTAGGAGAGGAGCTCCGAGCTCCGGTGATAAAGGGACTTGAACACCATCCTAGGAAGCCAGTGAAAGATTAAGTGAAGAAGAGGCTTCCGGTTTGGGTTACACAAAGATCATCCTTGAGGTAGTGCATAGGATTGAACGGAGGAGGCAAGACCAGAAAAGGAGTCAGTAAAGGAGCTTCACAATGGTTTTAACAGGAGATGAGAAATTGTGGACTAATGAGGTGGTAGGGAGAGTAGACAGATGGATGGATTCCAAAAATAGTAAGGAGGTAACTGAGCATGACTTGTTATCAATTCACTCTGTTGAAAACTAGAAGCAGGTATGAACGATTGAAGAATAACATTAGAATGATGCCCATGAATTTGTCTAGGGGACTGGGAAGAGCCTGTAGTACCAGTTGGAATGAGGAACAGAGGTGGAGGGACATTCTTCCCTCTTAGGGAAGTGACTGGGTTCTCTTTAAGCATCCTGAGAAGGATTCTATGAGAGAAATCTGAATGACTTTCCAGACTATGGGTGGTAATTGAAGCAATGGGCTGGGAGAGCACTCCTTAGAAACTATGTGGGGCAACCAGAGAGGTGAAGCCCAATCATTTAGGAACGTCAGTGTTTATTAGACATTAGAATAAAAACATGGGAAGGCAGAAGGGCATACAGACAAGGAACTCCTGAGGAACAGAGGTCTACAATATCAAGTGCTACCAAGACAGGGCAGATTAACTAGGATGCACTTGGCTGCAAGTAGAAGACTAAATTGGGGCTTAATACAATATAATTGACATATAAATAAGCCTGATGTAGGTGGTCGAAGCAAAAATCTATCAGAAAACATCCCAAAGCAGAAATCGAGTGTCTGAGACATTAAGTAAGGCTTTTTCCTTCTGTGTCCCACCCAAGGAGGAAAATTTTCCCCAGGGAACTCCATCAAATTTCTGAGAAGTCACTGCCCAGGCTCTTCCCCATTCCCACTTCAGTGGCCAAAGGGTGAAAGTGATCATGATGCCTTGTCTCGCTTAGATCAGCCATGATTCATCGCTGAGGACTGAACAAAGAAAACAGAAGTCCCGTCAGCAAGAAGGATGCAAAAGAAACATTTCAGTGCCTCTCTCCTGCAAGAGTCTAGACAGGGCTAAAGAGTATACACTGGGTTTAGCAGTTAGGAGCTTGTTGGCTTTAGTGAGAGTTTCCAGTGGGCCCTAGTTAGGAAGATGCACTGAGGCTTGCCTGCACTGGTTGAAGAATGTGTAGAAAGTCAGTGGACTGTTTTTCAACTAAACGTGAGTTTGTGTATCAATTCCTTGTTGGAAACAGATTCTGATGACTAGAGAGGGGGTTTGGGTGACTAAGGGTTCAAGGAAAAGAGAAACTGAGCCAGGAGAAATTGGATCACAATTGCTATTTGAAAGGGTCTACTTTGGGCAATGATTTAGAGAGATGACTTTCTCCAATTTGAATTCTCACTGCTAGCCTTGGCTGCAGATTGTAATTTTTAGAAGTCTGAGTCAGCAACAAGAAAAAGAAGGCTGTTCTGAAGTGCAAATAAAGCCTTCCTATTCCACAGCTGTGTACAGTTGTGGCGGGAAATGCGATTAAAAGGTTTCTACAAAGCACTTCAATTACATTAGCTGGAAGAAATTCAATTTTGAACTCCTTCCAGGATTTTAAAATAAGAGATTATATATTTCATTAAAAATAAGAATAAGGCAGAGGGTAGGTGATACATCTAATTGAATACAAGCATAGATTTTCTACTAAAGCCATGCACTGTAGATTTTTGCTGGTGGCTTAAGAAAGCCTGTATGTGCCTCTGAATACATCTTCCCTCTGTCTGTGTGTTGCTGGATGGAGTGGCAGATGACCTCCTCTTTAGAGCAATCAGCTCGAGGACAGATGTAATCTGCTAATCTCTCAGATGATGAGTTGTCTCTTAGGGTGTACTGATCACCAGAGTCTTAGCTCTTAAGTTTAAGGAAATATAAAACAGTAGGGGAAAGGTTGCGAGTTGCAGATTAAAAGTCTTGATCAGTCATCTGAAGGCAACCATAACCTCTCTTCTGGTTGTGCAGTTCTATCTCTAAGCATGCATTTTGGGGAAAGAGTTTTAAGTACAGAGGAGGTAAGTATAGGGCAATTCTGTCTGACTCTATCTAGCTGGCGCCTTTTGGAGTTGCTTTACCCAATTTGGAACAGAATTCCCTCTGGGCTTTACCAATTTAGAAGCAGAGTATCAGAGATGAGGGATATCAGCAATCCTCTGATTCATATGAGAAAACAGAGACCTGGTAATCCTGTTAGATACCCAGCCTGCAGCCTTTGCACTGCTAGACCTTGCAGTCTCACTTTCACAGTATCTTAATAATTAAGAGAAGACCCTAAAACCCTCGCAAAACTTTGTATCTAAATTGTTGTCAAAGCTCCCTTTATTTTCATGAGCTTAAAATAGCTTAAAGCCTGGCTTGACCTTGCAGCTCTTCCAGGCAGTGATAAGCTGCCAGCTCTGAAAAGCTTCTATGTTTGGAACTACTACAGGGAGGTTAAACTGTGATTTGCTTATGTTGTGCTTTGACTGGGAAATGTCCCCCATGGGCTCCTGTGTTTGAATACTCAGCCCCCACCTGGTGGCTTTGTTTTGAAAAGCTGTGAACCATTTAGAGGTGGAGCCTTAGAAGAGGAAGTGAGTTACTACTGGTGGGCCTTGAGGTTTGATGGCCACGCCCAACTTCTTGTCCACTCTGTTCCTGACTGCAGTATGATCAGCAGCTTCTTGCTCCAGTGGTGACTGTCTAGGTGCTTGACAGACTGCATCCCCTGAAACTGCCAGCCCAAATAAACCATTCCTCCTTTAAGTTGTTCCTTGTGAGGTATTTGATCGTAGAATGGGGAAGAATAACGAATACAACCTATTTACCCAGTTCCTCAAATATCATCTTTTGATTTGAAAGTCCAAAGAGTGTTTTATCTTGTTTTTATATTTTCTTATTATAACGGGACAACAATTAGGTGTGGTGCCAGAGAGTGTTCTCAGGTGCAACAGGCACCAAACTGGCTGTTTGAAGCAAGTGAAATACAATCAAAAGATCAGATCATTCTTATTTAGAAGAGGTAGAAATCAAGTTTAGAGTCCACAAAAATAAACTGCTGAAAATCCTGCCATAGAATTCATTGTGCAAGTGCATAGTACTTCTGTGGCTGGGCAGTCAGCACTCTAGGTGGCTTTCCCTGCACCGGGTGCTGGCGGTTGCTGCTCTGCTGACCCTGTGGCTGCTGTTTCTGCCACCATTCATTACTGGCAAGGATTTGCTTGGATCCCTCCTTGCATCTCTAGTTTCCGATTACAGCCTGGAACAGATGTATCTGTTCAACAGGAGTTGGTCTTGCAGCCAGTGTTCTAGCAGCAAAGGAAGCGGGAAAAGTGAATGTGTATTCAGAATATTCGGTTTCCATGGTGGAAGACTTATCTCTCCCTCATGAGATGAGTGGTTCAGACGGATGGACAGCCAGAAAGGACGAGTGTTGAATATAGTGATCTGTCCATCAAAGCAGTTTCATTTTATAATTTTACTACTATTTGTAATTTTGAGACAGTAATATATTAATAGGTTTAAAAATTCAAAAGAGCAGAAAAGATTTATCATTAGAAAGAAATAGGTTTCCCTCTCCCCAGACTTCTAGTCATTTATGCCAAATTATTTACTGTCGTCCATGTTAACTTTCCCTCGGTGGAGGAGGATTGTATTTTCCTACTCTTTGTAGTCAGGATCAGCTATGTGTGTGGTTGGCAGAGGTCAATGACACGTAAGCGTAAGTGGCCGTACCATTCCTGTGCAGCTAGAAGCGGATTTATGTTCCGTTTCATTTTCTTTCCTTCTATTGTGTTCTATGGTGTTCTAAAAGGCACCAGCCTAGATTTCAGGGTTTATTAGCGATTTCACACTTGCCCAGGTCCACATTTTTCATGATTAAAACACTATGCCTTGGAGGCTGCCTCTTATAGACCCACCAATAGGTTCTCTTGTCCTCTGTCTTCTGGCCGAGTCCAACTGATGAAATAAACTAACCAGAACTTAGGAGACAAAAGAGAGTAATGTTATTTTCATCTTCCCTCCCAGGTCTCCATGGGCTGGTTGCATTCCTTTACCAAAGATCTCCATTTCCTGCAGAATGGTATCTACTCTGTTTAGCTATGGTCACTGATGTTGGTTTTTCTCAACTTTACCCTCATCTCTGTAAATGGCCCCTTTATTAACATCTCCACAGCTTGGGTGAATATGTCATCTGTTTCCTACCAGGACCTTCACACACAGAGTGACGGACAAGCATCATGAGCAAAAGACCCTTTTCCCAGCCAGCATTGCTCATGTAGCAGGAACACTGAGATTTATGGGTTATTTGTTACCACAGCAAAGCTTTTGATATTTTGACAAGTATGCAGTCCTTCTAGGTTTATTTTATTTTTTGGTCTTTTTGAAACAGGATCTCCCAGTAGCCTGGAACTCACTACATAGATCAGGCTGGCCTTGAACTTACAGATCCATTTGCCCCTGCCTCCCAAGTGCTGGGATTAACGGTGTGTGCCACCATGCCCAATGTAGTCCTAGTTTTTTATAATGTGGTTATATTTTAGTCAGTAATTGGTGTCTGTCTTAGTTACCTTTACTGTTGCTGTGATAAAATACTTGACAAAAGTGACTTAAAGAAGGAAGGGTTTATTTTGGCTCACAGATGGAGGTTACAGTCCATCAATGCCAGGAAGTCCCAGTGGCAGGAGCTTGAGCAGCAGTCACATTGTATCCACAGGCAGGAGGACGAACAGTGAATGCTGGGCTCAGCTCACTGTCTCCTTTTTATACAAGTCAGGATCAGCCCGGGGAACGGTGGCACCCGAGTGGATGGCTCTTCCTACCTTAATTCACCTAATCAAGATAATCTCTCACAGGAATACCCAGAAGCTGATCTCCCAGCTGACTCTTGATCTCATTAAGTTGACAACTGAAATTAACCAACACAGTGCCACAATAAGTATGGGCCTCAATAAAAATGTGCCTACTCAAGTTTTATTCCTGGAGAGTCTAATTCAGTAAGTCTGAAATGGCATCAGATTTTTAATAAGTTCCAAGCCATGGTTTATAAAATTAATTAACTAATTATTATTATTATTAGTGGTAAGGGGGGTGAGAGCAGTGGTGTGCGTGTGCGTGTGCGTGTGCGTGTGTGTGTGCGCGGGTATACCTGTGTCATGGTGTGCCTGTGGAGATTAGAAGACAACTCTCAGGGTCTGTTCTCTCCTGCCACTATGTGGGATCTGGGGATTGAATGTAGGTGTTCATACCTACACATAAACACCTCCATGGAGCCATCTCACCAGCCCCAAACCATTAGATTTTGAAGATTTTTCAATATTAAGAATATCTTTCTTATTGGTTTTGTGTTATCAGATGTTTCTTCTGATTTGTAAAACATGGGTTTGTTTCAGTCAGAATTCTCCAAGGAAACAGAACCAGTAGGGTGTATCTTCATGAACTGGCTCACTCAGTTAGGAAGGATAACAAGCCCACGATCAGCAGTTCAAGCCTGAAGACATCTGCTCCCACAATTACTTTGTATTTGAGGGAAGTCAGTGTTGTTGTTTTCCTATTCAGATCCTCAGCTAAGTAGAGGAGACCCACTTACATCACAAACGACAATCTGCTTTATTCAAAGCTCACAAATTGAAAGGTTAATCTCTTCCCCAAATACCCTCATCAAAACATATAGAATAATATTTGACACATGTCTGAGCACATGATCCAGCCAAATTGATATAGAAAATCAACCATCCTAGAAGGTTGTATTATTAAATACAAAGTATTGGAAGGAGTGGTAACCTCGTTCCATTGTCACATTGTCAGGAATATTAGAAAAAAATCAGTATTGGGTCTGCAGGATTACTCAGCAGATAAAGGTGTCTGCTATCAAGCGTAATGAGCTGAGCTCATCCCTAGAATCCACATAGTAAAAGGAGAGACCCAACTCCTGCAAGTAGTCCTCTGTCCACCATGAGTGTGCCATATCATGCAACACCCAAACATGAACCCTAAATAAATATGTAAATGTTTAAAATTGTAAGGAAAATATTCAATATTCATATTTGTTTCAGTCAAATGAGACATATAAAGTTTCTAATTTCATGAGCATATAAATTTTATCATGTGTAATTTCCCTTAAAATTCACATGGAACAATTCTTACTATGTAGTTTAAAATGTGGGTTTGTCATTTACTGATCCACTTTTGAGCTCTGGCTCCATCCTTTGCCTGCTGTGTAGATTTGGACAAACTCCTTAAACTCTTAATCTTTAGTTTTCTCATCTGTACAATGATTTCTTTAATATGATGATTAAATTGGAAATTGTATATAAATATTCATTACAGTACCTGAAGCATAGCAGATATCCAATATGGAAATTAATAAACACAAAGCTTAAAATATTGAGTGTAAAATTTCATGTCAGTACATAATCATAAAAAGAGACAACTGTATTCCAGAAACTGGGAGATTAGGAGCTAGGAAGATGGCTCATTTGGTAAAGTGCTTGCCATCCAAGCAGGAGAACCTGAGTTTGGATCTTCAGCACACATGTAAAGGGTAGGCTCTGTGGCACGCATCTGTAACTCCAATGCTGGGGTGAGAAGACACAGGCAGATTCCAGGAGTTCATTGGTCAGCCAATCTAGCCAGTAAATGAGCTCCAGGTTCAGGGGAGACCTTGTCTCAAAAAACAAGGTAGAGATTGGCTAAGGAAGAAATCAGACATTGACCTCTGATCTTCATACTCTGGTGCTCACACATGCATGTACACCTCTATGTGCACATGCACACACACACACACACACGAACATGTACATACTTACGTCACATACAGAGAAATAAAATAAGAATTGTGAAATTACTTAATCTAACTCATCATTTCCAGACTTTGTTCTGTCAAGCTTCTGCCAAGGAAGTTCCTGGAAGTGAGGCAGAGTAAGGGGCAGGGCTCCGTGAGCAGAGAAGAGCACAGATATATCAGTCTCGCAAATCTCATGTGTGGGAAGGGGCTCTGGTTCAGAATCTTTGCATGGGTGCGCAGGCAAAGAACCTGTCTCTCCTTTGACTCATTCAGCACCTTACTGAGAAAGTGTGAGACAGGAAGTGTGAGCTGTGCTGCTGGCAAGTGGCGTGCACCCTGTCTTCCATCTTCCAGCAGTCACATCTGTGGTGCATGTACAAACCGAAGCCTCTTCTTGTTTGCAGGGCAAACTGAAGCTGTTGGATCAAGGGTGTATTCTGTCATTCACAAAAAAGGGACAGGGAGATGAGTGACAGCCTTGTAGCTTTCATAGGCAGAGCTAGCCAGAGCTAGCCACATGCTACCCTGGATCACACTCTTGACCTTCGCCTTACCATTTTGTTATTTGTGACATTTCTGACAGGCAGCAATAAGTACTCTAAGACCATAATTCCTTTGTGGTCACAAACTTTATCTTTCTTTCATTGATTTAACTCAATGCTACTCAAAATATGGTGGATCTAAAAGGTCTTTTGTGTGTGTTTGCGTGTGGTATATTATGTGTGTGGTATGACTGCCTGTAGGTCTACATGTGGAGGCCTACTGGTTGATTTCAAGAATCTTCTATTGCTTTTTCACCTTAATTTTTTAGACAAAGTTTCTCATTAAACCTGGAGTTCACAGTTTTGCCTTGGCCAGCTGACCAGTGAACCCCTGGGATCCTGTCGTCTCTGTCTCTCCAGTGCTGGGGTTAGACAAGCATCACCACATCCAACTTTAAAAATTTTGTACTCATTTATTTTTATTTTATGTGTATGAGTGTTTTGCTTACATATATGTAAGTGTACTCATATCATGCAATGCCCATGGAGGCCTGAAGAAGGTCCCCTGGAACTGGAGTTACAGATGGTTATTAGCCACCTTGTGGGCTCTGGGCACAAACCTGGGTCCTCTGCAAGAGCATCTAGTGCCCTTAACCACTGAGCCATCCCTCCAGCCCTGCTGTACCCAACTTTTATGTGGGTGCTGGGAATCCAAACCCAGGTCCTCCTGCTTGTGCATCAGGCATCTCACCAACCCCTAAAACTGTCTTGAAACAGCCGGGGAACATTTCTGAAAGTTGTCCTCTGAACTTCACACAAGCTCTGTGTCACACACAATGAATAAACAAATAAAATTTAAAATACTCTGTCATCCAAGGTGAAAGGCTAGCTCTCCATAGGACACAGTTTTATCCCAGTGTTGAACTGGGTATGTATTGATGTTTTAAAAACAAAGACTATTTAAAATATCGATATGTAAATATTAATATAACAGTATGTTTTCTTTTGTATTTTTATCATAGTAAAATATTCATAAAATTTACTGTCTTATCTATTTTTTAAAATATTTATTTTCTGTGTACAAGTGTAATGCCTGCATGTAGGTGGGTGCACTCATGTAGTGCAATGCCTGAGGAGGTCAGAAGAGGGCATCAGATCCCTTGAAACTGGAATTATAGGCAGTTGTGAGCCACCGTGTGAGTGCTGGGAATTGAACCCACTTCCCTGCAAGAGTAGCTAGTACTCTTAACCACAGAGCCATCTTTCCACCTCTAACTTATCCATTTTTAAGTGTACAGCTCACATTGTTGTGGAGGTAGGAATAAGCAGAACATTTTTATCTTGCCACAAAAACTCTGGACTTATCAAACAACAAGAAAAATCCCCGTTTTCTCTTCTGGCCCGAGAGCCACCACTCTGCTTTCTGTTTCTATGAATTTGAATTCTTTTTTTTTTTTTTTTTTTTTTTTTGAGACAGGGTTTCCCTGTATCCTCAGCTAGCCTAGAACTAAGACCAGGCTGACCTTAGTCTCACAGAGATTCACCTGTCTCTGCCTCTAGAGTGCTGGGATGAAAAGGTGTTTGCCACCACACCCAGCTCTGAATTTGATTTTTTGAGGTGGACGTGTTGCATGTATCTTTCTTGTGTGTATGACTGGTTCACTTCTCTTAGCATAATATATATATATATATATATATATATATATATATATATATATATATAGTTAAGTTTTATCCATACTGTAGCATATGATGGAATTTTTTCTTTTTAAAGGCTGAACAGCATTGCATTGTCTATATATACCAACTATTTTCAGTCATTCTTCCATCGATTGACATTTGGAGTGCTGTTAATTCTTACTATTGGAAATCCCCTGTGATTTAAAATTTTTATTTTATGTATGTGAGTGTTTTGCCTGCTTGTATGTAAGTATACCCGTGCTGTGCGATGCTGCACAGCCCAGATGAAAGTGTAGAATCCCTGGAACTGGAGTTGCAGATGGTTGTTAGTCATCATGTGGGTGCTGGGAATCATACCCAGTTCCTCTACAAGAGCAGCTAGTGTTCTTAACTGCTAAGACATCTCTTCAGCCCCACCCCTGTGTTTTTAATACTGAAAATACAACTCTTACTTTGTGATTGCCCCAGTGTATTTAATACACACAATATTACTTATATGGTACATGTCGGAATAAGGAGGAATTCACTGTAAAAGAGAGAATTAAAAGCAGATGCCAGGAGATGAAGAAGACTGGGAAGGACGACTCAGCGGGAAGGAAAAAGCCCAAGAAATGGAAATACTACAAAGGGAAGTAGTTAAGCGTCAGGAACTAAAGAGAGACCAGGAAAGATAAACACAAAGGAACACCAGCAGTAGTCCGACCATTAGGATTGTGCCATTGCAGAAGAAGCTAGAAGGCTGGTTACAGTGGGTAGAGGAGTGAGCGGGAGATGAGGAGATACGGCAGTCTGTTAACCAGTACTCAAGGTTAGGCATGAACCAGAAGAAAGAGACTGTTGTCAGCCCAAGGCCAGTGTAGTGTTTTCTTTTGTATGACTTCTCTTTTTGTTTTTATTATTATTATTGTTTTATATTTTTAAGATGTGAGTCTCACTGTGTAGACCTGGATGTTGTGGAACACAATATGTAGATCAGGTTGGCCTCGAACTCACAGAGACCCACCTGCCTCTGCCTCCTGAGTGCTGGGATTAAAGGCACACACCATCAGGCTCAGCAAAATATTGTTTTTAGCAATGATGAGAATTGAACCCAGGGCCTAGTGCATGCTAGATAATACATCACCATTCCCATTTGATCTTGATGACCTTTTAAAACATTATTTGACAATTGTGGACATATATTTGCTGAATTTTGGACTTTTTTACTTCCCATTGCTCTTTCTCACCCCATCTCTGTCCTGCTGAAAACTTTCTTGCCAAAAAGTCTCTTTTACTTTGATGTCTTTGTTGGTAGTGCTAGTGATAGTGCTGACTCACTGAGTCTAATTAGGGCTGCTTGCCTGAGCATAGGTATACGATTGTTTCTTAAGCTAAAATTCTTGAGTATGTTTAAATGTTCAGCTTAACTATTGTTATATAAAAACTATCCCCCTAACTAAATTGCCAAAATAACATTTTAAAAATTTGCCTGATGATTTTGTGGATCAGAAATGTAAGGGCTTAGGCAGGCGGTTTGGCTGTGAGACACGAGGTGTCAGTAGTGTGGGTGGCACTCCAGCAGTAGTTGTCTTGATTGTCTTAACTGATGAAGGATGGCCTGTCCACTGCGGGTGGTACTATTTCCTGGGCAAGCGATCCTAGGCTAAATGAGAAAATGAACTATGGAGATATGGCTCAGAAGTTAAGCGTACCTTAACATGCTCTTGCACATGACCTGGTTCAGATCCTAGCATGCACATGGCAGCTCACAACCGTCTATAGCTCCAGTTCCAGGAGATCCGACACTGGCTTTTATGGGTAACAGGCATGCTCATGGTACACAGACATACACACAGCTATTCATCCACACGAAAAAGACTGTTAGAGAAAATGAAAGTGCACTAAGCAGGAGCCAGTGAGCGAGCCAGCAAGCAGAACTCCCCCATGGTTCCATTTCAAGCGCCTACGGCTTCCCACAGAGTAACTCTGAGAACAGTCATACTCATTATGTCGTAACCCATTTCTAAGATACCCAGATGGAAGGCCCAAGTTTTTGTTTTTTTTTTAATGACCTAGATCTGAAAGTCAGAAAACATCTCTTCTGCTACTTGCTATTAGTCATGCAAGTCATGAAGGCTTGCACAGACTCAAGGGAAGTGAAGGAACAGACTCTACTCTTGATGAGGGGTAGCATGGGATTACAGGGACGGAAGGACATGAGGGCAGCTATCTCAGAAACAAGTGAGGAGGAGGGAGTGAAGCTCCTCCGGTACCTGAGGGGAAAGAGTGGATGAGACTTGAGCTTCAAAACCACAGGTAGTCGGTTGCAAAGTCTCTGGCAAGAGGGGGGAGCTTCTTTTATACTCATCTATAAACCACAAACTCACTGGCAACTGGAATTATGTTATAAAGCCAGAATTCTATCTGCTTTCTTCAGGACCCAGCACCTCAGAGAGGGAGTGAGAAGAAAAACTTAGGGGAGCACTTTGCTAAGCCAAAGAAAACCTCAGAGGTTCACAGAAACATAAACAGATAAACACAACAAATGGTCTACTGGAGTGTGCTGGTTTTCTGGACCCTCCCATCTCAAGTATATACTGAGGAAAGCTTTGATCAAAGTTCTCTCTTATTATGTTTATCTGCCTTCTTTTATGAGCAATCAGCTGCTGCCGCTAATAAAAATCATTATCCTGCTTCTTAGAAAGAAAGTGGTTAGTGCCTGGAGTCAAGCTAACCAACCAAACTCCGCCCTCTGCTTGCCATTGTGATCCTTGTGGGAAGTACTTAACTGAGAATCAGTTTTCCCATCTGTAAAAGAGGCACCAACCAGTAGCCCCATGAGAATCTCAAAAGGTTCTCATGAGAATAAAATAACATCTTTTGTGTAAGGTGAACTTAGCTCTCAGGAGATATCAGCTGTTTTTATTATTACAATTGTTCATCTTGTAAATGAGTTCCTCAGTTTCATCTTTGGGTGAGAAGCAGAAATTTAGATTAAGGACATCCAGTGCATTGTCTAGGAAGTTGGAGATGGTGGTGACTCATTCCCCATACAGAGCACTTAGGGTAGGAGTGGAATTCTACCTTGTGTGCCACAAGAACTTTACGAGCCGAGCTTCTCCGGGTTTACAAGGAGAAAGTCTCTTGGGCACTTACATAAGATAATAAAGTTCACTGAATCAGAGGTAAGAAAGAGATTTTGAGCATCTGTCTGGTTTGTGAGTGCCTAGGCCATCTCAATATGTGAGAATATGCCTGTGTGCATAGCTTTTTGGGGGCTCTGTACCAATTCCTGCTCCAGCCACCTCTTCTCCTAACCCAGCACTGTCCTCCCTTGACCCAGGTAGGGGCCCAAAGTCCAGTCTGGCCTGAGTTAGAGACCTTGCTTCCTTTTGACCGAGAGAAAATTTGAAACAATGCTATGTATCATACTTTAACTAACTTTAAAATGAGAAATTACAATACAGCTCTCTGGCTAGCATTTTTACAAACGCTATAAGAGCGGCTGGAGAGATGGTTCAGTGGTCAAGAGCACTGACTGCTCTTGCAGAGGACCCAGGTTCGATTCCCAGCACCCACATGGCAGCTAACAACTGTTTGTAACTTCAGTTCTGGGGATCCGACACCTTCTTCTGATGTCTGCAGGCATTGCACGACATGGGCACACTTACACACATGCAAGCAATTACACTCATACACATAAAATAAAAATAATAAATAAATATTTTTAAACAAACACTATAAGAGAATGCCTTGGGCCTGTTGTTTCCGGCATTTGGGGTACTATGATGATAAACACTCGTACAGAGCTGGCATGATTTCTTTGTTTGGGCTGTCAAATATCCAGGCTGGTTAGAACCTCTTTGTTGGTTTCTCAGCCTCCTCTTTGAAAGCCCTTCACACTATCCCACCTTCTCCAGTGAGTCACTTCCATGCCTGACCCTCTGTGAATGCCCACAGCCAACCATCGCTCTGGAGTGCAGGCTAAATTTAGCCTGACCTCCAAGCTTCACCCAGACTCTCTTCTCACTTCCTGTACTTTCTCAGAGAGCTGCTGCATCTGGGATGTGTTCCCTCCAGTCCGTACATGACCTTCTTCTTTTCTCCTTTACCAGGAAATGTTTCCTTGCCCAGTCTTCCATTCCCATGCTCATCATTCATTAAGATCCTCATCTTCCTTCTTGTCCCAATTTCTTCGTGCATTTAGTGGATATTTATTTATTTTTGAGACAGGGTCTCATGTAGCCCAGGCTGGCATGGAACTACAGCTGAAGATGACCTTGAACTTCTGATTCTCTTTCCTGAGCTTCTGAAGCATTGATAGATCTGCACCACCATGCAACACCCTGTAAATTGTTGACCCCCTCAACTACACTGTAAATGTCTATACTACACACATATACACTCACTTTATGAAAAGAGTAAAGTTTTGCCCTCTGTGCAGTCAATATTCACCTTTTGGACGTATGTCATGTCTGTTGATCATGAATCCCCCCAAACTCAACCAACACAAGGAAATAGTTCATTGACATGGCAAGGGGAAAGCTGGTGAGGGATGGGACAGTGGAGCCAGGAAGGGTAAAAGACGGAAGGATGCAAAGTGAGGTAAAATGGAGCACATTGCCACTGTGGGCAACCAGAGCTCAGTCTAGCCGCCTTTGCTGGGAACCCCATCTCCAGGACACCTGGCCCTGAAGGTCCACCTATCCCCAGCCACCACGATCAGTCATTGGCTGAAGGATACTAGAGACTACTTATTTCCTAGTCATTTTATTTTGTCCTCACTGAGCAGAATAGGCTGAAACCCCCCAGGGCAGGGTGCGCATTGACAGCAGTCTTAGGTGCTGACTCAGGGCACATAAATGATCATTGTGAGGGGACATGTAGGAGCATGGACATTTGTTACATTATTTCCTTCTTTTTCTTTTTTTTTTTTTTTCAGTATTTTACTATTTTTATTTTATGTGTATGAGTGTAAGTGCACCCCCGTTGTGAATACCCACGGAGATCAGAAGAGGGTGTCAGATCTCCTGGAACTGGAGTTACGGATGGTTGTTAGCTGCCATGTGGGTGCTGAGAATCAAACCCAGGTCCTCTGCAGAAGCAGTCAGTGCTCCTAACCATTGAGCCATCTCTCTAGCTCAGTGACATTATTTCTTATGTCTCCTTCTGTACTGTTCCCATGACACACTAGTTGTACGTAGCTGGAATCACAGTAGGGATGTGAGTCTGTACTATACTTTTCTTGCTGGAAATAGGCCTTTGGCTGACACAGTTTTCATAATTTTAACTCTTTGAAGCTACATAATTTCACCTCAAGCATGTGCCATGATTTCCACAGCCATCACTCCATTGCTAAACGTTTAGTTTATTTCAATTTTACTGCTATTATAAATTGCTAAAACAAAACAAGAGACTCAGAAGGCATTGTGTTAAAGCAGTTCTCTCTAAGTTGTTGTAAGTGCCAAAATTAGGGACATTTTTTGTTCTATTTTCCTATAGTTGTTTATAGAATTAGAAAAAGAAATGTTCCATGTGCTAATTTTGTTAGGATAAGTAGTAGGTAGTTCAAACTATAATCTAGATATTTCTGGGGAAGTACTGGATAATGTGATAAAGATCTACAGTCAGTTAACTTTATGGCAGGGGATTATTCTCAAAAATCTGGGTTGACATGATCTAATCAGTTGACAAGCCTTCGGAGCAGAATTGAAGCCTTGGCTCCTGCTTGAGTTTCTAGCCTGCCCTTCCTGATGACCTGCCCTGTGGATTTGGGACTTGCCTAGTCAGCTTCCACAATCACATAAGCCAGCTTCTTACAAAGAACTTCTTCATATTTGTGCTCTGGTGGAACCTTGATCTTTCAGTACCCACCACCAAAACTCTGCAATGAATATTTTAAAGCATACAACATTTTCTTAGTTTGCTTTCTTTTTTTCTTTCCAAGATTGAGGCTTCTGGATGTGGCACGAACATGTTTAACAAGCACAATCTTTATTATGAATCCCAACAATTGGCATGGTAAATCCAGAGCCAAATTAAAGGGTGAACCATATGGACATGTGATGAGATGTCAGTTAAACGTGAGTCTTGAAACATCTTTGAAAAGATGAAGAACATAGTGTTCATGAAGAGCCCTTTCAGGGAGATCCCTGAGTGTGATTAGAAGGCATAGTTTGCCAAATGGTTTGAACTGAAACAGTAAAACTTCTGAGAAATTTCATAGAGAAGCTGACTGTTCTTGACTTGACCTTTAAAAGTGTTGAAGACAACAATCACTGGGAGTTTGGACGGGCTGGACCCACCAGTTTGGAACTAATATTCAACAAGGGGTCCAGGGAAAAGCAAACTCTACTGTAGAGCTCAATTTACCCCCCAGCCCTGAAAGAAAGCTCAAATATTGAAACAAATGCCTATTGAATGGAGTGTCAAGATATTAATCTGCTTGGGCTGCCCATTGTCTAAGCCTTCCTAATGGGGCTCAGGTTGATCACGGATTAGTTGTATTCAGCACATACTGTGGGTATGCAGTGAGGGGCATTTTTAGGGTTTGGAAGAGACAGAGTTTGCATAGTAGTGAATAGCCTCAAGCCCAGAAGCTCCTAAAAAGATGTGGAGTTTCAAGTACTCTTTTCTGTTTATTCAATAAACCATATATTTTAAGTAACAGACATTACACTAAGTATGGCTTTAAAATAGGAGAGGCAGTTCAGACTCTCCTCCTGATGGAGTCTAGGTGAGAGATAGTGGTTTGATAATGATTACACAAATACTTAGTAATAAGCACTGTAAAGCCAGCACATGGGTCACTTGAGGACTGAGAGGGAACACTCTGGTCAAGCCAGAATAGTAGAGGCAACCTCGTTGAAGCCAGTGTTTTGGTGGGTTTGAAAATCAAGCTACCTTCTTTTTGCTGCCCCCAAGTCCTTGAGTTCATGTCATATGTTTATGTTAGGAGTGGGAAGGAAGATCGGGTAGGAGACAGGTTGAGGAAGTTAGGACCTATGATTTTTCATCTTGGCATTGAGCAAGATCATCTAAGTCATCTCCCAGAAAAGTAGCTGAAGGACGACAAGTACAATGAAGATGTGAGCAGCTTTCCAGTGCCTCAGATAGTCTCATCCTAGGCAGGTTCTTCTGACCAAATGAGAGGACACTGCTCAATATACTGTGTCAGGCTGAGAGCACTTTATATAAACTTTCTTACCTAGTTTTTCCATGACATTGTCATCATTCAACCAGCAAGCCTTAGTCTAGAGATTTTATTACATTTATGTATTTACTACTGTATTAAATGAGACGAGAGAGAAAGAGAGAGAGAGAGAGAGAGAGAGAGAGAGAGAGAGAGAGAGAGAGAGAGAGAGAGAACATATACATATGCTCGCATGGTTAGGTATGTGTGCCTCTGGAGGTCTGAGGACATCTTGCAGGAGTTAGTTCTCTCCTTTTACCACGCAGGGCCTGGGAACTGAACTCAGGACACCAAGTTTAGCAGCAAGCTTCTTGACCCGCTAAGCCATCTCACTGACCATGAGATACTATACAGAACTTGCTTTGGTCATAGAACCTAATATAAAAGCTGCATGTTTGGCAATAGATGCAATCAGTAGAAGAGTGAAACCAGGAAGGACCATGTCGGAAAAAGCAGAGTTTGTACTGAATTCTTTCACTGTCTGTTACTCATTTCTGTGCTGGGATTAGTGATTACCTGCAGCTTGCTGAGGACCTTCTCATTTCTTTGATTTAAAGCGTTTAAAGTAAGAATTCATAAAAATAAATGCTAAGCTGAGACATTTTGAACTTGGCTTTCACCATTGAAAAACTAGTCTGTTTCCTCCACTATTTCTGAGTTTTTTTTCTTAACCATAACTCTTACTAGAGGTTTTTAAAATGAGGTTTTGCCTTTGCTAATTTATTTTAAATTGAATAAGCAACTCAAATATCTCTCATCAAAGAGATCCTCTGGTCTTGCTGGAGCTGCTAAGGTCAAAGACATGTTGGTGCATGAGGCATGCTTTGACATGTCTAGCAATGCCTTCATGTACATTTTTAGATCTCTTGTTTGTCTGCGATACACAATGATTATACCATGGAAATTCGTCTTCTAGCTGAGTTAGGAGTACCATTACTAATTCTGGTTTGCCTCAGTAGAAAAGACATTCTCCAGAATACGTCAGATCTCAGAGAAAAACAATCAAGCGTGACAGACAGAAACCGAGGTGCTCAGACTTCCAGCTTCAGTCACAGCACAGGAAGGGTCTCCCTTAAGCATCTTTGTTTCTGAACTCTGAGTACTACTCCAGGAAGGAACACCCTTCCCATAAAAGAGCTTTCCAAGCCGGGCCTGGTGATGAATACATGCAACCCCAGAACTCTGGGGGTAAAGACAGTCCTCCTATATAACACCAGCCTGGGCTATATAACAAGAGTCTTGTCTCAAAATACAACATCAACTTTCAAAATACTTTGGCATTTTTGAGTCACCATTCCAGATGCTGTGCTGAGGGTGGGGGTGGGGAAAAAGAATCCAGAGTCGTGTGAGAAGCTCTAACCACATACATGCACACACACACACACATATTGTGCTGGTTTGGTCGCCCATAGTAAGAGACACAGGCAGGGGCAGAGATAGGGCACAAAGTCAGGGATCACACTTGCTCTCATATTTTTAGATTTTCAACAATGAATAATTTTCATAAAGAATAACATTTTCAGGTTATTCAAGTTCAGTAAAATATTTCATATATGAACTAAAATTTGTATATAACAAACAAAAATTATATCATGCAGCCTGTAATCTGTGGTCAAATAGAAATAGCTCATGCTCTGCTTCCTCACCTGGACCATTGCTGTACTGTCTCTGCTGATTCTCCATCTGTTTAAAGGCAGGGATGTGTGGCATCCCAGAAGCTATGTGCGGGGGAGGGGTTTGCAGGGTCCCAACCTGTCATAAATTCCTTTTCACAGGCACGTATGTGGCTGTGTCCACCTTTGTTAAGTGCAGCAGCAACTGTGCAGAGCCTGTTGGGTGGAGTATTTCATCAAGGGCATGCTTTAAATTGTCAGAGCTTGATGATAATGATGATAAGCAATGACCTGCTTGGAGTCAGTTTCACTGTCCTTTTGATTTTTCTTTCTTTCCTTCCCTTCTTTTCCCTCCCCCTCCCTCCCTCCCTTCCTCCCTTTCTCCCTTCCTTCCTTCCTTCTTTAACGGTCCTGGGAATTGACTGTAGGCCTGGTGCATGCTAGGCAAGCACTCTCCCTCTGAGCTATATCCTCTAACCTCATTTCAAAAGTCTTACTCCTTAATACCTTCCCCCCATTATCCCATCTCTCTACACAGAACTCCAGTAAGAGACACTGACTGGGGAAGGGGAGGGCAGCAAAGGACTCTGATTTATACCAGGTCCAGGTCCAAAAGATCATAAAGATAAAGCAAGAGAGATGGTATCTTAGCGGTGTTGTGACTCCAGCTCCATCTCATGCTGAGGTCTGGCATTCGTGAGACAGCAGGAAGTTGTGAGCACAGAACCATGTGACCCAGTTAGTTGTCTTCAGCTCAGCACTGGCTAGCTGCCCCCACAATGAATACCTTTGGCCGTATTGGCAAGAGGAATGGGAGACTCTTCGGTTCGGTTTACTTTCATCGCTACTGAAAGAAAGATGAGAGAAAGCTCAGTCTCCTGCGATGTGTCTTCATCTCTGAAACATGGAACAGCGTGATTAACAACAGATTCCCGCCCTACAAGCAACTTTTCCGCTAATTAGGCACATTTGCTTTCTGCAAGGCTGGGTATAAAATAACTTTCACATCACTCCTTTCTGTGGTGCCATGAGGATGTCCCCTAAGACAAAGCCACTGTGTGGTTCCTCAGGAAAGCATTCTGTGTGCAAGGCAGTGAAATTTTTCACAGTTGGCCTCATTCCCCAAAAGATGATTTGGGTTTTTTTCTTTAAAAATATTTTCAGTTGCACTAGAAAACATAAGATTTACCTGACCTTTCCCCTCCCCCCAATAAATAGGCATTATGAATTCCCAGACACATAGACTTGGCAATGACTGCTTCACCCCCAAAAGGGCGCTTTGCACTAAGTGCTTCTGACACTAATGTTCATGCTTAAGCAAACACATTACTGCAAGAGAGAGAAGTGTGGTCCTCTGAGCCTGACTGGGACGCTGGGCACAACGGGAGCTGCAGCTGCCCCGAGTCTCATTACTGTGGGCACAGGGAGACACAGTCCTGTCGGTGCACAGGAGATCCTCAGATTCACAGGCTCTTGTTCACACATCACGCACAATCAGCATCAAACTGCTAGTTCTTTAGGAGAGAAAGAAAGCTTCACTTATTAATAAGCCTGAAATATTTGCATCTCCGGACTCGGCCCTTCTCCTTTGTTCCCCTTTCCTTATATGAAAATATTCACATTTGCAAAAGAGGCCTGTTGAAGAATCAGATTTCTAGCGAGGGTTATATTTGGGACCATTTCTTAATCTTTTCCACTGTTGTTGGGTCCTTGGAGCGTCTGTGTTCACATTAGCTTTTCTGTCTGGAGCTACGAATTACACTGTCCAAAGGAGTTTTAAACTGGGTTTGTTACCTGGTTACCCACAAATATTCTTGGTCTGTTTGTATAAATCTGAAAAACCTTCCTTGTCCTCAGGAAACTAGGCCATTCTACATATTAGGAAGAGGACAGTGAGCCCAAGGACCTATTGGTGTTCTGGGACATTGGAGGAAGAGCGCCTGGATAAATAATGACAGAAGAAGCCATAGTCTGTTCTTGACTGGAGTAGTTGTATTCAGTTCACAAGGAGGTAGACTTCTGTGGCTGGGGATGCAGACCTGAGCATGCCATCAGACGTCCCTAAAGGCAGGCCTAAAGACCACATCCCATCTGTCCACAATCATAGCAGTCACTATTAAAAATCTCTTCCACATGGTCTACAATATGCCACAAAACAGTCCAGCTGTTGAAGCATGGAGCAGAAGCAGGGACCAAGGAGACAAGGGCAAAGCAGATGCTGGAGGGATTACAGAATTCTGTGCCTCAAATCTGGACCATCTGCACCCTGAAAGAGCCCAGCAGATCTGCCAAGAGATGAGCCAGCCATTCTTCCCCGACCAGGCCGGGCTAGAGTGCTGGCATCTGATGTCTTACGTGTGTCACTCTCTCTGTTTTCATTACCCACTGTCCCTGAAACTGCAGCCCAACAAGGCTTGACCAATTTATGCTCAGGACCCCTGGAGGCACTGTGTCCAGAGCATCTTTGGGAAGAAGATACCTCCAGTGGTTTCTTGTCCACAGACAGTCCCCAGATGGTGGTTGTCACTTTCTATCACCTAAACCCTTTGGGCTGAGCCCACTGAGTTGGCTCACTGAAAAGGAAGGAAGAAACGCAGCTGATGCTGACGGGGCCAGCTGCCGGAGTGTCTCTTCTTTGCTGGTGGCGATATGTAGATGCTCTACTGCCATCCCCACTGCTCCGTCTCTTACCACACTTCTAACTGTACTTAGTCTAACGTGTGTCCAAGTGTGGCCCATTGTCAGCTTATGAGAGAAATCATCTTGGGTGTATGTTTAAAATGCAGGTTCAGAATCTCTGGGTGGGGACTCATTTGCTCTTTTAACAGGTATCTTGAACTGGTCCTCACACATGTAAGAATTTGAGAACAGTTCTTTGACTACCGGACCTATGCATTTGTATATTTTACTGGACCTCAGGGCAATGGTGTAGAGCTCATCACTCAGTTTTTCACATCACTGTTAAATCATTAAGCTTTGGAGCCAGTGAAGCACGTAAAGACGCTTGCCACCAAGCCTAGCAAGCCCAGTTCCATCCCTGGGTAGAAGGAGAAAGCTGACTCCTATAAGTTATCTGACTCTAATTTGCATTTCTCTGAGTGATACCAAGCATCTGTATACCTATGAGCCATTTGAAAGTTCTTTTATATATTTTGCCACTTTTTCTATTATTTCTCCTCTTTTTATTTTTCCTTTTTGTTGTCTAGGATCCAGGATTTCCTAAATCTATGTCCTTTGGTTTGTAAGGTTAATAACATTTTTCTGTCAGCCACTCACCCGCTGGCTTTGGTTACAATATGTTGTTGGAATAATTCTTTAATGTTATTTTGTAGACAAATCTGTCAAATTTTCCTTCTCCTTTTTTTGATCTTTCTTTTTGCATTTTCATTTAGAAATGTTTCCATTCACAAGTCACAGAGATATATTCTCACACTTTTCTTCTATTACCATAGAATTTTAACTTTAACACACTGGGATCTCTTTGGGGTGATTTGAGATGGGAAAAGAATGGAACTGAGTCTCCCAACACTGCTAACTGATTAATCTATTGCCTCCCAAGAGACATGCCTTGCCTTCTCCCCAGCATACTAAGTTCTCATAGACAGCTGGGTTGATTTCTGGGTTCTGCATTCTGTTTCTTTACCTTAAGGAAAAAGATTTATTTTGTTTATTTATTTATGCGTGTGTGTGTGTGTGTATGTGTGTATGTGTGTGTGTGTGTGTGTGTGCACGTGAGCACAGGTGCCTGCCGAGTGCCAGAAGAGGGTGTCGGGTCCCCTGGAGTTGGAGCTACAGGCAGTTGTGAGCTGCCCAATGTGGGTCCTGGCAGTCTTCTGGAAGAGTGGCAAATTCTCTTAATCATGAGTCATCTCTCCAGTCCCCCGACCCCGTTTGTTCTGGCCTTTTAAAATTATGACTTTGTGTTAGCCCCTGCCACTTATCCTTCAAAATTAGCTGCTTGTGGATATTTATTCTACCTCCATTTTAAAATTGGTTTGTCAAGTTTCTAAAACTTGAGGGTGAATCTTTTATTAGATTGTCTGTTTTGGAAAAACTGATTGCCTTTTTTTTCTTTCTTTTTTTTTTTGACAGTCTTGCTGTATAGCCTGACTGGACTCCAACTCACTACATAGCCCAGACCAGCCTCCAATAAACTGGGATTTCAGGTGAATGCCTCATACCTGGCTAGGAACAGATAGTCTTAACATGTTAAACTGCTCTACATATTTGGTGTATCACTCCATCTATACAGGTCTTTGTTTATATTCATTATTGGAATTAAAATTTTCTCCAAAACATTCCTGTGTGTTTTCATTAGCTTATTTTCTAAGTAATTAAGAAACTTCCCTTTCCCGATCCTTTGGATCCCCATTGTTGACTATTTGCTTCAACGTTTCTTCCACCCTGGCCTCGTTTTCCCCTTGAGGGTTTAAAAAAATATTTAATTGTTTATTTCGTGTCCCAGGCTGACCTGGAACTTGCTGTGTAGCTGAACATGACCTCAAACTTCTGATCCTTCTGCCTGTATCTCCTAAGTGCTGGAATTGTAGGTGTGTGCCTCCAAACCTGTGGTGCTGGGGACTGAACCCAAGACTTCATGCAAGCCAGGACAGCAATTCATCAGCTAAGCTATATTTCACAGAATCACACCCTTTCATTTGTATAGTTCCTTGGTTTCTCTTGGCCTCCCTGGCTTGAGCCTTCACTACCCAGTCCTTATTTCTGTCTTCCCAGCCTACCGTCCTCACCTGAGGCTACTTGATGACCAGCTGTAACCACTTAGGTACTTTTTGTTCTGAGTGTTTCAGAAAGGTCACATAAAGCTGCATCTGACATTTGTCTCAGGACGAGGCTTATGTCTGAGAGTGACTGGGCAAAAATGCTGACCCAGCTTTATTAGGTCAATAAATGCATGTGAAATTGGACTAATTCCACAGTGTCAGTTAAAGAAAACAAAAATGGCTCCTGGCAACCTAAAACTCAAGTAACAGTAGCATAAATAATAAAGGCAGTCATAATTTCATACAACAAGAAGTACGCAGCTCTGTCCAGGGCTGGGCCAGCAAGTCATGGGGGTTATTCTGGCCCTTGTCCCATCTTTTCAAGATGGTTGTTAGATGGTCATGTAGGTCCTGATGTAATATTGTACTCTATCACAATTAAAAAACAAGAGGCCAACGTAGGGAGTGCTAAAGAGGATTCTTATATGCTTGTCACCCATCAAGGACAAAATGTTTCCCAAAGCCTCCAAGAAGACTCTTCTCATTCTAGCTCATTAACCAGAATAATTTGGCATGACATCGATCCCATGATGACAAAGGGAATGGAATTGTCATGATTAGTTGAGACTAAGTCATGATTCTTTCCCTGGGCTGGCCATTTTTCCATCAGAACAAAATCAATGTTCTCATAGGAAAGAACACACAGAATAGTACTGAGCAGAAAACCAGTAAAGGCTCTTGGTGTAGATGGGAAAGTTTTGAGTCAAGATCAACTATGTTCTTAAATTGTAAGGCCCTGAAATTACAGGTTTCTCATTCAGTTGTTTGGCAGTATTGGTTTGGTCACTGAAATGCAGTGATAAACAAAAGTGGATAGAGGCTCCTCCTCCACAAAGATACAACAAGAAACATTAAGTGAATGTTCCCACAAAAATATAAAGTTACCAATTCACAAAAGTGTTATGAAGGACAGGAATAGGAATTATGGGAATATGGAGTTATGGAACTTGTCCTGAAGCAGTGATAACTCACAAACATTCTCGCACATTCCAGGGAGGAGCTAAGAAATGAGGGGATAGCAGAAGCCTGAAGTTGTCCCACACAGGGAAGGAGTCTTGGTGTTAGAGACCAGGTGACCCATCCCTGAGATTAGACAGCCAGATGGGGCCTAGTGGAGTCCCCTGCTTACACCCCAGGAGCAGACCTGTGCAGTCACCCCACAGTAGGGGTAGACATGTGTAGCCACACCCCAACAGAGGGCAGAAAGGCTTGGGGAACATTGGGTGATTTAAGGACTCCTTTATCTTCTGTGCTGTCATAATGTCACTGACGCACAGATCTTTTTTCTCCTATGTTCAAATACCATTTAGGAGAGAAACACAAGTTATCTTACAGACCTGTCTCTCTAAATAAATATTTATAGTATCAGATGTGTATAAGATGGTTAGACTGGACAAATATACTTAATTTGCTCTAGCTTCCCTGAAGACTGCATCTGCCAGGTAGCACAAGACTGAATAGTATGGAGCCCTATGTGACTCAGCATGACTCCGCAAATTCAATTTGTGAGGAAAACTCCAGATTAAGCAAATTAAGAATATTTATCAGTGGAGGCTAGAAAGATGGCTCCTGCAGAGAGGACCCAGCACCTGGCAGCTAACAGCTGTCCATAACTCTAGTTCCAGGGGATCCAACACCCTCTTCTGACCTCTGTAGGCATTATACAACATAAGTGCACTTACACACCTTCAGGCAATATGCTCATACACATAAAACAAAAACAATAAAAAAAATTGCCATTACAACTTAGTTAGTGTGAGTACCTCAAAAATATCTTCTGAGGGAATTACCATCATTGGTCATTAGAAAATAAGTCAGGCATATTGACATTTTATGCAGTGTGTTTGGACAGACAGAGACTTATGAATTGTGAAATTCCTGGCCTGGTCATGGTCTATCAATGGACCATGAGGAGAAAGCCTTTGTGAAGGGTGACTGTGGAAGCAAGGCAAAGAAAATGTTTGGCTAAAATGGACCAGTAGCCTGGTTCAGGTCATTTCAGTGAAAAATCCCCAGTGAAGGTAGTTAAACAAATTTCATTCTGCCATTTACACAGGCTTACCTAGGAACTCAGGGTGCTGGAGTTTGTTCAGCCTAATTATCTCCCAATTAATTATTTTAATTACTCCATTTTGTAAACAGGGAAATAGAGGTAGATGCAAATAAGATAAGTACCTCCTTCAAGGTCACAAACTGAGCAAGTGGTTGGTTTTGAACTTGAGTGCAAAATAACTTTACAACCTCTGTGCTTTCAGCCACAGAGTATTACTTTATGGTGGTAAGAACAGGAAGAAATGCAGACTGTCTGGATTATCCAGAGAAGAGATGATTGCATAAAGGGGAAGATGGAAGGGAGTTTCCTAAACAGACAGCAACTGATTCCACTGTGGACCGTTTCCTCTTTAACATTCAATAGCACTTACAGTCAGTCCTTGCCAGTTAACTTCAGTGTCTGCTTGTTTCTACTTTTCTGCCTCTTGCTTTCTCAGACAAGTGAGCTTGCGGTAGGGACACCTAATACATTTGGACTGCATTCCAGACGTGATGCATGTACATAGTTGTAGAGAGTTCAGATGAGGTCTTTTAGAGAGGGTAGACCCTCTTTTTCTATCCCTAGCTCTTTCTACCCATATTCTATAATCTTACACTGGGAAAGTCCTTATTAGAAGTAAAAATCTGAGGGCTAGAGAACTGGCTCAGTGGTTAAGAGCCCTGACTGCTCTTGCAGATGACCTGGGTTTAATTCCCAGCACCCATATGGTAGCTAACAATTTTCTGTAACTCCAGTTCCAGGGAATCTGACACCTTCTTCTGGCCTCTGAGGGTATTGCACACATGGGTGCACTTACACACATGCAGGTAAACATATAAATATACGTAAAAATAAAAATCAAAGTCAGAATCTGTAAAATGAGCATTTTGAAAACACCAATGGTAAAGTTGAAAGAAAACAAAATGGATGAAATATATGCAACTAAGACCACAGATAAGTACTAATTATTGTATGAACACCACTTACAAGTCATATGAAAAAAACCAATAGTATTTGAGACAAAAAGAACTAAAGGGGTGAGCTAGTTAAAGGACAGAAATAAAAAATATTTATTTATTATTTAATATTTTATTCATTATTTTTATTTTATGTGTATGAGTGTGTTTTTATTTTATGTGTATGTAAGTGCACCCATGTTGTGCAATACCCACAGAAGCGGGCGTCGGATCCCCTAGAACTGGAGTTATGGACGTTAGCTGCCATGTGGGTGCTGGGAACCAAACCTGGGTCCTCCACAAGAACAGCCAGGGCTCTTACCCCTGTGTCATCTCTCAGCCCCCCTCTCAACTTGTTATTTAATATAGTAAAAGAACCTCAATTTCACTTGTAAGGAACACAACTTAAAAGAATACTGAGATAACATTGCTCACCTAGTATATTAGCAAAGAGTTTTTTTTTTTTTTTTAAGGTGTGAGGGAACAGACACATTCTACATTACTGGCAAGGTGTGACATTAGCACACTCTCTAAAGGGAAACATTCACAATTTCTGTCAAAAGTAAAAATGCTGGCTCTCTGCTCCTCCCTGTTCTAGGGACAGTGCATCATTTTGTGCAGTGCCAGTCTCCTCCTTGAGACTTTAACAGTGATACCTACTCTTCCACGTTTGATGCTGGGGCTGGCATTGCCCTCAACGATCACTTTGTCAAGCTCATTTCCTGATATGACAACAAATTTGACTACAGCAACAGTATGGCAGACCTCATGGTCCACATGGCCTCCAAGGAATAAGAAGCCCTGAACCACTGACCTCTGCAAGAGGAAAAGAGAGGCCCTCTGCTGGGGGTACCTGCCCCAATTAAGCCCCCAACACATCGAGTGAGTATCTCCCTTTCATTCTAGATCCCCAGAAGAAGGGGGAGGGGCTTAGGGAGTCCTACTCTCTTGAATACCATCAATAAAGTTCACTGCACCCACACCCCCCAAGGTAAAAATGTTCATATGCTTGTACCAGTATTTCCCATTTTAAGACTTTATTCCTGATAAAATGGAAAATTGTTGATATGCAAAAAAGTCTCAATTATACCATTACTGTAAAAGTAAACTGAAATAACATAGATGTCTAACTATAGGGAAACTGGTAAATAAAAAAGGCTTTTTTGTGCAAAGGAGTATAACGGTGCCATAATGAAGAATCAAATAACACTTTATGTAGGGATCTAGAATATCTTCACGAGGTATTTGTTAAGTATGAGTCAATAGAAAGAAACAAGGCAATGACGGATGCATTGATCACTCAAGACAAAATGAAATATTTGTGTGTCTAAATCACATGCTCAATGCTATGAAAATGGAATAAAAAAATATTTACAATATATTGACAATAAAGGGTTAATATTTTGAATTAAGATCTCTTAGAAATCCAGATACAGTCGAAACAATCAAATTGCAAAAAAGGAAAATATAAATGGCTAATAAACATGAAAAACATTTCGCCTCACTGGTAATAAACGAACTGCCAGTGAGAATACCTTTTAATTTATAAAAGTGGAAAAGTCTGAGAAGAATTCTAATAAGTAGTGTCGATGAGGGTGTGAGCTAATTGGTGCTTTGATATTCTTAGAATGTAAATTGGTTCAAAGTTTCTAGAGGGCAATTTGGCAAATTGAGATACCATTTAAAAGTGTGTAGACTCATGTCTAAGAATGTATCCTAAGGAAATAGCAGGACAAGCGTAGAAAGATGTTCATACAAATTCGTTCTTTTTTTCTAGTTCTTTTAAATGTGTGCTTATTTATTTGGCGTATGTGTGTGTACACACATGTACATATATGTGGAAGTCAAAGGACAGCTATGGGGGTCAATTCTGTCTTTGTACCAGGTGAGTCCTGGAGAGTGGACTCAGTTCATCAGACTTGAGTGTCTTGCCTGTTCCTGCTAAGCCATCTTGATGGCTCCATAAGAATGTTTGGTACATAATTTATCATAATAAATTATTGGCAAACCTGAGTATCTGTCAAGGAGAAGTGGAAAAAGCTATGCAATTATTTTGAAGGATAGGCAGAGCAGTATTATGCAATGGAATATATCCAACATATAATGAACTAAGTATGATCTCTTCTCGTTTATATTGTAAAAATCTGAACATCAAATATTAATAACTACCATCTGTGAATTTTTTGGATAATGGGTCATCTTTATTTTCTTGTTAATCCCTATTTGTATTTCTTATTATTCAAAAAATGGGCATTTATTCTTTTCATCATTAGGAGAAGCCATGAAATTATTAAGTCTCCTTCCAAGACTTGCAAATGATCCTTAGAGATGAAAAGACAGTAATTATAAACCATTGGTGCAAACATTTCTGTGACAGTTTGTGTTACCATAGCAAATTAAACATAGATGTAATCCCTGGGATTAAACCACTGTTTGTCAAATGTCTGAACAACATTCCCTTCCTATTCCCCAGGGAACTTCTGCAAAGTTGCCACCTCACCAGGGGTCTCCAGCAGTCATATTTTGAATAAAATCTGATGTGGCAATTGTCTTTGATTTCTGTTTTCCACAGAGAAATGATGCTAAGGGCAGAAGCATCATCAGTTCTGTCTCCTCAGTCTGCCTCGCTCCAGACCCTCTCTCTTCTTCCTTCTTTGATTTCTCTCTCTTGTTCTTATTGTTCCCCCTGCTCTTCGTGTTCTCTCTTGAGGTGAGTTGATCTATTGGTCACAGTAAATGAGCAACAGGAACAGAATGTTTCCTTTACAGCACGTGTGCTACCAGCCAACAGAGTCACTAGAGAAGACCAGAGTGATCACTTCTTTCTTCTTTAGTGGAAAATAGCATTTCTATTCCTTTTATTTTAAAAAATTGCTTCTCAAAACCTTCAAGTTCCCAGTTTCAAATGAAGATCTGAGCAAGCTGACTGTGTTTAAAATTCTACCTTCCACTTTGAAAATACTTGAGTTCTAGGGTTTTGGAGAGAGAGTGAGAATTCAGTTATGCTTTGTGGGAAACCCATTTTGAACTAGAAAAAGTAGCATGAGTTCTTTGCTCATGTGGGCCCTGTCACTGGGTCCTGGTTCAAGCTCCTGAACATCTTCCCCACGGTGACACACTCTATTTCACAACTGGCCAGTGGGAGTCAAATGTGGCCCTGTGTGAGGGAACGGTGGGAAAACCCTAATGAAAAAAAAATGAGCAGCTACTGGCGATCCCCACAGCTAGTGGGCTGAGTTTCACATCCTGTCTTGGACCAGCTGTGGACACCTGAGACCAACCTGGCACCCTTCACGCACCTATGCACGGTGACAATCTGTTTCTTACCCTGGCAAGAATCATGGAGATCAATTATTCTGTATTTAATGTTTTTTTTTTTTCTGATTATCATCATGCAATGATAGTAGCAATACTGAAGTCAAAACAAAACCTTGGTTGGGGTGAAAGGATGTCCGACTTTTGTGTGATTGCGAGTGCCCACATGATAACTGCAAGTGCCAGCCTACTCTGCTCTTCTCCACAGTCTACACCTTGACGGCTGTCCTCATAATTGTTAGGGTGCAGCACACTGGCCTTCTCTAAGGTCTACAAACGCTATGCTTCATATTTGCCTTTGTATGTGCTGTTCCTTCAGACTGAAAAGCTGTTCCACTCTCCATTTCCTACTAAACACACATGCACAGCCCTCAGATCTCTGTTCAACTGTCACCCCTCATAGGCCAGGTTCAAGCCCCTGTGCTGAGCTCTGAGGTGCCTTGTGGAGTTTTAGTTACAGTTTTGCATTCATGTGTGAACTGTTTGGTTTATGAGAGGCAGCTCCATGGTGTATGTGGGGGTGTGTGTGTGGGAGAGGTCTTACCTCTCATTGGGTCCCCAGCACCAATGACAGGGTCTGACACAGTCAAGTGCTTAAGAACGGAATGTGGAATAAACAAATACACCTGTAGGCCTACGGCGCATGCTCAGAAGGCATCTGTGTCCCACCTGTTTCTATCCAAGTGCTTTGCACATGATTAGGCAATACAAAGCAAGTCTTGAGCAACTATTTTGATGCCTTAAAAATCACCAAAGGAAAGGCTGGGATATGTGTTAATGGTAGGACACTTGGCTCCATCTCTAGCACCACAACAAAACAGCACAACACAAACAATAACAAAATCCAACATCATATCTTTGTCCTTAGATAGAATCAGACAATTTCGTTGAGAAAAATCAGCCTCGGCCTGAACTTACTCATTTCATGAAGATCATTTATTTATAGATTTATTTTTTTTCTCTCTAATTTCTTAAAAAATATTTTTATTGAGCTTTTGTGCATTTCATATGAAAATCTTAATCAAATTTAGATGCTCTCCCCGACCCGTGCCTGCACATACCCCCACTACTGGACCTCAGGCATTTTGTCATATCTGTTAAGTCCTATCTGGTCAAGCATTTGTACCCAGATGTCCTTCTGTGCAAGTTTATCCACTGGAGTCTAGTCAGCCTGTCTAGAAATCTAAGAAATATCTCCTCTCCCTCGACCAACAGTAATCAGTGGCCAAGAGTTCCCAGGCTAGGGCTGGCCTGCCACCCGTTTCCTTTGCTCCACTGGGCCCCTGTCTGATGGAGGCTTGTGTATGATGCCACCACTGCCAAAAGTTCACGAGAGCAAGCTTCCAGTGGCCTGAAAGACTCTGTTTCCTTATGTTCAAGGACCAACCCCGGCTCTTACAATCTTTCTGCTTCCTCTTTTGAAATGGTCCCCGAGCCATGGGTGGGTGGAGTTTAATATAGGAGTCGTAACCAGGGACACACACACTGCAGTCTCTTATTCTCTAAAACTTAGCCAGTTGTGGCCTTTTGTGTGCATCACACTCTGCTGTATGAGGAAGCTTCACTGGTGAGAGTTGAGTGCTGCACTAATATTCTCTCCACTCTCTGTTCCACTATGTTCCGTGAGATTTAGGTATAGAGGTTCCACTGTATATATGTCACCTAAGGCTGAGTATCTTTCAGGGGTATATCTCTGTGTATGACCATTTGTGGAACTCTGTAATAGACTCCATCTGTTGCAGAAAGAAGCTTCTTTGAAAGTGATATGTGGTACACTTGTCTGTAAATATGAGGATCCATATTTAGCAAATGATAAGAAATTTCGTTTGTCTAGAGATATGACAGAGATAGGATCTATGAGTTCTCTCCCACTGAGAGGGCTTTAAGTCCCCAGATCACAATGCCATTACTGCACTAATACAGGTAGTTTGCTAGACCAGCCATTGTGATGGCTTTAGAGCTGAGTTGGATCATTGATTTTCTTTCTTAGCAGCTTTCATAGCTCTAGAACTATGAGAGTTAGTGTTCAGGGAGAAGGAATTTATCAGTTTTTTGGAGACAGAGTGTCTTTGTAGTCCCAGCTGCCTGGAACTATATAGACCAGGCTGGCCTTGATCTCACAGAGATCTGCCTGGCCTCTACCTTTCTTACGCTGAGATTAAAGGCATGTGCCACAACACCCAGCCTATTTATTTTTACTTGATGCGTATGAGTATTTGCCTGCATGTACACTACCCATATGTACAATATCCACTAAGGCTAGAAGAAGACATTGGATCCTCTGGAACTGGACAGCTGTTAGCTGCCATATGGGTTCTGGGCATAGAATCCAGGTCCTCTGCAAGAGCAGCCAGTGCTCTTATCTGCTGGGTCATCCTCCAGTCCAGAAGGACATATATTCTTAATAGACACATTTTGCATTTCTCTGAATATCCATTTTAGATGTTGCAGTTTCTTCCTGCTGCCCTTTGACCCCTCAGCAGATATGGGGAGCAGCAGTGGGAATGCCCCCGACCCTTTCTATCTCCCATTCATTGCATGCAGTGGAAATTCAAGCTCAGTTGGCTGTGGTATGATCACTCTGTGGCCTGAATTCATTGTGCATCGTCCCAGTCAGATGGAAAGAACATTGCATTGCATTTCACAGCGCACCCCTGCCTGCGATGCCTGATTTCAGTCTCACCCTACGGTGGTGAGAAGACAGCATTTTCCAGATTTCATATATAGTGTGAGTCTAGGGGTTTGTTACTTGTTCAAGTTCATACAGGAAGTATTTTGGAGAATAGGACTCAAACTCGGTTCAGTGGTTTTTCAAAATTTTTTGTTACTAGATAGAACCCTTCTGAAGCCCACATGCCACAGGCTTTTTAATCCACCAGAACTATGCTTTATATTTTACAGCACAGCTTATTTTCCCAAATATGTTACATTAAGTCATGTGATGCCCACAATAATTTCCTGAGGTTAATGAGACAAGTCTTCATCTTGTTTTTGAAGATAAGTAAGCAGGTCCCTAGTGGTTAATGACACATTCAATTAGCTAAATGGTTTGACACGAATTTCAGGTCTTTGCTTTCCACTTGACAACTGATAGTAGACAAAATAATATTTTCCAAAGATGTCCAAGTCCTGCTTCCCAAAACCTATGACTATATTATCTTACGTGACAAAGGGGCTTTGCAGACATGATTAAGTTAAGAACTTTGAGAGGGGGAGATTACCCTATGTTATCTGGGTCAGCTGAGGATAATCACAAGGGCTCTTAACAAGGGGGACATGGGTCAGAGTCTGAGAATGAGCTAAGATGTTGGAAGTATTAGAAAGAGAAGAGATTGGCGGGAGGCGGGGGGCGGGGAAGCTGGCTCAGTGTCCCTATGCTGTCATCTCTGAAGATGGAGGCAGGATCCACAGGTCAAGCAATGTAGGATGTAGGTGGCCTCCAGAAGTTTCAAGGGTTAGGGAGACAGGTACATCCCTGAAGCTTCTGGAAGGAATACTGCCCTGACTACACCTTGATACTAAAGGTTTCTACCCCCAGAGCTACATAGCAAGTGTATGTTGTTTGGCACCACTAAGTGTGGTAATTTGTCACAGCCGCAATGGTAAAAGAATACACTTCTCTAAACCCTGCTGACTTTAGCCAGTGAGGACAAAGTCAGACAACTCTGGGGCATCTCAAGCCCTAGTCGTGTATGTGACCTAGCGGGTCAGGCACAGGGTTTGGGTTGCTCAGTGTATCACAAGGCTCCATCTGAGACGAGGGGTGGGTTCCCTACTCACCACACGGCAGTTAGGCTTGCCTTCTTCCTCTTACTCACAGTGTGCACACTCCTGGCTTTCTCTGCTTGAAATACTGAATGTGGAATCTACGTGGCACCTCCTTATGGAATGTCCACCTGACCCTCATCAGCTACATTTTTTTCCTACCCAACACTTAGTACTGGGACGATCTGCATTATTAATCACCTGTATTTTCTGTCTCTCCCTAAAATGCGCACTCTACCACAGTGCCTGAGCATGTTAATTACTGAATCGATAAACACTTGTCAGGTGGGTAAACAGATTGGAGGTGGACAGATTGGTCGAATTAGGGCACAAAGCTTTCCTTAGCCTCACCCTGAGCCTTCAAGGGAAGTTCCTCCTGCTTAGGTATGCATGCTGTGGCCTCTCGGACTCTGAAGGAGTCCTGGCTACTTTTAGACATAGGCCTCAGTTTTTCCTGAGGAAAATAAAACCCAGAGAGTGGACACCCAGCCTGGCATCCACACCATGCTCCATAGAATATCAACAATAGATGAGGCCATGCTGATCACAATGGAGCAGAAAAAAAAAAAACAAACAAAACAAGATTGCTCCATAATTATGTCTAAACCCAGACAAAAATAAGAATACTGTCAAAACCACAAAAATGACCAACCATGCCCATTTCCTGGTCAATACTGGTGTCTTCTGCTTCTTCACTAATTGCAGCTTTAGCCTGACCTCATCCCTCCTACCTTCCAAGTAAAAATTATTAAAGATGTACAACCATATAATTATCCCTAGCTCTGATAATACCCAATGTACAACATTCCACTTCCTTAAACCCTTCCCATCACCCAAGTCCAAACTCTATAGTGAGTTAATGAGTTCTTCCCCTCACACCCTCACCAGGTAGCAGGTTCAAACTCAGAGTCTTGTGCGTGCAAGTGTGGCAAGCCCTCTGCCACTGAGCCACATCCCGGCCTCTATGAGTTCTCTGTCATATTCTCTTACTTAGATGCCTCACAGATCCTCATGGCAACTAGTCAGTCAACTCAACATTGTTCCTTCCAGGAGCCCCTTGTGCCTTGAGCAGGATGTACAAGAGGCAAGCTCAGTGCTTTTACCAACCTGGGATGAAGAAATTCTACTCCAGTCAAGCGGTTGGCTAGAAAATCCTGAATCACAATGCCAGTGAATCAGTAACACCGAATGCCTCCTGTGTGCCTAGCATCAACTTGCACAGACAGCTCAGTGAAGTTCCTGGTGAGCTACTGACAGGTCCCAGCTAGAGCAATTGTGTCCTCAGGGATGCCTCCACTTAAGGCACAGGTACTCCCCGTTGCTAATTTAACCAAGCCAGTGTCCTCAAAGCAGCTTCAGGGGTCTGGGGAGACAGCTCTGATAGTAAAGTGCTTGCCACACAGGAATAGGCCTGAGTCCAACCTCCAGCATCCAGGTAAAAGCTGGGCATGGAGACTTGTCCCTGTAACCCAAGCACCGAAGAGGTCCAGCCAGGGGACCCCTGGACTTGCTGGCTGGTGGGTCTAGCCTAGTCACTGAGCCCCAGGCCAATGAGAGCCTCTGCCTCAAACACTGAGGTGGAGAAGATTGACGAAGACACCCGATGTTGACTTCACATGTGTGCACATACATACACACATAAACACACACACAGAAGCAACTTCAAAAGCCCTTCACGCTTCCTTTCCACACTTTCATTGGCTCCATTTCCCATGCTTCTTATCCCCTACTCACGCCTTAACCCTCCTTCCTGCACGACCTCATTTTTCTGTTATTCACTCCGTTTTTACAATTCCCTCAACCCCTCACCCCAGTCTGCACCTCTTCCACAGGTCTGTGCATCTGGGCCAGCAGCATTCTGGCCTCTGGGCCTCTTTCCTCTTTCAAATTCCTACTTGATGATTAACTCAGATGCCCCCACTATCTTCTTGGTTGAACCCAGTTGTCTGTCCAAGCTTGGAGCAGCTGCTCTCAGCATATCTCAAGGAGCTCAGGTTTCAGGAGCTGGTCAACTGATTTATGGGGTTTGGGAACATGCTTAATTTTGGGATGTACAGCTCATAGCCTTCATCTCCTGAGCTAGAGCCCAAGCTCCTCAGGGTTTGGTTTGACTACTTCTCCCTTAGAACCCAGTACTTCTAGAAGAGTGACTGCCCAGCACTGCCTAGGCTACCAAGCTGTATGAGAAGATCAATTAAGAAACTGTGTCTGCTGGACATAGTGGTAGCACACAAGCCTTTAATCACAACACTCAGGAGTCAGAGGCAGGTGACTCTCTGGTGTTTGAGTCTAGTTTGTTCTATATAGTGAGTTCCAGGCTAACCAGGGCTATATAGTGAGACTTTGCTTCAAGAACGGGGCAGGAGGTAGGTGGGAGAAAAAGAAGGAGAAAAGAAGGAAGGGAGGAAAGAAGGAAGGAAGGAAGAGAGGGAGGGAGGAAGGAAGGAAGGAAGAAACAAGGAAGGAAGGAAGGAAGGAAGGAAGGAAGGAAGGAAGGAAGGAAGGAAGGAAGGAAGGAAGGAAAAATAACTGTGCCTCAGGTGATCTGTCCATTGTGCATTCCCCAGGGTGGCATAGGGCAGCTCTCAGGAATGTGTCTGGAGCTAATCTCAGGGGTCCTGGAAGCATATTAGCTCTTCTGTGCTCTGAAGTTTGCTCCCAACTCGAAGCCTTGCAACTTTCTACCCACAAAACACTGATCCTAGAATATTTCTTCTTTCCACGGCTGGATGTCTTCCATCTGACCACTTCAGCATCCATCTCATTCTCAGTTAGGGGTAAGAGTTAATTTCTAATGTCCTGTTCACCAAGCACTATGATTCTTCACAAAGCAAAGTCAAAGTTACATCACAACAGATGTTCTTTCAAAGGGAGGATTACTGGAACAGACAATGTGCTACCACCTTGAATTCATGGAACCAGACTCATGGAAATGCTCAGATTTGAGGAAATGTCCAAGGCAGGAACTTGAATGAGAAAAGCAACGTTTGCAGAGCAGTAAGTCTACACACCACAAGGCCATGTTCCAATCTCACATAGTTCATGTGCTTGTTAGGATTTGGAAGTGTAAAAAGGATATTTATCACATTTTTCTGGATTAGGAGTGATGGGATGCTTTCCAAAACTTAATCTTAGAAATGGCTTCGAGGATTTACAAAGTTGTACTTCTTATTTTTACAACAGCTAACAATTTTTGTGAAAGGACTTGAGATTCCAACTCTTTCCTCCTATTTAACAATGCTTTTACTGTCCCTACAAAATATATAGTTATATATTTTGATGGTGATTGTTTCACCATCAAAGCACACTATTTAATAAAAATATAGCTTAATATATAGCTTATCTGTCTTCACTGTTGTTCACAGTTCACTTTCTTTTCCTCTCTGAAAGTACATTAGGTTTCTCCCAAGCTTCTCTAACCTGGGATCATTCGAGTTCTTCAGAAACAGTCCCTGAAGAATGGGCAAGGGACAGTGTTATGGGGTGATCCCCAGCACCAGGCTGTATGCTTGATGCCAGAGCCCAAGCAGACAGACCGGGCATTCTGATGATAAGTAACATTTTAGGGTGGTCAGTTGCTCTAGAACCACTGGTTTACCCCAGCTATCCAAGGCAGTGGGGACACTTGTGAGCTGGGAGCTAGGATCAGATTGCCTGAGTTTAGCTCCCAACATGGTTCCTTAGAGTAGCGTTAGACTTATGCCAGTGAGGGGTTGGGTCAGAAACTATTCACAATAGCCAGCATTAACACTGTCTTAAATAAGACAGTTCTTTCATTTTAAGCAGAGGTGGGAAGTCTGAGGTTATTAAGTACTCCCTGTTTTTCTGCACTCACAACTTCTAGCTGGTAGCTTTCTTTTTCAAGGTTTCAAGTTGGTGCAAGAAATTTTCCTGACAGGCAGGAAGCAGGAAGAGGGAGAAAAGAGCAAGAAAAACCCCATGTAAGCAGCCTATGATCTTCTTAAGCTTGTTTGGAAGTTGAGCCTAGTGACCTCGGCCTCCATCCCCTGAGCCACAGCTGCCCGCAAAAAAGTAAGGGGAATAGAAACTTGCAGCTGGCCACCTCACTTTGCCAGGTTGGCTCAGGCTAACCCTGATTAGAAAATGGCTTTTAGATATCAGGAGAACAACTAGCTGTCCTTACCCTGGAGTAACTATGCTGCCCACCCCACCGAGAAATTGAGAATTCAATAAATACTATTTGTAAATCCTCAAATGTATCTTCTCTGGATTGAAACCTTCCTGAGGAAAAGTTAGTCTTTTTTTGCTAGTAGTACACATTCCACACCTAAATCTGAACAACTAGCTGGAGTGGTTTTTTGTTTTGTTTTTCCTTTTGTGATACGGGGGATCAGATCTAGGACTTCATGAATGTTAGGCAAACACTCTATCACCAAATCACAGCCTCTGACTGGAATTCACTGAGCTTTTACATATGTTACATGACTCTGGCAGTTGGCTGCCTCATTCACCTCTCTTGTGTGTGTGTACACAAGTGTGCTAGTGTGTGTGTGTGGGTTGTATTTGTCTACCTGTATATGTACAAGTCAGCACCTTGGGTGCTGGTCCTCAGGCACCTTTGACCTTTTCTTTGAGACAGGGTTTTTCATTGGCTTGAAATTTTGCCAGAAGCCAGGCTAGCTAGCCAGGAAGCTCCAGGGTCTACCTATCTCCGATTTCCATTTCACCATGGCCAGGACTGCAGGCACACACTGCCATGCCTGGCTTCTAATGTGGATTCTGAGGGTCTGAACTCAGGATCTCACACTTGCAAGGACATCTCCCTAGTCCCCCATTCACCTTTCTCTCTGGAATACCAGGACAGAGTAGGTTCTCAATAGATCCTGGTTAAAAAAATACATTTCTCTTTCCTTTTTTACTTCCTGAACCAATTTTAGTCCAAATCCAAATGCCTCTCTCTAGGCCTTACACCTTCATTTTTGAAAGCTCACCTTCCAGCCCAGACATAGAGGCAGGAGCAGACCAGAATGTCTGTTTTCATCTGCCATGTGACACCAGGAAAACTGTTCAGTCTCTGTCATTAGTTTCCTCCTCCGGGAAGTGGGCACAACACTAGCGACCATGTGAGGTAAGTGGTAACAGCCTGCATTTAGCAGGTGCCTCCCACGGATCTACCCTTTGCAGAAACAAACATCCTTGGCCTTCTCCTCTTCTTTTTAGTTTTGTCTCTCTCTCTCTACGCACGCATGTGTGTGTGTGTGTGTGTGTGTGTGTGTGTGTGTGTGATGTATACAAGTGTATGCATTCGTGTGTGCCCATGTACCCCTATCCCACTCAGTGCTGGAGTTCCAGATGCATGTCATCATGCCTGGCTTTTCAAATGGGTCCTGAGGATCTGCACTCGGATGCTCACATTTGCACAGCGAGCACTTTACCATCTGAGCTGTCTCCCCAGCTCCCCATCTTGTTTGATTTCTCCTCCTACTTTTATAGAACTGAGCATTGTTAGCTTAGGCCATTTGAAAGCAGCCAACACTTTCAGAGCACTTACCCTGTGCCTTGCTAAATGTTCCTCGTGTGAACCCCGTGCTGCTGTTGTCATCAGTTTCGTTCTCCAGTGGGGATACCGAGGCTCTGAGAATCACCCAGGTGGAGGACAGAGGCAGAGCACTAGTGATCTGGCTGCAGGTTCATGCTTCCAGCACCATACTGCTTTTCGTGTTGCATGTGGTAACTGTCAGCCTCAGCATGCCCACCGCCATCTCCCCGACTATCGACTCACTGGGGATAGGCCAGGAGAATTCTGGGTCAGCCTACTCATAGCAATAGTTGTCTGAGCTTCACCTTCCATTCAGCTACCCGTACTTCATAGAGAGATCAGGAAGAGTTCAGTTTCAAAGCTCATGAACATCTGTGACCTCTGGCCAGTTATCCTTATAAGAGACACCCCCCCCCATTTCATGAGAATTCAGCCTGGGCAAAATTTAAATTTATAACAAAGATCATTTTATGTGAGTAGGAAGATGATGCGTATTACATCAAGAAATTCACTTTACAAAGTGAGTCACACCAGGCTGCCTTAATATAGAAGTCTTGTGCACTTAGAGTGATTTAATTTTCTTAAGATTCCATTTACATGAAACGTTACAAGGATTCATTTCTTAAGCCAAGTGCAGATACACCCATAAAATTCCGTGATCTTCATGTCGCAAAGACACAACTACAGACTTGCCTGAGCTGACCCTTTCCTTTGTAATTTTCTCTTCTTAATTTTCCCCTTAGGAGGAACTTTAACCCTATTGCAGGAAGAACACCATTGAAAATCAAATCATTCAATTATCACAATAGTAGCAAGTTAATTTTAGGTTTACTGGAAGTTTCCATCAATCACTATCATCCTTCTTTTTTCAGTGCTGGAAAAATACAGAGTTTCTTCCCCCAGCATTTAAACGCTCGCGGAGATCTGAGACTCCACAGTCAAGGCACTGGCCACCTGCCAGGGCAGAATGCTAATGATATCATGGAACTTAGAGGCCGCTGAAGGAAGACACAGCTCTAGAGTTAGCTGCCCATGGCTGGCCTTGGCAGTTCCTGGGCAAGCTGTCCCAGTGGTGAGGATTAATGATGTGCTGCTGACCAGTCTGCCAGGGACTGGGCATAAAATCCTTGGCAAAAAAAAAAAAATTAAAAAAAAACCAAGGCAGAAAGCCGAGAGGGTAGAGGTGGAGACAGAGTAGGGTTGAGAGTCCATAAAACCTTGGAGAGAGAAAAGTGAAATATATACTCCCATGCTATTCTGCAGAAATTTAAAACCATGCATGAATATGAAACAGAACCTTTAGGACTCCAGGGACCAAAGTTCCTCAAACAGCATCACCCTGGACTGAGAAAGAACCAGGAACACAAGCATTTTAACACGACTAGGAGTGGTCTAGAGGAAACTGAAGCCTACTGCAAGTTTACATTGCAGGAAAACTTGGCCCACTGAGGCCTGTCCTGACTCACCCTCATGGGCTGGAGCTCACGGTCATTGCTGGGAAATGTTGACATTTCCTTCTAAAGCAACAGAATGCAAAGATGGGATCCAAGACTGCCCAGAAACCCTCTGCAAGTTCTTCTGTGTGGTCTTTTCCCTACCTTCAGCTTTCAGCAGGACCTGGCTGGAGCAGGGGCGAGACAGGTGTACAGGAAACAGAAGGCTCTGAGTATCAGGGTGCAGCAAACACAGAACTGGCATCTGAAAGTGCCTTGTACACTTGCCTGGCCTCACTTTCCACTCTGCCTGCCTCCTCACCTCCCTATTGGGTCTGAATGGGGTCTGCATTCTAAGTCCGTTAGTTGAGGATGTGGGTGTGGGCAGTTTTCAAAGTTCCTCATGTGATTCTATAAAGTGAATAAGGTTTGGTGGAAGGAATTTGAAGGAATTAAACCCCAAGCTAGCAACTAACATTGACTATCTTTTTCTAGTATGTTAACTAGGAGGAAATGTGTTATCCAACTCATCGTGGTTCAGGTTGTTCACAATGTTATAAATCACAAAGGTGCGATGTAGAAAAAGTTGCCAGATAAAGTACAGAACAGTTAGCCAAATTGTAAGGTCAGAAATAATTTTTAGAAATATCTGAAACTCAAATTCAACTGGGCCTCCTATGTGTTTTGCTTGTTAAATCTGGTCATCATAGGTCCACATGGCATGTCAAAGCATGTCTTGATTGTATATGGCAGCATTTCCAACTCTGTGCTAGAAGACACAAGTTACAGTAGATAGAATGTGTATTACACTAAGAAAAACATGTCATAATTAAATAAGTTTGGTGAACACTGGATAAAACTAAGCTCATCAGGCTTTTGGCCACAAAACTTCTTGGGGCCTTTAATACACAAATGTACAGTAGTGTCTCAGTTAGACACATAGGGAGCTCTCAGACTCTCATACCTGGGGGGCACTGCACAGATCTGATATCCCAGTGAGCTTACTATGGGAAGCTCTGCTGGGAGAGGAGGGTGCTATAGAAAGGTTTTAAGCTTGCAAGTGACAAGATCAGATGACATAAATGATGACAGTTCAACAGTACCAACTTAAGAAGGACAAAACTGGAGAGACTGGGTAGTGGGGACTCAAGACCTCAGTTTGAATCCTCACACTCACATAAAACTGGCCACGGCAATCCCAGTGCTCCGAGGACAAGGTGGGAGGTGGACAGAGGAGAACCCCTGGAAGCTGGAAGTCCAGTTAGCCTGGCATGCATACATCAGGGTAAAACAGCAAGAGACCCTTTCTCAAACGAAGTGGAAGGTGAGGACGGACACTGGAGGTTGTCCTTTGACTTCCACACTTATACCGTTGCACAGGCATGCCACACTCTGCACATGAACACACAATAGGACAAGCCTGGAAAGTCCAGAGCCCAAACTCGAGGCTGGATTATTCACTAGGACTGCTATTAGGACTGCTATAGCAAAAGTCATAGACCAGGCAGTTTACACAATAGTTTTCTTTCCTTCCTTCCTTCCTTCCTTCCTTCCTTCCTTCCTTCCTTCCTTCCTTCCTTCCTTCCTTCCTTCCTTCCTTCCTTCCTCTCTCCCTCCCTCCCTCCCTCCCTCCCTCCCTCCCTCCCTCCCTCCCTCCCTCCCTCCCTCCCTCCCTCCCTCCCTCCCTTCCTTCCTTCCTTCCTTCCTTCCTTCCTTCCTTCCTTCCTTCCTTCCTTCCTCTCACTGTGTTAGGGATAGAACCCAGGTACCTACACATGCTTGCCAAGAGCTCTATCTCTGGGCTATGTTGTTTGCATACAATTTTGGAGGCTAAAAGTCCAAGATCAAAAAGTCCAGGATGACCAGGGCTGGTTGCATTCTGAGGCCTCGCTCCTAGGTCTGCAGATGGCTGTTTCTCCACCTTCCCTTCCATCCTCAGAGTTTTCCCTCGATGTGTGTCTCTGCCCTAACTGCCTCTTCTTATAAGGACATTAATTTAGGTGTCAGCCATACACTCTCATTTTTCCTCCGTTACCTCCTTCAAGGCCCCAGCTCCAAATTCCAAGTCATCTTTGAAGGTTGGACTTCATCATATGAAGGTCAAAGGGAAGAATCCAGCCTGTGACAGAAGCTGCCACACAATCCCACCCTCCCTAGAAGATGATGTCTGTTCGAAGGCTTTGGCAGGGAACCTGGGGCAGGGGAATCCTAGGACATTAACGAGCCAGAACTGAAAGGACAGGGGATGGATTCAACGTGCCAGATGAAAAAAGTGGAGTTCAGCATTCTGACATTTCCGTTTCTGTCTCCTATTTTTCCAGAGTCTACGATAAAATATTTCCCATAGCATAAATTCATACTCGTAATGTAGTACTGTATTAGATTTGTTTGGCGGCCAGAAACATGAACAAGACAGTTATTAAATATTTCCCTTTACGTTCCCCAGATGTCTGCTGGGTTCTGTGTTGGAGTGACTGACTAAGGCCTGCGTCACCGCCTCCAGGTTTGGAGGGAGATGTTGAGTGTCACGAGATTGCATGGTTTGTCGGTGCTACCTCTATTCTGCTCAAAAAGGTGGAGGTCCAGTGGTTTCCAAGGACAATGGTTGATGAGCAGTCTCACTTGGGAGCAATAGCTTCAATAGGTTTGGCTCTTCTTCAGGCCCTTTAAAGACACACTGAAGACCAGCTTTGGGGTGTAAGCCTGATGACCTGAGTTTGATGGCCAGAAGCCATGATGGAACAGTGGAACCAAAGAACCAACCCTGAAAGTTTTCCTCAGACCTACACACACACACACACACACACACACACACAAATGATGATGGTCTTGGTGGTGGGTAAAATGACCTGCCTTTAACCTACAAGACAGCCAATGATTTCTGGGAATGGAAATCCTAGTCAAATGCTGCCAATATGAAAAAATTCACTGAGTAAGCAGATGACAAAGAAACCAAAGACATTGTAATCAGTGGCCTCTAGTCTGCAGACTTTAGAAAGCAGCTAACCGGACAAAAAGAAACTCGTGTGACTGTCAGAGTTGGGACTAAAGACCCACAGGTTGATGTGTCCTCCAAGTACAGGTCCCTGGGTTGGTTTTGGCCTTGTTAGGTCTGGATACCAAGGACACTGACAACTGGATGGCCATGGAATAAAGGCGGTATTTTGATAACTCTGAAAAATTTCCCAAACTATATAAGAACCCGTCTTTGCTGTCTACAGAATCTTGTTGATACAAGTGTTCCTTCACTTAACAGCGATACATTCCTCTGGTTTAACTACAAAAGAAGATCATTTGGGAGAACTTGCATTCTTCTCCCTTTGTCTCCTGAGGGCTGATGCATTGCTCAGCCCTTGGCTTCTCCACCACTTAAATATCCTGGCAGTGCAAGCACTGTCTGTCATCTCTGTCCCTTTTTGTGCTTTTAATCTCCTCCCCTGGCTTCTACCTCTCCGCCCACACTTGCAGTCTACCTACCTTTTTCCAATGATTTTCTCTTGAATCATCAACTAAAATTGCTTAATATTCAACTTTGGTGTAGAGCCAGAGGCTTGGCCAGATTTCTCTATTCAAGTAACAGCTCCTTGAAAAGCAGGAAGGAGTTTGACTCTATAGGGCTCCTAGCACACTTTCTGATTTTGGCATCCTGTGTCGAACTGGTCCTGAATGGCACGTAGAGCCTCAGCTCCAGCTGGGCCTGGCCTACTACTTCCTGTATATGCACTGCTCAGAAGTTACTAATGTGCTCTGGAATTGATTCCCTTTCTCCTTAGGTCTGCTTATCCTGCAGCAGTTGAAGTCCATCTCATACTCCACATATAGCACCTTTGCAGAAATATCCCAGATCATTCCTTCCTTGTGTCTATGCCCCTGTGCTACATGGCTTCTAGTTTCTCCCCTAGAGATAGTTCATTTCTCCATCCCTAGTGAGACTGGTCACATGGCCTGCTTCGCTCCGTAAACTGTAGTCGAAGTGACACTGTGTCATTTCCAAGTGTGAGCAGGAAAAGGTCTTGTGAATTTCTGTTTCTATCTCAGAACTCTATCCAGTTACCATGTGAAAAAGCTTGAGCTTGCTTGCCAGGTAGTAAAAGACCACAGGACCGAGTCAACCCTGCCCCACTTCTTGCCCCTGACAGCCAGTCAATCTTCGGATGCCGGGCTCCTTAGCTGACCCATAGCTAAACACAGTGCATGAAAAAAAAGTTGATCAACCCTGAATTACTGATTTGAAGAACATTGTGGAAATAGTTTCTGTAGAAACTATTAACTAACACACCATCTAAACACATTCAGATGTTTTAAAGAATGCAAAGAACTTGCAATCAATTAATGACTTCTCAAATTTTTGCTTTGATATTATTTTGGTGTTGTAAATTCATAGTAATAAGAGAGGAAACATAAAATAAAAACTAAATAGCTGGATTACAGATACATATCCTCATAAGTCAGAAAACTCTTGTGTTTTAAGAGTGAAATCAGAGAGAGTCAGAGGGAAATTGAGCTCTGCAAATATAGGGAGTTAAAAAGTTCCATTTGAGACAAAATATGAAAATCAGTTTACTGTTTGAGGATATGGACTGGTAGGGCATGAAAAACTCTGTTTCTTGGAAGTTATTAAACGGGCTTAAAAATAATGGTTAAGTATAATCACTTTCAATCAAGTATTCTCCTCCACCACTCTACCAACTTTGCTAAAACTGATTATCAATTGTTATTCCTCAGTTTACTAACCAGAACCTGATGGATTGATTCTACTGCACTTTCTTCTTTGTTGTGAAAGCCTAGAACTCTTTTCTGGTTTCTCATGGAACTCATAAATTACTTTCTCTTTTCCTTTCGAATGGTCACTCTTCCTCTCAAACTGTTAATGGTGTCAGTGACCAATCTGCAGCCCACAGGCCATTTGTCTCTCAAGATAGCTATAAATACAGCAACACATCTGGAGGTAATAGGTCCTATTGGATTGTCACACTATTGGACATTCTTGAAAAACCAGCTGCTTCCCATTTCAATCTCATGTTCAGAAGTCTCTTCCAACTTCTAATTTGTGAAAAAACAGCAAAACATGAAACACAAATAGGCAGACATTAAATAAGCTTATTAACTGTGAAAACAACTTGAAATATTTGAAATAAAATTAGAGTTATTTAAATAAAAACTAGACAGGATAAAACTGTGCTCAACTAAAAAGAAGAATTAATGAAGTATAAAATAATCCTCAGAACATTACCCCTATTTAGCCAAAGATACAGAGAGCTAAGAATATGAAAACAGTCAAGGAACATAAGTTGATTGAATAGCTACCATATGCTAAATAAGATTTCCGAAGCAGAGGATAAGGAGAAATCATATTCGAAAAGATAAATAGCACAGGCTTCCTTGACTAAGAGAAGAAAATCCTTGGACCAAAGAAGCACTTGGATGCTTGAGTTAAATAAATAAAAGCCACACTGACCAGACACACTGATGTCAAGCTGTAGAACATCAACTTAACAGAGGAGAAAGAAATTTCCAGAGGGAAATATATTTACAAAAGGCGACAATTAGACTGAGAACAGATTTCTTATCATCATAACAGAATTTGAAGTCTCAGTAAAAGAAATATTATAGGATTGCTGGTTGTCATGGTGCACACCTTTAATACCAGCACCTGGGAGGAAGAGGCAGGTGGATCTCTGTGAGATCAAAGCCAGCCTGGTTTACACAGTGCGTTCTAGGTCAACTGGGGTTATAGGGAGACCCTGTCACAAACAAAACAAAATTATAGGACGTAATTTACTCAGAAGAAAGATGAACTCGAGGCAGGAATTATAAAAACATAATAATGACCAACAGACTTGACATCAGCAGCAAATTTAATTGAGGACATACTGACATATTGACCAGGGTTTGATGGTTTTGGCTCTTAGTTTTTGGGTTTTGTTTTGTCGTTGAATTGACCAGGTTCTAATGGATGAACTAACACCAAAGGGCATTTGGGAAAACAAATTTGAGCCTATAGGCATATATATACATACACATGCATACATAGGTACATGAATATAGATGCGGGAGTACAGATGAGGGAGAGGATTTAAATAGGATGAAAACATATCTTATGAAATTTTCAAAAATTCAATTTTACAAAAAGCTATAAAAATGATAAAAGGCTGACACACAGCTTAGTGGTAGAGTGCTTGCCCTGGGTTTGATACCCAGAAGAAAAAAAAAAAAAAAGATAAAATTGAAATTCTACACAGCAGCAGTCATAAGACAGGAAAGCATGCCAGGCTGAAGCTCCATGAGTCATTTGTACAATTAAAGGCAAAATTTGAAAAACTTAGCCTGTGTCAGAGTTTGTGTGTATTAAAATTAAGAGAAATTACTGAAATAAAAAAATCATTAACATTCTATACATATAAGGAAACCTAAATAAGGCAAACATTCAAGCATATTACAATATACATGAGGTTAATAACATTTATCTGTGAAAAATGACTGAGAGTAGTTATTTAAAAATCCAGTTATCTGCTTCTTATTGGAGATACAATTAAAACAAGACCAAAGAGAAAGTTGGATTTGAAGGAATAAAAAAATAGGTGCCCTGTAAATAAAACAAAAAAAGAAACTTAAACAGCAATATTTTTAAGAAGCTGAGTAGAACTTAAGGTAAAAAGCACTGAAAAGAGAACAGCCAGGCAGAACAGTACAGTACAGTAAGATACAGTGTGGAAGAACCTGTATTCAGTTAACAGCACAACCGGAAACTTCAGATCAACAGAAAGGGAATTCAATGGGAAAAAATCAACAAACTTACATTCATTGAATAGATGACTGAGATAACACAAAACGAAATTAATAAGGGCTGATTAGTAAATCTACACCTGTAGGTTCACAGTCATACTTTTTTCTAAAATTTGTAGAGGAAGTTTCCAGTGAGAAAGGAGGGACTGGACAACAGTGGGAGTCAATCGGAACTAACAACTAAAGGAGTGAAAAACAACAGCAATAATAACAACATTCTTTGGAAACTGGTAAAACAACATTCTAAATAATTCGTGTGCTAAAGACAAATTCACAACAGGACTGATACACTATCTCAAAGTAAGTTTGAGGAGATGGTATAGTCATTAAAGACCTTGCCTTGCAAACCCAAAGACATGAGTTGGATCACCAACACCCCTGTAATTTCATTGCTATAATTCGGTACTGAGGCAGGTGGATGCCAGGAGCTTGATGGACAACCAGCCTAGCTTCATTGGGCAAGTTCCAGGTCAAAAAAACAAGGTGAGGCTGGGGAAATGGCTCAGAGGTCAAGAGTGCATAGTGCTCTTCCAGTGGAGTGGGGTTTGTTTCCTAGCACTCACGTGGGGTGGCTCACAACCATGGGTAACTACAGCTCTACAGGGATCTGAGACCTGGCTTCCATGTGCACCTGCACCCATGTGCATATGTCCACACACAGACACATAGTTTTGAACGGAGGAGGGGGCCTGGAGAGATGGTTCAACAGTGTGTACTGCTTTTTCAAAGCACCTAAATTCAATTTCCAGCACCCACACCAGGCAGCTCACAACCTTCTATAATTCAAACTCCAGCAGAATCCAACATCTCTGGCTTCCACGGACACCTGCATTCATGTGTGCATACACACACACACACACACAGAGAGAGAGAGAGAGAGAGAGAGAGAGAGAGACAGAGAGAGAAACATGAGTAGAGTAAGTAACAATGAAAATACCTCCTGACCCTTATCACATCCTTCAGGAGCATGTCCAGAAAAATGTCCTGTCAAAGATACATATAAAATTGCATATAAAATCTGAATTGATGTCTTCATAATAAATGAATATCTTCATTAGGAAATCCATATTAAAATGTAATGCTTGAAAGTTGCTCTCAAATGAGATCAGAAGAGGAGAAAAAGGGAGTAAAGAAAGGGAAGGAGGGATAATAATAATAATAATAATAATAACAAATCTGGAGACAAATAAAGCAAATATGGGATAATGTTATTTCAGAAATGGTGAATCGAGGTGAAGGGTATACAGGAATTTTGATGTTTTTTTTGTCATTTTGAGACAGGGTCTCCCTGTAGCCCCAGCTGGCCTAGAACTCACTATGTAGACCAGGCTGTCCTGGATCTCACTGAGATCTGCCTACCTCTGCCTCCTGAGTGAGGGATTAAAGGCATGCCCCACCTTACCTGTTGTTTTAAAACAATAGTGCTATAGTTTTGTAGATTTGAATTTTTTTCAAAACAAATTCAGAAAAGAAAAAGAAAAACACTGTATGATATAGAGAAAGCTAAAGGTGGGCTTGTTTGAAAATGTAAAAGGGTGGTGGTTCTTCTTGTCCCTTCTGAAGGTCTTCTGTTGAGATGATTAGAGAAACCAAAACTCTGTTGTGAGGGAAATGCTTGGTCTGCAAAGCAGCTAGCACTGAGCACCTGGTGTACAGTGTGTGAGACAGCACCTCACCATCGCCAGCACCATTTGCTAGGATTGCCGTGGGGATAAACACAGACTGGTGACTACACAGTGATGTCACCCAATTGTTTCAAATAACCGAACCCAAAAAAGCAACTTGTACCACATTCCAAGTAGGTCATAAAACCATATTCAAGGAGCTCTGGTCTTGGGGCTTCTCTAAGCCTGTTCTAACACTTTGTTTTAGCTTCCCTCTCCATGTGCCATAATTCAAAACAGAGAAGCCCAACCTCCTTTTAAATGTTTCCTGGGAAATCTGCCTCTTGACTTCAGACGAGTGTTCGTATCAACACATCCTTGAGATTGTTTCCAGACACTCCGTGCTATGTAGCAAGGCCCAAAGATACAAGAGGGCGGGAACACCTCAAACCAGGATGGCGTTGCCAAGGAGGGAGAGAGAAGTTAAGAGAATATAGAGCATGTATGTGTGGGTTTTGGGAACTTTCAGGATGGGTTCTGAAGAGTTGACCAGCTCCTACACATTCACAGGTCTCTCCATGGCCAGACAAGCCTTTCTGGTGAATGAGTGGGTTAGGCAAGGAGCCTTGGCTGCACAGTGGAGGCGACTGCTGGAGACAGGAAAGCAGATGTTCTACATGTGTGGTGTTCCCTTGTTTTCACACTGAAGACAGTGGTTGGGGGTGGACAGCAATGTCAGATGAGTCATCCGGGGACCTAGCTCATTTGCCATCAGATTCATGTCAGAGGTCCCTTTTGGGTCAGCTTCTGCCTAGCTTATCAGGTACACATTATTTTCTCTGAGTTACTTGGCAAAGTCACAGTAACCTTGGGTTGATGGCACATATGTCATATTGACAGAAGCAGACGAGAAAATTAGGTTGTTTTTAGAGGACAGCACAGCTGAGATGTTAACGAGGTCTCCGTTTCTTCACTTTATATCTAAGTCTATTTTAGTTGAAATTGCTCAGGACAGGGCTGGAGAAAGGGTTCAGTCACTAAACTGTTTGCTGTGCAACCATGAGGATGTGAGTTCAATCTCTAGCACCTAAATAAAAACTGGGCATGGTGGCACACACTTATAACCCCAACACTGGGGTTTGAAAACAGGTAGACTCCTGGTGAATGTTGACCGTCCGGCCTAGGCTACTTGGAGAGGCTCAGACCACTGAGAGACCGTGTCTCAAAACACAAGATGGATGGCTCCTGAGGGATGCCACACTTGCAGCTGACCTCTGGTCTCCGTACATGTGTGCAGCCAGATGCACATACACATGTGGACCCACACATACACATGTACCTGTACATGCCTGTGTACTCATACACATATACACACACACATGCATAATTTACTCAGGAAGACAAAACACAGGACTAATCCTGAAAGTTAATGATGCATAGAGCGCCTCAGGAGCCCCTGCAAACCCCTAAACTCCCCATACTTCCTTGGGAGATGGTCACGCTATGAGGCGTCCAGCCCTGGTGCTCCTTTGACCTCTCCAAACCCCTATCACTGCCTCTTCCCAAAGAAAACCGTTCTGGACTGGATGGATCAAGTGGAGAGTTCCTAACTTATCAGCATTACTATGATTACCTTTTTCTGATCACTATTGTCCCATAATTATTAGCTTTAAAAGAAAAAGAAGATACCAGGCATGGTAGCTCACACCTATAATCCAGCACTCAGAAGGCTGAAGCTGGAAGATTGTGAGTTTGAGGCCAGTGTAGACTACACAATGAAATCCTGTCTCAAAGATAAAAGAAGAACAATTTCAGCTGGATGACACAATCAGTGGATGGCTCTGAGGAGATTTCTCAGGCAACAGAAAATTAGTGCTAGGGGAAAAAAATGCTCAAACTTTTTAGATTAGCTCAGTCAGGAGTCCTTCTCCACTCCTACCCCCACCAAAGGCGGCTTTCATTGCACCATTTAGAAACTTCCAGCTTAGGAAAATGAGGTCCAGGAAAATGGAGAGCCATACCCCAGGCACACTAGCCAGCTGGTGACAGCCCCAGGACCACAGCCCTTCTTCCACAGAAGAATTTACTTATTGTCAGGAAGTCACTGCATCTTGAAAAAGGACCAGCGGGACCTGGCTTCTGGCCCTGGTCATTTTCAGTGTAGGGAGCCACTCTCAGAGTCAGTGCATGCTCATCAGCCCATTGGTGCTTCTCAGGCCTTCCAAAAATTGGCAGGCAGGCAAACACTCTCAGTGGAACTGTTGTTAGTATGCATCGGACTGTGCCTCCAGGAATCGGTACTGACTTGCCCACTTGAGTGGGAGGTATAGGTTGTGTACACAGTATAAGGATGCAAAGGCAGGCAGAGATGTGCATTCACATGACCCCATGGATGGTTCCACCACACAGCCAGTTGGCTACCCTGGCTTAAATTAGGCCCACCCTCACACTTGCTTAGTTTGGCCCACAATTTTTGTTTGTTTCCTCTAGGGAGAATAGGGAACCGGTAAGAAAACACTATTTTACATAATAACATGGTTATTATGTTTTATACTATTTTAAAACTTTGCACAGTTCATCTTTGTACTGCACAGGAAATAAGTTTCATAATAATCTTGTCCTACGAGAGCACAAAGTTAACATTGTCCTTTTTCCACAAACAAGGAAAATGAGGACAGAGAAGTCAGGTGATTCTCCTAAAGCCATGCCATCAGCTGGTGACAGGCAGGATGGTCAACCAGTGACTGAAGGAGGAGACACCATTTGATTTTCCATTACGTTCTAGATTGGATTGAGGCTCTACTTTTTAATGAACGTTTCAGACAGACTGTTAATTTGGAGGAAGAAAACAGAGGAGACATTCTGGAGATGCATAGACCAGAAACAAAACTACAGAGCAAGGTGCCGCAGTGAATACTTATACTTCAAAATTGCTAAAAGAACTAATTTTAAATGCTCTCACCACCGAGACATGCTAAACATGGGGCGTGATAGATGTGTTAGTAAGCCTGATATGATCAGTCCACAATCCATACATGAATTGAAACATCACATTGTACCCCATAGATATATGCAATTATTGTCAACTAAAATGAGATTCAAAATGTAGAACAAGACAACATGTAATTGCTTGATCTGTGTGTTCTCCATAATTGTTTCTAGATCATTTATGTTCAAATGTAAATTTGCATTTGGTGGATAAGTTCGGTATCATGGATTTACATGTTCATTGAAACCTATTTGCTGGTGGGAACAGCCTTTCCTATGAGGAATTTTGAGGTAGTTTAATTCACCTAAAATAAGGCTGAGCAACATTTTCAATGAAGGGCAGACTTGGAAAGGAAGTTTCTTGGGAGCACCAAAGCGAGCCCCTGAATGAGAGGGCAAATTTGGCAGCTGTCAGGGCAGACCAGCTCAGAGTGGGAAGTGGGTTGAAGGGAGGGAGTTCTGTCTGAAAGGACAAAGCTGGACATGTAGGTCCAATTTGTCAAGCTGCTCCTCTTCCAGAGATCTGCCCGTAAAACCTCATATGCCCCGCCCCCTCGTCCGACAAAAGGAGAATGATACCCTACCACGGCACCACACTCATTTCTAATTCAAGTGCATTACTGAGGCCAGAAATATCCAGGCTCAGAGGTCACTAAATAACACAGTGCTTCCAGCAGCTTGTCTGAGCACTTCTGGAATTCCCTTAAAATTCACAAGGATGAGCAACCTTGGCTCCCATTCCTTCAGAGGACTGAGGCACACATCCTGTCCACAGTGCAAAACTGTAAAGCAAACCAAGTGAACCAATCCCTGTTCTTTATTTTTTAGAGCAAAATCTGTTGAGGATTAAAGTGTCTTTTTTAATTACCAATGGGTAGTTCTCATGCCTATTTCAATTCTCCTGGCAGCTTCAGAAAACAGCAAAGTGGGGGAGCTCACAAGAAAGCTAGCTCTGTCCACCAAGGATGCTGACAGCTCAGAAGAATCAAATTTGGCTACACCTGATTTTCAAATAAGGGATCACTTTCTACTCAGAGGGTTTCTGACCACTGTAGAAGCTGATGCTGGAAACTTCTCAAACTTGGAATAAACACAAATCCCAGCGAAGAGCCTGGGACTTGAGCCTTCCTTCTTTTCCTACATGACCCATTTTCAGAGCCCTTGATCACATTTCCGAGGAAGACATCTGCTTATGTTCAGGGGACTGGAAAGCTCTCCCAGTGTGGCAGCTGACTAACTCATCGATCTTGGGCCAGTCATTTAACTTGGGACTAGATTTCTGTGATCCAACAAAAGTGAGCCTGTCTGGACATGGGATTCATGGGCTATAATTTGAAGGACATTTATTCCTTGGGAGGTGAGACAAGATGCTGGTGGAAATGAAGGAAGCTCAGATTTAAATGCCTGAGCGGTGAGTTTGGCCAGGCACCTTCCAACAAGCCCTCAAGCCTTTCAAGTAGGTCTTGGGAGGCATCACCTACTTTGGCTCAGAGGTACAGAAGAGCGCTTTGATAATTATTAGACTATGCAATGGGAGCATCGGAGGAGACTTGAGTAATGATGCCTCTGTCTCACCATGGCAAACTTCTGGAAACAGATGTAATGGTCTCACCCCCTGCTTATAATGGCATTCCATTGTCTCAAGATAAAAAACAAAGTCCTCACACTGTTGATCCAGTCCCATGTCATCCAGCCCCTGCCCCCCTCTGCAAACCCTCACTCTCTTTGCTCCTTTTCATATATTTAATTCATGAGAACATTATTTCTGCCCCTCCAGTGCCCACGCTCTTTGTATCTCAAGCATTCTCTGACCCCTCCTTTCTTTTAAATTTTGCTTTCTCTTTCAACTATGGTTCAACTATGGTTCAACTACGGTTCAACTATGACTCCTTCTGAGAAAGCCTTGAACTCCTTTCTTCATCCCTATTAGATCAGATAAAGGTTCTAGTCTTTTTTAAATATTTTATTTATTTATTTACTATTTATTTATTCATTATTTTATGTGTATGAGTGTATTGCTTACATTGAAGAGCATCCATGTCAGGCAGAAGAGGGTGTCAGATCCCCTGGAGCTGGAGTTATGGACAGTTGTAGCCGTGGGTACTGGGATTCAAACCCAGGTCTTCTGTAAGGTGACTCTTAACTGCTGAGTCACCTCTCCAGGCCTAAGATTCTATTCTTGTAGAGAAGTCTGTTCTTTTTTGTTAGGGTCCTTATCAAAGTTGAAAATTTCACATTTACTGTTACCTGTTGGATGAATACTCATCTTTCCTACCAGGCTATTAGCAGTACATATTTTACTTATTGTATTTTTGAGGCCCATCATGGTACCTGACACATAGTAGAAAATTATCTCGGTGATCTCACAGGGATGAAGGTAAGATGAAAAAGACAGAGTTCTAGACATCCAGAACATGCTCTCATACACCTGTAAGCCTCACCGGTCAATGATCATGGACAGTCCAGCTAGCCAGACTGCTTTACAGAAACATTAATGTCTGTGAGTAAAACATCTGCATTACAAAAGTGGTTTTCATTACTTTTGGTTCAGAACACTGGGAGAATTTGAGAAGAGGTGAGTTACCAAACTATCTTGTTTCTTTTGTTAAGAATAGACCATGATTTGAATATATTCCACTGCCTGCCCCATCTCAGAGGAGTGTACAGGGGACAATGAGGGAGTCTGGGGTGGGGGGAACCTCAGGCCTGACAGTGGCTTCCAACCAGTGTAAGCAGATACTTAAGAAATATGCTGACACTGGGGCTTTGTCTCCTCAACCAAAAAAAGAAATCCCTGTTTTTAAAAACAAAGCCATACAGAGCCAAGAATGTCCTGAGTCAATAGTCCTAATCCTTCCTCCCTCAGCTGAAGAGGTCCTTGGTGTCCAATAGATGAGCCAGGAACCTGCAACTTATAGATCACTGCCCAGGTCTAGCTGGCCTTGGCCAAGCACCCATAAATGTGGCAGAAATGTAAAAGACATCTGCACAGGCCAAACACATAAGAGCCACTGATCATCTGTGCAGACGGACAAGGGTAGGTGATCAGAGAGTAATTCCAGGCTGTACCAAGAGAAGAGTGTGATGGTGGGGTGGGCAGTTCCCAAGCAGTGAATTTCCTCTGCCTTAAGAATGATGCTTTTGGGCAGGGATCATTCAAGAACTCTTGCTGATGTTATAAACATTAGAGGACGTGTGACTTGGGATCACTTGGGGCAAATATGAATCTCTATGTTAATAAATTATTCAAGCTCTAAATGACAAGACAAATTTTATTCTTTTCTCTAACCAGATGTTGGTTCTCTAAACAGAATCATTGCCTCTTTGAATGTGTCACTAATCCAGCATTTAAGTTACTTTATTTTTGTGACAAGGTCTATGAAGCCCTGGCTAGCCTGGAACTCAACATACACTCATCATATACCAGGCTGGCCTCAAACTCAGAGAGATCAGCCTGTCTCTGCCTCTAGAGTGCTAGGATTAAAAGCACGAGCCACCACACCCAATCCAGGATTTTAACTTAAAATTATTTCATCCCACTGCTTGAATCTAGGTCCTCCTACCCCAAATGTTATAATTTAAACTCTTCAATTTTACTTGCAATTATCTTTTCTGTTGTCTGAGTCAATTTCCATGGAAACACAAATTTTGTATTTTAAGCATCTCTGTCAATTTAGCTGCTGTCCACCTAAGAAAAATTTAAGAATAGAACACACAAGACACGTCTATCATGGCAGCAATTACTTCCCACAAAAATCAGAGAGTAGCAGCGAAGCTAAAACATCATCAGCTATAATAGAATCTCTTTTAAGGCCAGCCATCTCCGCCGGGAGAGTCTGCCACCCTGAGTAAAGACAAGACTATAAAAGATCAAGGATGTCTTTCCACTGCTGCAAACAGCAGCTGGCACCTTGAAGCTGGGCTGCTTTTGACCCTTTTAAAAGCCAGGACAGCAGCAAAGTGCCCATGCTGTATTTTCCATAAGCAGGTCAAGCATTTCTTTTCTTATCCACAGAAACCCCACTATTTGTACAGAACAGTCTGGGAGGGACATGCTGGGACATCAGGTCCCTATCTCAGCAGGTGTCACCCCAGCCTGTCTTACCTGGACAGGTTTTCTATACGAGTGTTTCAACTTTCTCCTGTTCATTGGTCTGAACTCTCCTCACCTACAGTATTCACACCTTTACCTCCACAGGTTCGTGAAAACTGCATTAGGCTGTGCAGCACCAAGGAGCGATCCTCCTCCCAGTGGACGCTGGAGCTGATTCCAGAAACACTGAGGACAGAGTTATGGCTAAAGCTAAAGCCAAACTGTGTTCTGCTCCAGAAGTAGGCCATCACAGAAGATGAAGTAACAGAAAAGAAGTCACCCCAGGTGGGCCACTCTGTGAATAAGTGGCTGGGGCCTCAGGGTGAAGAGACTGTCTGTGGGTTATCCTTGTGAACACAGCAGCATACATACAGTCTGAAGGAATTTCCTAGAGGACGACGAGGAACAGCTGAGACTGTGGTTTTGGCCAGTTCAGCAGACTTTGGGTTCGGCCTCTCAAATCATAACTTACGTCTTCTAGATATGACATTGAAATGAGGGTTTTCTTTCTTATTTATTGATTCATTTACTTTATTTCTACTTTTATTTTCTGAGACGGGGTCTCATTGCATAGCCCAGGCTGCCTCCAAATTTGCAAAGTCAGAACCTGCATCTCCACTAAGCTACTGGTGATGCTGATGCCCTCCTCCCGTTCACATTCTGAATAGCTTGAAAGGTTAAATTCACTATCCACCACTTTCCTGTCTCCAGCTGAGCTGTCATTGTATCAAAAGGATGTGGTAGGAGTGAGGGATAATAATGACCCCTTGAATCATCCATTGTTAACATTGTTTCTTGCAAGTATATTCACTAGGCTCTCCCCACAGCTCCCATTGTGCAAGAAGTCCATTTTCAGAAAGAGACTGTGCCCCAGTCAGCCACTGCAGTTCCAAGCAGCCAAGTGGCTGTGGGCTGATCTGGAGTAGGCCATTTATCATGATGGAAGTGGTATCGATTCTGAAGTGGGTGGGAAGAACCTTGCTCTACTGTGAACCTTGCTTCAGCTCTAGTCTTCACCTCCCCACTTTCCCTAGCTTTGTGGGAAAGATGTGGGAAAAGTTAAGAGAAGCATCAGGCAGTGCTCTCTAGGCTGGAGCTTTCAGTTTACTCTTTGTCTGCTACAGAACAGTCCTTTCACAATTATTTTTAGGACAAGCTCCTTCTTGAGAATGGGGAGGAGGCTGGTTGGTTAAAGGAAGAAAGGAGAGAGAAGGTGGTGCCACGGTATGTGAGGCCTGGAAGAGGGAAAAATCTTGGAGACCACCCCAGGTCAGTCTCCTCACTCCCAAGGGGAGTTGACAAGACAGCAGATGTTCAACCAAGGATCTGTGTTTAAGTCAGTAACTCCCTGCAGTATCCAGGCTGTCTGGCAGGTGTGTTGATTTTTCTCGGGAAAGTCCATAGATTCCAAAGGGGTTCATGTAGCTCAGGCTGGCCTAGAGTTTGCTAAGTAATTAGGATGACCTTAAACTTTTGATTCTTCTGCTCTACATCCCTAGAGTACTGAGATTATAGGCATATGCTACCTTGCCTGGCTTAGGTGCTGCTGAGGATTGAACCCAAGGCCTTGTGCATGATAGGCAAGCACTCTATTAACTTAGCTACATCCACACCCTCAACCTTTTTTTTTTTTTTTTACAATTTTATTCATTTTTATGTGTATGTAAGTATGCTGTGCATGTGTCTGGTGTCCACAGAGGCCAGGAGATTCCCTGGAGTTTACAATGGTTGTTAGCCATCATGTGGGTGCTAGGAACAGAACACAGGTCCTCTGGAAGAGCAGCCAGTGCTCTTAACAGCTTAGCCATCTCTCCAGTCCTGAGCTCCACTTTCAACCAGGATCATCTTCAAATCTCTCTCACAATGGATCAAGTCTTCTAGAAGAGAAGATATCAAGTGCAGGCTACAAAATTAGAAGGGACTGTCAGCCACTTAGAATCACTCTGTGTTACAGGTTGCTCAGCTATCAGCAACCCCCTTCTACAGAGAAGTGGAGCTGTACTGAAATCAAGTGACTCCCCTTAAACCCAGGAGTTAGAAGCTGAGTCTATGAGAGAACCCAGGCCAAAGGCAGGTCCGAGCCTGGAGAAGCCCCTTTCATAGGGCAACTGCCTGGGAACAGCAAGACATTTGCAATCATAGCGCCAGGAGCTCAGTCGGCTATTTCTAGCTTGCTGAATATCAAAAATTCAGGCTACTTCTCATAGCAGCCTCACTTGTCAGAACAAATCAATGCATCAAGGCGTCAGGCAGCCGAATCAGCTGCCTGCAGCACCAGCCTGGAGGCACCAGTCCCTTCTTCGGGAGCACCTGACCAGCCCCCGCAGTGCACCTGACCCAGCCAGAGCCAGCACAGCGTGCCTGCGAGCATTCTGCCCACGCGCGCAGGGCGCCGCGTCCACCTGCCTGCAGCCTGCTTCGGTACTTGAGCAGTCGGCAGCCTTCACTGGCCTGAGCAGAGGTCTGGGGTTTTTCCCATATTGGGGCCAGCTGGCAGCTTGCCTGGAGAGAGTGTGACCATGGGAGCTGAGCTCCAACGCTGAACTCTGACACCAGCGAGTGGTTTGGCCGTGGCACCCTACTGGGTACGAATTGGGCGTGGCACTCTGAGGGGTTCTGTTTTAGAATCTCCTGGAACCTTGGCTTTGTTTGCCTTTTCTCCTGGCACAGGTCTCACCCGGAACTCCAACTCCACTTCTTCCCCAGGTCCAAATCACCGGGGTTGTTTGTGTCTTTCTATGGTTGATCTAGTTTTATGCAAATAAAAGCAAACTCAAGAGCTGCAGAACACCAGAGTCCAACCCTCAGGAGGCTGGTTGAGAGGCTCCCCTGAAGAGAATAGCCCATGTTTTGATGCTGTAACTGATGGTCACCTTAGACTTTCCTAGGTGGTGTGGTGACATTCCCTTCTAGGGTCAGGCAATGTGCGTCGCAGGCTGAATGAACACGGAGAACATGGTATCTTGTAAGACCTCCAAGTGCCAAGCCTCCAGTGCAAGGAAAGAGCCAGGGGAAGGTAGTGTGTGATGAGCCCGGGAGGAGGCCACTTGAGAGCCAAAGAAGTGTGGCTCTATGCTGAGGTGATGCAGGGGTTTGAAGCGACAGAGAAGTGGCCCATCATGTTTGCTTTCCTGGATGGGGCTGGAGGTAGGACTCTAGGAGATCCCAAAGGAACCTTCTCGACGGCATGCACCCTGTTCTCCAGGGAAGGATTCAAACCACCGAGTTTTCTTCCCCTCACTCTCACCGGGTCCCTGCTGCCTGGTGATGCCTCAGGCCTCATTGAGATTCCTTTGTTTTTCTGCATTCCATTGGGCCTTGTAGCTTGAAGTCACAGTGGAGTTGACTGTCTTCACCATGTGTCTCTCTCCTTCAATCATTCATTGGCTCATGGACTCAGATATGGATGAATTGATTGCTGAGGCGCCTGGTTTTGTGCTAGTCATCAGGGAATACAAAAGGGAGCGCTCACCTGTTTCCTGATCCAGTGTTTATCCAGTGATTCCCAAGCTTGCTATTGCATCATAATTATCTGTAAAGATTTGAAAAAATGCAGCTCATTGGTGTTAACCCAGGCTAACTGAACCCGAATGTTTGTGAGCTCCCAGAAGCCCAATCAAGCCGGATCAGATCTTTAAAATTCTGCTCCTGGTAATTTTGCTGAAACTGAACCATTGACCCTTAAAGGAATGCTGATTACATTTTTTTTTTTTTTTTTTTTTTTTTTTTTGGCGGAGAGGGGAGAACAGACCCAGAGTCTAGCCACCCTCCGAGGGACCAGAAAGTGCCAGTCCTGTTGGATTATGCATGAGTCCCATGCCAGTTTTCCTGGAATTTCAGGATTACATTTCCAGTTGCAGTTCATTTTCTGTGCCTTCTTAAAGACTAGTCTTGAAATCTGATAAAGTTATCTATCATCCTAGAGCTAACTACCAACCAGAGACTATGGTCCCTCAGACATACATGTGTTTACAATCCAATTAGGAAAATAGAATACAACTGTGTTTAAGAGTAAATAAACCTGGGCTGGGGAGACAGCTCAGTTGGTAAAAGCACAGACTTGAGGATCTGGGTTTGAGCCCCAGAACCCTGCAATGGTGATGTGTGTTTGTACCCCCCGAGCTGGGGAGGAGGAGGCAGGCAGACCCTCGGGGCTTACTGGCTAGCCACCTAGTCTGCTCTGTGAGCTCCAGGCCAGTGAATAATCTCGTCTGATGGACACCACCTGAGGAATGGCACCCGAGGTTAGCCTCTGACCTCCACATGCATACACACAGAGGCTTTTGCACCCACATGTGTACAAAAAGGTGAGTAAACACAAGACTTAGCTACTTTAGATACTAGAAGAGATGGTTGTCCAAGGTATCTGCTGTATCCTGAATCCTTAACCAAGCAGCAGAAATCAGCAAAGTATAACCGGTGACATAGAGACACCAAGACTAAATGTACTCGAAAAAGCTTGCAATCCTATAGAAAAGACAGGGTCTCAAAGTATAAAATGTAACACAATGGAAAAGGCTGGGACAGTGAGTGATTTGGAGTTAATTTTACCATCAATAGGACTGGTGCTGAAATACCCAACTTTCTCATATAGATCTGGAGAGCCTTCAGAGAGATAGCCGGGTCTAGAGTAATTAGTACTTGATCCTCCTCAGAAAGGGGGGTGAGTGCATGCCATCCACTTAATAGTAGGAATCTTATATGAGGCAGTAACATCAATGCTTCCTGGGAGCTTGCACTTAGTCCTCTCTGGTATTTCTCAGAGATACTGTGGCTTAAGATGGCAGGACTTGAGAGCCTGGATGTATGGGTGAAAAGTTATTTCCATCTGGACAAAGTCCCTGCATTTCTGTACAGAGACAAGTGCCCCAACACTTACCTCAAAGCTGGAGGCTCAGTGAGACAGGCAGGAGGAGGCTGCAGTCCCTGGGAGAGGAAAGGAAGCTAGATAAGACTCCATTACAAACCCATGTGATTTTTTTTTTTTTTTTTTTTTTTTTGAGGCCTGACCACAAAAGATTTGCACAGCAGGCCTCACAGGAAAGCTACCCTCTTCAAAACCCCCACCCCTCCCCCGGGACTCTGGGTCCAGCCAACAGTGCCATCCCTAGAGTGAGCTGCCCTCAAGGCCTCAGGCCCCTCCCACAGAGCCTGTTCTTCAGAGACTTAGATCCCGATGGTCTGAAGCCTCAGTGGAGGTCTTTCTCCGGCTTCCTGCCTGAGGACCGCCTCAGTGGGGTTGGAGAAGGGAAGGAAAGTCTAAAGACACCCACGTCTACCTGGACTCAGTTCCTGCTGCTTTTCCACAGCTAGCTTTCTTCAGCTCCTCGCCCTTTGCCTCCAGCGGCCATCAGACCGCCAGGCAGCACTTTTGCTCAAGACTCCAGGGTGAACGGCCTCACGTCTGTGCTGACCCCCTGGCCCTGGACCCGGACGCCTGAGCTGTACGAGGGAGAAATGGGGCCAGGCAGTCAGCACTTCCTGTAGCTTTAGACCCTTGTCTGTACCCACAGCAGCAAGTGCTAAAAGGCTTGGCTTTCATTTTGGAGTGCTGCTGTAACTAGTTACTCTGACCCCTGGCAGCTCAGGGTTCCTCCCAATTTAGCTCAGCTCCTGACTTGAGAGACTCTCTTACTTGCAAGCAATAAGCAAGCAGTCAGGCCTAACCCCTCTCTGAAGAAGACTTTCTCCTATTGTGTTCTCTGTCTCTGTCTCTCTTTCACACACACACACACACACACACACACACACACACGCACGTACAGTAACTGACCTGGGACCAGGGAAAACCCAGAGCTACCCTTGTAGTTGGGCAGAATCAGCAAGAGGAAGAGAAATGATGAGGCAGCCTGAGCTAGAGAAAACTAAGAGTCTGAGAGGTAAGTGATTATCAGGGGGCCATGGCAGAGATCATTAGTAGGCTGCCTCTGAGTTTTCTCTCATAGTTCCTGCACAGGGCTGTGTCCCTGGAGCTCAGAAGGAAGTCAGGACTCTGTGAAGTCTGCAGCATGACTGGGTAAGGGGAGCACGAGGCCGTCACACTTCAGTTGTTAGCTGTATCACCTGGAGGGCTAGCAGAGCCTAGACTTGCTGTACTCAGAGTCACTGACCAGGTAGGTTGCAGTTCTCTCAAGTTTCCGGGTTAGGTTGTTGAGGAACACTAGATTGTAAATAACCAACAGGTGAAGGCAAATAGCGAGTGAGTGCAAGCGGGCGGAGGAAGATGTGGTTAAAGGTGATGTTGGTGCTGCTCCCGTAGAGGGTTTTCTGTTCCCTCTCACCACGGGCTGCCTACAAATTTCCCAGTAGCATTTAAATTCTCACCTATTCTGGGATGATGGGGGCTCTGGCCCATAATTCAGGCTAAAATTGTCAGGGGCTAGAGAGCAATTAAGAGCACGGGCTACCCTTGCAGAAGACCCTGGTTTAGAATCCCAGCCCCCACATGGGGGCTAGCAACCATCTGCAACTCCAGTTCTAGGGGATCCAATGCCCTTTTCTGTTCTCTGTAGGCACTGCACGATACAGGTGCACTTACATACATGTAGGCATAACACTCATACACATAAAAATAAATAAAAGTTTAAACAACAAAACTGTCACTTTGAGGAGCTTACTTGGAGCAGTTGAAGTCAGCCAGAGTCAATGGTCTGTGAACTTTCATCTGTGTCCCTGTTCAGATTGCTGCAGGCCACACAGCTGCCTGTCTCCATAGGGCAGAGGGTCTGTTACCCCACAGACCTTGAGGAAAGTGTCTAGGGGCAGCTGTGTCGAGCTCACTCATGTGCTCCTTGCTTCCTTCAAGATTTCACAGGGCCCCGCAGGTCAACATCACTGCCTCCCGTGGGTACATCACAGTCTGTTTAGGGGTGATTTACAAAGGCCACAGCTCACATCCATTGACAGCTCATCTCTCAAGGCCCCAGCTCTCCTAAATCATCAGTGAACATGGACTTATAGCCATCAGGGCTAACTGTGGGTCACTGGAGTCTAAACTGGTGTTAAATGTAGCAACATAGAGCTGAACCAGAGATGGGGAGGAAGGAAAAGAAAGAAATGTCCTCTGTTCTCCCACACAGAGGTGGACATGCAGCAGCTAATTGGAAATGGCCCACCACTCTAAATGTGAATCAGCTTCTTTAAAAAAATTTTATTTTATGAACATTTTTGCCTGCATATATGTAAGTGCACCATATGTGTGCAGTGCCGGAGGAGGGCAGAAGAAGACGCTGGATCCCCTGGAACTGGAGTTACAGACAATTGTGAGCCGCCATGTGGGCTGTTGGGAACTGAACCTGGGTCCTCTGCAACAGCAGCCAGGGCTTTTTACCCCTGACGCACCTCTCCAGTCCCTTCATCAGCTTCTTTTGAGTGTGGTTAAAAAAAAAAAATGAGACACAAATGTTATGCTTTATGGTCCAACGTTGTTCCAGGGGCAGGAGCCACTTCAGAAGACAGGCCGGAGATAGGCCAATGAAGAGGCAGCAAGCAGGGCTGTTCACCTGGTGTTGAGACACCAGAGAGCAGAGAGCCCAGGGCAGGAAGAGGAGAGCTGGAGGAAGGCCTCATTTCTTTGACTCAAGACGACTACAACTGTTCCGCAAGCAAGGTAGCCCTTTGATCTTCAGGATAGATGGTTCTGGAACCCAGATGGCTGTCTGATCACAGAATCAATCTACAACCTGCTGTGATCTTCTCAGACCCGGTTGGTTCTGCAGGTAGAGGTAGTGTCAGGTTGAACCAAATGCCAGTCATGCCATCCTGTCTGTAGAGCTCTCTATCTTCTTCTGTTGTTCTGAACTCCAGACAAGAGAATTAAAAACTACATGGTTTTCTGTATCAAAAGCCTGAAAATATTCTGAGAGTCCCAGGTGGAGCCTGGAGCCTGAAAGCTCCTCCTCCTGTCCCTTTCCCTTTCCTGAAGGTTGGGAAATTGCAAGGAGCCTCCATCTCCCTCCTTTCCAGCAGAGTCTGTACGTGGCTGGCGCATGTTGCTCTCCCTGGAGAGGAGATGGGTGAGGCCTTGGACAGGCTTCCTGAAGCCACAAGAAAGAGAAGGCTGCTGATTCACCACCAGCTGCTTCCTGGAATTGCATTGCCAGGCTAGCAGTGAACGGTATTTTTCCAAGGTGATTTCGAGCTGTTACAACATTCCTGCTGGTCCCCATTGGACCTTCCTGTAAGTCAAACCAGAGGATTACCCGAACCCACATTCCTGAGCATAAGATTCCAGACACGGTTTTCCCAACATGCCAGAATATCCCTCTTTGGATCTGGAATCCAGTTACCCCAGAGCCTCTGTATGTCCTTAGCCGGGGCCATGCATTTGTCTGGCAGACCACAGAGTCAGGAGGAAGTGGTGTTTGGTGCTAGCTAAGTCAGCTAGGGAAGCACAGGCCTGAGCAGATACCCTAAAGGGAGGGTCAGCCGAGAAGGGAGCAGCCCTGCATGTCGCAAAGAAGCCTGCTCTTGGCTGGTCTGTCACAGAAAGGTATCATGGCCCCTACTGAGGTGCTCTTGGCTCTTTCCAGAAATAAGGCACTTCCTTGGAAGTGCCCCTGTTCGACCCTGGTATCTGCCTCTCTCAGTGCTCTCTGTGAAGTGTAGAGACTTCGATTCAGAATGGAAAACCTGATGGATAAGGGGTCGGGGATGTACAGAGGAGGGAGAACAAATTTTGAATTTTTCATGTTCTGTTTCAGAGAATGATGACCCATCCCATACATAAACAAACAAAAAACAAACACAAAAAATTGTTTTTATAATACTTTCTTTTTTGAGACAGGGTTTCATGTATCCAAGCTAGTCCTGAACCAGCCATTTAGCCAAGGATGATCTTGAATTTCTGATCGTCCTGATTCTACCTCTGGACGACTGGGAGTTCAGGCATATGCTACCACACCCAGTTTAATAAGGCGCTGGGGGTCAAACCAGTGGTTCGTACACATTAAGCAAGTGCTCTGCCATCGAGCTGCAGCCCCAGCCTCTGGTTCTACATTTGTCATGGTCTTCCTGCAAATGGAAAGCTAACTGGAGTGGAGGTGTCTGGGAGTAAAGCGGAAGGAACCAAGAACGAAGGGCTCCTAGAAGCTGTAACTGGACTCTACCCTAGTCTAATAAAAACTAGAAAATGAGTTCCTGTTCCTTCCTTCCTTGATTGGTGGCTTGTGGCATCTTTAGATAGAGAAATGCTGTATAGTGCCCAGGCTATACTTTTGGGCAAGTAAGCTGGCTCAGTGGGTAAAAGCACTTGTCACCAAGCCAGATACCCTGAGTTCAGTCTCTGGAACCTACATGCTGGACGGAGGGGCCAAGCTCTCAAAAACCATCCTCTGACCTATACACACACACACACACACACACACACACACACACACACATGCACACACATGCATGCACACACACAGATGCACACATACAATAAAGTTTTCTAAAAGTAAAATAAAAATTTAAAGATCCTACCTGTAAAATGAATTCGTTAGTTATGCTAAACATAACTGTAGTTTGTGCTGAGAGTTAGGAGTTACAGTTTATCCTCGTAGTCCCCTTATCAGGTGGGAGTTATTACTGTCTGAGCATCCCTGCTCCCCAAGTCTGAGGCACTGTTTTGTGTAAGGGACGTTCAACCAGTTTTGTCATTTAATAGATGACAGCAAAGACTGGGAGCAGTCTAGGGTACAGTCAGGTTTTACATCCATGTCTCCTGCCTCCCAAGTTCATGTTCTTCAGAGTCCGCCACTTGGCAGTTGCTGCTGACAGTCCCTGAAATCAAAGAAATAGCTCTGAGCTTGGAAAAGCAAGTTCTTAGAATCTTGGCTGGGGCTCTGGCACTTTGAGAAGGTACTGACCCGGCGTAGAAGTCTGTTGAGACTTTGAGTCTGTAGGGCTTGTCCGTAGCACGTGGTGGTCCTCACTCTACTTGGTCTGGTGCTTTCACAGGGTGCAGGATGAACAAGAAGCATACTCTTCAGTAAGCACGTAGGCCATGTTGTACCTACCCTCTAAGGTAAGTGGTAAAAACTTTCATAACTTCCTCCCTCCAACCCTTTACCATAGGCCCATTTTCTCAGAGCTTAATCCAAGACTTCATTTCCAAACAGCTCTGTATTCCACCTCTAAGAACAACCCTTTTTATTAATGCCTTGACCTTCCCCTTGAATTCTTTTCGCCAAGACTGTTTAGCAGCTGGAAATGTAGACCAAGTCTAATACTGCTGGCCACCTGATAACCAGCCTTTCTTTCTTTTCCTTCTCATACCCTCCATCCTTGACCTTGCTCTCCTTCCTGTCCTCCAGAAGAAAGAGCCCCTCTCCAGTGCCAGGATGAGGAGCCATGATTTATCTAAGACTCAGACTGGAAGATACAAGTTCTGCACTCTGAGTGCACATTGGAACCATCTGGGGGAACTTCAGTAATCCCACCAGTCCCAAAAGGAGCTCCAGGGTCCCCCAGGATCTATAACCTGACTCTCATCAACCTTGTCACGTGGTGCTAAACTGACCAGTGGATATGAAGATGGGAGGCAGGGAAGCTTCTAGAAAGATTTTCCACATTTAAGACAAATCTGTGATTCAGGGTGTTCTCTTTTTCTGTCTCTGGTAGTTTTTGTCAGAATATGTGCGCAGGGAAGGAACTTAGTTCTGTAAGTGATCTGGGGACATTATCACATTTGGTGCTCCAAGTGACCTTTCGGGTGATAAGTCCTTTGATTTAATAAACGAGGAAACTAAGGGGCCTAGAGGTTTTGGCATCCTCCAGCTCCAGTGATAGTAGCTGGTAGAGCTGAGTCAGACTAAATCCAGTTCTATATGGAACATAAATGAATTTGATTTGACTGTAGACTTCTGTTCACTGTTAGTCATCTGAACATAAAGATCATGATTTTGCTTACTACTTTACTATTACCAATGTGATGGTAAGCTTTCTACAATAATGCTAATACTAATAATAAACGTTCTGGTTTTTAGCACTTGTCCATTTCCATAGTGTAAATATTGCCACCATAACAAATTTTAAGCTCACTAAACACTAACTTGGGGGGAGATGCAGAGTCAGTGCTCAGAAGCCAGTGTGGGTCAGCACAACAAACTGCTAGGAAATGGAGCAAGTGCTCACACCCAACTTTTAAAGCTAAAAACACCCCATGTTTCTCCATGATTCCAGATGGGGGATTTCTCTTAATACCTCCCTAAACAAATCTTCCTGGAGTCTGGATTGGTAGGAAAGTGCCTAGCTCTTGTTCCTAGAAGGCAGTCAAGAACGTTGAGAACTAAAAAACAGGCATGAACCTCAGGGGTGTCCAAATGACTCCAGAATGCTAACTGTGTAAACAGACTCACAGGGGATGTTTTCATTCTGTGTGGTGGCTGAGAACCCTTGCCATGTGTTTGATCTCCTTGCCACCTGATCTATTGTGCATTTTGTACACACTCGCTGAGCTCCTTTAGTGATAGGGAGCTCAGGTTCATAGCTGTGTGGTACAGTGAAAGCAGCAGGGGTCTGGGCACGTGGCCAGTGAAAACATGATGGGAAGCCAACTCCAGGCCAGCCTGGGTTGGCAGTGCCGTTGTGGTGTGCTTGCAAAGCTCATTCCAGACTGCAGCATGCTAGCATCTCAGGGCTAGAGGAGCTCTCCTGTCTGTCATTCTTATCCAGAGTAGTAGACTACATGTCTGACCCTCTGAAGATGCCCATGACACATTTGGGTACCATTTTGAAAACACTCGTTTTTCATACTAAAACTCCATAATCCTCATTGCATCCCGATGTACTCCAGTTCTATACCTGGGGTTTATATTATTAAAGTAGGCCATTTTCATGTAGCAGACAGTACAGCCAGGACAGACTAGTGTGTGCTGGTTAGCTTTCCATCACTGTGACAAATGTCTGAAATAAATCTACTTCTAAAGAGCAAAGTTTATTTGGGGTTATGGTTTCAGTCCATGGTCCCTTGGTCTGATGCTTTGTACAGTATATCATGGCAGAGGAGCAAGGCAGAGGAAGGCTGTTAACCTCGTGGCAGCCAGGAAGCAAAGACAGGGAGGAACTAGGTTCTCAATATCCTCTTCAAGAGCATACCAACTTCCTCTCAGTAGGCTCCACTTCCTAAAAGTCTCACCTTCCAGTATCACTACCCTGGGGACAAAGCCATTAGCACATGGGCCCTCTGAAATATCCAAACCCAAACCTCAGTGCCAGGCCTGGTGGCCTATGATGGCTCATCTTGGTTGTCAATTTGACACATCTGAGAAGAGGGATCTTAAATTGAGGAATTTCTTCCAACAGATTGGCCTATGGGAATGTCTGTGAGTCCTTTTCTTGATTGCTAATTGATGAAGGAGGGTCCAGTCCACTGTGACCACTGCCACCGATGGGCAGGTCGGACTGAGCTGTACAAGATAGCTGAACAAACCATGGGAAGCAAGCTAGCCAGAAGCATTTCTCTATGGTCTCTGCTTTAGTTCTTGCCTCTAAGTTCATTCCTTGAGTCCCTACCTTGGCTTCCCTTCATGGTGGACTATAATTCCTGTAAGCCAAATAAATCTTTTCTTCCCACAAGCTGCTTTTGGTCATGGTGTTTATCACAGCAGAAAGCAAACACGGTCCATGTATGTAGTTCCAGTACTCAGGAGGTTGAGGCAGGAGAATCACAAGTTTAAGACCAGCCTGGGCTACATAATAAGATCCTGTTACAATTCCCAAACCGACCGAAAGATCCAAACCATAGCAAACCAGGTTATGTTATAGAGACAAAGTGTGCCATAGTCTCATCAGTGTTAAACAAAGGTAATAAAAACAATAGCTCATTGAAAAAATATGTATCAAGGGTTGCCCGTGGGTTCATGTTAGCCATTCAGGGACGCTGGCTGTCAGAACCCAGTCACTCTTATCATTATCACACTCTAGAGGAAAAAGAACCTTTGGCCAGCTTGCAACTATTTTAACACCATCCGGTTCTCTAGTCATTGACTAAAGCTAGAAATAGTTGGAGAATGGTACCAAGGATCAGCTCAATCTTTACATGCAGATAGTCCTGAGTTAACAATGATTCCACTTACTATTTTTAAGATGTAGGGAAATTATACACATGCAGTAAACTGTGATTGGAATTTTGATCTTTTCCTGATCAAGCAATACATAGTCCTGATACTTTCTTGTAAAGTTGGGCAACAGTAGTGATCCACAACCCTCCACCACACACAAAACCACAGTGGCCAACAGTCAATGCTCTACAGTGTGATGCTGTGATGTTTGGGTGGTTAGGTTAGGTGACTTACATGCACTTTGGACTTTTGATCTTTTTCAACTTTCAATGGGTTTATTGGGGAACGATCCCATCCCAAATCAAGTAGCACTCAATTGAAGGTGTTGTGGTGTTGACGTGATTTCTCCCACTTGTCATATGGAATGCTTTCTGTTCCTGTCAACAATCGGCTCTCTCTCTCTTTCCTGCAACATGATCTACTTTCATATTTCTCCATGTGCTATCAAGAGTGGAGACCACTTTTCCGGACACAGTCTAACCAAGGCGAAGTTCAATGGGGTTCACCTTCCGGCTCATCTGAGATACTACACTCATAACTGTAGATTGCGCTTCAGGCTTCTTGGTAGCCACAGCTTCCTGCTGTATTTTCATTAGACTGAAAGCTCTGCGGAGGTGGAGTCCGTGGAAATCTTGCCCTTTGTTGTGTCTTTCCCACTTGGAAGGTGGTAGATAAATACTAATAATATTTGTCACTTTCTCTTCCTCTTCTATGCCTTATGCCTTGTTTATGCTTTTAAGCCCTAGTGCCTCCATCTTCTCTTGATAACAAGTAGCTTTTTCAGATACACGTACAGCTTCTGTTTGTCAAATTTTCCCTAACGCAGACTATAACCTGCATTTGCATCTGAAAAAAGTTAATTATGTGAAGATGAGATGAAAGCAATAATCTACACAAGGCTGCCTGCTTTGCTCAGTGAGTTTGGGTAAAGAACATCATTTGGGGGCTGGAGACATGCATAAATCAGTAGTTAGAGATACTTGTTGCTCTTATAGAGGACTGGAGTTCAGTTCCCAGCACCCACATCAGCTCACACTCACCTGGAACTCCATCTCCAAGGGATCTAACACTCACTTCTGGCCTCCTTGGGAATCTGCATACACGTGTACACACACACCACACACACACAAATAAAACACAATCTTAAAAGAATACAATATTTGTTGCATTTGTGACCACCTCAATTCTGTGAATACAGGGTGTCTTTATCACTTTAGTTTTCCCAGCGACTAGAACATGCCTGGAATATGGTAAGTACTCAGTGAATCCAAGTTTAATGAATGAGTGAAAAATCCAAGCTCATTTGCTCTTAGGTCAGTCTCCTGGAAGGGCACATGTAGTTCTGAAAGAGTAGGACTTTATCATGTCATTTCATTTTTGTGCTTCGTTATTGTTGTGACTTAAGAGAGCAAGTTCCTAGAAAGGAGCGGACAGAGATTACCCTTGAGAAGAAATTTCTTAGAAGAGCTTCATGACCATGAGGGGCCACAATCAGGCTTTGAAGTGGGAGAGCTTTAAATGAGATAGAGCAGTATACCATGGGCAGATGATGGATGGGATCTTCAAAGGGGGTGGGGGCCTAAAAACTCAAAGAGGAGCTTCATTAGGAGAGGTAACCACCATGAATGATAGAATGACTGTCATCCTGAAGGAAAGAGACTTCAGTTCCCCAGAACAAAGGAGTTTCTGGCTCATAGGTTTCCAGAGGGGTGAGCAGCTTCATACCATGGGATCCAGTCCGGCTTGGCCTCCAGGCAAGGGGCATGGGGCAGGCACCAGATAGAACTATAAACTTACCTGCAAGGGGAGGGAAGGCAAGGCCATAGAACAGCTGGTTTTCTTATCAACTCTCCACCAGAGAAAGAGCTGCAGGGGATAGTGTGACCTGACTTTGTGGGAGAGAGTCAGCCAGAGGGGTCTGTGACCTAACAGCGATGATATTGAAGGCTTGAAATCTCCAGTAAGATTTAAGTAAGATTAGAAATTAGGGTGTTCTCAGAGTTGCAGAATCATGACTTCAGATTGCTATTGGTTAACCACCACTCTGAGTACTATTGCATTTTGAATCCACCTTGAACACAAGCAAATGAAGTGAGACTTTGTTATGTGTACTGTTAAAATTCAGCTTAAGAAACATACCACCCACTCTTGATCAACCAGTCTAGTAATCATCAAAGGTTAAAAAAAAATGAGATTAGGGTCATTGGCATGGCTCAGTAGCTAAAGGTACCTTGTGCCAAGCCTGGTGACCGGAGTTTGATCCCCAGAACCCACATGGTGGAAGGAGAGCCGATTCCTACAAGTTGTCCTCTGACCTCCACACATGTGGTATGGCATGTGTCTTTCTTCTCCCTGACACCACAAAAATAGTTAACTGTCATTTTAAGAAATGAGTTAGTGTTTCCTACTGATGACCATCTCTTCCAGGGCTTCCAAACCACTACTTAGATGATTCTTGTTTTTCAGTTTTGTCCCCATACGTCTGAAAGCTTTCTGTAATCTCTGTATCTCCCTTGGGCTACAATTCACTTTATCAGTGAGTTTGCTACCTGTTTTATCAGGAAAATTCAGGAGGAGGGGCAGACTGGAGTCCTGTCTCTGGAGTCCTGCCTTCTCTGCTTATGTTTCTTGTGCTCTTCCTAACTTGGAAAAGCCATTTTCCTTTCTCTGTATGAATAACCATGGGAAATATGAAAGGCAGCCAGGTAAGGGGTGTTGGTGAGTATGTGACTCTGGGGACGATGATCTGTGTGAGTCTAAAGGGAATCTTGGGATTGAGAGAGCACACCAAGTACATTTATAGGTGCCCAGAGATAGACAAGAAACAATTTTAAATGACAGAGGTTCAAAGGAATCCAGAAAAAGTACCCATAATGGTACTCTTTAGTATTCAAAGAGGCTTATTGACCATATCCCTCTGTTTACTTTTAGTCAGTAGAGTACAAGACTGCTAGCACTTGAGAGGTCGTCTAGGTTATTTTTGGACTTGTCAGGTCAAACTGAAATGTCTGTAAAGAAGATTGTCTCACCCTTGGCAACCCACTTGAACATGTCCACATTTGGTCCCTACACAATCTTTACTTTGTCTGGCCCAAATTCTTCTTGCTGTAGCCCAAGCCACTGGAAGAATGAAGTCTCTGTGAGGTAAGAACTGCATTGGTGGCATGAGACAGACAACTGTGGGGATCTGGAAGGACCATGGCATGTGGCAGAGGCATTTGGGGCTATATTCAGGCCTGTGGGGATTCTTATTCTAGAAAGCATCTTCAGATAGCTTGCTTGAGAAAGAAGAGGCCATTGGGTCTGTCACTGACTTCAGACTCTTTGGCATGGCAGGACTTAACTGAGCACCTCAAGTATGTCCTTGCTTCTGAGCACTGCTCTCTCTTGTTGAATGGCCATCCACAAGGTGCCCAGCAGGTACCCAGGTAAGGTCCATGTATAGCAGGTACTCAGGATGGGTGAGGTCCATGTATTTCTTGGTCAAAAGTAAATTAAGTGAATCATCGAGTTAAATCTAGGAGGACAAAAGAATGCTGACAGACTGGAGAGAAAAGCTACTTGGGAAAACCTTGGGTATTTCTTGGCCTATTTGTTTTAGAGTGAACTGTAGTTTAAAACTGAAGACTGATCCTATATACCAGGTGGATCTGACTCTAAGCACTTCAGAAGTTTTTAGTTCTCCCTAAGAGGCTGTGAAAGCCAATTAGAAGAGTTAAATCCCCCTACATGGAGCTGGCTCAGCATCTGTATCTGATGAGATGGACCTTCATGGAACAGCAGATAGTAACAAAAGCTAGCATTGTTTGAGCACTCTCCACATCCTGGCCTTTACTAAATACATGCTTTGCATATATCCTCTTAGTTACCCTCTGCAGTATTAGGACCGGGGGCAGCTGAAAGTCTCATGTACATTGGCGAGACAGAACACTAAAACTGGGGAATGATTTGATTTGCTCAAGAACACAAGGCCTGTGCTCTTAACTTTGTGGCCTCTTGCTTGACAGAGTAGGGAAGGGTGGCTCTTATAAGCAGTCTATATGGGGACAACAGCCTATGTAGTGATGACAAAGAGTCAGAAATGCATGGGAAAGGTGGCTGCCATTTCTGGACTCTGAAGGAACATGCAGAATAAATATGCATATCAAGAGTTTGTCATCTTGGTTTGAAAACTAGCTCTGAAGAGTGGAGGGAGAGAAAGACTGGAAGACTAGAGCGGGGGCAGGAGGAGGGAAAGACCACTGAGAGTAAGTGGGGGTAGGGTGGGGACAGGATGAAGCCAAGCAGGCACCTAAGGGAAACCTTTGGTTCAAATTCAACGCGGGAGGAAGGGAGACCACATAGCTCTGTGTACATAGCTCTGGCCTGACTCCTCCAACCCGCAACCCAGTCGAGAGAAACCGAGGACCACAAGGCTCATTTCCAGAGGCACCTTTGACATTTCCTCCACGAATGTCTGTGGCTGGGTCAGCGTCTTATTTTCAGATGATGTAAAATGGGAAGTTCTATGACCCAGCGTGCCTGTAAGGCAGGGCACCACAGTGGCCTGTCTGGTTGTTTTAGGTCAACACTGTTAGATGAAGAAACTAGGATGACCAAGCTATGAAAATAGCTCTAGGATGTTGGCTTGTGAAATGGCGAAGGCCAAATCTGTGACTGGAATATTTTCAAGGTATTGTGTGCCCAAGGAAGACCAATACACGACAGACAGTGTTTTTGTTTTTGCTCTTTTCTTTGCGATCAGGTCACATCAGCACCATGGCTCTAACTGTGCAGCAGGCAGGGCTGACTTGGGGCTGCATACCTCCTTCTTCCTCCTCTTCCTCCTCCTCTTGCTGCTGTGGCCCCAGCCCAGCCAGTGGGTGGGTGGCCAGGAGTTACCAAAACATGAAGAGGCCTCCAAGAGGGGTGAGGAAAGATCTGGAAACCACCAAGTTTCAGAGGTTACCCTAAAAGTTCAAATAGGGTTTCTGGGAATTAATATGACCCAGACTATTTCCTCTTTCTCCAAAGACAGGGAGATCCAAGTCCGTATTGCGTCACCTAGGCCTGCCCCAGTTCCCTGAAAGGGGAGTTAGCAGCTCCGCCCCTGATATGCAAATTGAGCCATCTCCCTTGCTGATCTGTGGGTTTGTGCAGAAGATGACAAATACATTCCTGCCAACTGGTAGCCTATCTGTTGCTCCCCGCTAGTCTCAGACTACACCCTCTGCACTGCTCTTAGAACTAGCAAAATAGAATAGATTTCTACTAGAAATCTTCACTAATTGGGCTTAAAGAAAGGACTCTGGTCCCCATGCTGGCCCTACTCTGGACAGTTGCTTAACTCTTCCTGTACCTCAGTTTTCCCGATGACGATGAGTGTCTACCTGATAGGAGTATTGAATAAGTAAATGCACTTTAAATCTTTAAATGTTTATAACTGGCCTTGCATATAACAAGCACAGTGAATGTGCTTAGCCATAAAGCAGAGAAGCCCAAGTCAGAAGGAATTCTCCCTTTCCCAGAACACTGTGGGATTAGAATGTAAAGACTGAGACTCTAGATCTGGTTCCCTTTGCCAAGATCAAGGCCTTGGGGACCAGCGAACTCAGCTTCTCTGAGTGTCTGGTTTGTAAGATGCACTACGGTATTTACACCTGCCTGCTTCACACACGCCACATGACGAGTGGCAGAAGTGATGTGAGCCAGCTGCCTCTGAATCAATTTCGAAACAGGAACCAACTTCTAAGCAGGAAGGTTCCTAGCACCACATTCATTCAAAAGTAAATTTTCACCTTGGAATGCTGAAAAGAACCCAGGATTGAGACTGTGGTACTGGTCAGATATTTACAATTCCTCTTTGCTGTTTGCATTTATTGAGATACTACATTCTGGGCAATTAAATGTGAAAATCAGCTGAGTATATCCCTCCTAGGAAAAGTAGATAACCAGCAGGCATCTCCTCCATCTTTCTGTGGACCTTAGGAGCTATAATTAGAAGATCCAGGGTCATGTATGTGAATGAGAAATCAGCATCATGTCTAGCCACTGAGATTCTGCATCAGTCGGTCACATCACTACCCAGCAGTCACTGTGGTGATTGAGAAGCATGGATCAGCAAGACAGACCACGCCCATCCCGGGGGTACAGGAAGCCCATGCCAAAAGCTCCTCAAGAGTTTGCCTGCAGTCCAGAGCCATTCTGTGAAAAGCTTTTATTTTGATAAGAAATCTATTCTCTTAGTAGGGAGAGAACAAATCATTCTTTCCAGAAAATGTCCTTTTGTTACAAAATGCATTTATTTCCAGCCAGATAAAATTTTCCAACTGCACACATGGTTACACACAGTAAGATCCATCTTTGCTATAGGCCTTGTTTACAAGATCCATTTCTGCTTATTAAAGTGTATACCAAACAACCTTGTCACTGAAAACATAATTTAAATAACTAATAGATCAGCCACACATGTGTTCATGGATGTGAATGGCATGAAATTCTTCACCAGTGAGTCCGTCTGGGATACCAGTCAGCAAGGAGGCATGCAACGGAAGCTTGCCTGCTGACCGTACGGCTGTGGCCCTTCAGTGAACGAGAGTGTGTGCAAAGAAAGAATGATCTATGCAACCTGGAGAGGCATGTCACAGAATGCAAACACCATTCAGGTAGATCAGTGGAACCCAGAACATGAACGCGTCATGGAGATGACTCTACTGTTTACACTACTGTAGATCGTGGCACCTTTTCACTGGACACTCAATAAATACCTCATTAATGAAAGAAAGAGTTAGACAAGACACTCAAGACACTGGCAGGTGTCTTGGTGGCTGTATTCACAACACTGTGTTTTAAGTTGGGGACTTGAGAGATGCCCAGCTTCTGATTCTTCAGAGCAAATCATTCTATTTGGAATGTTATTCATTTCTTCAGAAAGACCTTGAAATTCTTCATTAGTATTTAGAGTCTTCTTGTAGACTGCAATAGATGGAGTTCATTGGCTTAAAGAAGAGCATAGAGTGGTCCACAGAAAGTCTAGACTTGTCTTGAAGTAAAAAACATGCGGGGCTCAGAATTTCTAAGACCTACGCACTATAGTTTAACTCTTCTTTTGGCTTCTGTTATCTACTCAAGGCCTGAAATAGCCACGGAAACTCAGGTTGAACAGTGGCCATCTTCACAAAATCTCATTTCAGTAACTACTGAAATGTGCCACGGCCCCCTCAGGACTTGAGACAGTTGCTCTCTGGGAGTTCCACCCTTAGAAGAGTTGTGAACATTTGATCCTTGAAGGTGAAGTCGGTGTTCTAAGGCAGATGCCGAGGAGTTCCCACAAAAGAAATTCCTGGAAAATCCAAATTCCCTTTTGATTCTCATTCCCTATAAGGCAGGCTATGGTTGCAATTCTGGAGACACATAGGAAAAGTTTCTAAACTCATCCTGGTTAATCATAGGAAGATGTCCCTCATCGATTGGAGTTAAAACTGGCTCTTCTTTTATGAAGTCTGGGTCAAAATTGCTGACATCTTCTCGGGATTTCTGCCAAAAAAATGGAAACAAGTGTAAGATTATATGCACCTGGGCTTTCCCTTTCAAGGAATTCAGAGAACAGTTCTGTTGCATCATTTACAGTTCTGATCACTGTGATAAAATATGCTGTATTATATTATTATTATTATTATTATTATTGCCTTTGCCAACCAAGAAGTCACCCATCCCATTGAGATCTTTCCAGGTGGGCCAGCCTTAGACTGAGTTGCTAAGGAATTAATTTAGTCATCCAAACTAGCTTACTCACTCACCCTTTATCCTCCATTTCACTGAGCTGCCTCATCCCAGCAAGCTTCATTGAGGGGTACACTGGCTCAGATTTGTCCACAGAGATTGAGTAAGTATACATTGCCTCATCTCGTGTTGTACACAGTTCTATACACATTAAAAGGTGTCCTCAAATTCTTCTTGTCAGGGTGGAGCTTAGGGGAAAGTTACCCGTCCTGTTACTCACTAACCAGGTATATTATGTCCTGCTGGGCTCACCGTGCAGGCAGGACCATGACTTTCCCTGATCCCAGAGGACCTGGTGTATGTGGAAAAGGGTGCCGGTAGAAGAAACAGCCTTCCCCTTGGCTACTGACCACCCAAAGTTTAGCAGTCCGGTATAGATTAAGCTTACTATCTGTCTGGAAGAGGTGTGTAATTTACTTCTCTTCCCACTTTCAGACCACACCCCTTCCCTGAAACTCCCTGGCTTCTCCGCCCTCCCATTGTGGTGGATCTCTTCGGGCATGGAAGAACAGGAACTCTCCTCACAGATTATGAGGTGGGCCACCCTCAGGAGCATTGTCCGTCACAGCTGCACGGGCTGGAGTGGAACCCTTGGTATCCTCAGCATTTCACTAAGCGAAGGAGAGAGGCTCAGTGAAGGAGCATCTTCTGCCCCTCTACTGTGTTAGGGCTCTGGGAAGGCACAGATGGTATCTCATGAAACATGAAGAAATTCTTATTCCTAGGAAAACCTAAAACATCTGTGCTGGATAGCTTCCATTGTCAACTTGACACACCTGGGTAGAAGGAAAGTCAACTGAGGAATTTCCTCCATTAAATTGACCTGTGGTCATGTCTGTAGGGCATTTTCTTGACTGACTGAATCATGTGGGAAGGTCCAGCCCACTCTGGGTGGTGCCATCCCTGGGCAGGTGGTCCTGTGTTGTATAAGAAAGCAGGCTGCGCACAGGTCAGAGGAGCAAGCCAGTAAACAATGTGCCTCCACGGTCTGTGCTTCAGCTCCTGCCTCCAGGTTCCAGCCCCAAGCTCCTGCCCTGACTTCTCTCAGTGATGAACTGTGACCTGGAATGTCAGATAAAATAAACCCTTTCCTCACCAGGTTGGTTTTGGTCAGTGTTTTTATCACAGCAATAGAAAGTAACTAGAACAACATCTTAGGCATCTTAGATGCTAGGAGATTTTCATTCAGGTTAAGGGTGGATGGAACTAGGACACGCAAAAGGTTAAAACTTTGTGATAAGTAATCTAGACACATGGAGAGATAGATGTCTTAAGGGACAATTAGCCCAACTTCTACAGGAGGGACTGGCAATCTTCCCTTCTGTCATTCCTCAAGAGACGACAGCTGCTCCGTGGACTTTGGTCATTTGAAGAAAAGAAAGATTCTCCTACAATCGCCTTGATACTTACAATTCTGGGTCTGAAAGGTGGTTCTAGCTGGCGATGGTTCAGCTGGGCCCAGTCAATTTCCTTAAAGAAAGGATGTCTCAAGATCGCGTGCTCACCTCCCTGAGTCAGGCTGCCCAAGCGCATGGTGGGATTCTTGGTCATGAACTGGGAAAAAGAGAGAGAGAGAGAGAGAGAGAGAGAGAGAGAGAGAGAGAGTGTCATTCATGCACAAATGTGTCATAAGACAGCAGTCATCAGCCCTGGCAGACGAGCCTGTGGAGGTTTTCTGGCAGATCTTGCTTCACTAGCCGGATTTTCCATCCTGGGCAGCACAGGCAGCATGAATCATGCCTTAAAGGCGCAATTGCCCGCGTGGATTTTTGGCCTTCCCCACTTCCATTTCAGACGTGGCCACTAAAAGAAGCTTCAAGGTCCATTTTTCTTTTCTGTAAACACCATGTATTTTTCTTTCCTGTCTAAAGAAAAGAAGGTCTTTATGAACTAGTGTGCCTTTCCCGAACATTGCAGTTGTGGACAGCAGGCTGGTGATGAATGGGGCTACTTTTAGGAACAGCTGTGCCATTTTTCTGAGATCTGCCCATCTGGCCAGGGTTCCCCCTCTCTCGTAAGACCACAGAGAAGAGTGAGAATCATTGTGAGGATCTATGTGAAGAAGCAGCAAGGGTGAAAAAATTTTTAAAAATTCTGTCTGGCTCTAGGAAAAATAAAACCGGCTGCTTTTCTTTATGAAGCAAAGATATTATAGTTCTGGATCAATACTTTCCTTCTTCAAAATGTCCCTCTTCCATTTTAAACAGGTTTGTGGACTGGGAATATGTTGCTGCATAGACCCAAAATTAAAAACGCCACATAATCAGGTGATGTCTGTATATGAGTCTTCGTAATATTTGGGAGACATGCTTAGTTCTCAAGACATTTTGGGCTAACTCTGTTTTTCACAAGCAGTCTTGCTTCTGATTATTTCCTAAGGAAGAACTCAAGGGATAATTCATTTTTCAGGGCTAGAATATATTTTTCAATTTTAATTAATTTCCCATTTAAAAAATGGGCGTGAATAAAAAGTTTTGTTTGGGTTGAACACGGGATGGCACATGCCTATAATCCTTCCTGGAGGCTGAGGCAGAAGGATAGTGAGTTCTAGGCCAGCCTGGGTTATAAACCAAGACCTTGTCTCAAAAATAAAGCAACCTCCTCCCCTGCTCTGCAAAGGCCGTGGATGTAGTGCAGTGCTGACCTAGCATGGGAAAGGTACTGAATTCTGTCCCCAGCACCATGGGAAACAAAGTTTGTGGTTTTGTTTCAATCAGGTTACTTTAGTTTTCTTTGTGCTTTTTTTTGTTGTTTGTTTAAATTTCCAGTGCTGGGGATTGAACCCAGGACCTTGTATGTGTGTGTCTTTTTGACAACTTTTGACAGTTTCCACATAGTCTTTCCCAAGTTTAATTTGTGACCACAAGACAGAAGTAATGCTGTATTTATAGAAATTGTTTGAACCTGAATTTACATAGTAAATTTACATATCAATGAGAACCTTGCTGATGCGGATGTAGAAAGGCAGTGTTTGGAGGCGGCTACCTGTGCCATTGCAGGAGGCCAAAATGTAAAGCCTCCAGCGCTGGTTCAAATACAAACAATTGTGAGGCTGCCAGATTTCCTCAGGAATACCATGGGATCTACTTTGGAAAATGCTAAAAAAAAAAAAAGAAGATCCTGGACTGGAGAGATGGCATAGCTGTTAAAAGCTAAGGCTAACAATCAAAACATCAAAAAATGAAGATCCTGGAGGAATTCAACGGCTCCTCATTTCTCCAAGTGAGAGGGAATTAGATGATTTGACAGGCTGGATTAGAGGTAGGACCCAAAATAAAATTAGCATTCGAACCAACACAGGTCCAATGAGAGCAATTTATACTCCCAGGCATTTAATGAGGCCATTGTGGATTTAGGAAATACATACCTTATAAACTGTTCTGTTACATAAGAGCTAGGGGTCAGCCTGCCTGTGATCTCCCCACATCAATCTTCTTTCCAAGAAGAAGGAAAAATTCTTACAAAAAAGAAATCAGTAGATTCTTTCCATAGGAAAGCTAGTAGATTACAACCCTAGAGGGACAAGCAGTTGCAATTTAAAAAAACTCATTAGCAAATAACAATGATACAAACAACAAACAAACAAAAAAGAGAAACAGGGACCACAGAACAGACCCAGATGATTTGTGGGAAGTTCTGAGACTTGCCAGTGATGGGAGCAGAGGACATCTTGTGAATGTGTGGGTACAACTTGTTCTGGGCAAGGGGAACAGTGTAGGATTCTAGATGCCAGGGTGGCAGAAACACTGGTGTCTGACTTTGTTCATTCTTCTCTGCTCCTGGCACCAAACCCAAGCTTCTGTAGAGCACGGTGCATTGTCTGGGGACAAGCAGACCAAATCACAAAGCTTCTCCTCTTCAAAGCACATCTCTAGAATGGAGTCTAGGAAGAATAACACTTCTGCTGGATGATACTTGCTCTTAGGGTTCTGAGCAATCATTTGAAAAACAAAAAATCCTTGATTCCACTTACAAAGTCTATGGGATGTCTGGTGAGTGCAAGGCAGTGCACTAAGCTTGGGGAGGGGTTGCAGACAGCAAAGATAGTATCTCTCCATCAAGGTGTGAATTGAGAGAATAGGCAAGAGGCAAGCAAACTTTATAACGTATGTGTGGATGCACTGAAAAGATATGTGGACAACATGCTGTGGGAGCTTGGAAGAGGTCTGAGCAAACAGCAATGGGGTTGGTGGTGGAAAGGCACTGACAGAGCATCATGGAAGAGGTGACATTTGACAAGGAGAAGAGCATAGTAAAATCCACATAGGAAAGGAGGAATACGATAATGCCGGAGCACACGGCCAGCACACATGCTCAGGTGCATACAAGGACCTGGGATGCTGGAAGAAGAGCACTTAGTCTGGGACAGTAGCACATAGGAATGCTAGGGAAGTGTGTGTGTAGAGAGCTGGATCCATTGAAAGTGTATGAGGAGGTGCGAGGACTCCCCCACAGTGCGATGAGTAAGTCCAACATGGAGTGGTGAGGACATGGTGGCGTGAATGGCCATGAGGTAGAGACGACGGTTGAGATGAATAGGCAAGTTCAGAAACTCAGAGAGCTTGTAGTTAGTAGGAAGGGAGAGTTGGGAGGAAGTTCAGGTTAGGCATGTGCCCAGGGCTGGGTGAAAGGGAAGAGTCCAGGGTCACAGCATCTTTCCAGGCTGTCTAATCAAGCAGCAGAGGCGGGTGCTCCAGTATGAGTACTAAATATAGCATCAGTAGAAGCAGTGTGTTAGTCAGGGGAATAAAGAAAAAATACTTCTTATGATTAGTAAAATGATTGGAACCAAAAGGGAGTCACTTATGTCAAGAGTTAAAGCAAACAGAACTGGGGGCTGTGAAGGAGGTTAGCCTCTGCAGGACCTTCCGATACCAGAAGATCGCCGGACCACATATCTTTGCACACATGCCACCACAATCGGGAATGTTCAAGGTTGTCTGCCCAACAAGTGTCTCCAAGTTTGGACTGATGTCGTCCTTATTATTGATCATGAAGCCAAGGTTAATGGTTCCAATATAATGTATGTAATCCTCCTCATTTGGCCTTCAAAAACGTCCCCTTAGCCTCACGTGTTGGCATTGCCATGACTCAGCATATTCATCACTGGAGACGCCTTCTCTGTTGTTTAACTAAGGCTCTTACTGTCTTGCCAACTCTGAGGGATTGATCTGCTCGGTTTTGCATCTGAGTAAGGCAGGTGCCCACACGGAGATAACCAGCTAGGCATATATGGAGTGTGAGGTGGGGTTAGTGATCCAGCTGTCATCGACATGTTGGGGGGGGGGGAGAGAGGAGAAGGAAGAGAGAAGAGAGACCCACTTTATTTGGTCCACTTTAGCATGTTTCAAAATAATTTAAATGATTTGTCATTTAAAAAGTAGGAAATGTCACATTACATGCAAACCAGATTTTCCAGTTTTTCTTGGGATATGCACTGTTCTCCAACACTGAGCTTACACTCTTTTTTTTTTTTTCCATAGAAATGGCCTGGAGTTGAACAGTGGAGGCATGAAATTCCCAAGGAGCCACACATTCTGATGCCCCTACTGCCACAAAGGAGGCTGGGGTCACTTGCTGACTTTCATGACTTCTGACCTCTGGCACAGAGGAAGAAGAAAGTTCTGCTTGAGCAGGCTGGCTCATGCCTGTAATTCTTAGCACTCAGGAGGCATTAGTATCATAGCAAGTTTGAGGCCAGCCTGGGCTACAGAGTCATGAGTCTCTGTGCCCAAACAGGAAATCCAAGCAATTAGAGATCACAAAGCCAGAAGTCAGGGGAAGCTGAACACTCAGACAGGAAGAGGCGAGGCAACGGCGTGGGCATTAAGGGAGAAGAGGACTGTGGCCCTTCTAGAATTACCCTCCACAGATGCAGGGCTAGGCAGCTAAGGAAACATTTCCCATCAGTCCTAGACCCAACATGGGTCACAGCACATGCCAATGCAGGTGCCATCCTGAGTCAAGCACAGAGCTCTCCCCGACCACCCTGGTCCTGCTGCTGTGAACGGCAACAGCATCATGCTCGTGCAGAAAACTTCCTCACTTTACTCATGTTTCTAATGGGACTCAAATGCTGAATCAGTTAGCAACAGTCCATGTCTAAGGTGGTTCTTAAAATCTGCCTCACCTCTACTGACCTTCTCTCTGACTGTGGCCCAAACAGGAGAGTCGGCCAAAAAGGCAAATCATGTGGCTGCAGGAGACTCTGATCACATTTACCAAAGGAAGTGGTTCCTAGGGCCAACTAAAGCTCTTCATAAGCTGTGAGGAGTTAGTGAGGGGCCTAGGAAAAGCTGATTCCACCCCAAATATAAGTCTCATTATGGAGGGTAGGAGAGAGGCCAAGGTCTCAGGCCCATTCTGCATTCCCCCAAGGAGAGTGGAGCTGAACTAGAGGATACTGAAGGAAGGAGAGGCACATGTGTCCTGAGACTGGGCAAGTTCCCAGGCCACAGATAAAGTCTGGATTCAGGGGAGAGCAGTCAGCCATGCTCTCCCCAGAGACAGCTCCAAAGTGAACTGTACTGGATGATGCCTGCCAGGTTTGTTTACATGTGTCCTGAGAAAACTCTGCAAACCAGGGAAGACCCCTGAGGATATGAACTCTTCTTTAGAGTAGACAGTAGAGGGTGACTAGCCAGGCTCTGGTGCTTAAAACTTGTGTATGTATACCAGTTTCAGCCTCAGGAGCTGTGTGGCCTACGACACATTTTAACTTCTCTGGAACTCAGTTATCAAGTGGAGAAATCCCTGCACTTAGAACACTTCTATGAGCATATGGGAACACCAGCAGAGAGTGCTAGGCACAAAGAAAGCCCTCAAGAAATGGCAGCTGGTGGGTGCTGGAGAGATGGGCTGCTGGTTAAGAGCAATGGCTGCTCGGCAGAGGTTTAGTTCCCAGTATCCCTATGGTGGTTAACAACTGTCCATAACTCCAGTTCCAGGAGGATCTGACCCCCCCCCCCACTTCTGACCTCTGTGGGCAGTGCACACATGCTGTGCACTTACATACATGTAAGCACAACACTTAGAAAAATAAGAAACTTTAAAAAAGGAACAGCAGCTGATCATATCTTTTCAAATCATTCGTAGCTCCATCTCTTCCATCTCAAGCCTCTAAGAGAAGAGACTAGAATCTGAGGTCAGCCTTGGCTCCTGTTACTGTACTTTGCAGCCAGGAAAGAAAGAACAAGATACATTTTCTACTCTCACGATCCCAGACCTCAACTGTGGAGTGATGGGAATGGTCTTTGAAAAATAGCTTTGACAGCAAATCTTTCCTGAGGCAATCTTAAAATAAGAAGACAAATAGGACCTAATATGCAATTGCATCCGCAGGACCAGCAGGAGGGAGGACCACATGCAGGATGGGCAGTGCATCGGAACAAGTTCTTGTCAGCGTGGTGTCAGGCACAGGACCGGATCATATCCTGTGGGCTGTGAAGATGCGTGGAAGCTTTGGTGTGGAGTTGTTGGATGTTCTAGATGACAGAGTTTAAACTAGCCTCATCCAATGATGAGTCCCAAGACAACAGGATCTAAGTGCATTTTGAAACTCATTAAAATAAGCAATGGCAAAAGTTCTTTTTCCTCTTTCAGAATGTCTGATTTCTTAGGGAGAGGATTAGTTATATAAACAGAGCAATTAGACCAATAACATTTTCTCCTAGGAGTCTAAGAACACTGCATTTTCTGCCTAACAGTTGGATTTGGCTGTTGGGCAAACAGAATGCCCTTCTCCTTTCATTTCATTTGAGATCTTAAACAAAAGGCAGAAAGGGTTGGCAGCTGATACTGCCAAGCCAGAAGGGAAGGAAATCAAGCCACAGGACTCTCCCATCAATATTCCAAGGAGGTATTCTGAAATGGGAGGAAGACTGTTCATGGCTCTAAAGAGAGACCTGGGTAGGGAGGGCAGAGAAAGAGCACAGGACACAGAAGAGAGGGTGGCTCAGGGCCATGATGGCCACCCTCATCATGGGCACACCGCCTGATGGCCACCCAGGGGCTAACAAAGTGTACCCTGTGTGTGCGTATGGCAGGCACATGCCTTCTGCTTCAGTCACTAGAAGTGTCGGACCTGGTTGGGAAGTACGGCTGCCAATGCTTTCCTTTTATACCCTTCACGGTGATGAAGGTGGGGGCACGTCTCTTGGAATGGCGCATGCCAGGAGCACTCTCCAGCTCAGAGCTGTGGTCACAGGGGAATGAGGCAGGATAAAGGGGACACAAAATGGGTTTTCGTGATAACTCGGGGAAGCAAGCTGATATGTTTCAATAGGCTGCATGTTGCTGCTGTGGAGTGCAGGGGGAGCCGGGAGGGAGGTCACTCTGGACCTGCATGGAATTGACTCACAGGGCTGGGACTAGTCATCCACACACTTATGGCAAGAATCACCCTGTCAGAAGTCCACATTTGTTTAGGAAGGGGCAGCTGCAGGAGCAGAGAGCACGGGGAAAGGACACAGCTTTTGTAACTGCTATCATCACTTAGTACACAGGGATGTTAGTAATCTTCATTTCATCTGGCACTGAGTTAAATGTTTCAAGTTCTTTCCATAAAACCCTTAGAGCAACCATGGTTCTTTATGCTTTTAACAGATTACAAAACTGAGGAAGCAGACCATTTCTAATGTGTCCAATTCCACATGGTTTAGAAGTATTGTCAAGATGGGATTCAAACCCCAGTCCATGTGACAGGGGAAAGCTTTGCTCTTGGTCACTATGCTTTACCTCCTCTGGAGGCCATCAACCTTCTCATCGGGTTCTGGATTGGAGTGACATGTGGACAGGATTTAGGTTGGTAGGAACCCTGGCCTGATCCTGGAACTGCACCTGAATGAGAATTCCCAGTGCTTGGTGTGCTTCCTTAAGGAGCACATCCTTTTTTGGCTCAGGTGACATTGTCTATCCTTACCCTGAATTCTACAAAGGGAGAAGAGGCTGAGAATTGTTCCTAGAACAGGTGCTAAGAGATGAGGAGGCAAAGGGAGGAGGAATCTGAGGAATCTTTCAGTCTGACCACCTGATTTTACTGCAAACAACTGAGCATTTGTGTGTTGGGGAAGACAGAGGGCACAGTTCATACTGTCAAATGCCTAAAGGGCTGTTGGCCAAGAGGGAGACAGACAGCTCTAGACGGGAGAAATACGTTAAGAGAAGTAGACAGATCACAAGGAAAGTCAAAGCCAAAAGCAAAACAGAGCGGAAAGAAAAAGAAACCCTTCCTTCCTTCCTTCCTTCCTTCCTTCCTTCCTTCCTTCCTTCCTTCCTTCCTTCCTTCCTTCCTCCTCCCTTCCTCCCTCCCTCTCTTCCTCCCTCCCTCCCTCCTTCTCTATTCCTTGCCTCCTTTATACTCAGTGCCATTAAATAATGGGAGGGCTTTTCTGGGAGGCACATGGTTTTTATTGGAAATGTCAATTAGAACCTGATGCTCTGTCCAGCACTGGGAGAGAAGACCAGTTAAGTATCCTGTAGTCTTTGCCAATCTGCTGATATTAAGGCCTATAATCTCTCTCTCTCTCTCTCTCTTTCTGTAATTAGCACTGTGGAAGAAAAGAGCTGGCATTTTGAAGTTGAGCATTCCTCCCTCAGCTACAAATGCCACATACTCTTTTTGGGGGAGGGGGAGTGGGCTTTAATTTATATATAAAAAAAAACTGAAATAACCTTGCTGCAGGTTATAACTCCCTGGCCTAGTGGTTGAAGGGGTTGGTATGTGGGGATATCTGACAATGCCAGTAGGCCAATAACTCCTCTGGCAGGTTACAGTTGACCTACATGAGGATATTTTGTGAATTTTCCAGAGTCACGGCGCACTGTGCTTTACTTCCTCCTATCAAAACCCAGTACAATAAATGCCCTGTGTTCTTCCTGTTTCTACAAGAGGGCAGGAACTGTGCTCCGTCTGCAGTGGACTGCTGGCTGTATTTCCACTCTATGATGGGAACCCAGTAGCCTTTGGATGGATACACACTTGATGATCCCTTGTCAGTGCCGCCTTTCCTGTGTTTAGTAAACTTGCTCTTCCTAATCCCAGGCCATCTCAGCCCTTCACTTGGGCATGTGTCTGTGCTTGTTGGTAAAGATCAGAGGCATCTCTGAGCTGGAAGCCCAGGGTCATGCACTTGTACTAATGCTTATGACCTCTCTTAGCCAATGTTCCTGGAACCAGGCTCAAGCAGGGTGGCCAATGAGGCAGGCTCCTCTGCAGTCCAGTAGCTTCCAAGTGTGAAGGAGGAGGCTCTCCCTGCTGAGGCTACCCCACCTGCCCAAGCCACACAAATAACTTTGGTTTGCGTGTCACTCCCAAGTGTTGTTATCGGAAGGAAGGGATGCTTGAGAAGACTTTTCCGAAGACCACATGGTCCACTGCTGCTAATTCCCTTCTGAGGAAACCCAGGTCAAGACCCCTCTTTGTCAAACCTTTGGTGTCCAAACCAAGCCTAATAATCAACTACAAACAAAAACAAATTGGATCTTTGGTAGCTGATGAGGAACATGAGAAGGAAGTGTGTTGCAGCTGGTCATGAGAGTTTCAACTTAAAAGGATCTGATGCACAGAGAGTAGCTAGCAAGTCTCTGTATAGAAAGAATATCCATTTTCATTTCACAGAACTTTTGACATCTTTATTTTCCTAGCTGGAAAGCTGGTGGTGGAGATTAAAGAGACCTGTGGTGTAAACAATCCATTAAAAAAAAAAACAAAAAACGAGAAGATAGGCTGGAGAGATGGCTCAGTGGTTAAGAAAGCCGACTGCTCTTGCAGAGGACCAGTGTTCAATTCCCAGCACCTACATGGTGGCTAACAACTGTCCATAACTCCAGTTCCAGGGGATCTAACACCAAGTCAGCTGCCTGGCCATAGATGGAGCCTCCCTCATGGTAAGGAAGGATCCCAGAATTCATTGTGGGTCCCTTCTTTGTACACAGAGGCCAGCAGGGATTCTGCACACAATGCACAGATGATGTAATCTGATCACATTGATGACAGATAAACCCACACGTGTACACACTCTGTAATTTTTGTAAAGCTTAGGAACAAAAGCACTTTATAATCTCCTGCCAATGCTGAGTTTACAGCGCCTCCAGAACTGACAGCCGTGACTCAGGGGAACACAGAAGCTCCTTCGGCACCAAGTTAACCCCTACCTATGTGAGCTCAGAGGCTGGGTGTTGACTTCACTTGAGTCAGCGTGGTGCTACCTGAGCCTCAGAGGCTCTGACTCAGCACTTCTGAGTCCGCATTCCCCTCCCTGAGCGCTAGGGCTTCTTGAGGGCCTCTCTAAGCTTGCCCTTTTGGAGCAAGATGGGCAAAGCTCAGGTGAACCTCTGAAGCTCTGTGAAAACTATGCATTGGGTGTATGTCACAATTACCATCGTTTTGACATAACTCAGGGTGAGCCTAAGAAAATGGTAACATGGACCACAGAAAACAGTATTTGTTTCAAAAGAAACAACAAGTCTTTACAGTCAGCAATCTTGACCTATTCTTTTTTACACGAATATGTATCTTTGAAAATCTTCTATAACTTCTGAGGGTGTCAGTTATAATAGTCTATTCTTTGAGAGAGAGAAGGTAGAGTGGGCTATTTGGATGTGCACATGTGTTTAACAGATACATTTAAAAATTACATTTATTTACTTGTGTGTGTGTGTGTGTGTGCGCGTGTGTGCATGTGGGTGTGTATGCATGCATGTACCACAGTGGCATGCATATGGATGAGAAGGCATTGAGAGTTGGTTCTCCTTCCATCATGCGTTCTGCCGATCTTAACTGAAGTCATTAGTCTTGGTGGCAAGCATCTTTACTGGCTAAGCCATTTCACTGGCTCAACAGATACATTTAAAGCAAAAAATGAGAAGCCAGAACGAGTCAGGATATAGTCTTTCCAGTAGCTTTTTTTTTTAAATGCAGGGATCAGTGGTTAATGATTTGGGACTTTTTCTTCACAAGTAGAATTTTGAGTCAAAATGTGTATGTTTTCGAACTATTTCCCCAGCTACCAATTCTGTGCGCCACAGAATATCGTCCTACAAGGAAGTCCACTGTTCTTGCCCTATGACTGTAAAACACTCAGACAGTCACACACAAAGAATTCAGATGTCTACCGTCTGGGAGGTGGCAGAGGTGGAGAGTGGAGTGGCCAAGGAGGTGGTGGGATGAGCAGGTGTAGAAAGTAACTGGATTACCATTCAGAAGAAGCTGGAGCCTATCCTGCCAGCCACTCACTCTCACGGGGACAATGGACAAGGACTGTCCCTTCTCTACCCTGAAGTCAGAAGATGCACTGATCCTATCAAACAGATAAAGTCCTGAGGTCTTTAACAACTCCATGGTACACTACACAAATAGGAATGGGAACAGTTTCCATCGATGGTGAATAATAGTAATGCCTTCCATTTGAAAAAAAGAGAATTCAAACAACTTTCTATTTTGGAAGAAAACAAAGGCATGCAAAATAACCTAGTAGACACTAATTCCAGGAACAGCCCTAACCATATCTTTTAAAAAAATCATCAGGAAATTACAGGAAGCCACATCAAGGTGACTGCCCCCCGCCCAACCCAGTGCTGAGCTCCTGGGAAGGGGGATGTGAAGGGCTGGCTTGGGGTTTTGTTCTTCCTGTCTCTCTGGTGGGACAGAGCTGACACAGCTGGGCAGAAAAAGACCTCACAGGGTCACAGGCCAGCATCCTGGGGCAGAGTCTACGCGAGAGGACTTTCTCCTCTGTTCTCTTTATCACTTGCTAAAAATGATTCTTTGGCGTATATGATGGTTTAATTGAGAATGTCTCCCAGAGGCTTCAAGCATTTGAACACTTTGTCCCTAGCTGGTGGTGCTTGGGAAGGTTAGGAGGTGTGGCATTGCCGGAGGAAGCACATCACTGAGGATGGGCTGAGAGTTCTTAAGCCTTGATGGATTTCCAGCTTCATGTTCTGCTTCCTGTGCCTGCTTGAAGCTGTGTGCTCTCAGCCTTCTGCTCCAGCCATGTCCTGCTGCCTTCTCCCCCATGATGGACTCTCCCTCTGGAACCTAAACCAAATAAATGCTTCCTTCGCTAATTTACCCTGGTCAAGGTGTTTTGTCACAGCAACAGAAAGGTAACCGATACAGTGTATACGGAACTGACTTGGGGCGGAAGGGCACTTCTTGAGAAGACAGGGAGACTCGGGAATGCTAAAGAAATGAGTGTGTTTGAAACCACCAGTTCATTTTATCTGCAGTAAAAGTACTTCTAGTTTAGGGACCTTACACTCTTGCTCGGGGTGAGAGATGCACCTGGGACCCATGGGAGAGCTTGTGTGGTACTCATCTCGTTTACTATTTCTGTGGATTTGTAGGCTCATATCTCCTACATAGATTGAAGAGGTTTCTTCATTCATACACAGAGCTTGTACAAGACTTCCACTCTCATGCTGGATCTAACATTTTCTATTATGGAAATTTTCAGGCGTATCTAACTAGACGGCCTGGATGTGCCCAGCACTCAGACTTGACTGACACGTGCCTCGCCTTGCTTCTGCTGTTCTCTCCCCGACCTCTGGATTGCTTTGACAGAAATCATTTCATCTGCGGATACTTCTGCCTCCGGGCCTGCACTCTCCATCACTAGCACAGCCAGAGCCATGTTTTAAATGTGAGACACGATGTGACCACTCATGCTTGTCTGAACTGCTTCAAACATTTGTCTTGTCATTTCAACGTCCGAACTCCTTTCTGTGTCCACTGCGTCCCATGGGCTCCCGCCGCAGCCTTCTGCACCTCTCACTCTTTTCCCTTGCCTTCTGACACCCAGCCACTGCCACTGCATTATCCAAAGGTTCTTTTCTTTCTCAAGACCTTTACTTACTTCAAGCCTAAGCTATTTCTCTTTGGCCTTTACTCTCCACTTAACACTCTCCTCAGGATGGCCTCCAGGTAGGTGAGCATAGTTCTGCTGGTTATGTTTTCAAGGCATTGGGACTTTCTTGTTAGCAAATTCTAAGTATATACTTATTGTCCAATTGTTTCTTTTAAACCTTCTTCTTAGGGGCTGGAGAGACGGCTCAGTGGTTAGGAGCACTGGGTGCTCTTGCAGAAGACTGAAGTTCAATTCCCAGCACTCATGTGGTGGCTATAACTCCAGTTCCAGGAGAATCTGATGTTCTCTTCTGGCCTCCATAGGCACTGCATGACCAGGGTGCACTTACATTCATGCAGGCAATACACTCATACACATAACAAAAAAAAAAAAAACTTCCTCCTTTCCACCCTAACTAGAATATAAATTCTACAAGGTGAGGACCACCAGATTGATCACAAGGAAGCACCTTGCTCAGGACCTGAATTAAACTAACTATACATGCATATCTATTAATCTTCCTTTCTTCCTCTTTCTCTTTTTTTCTACCTATCCATCCATCCAGCCAGCCATTGATATAAACTTGCAAAATGAATACATGGATCAATACCTATCTGGCTCTTTATACCTCATCTATGTGTCTTTGGTATAGACTGAAAGGCCCAGACAAACAAAAATACAGTTCTCTTAGAAATAAGAATTGTCCAGCACAGTTTCATGTATAATTAAGTACTTAATGATTTTGATGATGCTACCAGATTGTTCAGGAATAGGATGAGGATAATGACACCTTAAGTGTGTTGTGAAATTACTGCTCATAATTTAACAATACTAATGACTTGCTTTATGCTGCATGTTCCATGTTGAAAATGCTTCCATGCATGTTGCCTCATCTAAAGTGAGCATGAAGCTGGCCATTCCCACTGTTTCATAGACACGAAGGCTGAAAAACAGTGGCAAGAATGCGCTTGCCTCATTCCGACATGTGAAGTCCTTTGGGCTTAGTGAGCCTCAGTTTGTTTGTCTCTAAACCAAGGATTTGGCCAAAACGTTTTTAAGGATTCCTAGCCCTGCACATCTATGTTTACGCTTTCTGAAATTTAAAGCAAAGAGGACTGCTTACAGTTTAAACCTTAGCACTCATAATTGCCTGTTGCTTTTAGAACCAGGAAATGTATCAGACCATTAGCATTAGGGACTCAAAATCACCATGTTCCCAGAATGCCAGACCATGGGGAAAAGGACTCAAATGTATACTGGTAAAGAAAACAGAACACCTTGATGTGGCATTGTATAACAAAAGCTTGTTCAGAGTCTTTAAAGAGGTTTTGTGTTAATGAATGAGAACACGAATTCACTCCTCAACCTTAGGTCATCTGATGAGGACCATTGTTTGTTCCCACCTTGCCAGAATTCATCAAAGAGTTGCTGTAGGCATCAGCTTTGGGGTGAATCACACTGTATAACAACTGGCTTATTTCACTGGAAGTGAAATCAGCAGACATGTTCCAGCTTTTCGTGCTCATACAGTCTGCTTCTTCCTTCCTGGCTTCGTCACCTCATCATCTTTACGGTCTTCGGCCCCATTTTGTCCCCTATCCTCTTTTTACTTTTCATGTCTCCCTGCTCAGTACCTACCCCGCAGCTCAGACTGATAATCTGCAATCTTCCATTCTGAGTTCCAGACCCATGTGAACAGGGTCACACTTATCACACTTTTCAAATGTCTCCTGGATCCAGTGAAGTTCACAAACCCTAACCTCAATATTCTACTGCTCTCCACACTGCCCCTAATGCTCCAACAGCACAGAGCTAGTAAGCAGAGTTCTCGGAACATATGTGACACTTCCTGCCCGGGGCTTTACGCACGTTATTTCCTCTATATACATTTGGCTCACTCTGTCTACCCCAGTCAACTCATTTGTCCCTCAACACCCGGTGTAAATGTCCTATCTTTTGTCTTAGCCTGATGTCACTTTTCCCATTCTTGCCTCCTCTCTTCTCAAAACAGAACTTGGTAGCATGTGAAGTGCTCATTATCCTGTTCTTAGTCCTCCCTCACTGTGACAAAGACAGACGGAGGCCAAGTCTTGTTGCCTTCACATTTCTAGCACTTAGCACAGGCCAAGGAGGCACCTGAGAACCATTGACTGAGTTGAACTGAACGTGAATTTTCATTGCTACCAGAGCAGCTTCGCCTTTCAGGGTCTAAGACACTTACCTCTGGACAGTAGAATGATCATTGTTTCGGATACCACACTATTATTTAGATGCACAGTCTTTAAATAATACTATAGCCAATTATTACATTAAACACCACATCTCACTTAAAATTAAATAGGTACGAAGTCAGTACCCAGTGAGCAGCAACACACTGTACCCTGGTAGCTTCCTCTAGTGGCTAAAGTTCCTGGTATGTTAGGAAAGAACTTTATCAGTAATGTAGGTGCTAGAAATGAGCCGCTCTGAGGCAAAAGGTATTTATTACAGGGAAATAAATAGAAGCAGAATGTGAATGAACGGTGTAGTCCAGGCTGGTGTCTCAGGTAATAAGAGTCAGCTGGGTGTGGTGGCACACCTTTAATCCCAGCACTCAGGAGGCAGAGGCAGGGGGATCTCTGTGAGGTCAAGGCCAGCCTGGTCTATATAGTGAGTTCCAGGCCAGCTGAAGCTACAGGGAGACCCTGTCTCTAAAAGATCTCGCCCCCCAAAAAAGAATAATAGGAGTCAGAAAAATCTGGATTTGGATTTTAGATGTCTGTGCGTTTTCCTCCTTATTTTAAAAATCATAGTACAATATGAATAACATGAAATTTACCATTTCAGCTACTTTTCAGCAAAAAGGTCGGTGGCATCACACATATGCACATTAATACCATGTTACAAACATCTCCTGAACAGAACCTCCACACTCTTCAAATACAAAGTGCCCACTCGTGCCTTTTTCCTTGCTGTTTCTGTGAGCTGCACTATTTTAGGTACCTTTTATGTAAATGGAATCACATAATCTTTGTCATTTTGGTTTTGGGTTATTTCACTCAGCATAATGCCATCAAGATTTTTCATGTTGTAGGATATAGCAAAATCATTTTAAAGTCTGAATAATAGTCATTGTAGGGATATACCACATTTAGACTATCTATTGATAGACATTTGATTGGTTTACTTTCTGATACTGTGAATACAGATGATTTGAACACAGATATACAAATGGGTCTTTGTTTTCAGTCTTTTGGACATGTAACTAGAAGTTCAGTTGCTGGATCTCATGGTAATTCTATGTTTAATTTTTGAGGAACTGAAACTGGAAGTTTGGTTGCTGGATCATATGGTAATTCTATGTTTAATTTTCTGAGGAACTGCCTACTGTATGATTTTCACAGTGGCCGTACCTGCTCACATCTTCATTAGCAATGCAGGAAGGCTTTGTGCTACAAGGCCCCTGCTGAGCCATTTCTCTCTGTGCTTCTTATTCTCCTCATCTATAAAATGAGGCTATCAGAAGGGACCGTCTTTAAGGATTTGTCCAGGAGTCAAAGAATTCTCTTGGTCTAATTACCTCAAGAAGTGATGAGAGTCAAGAAGCTGTCTGGATGGCTTATGAAACTTGATCTGATACTCAGACTCTCCTAGGGCAGCAAGTAGTAATTTTTTCAAGAATCTAAAAATCATTTCATGCAGCGGTTCTCACAGCAGCGGCCATTTCCTGAGCATGTGCCCTGCTGCGCAGTACTGCAAGCACCCCGAACCGTCTTGTCTCATCCATACTGTACGCAGCCTCACAGACAAATACTCCAATGGCAGGGGAGGAGACAGGGCACGGTGGAATTATGCCCTTTGCTCAAGGTCACACAGCCAGCCGTGGAAAGGAAAGCCTCAGACAGCTCTCTTCTTTTTCTCTGCTTTTCTCTGCTTTTCATCGATTTCTTTAGATAGAATCTCACTATGAAGCTGGCCTAAACTATGTAAAACAGACTTGTCTTGAACTTGTAGGAAGTCTCTTGCCTCTGCCTCCAGAATGCTGGCATTCCAGGCATGGGTTATCGTTCCCAGCTTTGCTGGTCAGTACTTATGAGGTGCTATTAACAGATTTTCTTGGTTACATTTCTGTCTAAAAGCTTTAGCCCTCTGTGAAGCTCAGCTTGATATCCTTGTGTACACCATTAAGTTTCTTAGTTAAAAGCAGGGAGATGAAAATATACAAAATTGATTCATAAATTTTCCCAGTGAAATTATTATTATTATTATTATTATTATTGTAATATATTTTATCTGATAACTTTCAAGTATTTTCACAGAAAGTTATTTTGAGGGCAGATTCCTTGGATGTATAAACAGGAACGTGCTTGCTGTGTGCCTGGAAGGTTTCTACATATCATTCAGTTTAACTCTAACAGTAACCTGACGGCCTGGACTTTATTAGCCCTCTTTTACATGCAAGGACACAGAGATTCACAGAGGAGCAGAAACTTACCAAGGTCACTTCACCAGGAAGGTACAGCGGAGAAAGGGGCCTGGAACTGTCACCTTGAACCCCTGCTCCTTTCTATGGAGTTGTCACTCCAGAAAGTGTCACTTAAGGAAATCAGTGTTGTCAGGCAACTAACAGAGCAACTGGAGAAGAGCCTAGCAGGAGTGATAGGATTCACAGTGGTTTCTCAAGAGGTGGGCTTGCAAGGAGAGGGCCACTGAGGCTGATGGGGCATTGAAACCTGTTTCCTATCAGAACAGTGACTCTGTGGAGGATGTCCCTGGATAATGAATGTGCTATCAGTTACTGAAAACATTCACAGCATACTTATATTGAAGGTATAGGTTCAAATACTTTAGTTTAACCTTTTAAGGAGAAACATTCTGAATAATTCCATGTGAACCTTAATCTTGTTCAGTACCATTCCAGGTTCTGTTAAGTTTGGCTAAGGAGGTGATATGTAGTTTCAGATTTAGATGGAAAGAAGTATTTCAAGAAGATCTGAGGGACCAGAATAAGACTGAGAACTAAAGTGTGAAGGACAAAAAATTTCAGTGTCAGGTATGGTGGCACATGCCTTTAAATCCCAGGACTCCAGAGGCAGAGAGAAGTGGATCTCTGGGAGTTCAAGACCAGCCAAGGCTTAGGAGTGAGACCTTGTCTCAACAACAGCAACAATTTAGAGAAGTAGATAGGAGAGACAGTCAATCCAAATGTGAGGCGGGCTTTTGGGATTCCTATTAGACCTGAGACTCACATTTCTTCCTGTTTAAGCACAATGGTTTTTATGGCTTGAACTAGCATTTCCACTCATATTACAAATACTGGGGTCCTTCTTTTAAATAATAAAAATGCCAAAGGAGCTGCAGTAATTGAACAAGAAGCTGCTCCAGTGAAAAGCCATTAGTATGTTGATGGTGGCTGTTGTAGGCCACCTGGGCCAGCATGCCTTAGAAATCACAAGAAACTGGATTCTGGGTTACAGCCCTGGGAAAGGAACAATGAAAGTAGGCTTTGCTTTGTGGCTTAGGAAGGCTGTGTCATCATAGCCTGTTATCAGGTAAGCTGCGGCCAACCCAGGTGAGTCCACTTCCCTCCAGGAAGTTAAGAAACTTCATGGCACAAGTCCACAGAGATAAGCCCTTCTCAGTGGCTTTTTACTCATAAAACTAAAAAAGCCATGGTCTTCACCTCTAACTATATAAATAAATTGTTCTTATGAAAATGTGCTAGACTAGGGACATTTGATAGAAGCCCAAAGTATTTTGATTTTATTTCTATATGCCATTAATTGCCTTCTCAATTTTCAGGAATGTATTGGTTCCTGAGCTCCTGAGAATTAAGTTATGAATTGTGCTTCACTTTGACAATACTTGTCTGAGAAGGATTTCTGTAATCCTCCTATTTTGAGAAATACAGAGAATTCTTGGGGACATAGTGACCTGCATACAAAATGTTTTCAAAATAGCAATAATTATAAGGCTGGAGATTCCTAAGGGATCAGGTCTTTCAACAAGGCAATGGGTATTTATCAAACTTAACCTTTTGTTTTAAGTCCTTATATAGGATATGACTTTAGAAAGTTAATGAAAGAAATGTAAGTTGAGGATCATATTTATGGGATAAAACTCTACAGATATCCCATAAATATTATTCAACAGAGGATGAATTGTCCTGATTTTTTTAACTGAAGAGTATATTTTAAATTCTTTTTTATATCCCCTCTGCATACAGTAGGTAACAACACATGAGTTTTTGAATTCAACTAAATCACGTGTATTTTTCTATTTTCAGCATAAGGGCATCAAATCCGTGTAGCATACTGCACTGAATGCATTAACAAAAAAGCCATTCTCAAAATGACACTTTAATACATTGCACCAGAAACTGAAGCTTGGCCCTTGTCTTGCATGAAAAGATGACATGGTGGCCAAATGACCTACAATGGGTTTTGCAAACCTCCCTCCTCTTCCTTCAGCATTAAGAGAAAGTCTCCTACCTCCCGTTCCTTGGTCATTGCCAACAGAAACACAACTGCTATCATAAAGTGAGACTGGTTCTCACTTGACCTGGTGTGGCCTGACTACACGGTATCGGGCAGTGAGGGCACCTCACTTAATTTATACCCAAGCCACAAGTGCTAGAAAGACTTGATTTTTGTGCCTCCCCTCCAAACTATCAATTGATATTGAAGCTGGCCCAGAAACAACAACTGAGTAAACGGTAAACAGCCCAAGAGAACCTTTCGATTCTAAGAGACTGAAACACAAATTCTAGTTGGTGGCGGCAGAGTACTAGAAGAAGATATTTGGTGAAGACTCAAGAGGCCTGTGGAGCAAGCTTTTTGGCAGTATATGTCATTTGGAAGTTTGTTGGAAAGCAAACTTACAGATTTGAGGATCCCTGTGGCATCTTCATGGAGCCAAGTAGGGTAGATCACTTCATCGTTTAGTATGGCTTCAAAGAGGTCATCTTCGTTCTCAGCCTCAAAGGGTGCATGTCCACAGAGCATCTCATAGAGCAGCACGCCCATGGCCCACCAGTCCACAGCAGGCCCATACAGCATCTCCTGAAGGATCTGTGCAAAGGGGACAGTGTGAGGTGCCTTGTGGAAGTGCTCAACAAAGGAATGAAATCACTGAGGGGAAAATAAATAGCCACGAGTGAACCACACCTTGTCCTCAGGGAGAAGCTTAAAGCAACTGCAAAATTGGTAATATTTTTAAACTCAAATTTGGTTTAGATGAATTTTGGGCATTTCCAGTTACCATTCACCCAATGAGCCATATGGAAGTCTAGAGGAGTTTGCTTCAAAGCTGCCCAGGAAGTTGCAACAATAATAATAGCTGGTCGTGTTTCTGACAGGGTTAAGCAGAACTCAGATTTCAAAAGTCACACCAAGCAGGTGCACTTACCTCTGGGGCAATATAGTCAGGTGTGCCACAGAAGGTAGCTGTGGTGACTCCATTACAAATCCCCTCCTTGCACATCCCGAAGTCTGCCAGTTTACAGTGACCTTCATGGTCCAAGAGCACATTGTCCAGTTTCAGATCTCTGAAAGAAATCAAGAACAATACGTGACAGGCAGCTAGGCCAAAACCACCCACCTGGAAGAAAAGGCTCACCGGATGGGTGAACATAGCACAGTGACCACATAGGCTTTCTGAATGCATTTCAGCGCTATCTAGATGAAAAAAGAGTCTTGTGGAACTTGCCTCAGGGACCTTCGAAGATAAATCTCCATGAAAGGACAAACCATGTAGAAGAATGCAGGCACCTGTTAGGGACCCAGCACAGAATGTGACTTTTCCAAGCATTCCATGTACTTTGTACCACCACATTCCATCTTTCATGTTACCCCATTTCTGCCCATCATTCACCCTGTGATCATTCATGGAACAAGTGGCTACTGTAACAGGGACTGTAACAGGCATCCAGAGTACAGATGATCATAGCCAGGTATGTGGTACCTCCGGAGGGAGAGGCAGGAGGATTAGGGGTTTGAGGCCAGACTGGCTACACGGTGAGTTCAATGCTAGCTTGGGCTACAGTGAGATCATATCTCAAAAATATAGTTCACAGAGAGCTCCCACCATAACAGGAGTAGAAATATTTGATAGACCTTCAGTTCCATGATGACAGGGATCTGGTTGGTTTGGTTCACTGGTTTATTTATTTTTATGTATATGATGAGTGTTATGCCTGATTGTGTGTAAAGGCACCCATGTTGTACAGTGCCAGAGGAGGACAGAGAGGGTGTCAGATCCCCTGGAATTGGACTTATGGACAGTTGTTACCCACCATGTGGGTGTTGGAATTTGAACCTGGGTCTTCTGCAAGAACAGCCAGTGCTCTTAATCACTGAGCCATCTCTCCAGCCCCTGCTCATTATTATCCCTAGCACTGGATCCTTAATAAATATTTGTTAAGAGACTTGAGAGCTGGCTGGCTAAGTAGATAAGAGCACATAGTGCTCTTGCTGAGGACAGGAGATCAGTTCCCAGCAACTATATTGAGTGGCGTGCACACACGCATATACATATAATTAAAAATAAAATAAGTCTTTAAAAACATTTGTTAAACACATTAGAGAGAAAAGAAAACTCACAAATGAACACATCAATTGTATTACACCAGAGGAACGGTAGAAGTACAAACCCAGCACTGAGAGAAACAAGACAGAACAATTCATTCCTTCCAGCGGGAGGAGTGAGGGAAAGTTTCTCAGCAGAAGAAACCCAGCCAGGTTTGAGAGGGTGAGTCAGAGTCTCTGGGGCTCCAAGGGAGGGTTGAGAAGGTAGTGGTGGCAGATGGACTGAACAGGTGCCCAGGGCAGGCAGGGAATTATGGATATGCAAGTGAACTCTGAAGGCTGTGAGTTGGAATGGGGCCATGAAGAAAAATCACAGAACTGGCTGGGTGTGGTGGCATACACCTTTAATCCCCACACGGGGGAGGGAGAAGCAAGTGAAATCTTTGTGTTCGAGACCAGCCAGGGCTACATAATGAGATTCCGTCTCAAAAGATAAAAACAAAACAAAACAAATTTACAGAGCTGGAGAGGAAAGTGAGGGCTTTGAAGCTAGGAAGGGTTAAATGTCACAGGAAGGAATTCTGATACTTAGTTAACTACACCAAAGGGAAGGAGCTCTCTAGTTAAGGAGTAACAGATTTCCTGCAAGTCAGAAAGAGATGGGCTAGGGGCAGAAAGTAGGAAGAGGAGAAAGGGAGAGCCTGTGTGAATGCGGAATCAGCGAGGGCTGTGGCTGAGTTGATACGGGGAAAACGGCAAGAAGACACTCCTTAGAGGTGTCAGAGTAGGTGGGTTGCCGGAGATGTTAACGGAACACGAGTGAGAACAGGGTTTGTGTGGATAAACACCAAACCACAGAAGGCCTAGTCGATTCTGGGGAATTCAAATTAAAGGCACTTTCTACCCTCTCCCAGTCCTCAGAGAAGTTCCCACGGAGGGAACTAGATTGCTTGGTAAATAGCCTTCAGTGTAGACAGGTGATAAAAGTATCAATAGGCTATAAAAGTATCAACAGACATCACTGTTCTAGAACGATCCCTCCATAGCACAGATTTCAGTACCCAGTTCTTTAATTACCAGCCAGAGCTTAGACATGGTTACAAAGAGAAGCTGCAAGGAGGGTAGGCCAGTAAAGAGTCCTGCAGACCATCAAAGGTTCCAGCCTCTCCGGCATAGCCAAAGGTGGATGAGACAAGCAACCCGACCTGTAGGAGATGCCGATGATGCTCTGTTTTAAAGGTACAATGCACTGAAAGGCAAATCACAGGCCTCTCAGTGGGAAGGAGGCAGTTGATCAAGGAGGGACACCAGGTGATCTGGAGATTTCCTCCATCTGGAGATAGGCAGCTAACTTCCAGTGTGTGAGGCTGCCCTGGTCTTGAGCCACTTAGTTGGGAGTGATGGTGTTCCCCTTACTGTGGTGTTTTCCAGGTGTGGGGCTAATGGCTCCCTGGAGCCTCACATTCACAGTAGGCTTGTCAGGGCACTAATAAGACCTCTATTTCCCGATCCCTGGTCTGAGAATAAAAGGCCATTGGCCTGTCAGACCCGGAGGAAAAGGCTGGTCTCTGTCCAGCTCAGATCACACTGTGGCTGAGGAGGGAGGAGAGCCCAGAACTAGCATGACCAGCTGTGGTTTCCTTTGTGAGTTGGCATAGTCTGGCTGGTTAAGTCTTACAACAGTGGTCACTGGAAAACGCTCAGAAATTAAAATGAAGCCTTGTTATCCAAGAATGCGTGTGGTGAACACAGCAGAGCTTTCTTGGCATGGGCCTTGCCTCTAGTCCCAGGCTCTTAAAATCAGTCTCTAACATCAGGAACATAAGGCCCAGGTGTGCCAAGTATGTATGCGTCCACCTTGGCAAGGCAAGCCTCCTCTGCCTCTAAGCCAGTCCACCCTTCTTCCATACAAAATCCTCCTTCCCCTAGAAGCTACTGTTTTGCAGTCATGCATGCTATTCTCTCAGCCCCCCCGCCCCCACCCCACACCAAGCAAAACATATTGTATACACTAGATTCAGAGGCTGGGGAGTGAGATAATGTGGTTTTGTCACATGAGGAGGCCACCACCAGGCATGTGGCCCCTTCTAGTTGTCCAATAGCAGTTTGTCACACAGGAGGCCCCATTAATGCCTGGTCATCCGGCTCCTGTGGGATCAACAAACAAATGGTAATAAGGCAGCGACTGGCTGAGGTGACATGTGATAGTACATGGGTACAGGAGACAGGAAGACTAGAGACTGAGCCTGTGAGTTTGGCTTTATCCATCCAGCCAGCGGTCCAGGCCTGTGTGGGCCTGAGCTCAGAGCACTCTCACTCACATTTCCAAACAAGGTTACTGAGTTTCTGAACTTTCCACAAGCCGTTATGCCTGCTGAGGTCTCGGAAGGATTTTCTTGGGCAACAGAAACAAGTACTGACAGAGACTCACAACGGTCTTTAGAACTAACCTGTGATTGCTCAAGAGGCCTTGTGACTAACATCCCAGGTAGGAGACTTGGTCGCTTATTACTCAGTGGCTATCATGGGTAGGAGAATTGTTCAGGGAAAGAAAAGTGCTTTGTAATCAGTTTGTTGGCCTCCCATCCTGGATTCTTCTGCACAGAGAAGTTTTCGAATGGCTCTTGGGTGACACACCTGAGCAGCACAGGGGATGTGAGTCATCTTGGTCATAGGATATCTGAGGCCACGAAGGCAGGTTACACAGCTTAAACCAGACTTTTCAGTCTAATTTTAGGCATTTTGAGAACTATACAAGTCCTAAGAGAAACACTGCAGCAGGTTTTGTACCAGGTACTAATAATATAAAAATATCGTATTCAGATTCTAAGATGATTCAATTAAGAGTATAATGTATATTCCAGACTGTCAGCTCTGCCCAGAGCCCAAATACTTCATATCTCCACTCTAAAGTCTGTCCTCATGTCCTAAGACAAATATACCAACTCTGTCTTTAGAATACCCAGTTCACACAACTATAGTTGTTCAGGCCCCTGCACTGACTTCCTGAAGTCTCTGTCATACACCTGCCTTTTCCTTAGCAGGACCTGAGCCTTATTCCACTGTAGCCCTAGCTCAGTTCTGGTACCATGCATGGAAGAGATAAATAGATGAATTTCTGATACATAATCGCAGGCTGCCCTGAACGATGCAGAGCCTGGCTTATTTTCAGGGGAAGTAAAGATGTTCCATAAAATTCACTGAGATTCTTGTTCCAAATGCAGCCTTGTTTCACAAACCCTGAGACAAATCCAGAAGGAAAATAAGAAACCTGAAATGGAAGTTCGAATTCCTCTTCAGAGTCAAATGAGAAAGGAAACTGATTTAGAAGGACAATCACAGGGCCAAGAAGGCCAAACAGAGTCACTGTCCTTCTGCTGGTCTGCCCTCAGAGGGATGAGCTGAACATAAAGAGAGGGTCATCCAACAAATCCAGGGCTCCTTAGTCATGGGCAGAAACAGTCAGCTTCCACACTAAGGGTCAACCAGATTTTTAATGGGGTGAAAGGAACTAATACAAAAAAAAAAAAAGCCACTTGATGGCTTCTGACTTGAAATGTGCAGAGGTCAGTTTTTGGCTTTGGAGTTTCTTAGTCTCATATGCCAACATATAACTCAACAGCCAAACTTAACAAGGTTACACGATGAAGATTACAAGTTCATACAGGGCAGAGGCTCAGATCCTAAAATGCTGAAAACACAATTGTGGACTCACCAGTCATTAGCTCACTGAGCACTGGTATTTAATAGCTAAGGCTTTTGCCAGGCACGCAAAGGCGGGGAGACAGAGTGATTTTATCCTCTCACTTGGCTGAAAGGTACATTGTTCCTGCTGGGTAAGCAGGGTTACTCAAAATGCCCAAAGTAGTTTCAGAGAGAATTCCCAAGTGGTTGAGGACAAAGAAGATTCAGAAATTGGATTTATTTTGTTTCCTCCCTGAGCTATCTGGAGAGAAAAAAGAAAACAATAGTGTTGAGTCCTGCTTGGATCACTAGTCTCAGTTCCCCCTCCAAAAGAAAGCAAGTTGCCAGCTGGCTCCCAAATCAGAATGAATCTAGGAGGCTCTTCACAGTCAGCATATAGTCACCAATTTCTAATCTTTTTTTTTTTTTTTAATTGAGTAAATCACAGATGAAAGCACTGGAAATCACATAGCTCCTGACCGGATCACTCAGTAGTGGCTAGTGTGGCTCCATCTTTTCCTGTCTGTGCATCTCTTCACTCCCTTACTGACCCATCTCTTTTCAGATTATTTTGAGGCAAATCCAATATATGGAATCATCTCATTTGCATTTTATTATTTGAATCCAAAATATTGTTCCTTAATAAAAATAAAACATTGAGGTCAGTTATCACAAAATAGTTTATGTATGATCATCAGCATTCTGCTTTGTGTGTGTGTGTATGTGTGTGTGTGTGTGTGTCCCCTATGGACTGGAAGAAATTTCCATGGACAATCAGAATTACAGTGCCATCAGTAACCAACATAAATGCTCATCAAGTGCTAAGTACTTTATACATCAAACTTATTTTATCTTCCAAATAACCCTTAAAGTAAGCTTTACCCCATTATCCTCTAGCTAACTAGGAACCAGGTCCAGGTTGGCATTTAGTTCTGTTCAACTCCAATGTGTGGCCTTGGAACCCACTTCCCTCTACTTGATAACGCCACTGGTTCCCTCTTATGAGAACTTCCTGAGAAAGTTTCACTCACTGAAATCAGAAACACCTCAGAGAATTGATTGATCAATATCCCGAGATGACAAAGGGGTGTTTTATGCACATCACTGTGAAACGTGTCACCAAAAATTCTGCATCACACCCTTTCTGCCTTTCACTTGTGCATGGAGGAGGAGTTCGATGAGTTCCGTATTATCTAAGCTTGAGGTATAGGACCAGGGGAATGCACAGCAAATATTTATTTGGTGTTCAACTATCCAGCAAATCTGGAACCTTCTTCAGAGGAGCAGAGGCTGGATGTGTGTAAGTGTCAACAGGCAGCATTTGCCAAGAGAGTAAATTTGGATTATGATCTTAATTTCAAAACAAAACTAGTTAGGGCTGCTTGAGTTCTGAGTCTCTGGCTTTATAGTTAAAAAATTTTAAAACAAGATTATTGTGTTAGTTTGGTGAAAGCATTTTTAAAAGGCGCTGAAAAAGCAAAAGACTAAAATCTGGTTTCAGCTTGTATCAGACAGAGGTGCCATCCATGTGTCACTGAAGATCAGATATTCATCCCTTCACCCACTCAGCATATTTCTGAGCATATCCAGGAGCCAACCCATATGCATGGGGCTCTGGATACAATAGCAAGCAAAGGATACCAGCCCCAGCCCCTGGGGAGGTTAACAGCTGGTGGGAGAAGCAATCAGATAACCAACAACCATGTTTCCAATTATGAAATGTGATGAGTGAGCCGAGGAGAAGACACAGGCATGAGCAAGGGGAGGGAAGGGGCGCAAGCCGTGCTGAGAGGGTTGTGACCAGGTGAAGAGAGAGGGAAGAAGGAAGGTGGGGACAACCCCAGGAAGATGGGGGTCCAAAAAAATGAGTAGTGTGGACGGCAAGCTGGGACGGGTCTGAGCATGAAGGAAGCGTGGGGTACCAGGGTCGGGGCAGGGTCGGGGCAGGATTCTAGTCTTTTTCAAAGAGAGAAGAGAAACTACTCAAAGCCTGACATGGAAAAGAGGTGAGACTGGATCCCTGACTTTACCAAGTCTCAAGTTTCAGCCTGGAGGACAGACTAAAGGGGTTGAGCGCAAACCTAAAGAGATCAGAGAAAAGGGTACTAGAGTGTCAAAAAGCAGCAGTGGTGGCTTGGACTGGGGCTGGGGTCATAGGTACAGAGAACCGAGTGGACAGTGAACCGTTGTGGACGAGGATGAGTAATAGAGTTGTGGTAGAGAGGGGGAGGGATGGGAAGGACATGCCAGCAGGTACCAGCTCACAGAATCACTCTGGACCTAGGGAGATGATCTTTGGAGATGCAAGTAGAGACATTTAAAGGCATCTCAATATTACTACCTGGGCATGGATGAACTCACCTGAGGAGAAGGATGATAAAGAGAGGGACTAGGAGAGCCTAGGGATATCTCCTCAGAGGATGATCTCCGGTCTTTTTTTATGCTGAGATCAGAAATGCTAGTAATAACACCACCCATACTGGGGAGTCCAGCTGAGGGGGCTCAGGAGCCAGGCCCAATGCTCAGTCTCTATATGGGTCACCTAGAGCCCCCTTAAGATCCACCAGTCATTGTGACAGGTCTAGAATCCTCACACTTGGAAAGCTATAGCAGGAGGATAGCCTGGAGTTTGAGGCCAACCTCAAAAAACAATAATAAATATGTAAATAAATAAAATAAATGCACAACAGAAACAAATGAACAAACCAAACTAAAGCAACAACAAAAAGATTCAAGAAGATTAGCCCACTTTGTACATTCACAGTTGCCCTGTGGATTCTGGATTTGGCTCTCAGTCTCTCTGCCTAATGTTGAGTATACACGTCTGTGTTTTATTTTACAGTGATGTTTGCTGCTGCATCATAGACAACACCCATAATTGGAAACAAGCTGACTATGTATTGGTGGGATGGCTAAATAAGTTGTGTTTTTTTTTATTACAGAATTTTAGGAAAGTCACCAAAATTTTATAAAAGATTTAAAACGTAGGGAAATATTTATAACAGAATTTTTAGACCTTTTCAAAGTGATTTTTTCCTGACATATGAAATATTTTCATTTTAAAATTCAACTATCCTTGAAAAACGGGGGAAATGATGATGGTCTTGTGCTCCTCCAATCTGTCTTTACCCTCAGTCCACAAGCATGGAGTGGCCAGGAAGATGTCCAGGGTACAGTTATATGTGCAGTGGTTCTGTCTCGTTCTCTGTGATGAATTCATGCAATTTTCTATACACGTGCACTATAGCAGGACTAGTCCCTTCTCTGTGAACATTTTGATTGCTTTTGTTTTTTCTGCTGTAAACAGTGGAGCTATGGACATTACTTGCACACTTGCAGAAGTATTTAAAATAACATTTTTAGACATAGAAATAATACATTAAAGCACAAATGTTTAAATATATATATATATTTAATGATCATTTGTATTTTTCTTGAGTCTCACATTTTACCCATTTCAAAGCTTGAGTTGTTTATCTTTTGGGTAATTAAAAATAGTTTATATGTTTTTATTTTGTGAGTATGAGTGTATTGCTTGCATATAAGTGTATCCATGTCATGCAATGCCTGTGGAGGTCAGAAGAGGGTGTCGGATCCCCTGAAACTGTAGTAATGGTTGTTAGCCACCATGTGGGTGCTGGGAATTGAACCTGGGTCCTCTGCATGAGTAGCCAGTGCTCTTATCCATTGAGCCATCTCTCCAGCCCCTCTTTTGGATAATTTAAAAATGCTCATTACATATTGTATATAGTAATAATTTAGTTATATTAGTGATAAATATTATCTAGTTTGTCTTTAAGTCTTGCTAACATGGTAACTTTCAGATTATTTTGTATGTAGTCAAATCTATGCACGTCTCATCTGTTGTTTCTGGGGCCTGTGAAATATTTATAGGCTGACGTAAGTGTAAGAACAAAATACCAAATACTTTCAACATTCTCTTAATTACAGTACAGTTGTGGGGGTGGCAGAGGACGGAAGGGTAAAAAGAGAGAAAAGAGGAAAGAGAAAGGTTAAAAACCTACCAAGTGACATGTTTATGAAGGATTTTTGTTTTCCTTTTTTATATTTCTAAGTTTGTTACAGGACTTGTGTGTTACTTCAGTAACATGTCCTGGGCTTTAATCTCATTCTCCTGTTTCTACACCATTTAAGGCCATAATTTTTAAGAAAAAAAGGACAGAGGAAAATGACCCACTGGCAGGAATGATAAGGGCTTCTTTTGGAAAAAGACTGAAGGAATGTTGAAAAAAAATTGTAATTTCCTTAGAGAACCTGCATGTTTGTGGTTCTCAGAGTTCTGAACCTGTTGTCATAAATTCATTTTTCACCACTGACTTTACCTAGTGCCTCCAGTTTAGTATACATGTCTCTGCAGCCTGATCCAACCAAAGTGTGAAAATGAGGCCCCTCATGAGCAGCAGTCCTAACTATTTACTGAGCCCCGTGCTGTTCCTCCGCATGAAGTGATAGGCATCTCTATGGGAACATCTGCTCAAGAGCAAGCACCTGCAACTTGAACACTTATCATCATGAGGCTGAGCATGAAGCTCCTCTTTCTCTGATGAAGAGAGTTAGATATTTCCAGGTGCTCTGGTCCTTTTCCCTCTGTCCCTTTCCAACAACTCCATGGAACGGGAAATTATAAATGACTTCTGTGTGAGTCTGGTTACTATATCCCCTTTCAAACAGGGCCAGGAGCTCAGAAACTAATCCCTACAGATCCAGGGTTGGTCTCCATCCAGTCCCAGGTGTCCTACTCCCTGATAGGCAGGCAGTGTTGTCCCCTTTACCACTGTGTACACAGCGAACCAACTTAAACTTGAGCAAAGGGCCAGAGAAATTCCCCCTCACCCTGTCTCACAGTAGGAAAAAACATACAAAAAACATCAACTCTAGACAAATACAAGAGGAAATAAGTTTTACTAACATCTACGGTCATGTGTTTCCTTAGGATTAGACAAATAAATGAGCCATCAGGCTGACAGTTGAAACTTATGAATTTTTTTTAGCATTCCACATCCCTCCACCCCTGTCCCTCCCGGCCGAAATTCCTGGCTAAAGCAACACAAACTTATTTAGTAGCTCCTTACAGTACTTGTATTTTGTACTTGCCAAGAAAACCTCCTTCCTTGATTCTTCTTGCCAAAATGCTTCTTACATGACACCTAGCAGTATTCAATTTGTAGACATACTCGACAAGGACAGCAGGGTGCCAGGTCAGGGGGCTTTAGGAAGATGCTGGGCCCTGGGCAGCAAGGGAATCTCCTGATTGCTGGGCCGAGTGGGGCTGATACTGCATCTGGACTTCTAGTTGAAGTGCATCAAAGGACTGACAAGCTTAGCTCCTCAGGCTTGCCCAGGTTAGAAAACCAGGTGCAGCTGAGCCACAGAAAGTCACATGGGTGTGCCTCTACTTTCTGGCCACAGAAATCCAACAAAGAAGAAAGTTTTCTAACAGTTTCCCAAAGACAAAGGCACAAACAGGATGAAAGAGGCAGGGCCGAGGGTAGGGGGTTCTAAGAGTCCAGGGAGAGTCCAGGTGTGGACCACCATCTACTTGACTGGATGCTTGTAGGGCAGGCAAGTACACGAAGATGACAGAATTGTTTCCACTAAGCTGGAATCAGCAGTTGGTTCTCTCTTTAGCAATAAGATCTTAATCACAATCAGAGGGGTTGTAGAGTAGGATGAGCAGGCCCAGATGGGCAGATCAATCCAGGTTCACATGGGAAATCGGCACCAATACCCACAAATGGATTCATAGAGTGAAACTCTATCGCTGAGCCTGGTGGTACAGGCTTGTAATCACAGTTATTTGGGAGGCTGAGACAGGAGGATCACAAGTTCAAGATCTGCCTGGATTACAGTGAGTTCAAGAACAGTCTAGGCAACTTTACTTTGAGATCCTGTCTCAAAGTAAAAAGTAGAAAGAGAGGCAGGGGAGGCAGCTTAGTGTGAAGACAACCTGGCATCACAAGATGCTGGGTTCAATTCCCAGTACTGAAAACAAGATAAAACGAAGTGTGTGCGTGTGTGTGTGTGTGTGTGTGCGTGTGTGTGTGTGTGTGTGTGTGTGTACATCAACCTTAAGCACTGTTCTTCAGGAACTGCCAACCTTGCTTTTCTGAGACAGGCTTTCTCACTGGTACCTGAAATTGACCTATTATCCAGGAATCCTCTTGTCTCTACCTCCTCCAGCACTGAGATTACAAGCACACACCAACACATTTGGCTTTTTATGTGAGTACTGAGGAACTGAACTCAGGCTCACAAGCCTATGTGGCAAACACTTTATCAGCTGAACTGCTTCCTTAGCCCAAAAGAAACACTGGAGGACACACAGCTGTAGGGTATTATTACTGATGGTATTAGGTGGACAGACACTGTGGCTTTCTTCCTCATCAGGATGAGCCACATAAGTGGGCTGCCAATACAAGCACACAGTAGACATGTAGGATGAACAAGAGCCATACACTGTCCAACATGGGAACTATAGTTAATTGTATTGGACCAGGGGTTTTGTTCAACAACTAAATATTAGCTGTTCTTATTTTTTTCAAAGGTAGTTTCATGTCACTATATGTTAATATGCTTCATTTCAAGCATTTCAGTCCATGTGTACCCTATAGCAATCTGTTTTTAGCATCAAATACACACAGCAAAATATTTTAAAATAGTAAGTGAAGGGTGAGGTGACGTCTTATTCCATCTATCCATGGCTGGTTCCCCTTAAGGGTCACATTGGGCAAGTCTTACAAGAGGGCACAGACCCTGTCTGCACAGATGTTTGTTCTCTAAAGACATTCAGACGATAGGAAATGCCTTAGAGAAAGCAAGCCGAGTAAGCTCAGCCACTTGCTGTCCACCCATGTGGCCTTATATAGTGTGAAAAGATGTGTATCCTATGGGGAGAGGAATGCATTGCAATAGGATGAGGAGAGCTTACAGGGCCAGCCTTTAGAGGGGATGTACTAGTTCCATTTGGCAATGGGTTAAACACAGCCCCTTGTCAGCATTAGTAATAGCTTGTGCAATAGGAAAATGGAGGGGAGGCAGCCTTTGGATCAGAACAATACTTAGCCTGCTCCAGCAGGTCTTCTCAGGTTACCTGTTATCCCCACCAGATTAATCCTGAGTCATCTAAACAGAAGTCTAAAAAACCCAAGAGGACATCTGCAGCTCAGGACCACTCCCAGGTCCTCAGAATTAAACACATACCTCATAGTCTAGTTTTAGATTACAGTCAGTATTCCTTTCTTCTCAGTGTTTTGCCTAAAAATAAAAAGTCTTGCTCACTCTAAGCGGATTACAGACTCCAAGGTCAGGCTTGGGATTTTCCTGCTTTTCTCTAGTCATCTTGAGAGTAAGGAGGAGACACACACACACACACGGACGCACACACGCACACACACACAGACACACACACGGACACACACACACACGGACACACACACGCACACACACGCACACACACACGCACACCAGCAGTTAGTGGTGGGCTCTCATCAGAGCAAACTGCACAGAAGACACTGGATTTTCCCACAGGAAATTCCCTCTGGGAGGATTACTAAGTTTCTGAGTAGTCACTCTGTCCCTGGAGCTTGGTTTAGCAAACAGCCCAGTTTCCCAAAACAGTTGTTCAGTCTTTGAATATCAGAGTCTTTATAAATGGGGATATCAGTCAAAGGGCATGTCCAATTTTGTCAAATCATTCTTAGTAAAAATAATCTAGTAAATGCCTACATGTGAATCGTCATACTTTCCTAAGATCATAAAAGTAAATAGAAATCAGAAACCAAGGAAGTTTTATTTTTTAACTATGCCTTAATTTTAGTTTAGAACACATCAGCCTGCCTGTACACAACAGTAGTAGGTGACTTTTTAAGACAGACTAAAGGCTTGCCTACAAGCTAGAATAATCTTCACCCAGTTTATAACAGCTATTTCAGTTTGGTCAATTTTCTCAGTACCTCAGTTTCTTTCTTAAAACACTAAGGTAGCAAGACAATACAAATTACTCTCCACAGTCACCAACCCAGGATTTTACTCAACATTCAAGTAGCACAGAGACAAGCAGTGTGTCCACATGCATGTGACTTGAAGGTAGTCTTATCACAAATATAAAGTCCAACAGAGCATTAATAATGGGATTTTAAAATTCATTTCTCACCCCTTGACATTATATATATATATATATATATATAGTGATTTTTTGTTGGTTTCACTCCTTCATTACTGATTCTCTTAGTGTACAAAATAATGGAATCCATTTTGTTTCATCCATATATCTTTGTACCTGCTTGTGTTGGCCCCCAGCTGACCTCTCCTTTTCTGCCAGTCCCCTTCCTCCCCACCAGTAGTCCTTCTTTTGCTTTCATATCATACATATGGCATATATATAATACATATAAAACCATATATACATATATGGTCAAGTCTAGATTCCACGGGTGAGAGAAAATGGTACTTTATCTTCTTCTACCCCATTGCCCTCTCTTGTCCCCTTCTCTCCCTCCAGACTTCTTCCTCTTCACAAAAGTCTCTTTCTTTAAAAAAAATAATTAATTTTTATTTTATGTGTACAAGTATTATGCCTGCATGTGTGTAAGCGCACCCATGTCCTGCAGTGCCCGAGGAGGTCAGAAGAGGGTGTCAGATCCCCTGGAACTGGAGTTACAGATGGTTGCTGGCTACCATGTGGGTGCTGGGAATCAAACCTGGGTCCTCTTCAAGAGCAGTCAGTGCTCTTAACCACTGAACCACCACTCCAATCCCAAGTTGACAATGACATTGTTTAGTCTTTCCACTTTCATCTATTAATATTAATATTTAAACCTAGATTCTGCAAGTGAGAGAAAACTTTTGATATTTGTCTTTCTGAATCAGGCTTACTTAGCTTAACATGCTAATCTGCCAAAGACATAATTTCTTTCTTCATTACTGCAGAATAAAACTTGATTGTGTATATGCACGATATTTTCTGTAACCATCCATCTATCATAACTAACTAGGCTGGTTCCAATGTCTTGGCTATTGTTAATAGCATGCTTAGATTCCTTCAGCTATACACCCAGGAGTGGTATAGCTGAATCATATGCTATTTTTAGTTTTCTGAAGCATTTCCATCCTGATTTCCATAGTGGCTGTACCAGTTTATACTGGTACCAACAGTGACTCTTTCCTCATCGTCTCACTAGCATCTTTGGCATCTATTTTCTTGATGATAGCTGTTCTGGCTGGGGTGAGACAGAATTTTCTGTGTTGTTTTATTTTGTGTTTATTTGATGACTAAGAATGCTGAAGATTTTTTTCAAATAATATTGACGTGCCAACCTTCCTTTTTCCCTCCCTTCTTCCCTCCCTCCCTTCCTTCCTCCTTCCTTCCCTTCCTTCCTCCTTCCTTCCCTTCCTTCCTTCCTTCCTTTTCTTCCTCCCTCTTGTTCCTGCCTTCCTTTCTCCCTTCCGTCTTTTTCTGCCTCCCTTCCTTCTACCTTTTCTTCCTTCCATCTTTTTCTTCTTCCTTCCTTTCTGTCTCTTTCCCTCCCTCTGTTCTATCCCATCCTGTCCTATCCTATCTTTTCAGGGTCTCATGTATCCCAGGCTGGTCTAAAACTACATGTAGCTATGTAGCTGAAAACGATATTGAAACGTCTACTTTATGCAGTGCCAGGGTTTGAGTCCAGGGCTGAAGAATGCTATACAAGGACTCTACCAACTAAGACACAGTTCTGTTCAACTTATTAGCCCATTTATTGATGGGATGATTGTGCTGGATAGCTTTCTTTGCCAGGAAGCAGCATTCCTCTGTGGTTTGTGTTTCAGTTCTTGTCTCCAGGTTTCGGACTTGAGTTCCTACCTTGACTTTCCTCGATGATGGACTGAGCTGTAGCCAAACAAACCCTTTCCTCGCCAAGTTGGTTTTGGTCAGTATCTTGGCACAGAAGAAGAAAGCAAACCAGGACTGTGATTTGAAAGTTTTTGTTCAATATTTTAGAGTTCTTTGTAGACTCAAGATATATAGTTGTCAGATATATAGTTTGCAAGGTTTTTCTTCCATTCTGCAGGCTGTCTCTTCACTCTGCTGTTTCCTTTGCTGTGTAGAACCCTTTCATTTCATGGAATCTCTTTGTCAAATCTTGCAATTTCCTGTGCTATTGGAAAGGGGACGTTTTTGTTGTTGTTGTTTTGTCTTTTTGAGACAGGGCCTCCCTGTAGCCCCACCTGGTCTGGAACTCACTGTGTAGGCCAGGCTGGCCTCCGTCTCACAGAGATCCTCTGCTTCTGCCTTTGGATCATCACATCCAGTGAAAGGAACATATTTTACATTTCCTGGGAACCAGGGTCCAGGCTGATGATGTTGCCTGTTTAAAAATGGAGCCCAGTGCCACACAGACAGGACAAGGGCAAAACTACAAAGTTACAAGTTATAAGATTTTGATGAAAGAGAACTGGGATTCTCCTGGTAGGATGATGTGATTATAACTTTAAAGTCCTGGATTTGAGTGAGAGACTCAAAGAGGCATTGATTCTATAGTCTTGAGGAAGAATAAAACCTTGTCCCATCATCTAGATATTGGGTAGTTCATTATATTGAGATGCTAAAAGGGGATTTGTACACACTCAAACAATGTGAGCACTCCAAACCATAGCTCCTCTAACAGGCCTCATGATTCCCATCTTTAGGCATTTGCTCATTGTCAGCCAGCTGCTCCCAGATCAGGTCTCCTTAGAGATCCAAGTTTTTGTTTTCCTATAAACTCAAGCCTACCTCCTCTAGGAAGACTTCCTGAATGATCCTACTCAAACGGCTCAGTCTTAATGCAGAGGAAATTCACTGCTTGGGAACTGCCCACCCCACCATCACGCTCTTCTCTTTGTGCAGCCTGGAATTGCTCTCTAATTGCTTAGCCTTGTCTGTTTGCACAGATGATCAGTGACTCTGTGTTTGGCCTCTGCAGGTGTCTCTCAAGTTCCTGCCACACATAGTAGATGCTTGGCCAAGTCAGCTGGCTTGACCTGGGTAGTGATCTCTAAGGGGCAGGTGTCTGGCTCATCCATCTGAAACCAAAGACCTCTTCAGCTGAGTGAAGAAGGATTAGGACTATTGACTCAGGACATTCTTGGCTCTGTATGAATGCTTTGTTTTTAAAAAGCAATTTTTGTTTTGTTTCTGTCTCCAGTGCACCGAGCAGACAAAGCCCCAGTGTCAGCATATTTCTAGAAATAGTTAAACCCCATTGGCCAGCCACAATACCATTGTCCACATGAGCACCGAGACAGAAATATGAAGCATTAAGTAAGGAATTAAGATCTCTGTTCAGCATGAGCAGTCCAGGTTGGTGCAGTGACTGGACTTCACTCAATTCATCCTGAACTATGAGATGCCAACTAGTTACCTCCAGGTGACCTGTTCTCTTAGGCAGAGTAAGTTGCAGGAGATCAAGGAGGGATATCACAGACTCCGGCTCCTACACTAATCCACTGCAGCTGAAAAACTTGACTTCTATACTGGAGAAATGATATTCTCTAGAAATGAGGCACAAGTTCTCCAGGGAATATATTTCAGGACACTTCTTCTATCTGTACTCCACACTGTAATCAAATCCTTGTCTCTAACAGCCAGCCCTCATCTTCTTCTTTCTGCCTAATTAGGATATAAATCCAACAGCAGATACCAGTTAGACATTCAGTGGCACAATGAACCCCAGACCCTGCAAAGGCCACCTCCTTTGGAAGATCCAAATCTGTTAATATTTTTATCATGTATTTTCACAGGTGAGCAATGAACTCCAAGTGCCATGTTCACATCTAAGTGTTTTGGCAACTGGTGTTTGCCTTTGCTTGCCAGGGGAAGCCAGTAGAAGACACAGAGTCTGAGGAGGGGACAGGCACAGGCCAGTCATCCCAAAATCCTGTCTTGGGGCTGTTTCATGAGATTTTTATTCTTCAAACTAGACTGGGATCTCCCTGACGAGGGGCTTTGTTCTTGTTCTCTGTCTTTTTCATGCTGTGTTCCCTTTGGTGCCTAACAGTGTCTAACACATAGCAGCGACCCAATGGATAGCTATTAATCTGAGTGGCAACTGTCAACTCTAGCCATCTGGAACTGGTTTAATCTAAAACCCTCGAGAGGCTGGATTAGGGAAGATTGGGGACTGCTGGAAACTGTGTAGATTCTGGCTGTGTTAGATCACTGAACCCATTTTGAAGCCGACGCTGCCTGCTGGGATCCCCTTGCCTTGAGCATAGAGCACTCCAGGAACCTCTACTGCTTTGAACACACTCTCTAGTCTGGCTCACTCTAAACATCAATCCTTCATGACCAGTCTAAAACTAACTTGGTATCACGAGAGAATAAATAAGAAAATTTGCGTTACTTGGTAACTGTCCATTTACCTTTGGCTTACAGGTCAGAATAACCTTCGATGTTTTGAAAGAAGGGTATTAAAATTCTATTGACTGCCTAAACAGGATTAACATGAATTCAATTGGCTCCTGCAGGACACAGTGAACTCTTGGAGTGACTTCTGCAATTGAGACATTGACTGTGAGCAGAGGGCGCACAGAAGCCAGCCAGGCTGCAGTGGTTAGCACCAGGGTAGACTGCTGGAATGGAGTGTTACCAGGTGTAATGTGCAGTGATAGTCAAAGGACAAAACACTTGTTTTGAGTCAGAAATCAGCGAATCTGGCCTCAGCTCTGTTGCCTCCCTGGGCCCGTTTCCCCACGTCTCACATCTGGCCAGTCCATAGAACTGTCTGCTACAATTACATGTAGAATTGACCAATTTCTCTCCGCTGATTGCCATATCTCTTCTGGCCCTTCCCGTCCCAAGTCCACCTCACCCTTTATGCTATGCCAGCTATCCTTCTGCAATACCACTCTGATCTTGTCCTTTGAATGTTGGGGACTATAAAAGAGGTTCCTGCGAAGGTTTGGAACTCACAGTGACCCATTATCAGACACAGCTGTGCCCCCCTGGCCTTGTCTTTATTCTCAAGGCTCTCTGGTCTGCTCTCAGTTACCTTAAGGAGCACCACATACACTCTCCCATGAGCCTTTTGTCCTCTCTTGGGTCATCCTTGGCCATGTGTGATCTGTTATCTGCTGTTGATCTGCAAACTGCTTCTGGCTGGCAGTGAGGTAAGGAGGAGAACAGTATTTAGGAATCTTTATAACTATTTTCCTTGATTGTGTATCCACTAAATCTAATACTGAAGCGTTTTGGCTTCATTTTTTCTGAAATTTCATTTTTTTTAACAATTCACTTGCACTATATTTTATAAAAGTATTAGTGCTAGATAAATTACAGTAAAACAGACATAGTTTATATTACAGGTAGTTGGAGGAGATCTGGCTCGACCTTCCTTCTGTTTCTCTCCTGGGATGACAAATTCTATCTCAACTTAAAGCTTCCCTGTCTCGGAAGCCTCCTGTACCCTTTCCTAGGATAAGCCTGGTTTCTCAACTCTGAGCACCAATGGTATTAGCTGCATAGTTGTAATCGTGGCATTTATTGTATTCTTCAAGCTTACTTTTCAGACCTCTAGTTCCTGAACAAGGTGCATGGCTGGAAGAACCAAAGAAACACTAATTTTCTTACTTTAGACTTTAGTTGTATTTCCCACTCAAGAGTAAAGTCCTTCGGGCCTGTGTCTCTCTCCCTAACACTTGGCTAGTATAACAGTGAATGCTGAGAGAATGAGGAAGAAATGGTCAGAATGTTTTCTACATCTGGTGTAAATCTTTTCTGCATCCATCCAGTCGCAATGTTCCCTCTCTGGCTCTCAGTCTGGTCCTTCAGTTAATCTAAGAAAATTGGGCTTGTATGTACAACCACCAGTGACTAATGTGTATGCCTGGTGATTAACCATCCTTACAGCAATGTGGTATTATAACCAGACAAGACAAATTGCCCCTGTGCAACTTGCATAAAATTAAAAGGTCAGTTCAGGAAGAAAAGGAATGATGAGAATCCTGAAGTCCTTCATCAAACTGAAAAGCTCATTTGATGAAATTTGCTAAGGCATTTCATGGGAAACTCCAAAGGGATGGAATATTACATAGAAAACCATTTAAAAGCTCAGAAAATCCTTTAAGCACAAACTGAAGAACACAGTTCCCATCATATGGAACTAATTTCTTATTCAAAGTTAATAAATCAAATAATTTCTCTAGAAGTCAGCTGGGTTCCCCACATTTTCCAGAGAAGGCAGTTTGGGAATAGAGCTTCAGACCTTTGGCCTCGGACTCTCCTCCTAGAGTTTCCCTCCAGGAACACAGAAAAATTCTCTCCACTTTAAAACTCTTCCCCCCTCTCCCAAAAAGAGGCCATGAGGGTCTGAGGAGATGGCTCAGTCAGTAAAATGCCTGTCTCAAAAGCATGAGGACCTGAGCTTGGATCTCCAGCATCCACGTTTATAAAAAAGCCAGGCATGGATGGCAGCATGTGTCTGATCTCAGTGCTGGGGGCCAGGGTGGAGGGTAGAGACAGGTTCTGGGAGACCCTGGCTCAAAGAAGATAAGGCAGACTGCTTAGCAGGTAAAGGCACTAACTATGCAAGATTAAAGGTAGAAGAGAACTGCCTCCATAAAGTTATCCTCTGACCTCCACACACGTACCATGGCACGTGTCCCCCCACCCACATCATGAACATACATATCATGTATACACAATAAAATTTTTTAACAAGTTAAGATAGAGAGTGATTTAGGAAGACACCCCACATTGATCTCTGGCCTCCGTGGATATGCACAAATGAACACACCCATACAGACACACACATACGCAGATGCCACAAGATAACCAGTCTATTTATATAATACAGTATATGAAATCCAGTACTAAGTTCCCACAGGGTTTTGGACTCACAAGGCAGGAAAGTCAGGTCACTTAAATATCACAAAGAACCTAGGTGGTCAAGACAAGAGACAGGAAGGGACTTTGTTTCTTCCTCAAATTTAGAAGCTCACAGTCAACTCTGAATTGTTAATTTTTGAAATATTCTAGAAGCAAAGCATTCTGCCTCCCTGACTTAGATGGAGTTCTACCCATGCAGATCCAAATATTTCACTCTGAGTTTTATGATTGTTTCAGTGTTTCCCCGGACCAGCCTGGATCTCGCTGACACAGTGATCTGGATTAGGTGGTACATTCCTGCCTGGAAAGTGGCTATGGCTTCTCCTCACCCTTCCTGTAACTTTCCACCAAGGCAAATGAGGTCAGGACTGCCAGAGGCAGCAACAACAGGTCTGTGTGGGCAGATAATCATGTGCCAGGTCTATGTGGTAGACACTCATGTGCCAGGCCAGGTACATGCTTTTTCTTCTTCAGGAAGCATTTCTAGTGTCTTACTAGCACACACGGGGGAGGCTCTGAGCCTTTGGAGTTTGTGCCACAAGGGATCCAAGCCAGCTTCCAAGCCATTGTTCTGGGGAGCCCTGTTCTTCCTCATGCAGCTGTGGAGCAAAAGGCTCCCCTGCTTCTTCCTGCTCTGGGTTGGGGCTTGTCCTTGCCGGATTCTTGATTGTCCAGAGCCAAGCTGTGATGGGTGAGCCCCAAGGGAAGGGAGTATGGCCTTCTCAGTTTTCCATCCACAGAAACAGGCACTGGCACCAAAGAGAGACAGTGTTCACCTGCCCAGTGCTGACTTTCAGGAACATGCATAGCCATAGGTTTGACAATTCTGAATCTTAACAAGCAGACAGGTCGCCAGCCCAGCTGCTGGTGTCAAAGGGAGAAAACGGTAGGTGCTGTGAGCAGAGGCTCCACCTGAGCTATTAAACCAGAGGCGGGTGAGAGTTCCCTGTGTTGACTAGCTGGAAGCAACCAAACACAATCCTATTTAAGTCTCTCACCACTTCTAGGTGTTTCCTTAGCAGGCTTTTCCTTCCCTGCCCTCCCTGGAGTGGTGGGTGCTTCTCTAAGGTTCTGTTCTTGGCCCTCGACTACATCTACTTCCATCATTCCTGAGAGACCATATGGTGCCCTTGTGCAAATTTGAAGAGGGCATCTCTTTCTCCAGATATGCAACTGCCATCTTCCAGAAAACTCCCAACCATTATGCAAATCTATGCTGAGCACAATGACAGTCTGGTCCTCCCCAGGCAGTATCTGCTGTCCTGTGCAGAGTTGCTTTGCTTGGTGCTCTACCCATGTAATTGATTCCCATGAGTGCCATCACCTAGGCAGATGGCTCTCGAATATAAACCTCTATCTTGGCACTTCTCTTGGGGGATTCAGACCAGCTTTTCTGTTTTCTGGGCATAACTACTTGGGATGTTTCAATTTTCCAAACACAAAAGCCCGAAAATCAAAATTTCCCAACTGCTGTGTTCTCTCAGGGAGAGGCTGGGAGTCCTTCACTGGCAGGCTGGGTCATCTTTAAACCTCTCGGCCTTCCATCCATTGCCCACAGGCTCCCGTCTGCTTCTCCTCTCCTGGAGTATCACTTCTGTTCATTCCTCTTCTTTCTCTTCCCACTGGCTTGCTTGGGCTGTAACTATTTCCCGCCTGCCCTATGACAAGATCTCTCATCTGAATTCTTGACTGACTTCCAGGCTGGCCCCTCTGCACCGTACCATGCAATGTTTACTTTCTGTTAGTCTTTCTCTTAAACCTCTGATGCCTTCCACTGATAGGCAAAGAAAAGCCAAACTTCCTAGTCTCCATTCAAACCCTTCCATCTTCTCACCTGAAATCCCCTTGGTGTTACCTCTGCATGTTCTTCCTAGGCTCCAGTCCTGGTTACACCAAGTCACATGGGATCTTCATGATTCCTTAGCACAGGACATTCTCTTGCTTGCATGCCTCTGCCTGACTGTTCCACCCACCTTCACACATTTCCTGGTTCTGTACTGACTGAAAACCTACACTTTCTTTGAGGTAGGCTCCAGTGCCATCTCATCTTTAAATCATCCTCCATCAACATCAACAGCTGCCTTTTCTGTGCTCTTGTCTTACTGCTTACATTTTACTTTGAGCCTTTAGGTTTGATGTCTTACATCACGTGCATGTGTGTGTGTGTGTGTGTGTGTGGTGTGTGTTTGGAAGCCCCAAAATACAAAATCCTTGAGCAGAGACCTGTTCATTTTCAGCAGGTGCTCAGGGCCTGTTGAACTTGATAATAGTGGTGGAGAAACTCCCTCTAATCGTAAACAAGGCACATGGGCAATCGAAGCATGGTCTAGTCTGTATTTGTATAAAGCATTTGCCAAGAAAGGGCAAATGAGTCCACTGTGGTGTGCCAAGCATGAGCTGACGGGCACCGTCCAAACCAAAAGTACAGCTAAACCACAAGAACATATTTATTCCATAACTCACAGCCTGCCTCAAATGCTATTCCTGGAGACTGTATGCTCTGGCACCTTGAGGAGGATCAGTAGGATTCAGGGGTGTCTTTTGAGTCTGCATTGCTCTGCAGGCCCTGCACTGGCCCAGCCTACCTTCCCCCTTGCTAAGAAGGTCTCATTTTCAATATTTCCTATGGGGTCCCTTAAGCAAGACAAGCTTAACCATTATCAGCGTTTTCATCCTTACCTCCATAAGACGGGAAAGCCAAACCTACTTTTATCTGAGACCAGATTCCCCAGTTTCTAGAAAAGAACTGACCCCGAGCACAAGTCTGCTAAGACAGGAGCAGGGGAGGGCTGGGCCAACTTGGCTTTCCTGAGGCAGTGGGAGATGCTGGTGTCTACACAAGTGCCAGGCCTCAGTTTGTTCCACCTGCAGAGGACAGATGTCACATCAAAAAAGTGCCTTCATCTCTCCAGTCCTACACTTACAGTCTAGGCTCCATCTGTTTCTCTCAGTGTTGCTAGGATGATCCTAATGATGTCAGTGACCAGGCCACCTTCCTTCATGGTCCATAGGAATAACTTCCTGTATTGCTACCTATAGATAAGACTCAACCCAGGCTGCCATAATTCTCTGCTTCCTCCCCGGACTCCCGCCTTTAGTGCTTCCGAAAGAGGGACATTCCAAACCTTTTTGTCAGCTGCCAGTACTGTTATTTGGAACAAATTAAAAACCATCAGTATTTTGTGATGTATAGTCTTGGAATCAAGGAGACACAGTGGTTTCCAAAACATATTCTTCTTGTCAATTACTGTGTTAAACAATGAGGAACCGAAAAGAGAAGATCTTTTTAAGCAGCTTTGTTGAGGTATGATTGACACATAAAAAATGTGATGCTTAATGTATGCAACTTGGTATGTTTGGACAAGTATCCATCCAACGGTCATCACCATTGATGCATTAAGCATCCATCATCTCCAAAATTTACAGCCTTTCCCCTTCCTTTGTGCTAAGAGTGCTCAGTACAAAATGTATTCTCTTAGCAAACTGTGAAACATACCACACATTGTTCATCATAAGCCCTCTGTTAAACATAAATTTCTAGAACTTGTAACTGAAACTCTGAAGCCTTTGATCAGTGCTTCCCTCTGTTTGCTGGCAACCACCAGTCTACTCCGCTCCTCTGATCAGACATTTTTTAGACTAGAGACTTAAATTGGATCACGTAGTGTTTGTCCTCCTGTGGACGGCTTATTTTATTTAACATCATGTCCCCAGGTCTGTCTTCATTGCCATGAATGACAGTATTTCCTTCTTTAGTATTCCATAGCAAAGTCTCTCCGTCTATTTGCTGGTGGACTCAGATTCTTTCCATATTTTGGCTGTTGTGAATAATGCTGCAATGAACATGAGAATTCAGAAGTCTTATTCTATCCTTTGTTGCTATAAGATGATTTACAAAGGAAAGGAGTTATTTAGTTCATACCTATGGAGTCAATATACATGTGACAGGGGCCTGGTAACATGGCAGAAAGGCAGACAGGCAGATGGCATGTACAAAAGAGACAGAGCACCAGGGGTCACATTGTGGTCTTGCAGTAACTAATCTGTCCCTCAGAAACTCCATTAATCTCTCTTTACATCCTAATCATCTCAAAGTCCCATTATCTTTCAACATTGTTATACTGGGGACCAAATTCCAACATTAATTTTGGAGGGGACATACTACATCTAAACCATAGTAGGAGGCTGAAGGCTTTCTTTGCTGTACAGATGCCTCTTACTCTAGAGTAGCCCCTTACACACACACACACACACACACACACACACACACACACATACACACACTCACCTTCGAAGTAAAAAGAGGTAGTAACTCCATTTGAAGACAGCAATGCTTTATGGAAACCCACTGTCTAGGGGAACTTTGTTATTGTGCTACAACTGAACCATTTCACTAAATGACTCTTCAGGAAGATCCACTCTGTGAACAAAGGGAAGGTGCCCCTTCCATCTTTCTCTTTTTCTTAGTCTGACAATAAGAGTCATAGGCCAGTAAACAAAGCCTCCTTTTCCCTTCACGAAAGTCTTGGAGGAGACAGTACCTGTATCTCTGAGTTCATTAGCACTGTAGAGAAGCTTTCTGGGAGAATGGCAGGAGCACAGGTTGGCTAAGGAGGAGTAGAGGAAGAGCTTTCTGAAGAGGGCTTATCTAAAAGTTCAGGGGTCGCAAACTTGGCTAGGTGGGGAAGCACTGCGTATTAGCAGGAGCCCATATTCCAGGATGGTGCGGATGGTCACACTCATCCCTGACCTGGGCTCTGGTATGGTGACACCACTCACACTGGAGTACACAGAGTGTAGAAATTCCACCAGTAAAGATACTATTTCTGGCTTTCGCCTCTTAGATTTTCCTGTGGCTTTCCTTGAGTATTGTCTCTCTATCATCCAAACTGCAGAGGGATAGTTCAATGTTTCCAACACGAGGTGGAAAAATTCATTATGGTTAGAGAATTCTAGCTGCTCTCATTGGCTCTGAGGGACCCCAAGGGCACCTACTGTAATGCAAAATGGAAGCATGCTTGTTAGACACTGACTCAGAGCTGGAGGCTTCTGGGGGATTTGGAAGAAGTGAATTAGCAGTCAGAAGTCAGTGTAGCCTGTGCACACTTCTTGCCGCGTCTGCCATAGGCATCTTTTTTTATTTTTTACTTTTTTGTCTTTTTGAGACAGAGTCTCCCTATAGCCCCAGCTGGCCTGGAACTCACTATGTAGAGACCAGGCTGACCTCGATCTCACAGAGATCTGTTGGCCTCTGCTTGTCAAGTGCCGGCTTTCCTTTCTTGTTTAATTGAAGTTTAGCTATACAAAATGTAAGATCTTAAAAAAAATTTTTGTCACAGTTATTTATTTTGTGTGTGCATGCGAGTGTGTAGGTTAGAGGGCAACTTGTGGGACTTGGTTCTCTCCTGCCATGTGGGTCTCAGGGATGTAACCCATGTGGGTCATCAGGCTTGGCAGTAAGCACCTTTTACCCATTGAGTCACCTTACTGGCCCAATATGTAGGCTCTTTATGGTCAAACTGTGGTACTGGAGTGTCCCCATTGGTTTCCACACTGAAGAGAGGACTTTGAGGCTCCAGGTAAAATGGAGCTACAGATCGAATGCTTCTGTTCCTGACATTCATATGTAGAGCCTAAACCTAGTGGGACAGTAGTCTGGGGTGTGGCCTTTGGGAGGTGATTAGGTCATGAGGACCACCCTCGTGAATGGGATTGGAGCCCTAAAAGGGACTGCAAAAAGCTAGCTCTCTATGGCTTCATTCCTACACCCAGGAAACGAGCTCTCTCACCAGACACCAAATATACCACCATCTTAATATTATATTTTTCCCTCTCTAGAATTATGAGAAATAAATTTCTGTTGTGGACAAGTCAATCTGTGGTATTTTATCATAGTAACCTGAATGGACCAAATACTTTAGACATTTGATAATGACGAGATAGAAGTTTTTGTCTGTCTCTTCACTTTTTTTTTTTTAGCTTTGTGAAGTAAAATTACAAATAAGAAACATTTCTTTCCACACTGATAATTACTTAAAATTTTTTTATTTATTATTTTTATTTTATATGTATGAGTGTGTTGCCTACATATATGTAAATGTACCCGTGTTGTACAATGCCTGTGGAGAATAAAAGAGGGAGTCAGATCCCCTGGAACTGGAATTAAGGACCATTGTTAGCCACCATGTGGGTGTGTGATTCAAACCCAGGTCCTCTGCAGGAGCAGCCATCTTTGTCACTGAGCCATCTCTCCAGCCCAACTTTTACTTCTTTATATGTTCATCCAAGGATATGTGCTTCCTGTAGGCAGGGAGCTGGCCTGTCTTGCTCACTATTATATTCTCAGGTACACAGTAGGACTCAATGAATATTTGTTGAATCAATAAATGAATGGATGAATAGAGGAATAAATGAGCATTGATTCAAGTTAGGAGCACAGCTGAATTTACAAGTCTTGCAAAGATTATCAAGCTTCTGTGCCCGTGGGTTTATATACATTGATTAAAAATACTCAGGGAAAAAGTTTGTGTCTACAATGAACATGTATAGACTTTATTTTTTGACATCACTCCTTAGAAATACTGTAGAGAGACACTGTTAAAGTATGTGGGTAGATGTACAGAGAATGCCTATACATGGCATTTTATGTAAAGGACTTGAGTATCCACTGATATCAATATCCACTGATCTATCTCCCATTGATATTGAGGGATGAAGATCCACTGAAGTATCAGATGAAGGAAATAAAAACAGATTTGGGGAAAACACTATTTCTATTAATGCCTCTTTGAAACTAAGATGGCGACTGATGTGGGGAAAAAAGGCTTTAAAATAGCATAGTATCAAAATTTCTAATTCAAGGACTGAAGAATAGTTCATGAGAAAGATGCTGAGGGGATTTCTCTCCTTCAGAGGACCCCTCTTATTTGGAAGAAAAATCTTTTCCCTTTGGCTTTTTATCTTGATGAAGAGAGTAGAATGTAGACACCTTTCCAAGGGTGTACTACCCAAAACGGGGTCTAAGATTGAAAGGGGAGCACGGAGGCACAGGGTCTTCTCTCAGCACAGAGTCTGACTTGTCTCTTCGCCGGTTAGGTAAACCACATTTGTTCAACAGTAGAGTCATGGTTTGAATTCTACTAAAGATGGGCTCGACATTTCTCACCTTACATTCTGATGCATCGTTACCCTGAATAGTACAAAGCAAAGTAATTTGTAATTCTTACAAAGCAAAGCATCTTTAGCTTCTTATAGCAAGTTTTCTGTTCTAGAGTTATAGCACAAAGTCCAGTGTAGCTCAGAGGGAGAGCAAATCCCATAGCACCCACGGAGGCTTGCGTTTGATGCCTGGAACCCTAAACTACAAAAAACAAAGTTACAAAGTACTGCACAGGCCACTCTTCCTGGACAATAACTATGAAAATATCCTGGATGGTAAGCCCTGACTCCACTATTTTTCACAAGAAAACAGAATATAAGCATAGATAGTAGCTGCAGATTAAATGAAACTCGGCAGCCCCTCAGATGCACTTGGAGAGAAAGCACACTACCAGTCGCTCAGCCTTCCTAGCCATAAAACATTTCAGTTTTTCCTGGTCTTGCTGCCAAAGCTGAAATGTCAGGAAATGCTGGGAACCTGGCCTGTGAGGATACACTTCATATTTTACAGGAATAAACTGCGCAGAACAGAGTTTTACTTCTTAAACAGTGGTGGAACACATCATCACATGCAGGTTACCAAGGAGCAGCTCAGGAGCTACATGAGGCCAAACAAAGACCTCACAGATGCCTCCCGCCTTGTGGGCACCTTCCTGGCATGGGTGGAGACCCTCAGTTAAGTTTTCTCACTTATTTCTGTTTTGTTATTTTTTAACCTTCTGAATTACTCAACCAGATTCTTAACAGGAAAAAAGAAAAAGAACCATGAATTCACATAAATCAGTCATAAGGAAACTCAGAAAGAGTCTCCGGGTTTGAACCTGTTCACAGATGAGAAACTAACACCTCAGTGTTGCTCAGGCCAATGTTGCTGTTGCCCTTCTTTGTGCCTCCCTGGCAGTCACTATTACAGCTTGCCTTCATCAGTGTTTCCTAGTTTTGTAAATTAATTTCACTGCAATCCTATCTGTCTAAATACAGGGCTTTTTTCGTTAAGTAAAGCCTGTTTCTCTGCCTTGTATCTTGTCTCCCTCCCTTCCTGTCCTATCTCTTCCTTCTGTCAGTCAAGGCAAGAGCCAGGGAGTGTTCATAACAGCAGGACTTGTTCCTCTTGAGGGAGAATTTTGTGACTCAGTGTCACCTGCCTCCCTCTATGGTTTACTCCCATTTCTTTGTCAAAGGAGTGCTAAAATCCTCCCTGGGTGAACTTGGGTGCAGCAAATATCTCACTTCTGGAATCATCTGGGACTTTATATTCTCTCTAGCTTCACTGCAAAATCCAGGGCTGGTGCTCCTGCCTGTTCGCACCGCTCCTCAGAGAACAGGAGCTGGCTTTTGACTGTCCCCTCTTGACCAGTCATCACTGCATGCCACCAGGCATTACTGACCATGGGGAAGTAGACGCTGCTACCCTTTAATCCGGCTAGAAATAGTTACGGATACAACCGCTCCACACGTAGTGCTGGAAGAAATCTCTCTTTGTTGCTACTGCAATAAACTTTTATAAGCCTGTTGCCTAATCTGAAAAACTTTGCAGTTTCTCCAACACGAGCCGCAGAATTCTTACAGTGCTTGGACACTCACTGTCAGGTCCTTCAGAGGAAAGAAAAGGTGGCTCTTTCTGCAAGGGTTTAGAGGGTATCTCTCTAGAGACTCAGGAAAAATCTCTGTATATCTTGTATAGACCACCATTTGCTTTTCAACAGGAAACACATTCAAAGCCACAGTTTATTCAAGCATAGATCGTTTCTGGAAGCACATCACTGCAATCATTTTCAAAACAACTATCAACTGTCTCCTTCTTGGTCGTGTCTAAAGTACATTTTAATATTACATTAAAATGCTTTTGTATTTTGGCAATACTAGGAATTGAACCTAGGACCTTACACATGCTAAGCAAGGGCTCTACTACTGAGCTAAACTCTTAGGCCCTTAAACTTTTTCTTTTTTAAATTCTGAGACAAGGTCTACCTATGTTATCCTGTTTAGCCTCAACCCTACCTTGCAGATAAGGCAGGCCTTGTACGTGGAACCTTGCTGCTACAGCCTTCTGAATGGCTGAGATTATAGGCCTGCGGCCCCAGCCCTGCAGACGCTGGCCTGCAATCAATAGACACCGTGGTTCTACCAACTGTCTTGTCACTTAACTCTCCCAATGAGTCCTGCTGGATGAATGTGGCCACAAATATAACAGAAATGAAGAAATATTTCTATGCCTTGTGCCAGAAGCTAAGGGATACCAAAGGAAAACAAAGAAGAAAGGAAAAGCTCAGGATGCAACCTTAAGGCATCATGACAGATGGGAAGCACCATGAATCTCCTGGATTTTAAGTCTTCATTCCTCAAAACACACTTTGTCTGCCTAGGACTATATATTTAGTTGACCGGATTCCTGCCTAACTCCCACAACTTTGGCTTAAACAAAAACTGTCAAAAAAAAAAAAGCTAAGATATTCCTATCACAGTGAAAAGTTTTTCCATGCATATAAATGGCCTCTAATGTTTATTAAAAGATTAAAACAGGTATACAGAGTGCTATGTGAGGAATCAATTGCTTAAGCCAATAACTGTAAATTTAGTCTTTCTTTTATGTACGATGACCATTCTTTTCATCGTTCCATGACATTTCACATGGCAATACCATAAGAATGCAACATGAACTGATGTTAGACATGGGGACAAACAAGCCATATGAGTTCATCTTCCTAACAGCCCCATGGGATTGGATATTCCTAACTCCATGCTGCAGATTATGAAGCCATTGATGTAAATAAATTAAAATTTATCCACTAGCACAAAACTAGCATATTGTGGAAGTTTCAAATTCAAGCTGGTTCCAAAGCCTTGTCCAAAGCCAGTAAGTCAGCACTGCCATTTCACGCCCTCAGCCTAAAACCCACAGCCCTAAGTCTTCAACATTAACCTGACATTTTCCCCTCTGCGCTTCCACTAGGCATTCATTCCACAGACAGTGATTCATTCCACAACAGTGATTCCCTTGCCCCGTCCCGACACCTGTGCAGACCCCACGCGTCTCCTCGGCAGTTCACACTGACTGACTTGAGTGAAAAAAATCTTCCTTTCAGAGTTGACTGAATACAGAGACCCCGCCCCCCCGCCACACCCTCACACCCCGTCCTCAGAATTGTGACCACTCTCCGCTGTCATGTTCACAAGGGAGCTGAAGCCACATCCACAAAGGAAGACGGGGATCACATTCCACTGAGATTACACAATAGAAAACTTGGAACATACAGTTCTGAGATCAGCACCCCCAACAAGTAATGCCTGCTGCCGTAGGTTCAGTGCCAACAACAAACAATTAAAGACCAAGTGCATCTGGGCCTGATGCTGCTGATTCTGTAATCTCAGCTATTCAGGGAGGCTAAGGCAGGACAATCACAGATGGAAGGCTTACCAGCCAGCCTTGGAAACTTTGTGAGATCCTGTCTCAAACAAAAAACAAAAACAAAAAAATCCAACAAACAAACAACAAAATCAAAACAGGAAAAAAGGGCTGGAAATATATAGCAACGGTGGAGGAGGACTAAGCCTTCCCCACCACCACCAGAAAGACCAGGTCACCTGAAACCGGTAATCAGAGCTGCTAAGAGTTTGAGGCCTATCAGTTTAACCAACTGCTAGCTAAGATGGGTCTGATCTTGTAAGAAAAAAAAAATTAATAAGCCAGTGGGGTATCAATCTAAGCATCTAGAATGCATAACGATGTGGATGGTTAAACAACTGCTCAGAAATCAGTGGTTGGGAAATCAACCAGACTGAGCAACACCAAGTTGACAACTCATCCCTTTCTGACAGATTAAACTAGTTTGAGCTTCCAAGATCGCCTTCAAATATCTGAAAAGCTTTCTGGCAGGAGAAGATGTGCATATTTCTCAGTCCATCCCTTAAAGGGAGTTCACAACCAGTGAAAGGAAGATGATGTTTCAAGTCAACAAAAGAAAGGCTTTCCAACTGTTAGGAACTGAAAGTGAAGAAAGTTGTTTTCTGCTTGAAGGTGTGCAAATATAGAAACAAAACAAAACAAGAACCAAAACAGATGCTTGGCAGGATGTCAGATATCCTTGCTTTGAAAGAGGAAGGATATGTAACCGAATTCCCTAACCTTGAGATTCTGGGACTTTACCAGTAGGGGAACGTTTGATGCAGGTGCCAAGAATGGTGTGCGGAAACTGTAGGAACCTACAGGTTTGCAAGGGCAAATCTGAAGGCTACAGGAGCAGAACGATGGCAGGGAAGAGAGGTGAAAGGCAAGCAGTCAAGCTGCCACTGCCCAAACCCTTCTGGATCCGGACCCCACAGACACTGTTCTGGGGCCATGGTGCAATATGTCTTTTCTCTAACCTCTTGTTGCAACTGAATCTAGAGACTCATCAAGGGCTGGTGAGATGGCTCAGTGGTTAAGAGCACTGACTGCTCTCACACAGGACCTGGGTTCAATTCCCAGCACCCACATAGTGGCTAACAACTACCTCTAACTCAAGCTCCACAGTAATCCAATGCCTTCTTCTGACCTCCGTGGGCAATGCAAAACTCAGGTGCACTTACACATCTGCAGGCAATACACTCATACAAATACAATAAAAATTAAAAAACAATTTAAAGAAATTCATCAAACATGGGCATTTTTCCCAAGTGGTAACAGGATCTTGCATGAAGTTAACTTTCTATGTGGAAATTTACTAAACAGTAAAAATGACATCTGCTAACAAGGGAAAAGACATTTTCGGCACAGGCTGCAGACCGCCCAGCTGCAGCCACGTTTGCTCAGCTATTTCCCCATCTAGACTCTTGTACTATCGTCCTGGAGATGGATCCCACTACTTGAAAACATAGTCTGAAGACTAGCACACAAGCCAGGAACCAGAGGAAGGCAGAGGTCCTGATCTACCCTTCAGCCATTCTCCAGCATCAGCACTGCATGCTCAGTGCCACAGAGCCATCCTCAGGGTTAAATTCGTTTCCAAGTAGATTCTCCACCATCACACCAAGTAGCTGCAAAGCCCTGTCCTGAATACAGCACAACATCAAACAACTGAATGTCCATGTGAATGAATGACTATTTGGGGATGAATGCTTCACCTCACTAGGTGAAGTCCTAATCCCTAATGTGATGGTATTTGCAGGTGGAGACTTGGGGAGATAGTGAGGGTTAACTGAGGTCATGAGGGAAGGGCTCTCATGATGTGATTTCATAAGAGAAACACCAGAGAGCTCCTTCTTTCTCCCTTTCAAATCCTAGAGAAGAGACGGTTCACCACCTATAAAGCAGGAAAAGAGACCTCCCCAGGAGCTGAATGGACAGCACTTCTATTAGGACTTCCAGAAGAGCAGGAGGGACATTTCTGTTGTTAGAGGTATTCAACTTAAGCTGTTTCTTAGCCTGAGCTCAGAGAATGAGCCTAGGACGTTTAGAACTGGAATTCACAGATGATGAGTGTTCCCAGCCTGAAGGTCAAGGCTTGAAAGAACTTAACTGGCACAGTAGTAGGTGTCCTACTTTTAAATTATTATGTTGAAATCCACAACATCACATATGGAATTCCTTTCTGAGATAGTATTTAAAATTATGTAGACATGCACGCACATGTGTGCAGGCACATACACCAGAGTATACATGTAGAGGTCAGAGGATAACTCTCAAGAGTCAGTTTTCTCCTGATACCTTGTGAGATCCAGGTTGGAACTCAGGTCATCACAGCCCCCACCCCACTCCCCTGTGCAAATGCAAGCAACTCTACCTGATGAGCCATCTTGACAGCCCTGAAATAGCATTTTTAATTATTGAAAAGACATTTGTTCACTGTCCTAGTTTCCTTTCAATACTGCTGTGCTAAAACACTCTTACTAAAAGCAACTTGTGCAGGAAAGAGTTTATTCAGCTTTACCTTTCAGGTCAGAATCCATCACTGAGGGAAGTTGGGCAGGAGCTCAAGTCAGGAACCATGGAAGCGAGCTGCTCTCTGGCTCACCCATTGACTCCTGTTCAGCTGGCTTTCTTAGCCGGCCCAGGTCCACCTGCCTAGGCATGGTGCCGCCCACGGTGGGTTAGGCCCACCAATAACAGTCATCAATCAAGACAGTCTCTCACAGACATGGCTTCAGGCCAATCTGATCTGGATAATCTCTGAATTAAGACTCCTCAGATGACTGTGTCGAGTTGACAGCTGTACCTAAAGAGGAAATTCACTATAGAAGATCTGAAAGCACTAAAAGGAAAGTTTAAAAAGCAGCTATCTTGCCTTCCACTCAGACTCCACAGCTCATGTGTTAGTTAAGCCCCTCCCAGGGCTGTTTCCCCTGTGGATGGTACACCTAACTGAGAAGAGCTTTTCTCATTTGTCATGACCACTACAAAATCCCCTTAAAAACCCATCTTTTGGCTGCCAAGACAGCTCAGAGGGTAAAAGCATTTATTGTACAGGCCGGACAATCCCAGGGAGATCCTGGGGTCCCAGAATAGGAGAAAACAGACTCTTAAACATTGTTTTCTAACCTCCACATGTGCCTTGGCATGCACGCCCTCACACACACTAATAATAAATAACAAAATCCTTTATAACTGAAAAGCCCATTCTTTTATACTCACAAGGATGCATGGGACTCTCTAGAGTTTTGATACAGACATCCACATCGTATCCCCTCAGTACAGAGTCTCTGGATGCCTGTGAGCGTGGCCGGGCATGAATAAAAGGGTCACCAGGAAGCTTTCTGGGATGACGGACACATTCTAGATCTTATCTGGAATGTTGATTGCACAACTGAATTCATGTGTCAAAATTATTCAGACTATGCTCTCCAGTCTATGCACTGGAAAGATATCACTCCCAGCCATCATCAGAACCCATGCTCTGATGCTCTCTCTACTCATGGCAGAGTATTCAAAGAGTGACTATCACCCAGCATGCACTACATACCAAGGCCTGGACTGCAGGCTTTCCACACACCTGCCATTCCATTCTAGCAACTACCTCTGGTGTGCATTTTGCAGTAACCATTCTATCAGTGAAGAAACTGAGGCTTAGTAAGGTTGTGTTTAGGGCCCACAACTAATCGTGGCAGCACCAAGACTGAAAGTCAGGTTCTGTCAGTTTTAGGACTTCTATGAATGTATGTGTCTTTGACCTTGCAGTAAAATCTCCTGGGATCAGTTCTAGAGAAAGAATCAATTATAGATCCACATAGATATGTCCAGGGATATAAATGCTTGTTATTAATGATAGTGAATCATCTTGAATATACCATAGCTTAAGTCTGTGCATATGAAAAACTACATCACTTAATATTGGTTGAAAAGACAATGCAAACAGCTTTCACATCAAGGTTAAATGATGTGAAAAAAAAATCAGGTTAAAAAGGTTTTCTGTCATATATAAACTAATGAAAAAAACTGAGTCTGAGATATGCATTGTTAAGCAATTTCATTGCTGGGTGAACATCACAGGAAGTACACAAACTAAGATAGCTACATGCTAGTAGTAACACAATCTTCTATGATTACTTCATATACTCAGATTATTGCTAACCAGAGAATTGTCATTCAGTGTAACACTATAGGAAAAAATGGCCTTGTTTTTAAAAGTAAATCCAGTAAAAGACTTTAAGAAAATATTTCTAAGAAGATGGTTATTTATATAGAATTATAAGCTACTTCATTTTTACTTATTATCTATTAAATTTCAAAAATTACTATTGTGCTACTTTTATAATCAGAGAAGCAAGAATAAAGTTCATTTACCTTTACTGTTATTGCTTCAGGAGCATTTGCTTATCTGCTTTAAGTCATTTTATTATAATAAACTCAAAAATTAAAAAATCATACTTAAGAAATTATATTATTATTATTATTATTATATAGGGGCATTCACATACCGTAGTGGGTATGTAGAAATCAGAGGATAACTTTTGGCAGTTAGTTCTGTCTTTTCACCATGGTTTTTGATGACTAAGCCATCTCTCCAACCCAAAACTAATTTTAAAAATAAAGTATAATGCTGGGAGTGGGGGCATATGTGTATATTCCCAGCACTCAGAAGGCTGAGGCAGAAGGATCATGAATTCAAACCTAGCTTGGGTTATATAGTGAGTTCCAAGCAGGATAAGCTCTGAAGCTTGACCAACCTCATAAACCAAGCCAAAACAAATTTCAGTAGCAAACCATTTCTCTCACTATTAAACATAACCGAAATGAAGGCTATATATATTCATGAGCAGAATATTCTTATGCAGCCTAATTTGAAGGTACAGCTTTCAGGAGCTATTGTTACGCAACAGCTTACACATAACGGCACATGTGAAATACACACACGCTAGGCTAAAGGAACATACAAAGCAATGTCCAGCTTAGAAAATATCTTGATGCTTCTCTTCACTTTTAGGCAGAAAGTGTGAAAAGTGAAATAGACTACTAATGAGGTCCTCAGAATACAGCAGGCAGAGCAAATGTAACTCTGAGAAATCAGTCTTGCCTCAAGCAAAAAGGACACATATTTGCCCTGTGTTCTGGGGACCAAAGTCATCAGTGTGAGAAATGTGGCGGGAGAGTCACGGCAGAGACCACTGCTTCTCTAGCTCATTAGTGTGCAGCTCCTCTAATAGAACATTAAGGCCAACACGGGCAGGTGAATCTTTTCCTATGAAATGCCTTTATCACAGAATTGCAAATGTAAGAGGAAAAAAAGTTTTTTTTAAATAAATGAAGTATTTACATTGTCACAGAATAACCAGTACAAATTTTAATATTATTGAAAAATTAAAGCCCTACTTTGAAAACCACCTACAGGATATGCAAAATGCTCCTTCAGTAGATAAGGAAAAATTCTCAGGTGGCTTTTATTTATACACACACACACACACACACATACACACACACACACACACACACACACACACCTGAATCCTAAGGAAACCATGGTTTGGGGCCAGTATAAACGAATGCACACTATCAAGTGTTGGTGTAGAAAGAAATGGAGAGGTTTGTACAGAGAGCTTAGAATGGAGCCTGATTGAGACAGAATGCTGTGGACATGGAGGAGCACCTACCCTAGAGGGTGTTTGGAGTCCAGGAGAACCAAGCTGACAACCAAGCTGAGAAGGAGAGGTGAGGCTGACAAACAAGAAGGGGAAGGTAATTCAGGCAGAGGAAAGTGTCCGTGTAAGACCTGCAGGCCCAGGGCACTCAACACTCAGTAATTTTCACTGAGGCTGTCTGTAGAGTTTTGCCACATTCTCTACGATCTTGAACAACAACCAGTTTTACTTCCCATAGTCTCAATATTACTAATCTGTAAAATAAGGGTAATATAACTTACCTTGTATGGTAGTTGTTAGAGATTAGAATTGAACAGGTAAAGACAACATACAGGGAAGTTTATCTTCACATCAGAAACACTGAATTCATGTGCAGAATCGTATCAGAAGGGCTCAGGCCATGGGTCACCAAAGTGACAATGGCCAGCATGTGCCCACCCTGCTACAGGCAGCACCTCCAGACCACACCCTGCCCTTTCTCCTTGCCAGGTTTCATCATAAATGTGCTTCCAGCAGACATTCCCACAGTGCCTCCTTAGACCTTTGTTCTTCTGCTCCAGTGTCCCTTATCAGAGAAGCTTTTCTTAATCCTTCATATAAAACCAGCTTTTCCAATTTTATTCTCCCACTATCAAGCTTTTTCTTCATAGAGTTTATCACCCCAACATTTAACACTCTTTTTTGTTTGTCTAGTTGGGCTGGAATTTAAGCTCCTAGAGGGTAAGGGGTTCTGTCTGTTTTATTTGCTGTATATCTCCCCAGAGCTTAGGGCAGTGTGTGGAACACAGTAGGCACTCATCAAATATTTGCTATAGGCATGAACAAGCAGCCCAGCTTGAGGCCAGGGCCTTTCCTTATCGTCCTCTTATTCTCCAGGAGTCTGACATAAAGCTGTGTTGGGGAAGTTTTTCACAGACATTTGTTGAACTGTCCAGTTTGATTGCTTTTGACAAATGGTGGTGTTCGGTTGGTACAAAAAAGGGTCAATTTGCTGCATTTTTATTGCTTAGCAAATAAATCCAAGGTTGTCTGTAACTATAATGAAAAACAGATTGCCTGGTCAACTTAGTAGGAAAAAGAATGAAACTGGTGGTCTGATTTAATTAGCCAGTGGAACCATTAGCACATTTATCAATTAGTCCTGAATAATGAAGGTTTTGCTTTACATGGAAGTCCAGGCACAGATGAGGCACATCAGGATTGCTATTCTGATTTAATATATAAAGTGCACAAGAACAATTAAGTACTTCAGGGCATATACTTTATTCTGATGTTAAGCTGGGTGCTTTGAGAAAAGGTATGACTGAGATTTGGCCTCCAGGATATCACCAGTAATGATCTAGAAAGGTCCTTGAATCACCCCTCAAATGAACCAATCCAAATTCTATTTCAATACTAGAAGAGATAAACTAAAAATGAATTCAACTGTCTCCCTCCAAAATTAGAGACATTTGGAATTTAATCAAAAAGTAAGACTAACATCTTCAGGTTATAAACCTGTTCCACAGGCTCCAGAGCTTCCTGAGAAAACCATCTCACGAGTTTGTGACAAACACATGCAAACTAGATAAATCATGTATTATTTCAAAATAGTACGGAAGGACCAAGAAAATAATTCTGAAACAAATCACAGGTTATTTTACTATAAACTGACTGATCTTCAAAGGGTTGGATTTTATAAGGAAAATTCCCATTTGTCTGGAGACTTTCTCATCCCAGAGGCAGCATATTAAAGATAATTTCAGCCCAAGCTGAAAGACCTCACTCAGATCAGTTGACGACAGGCATGCAAAGAACAGTCTCTATCCAGCAGGTTTCAAAGAACTTGCAGGTTTCTATTTTCATCTGATTTGAGCTTTACCAACATCTTACAGGGACATTGGGTCTATGGGACCCCCATGGTATAGCTGAGTAAACAGACTTGCAGCCAACCTGCCCACATACCGAGAACAAAGATGGGTTCCAATGCTCCAGTCTACTGAAAACCACCCACAGCATTCTCTTAGTAGAAAGAATCTATGTATCCTCACAAACCTACTTCACAACGAACTATCTTATTCTGCTCTTTTGTGGTATTATATTTTTCATGGAATTTCATTGGAGGGACATTTACTGGAAATGATGCAGTATGCCAATCGTACTTGTAATCCTGGGGCTGATTCCTCAGGAGTCTCATATTGGTCACTCTTCCTACCCACCTCATGATCTGAGCTAACAGCTATGTACTGATGATGTCTGAATATTTAATTCCGGCCCATTCCTCTTCTCAGCTTTAGATCCATCTGCCTGTCCATAGTGCATCTTCACAGGAATAGTCTTGCCTACCTGATGTGTTTCTAAGCTCCTCATCTTCTCTGGCCTAGATCTCTCCCTGAGCTCCTGATCTCGCCTCACTATTGGTACCATCATCTCAACACCTGGGAACATGCTGGCTGCTTCTTTACTGGGTCCAGTCATCACTAAGCCCTGGCTGTTCTACTCAGTGATACCTTACTATTATGCTTTCTCTGCAGACCTACTGAACTACTTTAGTTTAGTTTAGTTATCTGCTCATCTAGAGCACTATAACTGCCTTAAATCAAAACTCCCCTCAGCTGCCATATGCTCTGCACATGCCCATGTGGGTCACACACATATAAAATCAAAATCTACTTATATTACACAACCCGCTTAAAATTCTTCAAAGATATTCCCAGCTTGCTACTTAAATCCCAAACTCCCTGGAAGAGGGTATCTATGATATGTTTCTCACTGAATCACTCTTCTCTTCCTTCTTAAAAACAAGAACCTGACCTCTAGTTGGAAATAGTTACTTGGAATGCTATACTATGTTTCCTAGCCTTTGCTGTAGCTAGGGATAGCCCTATGAGCAAGTTCTGGCAAACTTCATAGTAAGCATTATGTACAACTTCAAGAAGGGAGTTTACACAGTTGGGAAGAATGAATGCCCTATAGCTTTTCTGACCACCTGGACTTGGAATTCAGAGACAATTCCTGGAACTTTAGACTACGGTCTTAGACTGGGAGGTGACCATGAAGGTAGCAGAACAGAAAACACAGAACTCTGGCTCTCAGATGACTCTGTACAGCTTCCATGGAAGAGCTGAACTGCTCATTTTCAGAGTTTTTACAAGACAAATACACTTCTACATTGCTTAAGTAATTGCCATTTTATGCTTCCTGTGACTGGTAATAGTGCCAAATCCCAAGTGATGGGGAAATCAAACATTTCAAGCCCTTCATCATCTCACCGCAGCGACCTCATGGAGCCCCGTCTTGCCCAGTATGGCCCTAGCCCTACCACCAGTCTACCCACTGCCACCATCAACATTCATGCGTCTCTGCTTTGCTCAAGGGTAGCCCCTTCCCATACCTGAGCACCCTGCTGATCTTTGTTCAGTTTCACTTCCCACAATCAGGTCAGGGGCGGTCAGGGGTCATCTCCTTCAGAAAGTTTGCCTGAATGCCCTATCCTGAATGAGATATGGCCATTCTCTGTGTTGCCAGAATACCCCGGGTATGATGTGAAGCTGAATATGAAATGTCTCCCACAGGCTCATGTGTTCAATGGACCACCTGGTCTCCAGTGGGAACCATTATCTTGGGACGTCGCAAGGCCTTTGGGACTAGCTAGCAGAAGTGAGTCATTCAATGTGGGCCTTGATGGCCAGAGTTCTCTGCTTCCTGATTTACCGAAATATGAACAAGCACTACAGCAAGCTGCCATCACCCCAGACCAAGCTGCCATGAATTCCACCCTGCCGTCCTCACCGTGATGGACTGAAACTAACCATGAATCCAAACACATTTTCACCTTTAAGCTGCTTTGGCCAGGTATTTTGTCACTGCAATGAAAGTAGTAAGTGGGTGCACTCTAATTTGGGGATCAGCCTGCTTGTCGTTGTCTAGTGTCACCCCACACAAAGCTTCGAAAGGCAGAACGCACATCCCCTCATCCGAACACAATGCCTGGCACAAGGTATCCATCAGTGTGCTCTCACCCTAACTGGTTTTTCCTCAGTGAAATGGAGCACTCTGTGATGAAGGTCTCAAAATGTCTCACTGACTCTTCACATCAGAAGTAAGTTGAAAACGAATCCTATTTTCTATCTGTGGAGTCAAACTACAAATTGCAGGTGAACCATCCGAAGAGATCATCTACTATGAGAAACTATTTATTGGTTGGATATTTTAGACCTGAGTTTCCTCATCTGTTAAAAAAGATCTTGGCCTGAGGTAATCATTGAGATCTCCTCTGTTTCTGAAATTTAATAATCCTATTGTTGCATATAAACACATATACCTGGATGCAAGAAGGTCGTGGTGACTGGATGGCTCCTCAGGGATTGGCAACAGGACCAGCCTTACCTAACTTTCACATAAATTATTTACGAGGTGTGTCTAATAAAATTTTGAAGTCATCAGATGACTGTGAATACTCTGGGATCAGGATGTGCTTACTGTGGGAAAATACGCCTCCTGGATTCCAGCGACATGCCCCTCAACAGTCTTTGGATTTGCCACGTTCCTCCTGCTACTGGGCATCTGCATTTGCTGCTCTTTCTGCCTTGAATGTTCTTCTCTTCCCTCCTCATTAGTGACATCAGGATAAATGTCACTTCCTTTGGAAAATCCTTCATCTCTCCACAATTAGACCAGATCACCCTTGGGAAGGTACTAGCCACAGAACTGTATTTCTCTGCTTCATGGCACCAACCACACTTGCTATTTCTATTTGTGACCACTTGATTGGTGTCTTTCTCTCTCACTAGTCACACTCTCCACCATGGAATATTTCTGGTTTTGTTCATCATCATGCTCCGTCCTTGGCAGAGAGCTGATGGTCACTGACACAGCAGTCTCCGAGGACTGCTCAGTGGAAAGGAAAAGGCTAAGTGTTTCCCCGTGGGGAAGGGGAGACTTCCTACAAGCAGGGTGTCAAGTAAGTTCAGTAAGCTGGGAGGCTCTGAGTGCTCCATACATCCTTGGAAAAGGAATAAAGCGCAATGGTTACTTTCTGGTGACAGTGGGAGGTCAGTCCCCGAATGAGGTAACCCAAGGCAGAGCAAGGCATGACAAGAAAGTGGAGGGAACGTGACTGAAAGGTCCTGGGGAAGGCTTGGAGTCAAAACTCTCACATTAAAGTTACTCATGTACTGCACATTCCTGTGGCTGGCACTTCCCGAATAAACACGGACTATAAAAATAACAAACGACAACAAGCAGCCTTGCAGTCAGCAAGCGAAAAGAGTGACCCTGTTTGGCAGAGCAGAAAGAATGATGTTATTTGATGACAGAGGGAAAACGGAGCTACTGAATCTGGCTATCATCTTTATCTAAAAAGATTTTCCTCATTACACACAGAGGGAAGATACAAATATGGAAGTAAACTCTAATGTAGGTGAGGTAACATTACAAAATTCTAGGCTCAAATGAAAGACATTTGGAGACTCTGCAAGTATACCGATAAGAAATGTTGAGGCGGGCGGGAGGCCCTGGGACGTGGGAATCAGAGATCCTGCCCCAGTTTTCCAGAAAGGGAGAACCATAAAGAAAAATGACTCGGACATGAAACATGCGCCACAGAATTAATTTGGAAGCAGATACCTTGTGAATCTCTAGCCAAGGAAACAATGTTCGCAGAGATGACCTCATCATGGGCTCACTGAGCAACGCTGCATACAGCTAAGTTCTGATCACACAGGTATCTGGACCAGCAAGGCCCCCAGAGCCCTTGATGTGCTGGTCTTGAGAAAACATGGATATCTCCACAACAAGCTAGCCACTGCATTTGGAGCCTAGTTTAACAGAACGCTCCTTGGAGGGAAACTGAATTTTCCCAAATTCTAAATTTAAGAAAGGGCTGGGGCTCAAAGTCTGTGACAGAGTTTCCTGGATTAGTCCCTAGCACTAAAATCCAAGGGGATTTGCAGTAAAAGTTAGAAGTTAAGACTATACTCTGTAGTGTAAGAAGAGAAGACAGTGTGTCAGGCACACTTTGGGAGTGAACACTGATCACCACACACAGCCTGCCAAGGACTGTGGGATGCCTGAAGCAGTCAGACTTATATAGGAAAGTGAGTAGTGAGATGTACTGCATGTTTGAATGTAGCATGGTAAGTAAACGCCAAAACTTTGAGTTCTATAAACTCTTCCTCACCAAGTATTGAAGATATGTTTTACACTTTGTCAAAGTCGGCAAAACAAACATGTACTGGTGGGCTTAGGACTGGGCGCTGAAACGATAGGGTTGGCTGAATTCTCTAATACAGTTTGTGAAGCACGATAGAAAAAGGCACCTGTAATGCTATAAATTTTCATTTTTTCCCTAGGTTTTCTGCAGGGTTTGACTCTGGAAAAAGTTCTAAGCTATGTGGAAATTATTCATGAGCACTGTCTGGATTCCTGGTAAGCACAGGACACAGGATTGAACAGTACTTCCTCCCTTGGCAAAGCTGACTCCATGGCTGCCTGCTCTGTGGCCTACTTACTTTGGGTAGGGAGCTTCAGTAGGTTCTAGACTTTGCAACCAAAGGCAGAGGAGTAGAGCCTTTTGCAGCTGCAGCTCTCGGGACCTGGGCTTCAGAGAGTCAGGATGAGGGCATCAGCTGAAACGCACAGAAGTTCTACTGTATCCTCTCTTCTCCCTCACAGGTGCCATCAGTGAAAAGAGAGAAATTCATGCCGGAGGGAGCAGAAGGTCCCTTTAAGGTTCCACATGACAATGCCTTACAGATGGTACCATCTTTATAATTTTCTGGAAAATAAGCCACACATGCCGAGGAAGAAAAGCCTCCAAAACAAAATGAAGCAAACAAATAAGCTCCAGTAACTGTTTAGATAGCTCAAGAATCTTCTAGAGAGATCATTCTAGTTCTGATAGGGGCCATCTTAGGACACATATGATAAATGAAGCTGATGTTCCCAACTTCCTCACTAGATTTCTATATCAAATTCACATCCTCTGTGACTCAAATATGCCCTTGACTGTGTGTGAATTCCAAGGACTTGGATTTTAGTCTCACCCTGAAGACATTGCTCCTAGCCAGCAGTCTGGTGGAATTAAATTACCCAATGAAACAAATCCACGGGACAAAAATAGGACTCAAATCTTTCCTAATTAAATATGCTGTCTTCAGAATCAGCCATATCAGTTAGTGAACATGAGGAACCATGCACAAGAGTGAACTAACCAGTTCTTAGAACTGAGCCACAAACACCAGAAAGGGAATGAAAACTTTGATGTATGGGCTGATACCGCCTTGGCAGAAACAACATCAGCTACGGTGCCCATGCTCCGCCCTACAAGACAGATGAGGCAAGCGGACACAGAGTAGTGACGTTCAACCTGGGAAAGCGAGCTTGCTAGCTTGCATCAGTGCGGTGTGCTGTGTAAAGAAAGGCCCTGAGGAGTCAAGCCTCCTGAGTTTAAGACTTAAACCTCCTACCCCTTATTTTCATGAGGAACATTATCTTGATATTGAAAGGAGAATAAGATACCAGCCCCCTAGTGATATCTTCAATCTCTAAGTCTCTCCTGAATGGCCAAGCAGACCAGTGGTCAAAGATATGGTTTGAAATTCTTGGTTCACTATCTGCTAGTAGCCTGGTCGTTCCATCTTCCAAAGATTCAGTTATTCATCTAAACAATGCTAATGATAATAACTTTAGAGAGGAATAAAGGACAAAAACAGGTAAAGTGTTGATGCTGACACTGTGCAATTTAGTTGTTGTGACTGATAATATTATTTTGACTTACAATAGAAATTCTTATCAAGCAGAGAAGTCAGTATTCTTAACAAGAAGTCTCTCTGGGGTAACAGAGTAGAAATAGATGACTTATAAATAGCACATTTCCACCAGGAAATACTTTTCTTTACCATGTGTGCTCCTGATATGAAGGAAAGAATTGTTTTCAAAAGAAAAGAATTGCATCACCAGAGAAAAACAGGTACATGTGCTGTCCTAGTTTCATTTCTGTTGTGATAAAATACCCTAACAAAAGGCAACTTAGTGGGGAGAAAGGGTTGATTCTAGTTCATAATTCCAAGTTACAGTTCATCATAGCAGAGAAGAGACGGCAGCAGAGACAGGAAAGCGCTTGTCACATCACATCCGCAGTCACCAGCGGAGACACAAAAGCACACCTGCCCACTCATGCTCAGCTCACTTTCTCCTTGATTATATAGACCAGGACTCAGAGAATGGTGCTCCCCACTTCTAGGGTGAATCTTCCCCCATCAATTAACACAGTCAAGGCAATTCCCCATAGACATGCTGCAGGCCAGCCATCCCGATCTACACAATCCCTCAGCCTCCCTTCTCAAAAGGGTCTAGAATGTGTCAAGCTGATAATTAAATTATCACATGCAGCAAATTATAGTATGATTTAAAGAGTAGGAGGATTCTGACAACAGGAATTTTTTAAAAAAAGAAAATTTCAACATGAAAACCCTCCTGAAACTCACTGTGCTTCTGCACATTCCCACCATCTGGAGAATATTTCATTTGCGGTCCCCTGAGAGCGCCAACCAGATTTTGAGCCCATTCAAATTACTGTCTATTATGATTAAAAGATTATGCTGCAAGATGGACTCAAACTATGGGGTGGGGGCTACAAATGACAAATACCATCAAGTACGACACCTGCCCATTCAACAGGCTCAGCTGCAGATTGGCAAACCCATCTCATCGAACCACACTGCCATGGCAGCCAGTCACAGGGCTGAGCTCAGATGCAGATTCTTATCAGAGAACAGATCCACATTAACCAAGTCAGCTCAAATGTTAAAATGGGAAACGGAGAAGAGCAATGTGGGCAGCATCTCATAGGCCTGGGCTGCCATGGGCCCTTAGCAAACCTGGGCTGAACCAATCCACCAATAATAACCTCTTTTGAATCCAGACAGGCTGAGTTTTGGTTTGGAGGCAGAATTCATCTCTGTGTTAGTTCATTTATTCTAATGAATACTTAGGCCTTTTGTGAACTTCACTGTCAAAGATTTCAGCGGATTATCATGAGAAATGAAGGCTGACCAAGCCAGGAGATGAGCAGTGGTCAGTGAGGAGAGGAGCCCAGCTACCCAAACTCACCGGTAGATGATGCCTTTCTCATGCAGGAACATGAGTGCAGAAATGATCTCTGCAGCATAGAAACGAGCTCTGGATTCCTCAAAACGACGGGATTTCTGAATGTGGAACATCAAGTCTCCTCCGTTCACAAACTCCATCACGAAAAACAGGCGATCCTAGATGCAAGCATGGGATGAAGTAATTAGCCTAGAACTCCTCAGGCATTGTGCTGCCTGCCTGAGTAGCAAAGCTTCAGCAGAGAGATTCCATATAGACAGCAGATTGGGGAGCAGAGGATGGCCCTGTGGGGTGGGATCCTTGGATTCTTTAGGGAAGAGTGGTACAGGGATCCCCTTCAGAGAATTCTACGCCTTGATTTTCTACATCACTAACAATAGGGAAGGCTTTGGAGACTTTAGTCCTAGATTTGGTCTTGAACCCCAAAGCCTGGGTAAGGGGAGAGAACATTTTAAATCCTTTGGCAGACATGTCTTCATCAGAGCATGCAGGGCTCATCATAAAGAAAAGGATGTTGAATAGGAGCATTGCATCATTCCTCCCAAGTGAGTGGAAGACAAAGAAAAGGTAAATCTCTTTAGCGATATCAACCAATGGATGTCCAGTGGCAGTCTCTGAGTAGCATCTGGGTCAGAAATCCTCCAGTCCATTGGAAGACCATGAATCAGAAGTGAGTATAAAACAAGTAGGAGGCTCTCCACTTGCAGAGACTCTCACCAGGCAAGGAAAATAGACTCCTAAAAACGCTCCCTGTGCAGTAGACCAGAGACTACATGGGTGGTACCCGAAGGGTTTGTAGACAAGACTACATAACGTGAGTGAGTGACTTGAGTCCAGCTAACAAATGATGGCTCAAAGATACACAGGGTATTGGGCTTTGATCCAAGGACCTTCAACATCAGTGGAGTTCTCACTTTCTCCTCTGAGCATTTATGACGTCCCTGGGTGGCCAGTTCTGAGTGAGGGGTTAGAAACCCGACAGAGAAGATTTGAAAGATACGGTTCCACCCCTAAAATGCTCAGTGCAAGAAACATAGGCTTCAAGCCAAAAACCATAAACAGCAAATCTCCACATTGTGGTAAACACTGGAGGGAGAGGGAGAGAAAGCACGGCGACCAGGGACTTCTGAGCACCTGGGTACGGGTTGGGAGAGCAGCCGCCAGTGACCTGTGGTGACTGCCAGCCATTCAGGGCCAGTGATCCTTTTGAGGAGTCGGGGTATGGGGACCACCAGGTAGGAAATTGGCATCTTACCACAGGATGCCTACACGCAGCAGTCCATCTTTGGAGTGTTCAATACTATCAGTCTGCACAGAGCATTTTGGCAGAATGATGGTCGGGAGTCTCTGGGTTCTGACTCGCCTCCTATTGTGTCACTGCCTCAAACAAGCAGATCTCTATCAGGAGGTGACGTGAACTGTGACCTCCTAGTCTCTATCTTAAGTAAAACCTCAATCTGAAGGGGGAAAATCCTCTGTATATATTATCGACGCTTGTCTCTCTCAGCAAGAATTATGAATTTAAGAATGAAGAGAAAATGGCAAGATTAACAAAAAAACAAAAAATACCACCACCAACACAACTCTTCATGTTGCCCAACTGGAGCCCGAGGGAAGACTATACAAATATAGTAAGCCCTGTGACTAAGCTAGGGGCCCTCATCTGGGTGTGAGTGACAGGGGGAGAGGCAGAAGTGGGTGGGTTGGGCTAAGATGAGTAATGGATGTTCTGTGTCTTCTCCATGGGTAGGACTCTGGTGGGTGGGACATGTTAGTGAATATGCAGGTCAGAGGGCAGGCACTCCTAGAGACAACTCCCAAACCACCACCTGCACAGGAAGTTGTGACGTTAACATAGGGCTCATCTGGAGGAGTAGCCACAGGGCCCTGGGCAAGTAGGTCAGGCCTTGCACTTTCTGTGAACCAGCCCGTTTACCTTCTTTACGGATGTGGCTGGCTTCTTTACGGATGTGGCTGGTAGCCACTAGATTTCCAGTTGCTCTGAACTTGGATTACTGGAAATGGGTCAGTGGGTGAGTAGCCATTCTGAAGCTGCTGTATGTCAGTGTTGTTGGTGAGAGTTTTTAAGGCAGCAGGCATCCAAAGAATAAGGGCATTCTATAGGGGCTTTATTCTATTCCCAGTTTACACACACAAGGCAAGAGGCATCAAAAGATTAAGAACATTCGGAAGGACTATCTTCTATCCAGTTCAAACACACACAAAATCTTCTTCATGTTCAAGGTCTAAAAAAGTCAGACTCTGGGCTAAACTCCAAATGTGCGGCAAGAGACAATGCCCTCAGGTCTTTCTCTTTTCCTCCATCTTAGCTCCACCCACAATCCTGAGGGCAAATCTCAACCCACAACATCAGGCACTTTCTTTACTGCGCCCAAGGAGAGAAGGAATCAAAGGTTTAGAACTAAGAAAATATGGTCAATACTCATTTCTTTCCATCCAGAATCTCACTTCTAACCTTTGGTCTGGCACCGACCTAGAATACAGCTTAGAATATAGCCCTAGGGCTGCAATCAACTCCTGAAGAGGGCAAGAAGGAGAAGCAGCGGGAGCAAAAGAGATGTAAGTAGTCATGTCCATCCTATCAAAGACCTCAAGTCACATGACAAGGCCTGAAAATAAAAAGTTCATCAACATTACTTTTTACTGTAAGGAAACCCTTTAGTAACATAAACTTATGTTCACCATCTTTTAAAATGTCCGCTGAAGGGTGGTTTGGGGAAGATTCCACTGTAGTTTCTCCAAGATTATCATTATAAGAAAGGAAATAAATGACAAAACCCTCCAGTGTCCACAAAGAGGTCTACTGATCATTAATAAGTATGTGGTGTGGGTGTAGGGTGAGAGATAAGACATCATCAGAAATAAAATTTTATTAAGCATGTCACTAGGTCCCTGTGACAAGTGTGGAATCTACAGAAGCTGATGCTACTGCTTAGTGGCTCTGATGAAGGCATTTTTAGCTCAGAAAAGAATGTGGGAATGCAGACTGACTTCAGTTATAGTTATATATGTGTGTGTAGTTATATACACATATGCACGGAAAGGACGAAGCAGTCCTGTGTAATGACAGAAGTCAGCTTTTCTGCTGAGGGAATCGAGCATGGCATCTTTTTACTTTTCAGGATCTCTCAAGTTTCTATGAAGAACACAAATTACTCTGATCAATGGAAGCAAACCAAAGGCTCAGGTGTTTTCTCCATGTTTTCCTTACTGTGATTTGGAAGATGGAAGATAATATACTGCAAGACAAGTAGACTGAAGGCCGTCTTACAGGTGGCCACAGAGGCATCATACCCTTCTAACCTATCCAGGGTCGTCAGCGACCACCCTTTCTCCCAAGGGTTTTGCTGCTACATCAGGCTCATTGGAATGGCATCTAAAAGGAAAGTCAACTGTGGGATGTGTCTCAGGAGCTGCAAGGGACTGAATACCAGCATGCAGGACTGAATATCCCTGCAGCCTTCTGAGACATCCTGTGCTTTCTTTAAGGGCCTCAACAAGAACATCTATTTACTGGGCACACATAGAATCCCAGGCCTCGGGCAGGGCCCATGCATCCTGAAGAAGATAGGCCCTACATCTGCTCAAAGACATGCAGACAGAGCACACCAACCAGGATGGTGAGGGCAGGAGAGGGGTCTGAGGTGGTCCTGGGGAAGCAAAGAGCAGGGTGGAGTCAAAGGTGTGATTTGGGAAAAGATCCTGAGAGGAGGCGACTGCCCAGCTTAGAAGATGAGGACACGTGGTCAGGCTAGAGAGAGGTGCAGGGAGGAGGGACTGATGTAACGCACAGCCCTCAGGTCTCGTGTCAGATAGAGCACAGGGACTGCAAAGGTCACAGGTTGCCAAGTGCTGAAGTTGATGGAGGCCTCAGTACTCAGACTCCTGGTCTCATAACCAAACACTGAAAGAAGCAATATATGAACCAGTTATATGAACTCTGTTCGACGCCGTCCTAGGTCATCCACAAGTAAGAACTGCAGAGTTCTCGCTTCTTTTAATAAATATGATCACTCACCTACTGGACTCCACTAGAATTTTAAGCCCAGTGCCTGGGATAAAGCAGATGGCAGCTCTGGGATGGGCCTTGAAAAGACTCCAGTAAGCATCAGGACACGCCAGGAAATAATAAAACATCAACAGCAAACCAAATCACTCCAGTAAAACCCACTCCTTTGGAAGCCTTGCACATTTAGCGAACACCTTTTCCACAGCAGACATCTCTAAGGGAGGGTCTGAAAGGAGGCAGAAGGGAACCTCTTGCCTACAACTCCACTTGGCATCTGCGCTGTTCAAGAAGCAGCATCAACAGTTACACGCCAAACACTAAACTGTGCCTGCCACGCTCTACTGTGAAACAACTAGAGGAAGCACTTTGGGGGATTCCTGCATTAGGCAGGCCTATGTGGTGGATTAAGGTGGCTGTGAGTCACACAGCGGGCAGGGAGGACTGTGCTAGGCAGAGACGGCTGAGGGGAACTCATCCTTTCTGTATCAATCCAAACACACAGCTATTCCAGTAGTTCTAATGTTCAAATTCCTATAAGCTGAGCCCAAGCATTTGCAGAGCTTCATCTGTGGCTTTGGCTCCTCTAAGGTAGATTTGCCTGACCTGTGTGGTAAGAAACTTAAGGTTCGGGAGACTAGTTAAACTTCAGTCCCAAAGCCAAGCCCTTTGTCTATTCCTTATGTCTCTCTCTGGTCTCTGATTCAACTAACCACAAATGCCAGTCATTAACAAGGGATGATGAACATTTGGGGAATAAAAGCAACTCAGAAATCCCTTTGTCCCCACGCCCTGTATTAGTTACAAGAACAGAGGTCAAGGAGCTGGTGCCTGGTAATAATAGAATTCCTGTCATCACCTGCCCTGGTTCAATTAACCCACTGCAGCCTGTGCCAACTTTCTGCCCTGGCTCATCAATCAGGGCTGTTGCTTCCCCAGGCAAAGGGAGATAAAAATATCCCCTGAACTGACTGGTAGTGGCTGTCAGCAGGATATACTTCTCGAAGTTCCTCATTAAGAACTGTTCTTGGGAGTTGAAACTATATCTAAGTGAGGAAAAGCCTGAGTCTATGGAAGAGCTCTGCCAGGATGGCACAGGAGGAGCTGACGCTATGCAAGGAGGGCAATCATGGAGAGATTATGACAGACACCTTCAGAAGCATTTGTTCAGAGATCCTCTCAGAGACTGCCCCGGGGCCACATGGATAACTGTTGCACCTTGATGTACAACTAACTGGAACAAGCCTAGTTTTCCATGTCCCTTTTCCAGAAAATTCAAACTGAAATAAAGAGGTTTAATGTAGTCTGAGTTATGTGTAAGAATGAGGATATGCGATATAGAGAGCTGAGACTGCCTTTGTGGTTCAATATGAATGCCACAGTTTAACACAGCAGTGAAAGCCTGGATGGACTGGCTGGACAAACAGATGGATGCATAGACAGACTGATGGATGATGAATGAATGAATGGGTGGATGAACAATGGATGGATGGATGGACTGATAGATGGATGAACAGACTGATGCATGGATGGATGGATGGACGGATGGATAAATGGACTGATAGATGGACAGTGGATAGAGGGATGACAAATGGATGGATGGATAGATGAGTAGGTGGATAGATGGATAATGAATGGATGGGTTGACAGATGGATGAATGGATGGATAGATGATGGATGGATAGACTGATGGATGAATGTTGATGATGGGTGGAGAGACAGATGAATGAATGGATGATGGATGGTTAGATAAAGGAATGAACAGAAGATAGATGGGAGGATGCAAGGAAAAGAATGAATTAGAAAACATAGGGTGAGTCAGAAATAAGATCATGAGGGTGAGATAAGAAGGAAACCACCAGGTTACTAATAGCTTAAGATGCCTTTGCACCTATGAATCTTTGTTTTATATAGCCTTGGATTAGTTTTCTGTTGCTACCAGGAATATTTTTAAGTAAAATACATGACAATTGTGAAGAGGCAAGAAACTTCCTTATTTAAAATCTAGGCTAATAATGCTTATTAGCAACACTGATCATGGAAGACATAAGTAGATGCAAAGAGTCTCATACAGTGTAGGCCCTTTCAGAAAAGAAAATCTCAATAAATGGAATGCATTGGTAGAGGTTAAAGCTAAATCTAGGAGACCCTGTGCTCAGTGCCAAAGTCCATGGTATTGATAATGGGAGCACTGACCAGAGGTGACACCTGGATGTGGACCCAGGATGCCTAGCAGACATGAGCAGTTCCTGATATACATTTCATTCATATATTCTCTCTCTCTCTTTCTCTCTCTTTCCTCTATTGTTCCCTCCATCCTCTTCCTTCCCTTCCAAAACTCACATTACAAAATGGGAATGACAAGATGACTAAACTCAATGTTTATGTACAGTAAATGGGTTAAGCCGAGAGCTGTGACTAGTATTTGGCTCACAATAAATGTTCAAAACATGTCAGCAGCTGCCACCATCACTATCACCCATTATAACCATCTCCACTGCAGCTTCAGCCGCCATGGCTGCCCATGGCCGCGTGGCTGGAATGACGGCCTACCCTGCAGAATCCACCAAGCAATAGATGTAGAAACAATGCACTTTTTAGATAGGCATACACACCCCTTCACCCACACATAGTCTGGTGTGCTCAAGGAAATGATGGAAAGAAACCATCCCAACTGTTGGGGTATAGAGACATTTCCCAATGCCACATGGTAAAGGCCTTGACCAGGCAAGGACTTTTCTTTCTGGGAAATACTGGTTAAATAAGGAGTCACAAAACTAGGGTGACAACCAAAAATACATCACCCAGGGTCTCAGTTCCATCAAGTTTTCTAACTTTCTAACATTGACTAATGATTCAGATTCTCAACTTTATGGACTTTAAAACATTATTATTGCAAAATGGATGTTCTGCTCTGTGGGCTGCTCTCGTAAGACTTCACATGGTAGTTAATTTACCCCTTCTGTAGAGTTGATTCACTCTGATAACCAAATTGAGAAAGATTTTTCCCCATTTAAAAACATGAGCTAGAGAGATGGCTCATCAGTTAAGAGCACAGGCTGCTCTTGCAAATGACCTGGGTTCAATTCCCATTGCCCACGTGGCAGCTAATAACCATCAGTAACTCCAGTTCCAGGGGATCCAACACCTCTTCTGACCTCCATGGGCACTGCACGACACGCAGACATACACTCATACACATGAAATAAAAATGATAAATAAAACATTAAAAAAACTAGACTTCATAATGCTTATGATTTACAAATATAAATTCCTCTTGAAGATATTTTGTTTGGGGAATGAAATGTTTTGAGTAAGAAACAGTTCCTGCTCTGGACTATAGCGAGAAAGGTAATAAATAACCTTTGGAGAAAATTCAAAGAATAGCAATTACATTTAGAGTGATGAATAATTTAGTTAGTGCTTTAAGGGACTGTTGAACTGGAAGCCACATCTATGCTTGTCACATTCTAAGAATTGCTGGGGAATATTTCTGTATCAATAAGAATCCCATATCAAAAGCTACAGAGAGTTATTAAAGGCTGTGGGAAAGAAGAGACTCTCCAGAAACAGATAGCACTGTGCTGAATTTCTTCTAAGTGCTACTGTTTCATTATTTTTCTCTGACAAAGTCATCGGTTCGGTGAATAGCAAGTTCACAACAGGAAGCAGTTACTGACGTCAAAGAGGTCACAGTGGAAAAGCACCCTGGTGAAGAAATAGGATTGCACCATGTTCAGACTGGAAACCACTTGAATTTAACCACATTAAGAATGATTACAAAGGCTTCGCAGAAAACAATGAGATGAGAATAATGCTTCATTTTGTTTTATCATCCTGTACTCCCTGCAAGATACCAGGAGTTAATTCAATCACCAGGCAGCCTTCTGTCTAACCCATGGGCAAGGTACATCCTGTCTGAGCAGACGCTCGGCTCTGGTAAGGTGAGATACTCCAATAATGCAAAGCTTTAGGACCTGACACTTCAAACCTGGAGGGATGCACAGCCCTGTTCAAAGTCCAGTGTGTTCCTGGTAGCCAGAATGTGTTATATCCATGTCCCATAATGAATACTGAGAAGACTTACAGGCAAGTATACCAGATGAGGGAAGCAATCCAGCGTCTTAAACACTGTGCAGCAAACAGACTGGAATTTCCTTAATGACTAGAGAAGTGGTGAATGTTGAACTGGAGGCACAGAAAGTCTCAGCATTGTTCTCCCTTCTGGGGAGACCCCTCTGGAGTCACTGGTCCCCACACATTTGCCCAGACATCTCTACACTCAGTCTTGTTTTCCATGGAGGACTTTTCAAAGCAGAGCTGCTCAAGGGCTACGTGGCATGTCTCTAAAAGCACCAAGCATAGTGCTTGGATTGTGGCAGGGTTTACGAAATGCTTAAGGGGCTAACACTATAGGAGATGATCTTTGTTTTTGATCAAATTTGAACTAAAACTTCAAAAAAACTAGAATAAATCACCAAAATTAGTTTTACCTAACCATGGATGAAAGCCTTTGGGGAGATGTTGTGGTGCCAGGCATGGCAGTGTATGCCAGCACTCAGGAGCCTATAGCTCTGGGCCAACCTGAGCTACATAGCAAGATCCCTTCACAAACAACAAAAGTTTGAGGAAAAGTTATGTAAGAGAACCAGGGTTCTCGAGTCAGTTCCTTTTCTTTTATAAAGCGTTAGCTTTTCCGTAACTGATTATATAGTTCCATGCAATTACAAAATAAAGTTGAACAGAAGAGTTGAGGGCAGATAAGAAATTTACAAGGCAATTTAAATTAGATCTAATTTTCCCCTTAGGTCCTCATTATACCTAACACCCTACAATATTTTTAAAGAAAGAGAATGGGGGAAACATAAACCATATCCTTCTCACTTCACTGTTAGTACAAAATATTTTCTGATATCATTAGTCACTCAGACAATATTTTTAACAGCTGCATACTATTCCCAACATCATCTGTATAAACTCCTACAATCAGACTTCTAATTAAGTTAATCGTAGCATAATCTCTAGTACCATGATAATGACTACCATTAACTTGGAAAAGCAGCCATCTCTAGTTATCAGGTGACTGATAACTAGACATGGTACTTTAATGTTCATTACCTAATTAATTAGTCAAGAAGCCATCACGAAACTCTGGAGCACCCCCTGTTGGTAGAAAGAGGCACCTGAGTAGTCCTTTGATAATAAAATGCTTCCATCTGAACTATTCTAAAACTTAGATTCACAAAGAAGATATTTTAGGTGATTATTCACTTTTTTTAAAAAAGGCTTGATCATTTAACAAAATCAGATACAACAGAATTTTTGAAGTCAGTACAATGCTCTTTATAAAGAGAACAGAAATGGGTCCACTGTATTTATAGTATAGACTGTATGTACATGCTATATAGTTTTTTAAAAAAGCATTTCATTTAGTTTTTGTTACAGATATGTCTAAATTTTTTTATTATGTGTATGAATATTGTGCCTACATGTGTATAAGTGTACCTGTGTTGTGCAATACCCACAGAAGTCAGACGATGCTGGATTCCCTGGAAATGGAATTACAGATGGTTGTTAGCTGCCGTGTGGGTGCTGGGATTCGAACCCCGATCCTCTGCAAGAGCAGTCTAAGCCATTTCTCCAGTCCATGTCTAAACTTTGTAACTAGAAAAAAAAGTTAAGTCTATCTCTCCAATCTCCTCTTGGGAAGAAATTTTGAGTTCGAATTATCTGATTAGACAATTTTTACTTAGCTTTAAAAAGTAGAAAATCTGGCTAAGGATATTCCACATTTGCCTCAAGATGGTGCCTGGGGACACTGTGGAAACTGACTTCTTTCTCCTGCACTACAGTGTGTTGTCAGTGAAGTTCCCATGTGCAATGTGTGTTCCATATGTTGCTTGGCATTTGGTTTCTCGCCATAGCCACAAGCTCTTGTCTGGCTGGGGAACAATGTCTGTCCAAGTCAAATATCTCCCCCAAGTCTTTCCCTAAACCATTCTGTAACCTTGGCTACCTCCACTGTCCACTAAGGAAGAAAGGTACATAGATTAACATCAAAGAGGCTCTGGCAATTAATAATGTCACCTTGACAAGATCTCGAATCACCTAGGAGACAAACTTCTGGGCATGGCTATGAGGGAATTTTGACATCAGATTAACTGAGGCAGGAGGAGCCACCCTGATGTGGGCAGCACTCTCCCGTGGGCTGGGGTCTCAGACTGTAAAAAGGAGAATGCAGACTGAATGCCAGTTCTGCCCACCTTTGGTTTTTCCACAGGTTTTTAGTCTCTAGAAGATAGTCTGAATTTGTGCCCCATACACATTGAATTAAAAATGAAAGTTGGCTCAGCAATATCATTCTATAGAGAAGCAACGTGTCTGTGATGGTGAGCTCTGCTTTGGCAGAGATCATTTGGTTTTCAAGATAACATTTAATCTCTCTCTCCCTCTCTTTGAGAGAGGGTCTCACTGTGTATCCCTGGATGGCCTGGCCTGGAACTCCCTATGTAACCAAACTAGCCTTGAATCACAGATGCACCTGCCTCTGCCTTCTACATGCTAGGATTAACGGTGTGCATACCCAGCCTCAAGGCATCTCTATTTTAAGGTAAAATGATGTTTCCATAAATGGAAACAAAAAGAAAACTACAAGTTTTCTGTCCCACCCCCACAGTCATACTGCCCTTCGCAGATATTTCTAAGCTGGTTTGGAAATGTTTCCTCAAGTTTTGATTATCTCTGTTTGTGAAATTCAGTCTTGTATACCTCACAGAGGATGGAATTTTGACTTACAGAGAGACCTCCCTGTGAGCTCCCAGGCGAGACAGCAGCTTTCATGAAATGTCACTGATTCAACACCTTGTCCATAGAGCGAAAGTAGAACAATTAAATGTCGAAACAGGAGAGGCTCCTCATTTCTCCCACTCTATTTCTGACACAGCCAACTTTAAACACAAACTCAGTGAGCTCATGTTGGGCTCTGTGATACCTGAGGCTCTACAACTCTGTCTCATGGTGCAGCAGGCGTCGTGGTTAAGAAGGGCTAGCAGGATGCTGGTCAGGGCCTCACACTTCTGTTGTTTCCCCCGGGTCAGGGACCCTGTCCCAGCAAACATCACACACAGCACAGACAGCTGGAAGGAGCCTTGGAGAGGAACTCTGTCTTTTCAAAAATCCAGAAAAGCATAGTAATACATAAACTTTTTTAACAATTACATTTGTTTATTTGTGTATATGCATGTGGGCATGGGCATGTCACAGCTCATGTGTAGGTATCAGAGAACAATTTTGGGGAGTCAGTTTTCTCCTTCCACCCTTTGGGTCCCAGGGATTGAATTCAGGTTGTTAGGCTTGGCGGCAAGCACCTTTATCTATGGCAGCCTGTGTCTGCTTTTATAAGGACGATTTGACACCCTTTGCTTTCCTTGTAAGAAAGAGTATTCGAGCCCACTTGACCTCTCATATTGAGGAACCATTACCAGACTTTCATGTAAGGCTGCAATTTTCAGCCAGGGGAGATTTTTCTTCCAGGAAGCATCTGGCAATAACTTGAAGACACAGCTGGCAGCCAGTGGCCAGAGACGCTATTCAATGCACTACAAGACAGCTCTCCGAGAGAGGTTTATCCTGTCACATGCCAAAAGAGGGAAAAATGACACTGAGACCAACAAAAAGGTGTGTTTGGTTTTGGTTCTATTGCAATGAATGAAAATTCACTAGACTTGAGGTGGGTCAAGGTGATACCAGTGAAGTTCTTAGAAGAAACATTAAATATTAGTCTTTTCTTTCAAATTCTACAAATTTTTGGCTTATACAAGGAAATCTAATCTTTTAATCCCACACATACACTATAGCACTTTTTGTTTGTGTGTTTGTTTGTTTTGAGACAAAACCTCACTATGTAGCCCCAGCTGGCCTGGAACTCACTATGTAGACCAGACTGGCCTTGAATTCACAGAGATCCACTGTCTCTGCCTCCCCAGTGTAAAGGTGTGCACCACCATGTGAGCTCACTCCTAAGGTAAAGCTTTTGTTTATGGAAAGGCCCTGATGCATTCCCAGATCTGAAGACCTGGGCACAGAGTCCTTCTCCTCTTTGGGCAATCCTCTTTCCCCTTCCTTTGTACTTATCCTTTTCAATTAGCCAACTGAGAAAGACTATGAGGTTGGAACCCAGTCAATGAGGACAGACATAGTACTCTTGCCTTAGGGATAAAAGTCTATCAAACTTCCAGGTCAGATACGATCCTTTTGCAAAAGTAAAAGCTCCCTTGCTGAGTTACTTTTTGCTTTGACCACTGTTCTTTGTGCAATATTGGTGGGGTTCTTGGACCTCAGATTTCATTTATTTTTTTTAAATATTTTATTATCTTTATTTTATGTGTATGAGTGTATTGCCTGCATGAACGTAAATGCACCCATGTCATGCAATGCCCACAGAGGTCAGAAAAAGGCATCAGATCCCCTGGAACTGGAGTGGGGACAGATGTTAGTCACTGTTGGGAACACCCAGGGACTCAAACCCAGGTCCTCTGCAAGAGAAGCCAGTAAGTAGTCTTAACCTTAACTGCTGAGACATCTCTCTAGCCTTGGACCTCAGATTTTATAAGGAAAAGTTCTGAGCAGTGCGGAATGGAACTTTCCCTGCGGACCTGCCCTGAAGTCAAAGCAAAGAGAGGCTGACTAATTGGGTGAATGACAAGCCCAAATTCTAGAGGCTTCCAGAAGAGAACTTTAACCAGGCTGTAGGCCAGCTCTGCCTGACTAGCTCACTATGCTTTCTGATTGTGCCTAACACATCTGCTAGGCAGGTTTTGCCATCAGAGACGGATGTTGGTGTAGACGTTGGGGACAGTGACTAGTCCCCACTTCACGTTTCCTCAGAGACCACAGCTCTGCATTCCCCAGGGAGTGAGGGATGAGAGCAAGTTAACAAAGCAGGAAAGTGCCAGAATGGCTTCCTAAGGTGCATTGCACAGAAAGAGAAAAAGCAAACAGCGTGTACGGGAGGAGGGGAAAGCGGCTGCAGGGCCCGCCTGCTACGAGAAGGAGTTACAGACTACATCATTCTAATGTTTAAGGTGCCATACATCATGAGGATGAAATTAAGAGACTCCGGGAAGAATTCCAACACTCCCTTCACGACACCTGCGAGATAAATCATGGCAGACCAGAAGCTCATGAGTGAGCTTAGAATACAGCGGCTCTTCTGCTGGCCAAACATAGGGCAAGCAGAAAGCCTCTGACAGAAAGGCAGCAGGAACTCCCTAGTGGCCCCAAAGGGAAGAATGGGCATGCTGCCACCCTCCAGAACAGGACAGGACATCAGTGAGACTGGGCCAGGGCACTGCTAGCTGACAATGGGAGGCAAGAAAGGGAGTCTTGGAGAAGAGATGAACAGTGAGCCCTGACGGCCCATGGGGTTACACGAGGGTGAGCAGGTATCCCTGTGGGCTGAAGCAGGGGATGTTGGCGAGAAAAAGCCCATGCAGACAGCAAGGTGAGCATAGAAGCAAGCTGGGCTGTCACTCTTCCCATTCTGCCTCCTGACATGGGCCTGGAGCAATACAGAACCAACCACTAACCAGAGGCAGGAAAGGGCTGGAATCCAACCCCTCCCAGTCATCTCCAGCAGATCTCAAATTCGCTACACCTTACATATAAATAAGGGCACAACAGATATGCAAACATAACTTCAAGACCAGCAACTTACATCCGCTTCCAAGCAGGTGACTGTATTTCCATTTCCAAAGGGAAGTCCAGAAACAGTCTCCCATGGATGGATGGTCACCTGATGAGTCCACATAAGATAGCTTTCTTGTGAGCTTCGAGCCATAAGCTACCCAAGGTCAGCTGCATGTGGGCAGGGCCTGCTCTCTATTTTGTGTCCTGTTGTGTGCTGGGGCCTGAAAGGCAAGCCTCAGGCCATGGGCACTCCGTTCATGAACTAAACAAATGCATGCTTTCCTGCCTTCTGCTGTAAGCTAACCTGTAACAAGGCTGTTTCCACTCACAAGAAGCACTGACTATTTCTGGGGCCTGAGAGAGATGGAGATAACCCAGTTCTAACCAGTGATGAAGTAATTACAGGAAACTCAAGCATTTCAAAAGTAGAACACATTATATATAGCCCACAGTTTCCATCCAGGAAGGTCAGGTTTATACAACAGCATGGCTCTGTCTCCAGGACTGGGTGGACTTATCCAGCTACAGATATACCTCCAGATCCTGCCTGGGCACCCTTGTCAGCCAGGTGCAAGCCCATCCAATCTCTCAGGGGAGAACCTCAGGTGGAGCCCCAAGAACTGCAGAAAGTTCAGGGGTTCGTTGGTTTGGGTTTATAGCTATCCAGGTTGAACTTATGCAGATAGATGGTCACAAGGTCAGCACTTCCCCAGAACCCAGAGTTCACTGTCTTCCTATCACACTCACTATGACAGACAACCCCCACATGCCACTTTTCGTGGGTCATCTCTTCCCATGGACCAAGAGTGAAGAGAACCGCATCCTTCTCCTAATTCTCGGGGGACTGTGCTCCTGGAAGGACTGATTTTTCATTAGCCCAGCTCCTTTTCAGTCTTGGAGCCAGTCCTGACACTTGGAATTTCCACAAAGGGCACTGCTGAGGGTGGAGAAGTGGCAGCTTGACCCACTGAGGAGAAGAAAACCATAACCAAGCAATCACCACTTCCAAGCTTCCAGTTATTGCGAGCACACAGGGCAGAGGCTGACCCTGGTGAAGACTGCAGGCGTCAAAGGAGATGACGCACAATGCCACAAACCATCTTCCCAGATGCGGAAGTGGCAAGTTTGCTTGCCCTCTAGGCCGTTGGTGATGGTGACAGCCAAAAACAAAGCCAGTTCCAGCTGAACAACCTTAAAGCAAATGGCTTCAAACCCTTGAAATACTGACTATCCTGGCAGAACCATCCAGAGACAGGGCCAGAGGAACAGCTTGAAATGCTGATTCTTTTTTTTTTTTTTTCCCTCATAAGTTTTCAAGACCCTGTTTAACAACAGAAAGTCCCAGACCCAGAAGCATGAAGACGAAAGTCAAAATTCCAAGCCTGGAGATGGCCTGTGAGAACTGACCCTAGAGATTGTCAGCTGAGGAGATGGACAGAACATTTGCATGGCCCAGACTTCCCCACTTAGTCTGTGGACCTATCTCCACAGCTAATAGCCTAAAAGAAAGACTGAACGCACTGATAAGCTGGGTGCAGCCAGAGATGGGTGACATCGTGTTCTGGTTTGTTTACTATTTTCATCTGAGCCAAAGGCAAACTATAACAAATGACCCATAAGCAGACCAAATAGCATGTGAGGCAGTCATTGCTCAGGGAAAGAGGAAACCTAGTTCCAAAGAGATCAGAGGAATTATCCTTCCTTACATCACAAACAGCTAGAAGGCATGTATTGAGAAAAACTCTCCTCCTAACAACACTAGCCTTTTCAGATGCATACACTGCAGAGAGAAGAAATTTCTTGTTGCCATGTTACAATGATCACACACGCACAGACACACACACACAACTGTACAACCTAGCCTTGATCCTGGACAAGTTGTTTAACCTCCTTGGATCTCAGTTTTCAAAACCTTTACAAGAATGAAAGTATCTTTGCTTTCTTGGATTGTTTTAAGTATTATAAGACACTGTTCAATGTGTGTTTACTGAACAGCAGTGTGCATGTCTGGAGGAAGCAGGAGTGAACTGCAAGCCTCTGCATTCTGCCCGTCCCTTCAGAGAAGCTGGCACATTTAGGCTCCAATCAACCAGGTAAAGCGAAGAGAAGCCTCTTCAGACTCATCTCCTTTGTCTTCTGGGTTAGGGGCTGCACTTCCTCTTCTCTCCTAACCCACAGTCTCAGGGCCTCTTCCCCTTGCCCAGGATGGCACAGCGTCAGAACGTGGGCGCAGGGGTGGGCGAGGGCACTGCAGGGGCTGAGTGTGACCCCTCCCCAGTCCAGCTCCTGGCAGCAGCTCAGGACAATCAGGACTGGCCGTGCTGCCAGATGCTCAGTGGTCAGCACACAGGAAGGTCAGCCAGAGGTGCTGGAGGCCAGAGGGCCGGCTCCTCCTGCTCTGTGCATGTACCCCGCCCCTTCTAGAGGCTTTGGGAGAAAGGGACATATTTTTGGGTGGACTGTCTAACTGGAAAAGATAGAAGGCAGGAAAGTTTTTAAAGACAGGTGAGTTACTAGGTAAGCCAGAGCCCAAACCTTGAACTGAAGGTTTCCCGCCTGAGAAAACAGCGAAAGATTAACCCCTCTCTCATACACTCACACTCACTTGCTAATATTTAATAAAGCAATAATGGAGAAAACCATGCAGAGAGCAATGCTCCCTTGTCCTCGTCCAGCTGAGAGCATTCTGGATCTGTGAGCACTCTGGCGACTAGTCCGCAGCTCGCTGAGCACTCTTGCCTCCAGAAACGGCTTCAGCTCTACTGACTCACAGCAGAGGAGTGGATCCCTCTGTCCTTCCATGAGAACCACACAAGGCTCACTGCGGAAGCCCACTCCCAGCAGCCCAGGGTCTGAAGAGCAAGCCTTCAGCAAGGAGTCAGGCCGGGCCCTCCATGCCCTGGGGGCCTCTGTGGTCTGCAGCTACCAAGGTGCAGGAAATGTAAACAGGGCTCAAGTAAATCCCTGAGGAATGAGGAGGTCCCCTGGTACGGCCCTCTCCCGGGCTGGGCAGGCTGGTACCAGAGAGGCAGTTCTTATGTGTCGGGCATAAGGTGTCTGGTGTTTTCCAAGCAGAACCTTTGCTCAGATAAACTGGGTCTTGGAACAAAGACTAAAGCATCTGACTAATATTTACTCTGTTCCTCCCCCTTCCTGTTAGGGCCACTCTTTGTGTCTTTGTTCCTCCCTCCCACCCCAAGCCTCTCAGGCTGTGCTCCCTGACCCCTCCTCTGTGGGGCTCTCTCAAACCTTCTCAAGCTGGCATTCACTTGTTCTCTCTGTCTCCCTCTGTCTCTGTCTCTGTCTCTCTGTCTCTCTCCTCAGCTGAGCTGAGCTGAGCATCCAGCTGGAGAACCAAGCAGCAAGCCTAAGGAAGGAGGGTGGCAGCACGCCGATTCCAGCACTGGGAAGGGAATTCAGCGGGAAAAGAGTGGGGGATGCAGCATTTAGGAGACTTAAGATTCAGATCCCTAGAGGGCAAGCATCCTCCGAGGCTGAGTAATGCCTTATCCTTCCCCTGTGGTGTTAGAAATGAGTAGTAAGAATCACACCATACTTGAGAAACTGGGGAAGAGCTCTGGCAGTTCTACTCAATACAGTCCCTGTGAGTTTGCTGGCATCGTTTCCTGTTGGTTGTTATGCTTCTGTTCTTGGTGGAAGGAAGGCTAGTCAGTTCAGTGGGTTAGAAAGAACTTGAGATGGGTACAAAACAGTCTTCCTCACAAATTCTATGTTATTTCTGAAACCTCCCAATTCCAACGTTTTCTTTAAAAGGATTGGATTTGAAGCAGGTAACTGAACCCTTTCTTTACACTACTGACAAAGTACAGACAATTATTATACCCATCTTACAGTAGGAACTACATGACATAAATAATACATTCTAGATGCTCATGAAATGTCTGATCTCTCTCTCTTTTCTTTTTTAAGACAGGTTCTCAGCATGCTGACGAGGCTCATCTTGAACTCATGGACTAAAGTGATTCCACCTCATGCACTCTTCTGAGACTACAGGCATGTGCCAACACAACTAACTCATGACACATAATTTAACTAGTTTAATATAAAATTTTCTTTCTTGTTGGAGGAAAAATGCTCATCAAATCACACGTTATTTAAGTATACCCTCATTGCTGAAGACTCAACTTGTTTCCAACATTTTCCTGTTATAAATAATGTACTAAAGTCAAAGCACTCTTGAGCAGAAAGACCAATGCCAAAGGCATCACGGTACCTGATTTTATTTTATTTATCATTTTTATTTTATGTGTATGAGTGTATGGCCTGCATGTATGTAAGTGTACCCATGTTATGCAATGTTAATGGAGGTCAGAAGAGGGCATCAGTTTCCTTGAACTGGAGTTGTTAGTTGCCATGTGGGTGTTAGGAACCAAACCCTGGTCCTCTGCAATAGTACCCAGTGCTCTTAACCACTGAGCTATCTCTCCAGCTCCACAGTCTCTGGTTTAAAAAAAAAAATCTACCACAAAGCAAGAGTTGAAATAGCACAATATCATCATAAATGCGCACACAGGAACCAGTGGAATAGCAAATACAGCCCAGAAACAAATTCATACATTATGGCCAATTGATTTTCAACAGAAATGCCATGAACACACATGGGTTCTGTATCTTCCATAAGTGCTGTCGAGAAAGCCAGCATCCACATTCAGAGAGTAAACCCTAGATATAAAAGTCGTGGACCAAATACTTAAACATAGCAATTGAAGACTGCCAGAAGGAACAAGGGAAAGTTCTATGACACTGATCTCAAGCATGACTCAAAAGCAGAGGCAAGAAAAGCAAAAGGAGACAAACAGGACTTCACCAAACTAAAAGCCACCTATACATCGAGGGATATTATCGACAGACTGAAGAGACAAGCTGTGGAAGGGGAGAAAACATTGGCAAACTGTGTATCTGGAGGTTAATATCTAAAATATAAGGAACCCAGCTCAATAATAAGAAATAGCTCAGAAATCTCAAAATACGCAAAGGATCTGAACAGATATTTCTCAAAAGAACTATAAGTGATCACCAAATACATGAAACTAATCAACTGAAGCCACACTGAGATCTCACCTCCTACCTGTTAGAACAGTTACTAAAAAAGAGAAAGAGTGGCTGGTGCTGGGAACTGTGCAAAGAAAAGAGGATCCTGTACGCTGCTGGGCCGACTGTGCATCGGTCAACTGCCCAAACCCATGGGAGAAGCCTCAAAAATTTAAAAAAAAAAAAAAAAAAACGGAACATGCATATGATCTGGCAGTTTTTTTACTAGGGGTAATCTAAGAAAAATGAAGTGAAGAGACGGCTGCATGCCCTATTCACTGAAGCTTATTTGTGAGGTGGGTGAAAGAATCAAGATATGGATGAATAGACAGAAAAAATGTGGGATAGATACACAATGAAATGGTCTTCAGCCTTAAAACCAAAGGAAACCCTGCCATCTCGGGCGACACAGATTAACCTGGAGAGCGTGGAGTGAAATCAGCAGGGCAGAGAAAAACAAATCTAAAAGAGTCAAAGTCCCAGGAGCAAAGAGGAATGGCAGCCACCAGGGCTTGAGCATGGGGCTGCCCGAGAGGCGCCTGTCAAGAAGGACCAGCAATGCACTGACCGTGTACGCTAATCATCTCTCAAAACTAAGCACTTTTTAAACAGTTATTTATTTATTTATTTATTTATTTATTTATTTATTTATTGTGTGTGTGTGTGAGAGAGAGAGAGAGAGAGACAGAGAGAGAGAGAGAAGAGACAGTGCCATGTCCATGCATGTCATCGCAGAGGTATAGAGGTCAGAGGACAACTAGGAGTTTGTTCTCTCCTTCAACCCTGGGATCAAATTCAAGTCACCAGGGTTTTACCCACTGAATCATTTCTCCAGTCCCAAATTATGCGTCTTTATGCATAATACCTGTCACACTCTTTCTGTTTCTGCCAGCTAGACTATGAGCTGTCAGCACAGCCAAGAATATAAACATGTTTAGAAATCTTGATAAAGATTATTATTCACAAAATATTAGCATTTTCAATACTATTGTTGTAATATATGCCTATTGTTTTCTTTCTGCCAAGAACAAAAGGAGCTCAAGAATTCCTGCTTGGGGAGTGTTACTGTGGGAGCCCCAGCATGTTTGTCTTTGATGTAGGGAAGTGGGCGTTCGCCACAGAGTGAGCATCCTCATTAAAAAAATATTCTCTGAAACTTTTGTAGATGTAAACAAAGCATCTTAATCATATCCACCCCCCCACTCCCTTCCTCTAACTCCTCCTAACCCCTTCTAAACCTTCCCCAGTTCATCCCCCTTCCCAGCTGCAAGTTCTTTTTTTTTAACCAACTGAGTCCAATCAGTGTTGCCCATATGTGTACGAGTGTGGGGCTCTCCACTGGGGCACGGCCAACCTGCCAGTTGGCCTCACTTTTGAGCAGTGTGTATGAAGTCTCAGCTCCCGCTTACTTGATCTGCTTTCCTTTGAAGGTTAAAACACATTTAAGACACAGTCAAGCCATTTGGACGAATGAAAATGGAGCCAGACGAGAACTCAGATCTCCAGGCCTGAGGGAGATCTTGTTCCATCTCTGCAGGCAGACAGGTGCTTCAGCAGCCGCTGGGCACCACCCACACATGGCATAAGACCTCACATGACCTATGGGGTCAGAGTCATCCCAGCCTACACTGGAACTTTGTCCCCACCACTGCTAGTCCAAGGGGCCTTACTGAAGTCCTCCCTTTCTCTGGGCTTCAGCAATAAAGATTTCATAGGACTGGACATAAGGGGTGTCACATTATCCCACAAGGGCCTTCCCAGTGAAATGGGACTTGTCAGATAGCTTGGGGTGGGAGGCAACTCCAGGGCCCTACCTGGACTCACTGCTAAGGTCTTCAGAGAGGTCACTAGTCAGCACCTCACAGAGCTACATTTCATGTGAAAACTTGACGTACAGAACTTGGTATCTAAAAGTCATCATCGAACTCTGTCATTCCTCATAGCAACGAACACTTCCTCATAGCAATTTCTGTCCATTACAGCTGGATTTACAAGATGAGTAGGGGTGGACCCTGAGCATTCCCTGCAGGTGGAAGTAGCCTGTAACTCCTCATCACCTTGGGGGACATGAAAATTCTGTTGTTCTAGGACAGGAACTCATTTCATTCTTTTAAATTGGCTCCCACCACTCCTTTCATCATCCAAACAGAACGAAGAGGGCAATTCCCTCTCCTTTGTTTTGGAGACTGTAATCCATTCCTTTTAAAACCACAGTGGGAATTCCACAGCTTTATTGCTCTGGTAGAGGGCTAAAAATCATTTTGCAGACACGACTGCCACCTTGTGGCCAAACACCAAACTTTTAATAGGAAAAAAAACAGATCACCAATGAATAAAGACTTCAGCTTCTAAATACTAGGAACCCCAGATGGTCACTAAAATTTTGTTACTTTAGAGGATCATTGCATGGATTAAATGATGCAAAAGACATAAAGCTTTCAGAACACGTAGAAGGCAGGCAATAAAATGTCAGCCATCTTTAACAATGATGGATGAGGGAGCAAGTGGACTCTCTCCAAATTTTAAATGCATGTCTTCTAGGCAATACTTTTAATATGTCATGTAGAAATAATGGTATAAACACACAAAGAATCAAGTACAGGTGACTTGCTGAAACACTGACTGAAATGAAAGAGCAGGTACATTAACCATAAAGTAAGAGCAAACCAGTTAAACAAATGATGCTACGTTCTTAACATAGAATATTATGTAGCTACTAAAAAATGAAGCAGCTCAATGTGTAGAAATATGAAGCAATTTCCAAGATTTACCATTAAAAAATAAGGAATTGAATCCTGGTCCAAGTACGGTGCTATTTGGGGGGGGGTGTTTTATAGTTTTTAAATAAATATTTTATTTATTATTTTCATTTTATGTGTTATGCCTCTGTAGACAAAAGTGCACCCATGTCATACAGTGCCCATGGAAGTCAGAAGAGGTGGTCAGATCCCCTTGAACTGGAGTTATGGATGGTTGTTAGCTGCCATGTGTGTGCTGGAAATCAAATCCAAGTCCTCTACAAAAGTAGCCAGTACTCTTAACTGCTGAGCCATCTGTCAAATCCCATTTTTGTTATATACTTTTTAAAGGCTTATTTTATTTCTCTGTGTGTGTGTGTGTGTGTGTGTGTGTGTGTGTGCGCGTGCGTGTGCGTGCCCTCAAGGGCCAGAAGAGGGTGTCAGATTCCCTAGAACTAGAGTTACAGGCAGACGCGAGTAACTGACATGGGATTTGAACTTGTGTACTCTGAAAAAGAAGCAGTTGCTCTTAACCTCTGAGCCATCTCTCCATGCTATGTCTGTGCTTTTAAAAAGATGATTATGTGTGAATATAGGGAACATATATAATGCTTTTATGTGACAAAAGATTCATGAAAGGCTTCCTGTGAGAGTAAGAACACAGCTATCTGGAGGATGCTCCTATCACTGGTTTTAAGAAGCTGGTTTTCTTTAATTAAAAAAATGCAATCTGCCATGCCTTCCTCTGCTTCGGTTTCTTCTATTTTTCTATTGTTTTTCGTGGCTTGGTCTCACCCTCCTATGCAACCCCAGTTTTCATCAGGCTCTTCCTTGGCTTCAGTATTCCATAATCACCAAACTTCGCTCACACACAATGCACCCCCTCTACGGCAGCTGTGTGGATTATGTACCTGGTATGGGGTGCTCACTAACTTTCTCTTTGTCTAATAAATTCTAAGTCCTACTCCTGGCCTCATTTTAGCTGTTACTTTCCATCTCTGACCAGGTAAGATGGTCCTATCTTGTCCCATGGCACCTCCCAATTTCCTGACAGCAGCACAGTCAAGGGTCATTCCCAGAATTTAGTCGTCTAAACAGCAAGAAAATTCTGACACACCCATTGGAATCCAGGTACCTTCTTAGGGTCCATCTTCCTCCTTTGCTGATAACAGAAGCCCAGTTTTGAACCCGATTCTAAATGGGCAGCAGGGTACCCTGACCCAGGGAATGAACTGGGTCAGGGTAAGCCAACTGTGATTTTCTGGCTCTTCACAAGATATCTGCTCTCCCAGCCTTGCCTATTGCTAAGAGCAGCTGACCTAAGTCCAAGAAAAATCTTTCCCTGATGACAGACAGTGGTCCACACCACTGTGATTTCTCTTTTGGATGCTGTTCTGTGAAGGTGTGATGCGTACGGTACTCCAAATGCCCCAGCACACCAAGGGGAACATGTGTCCATGGATATCATTGGGTAATAAATCCAATCCTAGTAGCTACCACCACACTTCCCACTGTGTGAATTATCAAGAGTAAAAACTATCCTAATAAACCAAGCCCACACTGCTTAGTGTTTAAATCATGATTAGCTGGGCATTCCACTGACTGCAGAAAACAACATTCTGGATTGCTTTTTATAACAACTTTTAACATTACAGATAGATTCAAATTCCAAGACTAGCCCAAGGTATCAAGCAAAGAGTCTTTAAGACCTGGAGCAATGACTTGGGACATAGCAAATCAAGGTGCTCTTTCTGGGTCTTTCTGGACACTGTTTTCAATTCTTGTTCCCAGGTACAAATCTGTCCAAAATTTAGGAGCAGAATGGTGAAATAACTGACCCCTTGCATCTACTCTGGGCCTAGCCTTCTGTAACCTTCACTCTGCCAAAGAAACCTGCAGATCAAGACCTCGTCAATCTCAAGCGCTCAACCCTTGAGGTCACCCTTCCACAGGACAGCATGAAGGAACTATGAATTTGTTTGTTTCTATTTTTTTCCTCAGAGGTCATCAGAAGTCATCAGTGCCTTGGGAGCCCATTCCAGAAAATTTCCTGACACTCAGCTTTATGCAACCAACGTCACATTATCTGAGCCTTTTCAGACAGGAGGCTTCTGAAGCAGGATAGGCCAGTCGCGCTTACCGGGGTCTGAAAGCAGCAGAAGAGCTGGGTGAGGAAGGGGTGACTGCGGGCCAGGGCCAGGATCCTCTTCTCTGTCATTGTACACTCCACGTCATCGTCCTGCAGGATCACGTCCTTCTTCAGCACCTTCACAGCATAGAGGTCTCCTGTTTCTTTTATCCTGGCGAGCATCACCTAGGGCAGCGGAAGAGAAAGCACGGAGGAGGGGACGGGGATTTGGGGTTAGGCACTCATGAGAAGGTTGGTGTGCACCCCCCCCCCCCGCCACACACACAGAAACAGCATACACATACTTGCTACTCCAACCTAGCTCATCAAAGCCAAGACTCACCTTTCCGAAACTTCCCTTCCCCAACACTCGGATGAACTCGAAGTTGTCGATGCCAAATTGGTTGGAAGAATGAACACCGATCCCATTTCCTTCTTTGGACCCCTCCTTTCCCTGCCGTCTTAGGGTGGATCTAGAAATGAGCTTCTGCAAAGAGGAAGAATACAAAAAGGCAGGGATGAATGGAGAGGCCTTCTAGCAGAGCGTGGTCTCAGGCCTCCATCCAGCATGTGAAAAAAAGCAGCTCAGCTGGGCAGACAGGTTCTGCAACTCAAATCACCCCAGCATCAGCTTCTGCTCTGTGCCCACTGCCACATGGGGAATATGTCCAAGTCTGGGCACAAATGAAAATACCAGTGCCCAAGGCAGGTCACTCCTGTTTCCTTTGCTGTGACTTTCCCACAGAACAAGTAGATTCTAGGAGCGCCACCTAGTGCCCATATCACGCAAAGGCTGGTTCTCATGGTTGCTCAGAGAATCTCACCGGCAGGTCATGAATGAACCAGTATTAAATTACGGGCCTGGAGAGGTAGCTCAGTGGTTAAGAACACTTGCTGTTTTTCCGGAGGACCTGGGTTGATTCCCAGCATCCACATGGCAGCTAACAACTTTCTGTAACTCCAGTTGTAGGGGACCTGACACCCTCTTCTGGCCTCTGCAAGCATTGTGTGCACATGGTACACTTATGTACATGCAGACAAAACATGCATACACATACAATATTTTTAAATTACATAAATAAATAAAATTCAGTGTAAAACAGAAATGATAAAATTATGGATAAAAATGTTAAATACCTAAAACCTTACCAACTTTTTCTCAATATAAAATTTTTAAATAACACACAGATACATAATTTCATATTTGATTTGAAATACATAATTATTGTTTTATAGTACATAGTATTATTTTAAAATAGTCATGTTTAATTTCCATATCTTCAAATACCTTTTGAGAATACAATGCTGTTGATGTTTAGTTGTTTTTGTCTTTTGTTGGTTCTGAGGTATTGGGAATTGAATCCAGAACTTACTGCATACTGGACAAGCACTCTCTCACTGAGCTATACCCTCACACAGAGAATATGAGTTTGAATGACTACTCAATGTTATATTCATGTATACATGTATAATTTATTACTAATGTTTTGTTACTGAAAATGCAGGTGATCTTCGCTTTTCACTGCAATAATAATAACATCCTCCCAATGAATTACTTGCATGTGAAACTTCAAAACGGGGTGAGCCAGAGTTCAGATTCTAAAGGAAGCTGCCTGGGCTTAAATGGCTTCTCTGCAATCTAGCTTGTGACCTGGAGCAAGTCACCTGATCCAGCCTTAGTTTCCTCTTCTGGAACGGACTTGATAGCACCTGCTACATGGGTGACCATGAGGAATAAGTAAACAGATGCTCAGAAAGACTTGGGAAGGCACCTAGCACAGTCAGTGAGCGAGCCTAGTGATGCTGTCATGATCGTCATCCATCTTTGTAAGACTACTCTTTGGAAATGGAACTCCTTGGGTCAAAATGTCAACCTCAAAGACTTTTGCTACATAGCCAACATGTCTTCTACAAAGATGGGTCAATGTGCATCCCCAGAAGCATAATGAGAGCTCTGGTTCCACAGCCCTGGACTAGAATTGAAGGAGGTCACCTGCTTGGTTCTTGCATACCACATGGTTCTTTGCAGTGCAGATACTACTCAAAGGCAGGGTGACTTATGCAGGCATGCACACATACACACGCACACACACACCACAATATAAGACAAGCTACCATCCAGCAACAGATCAAAAGTTTAACATCCTGGACCGTTTGACCTACTTACATAAAAAGAACTTACCTAGAGAAACTTCTAAGCAATGTTGGAAATAAGCCAATTTTACCAAAGACTGAAACCTCAAGGAGTTGACTTCTTTAGCACCATAAAACAGGGATAGCAGCATAGAAAATGGATCATCTTAAAAATCTGGTCGTTTTAATGATTTTTCCTCTAAATCTGTCATCAATTTTCAAAGATAACAGAGTGGTACCTGCTTCAGTTTTTACCTTCTCTAAATGTATACTTCCTTTGGGATAAACACTCTAAGCCAGTGTTTCACAATCTTTTTAAACCCACTTTTCTCTTTAGTTAGACTTCTAATCTTTTCTTTTTAATGCTTTACTGTCAACAGGTAAATCTGGTCTCTCTATTAAATATCATAACATTAAAGGTATTTGGTTCGAGTGACACTAAAATCAGACTGAAATCCTTCATGCTGCCATTTCAGGAATAGCTGTCGGAGCCTTTCAGGTAAAAGGAAACAAGATAGTGCTGACCTTTTCTAAATTATTAAGAACCTCAGAATGACTGGACTTCCTTCCAAAGTACCCAGAGATTACCTCACAGTTAGGTCTAGAATTTTCTGGAATTAGATCTCAAGCTACCCCTGACAGATCTCACAGCCAACAACCATGGCTATTTCCCAGTCCTCTGCAGACCTTGGCCAGAAACACAGCAGTGAGAACAGGGAAGCAGCCAAGGCGGAGGTCACGCGGGGAGGTCACACACAAAACACACCCAGGGTAACTAAGCTATTCCACCCACTCAGGAGTCCAGAGGAAGGAACTCTTCTCAGCTGCTGAACATGGAAGATAAATTCACCGTCCATAAACAAACACCACAGAGCTGCTAGAGTCCAGGGAAGTGGAGAACTGCAGGGAGCTTCAAGTTCAGTCCCATCAGAGAGGAGAAAACTGAGGCTCGTGGATACTAGCCAATTGACCAGCTTGGTCCCAGCCAAGGACAAAACCCAAGCCTCTGGGCTCTGAGCTTCTTACCAGATGATACTGATGGGAAGCTTATTTTAAAAGGAAATCCTCTTTCTCCTGTTTCCTGGTATACATACATGCTCATTGTTTCTTATATAACTGTCTGGACTCTTGTTTATGGGATAAATTTTTTTTTTAAGTGCAGTAGACCTGGTCACTATATTTGCAGAGATTAAAAACTTGGAAGATCCGCCCTGTTCCCCTTTGGGCTCACCATATCGGAACAAGTTTCAAACAATAATACATGACAAAAGGCAAACGCTCACCGAGGTTGGAGAAATGTTCCCAGGTTGGAGACCCATCCCTGCCAGGGTCTTGGCAAGTTCCACTGCATTCACCCCACAGTTCGGGGCCACGTTCGCCTGACATCGAATATGTACATTCATTTTACATACTGGAGGAAGAGGAAAACAGAATCCAGACTCACCAAAGAACCAAGTCACCATGTGCTACAGAAAACTGACTACCTAAGGGTTATGACAGAGAAACGATACAGGCTGGGCAATGCTAACTCACATGAGAACAATTCCTGACATTTTATCTATTTCTGATTTGTGTGGAAGCAGAAATTCTGGCATGCTAAAAGAATAATAGATTTCAAATAATAGATTTCAAGTTTTCTTTTTTCAGTATGGCTTGATGGAATAGACTCATCTACATCACGTGTAACAGCCACTGCTGACTTAACAGCACAATCCAATGTAAAGATTAAAATGTTCAGCACAGTGACAAACACAGTTCATTAAATAACAAAGAATCATGTCAACCAACTTTACTCTTCTAGGTCTTTCTCTCAACAGTGAAATAAAAAGCAGCAGTCTAAATGCTGTTCAAACAGCATAAAAATGGCATTTCTGAGAGAAGGGAGCTCTTTACAGCTTTTTTTTCCTGAGTATCATTGTGGTTGGGTGGCCCTCGTAGCACAGAGAGCATATCCTGTGGGGCTGTGGTTCTTGGCCTCTGCTGTCTGTGGCTCTGTTTTAAAGGGGAAGAAAAAAGTAACTTTTAAAGCAATTGAAGGTCAGGGTAAATGGCAGTTGGAGAAGTGAGCAAAACAAGCCACATTTCTTGTTCTTGGGAAGCTGTCTTGTGACAATGAGGCACTTAGGTTTATCAGGAGAAATAAATTGTGACCTGGTGGGTACTGCTGACGGAAGACTGAACAAGGGGGTGATGCCTTTTTGATGGAGTCAGTTCATCTGTGGAAGCTCACTCCAATCCAGACTCTATGGGGCTTGATTTTCTGTCATTTAGGAAGCTTTCTTTATGAAAAGGAATGCCACAGCAAGTAGAGAGGAACCGTGAAGCTTAAGCTTCATTAGCCTCATAGGAAATCGATGGATATAAAGGCATGAGTGATAGTGGCCTTCCAGAAAGAAAGGCTTTTCTTTTCTTGTTACTTGTTTACAGTTACTCTTGTGACGGTAAAAATGAAGGTTATAGGAACCAAGTCATTGTAGGCACACTACCCTTGGGTGACCAGGAACAGAGGGCTGCAGATGGGCCCTTGCATCACTCTGTATATTAGACAGAAGTGTAGGAATGGTGGCTCCCCCAGGTGAAACCATCAAGCTGGCATCGAGCAGCGGCTAAAACAAAGCCCCCACATGCTTTCCCTGAACTGGCTGCTTTTGAAAAGGGCATATTAGACAGGCAGAGGAATACACTCTTTTTTATTTGTTTGCTTGTTTCCAAGACACTGTGTCTTACTCTGTAGCCCAAGCTAGCCTGGACCTCACTACATAAATCAACTCTCGACGCTTCTTCTGTCAGCTCCCTGAGTGCTGGGATTAGAAGCATGAGCCACCATGCCTGGTTAGGATTTGGTCTCTTTAGTTGACAGAAGCAGCCAATGCCAACTCTGCCTCCTCCATCACTCCCAGCCTAGCAGGCTAGCATGTGACTGATGAGGCTTCATTCAGATGCACCTCATGACATCTAGATCATCACATATCAATGGGAGGTGACCCAAGGTCAATAGCTCCACCCCCTCTAACAGGACAGAGCTCAGCTGTCACCCCACTCAGAGTCTCTACAAAGGCAAAAGCTCCGAACAGCACTGGGCAGTTGGTGAGGTGCCACCCCCGCCCCGAAACAAAGCTTCAGTTCTCCCCGCTCCACCTGCTCCTCCAGTCACATCACAGAACTCTTGAAGATTACCCATGCAGCTCTTGCTACACTCTAACAGTCCAGCTGCTGCTTAGCTCCCGAGAACATCACACCTGCTCTCTGGCTAGTTCTCACTTATAACCCAACCTTCTCATTTGGACATCTATCTCCTCCCGACCCCACCTCTTTCCATCTTCTATATTCAGCCAAGATACCATTTTCCCACTTTCAAATGCTTATTTTACAAAAGCACAATACTCAGTCTACACTCAGCAATAATAATCATCATCATCATCATCATCAGGGTAGATGACTGAATTTAACATTTAACTTAATGTTCTAGTGTTAGAGATTAGATATAGTTCTTTTATATGTCTGACAAATGGTATAAAAATATTAAACTATCCGATGTTGCCATGGAACATATCACAAACATCAATCCAAGGTCGGATCCTGTGCCTACAGTGCTCCAAAAGCTTGTGGTATGGTGTTCCTGTGAAGAAGTGGGAAGCCAGCACTCTGCAACTTACTTTTACACTGAAGTCCTTGTCGCATTATCCCCCAGAGCAGGGAGCCACAGTGGTCACAGAATGTGGGAACCTTGTAGTTGTGAATGCTGAACTTGTGTGGAATGTTGATTCCAAACCTTTGCTCCGTAGTCTAGGAAAAAGAGAATAAGCAAGCCCTTTTGTAGTAATGTAATAGGAACCCAGCAAATGCAAAGTGCTACGATGACACCTGAGCTGGGTATAGTATTCTACTCTGCTCGGCTCTGGTTAGTTACTCATAGACAAATATGGGGTACATATTAGACCAGTCACCATTCGGAGACAGAAATAGAAATTAAGATTTTTCTTTTACCTTTCAAATCACAATTCTCCCCCAATTCTAGAAATTATGTCCTGGGGGGATTAAGACATAGGGTCACGGAAGGAAGCCACTCCAAAGGGGCACTTTGGTGGTCATTTCATTCAGCCCTTCCAGCCTTTGTGTGACATATACATTCTGACAATCAGTGCAAACATGCTCCCTTTATCTCATGTACTGTTTCCAGCAAACATTCACCCTGGCCATATGCTCTGTGGGCCACCTGACTATTTGAAACAATAGCTACAGATCCATTATGAGAAAGGGCAGGGAAATGATTACTTCTCTGTGGACTTTTCTGGCCCCTTTCCCATATAATCCACGCTCTATCCCTCTCCAGATATCTCCTCCTTAGCTGGCCTACATGTACACTGTCCACAAGTCCTACAGCTGGACTTTTCCAAGCACCTACAAATCCACTAAATGTCAGCAACACTCTACCTGCTTGTCCCTCGTGAACTTAGAATGTGTGCCCATCCCAGGCAAATGCAACAGGAATATTTAAATGCATAGTCACCTTCCTGTGGTCCCTGTGAGGCACGGTCTCTTCATTTAGCAAGCATGATTTTTTATAGTTGATATACTTATCAATCCTATTTATCTGCCACAAATATGAATGATGAAAGTGTTGATGCTGTTTTCAGACCAAGGCACAGACAGAACATGAGCCTGGCCTGAGCTGACAGAGGATCAGTAGTAGAGGCCACACTCAGCATTCCAATCCAGGTGTTTGCAGGCCAAGCACAGGCCTGTTTCATTCTGCTAGGGCTCTCTCCACATTGGCAGAAATAGTCTATACAGCTCTGTTCTGCTGGCCTTCGACTGAGTCTTCAAAAAGTGTTACCTTTCGAATGTGAGCTATCTCACAGACTCATGAGTTGAAGATGTAGCTCCCAGCTGGTATTACTATTTGGGGTGGCTGTGGAACCAGATGCATATTCCTAGGGCAGAGTTTACTTTATTTTACGTGTCTGAGTGTTGTGTCTGAACGTATGTAAGGGCACCATGTGCTAGTAATGATCACAGAGGCTAAAAGACGGCACTGGGTGGCCTGGAACTGGAATTACAGATGGTTGTTAGCCACCATGTGGGTGCTGGGAACCAACCTAGGTTCTCTGCAAGAGCAGCCAGTGCTCTTAACTGCTGAACCATCTCTCCCACTCCCTAAGGGAAGACTTTAGAAGGTAATGTCCCACCCCAAGTTCCAAGTTATCCTTCCTCTCTACCACGATGGAACTGTTCTGCCTTACCAAACCCTTCTTCATTATGATGGTCTGAAACCAAGAGACAAAATTAGCCTTTCCTCCCTCACATTGTTTTTGGAAGGCATTCTGTCACATCCAGGTAAAAGTAACTAATACACAAGGTGAGATCATATTACAAAAGAACAGAAATGCAAATTATAGCATGACTGTGGGCTCTAAGGATTTCGAGAGGGCTGTGGGAGGAGTGAAAGTGAACCAAGGAGGCAGGAAAAGTAAGGGGAGGGAGAGAGGGCACACACAGAACGCATGCTTGATCAGCAAACCAGCAGCCTCTTACCTTGGCGTCCACTTTGTTAATGTTGTTTTGGCAAGTGCAGGCTGTAACAATTAGATGATGGCAGCGTTTATGGACGACGCAGGTACACACTAGGAAATTAAATACGGCAATTACACATTTATCAGAGGCTCCCAGTCCAGTCAGATACAGCAGTCAGAGAAGGAAGCCCAAGTCAACGTGACCTGACGTGGATGTCTGGCCACATGTTGGCAGCCAGCACTCCCATCCTTCCTACTTCCACCAACGCCACCCTAACAAAGACTCGGACCTTCGGCCATCCAGTCCTGAGCTTGCTTCCTCTTCCTGACTTCATTCCATCCTGCACCCACTTCCAGAGGAGTCTTCTCACAGTATGATTTTGGTCACATCTGTCCTATGATTGAACACTTCCAATGGCACCTCACTGCCATCAATGGCATTTGAACCCAGCCAGGTTCCAGACCCCTCAGAGGCCACCCAAACTATGTGACATTTTTCTTCTATGGGACATATTTGCTTCAATAAAACTTAATTGGTTGACCTTTCTAGAATAAGTCTTCCTTTTTTCCTAGGGATTAGTGTTTGCCTTTCCAACATCTAAGATGCCCAACTTGCCTACAGAGTAACTATCTAAAGTTTATGACAAGACAAAACCCAAAGAATACCTCTTCCAAGAAAATATCCTATATCTGACCCTTTCTAGACCCAAACCTTCTCTCCTCTTCCTCTGATCTCCTATAGTCCCTCTGCCTGCTCCCTCACTTAAAATATTCTATACATGGCCAAGTCCTGACCAGAATTCATAGCATGATGCCTAGGGCTAAGGAGCCACTTCAATAAAAATTTGCCAAATGGTTCAGTCAACTGTCTGAATATTTAGAACTTTCTGAGTAATGTTTTTCTCATTTTCAGTCAGATGAGGACATAATTCATAAGAAATGAGCTTTTCATTAAAGAATGAACACATGTAATGACACAATGTAGAAACGTACATCATTTCCAGACCACTAAAGGCATATGGGAAGGTTTAGGATTAAGCACATAAAGACAAGTGACATGTCAGCAAAGAGCATTATCCCCAACACATCTAATTTTCAGCAGACTGAATTCTCAGTACAACTGCATCGAAAGAGCCTAGAGAACTATTCTTTGTGCTCCAAAGTCACCCTCCACACAGAGACACTTTATTTTGAGGCAGATGGTTTATCAACCTTATTGATATATTCAACAGCTAGCTTCTGGTGTCATGAATTTTTCTCTATTGTTTCCTGTTTTCAGCTTTACTGAGTTGTGCTCTTGGTTTTCTTCTTCTTCTTCTGAATCAATTTCCTAGTTACCTATGGTGGACATCTAGATGACTAATTGTATTTTAATTTAGTTTATTGAGACAGGGTCTCCCTATAGCCCCAGTTAACCTAGAACTTACTATGGAGATCAGGCTGGCCTTGATCTCATAGACATCTGCCTGCCTCTGCCTCCGCAGTGATGAGATTAAAGGCCTGTGCCACCAGACCCAGGTTTAGATTACTAATTTTAATATTTCTCCTTTCTTTTTATTTTTACTATTTTTATTTTATTTTATGTGTATGAGTGTATTGTCTGCATTCATGTAAGTGAACCAGTGTCCTGTAATGTTCATGGAAGTCAGAGGAGGGCAATGGATCCCCTGGGACTGGAGTTACAGATGGTTGTTAGGCACCATGTGGGTGCTGGGAACTGAACCTGGGTCCTCTGCTAGATTAGCCAATACTCTAAACTGCTGTGCTACCTCCCCAGCCCCAAAGTTTCCCTTTCTAATCAGTGGATTTAATGCTATACATTTTTCATCTGGGCATAGCTTTCACTGAACCCCAAATATTTTGATGATATTTGAAAAATATTTGATGTCCCTATTGTTAGGGACAGACATGTTAACCATGGTTATGCCTTTCTGGAGAACCAACCCTGTGATTATTACATAGTGGCCTTTCTATCTCTGATAATTTTCCTCACCCTGAAGTCTGCTTTTTCTGAAACTCCCTCTCTTTCCTTTGGATGAGGGTTAGGACGACATACTTCTCTCCTTCCAGGCATTTGGCTTTATATTCCTCAGCAAGATGTGAAAAAGGCCTCCTGACTAATGTTCTTACCTGCTCTTTAAATAGCAGGTGACCTGCTGAAAGTCAGCTATCAAATATCCTAGCACTCTAGGCTGGGAGAAAGAAAATAACAAAAGACACACCTTCTAAATCATATATTTTAATTTGTGAACTATACTTGTGTATATCTGGAGCTTCTCAATTCATCTTAGAAAGAATAAGATGGATGTATTACTAGAAGGCATACACCCCTATGTTGGGAGACCCAGGCTAAAGAGAGATATCGACGTGGCTCGTGAGCTCTCTTCCCCCTTAGGACTGAATTTATGGCATGCAGGTCAATTACTACTGCTATATTGATTATATACTCAGTTTTCCAACTTTAAGAATTCAGAGGAATTTTTCATATATATCAAAGTCAAAATGAGATCCAAGAGTATGTTTTAATCAGTTCTTCAAAGGGAAAGGATGTATTATCTCGCCTCCTCCAAAACAGAAGGTGGATTTCTTTTTCACAATTGGACAAGCACTCTAGGATACATGGTAGTATGTTACCAATGCTTCATAGAGTAAAAATCAAAATGAGACTGTGTGACTATACTCAAGCCAATAGCAAAGGGGACCGACCAACAAGGGCTAAAAGGACCTGGCCACACAAATCTACTTCAGAAGGGGCTTCTTTCATCTTCCAGTTTTATTTCATTTTATGTATGTAAGAACATGGGTATGTTGGTTTTACTTTAGCATTATGAAATGAAACACATTTAATTTTGAAATGTTTCTCACTGGGTGGGGGAGGTGTAAATTCAGATCAAACCCAAGGCCTTGTACATGCTAGACAATCTCCCTTTTACTTTTTAAAAAAGAAAACCAATTTGCATAATAGCAATTCCCTGACCCAATAAGGAGAACATGTCAGCAGGCTGCATCTCACCCCTACCAACACTGCAACACAAATATCAGATATTTATCATCCAGGCTCAAAGAGCTGCTCATAAATGGCACTACTTTTTAATCTTATTACGTCACTACAGAGACAGACTTTAAGCAGTGAAACTTTACTGGGCCTCCTGGCTTCAGAAATGAATATATTCCCTCTGTATTGTCTAAAACATCCAGGATCTGGTAAGATGTAGAGCTTGCTATGTGGGGTTGCATTTGGCCTGGGGAAACTCATCACAATATTGATGGGGCACATCCTGTTTCCTCGTGGTATTAACATTTTTTTCACAAAAGAACAAGATTAAACATGAATATAAACATGTTTTCTTACCTTGACATTGATAACCCTGTTTCCCAAACACTCCCCTGTTCAAGACAAAAGAGAAAAAAAAAACATTATTCGAATATTTCAGCAATAGTGTTCTATAATTATTTTCCTTAAAATGAACTTTGTTCTCTGGATCCTTGTCCAGAGGCACAAAGATCACCTGATGGATTAGGATACTCCAGGTGACATAATTGGTAGGTGCTGATGATTCCCGTCCCACCCATGGTCAGCCACCTCCTAAATCCTGAGTGGAAACCAACCCCTGTGTGAAGAAGACTGAGCTCAGCCAAGACCTCCTCAGCAGCTTCCTGTATCTCACACACACGGGGGGATGCACAGATGTTGCAGTACACACCCACAGAGCTACATGCAGTCACTACAGACACACACACACAGTCCTAATAAGCACACAGCCGCTTCCAGCCATCCTCCCTTGTCTGTGCCCACATTACCCTTTGGAGTCCACACGGGGGCAGAAGTGTTGCCATTATTGCCCTTTCTGTCCATAGCCTCTTGCCATCTGTCTTTCCCCCAAGATGCTCTATGACTGTACTCATGTATGCATGTGTGTGGGGGGGGGGGGAGGTCTTGTTATAAATACCCTAAGTATGCTTAATCTTGCCTCTAAATGAAAAGAACGATTACTTAAATTTATTTTCTGCTGTAAACTTGCTGTTACTTGTTCAGTTTTAGATATTCAGATATTGCCCCAAGCCCTTACAATTTCTCAACCTTTAATCCTGCTGGTTCCTAACTGCCAGATAATAGATTGCAGTATAGGACCACTAAAGGCTATTAGCTTGCATTACGTATCATGAGTCTGAACACTACTGTGGACCTAGTTTTCTTGCAACAACTAGTGTCATCACATGATCCATGCCTTCTTCAAAGCAATACTGTTGGTTGTCCTTTCTTCCAGGCCAGTTTTCTGATGTAATCTAATCACTAGCTCTTTATCAGCTGATTAGTCCCCGTCTCTGATTCATGATTTTTGATTCATTAGCACCTACATTGAAATGATTGGTATAATAAATAGTATCCAGCACTTGGATTCATAAATTATGTAGTTTTGTTATTGTTTTAGCAACAGGATTAAAATGACTGGGTGAATATATTAAAAGAGAAGATGAGGGGCTAGATGGATGGCTCAGTGGTTAAGAGCACTGGCTGTTCTTGCAGAGGACCAGGGTTTGGATCCCAGCATGCACAAGACAGTTAACAACTATCTGTAACTCCAGTTGCAGGGGTCCAATGCCCTCTTCTGACCTCTGCAGGCACTGTACGACAAAGGTACTTACAGACATGCAAGCAAAAATCTCATACACATAAAATAAAAATAACAAATTAGACATTAAAAGAGAAGGCAAACATCATATCCTAAGAATAATTCCTACATCATTATCCCATTTTCTCCTGAAACCACACATAAGCCAAGGAAGCCTCAAATGGAAAGAGACTGGGGGTGTGGAGAGGAGTGCGGGTCTTACCAGATGAACTCCCGGCAATGAGAGCAGTAGGTGGGCTGCCTCAGGTACGTGGCCATGAACTTATGTCCATTGACCTGGTGGACTCGCCTTCTCATGGCCCTTTGGCGCTTCCTGGTAAAATGCTTGAAGATGCGGTCTCTCTGGAGAGTGGCTGTACATTCAAAGAAAAGAAAAGAGTAAGCTGGAGGCTCTAGATACGGTTCAGTCAATAAAGTGCTTGTCACAAAAGCATGAGGATCTCAGTTCAGATTCTCAGAACCCACTTTTTAAAAAGCCAGGCATGGTGGTACAAGGCTGTATTTCTGGTTCTGGGGGAGGGGAAGCAGAGATGGAAGGATCTCAGAGGCTAACCAGCCTAGCCAGTCCATGAGCTCCAGGTTCAGTGCTCTCAGAAAGTAAAGTGAAGAGTGATAGAGTCAGCCTCTGGCCTCCACATGCATAGGCACACACATTGTCATGGACATATACACACAATACACACATTAGGAAAGAAAACTAAGATAAATTTGACTATAATTAGTATATGAGAAAGATAGTTCAAATACTCTCTATATTTTTTTTCTTTAAGATTAAAAATGTCTTGGAAAATATGCTTTCATAATGACTTTAGGAGTGTTTGTTTGCGTGTTTGTTTTTGTTGAATCTTAGGCCTCAAACATACACTGTACCACTAAGCTACATATCCAACTCTTTTCCTATATTTTTGTTTTGAGACAGGGAGAATTCTGTAGCCTGAGAGATCTTGAACTTCTGATGCTCCTGCCTCAACCTCCTTCGTAGCTGGGATTACAGGCCTATGCGAATAGGATTATCAGAACTCTTTGTTTTAAATTTTATATGTATGAGTGTTATGCCTACATGTATGTAAGTACACCTGTGTCATGCAATGCCTGTGGAGGCCAGAAAAGGGCCTCAAATCCCTTGGGACTGGAGTTACAGATGGTCGTTAGCCACTATGTGGATGCTGGGATTCAGTCCCAGGTCCTCTGCAGGAGCAACCAGTGCTCTTAACCACTGAGCCATCTCTCCAGCCCCAGGACTCTTACTTTTTAATGTTTGACCTATGTGAACCCCTGAGATCCTACTGCCTTTGGCTAATCTCCCACCTCATACAGGAGTTTCCCAGGGGTCTTTGCATGCTCTCCTAGCCCCTCTCCAGATGTCTGGCACCTCAGCTATGGGCTATACATGCTGGCTGATGAAACAGTTTTCCCTTCACTTCTGGTGCCCTCACCAGCTAGCTGAAGGAACTGCTCAAATGGAGTCAGCAGAGAACCACCTGTTAACCAAAACAAGGCAGAAGTAACCTAGGGTGGGTTCAAAGTTTTCTAATCTCATATTTTAAAATAGTGACAATCTCAGATAAGATCCCAGCGTGATGGGGGAGGTGCCTAGGAAGCTCCACTCTGAACCAAGGAGCAGCTGGGAGAGAAAGAGTCGGTTTTCTTCAAAGGTAAGCGGCCTCTGTTAGGTCAGACATGCTCCAGGGCTGGTAACCACTCTCAAGATTATTTGGATAACACAAACAGGACTTGACAGCATGGGGAAGGGCACACTAAGGTGGCAGATGAGAGAGGGATAAAATCCTCACAGAATTCATTTTAAAAACTGAAAAGACATTGGGCTCCTAATCTGAAGACCTTGAGAACCACACACCGTCTAAAGACATAAAACTGTGTCTTCCATATCATTATCTGAGGCTTTCCCCAGTGCATGCAAAGACTTGTGATAAATAAAACAAACCTTGCTTCCCCTGTGATGCTTTTAAACAAATCACTGGTGCTAAGGGAATATAAGGAACTAAAAAGTGACAATAATTTGCTAATAAATTTTTAAATCTTAGGAGAAATAAAGATCGACAGATAATAACTGTACAACGTTCTGGGGCATAAACACAATGCTTCAGTATATCTATTCACTGTGAACTGATTGACATAGGATACATAGATTATCCATCATCTCAAACATTTATCATTTCTTTATAAGGAGAATGATCCAAATCCTTTCTTGCAGCTATTTTGAATTATATGATACAATATCATTAACTATAACGACCCTCAGAGCTGACCTGGAAGCCACTTCCCCTAAAGGCTAGCACTCATGCAAGTAACCAAGGGAGAACATCAATCGATGGCCCAACACCAGCTTCATGACCAAACAACCACATCGATGACCGGCACAGCATTGGACACTGGTGCAGTAGTGACACTTTGATCTTGAGGCCAGTCAATGGCTACCTAACTGGTCTTAGAGACTGTTCAATGGGAGGAATGAAGAGGTCATAGAGAAATCCCCAAGGCTGTCACATCTCTAGGCTAATGTAACTTCTTACTAAATATGTATCCTCATACTTACTGTCAAGCATCCCAGCCACCAGTCATCAAAGAAGCTTCTTTTGTACCAGAAGGAGACTAAACAGAGCACCACAGCTGGTCACACACAGACATTGTCTACGAATTGCCCATGCCCAAGCGGCACATCTACACTGCAGCCTCTACAGCCAAGGCTCACACAATATAGAACAATCAGTAAAGAGGACACTAATGCATCTCTCAGTTCTCATCAGTGACACTCCCTCATGCAACAGAGGGTTGGAAACACAACAGGTCACAAATGGCTAAAGCATGGAGATTAGGAGTCTGCAGAGTGTGGGTCCCTGGACAGGACTCCTATATTAAGTTTTACTTGTCTAGGGCTCAGGGACCATTGAGGAAGAGAGAGTAGAAAGATTGTAAGAGTCAGTGAGGAGGTGCATGATCATATGGAAATAGGATCCTACAAGCTCCTGGGACCCTGCTCATATGAACCTACAGCAAAGGTTTCCACATACTTAAGACCCATGCAGACTCAAGCAGACAAAACCCAGCACGGCACTGGGGAGATGGGCAGCAGACCCAACCTCTGCTGAAGAAGTATTGGCAACTGATTACTGCTGGGTGAGGATGAGCTAGTCTTCCTAAAGGGAGGGACTCTTGGTAGGCTGACTGGACCTCGGTGGATGAACCTGCACTGAGGCCATTTGGGGACACTAACTTGACACAACAGACCTTAACACAGATGAAAGAATGCATGGATTCCAGCTGGGGGCCTATGGGAGGTGCTGGTAGAGACAGGGATATAAAGATGATTAAGACTGCTTGAGATGGTCTGTGTGAAACACACAATGATTCAATTTAAAAATTTAAGTTCTGATTCCAAAAATACGCAAAGCAAAAAAATTGATAGAAACAAATTAAGGAGAAAAAGGATTTGCAATACATGACCAAGAGTTACTATTTATAACCTGCAGAAATCATGTGGGCATAGTGATATAGGATTGTAATCTAGCTACCCAGATGACTGGAGCAGGAGGATCATAAGTTCAAGACCAGCCTGGACAACTTAGTGAGAGCCTGTCTCAAAATAAAATGTAAAAACAGGGCTGGAGATATAGCTCCACAATAGAGCACTCACATGCCATTCCCTGGGCCCTAGGGGTGGGAAGGAGGGAGAAACAGAGGGAGGGAGGAAGGGAGGGAGGGATCAGTAAGAAAAAGAACAAGCCAATAAAAATAGGGCAGAGGCTATGAAAAAGAAATTTATAAAACAATGTAAATAAACAATAAACACATCAAGACATCAAATCCTATCAAAGTGGGCACTTAAGAATCAAGAATTAAATCATGTTCTACCTCTTCAATCAATAAAGATCAAGAGAACTGTTCCTGGGTTCACAGTGGTTGGTAGGAAGATAAACTGGGTTCCTTGTCCCGGCCAGGCCTTATGGCTATGTTCCTGTTCCAATCTTCAGGCTCCTATCTACCAGCTAGGCAGCACTGTCCTGCTAAGGGCTGTCCAGGGAGGGTTAATGAGCAACACATCCAAAGTGCTTGGCACGAAACAAAACACTGGACCTTTCAGAAACTGAACCTGATTCGGGCTTATATTTTTTTGGAACTAATTTGATAATATCTGTGAAAGATTTAAATGTGTATTTCTCGCCATCCGTCAATCAACTTGAAGAACATTTGTTTTTATAGAGCTATCAGTAACCAATGATGTATATGCTACCTAGATATCAGCCACTGGACTGTTTTGTCAGTAAAAAGTAGTGTAGTGTCAGCTGGGTGCAGTGGAACATCTATAGTCCCAGATAACCAGGAGGCTGAGACAAGAGGACTTTTTGAGCCCAGGGGTTTGAGGCCACCTTGATAAACAGAGTTGCAGGAATGACTTTTACAATATGGACATAAACTAATCCTTCAGGATGTCTCCTTACTCAAGCCAAGAGAGTGAATGAATGTGGGTAAGCATGCTTTTCATATCAAAGCTCTGAAAACAGTGTGTTTCTCCTTGCAAACAAAGAGAAAATTGAGTGTGTGTGACAGGGTTAGGCCTCAAAAGGCAAGATTCTCAGGTAAATATGGGACTTGACTTCTACTTCTCCAACTTATGCTGGCAATACAGTTTCAATGAAAGAATATGTGCCCTAGCTTGACATCTGAAAGAACAGGTTCTCTGGCAGTTAGAGGTCACTTCTGGCCTCACGAATGCTAAGAAAATCAAGCTGTTTCTTTTTTAAGCATTACCATAATGTGGCTTAGAAATGCCACATAGACGGAGATCCTGGAAAAAAAAATTAAAAATAGAAAAGAAATGTAAAAGACATGAAAGAAAATGGGAGGTTATTAGACCACTAGAAGACAAGTGTAGGTAACAGGAGGGATCAATATCGAGTCCCTTGATGAGCTTGAAAATGGCATATTGAAACTCACTATTTAGTACAGTTAATATAGACTAAAAAAAGATACGGGGAAAGCAGAGTCCACATTAGAAATTCTAAAGAATAACATGTAGAAACAGCCAAAGGAGCCAGTAAATTCAGAAGCTAAAATTGTACTTGGTTCACCCTGTGCCTGAGGTGTGTACAATCTCTGGCATGCCTCCTAATTACTTTCTCTCTCAGATTTTCTGTCTCAAGAAAAGAGACCAACACCTTCATCCGGAACCCTGTGAGAACAGCATCACACCAATATTTCTAACAGGTTCCTACAACTTTGGATAAGGGTTGCATAAAGACAGAAGTCACTATTCTGCCCTGGACAATTCATGCTCCTCCAGGACACCACCAAAACTCACTTAATAGTCTCAAAGTGAACAGGTCTAAGGGTTCCTAGTCAGGAGGTTATGGATAATGTGAGGCTGAAGGGATCGGACCATATCTAGCCTATGGGATCACCAGCCTAAGACACAGCTCAGTACTGGCCAAAGCAGGATGTGGACTGAATTACTAAACACTTATCATACCTACATGCAAATTAAAATTTCCCTAGGAGTCTAATTACCAAGAACTTACTTGTTTAATCCTTTAATACTATAAAGATTGTCTAAAAGGTCAACTCACTTGCATTTTTAATATTTCATGAATTAAATCCTTTCTGTTTCCTCAACAGATATGACCATCATAGTAAAATGAACCATGATTTTTCCAGATGACTTTTCCTAGGCAGGAATTCTTAGAATCTGCTTGTAGATGTCCTCCACGCGGCTCCTCTCTTGATACCCTCACTCCTGCCGTTGGCCCTTTCCAGAAGACTCCTTATGTTTTCTAACTAGACTTATCTTTATCCCACCTGCCTGAATGGCCTCCTCCAAGTCTTCAGGCAAGTGGAATGCCTGTCACTGCTCCCATAGCATCCTGGGAGTCTACCCACTCTTCCTCTGCACCTCAACCCCATAGCCAGCTTTCTTTTGCCTGTGTTCCAGGTGCTTCCCACACACCTACTACATGAACAGGAACTCCAACTCAACTCAGCTCTTCTCTTTGTATTCTTCCCACCTGCACCTTCTTGTTCCCAAAGCAAATGCACTCACACAGATGACACAGACACAGACATAGACACACATACACACATACACACACACACACACACACACACACATACACACACATACACATATTCATACACACCTGGGAATCTGCAAGACATTTGGTCACATATGGGGTCTGCATGGTCTCCAGTGGCATTCTGGATCACCATTCTCTTGATTGAGCTACAGATTTGCACCCTACTTCACAACCCAAGCAGAGGAGAACTTCATTATTTGCGCCAGCCTCCTGTTTACTCAAGACCAAGTTTAAAAGGCTATAAAAAAAAAAACCTACTCAATCCTGTTGTGTCTTATACCAACCTGGGCTTTGAGACATCTTTCAAATCACATTTTAGTCAGACACATCAGGCAACCCTAACATGCTCTGCAGCCAAATCTTGCGTCACAACTTCTGCTCAGCTCCCAAGGTGCCCAGGGCCTCTTTAATAAATAGGAAGCTAGCTCGGAGCCCCAGTAGGGAAGTTCACATTTCAGTCTCCAGAGGTCAGCAGCCTAGCAGCCCAGATCTGTCTCTCCAGGAGTTCCAGTAGCTGACTGAGACAAGTCATCACAGAGGCGGGGTACAGGACAAGCATGTCAGTATAGTATGAACCATTCCCGATGAACATTCAAAGTCACAGTCCTGACTGCTAACCCACACACTTGTTGTGGGAACTGTGGAATGTTCTCGTGACTAGGAGTCACTACCAAAGCCCAGGGCAAGGTTTCACAAAGAGGTATATGACACTGAAACTTGTTAGATCACATGAGTCTTTGTAGAGGCAAGATGGGGCTCTGAAATCTCTTTAAATGTGCTTTAATTTAAGGACTAAAAAGGCAAATTCTTTATCCTCACTAACCTTTAGTCTCACCTATCTGAATTTAAGGTTTTGTTTGGAAATACTTTTTGAGCATTCTGATACAAAGTAAGTGCAAATGACCATAGTTCCCAACTTTCAAATATGATGGTAAGCAAATCAGACCAAAGAGAAAATTTATGGCATAGCACTTTTTAATTTTCAGGAATGCATAATGAAAACAACTGTGATTCAGTCAAAAATATAGTATAGTTCTGACAAGCTAATTTTGCCTAACAGCAAAGGCCCTGTGGCTAGACACAGTCTGACTTGTCTTTAAGGGGCCATGCTATGGAGAACGAATGACCCTTTTACACGAGGGGCAATGAGGTTCCAAGATCTGGAGCCTGGGACAAATTGTGTGCCTCACTCTCAGAAACTGGTCAAACTTGAGCAAGTTGTTCGCCCTTTAACGCGTCAGTTTCCTCATCTACAGAGCATAGGGTAGCAGTGTGCACCTGACAGGGCCATTTTGAGGACTCAGTGACTTAAAAAGCAGGTCACAATTGAAAAAGTACTTGGCAAGCAGTAACTATTACCTATTATAACTGCTGTAAAAACCCTTACTTGACATCGCCAGAGAGTTCCAGGAAGAGAAAGGAGTTTTAAGTCATTTTTCCCTTTGTCAGGAAATGTTACCAGGGAAACAAGCACCTGGAGAAGTTAAATGACATGTCGAAGATTCATCTAGCTAGCTAGGCTCCGCCACCCTTTTTTCTAGTCCCAGGGCTTGGTGCTGATCCCACTCTCCACTGTGTTCTTTATTCCCACTGGGTCTCTGGTACCCCTGGAAAGTAATACATTCTCTGCAAATGCAGAGACTAACAGGAAGGTTAAGTGGGGTCATGCAACCAATGACACAAGCGAAGAGGCCAGACCCTGTTTACTACGGTTGAACTACGATCCAATGTCTTTTTCCCCTTCATCCTGAGATAGCTGTTTTATCATTTGTAGCACATGGAAGGAAACAAGTCTGAGAAAAACAAACAAGGAAACCTTAGAGTTAATCAAGTTACTAGTGAAGAAAGAGCCAGAAAATAGCATGCTTATTTATGCCTCCAAAATATATCTCTGCAAGGTTATGACACAACACAGCAAGAGAATTTCCCTTAATGTTAGCAAACACACTAAATAAGCCACTGTCTGATCACAGTGCTGTTTACACAAAGAAGGATGCATAAAAATGTAAGTATGGCTGATCCCTGTGGGAGACAATAATGATACACACAGAAGGACTAGACATGCAGGAAGCACACACTCGAGGGAGTCTTTACAACATGTACACACCACCCATGGGTGGGAGCCTTTGGCAGGTGATGAGTAAAGAAGGGATCGTGGGAGATGCATATCTAGTGCTCTGATGAGCTACAAAGAGGGGCTGAGACTAGCAGCTGCTTGGAGGAGAGGAAGGAGAACTTGCTGAATGAAGACAGAGCCCATTTTCCAGAAATGTGTGCCGATGGCAATGACCAAGGTGGCACCAAAAAGAGTGCCTTTAAAAATGGTAGCAAAGCTCCCAAGAGAACTGAGTGGCACAGAATCTTCTGGGTTTTCTTAAAAGAGTTTAACTGTATGACTCACAGCAATTTCCAAATGGAGCAATTAGACTCACGGGATCAGGAGCCCATGGTACAGGAGCTATATCTAGGTTTCTCAAGGATCTGGCTCCTCGGAGGAAGCTTGGCCCACCCAAAGAGCCATCATTCTGAGAGTTGGATAGGCCAGTTTCCAGTGCAAAAGTAGGAGATGGCAACTGATGACTAGACTGAATCTCTTGACTTGAATTGAACCAACTCTGTCATGCTAGCCTCTTCTGCCAGCAGGAAGTTGGTCAGAATAGAATTAGATGTAACCCTCTGAAATGGATCCAGAGTTCCACAAAGAGCTGTGGAGGTAGCTCTCACAGTGCTGAGAAGACAGCCATGATTAAGACAGCCACTTTATTAACTACTTTTTTACCCCAAACATCTCTCCACGTCTTTTTAAAAAATGACTTTCTGGTCTTATAGCTAATATTAATATCAAAGTTAACATTTAATTACTATAAATAAACACACATAAAATAACACACACATCACAACTCTGTGAGAGTGTGAGCAGAACCCATTCCCAGGAACTGGGCTTCTCTGCTGGAAATTGATTTTTCACTTTTACTTGAAGCTGAGGGAACTGTTCACTCCACCCCCACCTCAGGCTCTGAGCCCAGGTTGGTCTTCCTTCCTCACACACAAAAAAGATCCTTATACAAACAACCTGTCCAACCAAAATCTTTTCCAGATAAACATGTGTTTCCTGCTGAGACTTAGAAGAATCCTGCCCATTACTTCGGTTTATTCTATTTCCCTTCATTCTCCACCCGCTTTTCCCACTAGTAGTTTTTGAAGGTCCCTTCTAAGCTCTCAAGTTCTGGGTGGATGATTTAGAAAAACCTTACTGGGTGATGGCCAGGAGGAGGCAGCTGCCTAATAATTTCCTTCTCCAGCCTCATCCCTGGAATGAGAACAATGCCGCCTCCCCTGTGGTGTGGCTGATTCACCACAGGTTTTAAAACTACTGCCCCGTTGCTCTCTGTAAACAGATTAGTTGGAAACCACACATTAAAGGCAGGATACCTTCCTCACACACCAAATTTCCTGCAACACTTGTGTGAGGGTTTTGAACCTCAGGCACTTTAAAAAAAAAAAAAAAGAAAGAAAGAAAAAAAGAAAATAAACAACAAAGACCAAGAGACACCTCCTTTAATCAAATGTCGTCTATATTATCTGATCACTCCATCTCGGAAGCTACCAAGTTTAAAGCACACACCTTGGCTGCCAGGTTGGGGTTTTGGTGGTGGTGGTGGTGATTTGCTTGTTGTTTGACAATTGTAGTGCCTCTAGTCAAACAGGAACTAAGAAAAACTTAAAAGAGAAGAAAGTAAGTGTAATTGCCTTTTTTGTTTGGGTTTGGACATGTTTTTTTTTTTTTAAAGCACTATAAACAAAAGATTGCCTTGACAGAGTTTGAAGTTCTAATGAAAGCAGATTTGGGGATCTGGAATGAATTCCCTCTTAGATGATCTAGTGCTGCTGTTAACTTTCTGTAACCAGAAGGAGAGCCTTCCACTGGCCAGGAGCAACTGGACTATCTTCTTAAGTCCATTGCAAAGACTCTTTCTCTGTTAGCACACTGACCCAGTTTGCAGCACTGAGTGAGAGTTTATACTTTTCCAGGACAGTATATGCATGTATGCATATGTGTATCTACATACAGATGAGTACATATTTAGATAACATTCCAAATAGCTAGACAAGAAGTGAAAAATGCCTTCGTCATGTATTCTTATTACCACACTCCGTATCCACAAAAGTCTAGACATCTTAGCTTTAATTCACAGGTTCATTATAATCTAGTAAACACATAGTCTAAATGAACAATAGCCCAACAAACTGTAAAGGTCCTTACTGTAACAAATCTAGAGCTTATATCATCTTTCAGTTCAGTTCACAGATCACTGGAGTAGGGAACAGTGCCGCACCACAGCACTACATCACAGACCATCTTTGGCTAGGGCCCTGGTTCCAGTACAGACTCTAAGGAGAACTCCCCTCTTTCTTTCTTTCTTTGCTGTCTCAGAAGCGCTAGACCCTGTGCAAGAAGGTAGGTCCATAGCGGTGAGCAAAACACAGTAACACTGTCACCGACTGAAAGTTGAATGCCGCACACAGGCTATATCTTGTTCATGGGATTGTGGAGAGGCAGAAGCCCCACAGACAGGGGTGTGGAAGAGAGACTATAACAGTATCATCCTTGTATGCAGTTTTAATGAAGAATACCTACTTACCATGTAAACATTGTTCTGTGCAGAGCTAAGAAGGCATGATAGAACATTCCTGTCTCAGAGTCCCACTCTTAACTACTCTGAGGAAAATATTCCTAATGTCAAACTCTTTTATCCGATCAGTTTTTCCAAAGCACACCAATCCAAGGAGATTTGCTTTTATTTCTCCTGGGTAAACACCTAAGAAAAGAATTACCATTTCCTAGGGTAGATCTATGTTTACTTCTAAAACAAACCACTAGCCCAGGCTTTCACAATTATTCTACCGTTTGGCAGTATCACCAATACTATGAAAAATTCTAGCACTTCCCAGTCTCACTGAGATTTAGTGTTGAGTCTTTTTCACTGTATTCACTGTAGCATTGTCTTACTGTGTTCTTAATCCTAATTCCTAAACATGTTCTCACGTGCTAAGTACTTATTTATAGTTTTTCATTAAATCTCTATTCAAATCTTATTTCTCTTTTATTTGAGCCATAACTTTCTTGTATAACTTTTTTTTTTTTTAGCTTCTAGCAAGTTTTTTTTTTCCTATTGAGAGTAGAGAATTATACCTCTACATTGGTTCCCTGGAATTCAACTGAGAACGCTCTTCCCAAAACACAGATTGAAGTTAAAGAAGGCTATAGAAAAATAAGAGATTGTATCTACTTTTTATATGTGCGTGGAAGGGAGGGAATAAAATCTATACTTATGTTTCAATTTTTCATTTATATTGGATTATTTTGGCCAACAGATATATAAAAATCATACTTCTGACAAGTTTTTTATAAAACATCTCACTAAATACATAATACAGTTAATTTTAATATTTCAAAGTTAAAAAAAAAATCCGGAGGCTGGAGAGATGGCTCAGCAGTTAAGAGCTCTTGTAGGGGACCTGGTTTTGATTCCCACCATCCATATGGCAGCTAACAACCATCTATAACTCCAATTCCAGGGGAACTGATGCCTTCTTCTGACCTCTGTGGGCATTGCACAGCACAGGTGCACATACATACATACATACATACACTCATATACAATATACTTATATACATAAAAAATTAAAATATAAATATTTTAGAAATAATAATAATGATGATCTGAGTGACACTGAGTCTTCCATTCTATTCACAATTCCTAGCACACATGTTCAGTCTTTATTTTTCTGTCCTCTTTAGGATGAATCTTATTAACATCATTGTCAAGTTCTTAATTAACTGAAACATTGATTTTAGCAAGTGCCACTGTAGTTATTCCACTGTAGTGGCATCCAGGGGACACGCGTTCCAGGCTTCCCCAAGGCTCTGCAAGCAGTTATGTGGGTGTGGCTGTTTGCCTTTGTTTGGAAGGAGGCACTGAGCTATTGTACAGACCAACTTAAAAAAATACTCAAATCCATCTTTGATGACAAAGATCAAAAACAGCAGAGGCATGCATGCCCTCTGAGTGTCAAGCCTTTATAAACACTTGCCATTTTCCCCGTGAGAAACAGGGTTGACTCAGTCCTACAGGGTTCTCTCCAAGCTGTCACTCAAAGCTTACAGATTGGCTCCTTAATGTAAACATCTGATGAAACAGACATAAAAATCACTATGTCCTTCCTGGCCTTCAAGTTTACCTTTTCTCAGTTTTGTATTTGTATGGAGCAAAAGGGTCAGAGTGGTTTCACTGATTTGAACGGAAAGACGTTTTTGTGTTTTCTTCTACTCCCCGGAGGGACCGGAAACTCATGTAAAATCTCAGGGGTCTCTAAAATAATTCAGAGATGATTCCATCCTGATTTACATTACTTGCTTTCTTTAAAAACCCATTTTCAGCCTGTAACCCCAGTTCCTTGGGCTGCTGAGGCCATGCTCCATGCGACCCTCACACTCCTCGCACACACATTCAGTTCCCTCTGCATTGTGTGCGCCTTTTGTTCTCAGTGACATAAAAAATGCCTTGCAGGTCAGAACTAAGTTTTATGGCTTTGTATCCTCCCAAGATCTGTTATAGTGAATGCGAGTTCAAGGTCTACCAGACTACAGAGGGAGTTCAAGGCCTGCATAAGCAACTTAGAGAGACTCTGTGTCAAAATAAGAGGTAAAAAGCTAGGTTGTGCCTCTAGCGCAGGCCTAGAGAGCTGGCCTAACATGTCTGAGGCCCTGGGTTCAAATAAGAGCATAATTGTCACCTCTGGCCTTGAACATTGTAAATAGGATAATGAAACTTGGATCATGGCCTTCAGAATTCCTTAAAATAACTAAGAAAAAAGAGGGATAAAACTACAGTTTCTGAAAGTTGTTCCACCTCCTCTAAAAAGATTTTCAAGACACACAGAACCAGCTTGGAAGGAAAAAAAACATTTTTTAATAAAAAGTTTTATAGGCAATTATTAAATCTCAGAATCATACCAAGTGAAGAATATTTTCTGTGACTGAAAAACACCAAAATGCTTCACTTTTCCAAACTAAGCCCTCCCACTAAGACATTTCTGGCAATTCAGAGCAAAATTGGAGCTCCACATAGATGCCAAACTGGGGACAGAGTATCAAGCAAACTGTTTTGAAAAATGAGTCAACTCTAAACAGCACTGTGTGCTCAGATCAGAGCAAAGTTCTGCTACTCAGCACTGGGCACAGCCTGCAGATAAAATGGAACTTGCAGACAGGAAGCCACTGTGGCTCCCAGAACCGTATGCATCTCCCCACCCCAAGCTCCCTATCCCCTCCAGAGTAGCCTGAAGCCCAAAGCCCTAACTCAAAAGAGACAGAAGAGCCCAAATTCTTCAGACACAACTTTCCACACTTTCTTGTAACTATGTGAGAAAGTTCCTCTGTGAGTACAGATACAGGCTAACCGGCTTCACCCTGTCACTGAAGGCAAGAGATTCTGAACAGAAACTACTTGAAAATAAGCCACAGCCTTCTCCTTAAAACTGTGTGAGAGCTGGGCATGGTGGCATATGCCTTTAGTCCTAGCATTTGGGAGCCAGGGCAATCTGGTCTACGTAGTGAGTTCCAGGTCAGCTGGGGCTACAGGGAGACCTTATCTCAAGAAACCAAAACAACTGTATGGCAGAGAACAGTCTTCCTCCCATATCTGGGGCAAACAGGAAATGCAACAAGACTCTTCACAGGAGACTTTTAGAACATCCTTAGGGCAAAATTATCACGAAAAGAAGACATTCCTGGGACTTAAAGAGCCATTCGGAAGGGACACCTCACGCAAACAAGCTGGGTGAAGGAGCCCAGTCTCGCTTCAGCAGCTTTGGTGTGATCTGGAAGCTTTATCTCAGGTCACGTGTCCAGTGGCTTTAAAACTGTGCTTTGGATTAATAACTAAAATCACAGTTCTGATTGTCTGAATGGTTTCATGGAGGGCACTAGCAAACACGTTGCACAACAAGCAATGAGCTGACTCGGTGATGTGTGCACACACACAGGCAGGGACATGTAAACATTCCTGAAAGAAAGAGCCAAATGAAACTGTCCCGGGTTGCACCCTGGGCTGCTTTCCATAGGCCTGGAAGTCAAGGATGACTTCTCCAGAAAGTAGAGTATGTGATGATTGCCTTAGATTTTAAAATTCCTGACCTTTGTTGATTAAGTGACTGGGCCTGGGGTTAAGGATAATGGCTTTGTAGCACCAACTGGCCTAGACCTAGCTATATAGGCCAGGCTGGCGTCAGTGTCACATAGATCCACCTGCTTCTGCTTCCTGTGTCCTGGGATTAAAAGTGTGTGCCACCACACCTGGCTAACAATGGATTCTTAAATGGCAGGATATGGCACATCTCCAACCGTCTTACATCCAAACTTTCTTTTAAGGAGCCCTACACTCAGCCCAGCACCCCCTTCGAGGCAACTATGGTCCCTCCCCGCCACACACACACAAAAAAACTTATTGGTATTGTCAGTGTTTAAAGCCCTTCTTCTACTGGGCCTCCTGGCTTCTTACCTTCCCAATGCCAAACCTCCCAAAAGCACTTCCACACCCAACAGTCTCTGACCTCCCCAGGGAACAACATTTTCTCACTTTCTTTCTCCATCACCCGTCCGTAATAATGTAGAGTATTCCATGTAAATTTCACACTCCATACAAGCATTCAGTTGCCTATGCATTTTTGCTGTTGGCACTCAAAGACATCAAAAATCTCTTGCAAGTCATAGCTAGAGTTATAGTTTTGTATCCTCCCAAGATCTGTTACAGCAGCTGGTGAGATGGCTAAGCAGTCAAGAGCACTGGCTGTTCTTGCAGAATATCCAGGCTCGAATCCCAGCACCCACATAGTGGCTAACAGCCGTCCATCCATAACTCCAGTTCCAGGGGACTCAGTGTCCTTTTCTGTCCTTCTTGGGCACTGTACAACATGGATGTGCTTACACACATGCAAGTATAACACTCATACACATAAAATGAAAACAAAGGTCTGTTAATGACTGACTAACTGCCACTGGTGGGTCCTTGTGGAATACACTTACATGCTACCGAAAACTATAAAATGCAATTTCAGGAGTCCTTGTCCCATTTCTGGGTTCCTGGGATGCTGTGGTTCAACAAGACTTATTTCTTAAGGGCTGTTTTGAAAGGCAACAATGACAGTGATGGGAAGGAACTTGATCTAGAACCATCTATGAGCTTTAGTTTAGGCTCTGACACACTTTCATATACAAGTGAAGACAACTTCATATCAACATTTCTTATAGCCTAGAAAATGTATACTAAACACACTTCCAGAAATATGTAGGTAAGTATGAATAAGAAAGTACGTGTGGGTGCCTATGTGTAAATGTACATGTTTGTGTAGTCACGGGCATGTATAAAAAAGCACAGCCTTCAATAAGCTTCCAGTCTACTGTAAGAATTCTGCTTGTTACAAGTGGAGATTCCTAGATCAACCCTACGCTGAGTCATAAGAATTGGCGTGTGAACCAAGAATCTGTATCCTAAGCCCTGAGAACCAGTGTTCAGGAGGAAGGACACACAAATAAGTAAACAGATAAAGTCCAAAAGCAATTGTTTTATCTCTAGTCTACATGGTCAGGCTGTTCGGAGACAGGATGACTAATGGTGCCCAAGAATCTGGACCATGTGGAGTTGGTGCAGCCTGGACAAACCCTTGAGTTATACAGTGCCAGTGGAAATAAATAGCAAAGGCCCAAAAGGGCTCTCTGGAAATCTGCACCCTGACAGGCTCCTACACTAAATGGCTGCCTTTCAGGCCTGGGACAAAAATCTTCAAAAGTGCACAAGTGAGACTGGCCTTGGTTATCAAACCTTATCACTCATCCATGCTTGCCTAGCCTAGAGTCCACATTAGCTCTACCACTGCCCTCCTCGGCTCTCCTGTTACTCAAGCAACCAACTTCGGAGATGCCTCCGGGTTTAACTACTTTTAGGTAGTTTGACTGCCATCCTCATGGCTTCCCAGGACCAATACCAAAGCCCTGATCACATTGCAGGACATTGTTCTCAAAGCTGGTGTGGCCATGCGCACCTATAAACCCAAAGCTGTAGGGGAAGGCGAGATGAGAGGATCTCTAGAGATTGCTGGCTGCCATTCTGCCCTGAAAAGCAGTGAGCTCTAAGTTCAGTGAAAGACCCTGTCTCAAGAAAATAAGGCAAGATGGGGCATGGCAAAGGAAGATACCCAGACACACACACACTCCTCACAAGGGGAAGAAAACCAGCACAAATTGTGGTAGCCAAACCCAATGCCTATGGAGTCAGGCCGACATTACCCACTCATCTTTCCCCTTATTGAGTCCATCCAAGTTTACATATAAAGTATGCATATTCATTCAGAGTCTAGAGCAGTTTACACATAAAGTATGCATATTCAAGTGTCTAGCAAGTTTACATATAAAGTATGCATATTCAAGTGTCTAGAGTGTAGAGGTTCAAACTATGGATCTGTCTAATAGTTCTTCTACTTAATTTGTCCCAGATTTTAACAGTTACAACCTGCCTCTCTCTAGGACAGTGCCTCTGTGTACCCAGAGTTCCTGGGCGGAGCTCTCAGAAGGAGCTTAATCCCTCAGATAACAGATGGCTTCCTTCTTTTTAAAAATCAGCTTAATAAACTGTATTGTATTTGGTCTCAAACAGGGGTGACTTTGTAATACCTCTATTATATTTAGAGATATTTTTGGGTTGTCACAACTATAGTAGGGCATGCTCCTGGCACCTAGAGGGCAGAGGCCGGGAAAGCTGGGGGCATCCTACAGTGCACAGCACAGTCCCACCAGCAATGAATGCTCTGGCCAACACCAAGCATGGTGAAGGTGAGAAACCCTGCAGCGCTTGCATTCTGTAGATTCCATTTGGAGGAAAAGTATTTGTTGCTTAAAAATAAATGAAAACTTCTGCTCTATGACACCCGCATGGGCTCAAACTATTCAACAAAGTGACAGTCCTCTGTGATGTGCTTCAAAGCCCTAAAATAGCACCGATTTTCACATCAGACATGTGCTTTTATATTTGAGTCAAAGCTGCTAAAAAGAACTAAGATTTTGTCTTTTTTTTTTTTTTCCCTATGCAATACAGATTGGGAACCAAGGGGCCTAGAGTCAATGTGTAGGACATAGTGGTAAACTTCCAGCTGAGCCAGTGGAAAATCTAAATAACTGGGGAAAGCAGACCAGGATAACATGTTTGTCCTGATGAGAAGCCACTGGTTTTGGCTTCATAGAGCTCAGCTCTATCAGTCTGGCAGTGAGCCAGAGTTAAATATATTGCTTCTTTTAGGAAGGAAAGTGAACAATGGTCTCTTCATTTGAAACCACAGTGGGAATTTAGGAAGGGGTGGGGCATAGCTCCCAAGATGGATAATAGCCTGGGCTACAGTGTTGATGTCCTTGCTCTCTTAGAACAGACTCTGAGACATTTTCCAGTCATTGCTGTTTACTGTTTACTAATTCTAGTGCACAACCAAGGGACTAACTGGCACCTTTTGATGCCAAAAATAAAAATACAAGAATTACGAATCGGGAGTCAAGAGGATGAATACAGCTGGATAACCTCTCATGACAGCTTCCTGCTGCCCTGGGATACTTCTTGGCAAAAGGAACCAACATCCACCCATGATGAGGCTGGCCCTTGCAGATGCGCATAGCTCCACAGTCCACTCCTATCAGCCTTGCTTCACACCTTCCATACCTGGTCTCTTACAGAGGACCCAAGACCTGCATGCATTAATCACCACCCATTATACTGAAATGTACATAATGATCTTCCTCTCAAAGAGGAAGCTGTGAGCTTTCTGAAATAGAAATGCTGTCTCGTTTGCCTTTTTACCACCAGGACATAGGCTAATATTCAGGCTATGGGAAACATGAACCTGATCTGTCAGACACAAAGCATCCTTCAAAGTATGGTCTAAGTCTACATGGCAAGCCTGCTCCTCACTCACACTACACATGTAGTTCATAATGTTTGAATGCAAGCCCAGAAATTACTTCAGTAAACACAGCCCAAGAACAGGGTAAATCTGAGTAGATGTTAGGTCTTTCTCCAGGAAGCATTCCATATGTCAAACAATCACAGGGTGGAGAAATTCAATAAGCAGTAGCCTTTTCAAGTTTAGTCAGTGGGTAGGATGGCCTTGACTCGACTCTGAGCACAGGAGCAATGCTGATATAGCTTCCACTTCAGCCCTTAACAGCACCTACAAGAAACCTGTAGACGTAAAGCCCTCTCTACCCACAGGCCTTCGCTGCGGCTGTCAAGTCTTGTAAGATAGGTTGCAATTGCTCTACAGGCATATTAATCACTAGACAGCATTATTTATCTGACCTTCCTTTTGAGACAGTGAGCATTCTGGAAACAGCAATACTGCTACATTTGCCTCTTTTATCACCAGGACACAACCTGGCACCATAATATTGGCGCATAGGGAACATGACACTGAATGAATGAATGAGCTTGACCTGCTCAAAAGAAATGACACAAAATGAATCTTCTTCCTTTCTCCTCTCCCTGGCTTTTCTCTTCCTTCTCTATCTCCTTCTCCTTCTCTCCAAAACTTCTGAGGCAGAGGAGAGCTGCTTATAAAGGCCTTCAACTCAGAATGCACCAGGCACTGTATCAGTCTGAAAAATGAGTCTAACATCAACACCTTCAGTGCTTCTGTGTTTTTATAATTTTTAAGCCCTATTAAATGCTTTTCTGAATTTGCTAAATTTTGCTACTAGGTTAAGTATATCATTAGTCAAAAAAATGCAAAGAACAACACTTATGAGAGGTTCTGGGAAATTTAGCAATGGTCTTCCTAGTCAAATGACTCACCATTCAGGAAGCCAGTTTATGTGGATCATTTCTGCTGCTGGGCTATATCAAGAGCCCTAGAAATGAGGTGCGTTCAGTTAATCAATCATGAGAGATCAGAAAAGACTGCCAAGAAGATGGAGAATAGTAAAGGTTCTATTTGGTGAAGAAATGTGGGGTTCAGCCATCTAAAAGCAAGCCCTTTCAAAGAAGACTACCAGTAAGGAAGAGGCTGGCCTCTGGGAAGAGAGAAGCCAGCTTAAAAAAATTAATAAAGGGCTTTAAAACTCCAAGCCTTCCTTTCAAGTGTGAAGGACACAGAAAAGGGAAAGGAGAGGGAAGGCAGGACTTCAGGCTCCTACGTGTGGCCCTTGTAAGGGGCACACTGAACTAGGGCCTTCTGAACTTAAGTGTAACAGGATGTTGGGTGGAATTTTCCTGTTGCCACAGAATTTTAGTTGAAGAAAAAGGTACTCAATACTCCATAATCTAAGTTCTCAGAACTCTCTCCTACAGGGCCTTCCTGAATGTAAGACCACTAACCCACACCAACATTTCTGCACATTTCTTTGAAGTCAGAATGAGCCTGAGAAGGGAAGAGATGCCGGCTTTGGAGACATGCAGTGCTTTGCATGACAGACTTTTCTCTCCCTGTCTGAAGCCAAGGGAGGAAAGTCCAAGCGAATCCCTCTAAGGTGGAGGAAGAAAGAAAACATGCATAGTTGGGGAGGGGAGGGTGTTAGAACGACAAGGCTCGCGCTCTTTTTCACTCCAAGCAGCTGAGCCCAATGAGAGGAGGTGAACTAAGTAACTCTCCCCTGAGTTTGAGGGAGGTTTTCAAAATGCTTGACAAGACTCAATCTTAATAATAAGAGAATATTTTGAAAATTGAAGGTGAGTAACTCAAGTGTCCATTGGTAGAAGAATGGAAAAACAAAATTATATAGAGAAAATGAATACCTCTGGGCTTCAAAAAAAGAAAATTCTGATTCATACAATAACATGGCTGACCTTGAGTACATCATGTAAAGTGAGAAAGGCCTAACAAAAAGGAATAAATACTTTATGATTATACCTAATGTGCTGCTTAGAATAATGAATTGCATAGAGACAGGAAACAGAACGGCGGTTGGCGGGGGTTAGAGGAAGGAGGGAGGAGTTAGTGTTGAATGGACAGGCAGATCCAGCTTTATAAGATGAAAGAGTTCAGGAGGTAGATGGTGGTGATGGTTGTACACAGTGTGAATACACTTAATACCACTGAGCTATACACTTAGAAATGGTGAAGATGGTAATTTTATATGTTATGGGCATTTTACCACAACTAATTATTTTTTAATGAGGGTGATAGGAAAGTTCTAGAACTGGCCCAGTGTGGTATTAAGGGATCTATGACCCAAGGAGAAAGGACAAGTTCATATACCACAGTCTAAAGAGAATGTTGTCAAAAGATTCCTGCAAACACACCCAGCACCCCCACTGAACATCCTCATTGAATGATTACACATCCTCATTCTTCAAGACCAACTCTCTCCCCAGCACTCTTTCCAGATGAAGACAGAAGTCTGAATGAAATTTCCTCCCAACCACCATTCTGTAAGGATGACTTAGTATAGCTGGGTGTCTACAGTTGCTTGCTAAAAGGGGAAATGGAGGGAACCATTTTTCTTTCACCTTCTTTGTCTCATTTAGACCCTCACATATCACTATGTTAGGGAGGGAGGGGGTACAGAGGTACTCAACAGGATATTAACCTCAGGTTGCTATTAATTTAGTTGGAAAGACAGAGCATGTGGGTAAGGAGATAAGGATGTTCAAGCATGGGCATCCCAGGAAAAAGCAATGTCAGAAATAGAGAATGTGCTGACAAGGAAGGAAAATGATGACTAGGGTCAAGTCTGGAGGGATGGGACCAAGGCTCACAGTAAGAACTGAGGTAGAAGGTTTGAACTGACAGACTCCCTGAGAATGGTAGCCCAACTGGAAGACATAGAGGGAGAAGCAGAAGCTCAGAAAAGGTAGTCAAAGAAAAATAGCAGGATCAAAATAGCACAGTGCCTAGTGGGAGGGTGGGGGGTGGGGGGTGCTTTCATTCATCGTATCTGCATTCCATATCCAAAGGAACACGGGAACAGAAGATGTGTGCTTGTTAACTGAAAGAATGAGTCCAAGGTGGGACTGCCCAGCACATGACTAGTAGGAAGTCAGAACTCAGAAGACCAAGGCCTCAGATATAATGGAGAGGTGGGCAGCAGATGCAATCCAAGGCCAAATCAGATCCTGCGGATTGTGTGATAATGAGGAGGGCTAAGATCTGACCCCTTAGAGAACACTGACTGAAGGGGGAGGCAGAGAAGCCCAAAGACGTAAAGAAGAGTCATGGAGGTACCAGGATGCAGCAGACTTCAGAGTGTAGAATTCAGAGTGCGGGGCTCTGAGGGGGCAGGAGTGATGAGCATCAAATGCAGTTCGATGGGGCGGAAGACTGCTGACTAGATTAGGCCATAACAATGTCCTCAGTGATGTTATCAAGAGCTCCTTCAAGCAAAATGGTAAAGAAGGAAGCTAGAGGACTTAGTGAGTTGCTGGAGGAGAAAACAGAAGATAAGAGGAGAGAGGGGACACAGACATGATCTCAAGACATCTTGATGATAGAGGGCAGACAATTTTAAATGCACCCGGGGTGGGGTGGTGCTTTTTTAGCACAAGGAGCCTTGGCTATGTTTACAGGTTGGAGAAAAAAAAAAAACAACAAGGAAATGAGGCAGGTAGAGACAGAGCAGCAAAGCTCTTGAGGAAACAAGTTTTTAATAAAAGCAAGGTTGTCAGTCTTCTGGAATAGAGGCTAAGGAATGAGGACAGATGGTGACATGGCTATTCAGGAGCAGATCTAGGGGGGTCACAATTGGCGTAATTTTCCTCATCAAGTAGGAAGCAGCCACTTGCTTTGCAAAATGGCAATGGGAAAATGGCGTGCTGAGGAGGATGAAGCCTGAGTCATTGCCAAAGGGAGTGGGAGAAGGAACTAGTGTCGAGGACCAATGAGCACTCAGAATAAAGGCTACAGATAAATAGTCACCACTCGAGGCTTTCAAACAGAACCCAGGTCACAGCACAAGATTCTTAAGACAAAGAGGGGCACATTTTGTAAGTAAGAGGAATCTGGATAAAAGAGCAATGGGCTTAGGGGAGAGTGGGAAGTGAGGAACAGACACAGATTACCTGTCAAAGAGTGCCCGCCACAGACAGGGAAACCTAGGGCGATGAGGATCTGACCAGATAAAGAAGTTTGTGTTTTCATCTTTAATTTTCCATCTACATCACCGAAAAAGAAGCAACCAAAAGGTGGTGAGGGTGAGGGACTGAACAACGCAAGATCACATCTGATCAGTGAAGAAGCCAGCGTACTGAACAACGCAAGATCATACCACATCAGTGAAGAAGCCAGCGGGTATGAATCTACCCAGGAAATGGCGTAACCTCTGTGAAAAGAAAATGGAGGAGATGGGCCTGGAGAAGAATGGTGGGAACACAAAGGTAGAAGTCATTGCAAGTTTTTCTCACAAGACTAATAAAACCAAAATGTGGGTTTTTAAAGCGCAGGGGACTTGCAGGTGCAAAGGTTTTGGAACTGCTGAGAAACCAACCTAGGAATCATGCTTGCACTTTTGACGGGCACCTGACCAAACAGTGAGAGTTGATACCTCAGGGGATCCAACAAATTTAGCTCCAGAAACAGCACTGTCGAGTAATCACTCAGTCAATCACCGGCACAAAGAAAGATGATGGAGCCAAATGGCCCCCCCAACATTGCTGAGTCAGACACAGTTTCTGCTAGAGCGAATACTGGGAAGAACATGGGGTATACAGGTCCAATAAGTTAGGACAGGCCACATATTTGGTGAAAATGACATAAGCATTAAATAATTTCAAAAGACATCCTGCATTTGAGATACAACCGAGGAGCTTTAAAAAAAAAAACTTCCATCTTTGCATGTAACATTTTACACATAGAGAATACAATTATAACTGCCTGTTACTTCTAACATTTCTCATATCTACATTCTAAGTCAGTTTCAAATGATTTGCTCACATTACACTGTGAATTTTGTCTGTTGAGCACTAGATATCATCATAGTCCTGTAAATTTTTTGCTTTGATCTGTGACCCAGATAAAGTACTTTGAAATAGCTTGATACTATCAGATCTTGCTTCAGTGATTTGCGTGGTGGGCCACAGTAACACTCGGTCTGAGCTAGTTATCCGCCACTGGTCGGTGGGGGCGGGGGGGGTGGTAAGACCTGTTTATAGTCTCTCTCTGTGCTCCAAGACTCCTGCTTGAGGTTTCTAGTCTTACTGGTAGGGAATAGGTATTCTGTGTCCACACCAGATATGATCATCTCTGATTCTTTTGTGTAGTTTTTCCTACAGCCCCAGGTAGTTTCTTCACTCAGGTCAGCAACTCAGTCAGAACTCCAGGGGATACTCTGTAGATCTCCAGTATCTGAGTTGGAGATGTAGCCCAGGTGTTTAGAATACTGCTTAGCATGCTCAAAGCACTGAGTTCAGCACCCAGTACTGTATAAAACCAAGTGTGATACAACCTTATAATTCCAGCACTTTGTAAGTGGAGGTAAAAGGATCCGGAGTTCAAGTGAATTTGAGGCCAGCCAGAGCTACATAAGAACCTTTCTTTATAAAAAGGAAGGGGCTAGAGAGATAGCTCAGTGGTTAAGAGCACTGGCTGCTCTTCCAGAGGACCTGGGTTCAATTCTCAGCACCCACATGGTGGCTAACAACCATCTGTAACACCAGTTCCAGGACATCTAATGCCCTCTTCTGGCCTCCATGGGCATTGCATGATACAGGTGCTGTGGCGTGAAAACAAAAACAGTCTTCTCTCTGATATGAGGGATGGACCTCGGCCTGACTGACAACGGAGTAGCCAATAGCTTAAGGGAAACGCAGGGGAGGCGGGGAGGAGGTGGCGGCTATTCGGAGGAATGGACGGAGATCGTAACCATGCGGGGAGAAAAAAATGCCCCGTCCCAGGCCCACGCAGACAGCCAGGAACCCAGGAAGCAGCATTCTAAGTCCCGGCAGGCCCGAGGATGACGTGAGTGGGAGCACAATTCCCGGGGACGAGCGAGGACCTGTGCAGGCAGTCGCAGGCTCTTTGAGCCTGCCGCCAGCACCAGGGAGAGGACTGAGCCGGGCGCCTGGCTGATGCAGGCTTCGTGGGCCGCGCATAACCAGAGACTTGGTAGCTAATTCCCGGGCGGGCGGCGGGTGCCTGGCAGCTTTGTAAACGCTGTTAAATGAATAAACCTTTCTAAATAGAAAATCAGCTTCTGTTTTACCCAGGTGGATGAACCAGATCCTACCCGCTAAGGTGTGGAGAATAAATTTATGCAACAATTGGCGTAGTTGGCAGGATATCCAGCTGGCACAAATGGAAAAGTAGCTCAGTGGTTGAGAAAGCAAACTGCACTTACAGCAGACTGGCAGGAGGGAAGGCAGACAAACGGAGCTCTGGCATGGCTGTTATGGTGAATCCTCAAGTGGCTAATTAATTTAATATTGCCAGCAATGTCTGGGGAAGGAATCCCAGGATGGGAGCCCTCTGGTGGCTGGCATGTGGTGGCACACTTACTGAGTCATTGGGCTGAACCTCAGGACTATGGAGCTAATCTAAAAACAACAGAGGGACTGAAACAGACCTTGAAAACGCTGCTGGATGGCAAAGAGCCAAGGCTCCAGCAGGCGATGGTTGAGGCAGCACGGCCTCTGCTATGTGTGATAAAAGATTTATCTAAAGAGACTAAAGAGTTAAGAGAGAAATTAAAGCAAAAGACCTTTTCTGCATCAGCCACTGACCTCGCTAACAAATTGAATAAAAAAGAAAAAAAAAGCCCAGAGTATACCAGCTGACCACCCACCCGAGAAAGCAGGCGGGGGCAGGATAAAGGGTTTGCAGCCCTAGAGCTGCTGGAAATAGGGAGGACATTCAAGCAAGCTGCAAAAGAGCCTGTCATCACCTGGCTCCTGAGGATATGGGACAGAGGGGCAGATGACATTGTTTGCAATGCTGCAGAAGCAAGACAGCTGAGCCACATAACCACTCATCCCTCATTGAGACTTAAGCTGCATGACCTGGCACAATACAAGGGAAAGCAGTCTCTGATGAACTGGCTTGTGCAGGCCACAGGAGACACTTGGTCATCACCAATGGAGATCCCCATGAATTCCAGGAGCTGGAGCATGACACAAGAAGGACAGGTGCTCTTAAAGGAACTGGGCATGAGGAAAGCAGTATACAGTAGACCTTTCACTGGACCGGACAGAGCCATGCTCACTAGATATATTATGACAGATTTCAATGAACATGGACCTTGACATTGGTATAGAAGTTTATTGTCCTCACTAGAACCCCTAGTGGGGCAGGGGCTTTACAAGGCCGGAGAGGCTTTGACAGGTTTAAACAATGTAGACCAGCATGTGAAGTATGTCTGTAGAAAAACAGAGAGACCCAAAAGATATGTAAGGGAAACAAAACAAAAAGGGAGGTCTGCTTGGGTTACGTGCAGGCAAATGTGGACAGACTTGTGTTTAGCCCAAGTTCCTAAAGAAAAGATTGATAAAAAGCCAAATTCTGTGCTAAAGCAGCTCTGGGAGGCTTTGAGCCCCGATAAACGGTTCACAAAATGTACCCAGAGAATGAAGCTTATCCCAGGGGTGGATACTAACCTCCCTAGTGTAGAAGGAGGACATTTCTCCCTTGTGATTGGCTGTTCGAGGGGTGGAAAAAATTTGCCTGGCCAGGGCCTCTCCCACCAGCCAGGTGGGGGCAATGGAGAGACCACAGGTGTGGCTAGGGTCAGGAATCAGATCCAGGGGCTCCCTGGCCCTAGGAATCAACAGGTACGACAGGGGCAAGGAAATCCTTATTCTTCCTGGGCCCTATGTAGGATCAGGCAGTTTGGGCCAACCTCAACGAGGCTGGCAAGGACACGAAGATACATAGAGGCTCCATGTGATATGACTCTCGGATATTAAATGGGTTTCTGACAATAACTAAAGACAGTAAAGAACTAGCTAATTTTCCATGCTATGTTAGACCTTGTATGTGTATGTAATGTTAGCTTTTGAGTGTTTTACAGGTATGAAACCGGGTTGAGAGGTGTCAAGTACACTTAAAGGAACAAGAATGGAATGTAACTCATACAGAGTATCAGGGTGAAGTATAACTGTGGAATCCTGTGAGTTCTATGGGCCTAAGCCTGCAGATGTCAAAGAGTAAAGGTATACTTTATGTGATTCTAGTACCAGGCATGGGTTGACCCTCCCTATGAGCTGTTGGCCAATGGGGGCTTGAAGGTCCCCTCTACCAAACAAGAGGCAGTTGCCACATTATAATGCTGGTTGCACACTGGAAAGGGATGGTAAGGCCCCATTACTGAAAATGTGACATGGCTTGAGCATGGAGAAAGAGATCTAGCTGGAACTGAGCTAAAGACTCCCTACAAATGGATGGCTGGCCTTCATAGTGCTAGAGGGCGCTACGCAGACCACCATGGGAGGATGGTCCTGAAAGAGCTACAGATCTTGCATGCTTCACTGTCAGATGCCCTGCAGGGATGGTGGAGGCTCGTTCGAGAAATGCAACCCCGGCCTATTCACAATTGGCTTTAAAGCCCGCTCTTTAAGGACGGAACACATGTCTAATATGGAAAGAAAAAGAATGTCAACCCCCAATGGTAAGGGGGAGAGTTACAAACCCCCACAAAGAAACTACCAGGTAAAGATGATGTGCCCACTTAGGCATTGCCTAAGTACTTGTGTTTACACCCATAGGTTAGGTTATTCAGTATTTGTGTGATGTTACTTTTGCTGTTGTTGTTATTGGGGCTGTTGCTGTTTTACAATTATTGTGTTTTTACAATGAAAATCCTTTCTCCCCAAACCCCTGCTCTTATGGCTCAGGGATTATTGCAGAAGACATGGCAGGAAGTATGTGAGAGCCAGAGAGAAGGGGTGGAATGTGGCATGAAAACAAATAACAGTCTTCTCTCTGTTATGAGGGATGGACCTCGGCCTGACTGACAACGGAGTAGCCAATAGCTTAAGGGAAACGCAGGGGAGGCGGGGAGGAGGTGGCGGCTATTCGGAGGAACGGATGGAGATCGTAACCATGCAGGGAGAAAAAAATGCCCCGTCCCAGGCCCACGCAGACAGCCAGGAACCCAGGAAGCAGCATTCTAAGTCCCGGCAGGCCCGAGGATGACGTGAGTGGGAGCACAATTCCCGGGGACGAGCTAGGACCTGCGCACGGCAGTCGCAGGCTCTTTGAGCCAGCTGCCAGTAACCAGGGAGAGGACTGAGCCGGGCGCCTGGCTGATGCAAGCTTTGCGGGCCGTGCATAACCAGAGACTTGGTAGCTAATTCCCGGGCGGGCGGCGGGTGCCTGGCAGCTTTGCAAATGCTGTTAAATGAATAAACCTTTCTAAATAGAAAATCAGCTTCTGTTTTACCCAGGTGGATGAACCAGATCCCACCCGCTAAGGCGTGGAGAATAAATTTATGCAACAGGTGCACTTACTTACATGCAGGTAAAACACTCATACACATACAATAAAAATAACTGATTTTTCTTCAAGGAGGGAAGGAAAGGGAAGGGAAAAGCATTCTCTCTCTGTAGCTGTCTACTGTCTGTAGGTGTCTACTCTCTGTAGCTGTCTACTCTCTGTAGCTGTCTATTCTCTGTAGCTGTCTATTCTCTGTAGCTGTCCCTTCTCTGTAGCTTTCTACTCTCTGTAACTGTCTACTCTCTGTAGCTGTCTATTCTCTGTAGCTGTCTACTCTCTGTAGCTCTCCCCTCTGTAGCCCTCTTATCCTATAATTGCTAATGGTCCTGGTGTTTCTAGACCTTTACATCCATCTTCTCAACTTAGGGAGCTCACAAGGCTCCACCTACCTCTCCGTTCTTCTACAGTCTAGAACCTCTCTTGGTATAGGTTTAGGACACTGTTGGGTTATCCCCAAGTGCCCTACTTCGGAACTGGTTCTGTTTTGTTTGTGCTGCTGGGGATCAAACCCATAGGCTGAACCCTTCCAGGCAAGTGCTGTGCCAATGTACTACAGACACACCCAGCTCTGAAGGCAGTTTTAATACACTAATTTCACATGACTTATTCTCCATTTCTCCTGTGTCTAGAGTATTGCAATCATTGCTTCATTTATTTTGTTCATATTTTATTTGTGTTGCAGCTGAGTAAATACAATCCTTGCTATAGCATCTTGATCAAAAGGAAAGTCTTCCTATAGGCACCCCAAGAGCTATCTATCCTACCAGCTTAAAGGCCTTGTACATCCACATGTAGCTGAACGCAAGAGGAACTGGAAATGTTAACTCTCTACTATTGTTTACTGATCCTTCTGAAGAGACTCCAAAGGGTGTGTGTGTGTGTGTGTGTGTTTGTGTGTGTGTGTGTGTGTCTGCTCTGTTTCATAGTATACATCCATTGATACCACTGCAATCCTGGCCACTAAAGACGGTACAGGACTAGGACATGGGCAAAGATACCCTCGGTCACATGATGATGTTTCTGGGATGTCGCTAGAACCATGTTCTTACTGAGCTTTGGTGCCCTTTTCTTCAAGAGATTTTAGGGTCCTGACCTCCAAATGACAGACAGCTAAGGAAAGGATGGGATACTTTGTAATTATTCCACATTTCTAGAATCCACCTGTGCACAGCTCTTCCTAGTAGGCTTCATGACTACCAGGGAAACAGCATTCCATTTGGTTCAGAACTATTCAGGCACACTGGTCAGTGTCACAAGTGCAAGATGATAAAAACAGGAAGAAATGTGACCATGCAGGAGAACTGGCCCTATTAGTTACATTTATCTGTACATCTACATCCAGAAGAAAGGTCAGACACATTGACCACAGGTGAATCTCGTCTGAATTAGCAAAGGGACACTCTGGGATAAAGGAAAAGAGCTTCCAAGAACACAATGGGGAGTCAGGAGAAACTCCAGTTCAGTAGTCCTCTCTCACACTGGGTTGATCAGAAATTGTGCTGGAAACAAGAAGCAAATATTCAGGGCTAGACTCCATTCAGTCCTATGTGCAGTGGGACTTCCCAACACTCCTCAATGAAAAGAGCTTTGAACATACTCTGACCTGTTTTCATTACCATCTCTCCACAGGATTTATATCACCCTACACCCATGCAGCAAGAGAAGACTAAAAAGAAACATCATATCAGAGCATGTTTCCCATTTTATATGGAATAAAATCATAATTTTACCTCATGCATTTACCTAAAATGCACATGATATATTTTAATTAATCATTAAAAACTGGATTTATACATGCATTTTCACTTGAGCACATCACCATCTTTAATTTACAAAGGACCTGGACTGTTGGTTAAGCCTTAAACAAAACAAGCTGGCATGCAAACAAAACTAATCTGTGGACTCTAGCAAAAAAGATGCTATCTGGCATTCAGAGACAACCAGGTCTGTCAGGTTAAAGCCACAAACTCAATGCATACTTTAATTTATAAATGAGAACTAATTTAATAAATGAATGCAAATTATGGGGGAAAAACCAAAGGCCATAAAAAAAATCCACAAAGAATGAACCAATTCTATTTACTTGTGGATGAACAATCAAGTTAGTGACCATTCCCCTGATCAGATCACAAGCTGGTGATCAAACCTCAAAGACTCTGGTAAAGGAGGATCGGGCAAGAGGCAGGGCCCAGTGCTGCCTGAGGATATGCAGTATTGTCCCTGACAATGAACACGCAATCCTCCAGAGATGGGAAATTCATAACAACAAGCACATTCAATCACTTAAAGCAAGTTTGGTTTCCAGGACTTAGAAAAGTCTTGTGAACATAAATGAATTTATTCATCTTAAAAGTGCTACAGAGAGCAGGCATACAATACATTTCTTCATGCTGAAAGAACCAACTATTGTGGGGGCTAGTTTTCAGAGACACCCAAAAGCAATTCCCCGGGCTGACAATTCCCTGGCCCTCTAATCCGTCTACTGCTAAACAATGAACATGTTTTCAGAGCAGCCAGAGCATCGGGGTACCTATGACAACAGCTAGTTGGCACACTCCACCCTTACCACTCATGGCATAGTTGGTCCTCAGGGAGCAAAGTCAATAGCAGCAATCCAGGCATTAGACGAACCCTCAAGCAGTGCCTTGGGAAAAGGTGAGGTCTGGTGGGTGAATGCAGGAATAGGGGCAAGGTAATGCTCCCCGAAGATCAGGGAGCAGGGAAGTAGCAAAGCAGAAAGTGCTGTTCTCATGGAGAATGAATCCTTCCTGCACCTTCCCCACCCCGCTATGACATATATCCTGTGACATTTGGTTGCTGCCTAGAATTTGAAACAATGGCTGAGCATTACAGCTTATGTAATCATTATTTTCCAGTGCCTTTTAGATGATTCACTACCAAGTACCTAGAAGTAAATGGGATACAGATTTCCTTAAAAGTGGGTGGGCCCATGAGCTGCACCAGACCCTAATACAATACTATGGGTGTGTGCTTATGTGCATAATCCTGTGCACACTTCACAGCAATCCTGGGGATAGGTATCATGAGGCCGGTGTTCTCCACACACAATGCAACCATTGCTCAAAGCCACTCAGCTGGTTTAGATGCAGGTGGCAGAACTGGTCCATCTGACCTGAAGCTCACCCCACATCTCTAGCATAGCAAGAGACCCCAAACAGCAATTCCTGGGGTGGGGGGGGTAGTTGTCTGTAAAGCGCTATTAAGTAAAAGGTTAGCACTGACACTAGAAATTAGTTTTCTTGGGCATTTGATGCCATGGGCATCACTAATAGGTCTAAACGCAAACCTATTTAAAAAGAGCTACCTGAAAACCAGACTTATTATCTAGAATCAAACAAGGAAATGAAGAGTAATTTCTCTTCCCCCTCTCTGCTCCCCGCCTCAAAAAAAAAATCTCACCAGAATAGTGAGACTGTGATATCCCAAACTGGAGATGAGGCATTGCTGAGTACAGTGTAATGTAGGAGGGCAGCCTCTGCAAGATTCAGTGGAGGGGGAAGTGTCTTCAGAGTGGTCTCCAGCAAGTTCCACTAAAAGCTCCCCCACGGCCACTGTGCACTGTCCAGTGATAACATGGAGCAAATGTCCATATGCAGAACAACACACTAAAGCTGCGTGGAGAAGCACAGAGGTCTGGGGTCAGAAGGAATTCGGACAGCAGGAGATGCTGCGGGGTCTGACGCTGCGCTGACCTTTTTTGAGGTGTTCAAGAGGGAAAACTTCAAGAGTACCATCACTCCATACAAAATAAGACAGCTCTGCGGCTGTCTTAGCTTATGGGTCCTTGGCTGTCCCTGATTACACAGAAACTAAAGACACAGTCGATGTTCTGCACATTCGTTAGAATACTCCACAAATATTACACTCATAATATCTTCAAGTATTTACAGAAGCAAAGACAAAGGATGTGGAACTCTGGGATTTCAAATGAAGAACACTTGTGGGAGAAGTATGAAAAAGACATGACAGGCCACAGACACTCTTGAGTGGGGTCCTTCCCTACTCTGGCTGAGTGTTCCTTCAGCCCTTCATGAGGAAGGGGAGATTAACAGAATTCTGCAGAACTGTCATTTGCAAAAAACATTTTTGTTAAACAGCATGGCTCTCTCCCAGAGCTAAGCTTCAGTCTTTGTGCATGAATCCTTCCGGAAGTGCGACATTACAGAGGATATTATTATTTGCTCCAGCTCTGTCACACGCTCCTTTGGCTAAACAGATCCTTAGTATCTATGCAATGAGCTGGGGGCACTCAGACATGTGCTTCCGCCACCAAATAGTATTTGCGCACTATAGCCTTATGACTTATGTAAGAGTCAGTACACTGTTCATAGGAAATAAATTATTCATTTTGGAGACACCTGAACTCATGATCTAAGTATTCATTACCCAAATGTCTGTAACAGGGAGATTTAGATCAGCAAATTGCCTGCTCAGAGTATAAAAAGGATCACTTATGAACACGCTGCCCACTTTTAAATCAGTCCTTTCTCCAACATCCTTTCCTACCAAAACCACCCTGCCCCTGCTCACCATGTAAACAGCTGTTCCTCTCTCTTTCTAGGTATGAGACATGGCCCATAATACTACCTACACAGTAAAGATCAAAATGTGAGATCTTATGGTCATGCAGAAGGTCATGAAACTGACTTACAAGCACTAATTATAGAAAAGCCCAGACAAAGCAAATCTCTGCCACTGGGTCCATCAGCAAGGAGAAAGAGATCAGCATTGATGGGGCTGTGCCTGGCCACTGAAAACACTGACCTCTTGGGATAATCTTACAAACATAGCCTTCTTTGGAACAGTACTGAGAAAGCCAGCATGATGCTTTCAAATCAGACAGAGAAGTGCACACTGAGTTATTTGATCCATTCTTGCTTTTAAGAATTAGCACACTGAAACCCAAACACTGACAAATATAGGATGAAAGAAACTGGCTTTTATTGTTTTTGTAATTTTTTTAAGAGAGAATGCCAATCAAACCTGTTTTTAGGACATGTAATATAAAAATAATTGAGCCACGTGAACTGGAATCATTTAGCACTGCCTTTGCCTGGTCTCAGTTCCCTTAGGAAAGGGACACACCTGTAACTCGTCTCTGGTCTAACACCTGATGGGCAGCAGAGCCAGTACTCACATTCTGATTATCACCTTGGAGGCTGGGCTGAGTCCCCACATTAGCACTGAGAGTCTGTGGGCATTGGCAAGGCTGTTAGTCAGTTCTCTCCTTCCAACATACAAGTAATGTTGCATGGATTGAACCAAGGTCCTCAGTCTTGGTGGCAGAGACCTTTATCCACTAAGCGATCTGGACAACCCTTTTGTGAACTCCAAAAAGATGATACCAAAGCAACCCACTCCCTTGTGCACTTTTTCTTGAACGTTTTTTCAACTGGCAAACCTCCCAATCACCAAAACTTTACCTTAATCAAATTAAATAATTTAAAATACAATAGGGGCACCCAAAACAGCCAACCATTAGAATCAGACACAGTGTTGGCTTGGTTCAAATCTGCTGCCTTGGCCTCTTATTCAGAAATTTTGGTTCAGTCTAAGGCCTGAGAGTCTTTTTTTTTTTTTTTCCTTCAAAATTGCAAGTGGCCATTTCAAACCTTTGAAAGATGCCGTTTTTGCAGTACTTGGCAAATCCTACACCTAGGGATTCAAATAATGACAGCATATACATGTACATGACGCAACAAGCTTCATCAAAATCCAGGAAGAATTAAACTTCCGAAAGGTACATGTTAAATCTACCCATGCTGAGCTGTAGCCTGCTTACAGCTCCAGTCCTTCTGTGGAAAGATGAGCCACCAGCATCTATTAAAAACGTGCAAGAAATGAAGGCTCACGCCAAGCTCAAGAACAAAGGCCCCAGCCTAAATTGTCTGACCTGAGTTTTAGAAGGGTGAGGCATATAAATAAGAGTCAGGTTTTCTTTAATAAGTCATAATCAGAACTGAAATGCAACTAATTACATTTAGCAGTGTACGGGCTTGTTATGTATTTCCAGATTCAAGTTCAATTCAAGCTGAACTTTAAATGCTTCGTAAGCTATGTAACGGCTTCTAGTGTAACTTAGAACAATGAGAAACCAGGATGGAATTCACAGAACTTGAGAAAGCTTTTGTGATGAACTTGGAATCAATTTTACTTTAACAATGTACATGAGACTGTTATAAATGGGCACAGGTTCTGCTCTTCGGGCCCTTAATCAAAGAGTTACAAAGAGTAGAGGCACCAAACTGCAGTGAGCTTCATTAAGTGACACAGGTATGTGCTTGAAAGGGGAAATATCGTTAACAGAATGTGGGCTTTGTGCCAACAGCCATGAGGGACAACATCCCAGGCCTCGTGGCTAAGCCACATAGCTCTCCCTGTTGTGATTCTAACTCACCATATTCCTTCTTAGGGTCCTCATGTGACTGGTTCCCTGTCTCCACAGACAGTTTCATGGACTACTCCCTTCTTCCATTCCTTTGGATCTCTGGCTCAAAGGATATGAGGTACCGGCTAGGACCATCGTAAACAGAACAACATACACACAACTATATGCTTCCTTATGCTGCCCTTCCCTAGTACTTACCACCTGGAATACTATATTATTGTGCCTAATTGTTTGTGTCTCCACCCACACACCAAATTTTGAGCCCTATGAGAATAAAATAGATTCATTAGTAAATACAGTATACATGTATGGGTAAGTAGACACATCCATACATCCATTGAATAATTGTATATATAAGTATTCTGTATATGGATGGACAAGTAGATAGGTGGGTAGGCAGATGGATGAAAGGATAGAGAGACAGACAAATAGATCTCTTGATGAATTAGGCTGAAGTGATAAGCCTTTAGAAATATTGCTCAATCTAGCATACTATGCAGCCAAATATGAATTCATAGAGATAGCAGCTACTTTCTCCAAAGTAATGTGAGCACTAAGCTGCCACATACAACATCTAACACAATGTCTGATATACACAAAGGGTGTTTATAACCCTAGACTACTCTACCAATGTCAAGCAGGGGTCAACCAGCACCCACCTGAGACCAAGAACATAAATCCTGAAGTCACGATGCTAAAGACAAGATCCACAGGAGAAGTGGTAAAAAGGAGAGATGTGCATCTCTACCTGTCCTTTGACACAAGGTGTTACTAGGGAAACCTCAGAAAGGAAATGTAGTCTAAACTCACCAAGAAAATGGAAACTCTGTTGTCCTGCTCATTTGAATAAAAAGAGCAGAAAGATAAGGAGCTTCCAGAAACAAAACTGAAGTATGATCAAAATAAACACTGGAGAAACACATTTTTCTATCAAAATTAAATCATTTCTGTTTTTACTCAAATTTCTGTTCCACTGAGAGAATACCATGTCGGTATAATTTCAATGAAGAGAGAACAGCCTGAAAAACAGCTTAAAACCAGTTAGACTCTGTTTTGCAAGAGCCTGGATTCCAAAGGAGCACACAGTTATTGGTGGTACATGGAGCAAGGTCCTGGTCTTTGAGCTGCTTCTGAGATGCAGCTGTTGGTGCTTGCGCCTCCAACCACTTGCTCAGAAGTGTGGTGACTGCCTTGATCTGCCCAAATAAGCAGAGTTAGCACGATGTGACCTGTAACAGGCTTCTACAAACCACCAGAGGCTTTGGGTTGTTTTAGTATCACTTCCTGGCCTTATTTCTTATGAGAATAGACTTGTAAGTTCAACTGGCTGAGAAAGTATATTGCATAGGAAAAACAATTACAAAAAAAGTAGTTTTAAAACATGACAAGTTTGAGTCCATTCAGAGATATTAAAAATAGGGGGGAAAAGGCTTAATTGATTCCATTCCCTGTGTCACTAATTGTTCTCAGTCTGCAGCACAGCATACATAAATATTTGTCAGTCTGTCCCCCATGGTCACCAAATGCTGGGCTTTTGGAAAAACTGACCTAGAAATTAAAAATGAAAAAAAACCAACTGAGGTTCAAGGACTCCATTATATTCTTAAAAGTTACTGAGAACTGAAAGAGTTTTGAGTTGGGTGTATTTTATTAATATTGACTACATTAGAAATTCAAATGTTAACATTTAAACATTTGTTCATTGACGTAAGACAGCAATAACAAATCCATTCTGTATTAACATGACATTTTAATGAAAGGTAACTATATATTGTAAAGTGAGGCCCAAAGTAATGAGGTACACTGTTTTCAAAATTCGAAGTTTAAGAACTGACTTAAAGAAGCAGCTTCATTCTAACATCTGTTTCTGTACTTTGTCCACTACAATGTTTTTCTAGTTAAGGAATATAAATACAATCCTGACTTGCACAAAGATTAGCTTAAGAAGAGAAAGCATAAGCATTTTAATAGCCTTTTCAGCTAATTATGAATATTCTTCTTTGATCCATCGAAACTCAACAAGTGGTAGTGATAGTGTCTTCAAAATTAATTTCAGTGTGGAATATAAAACTTGTTATCCATCTACATGAAAATTCATCAGTCTTCCCTACAATTTCAGCATTATAATCGTTTTGTAACATTGGGTAGTGGTCACTTTGGTTTTTTTTATTCATTATTTTTATATGTATGAGTGTACTGCCTGCATGTGTGTAAATGCACCCATGTTGTGCAATGTCTACAGAGGTCAGAAGAGGGCATCAGATCCCCTGGAACTGGAGTTACAGTTGGTTGTCAGCCACCATGTGGGTGCTGGGAATTGAACCCGGGTACTCTGCAAAAGCAGCCAATACTCTTAACCACTGAGCCATCTCTGCAGTCCCATGGTGGTCATTTTGAAAATGATTGTTTACTGAATCATGCTTCTCTTTCAAATCTGGTCCATTTCATTACGCAATTTCAAAAATCACAAATCTGAATAAATATAAACAGCAAACTCATGAGAAAAGACTTCAAGTATGGTGAAGCTGTCAAACTCACAATGGCAGGAGTAAATGTTCCAAAATTCCAACTGTGATTTAAAGGCTTTGATTGGATCACTGGCACCAAACTTTTGCCATTGTTATCCTTGACATAATTTTTAGGGGACTGTTTCACAGATTGCCCAGTTCCATAGCTACAGTTTGTTTGCCACTCTTCCAGTGCAGAAATCACATTTGATGCACAAAATAGCCAGCTGAGGGAACAGCTTCATGACACAAATATTGGCCTTGAGACACAGCAGGACTGCAGTGTGCAGAGAATGGGGTTCACACAGTTTCCCCTTCAGCCACAGAATTAACGCGCAAGGATATGCAGCTGAGCTTTACAAGCATCTCTGATGCTGACTGTTTCATCAAAGGTATCAAGTGAAACTAGCTTGCTTCCACTGCAGCTGTGGGGTTATAAAGAACAGCTGTCCATGTGAGGTTAAGAACGTACTCAGGTGCCTGAAGCTGTGCCCACCATTTTTGCTAGCAGCAAGAAGAGTCAGATCTGTTAGAGAGACAAGTCCATTTAAGTATTGCAAGTAACACAGTTTGAACTTCAGACCTCCTGAAATTTCCTCACAACTCTCAAAAGTCTTGAGATCACATTTTGAGAATGCACTTTTTCAAAAGTCAACAAAACCATTTCTTAGCTTTCATCACTAGAGGAAGACAGGTAGGACACAACTAGGTAAAGCAGCTATCATACCCTAAACTAGACTTGCATTCATTGCCCTCTGAGTCCTAGCTTAAGGTCTACATTAAGAGGATCTACTGATAGCATAATAACAGTCAACTTGGGTAAAAATTTTAAACTTGATTTGCCCAGAATTCTTGACATACAGGCCTCCTGTCTGAAAAGACTGCACCTTTCCAGGGGAATGCTGATCTTCAGATCGAAGGCTAAAGGAGGAAGGACCCAGGGGAAAACTTGAAAAAATAAAAAATACCATCACAAAAGTAAGACTCTGGGAAGGGCAGCATTACATCACCACTGAATCCAGTTCTCCTTCAGTACACATAGAGGGAGCGTTATAATGTCTGGTGCTGGGGTGTTTGTATGTACCCCAAAGTTTCAGTTCAAGCATTGGCATGTGCAGCCTAATGGGAGGTGGTTAGGTCACGAGGACTCTGCCTTCTTAAAGAAACTGTCATTATCCCAGGAGTGGATTGTTAAAAGAGTCTCTCTCTCTCTCTCTCTCTCTCTCTCTCTCTCTCTCTCTCTCTCTCTCTCTCTCTCTCTCCACCATACTATGAAGCAGCAAGAGAGTTCTCACCACATGCAATTCCCTCAACCTGAGGCTCCCCGGCTCTGGAGAGGTGCACAGACAGTCTGGAAACATGTTGGATTCCCTATGATTAGAGTTTGGCTCTGGGTTCTGTGATTCATTTCCAGTGGATCACAGAAAACTGGTGTCTCCCGGCTCACTAACTTTTTGCATACTGAGAATCACACCAGCCTCACAAGTTTGTTGGGAGCACATGAAATGATATACAGGACAGCAGGGACACACAAAGGTACTTCACGCCTAGGGTAGGAGGCCACCCAGAAGAAAAAATAAAGCAAGACTGCTGTGGCTACTTTCTAACTGTGAGTGTAGCACTTTGGGCCTGCAAGAACACCGAGCTACTCACTCAATCCCAAGATTAATACACAAAAGAAATAAATTTTAAAACTAAAAATTTTTAAACTAAGCCAAGAAGTCATCATGGGGTTTCAAACATGACAAAGGAGTTCTACAAATCGACTGCCATCATAAGTAACTCTTTTCCCTTTAAAAATGGCACGCATGAGAAGCATTAGATGCAGTGTGAAACTGTGGGTTACACAGCTTCACCTGCGCCCTCCGCCCATGCACCCACAACACTCAGGGGAGAATATCATTATAATGAGGCAGCGGTTTAAGACAGGAAGCATGAGCTAAAAACCGAGACAAGGGTACAGAAAGGAAAAGATCTGAGTCTTAGCCTGCACCATAACGATTGCCTCTTTGGGAGAATTAGCAAGTACTAAAATTCCAATGTCTTTCTGCATTGTTGCCAAAAACTATGTATCCGTTCCAAGCAATGAGTGCAAGAGAAGGCCATGAAAGGTTTTAGCAAAAACAAAACATCTTCTTTTCTAAACAAGCTTCAAATCCTCAACTAACAAGTGTTTTGTGAAAGTCTGCTTTCATTTGTTCTACCAGAAGGATCTTCCCCTGGAGCTGCTATAGGGTGGAATACTTTGATATATGTTTTCGTGATGCCAAGGAAGAAACAAGCATATTGGGACCTTTGGCAGCCTATCTACACAGAAACTTCTATTCTTAATTCCCTTGATTTACTTGATTCACTCAGGAAATTATCTTAACACTGAGCTCTGAGCTCATTATGCAACTGCGAGGAGCCCATCACCTGTCATTGATTATGCATGAGAACTTCATGACAGAATGAAAGGAATGATCTTACCCCATCCCACCTGCAGTTTTTGACTCACAGCTTAATATGTTAGCATATTTTTAAACCTTTCCAAAGTCCTTTAAGCATTTAATATTTTAACTTATCTTTTCAAAATACATAAAAATTGATAATTAAGGATAAAAGAGCCTCCTTCGAAATACCCCATTCCAGTTCCAGTTTATAAGGGAGGAATACACATGTATTCAAAGTTAAAACATCATTTTGATGTCATACAAGCAACTCAGATTCTGGGATTTGTTTTGTTTTTGGGTTTTTGTTTTTTTTTTTTTTGTACTTTTAACCTCTTATTAACAATGATTTCAAACACATGCAAAATTAGACAGAAGGACATGAGAAACCATGTAGCTTCAATAATCACTTTATGAGGGCTGGGGAATTGGCTCATTTGGTAAAGTACTCAGAGTAAAAGAGGAAGACCTGAGTTCAGAAACCAAGCACCCACCTAAAAATCGAGATGTGATGGTGTATACCTTCGGTCCTAGCGCTGGGGAGGTAGAGACAGGAGGAGGCCTGGAGCGCGCTATGCAGCTAGGCTACTGAGTCAGGGAGCTCCAGGGTCAGTGACAGACTCTATCTCAAAAACATGAGGTGTAGAGCAACAGAGGAAGTCACCCAACCTTACCTCCAGCTTCCACAAACACCAGTGTATATACACACACTCAATCAGTTAATCAATCAACTCACAGCTAATCCTATTCTTTCTGCCCACCTCTGGGTTATTCATAAGTAAACTCCAGATGTTGTACAAATTAAATAGATGGCTATTTTATTTTAAACAGCCATAATGCCACAATTACATGTTAATAATGTTAAGAATTCCATATGATTATCATATATCAATCGCTGTTCCCTGGGCGTTACCAGTTCTTCCACAGTTGGTTTTGACTAGGATAAGGATGGTCCACACATCACACCCAGCTAAAATGTCTCTCTTCTGTTAGTTTGGCTCTTTCTCTTTTCTTTTTTCCTTTCAACTTGTGACCAAAGGAACCACGGCTCTCTTCCTATAAAATGTCCCCAGTGTCCAGATTCTGCTGATGACATCCCCTGGGCGGCATCTGAGCTGTTCTCCTTTCCCCTGTGTCTCCCTGGATCCCATGCTTAGCCATGGAAGGCTGCCTGGACTCAGGGCAAGCCTCCCTCCTCCCCGGTGGTAACTGCTTCCATCATGTGGCACTTCAAGTGGGATTTCACACTGTGAGTCAAGCACCTGAAGGCTGAGGAGCTCTGAGTACAGACAAACCACGCAGGTTCTCTCCAGCTTTTATAACATCATTCTGTATTTTCTAATAACATAATAATACAGCCACATTTTTAGCCTGTTCTCAAGTGAAGGCGTATCATACTTTAATTTTTTCTGGTTGATTCCCTTCTAAATAAAGCAACTATGAATTTAGTTTGATACGTTTTCATTATCTCTATTTCAACTTTTTCCTTTATTTTTTTTTTTCCATTCAGCTCCAAGTGTAAGTTGGTCCAATATAGTCCCTCCCCAGTCCTAGAACCTACTGACACTGAATCAGATCCTGTTTTTCTCTACTTAAGACTCTTTTCAAGCCAGATGTGGTGGTAAACACCTTTAATTCCAGCACTTGGGAGGCAGAGACAAGCAGATCTCTCTGAGTTAGAGGCCAGTCTGGTCTATAGAGAGAGTTCTGGGCAAGCTATGGCTACAGAGAAACCCTGTCTTAAAAAAAACAAGCAAAGAACAACAACAACAAAAAACTTCTCCAGGGTGAGAGAGATGACTCATTTGGTAAAATGCTTGCTGCACAAGCATGAGGACCCGAGTTCAATCTCCAGCACCTACGTGAAAAAACAAAGCCAGATAACAGAGTATGCCTGTAACCCCAGAGTGAGGGAGGCAGAGATAGGAGAATCCCCTGGGCTTGCTGGCCAGCCAGTCTCCCTGCATCCATGAGCTCCAGCTTCAGTTACAGACTTTGTCTCAAAAACATAAGGTAGACAGTAATTGAAGAAGTCACCCTACATCAACCTCTGATCTCTATGTGCATCTGCACACATTCACATGTACATGTGCCCACACAGACATGCTGCATATCCACAGACTTCCACTAGCCTAGAAGTGATGTGTGCAATTTATTGTCTAACCCGGTACCCGTCACAGAGTGTAAGATCCTACTGTTTAACAGTTACGCAGGTAGGGTCACGAATGAGGATATTCCCCAACAGTATGCCTCCATCTCCAGGACCTCCACACTGCTCCTGTTGTGTTATGGCTGGGATGGTCTAAGGTGGCTTTTGGGAACAAGGCCAAGCCAGGACAGGTTCCATGCTAGATAGGCAAATCTAGGCTCTTGCCACAGTTGTGGGAGGTGCTGGGGCGGGGTGGCATCCTATCATCTGAATTGACAAGAGAACTGCATTCTGATGCTAAAGCCACAGGAAGCATCAAGCTGAGCCCCAGTCAAGAACCCAAACTGAACAGACAACATTCTCACAGAGACAGAGTGGATCTGAGATCCACATAGATGCCATCTCTCCTGACATTTCACCATTAAAGTTTATTCTTTGTATATAAAACAGTTGCAGCCATCTTTTAAAATATACAAACACACTTATGAGGGGTAAAGCATCGAGACAGCAAGCACTATGGCTGTAGTAAGAACTGGTCCATGAATTCACTGTCTTCCTTATCAACGACTATTCCTAAACAAAGACCACTGTATTCTTACTGGAGTAAGACAGAAAGAAGGACTGGCTTAGAGAGAAGATAGAGCTGTCAAAGGCAGGCTCAGCATCACATGGGATTAGCTCCAATGGAATAGCTCTGCGATGCCCCACTAAGAACTCACCTCCCAAATAATTTGTCATTTCTTTCTCCTTATCACTAAAATTAGAAATAAAGGCAATGAGAAGATCCAGGTGTATGCCCACATCAACACAATTAAGGAAGATACAACCTTAATAACATCCAGTCCAACAGAGCTGACGCAGTCAGACCTGGCATAACGTGTGGCCTTGTGTCATTGGTACCCTGTGCAATGCAAAAGGTAATCCACAGATCTGGAATCTCACCCACTCTTTGTCTCGTTCCAGCCTCTTCACACTGCTGGGTTTCTCAGGACAATGGTAGGCCCATGTACCATGTGTAGTGTGAGGGATTTCTACTAACAACACTCTAGGACTACATTCATTTTATGTCACTGTGGCAAGTGCAAACTCATTTGCACTGGTAGCAGGCAGAAAACCTTCAAACTGGCATTTGGACAATTTTTTATGTTCAAGTGGTCTAGAAATTTTCTGCTAATTTCAGCACTGCACAACAGGCTCTACTTAACAGACTTGGACAACATAGTGAAAACCTTTAACATCAAAACAATTTCCCCATATGAGTGAGAACAGCTGGCTGAAAGGAACAGAGGAACTGATTTCTCAAAGAAAGTGTAACCAATTTGCAAAGTGCCAACAAACATGCAAACAAACCACATGCTTGAAAGTCTTTACGGGATTTTAGTAATGGCAGAAAAGCTTGTAATGAACTAATCCTCCCACCAAATAATTAAACTACCTGGAAAACATTTTAAAATAACTAGTTGAAAATACGAAAGAACAATAAAAACCAAGTGAAAACAGGACGGAATCTGACACCTGAGAAAAAGGAATTACAGCAGGCGAGGTCCATATTTGTAAGCTTTCCTCCAGATTATTTCCTCTGGCTATCCTGGAAGCCACAGTTATACCAGCTTGAGAAGTGAAATTGCAAAAGCTTCAGACCACCAGGTTGCTGGACATTCAAGAGGGAAAGCTTAGAAAGGGTGGAGCCACAGAAAGAACTTCAGATAAAGCAACTCCTTATCTAAACTGCACATCTGCAAGGAGAGGGCAGGATGTCCAGAAAATGTAGGAGCTAAAACATCAAAAACTTAAAAGGACTTAAAACACTTCAGGATTTCCATGGGAATACCAGCTTTGCCCTAAATGTATGGAATTTGTCCTGGAACTCAGAAAAGTGAGGTTCCATCCTTGAAAGCCTTCACAGTGTTAAGGGATCAGTCAGTAACTTAACTCCTTGCCATAAAATGAAGAGGAATAAAGGAGAAACTCGATAGGACAATATCAATCAGAAAAAGCATTTGTCAGAATTTAACAGCTACTTTTACTTGAGGAGGAGGAGGAGGAAGAGAATGAGGGGGGAAAGAGGAAGGAGGAAGGAGAAGGGGCAAGGGAGGAGGAAGGAGGAGAAGGAGGTGCTAAGAGATAAAGTAGAACCAGAAAGAACTTCAAAAAAGTCAATCTATGGAATACCTGCTGTCAAAGTAAAAGCCTAGTTACAGACTGAAGTTCTTCCTCATAAAACTGAATAGGTAGGAGACAAGGATTAGGTCCTGAAGTCTCAGAATATCATGAGGCATTTTAAAAGATACATAAATGTAAGAAAACTATCTTTATTCATAGACAACACTAAGCATACACACAAATGAACATTTACTAGAAGTGGTAAGTGAATTCAGTAATGTGGCAGTAGTGTAGAAAGTCAATATACCCAAAACAATTTCTATATACTAATGACTTTAAAGTGAAAGTTTCAAACTTCCATTTGCAATATCACTAACAAGTACTTAAAGTATTTAGCAATAAAAATTTTTGAAAATTATCGAAAACTACATAATATTGGCAATCCCAAGATATGGCTGAGCAACATTAAAGGCTACCCATAAATGGGGAGATACGCCATGTTTATGGATTTGAAGATGCTTATTATTAGAATGTTAATCCTCAAATTGGTCTAGAGACTTCATCCAGTTTCAAAAGGTCTCTGTGTAGAAATATATAAGCTGACTCTAAAATTGACATCAAAATTCAAAATAAAAAGCAAACAAAAAGAAAGATGACTCACACTGTTTAACCTTAATTCTTATTACAAAGCAACAGTAAGGACGGGAGCGTGGTTCTGGCCTAAGGGTGAACAAACAGATCAACAACATAAAATAGACAACCCAGAAACAGACTCATACTCGTGGTCAGCTGGTTTTCAAAAAGAGGTTCCATGATGATTCAATGGGAAATAGGAAGTCTTTTCAACAAATGATGCTGTAACAACAGGATCAGTACATGTATACACATGCACTCACACATGAGAGTATATACATACACATTCTCTCAATTCCTGTGATACCACAGATATTAAGATTGACTTCAACATAAAAATTAAAATTGTAAGTTTCTAAATCAGATGACCATATATGTGACCCAATAATAAGACCTCCTAAAGAAGTCACAAGATATATCGACTGTGAAAGATGTCACTAGTGCATTAAAACTCATCAAAATTAAAAACTTTTGCTCAAAGTTACCATTAAGAAAATCAAAAGGGGGCTGGAGAGATGGCTCAGTGGTTAAAAGCACTGACTGCTCTTACAGAGGACCTGGGTTCAATCCCCAGCATCCACCTGACAGCTAACAATCATTTATAACTCCAGTTCCAGGGGATCCGACGGCTACTTCTGACCTCCTCGGGAACTGCACAGTACAGTGCGCTTTCATACATGTAGGCAATACACTCATACACATAAAATAAACATAATAAATAAAATCATTTTAAAAAGAAAATCAAAAAGAATGGCTGTGACAGTGCATGCCTGTAATCCCAGTCACTCTGTAGGCTGATGCAGAAGGGTGCCGTGTTTAAGGTACCTGGATAATTTAGTAGACCCAATCTCAAAAAACATGCCTCCAGAGTTCTGGGATTAAAAGCATGTGACACCCACATTTGGCCAAATTATCCATTTCTGATCTTTCACTTCACCATATGTAAATTTTACCTCGACTTGGGAAAAAAAGACTTTCTGTGGGATAAACAGTTTGGTAGCAGCAAATAAAACACAGCATCCCTTAAAGGATCAGAATCAAGGGGAGATTATAAAAAAGAGAACATGGTCTTCAAATTTCTCTTAGAGACATCCAGAGGCAAACTAAATACCTGGCACAAACCCAAAACTCAAAAGGAGAATTTAATAGGCATGACTCAAAAGCAGCAAGACAAGAAAGCAATTCAGAAAAAAAGAAAAAACTCAGTGAATACGCGAATAAAACACAAAACTGACAGATCTATAAAAGTCATTAAACCCGGCTGTGTGAACTAATAATCCACTGCTGGGCAACAAACTTCAGCCAGCCCCCACAAAGCCTACAGGGGGAGTTTTTAAGCATCTTTTGGGGAGTTTTAGGCATCTTTTGGAAAATGTCCCTGTTATAATTTTCATGATAGAAATTCCTCCTAATTATGTACTGCAATTATAAATATACCAGAAAGTACCGCAAACGCATTCCTACCTTCAGTAAAACTCCCAGTCAGGGTTATTACCACAAACACTTTCCCCTCGGGTTCCAGATCCACCTAGAAAGAGAAAAAAAAAAAAAAAACACACATTATATTTTAATATTAAATTACTTTTTGTGTATCTTAAATAATCCTTCACAGAGAGGCCTAGGTACATCAACCACAGGCATAAATCAAATCTAAACCTTTCAATGCATAGTAGAGAGGCAAGGAAACAATTGAATGCTTAAGAGACTGGGAGGTTTGGAAAGCCAGTCTGAAGGAAACTCTCTTCTCAGAGTGTCCTTCTCTTGAATTGTATCTCTCTGCTGCCTTGCTTGGTAGAGAGGCAGGCCTGTGCTTGCTTTTGAGATATCCATTTCTTATGCACACATTTAGTAGGAGCCACGTGTAACTGAAACTCACAGCAGGTATATGAGATGGAGAGACTGCGACAGACAAGGTGATGAACGAATGTGGCTCAGTCAATGGCAAACTTTAGCTTTATGGAGTAAAAAATATGAAGAATCTGTTTCCGTTACAGTCTAGTTCATGATAACAAAGCATGCGAAGGAAGCATAGGGGTCTTGTTTACTGACTCCTGACTGCTCCTAGGAGTTTCAACAGCCCTGAAGTTATCGGCTGAGACGTCTAGTCATGCTTTCTAAAGACTCTCAAAGAGTGGAGCACCCAGGATGGAACCGTGTCCTTTGGGTCTGCTCTAATCTCCACAAAACCCTGGCCAGCAGCTCCTGCCCTTTCTTCCTGCAGGATGCTAAGTTCACTGTCCACCCACGTCTTCAAACTCTGCAGCATGAGGAGCTTGTGGATTCAAATGCATGCTTTTACAAATGTCCTAAAATAAATCTATCAGAGTCCACTCACAGCTCCACTCCACCTATGACCTTTCATCTAGAAAAGGAAAGTCAAGCGAGGCCAAGCACAGGCAGACATGATAGATGACCTTAGGGGGTAGATCATTACATTGACACACGCTGCAAATCGCATGGGACAACAGAAGGTGCCTGCATCAGAGCTCCTGTATGCTCCATTGAGGGTAGCACTGGAGTGGGTCAGCTCACTCACCACCGCAGACCCCCTGTTCTCTCAGAGTTTGAGGAACAGTCATACAGCACTCTGGCCAGGCTTCCATCACAGAACTTAACAGTAAACCGAGATCCCTCAGAGTGGACTGGCCTTCCTCTAGATCGCCACCACATGCTTTTTATTCTTATATCACACTACAGTTACTTTTCACAATAAATGGTGGCTGCTTGGTATGGACTAGAAAGCTTTACCTGTACTGTGGAAGACAGTTTTTAAATACTACCTTTCTCTGCGATGAAATCTGTCCCCAGTGGGATTACCATACTATAAATCACTTCCATGTTCAAATCAACTGGCTTGCATCATGACGAATGCTAACTTACAATATCGTCTTACCTACCTTGACACCCCTCGTGAACCTCTATTGAACGGTTCTGAAAATAGAGCTCTCTGGAGAGATGACTAAACAGGATGTCAGTGTCTAATTGTCTCCACTCTTTGCCTTGACTTGTTCCAAATAAAAAATGTTATTTTTAAAAGCCACTCCCTTACCTTCAACAAAAAGGCCTGTCACAGAACACACACACACACACACACACACACACACACACACACACCCGTCCCACACACACAGCCCCTCCCCACATAAATGACCTCACAACATTAACTGCTGGTAGTGCTGGAACAGCCACAGCCAGCCTGAGGACAGACTTCCTGGCCGCCTCTGCCATCCTGCACCCACAGCTAGCACATCGTTCCCCACCAACAACGCCCAGAGGGCCCATAAAGATGGCCACTCCACCCTAATGGGCCAGAAACTAGACTCTAACAGGCCGCAGAAAACAACACCACTGAGAATCAAGCACTAGCACACATAGAATAGGCTTGCCTCCTCATTTTTAACTGGTGTCACCACTGTGGACAGGCCAGACAGGCCTTGTCCACTTGATGCAGATGAGCTAACACAGGGTACCTAAGAACAGGGCATTAAGCTGCAGGTCAAGACTTAATCAGAGGACAGGAAAATGAGTTAGTAGATTGCATATTACAGGGATTTTTAAATAGAATCAAATTGAGCTTAAAATGTAAATACACCAAGAGTACTAAAGAAAAGCACTATCTTGTGAAAATTTATGTAAATGTGTGTGTGTAGTGCATGTATGTGTTCCCGTGTGTGTGTGCTCATGTACATGCAGGTACACATGGATATGTGCACACATGGAGGAGAGATCTATGTTAAGAGTCCTCCTCAATGGCTCTTTTCCTTATTTTTTGAGACAGAGTCTCTCCCTGAACAGGTAGCTCATCCCTGGCCAACCAGCTCCAGGGACCCACCTGTCTCTGGCCTCTGCAGTCACAGACTCACGCCACTGAGCCCAGCTTTTATGCAGATGCTGGGAACTGAAACTCAAGTTTTCATCTGCAGGCAAGAGTCTTATGTGGTGGGTATTTCACTGACTGGCCCACCTCCTTGAATCCCAATTTCATGAATTTTTTGTTTTCAGTTTGGTATACATATGAGCTACTGCATTTTAATGTAAAGATGCATTCTTTACTGTATTACAGAGAAATCTGGGATCTTGGAGATTACAAGACAAATAAGCTATTGTCATTATTCGCAGTGTTTGGTTGGATATCCCCATAGACAGCAGACTGCCTACATCAATAGCTGGCTTGTTTCCTTCCTGTTGTCCATGGGAAGTTCTTTCTCTAAACAAAAGCACAGTGCAATCAATAATTTTCACTCGCTGACTCTAGTTCTGTCCCCTACATTCCAGTGGATGCTGTCTTTCTAGAACATGATGTACACTGCAACATTTGGCATAGCAGTTGAACTATGAGAAGTAACCCTCCCTCATTTGTAGTCCAAATGGTTCACCTAGGATTCTACCCCAGTTCCAGAGTGCACAAGATGGCTAAGATTAGCCATCCGAACATGAGTCCCCCAACCAAAATGATAGGCCGTGGTGGTTAATAATGTCAATGTGATCTAGAATCACTGATCACTGAAGAGACACATCCTTAGGCATGTCTGTGAGGGATTGTCTGTTAGATAAGTGATGTGGGAAAACCCACACTAAATGTGGGTGCCATTCCATGGCTGGGATACTGGATGGAATCAAAGGAAAAAGCAAGATGAGCACAAATATTCATGGCTCTCTGCCTCCTGCTACATGACTTCCCAGGTGTAATAATGCACTGCTCCATCAAACTGAGTCAAAATAACCCCTTCCTTCCTTACGTTGCCATTGTCAGGCACTGTCACAGTAAAAAGACAAGTAACTAATATGCTCACCTAAAACTTACAGTCCTCATTTCCGACACTCAGCACAATGGTAACTCTCTCTTAATTGCTCCTAATTCAAGTTTGGGTACAACGTTTAAATAGATCCAACTAGGAATTCTAAATCTGTGAGAAAGAGACAAGCTCTCACTTCTTTTGAACTTCAATCTGGAAGGACATAAACTTTGAAGTATGTGGCACCCTTGACACCACATGAAAATAGAGAACAAGACGAAGAGGAGAGAGCCGAGAGACACAGGAGGCCAAGTCGTGATGAGGTCATTTCAATCTGTAGATCAAGTCATGGTCTAGTCTTCTTGAGTTTTCAATCATTTGAACTCATAAATTATTCCTCTTTTAAGAGTCCAACACTTTGAATGGGGTTTTCTATCACTCACACTAAAGTCTTACTCATATCATCAGATTAAAGAGAAGCAAGAATTTAACGTACACGTCGCTCTGTATGCTATCTCCTCCACTTTCTCCATCACTTAGGCAGCTCTTACAGTCTCACCAAATTCTCCTGTCAAATCCAATGACCCCCAGCTTCATCACCCAAAGACTACCCAGGAATGTCACCTCCAGGACATCACTCTTCTGTGGTTCTCCTCCCACTCTTCCCTAGTTTTCTCAAACTCTGAAAATCTCTCTTTTTTCTCTCTCTCTCTGTCCCTCCCTCCCTCCCTCCCTCCCTCCCCTACTATCTCTTGATTTTCTTTGCATTAGAAAACTCAGACCCATGAAGTCTATGATTTGAAGAAGGAGTAGAAGAGAACACAGTGGAACCTCTAAGCAGGGAGAGAGCTGAAGATGATGGGCAGTATCAGGTTCCGTTCACAAGTCTCAACACAGACCTTTCCCCCAAACCTATGACAGCCTTTCTCTAAAAATCTCTGCTTCAGTATGTCATGCACCACCTAACACCATACCCTGTTCCAACCCTGACCCCATTATTTCCTCAGAAGCTCATACCAGAAACCCAGGCCCCTCACCATGAAGTCTTCTTTCTGAGTATCTCCTTTATCCCTCCACCACTCACCTCTCATTATTTATTGAAGAACAGTATTTTACCACACGGACATATCACAATTTATCCATCAATCAATCAGTGAACTGAGTGACGTTTAGACTGTTTTCCATTTTCACCACTATAAATAATGTTGCTATGAATATTTTTTGTATGTTTCTGTATGAACATGTATTTTTCAGTTCCCTTGGGTATAGGTAGAGAGGAACTGTTGAATCTAATGCAAATTCCATGTTTCGCATTTTGAGGTACTGTCAAAGCATTTGTTCAAAATGACTGATCATTTTCTAACCTCCCCAACAATACACAAGGACCCTAATGGCTCCATATCCACGTCAAGCCCTGTAATTGTCTGTCTTTTGGATTGCAGTCATCCTCCTGCGTGTGAAATGTTTTCTCATTGTGGATCTGATTTATATTTTTGTCATAACTAATGATAACAAACATTTTTTCATGTGATCACTGGTCATTCTTATACCATCTTTTGAAAAAGTATGTATTTCACTTCTTTGCTCCTTTAAAACAGGTTACCTTTTAATAATTAGGGTGTGAGAATTTTTCATGTATTCTAGATAGAAGTCCTTTGATAGATATGATTCACAAATATTTCCCCTACTCTGTGAAATGTCTTTTCACTTTATTGATGGTATTGATTGTATTAAAAAAGCTTTAATTTTATCGTAGCTTAATTTTTCCTGGACACTTATACTTTCAGTGTGATCTAAAAAAAAATCACTGCTAAGTCCAATTTCAGGGGGATTATTTTGACTAGGGGAATGATGAAGACAAGTTACTTCCATTAAGAGAATTACCTTTTAAACTGATAAACATATAAATGATATACATTTAAAAGCAAAGACTTATAATCCAGGAAAATTTACTCTTGTTTTCTTCCAAGAGCTTTATAAATTTTGCTCCTTACATTTAGGTCTTGATCCATTGTGAGTTAATGTTCACACAATTTATGATGCAGGAGCCTAACTTCATTAACAGCTTAACAAATGGTATTTTAGTCACATGGTTAGTATTTTATTTTATATTATTTTATTTGAGACAGGGTCTCCCTATGTAGCCTCACTGACCTAGAACTCTATAGACCAGGCTATCCTTGAACTCATAGACATATGCTTGTCTCTGCCTCCTGAGTACTGGGATTAAAGGCATGTGCCACTATGCCTGGCCCAGTTTTAATTCTTGAAACATATTCCCAGACAGCAGCGAACTCAGCAAGAAGTCCATTGTAAGAGGCCAGATATGGCCAGCAGGAGTGGATGAATCCTGAAAACATTGTGCTAAGTGACAGAGGCTGATCACAAAAGACCACACATCCTGTATGATTCCATTTAACAAAACATTCAGATTATGTGAATTCATAATAACAGAAATCTCCCTTTTCTGCACAATCTCACCAACATTTAAAAAAAGAAATAACCATTCTGACTGGAATGAGATAAGGTTTTGATTTGCATTTCCCTAATTAGTGATTGTGAGCACTCCTTTTTCTCCACATCTTAGCTAGTTGTACATCCTTTGAGAAGTATCTTTTTAGATAACTGGCTCATTTTAAAATCAGATTTAAAAATCTGTTTGGGCTTTTGATGATAAACGCTTTGGGTTTCTTATATATTCTAGAAATGAAACACTTGTTGGTTGAACGTTGGAGTGTGTAAATATCTTCTGTTCTGTAGACCATCTCTTCAGTCTGTTTATTGTTTCCTCTGCATTGTAGAAGCTTTTTAGTTTGATGTAATCCCATTTGTCAATGTCCACTTTTGTTCTCCTGACCCCCAAATGTTGGCCCAGACAAATGTCCTGAAGTATTCCCCCTAACACATTCTTCTTTTTTTGCAGTCTTAGATTCAAGTCTTTGACCTATTTTGAGTTAATTTTTGCATGTAGTAAGAGGAGTTTGGGTTCTTTCTTCTATGTACAGATATCCAATTTCCCAAGCACCATTTACTGAAGAGATTTTCCTTTATCCAATGTACATTCTTGCTGATTTTATCAAAAACTAACTATAGATTTGTGGATTATAAGTCTTTGCTTTTAAATGTATATCATTTATATGTTTATCAGTTAAAAAGGTAATTCTCTTAATGGAAGTAACTTGTCTTCATCATTCCCCTAGTCAAAATAATCCCCCTGAAATAGTCTTTTGCGTCTGCTTTTTCTTTTAGTATCTACCTATCAGAAACCATCCACTTGCAGGGCTTCTGCTCTCTGAATTCTTTTCATTCTGTACTTAATATATTAATGCTTTCAGTCCCTAAGGATGGACCCAGTATTAACTTTGCAACAGCCCTTGGGTAGATTGTCCTGCATCTGACGACTCCCAGTGTGTAGCTTCACAGTGACCTGCCCCAAGCAACCTCCACTTCAGAACAATCAAGATTATATCCAGAATTCATGTTGCCCAAATACCTCACCGCCCTGTCCAAACTTAGCCTCTACATGTGGCTGGCAGCAAAGCCAGGGGAGACCTGGGGCTCTAGGACCAGCTCTGTCATCTCTACTCTGTGACTCCAGGCAAACTACTCAACCTTCTGTACCACAGAGTCATGGGGAGAGGTGCCAAACACCCAGACACTAACAAAAATCCACAGACTGAATTATCTGCAGAAAGCTGAGGGGGGATGGGCATCTGCTGTTTTTGAAAGTTCTTTGTAACCCGACACAGACCATGAACCATCACCTGGGAACCCTGAGCTAGATGCTCTCTGAGAAGTCAATTCTAACTTTAAATGGCTCTGATTCCACGCTCTTCCCTAAGGAATTGTCTGATCTACTATTCTTCTAACCTCCCAGGCTAAAAATCTTGGAGCCACCGGAGCTTGACACACCCTGAGGGTCAGTATTTTTTCAATCCCTGCATCACTAGAGTCCCTCACTCATCCTTTGTGCTCGAGATGTGAATCTGCATCTCTGTAAAAGGCAAGCCAAGAATGTCTACACCTAGCAATCCAAGGACCCCTTTGGAAGTGCTTCTCATCATCCTCCCTCACATCAGAGCCTCTGGGGGCTTCCTGGGGCCTTCAAAATAAAACACCCTGTTCTACAGGCTTTCAAGAATTCCTTGGCTCCCCTTTGTTTGCCTTTCCACTAACCTACCCAAACCTCCCTTTCCAAGTTCCATTCTGTGAATCTGCTCTTCGAGTCAGGCCTGTCCCCTCTGTCCAGTACACAGTCATACCTTGGTTTCTGCTGTGTGAGACCTGGGAAGCCTCTATTTCTTCCTATCATCTACCCACCTAGCCATCCATCTGTTCCCACCTTCACTGGGTACTTCCCAGAACTGGGACCATTGCCAGGTGCTCAGGATTTCCCACAGTAGTTCCACAGTACTGTAGAAAGTAAGGCTCACCAAGCACCCCTGGAGAGAAAGGTGCAGCCCGGAAACAGGAAACAGGATAGTTGCCAGGTTGCAGAGAGAGAGAGCTGACATCCATGTTGATCCCTCCAATCTCAAATTCCTCTCTCAACCACAACCTTAACACTCAACTATTTTCATACACCTAAATCTTAGCACTTCCAATAAGTAAGTTCCATTCCAGCACCATCTGACACTTTGTTCCCACAGAGGCCTAAGTAGCCATTCAACGAACATTGATTTGGTATAATGAGTTCAATAGGAAGGTCATTTGACACCTCAATTTCCTTACCTATAAAACTGGGATGATAATATTTATTGCAGGACAAAAATCCTATGTGACAGACCTTTGTGAAAATACATAAGGAGGCCTGCTAGCTGGCTCAGTGGATAAAGGTACTTGCTCTCATCCTAGAACCTACATAGTGGAGGGAGGGAACCAACTCATTCAGGTTGTCTTCTGACCTCTACATGTACGCTTTGGCACAAATGCACCCACACTAGATACATAAATTAATAAATAAATAGATGTTAAAAAATATATAATGGAGGCTGAAGAGATGGTTTGGTAGTTAAGAGCACTCACTGGTTGATCTTGCAGCAGTTTGGTCCTACCACCCATATGGCAGCTCACGGACATCTGTACCTCTGGATCCAGGGGATATGACACCCTCCCTCCATAGGCATTGCATGACATGGGTACACTTACATACATGCAGGCAAAACACCCATAGACATAAAATAAAATACACCTTTTTAATTCAAAAATATTAAATTAGCATTGCTTTCTTTAGGAAGTAACATGAATACATTAGAAGACTGTATAGGCTGGAGAATTTTGAAAGGGAGTGAATGGCAAAGTCATGTTATAGGAACAGTGATGAATTTCACATTATTGCTGAAACTTGGTAGTACAGTTTTGTCAGTAAACAATAGTCAAAAATTACAGTAGACACAGAGAATTTCAAATTTATATTCTAAGATATAATTACATATTTTTAGTTTGAGGTTTATATCATTTTAATTATTACAGTACTTTTACTTCTCTTTTTGTTAACTTCCCAGACTGTGATTTTTAATCTCTAGACCGTCAATGAGGGCACAGGTGAAGGCACACTGCGGCTGTAGAAGAGTAATAGAAGAACAGAAATAACAGAAAACCTCTTGGTGCCTGGTAATGGGAGAGGTCCAACATCAAGGCCTGGAGTGAGGACTACAGCTGGGCCTCAGGGGAGGTGGGAGGTTCATCCCAGAGAATCAGTCCTCCCAAGACCAGAATCTGCAAATAACAGTGCACGCCCATCTCATCCCTAGAATAATAGGCAAAGCCTCTGCCATGCACAACTTCAGACCTCAGGGGAGGGGACTGTGAGGAATGTAGTCGCTCAGAGATGGCTGAAACTGCTGCCCAACAGCAGGAAGTCCTCCATGCTCCACTCTGTTCCACCATCAGCCTACCACCAGAGGGATGTAGAGCAAACCCCAGGCTTATGTGAGGGGACATAGCTCCAAGTAAACTCACAGGAAAGGGACCACAACTGTGGCACACAGAAGGGGACCATCGCTCTGGCTTATGGGGGAGGGAGGACTACTCCAGCTCCCAGGACAGGGCCACAGCTTCTCAATTCACAGAAGAGGACCACAGCTCCTCTTCTGGCCTCCACAGGCTTTGCATGACACAGGTATGCTTGCACATATGCAGGAAAAAACATCCATATACAGGAAATAAAATTTCATATATATATTCATAAATATATAAGAATTTATAATTTCATAAGCACTTCAGACACATCACGGTTATATGGTGTACAAGGGCACACTGCTCAGTAAAGACACTCAGCTGGCTACACCCACTGGTCCCCAGCATCCCACCCACTGGTCCCCAGCATCCCACCCATACACTCTCGACCTGTCACACTGGTACTGCTTTGCAGGAGTTGTACAGGTCACTTACATCCCTGGTTCATCTCCTTGTCCATGAAATGAAGGTGTTTTCTCAAAACTCTTCTAGCACTAATGTTCCATGATTCTAAACAGACTTAGATAAAAGCCTCTCCACAGGCCCCAAGGGAAACTCTCATTTAATTAACTGGTAATAATTTATAACCATTTCCCTTCACAAAGGGCATTAGAATTGATCACAGGAAATTTTCAGCTCCTCAATATTCATCTCAGCCTAGAATAAGCAAAGGAATATAACATATCGAAAGAGAAAAAAATCCTTGATTTGAGCAAAAGATACGTGGTTCCCCTAGGCTCTACAAGAGAATCTACAAGAATGAAGTCGATATAACTTCAATTCCAGGTGGCCCTTTTCTACTGCTTTTCGAAGTCTTGCACTGGGGATAAACAACAAAGGAAGCTGAAAATGTGTTAAAGCACGTCACCACTCTCCTAAGCTAAAGCTAGTAGTATTAGAATGAAAGTGGAGATTCTTACAGAAATGTGCAAGTTCCTCCTATTAGGAGATGTGCAACTGTGTTCTGTGACAAAAATAATAGTTTCTGGGGCTCAGCGGTTCAAAGCGTTTGCTACTCTTGCAGAGGACCCACATTGGGTGGCTCACAATCACCTGTAACTCCAGTTCCCAAGGATCTTATGTTCTTTTCTGCCTCTGCAAGCACCTAATACACAAGCACATGGTACTCATACATATCCTCAGATACATATACATACACATAAAACACAAATAAATAAATGACAGCTTCATCTTGAGTGCTGACAATGTGTTGAGCCCCTACTAAATCCTTGACCAACATTATCTCTTACCATTACCATTTGCAGGGTACCTCCAAGCCCATTTTATAGATGGAAAAATGGAGGCAGAATGAGCCAGGGTCATACAAGCAGTGAAGGCTAAGCTAAGATTGGAATGATCGCCACTGTTGCCTCTCCAGCCTCCCTTAAGGCTATTATGAGCACAGTGCCTTCAGGTCTGTGTGCTAATTCAACCCCAGCCTGCCCTGGCTTCTGGCACATGAGTTCATCACATCACTGGCTCTCTGGAAGCCCCAGTAAGACTTATGTCATCTGTATGTAAGAGTGCTTGTCACCACCTACCCATCACAGCCTTCTAGCCTTGCCTCCTCATTGCCGAAAGCAATGGGGAGTGGCGGCAGCCGGGTGATGTCGTTCTATGACTCCTGATGGAGACAGGAGTCGATCTGGAAGCCACAGCTGTTCTGAGACATGTAGAATGTGTCAGGCAGTCCAGGTCCTATTCGTCAGTGGCTGGGAAGTCGAGTCAGCTCCACACGCTACAAGCACAAGACACATCCCTCTCATGCGAGAGTTTCAGAGTAAAGGGGAAGGATGAGGCAGATACTCGATCCCTGTCCACCGTCTGTTCTCAGCTCCACAGTACGTCTTCTTAGAAAAGTAAATTTGAAAAGTTTCTCTTCTCGTTAATAAAAGTCAGGAATAAATAAGCAATACTGGATATCTCTGAAGACTAATTTTTTTTTTCTCTGCCAACAGAGGACTAAAAGAACAAATGACCCACTGCAGGTCATGGGACTGTGTATGTGTTAACTTGGACTCTTTAATATCTAAAGGATTGAAAGAGTAAATTAAATAGACACATTACAGTTTCAAACCTTTCTATAAAACTCCTCCTTTTAAATTCACAGCTACTTAATTCTGTACCTGAAGGACCAAAAAAGAGTGGGCTAGGTTCTGAAAAAGTCAAATGGCCTCCTCTACTTTCTGGGAACCAGCAGAGGACTCTCAGGATAGCTCCAGCCTGCCAGGCAGCACTCTCCCTATCAGAACTAAGAAGGCTTTCCTGCACCAGTAAGGCTCCCAAAGGAGCTCAGGCCAGAGCAGGTGCGAGGTGGGGTGGGCTCTAATGGCGTGCATTCTCCACACTGCATATTCTCTACAAAGAATACTTTGCATGAGCCCACCCTTTTCTGCTGGATAAGCCTTTCAGAAAGGAATAAAAGGAGTGGGTGTGTCTGTGGCCCTGACTAGAGGGAGGAATGCACCCGAGCTTACTCTCACTCTCTGTGGCCTCAGTCTGCCCCCACTACACACACACACACACACACACACACACACACACAGGTGTTGTTTACCATCTTTGTAAGTTACCTGGGAGTTCTGTCAGTCCTTTACTAAGCTTCTTTCTTTTTTAAGGAGAATCTCCCCAAGAAAGGAGCAATATTAGGCCATGGGGAATCTGGTAAATTAAGACACATTTGCAGAATGATATCTCAAATAGTCTCAATCAAAGCATTATTCCTTTATGACCTGTCCCAAGTCTAACATTTTAAACTGAAGATGTTAGGTTTTAAAAAATGAAATAAATTAGCCCAAAATTATTGTCTATTGTTGATTCTTATCATTCATTTATAAGGGAGGAAGAAGGTAAAGACTCCAGCAAAATTAAAGCAAGGAATAAATGGAGAAGGGCAAGTAGATGGACCTGTCAGGAATTATTCAAGGTTAAATGCAGGCTGGGCAAGTGAGATCAGAAACAGGGCCAGCAGGAAACCATGTCAGATCAATACAGCTTTGCGACATGCTGGAGGCTAGCTCTGACCTGCGGCAACAGGGAAGCGCTCAGGGGCTTTGGTCACAGTATCAGTTCTGCATGTCAAACCCCTGCCACAGGATGTGAGGGGAGAAGCTAGTGATGGAAAGGACATGCACAAGAGTGATTCCCACATCTCAGTGAAGGAAGCTGATGACCTGAACTAAGTCCGCACCAGAATGGAAGGGGAAGGGAAGAGGAAATTCACAGGAGGGAGCAATGACTAGACATGCCACTGAGGCAGAGTACTGAGCAAAAGAGACCAGAGTCTCAGGGACCAAGAACACTTCTTGGTACCATTGGCTGAGCCAGGGACTCCATGGGAATAAGTAGAGTTGGAAGAAAGAGTTTAAACACCTCTGTTGACTCAGCATCCATTGGGCTATGCTTAACAGTACCTGGAAACTCAGATGGGGAGTGGGGGGCACTCCAAGACACAAATCGTAACCCAGTACAGCCCCAACTGAACAGGCAGGTGGCTATAGTGATTCCATTCCTGGGAAATGACACGCACACTGAGGCCTGAAGGCAAGTTATGAGAAGGTGAGACCATTCTGAGTCAAGGGTCCATGGCAAGAAGGCAGGGCTGGCATTAGAGCACACACTAGAACAGAGGGCTGGAGGAGGGTCCATTTAGAGAAGGAACAGAAAAGGTAGGAAGAGCGGTACTCAGGGGCTGGAGAGATGGCTCAGAGGTTAAGAGCACTGACTGCTCTTCCAGAGGGCCTGGGTTCAGTTCCCAGCACACGCATGGCAGCTAACAACCGCCTGTAACTCCAGCACCAGGAGAATCTGACGCCCTCTTCTGACCTCCACGGGCATTTCACAACACAGGTGCACTTACATACATGCAGGCAATATACTCATACACATAAAATAAACATAATAAGTAAAAAAAAATTTTAAGTTGTACCCAGAGATTTCTAAACCAATGATGATGGCTAAGAAGAGACCATAGAAGTGTTGCATCATGTACAATGATGGAGATTAAGATGCAGAAGGAGAATTTTTGTGTATTAAACTAGTGAATGGGAATGTATAGTTTAGAATAAAGGACAATTTCAGATGAGTGAAATCAATGAAAACTAAAAACCATCTGAAGAGAATAAACAGAAGGAAAAAGACTAAAGGAATGTAGTCTTAGGTGTGGGTGACCCAGAAGAAAAGTCAGTATATTGTGACTAAGGCCAATTTCAGCATGTTGCCAATTTTTGTAAGTAAAGTTTTATTGAAACAAACCCATGTCTGTTTCCATTCATGTTATCTATGGCTGCCTTTGTTCTAAAGGCAGGGATGATTATGGCCATGTGCCCATATGACAGCAATTCTCCAAGAGCAGACTGCAGATATGCCAGTGGTTATGTGAGATTCTAATGGAAATAAACAGTTCCTATCACTCAGTAATGTCTTAGGGATGGTGATGTCATGGCACATGGCACTGTGTCCCTGTGGTGATGCTGAGATAAACAAGCCTACCCTGATGTCAGTCATATAAAAGTGTAGCAAATGCAATTATGTCATATATATATATATATATATATATATAAAACTTGATAATAGACAGCTATGTTACTGGATTATGCATTACTACGGTGTACTTCTATCATTATTCTAAAATATACGCCTACTTATTTTAAAAACAACTTCTCTATTAAGCAGTATGTCAGGTTACAGCTGGTTGCTCATCTCTCCTGTTTCCTGGGCCTCCTGATAGGATCAGGAAGCAGGGTTCAGTGATGGACCTATACCATCTAGGTTTGTGTAATTGCCACGTATGATGTTCTGTGGCAAAAATGCTTAACAACATATTTCTCACAATGTGTAGCCATCATTAGATGACACATGACAGTAGTTACAACAGAGATTGCACACCCCATAAAGCCAAAAATGTTTAGAATCTGCCTTTTGCAGGAAAAAAAAAAAACTTGCTGAACTCTGTAGCGATTAATCACCCAAGGAACTCAGTGGAAGAACATGTTTCAGAGGAAAGGAAATGAGTTTAAATTTGGACACCAAAGTCCTCAAATAGAAGCGGCTGGCATAGAGTTAGAACTAAAGGCAAACTGTAGAGTGGAGGTGAGACCAGAGTATGTATTTGGGACTCTTTCTCCAAAGGTGATCACCAAGTGAAACTCTCCACAAAGATCACAGGAGAGAGGAAGGCAAACTCCTCAAGGAGGTAGAAGAAAGAGCCAGAGGCAATGCACCCTGAGGGGGAGGAAGTTGGGTGCAGGAGAAGGTTTGCTAAAGGGGAGACTCCAGATGCTTCAGACAGGGGAGAAGAGGAGGATGTTAAAGGGGCCAATTATGCATGGGGAACAGAGGTAAAAAAGTGGACTCCTTTATAATACCTACCTCATCTCTGAACAGTTGTTTCTTCAAATTTATGTCCACCTCTAGAATTTACCCTGCCAAGATGAAAAGAGAGAAAGAACAGGACAAAGCAAGGAATCCTGAACTCTATGGAGTTGAAGTATGTTGGAAGATAAACTTAGAAGTTTAGGGGCAAAAGGTTTTAGATACCAAGTTAAGAGTCGAAACATCAATTTTAAAAAATTAGACTGACAACAGGCCTCAGGCAACAGTCTGGAGGACAGGCTGAGGGAGAGACAGTGGACACTAGACTGTGGGCAGTGGGAACAATCAAGAGGCTATTCTGATGTCCAGGTGGGGGGAGATAGGTGTGAATATTAAAAGTGGAAATGAGCAGAACTGGATAACAAAGAGTTAGATGATGGGCGGACCAATCTGAAAGGCTGTAGAGTTTATCTTGAAGAAGGGGATCTAGAAGGTCAGCTGGCTTGTGATGACTCTGGATTTTAAAAGCATTGATTGTACAGAGAGACATTCCAGTAGAAATGTCGGGTAAAAGGAAGAACGAGACCTGAAACTTAAAACTAAGTCAGGCTGAAGGCAGCGTTGTAAAAGTCAACCGCAGGACAGCTTAATGACAAAACAGTTGGCTCCAATGAGAGATTATACAGTTTAAAGAACACTGGGTCAGGGACCATAACCATGTTGAGAGAATGAAAGAAAGTAAACCCAGCAAATAAGAAAGGGCAGTGTCCAAAAAGGCCCTGTGTCTCCCTTGGAAGAATCTTGAAAGAATCTTCCCTGAGAAGATTCACACCCTTGTTTTCTACTTAGCTTACAAATGCCCTATGACTAGAGGTTCATATTGTTCCCCATTACATGGCCCAGGCATCTGGAGCTAAGTGACTTAATACTCGGGTGGCAGATTGAACTAGCTCGGATTTAAGACTTCAACTACCATGCCTACCACCCTGTGGTAGAATCCTAACACGGCTGTGACCTTCTAATAAACCTTGTTATTTAATATTCATCACACACAAACAGGAAGGTTTCATCAAGTTCACGTGTCTCATTCTCTCCTTCCTTGTTATACCAACTTCTATTTGGGGGAATTAGTTTCACAACCACAACTGCCACTCAACTAGTTTTTTCAGTCGTATGACTGTCTGACATCAGGCTAGTTTCTGAACTTTGGTTGGAATCAGAATCAGAACTGGTTTCAGCTGCAACTGGCTGGCAAGAGTCTCAACTGGATTGTTAAACAATGATGGGTTAAGGCCATTAGCACAGAGCTTGAATGATAATTCGATTGTAGACAGTCAACTTCGAAATGTGTCAAAATCTGTATAACTTCACAGCACAATGAACTGGAATGTAGTCAATTAAAACTAAATTTAGAGGAACCAGTGAGATGGCTCAGTGGGGAAAGGTGCTTGCTGCATAAGCCTGAGGACCTGAGTTTGATCTCCAGGACCCATGTAAATGTAGAAGGAAAAATCCAACTCCACATAGCTATTTCCCTGAGCTCCACATGAGTATCATGGACGTGTGCCCACATGTCACACCAATTCGCATGCACACACGCATATACACACACGGGCATCAAGAGGTCCTGGGGAAGGCAGAGAGGGCAATGAGAACCAAGTACTAAAAGGTATGAAATAGCTTCCCTGATACAACTGAGGTGGATAGATGGAGACTCAGAATAAAGGAAAAGGAACTTCATATAAGCGCCACACAATTACTGGTAAGTCGTTTCTCAAGAAACCTTGCTTAACAATTCTTAGAGTAGGTAGATGGTAAGCTAGGAGTGGGAATTTGCAGACAATTAGGGGAAAAGGCCAGAATGACTCCTGTAGTTAGAAACATCAGTATGAACTCACATTGAACATAATGTCAATGCAGATTGAAAAACTATAGAAATGTTTATAGATAAGTAGATATACAAGGACTGATAAGCATATCCATTTCCTTGATCTATCAGCTGAGAAAATGTACACTCATGATCTCCCAATAACACCTGGACACTCGGCATCCTGAAACTGGCTTCTAGTACCATTCTCCAATGAAAGAAACCCTTGAAGAAATGCACGAGTCTAGGATGCACAAAAACAAAGTCAACTTGAAGCATCTTGGAGGCCCAGAGGAAATAAAGAAGTGCTTGAAACAACCTCGACCCCACAATGGTGAGGGAAGTGTCACAGAAGGGCCAGCTAGAAAGCTCTGCGAGGTCAACACTGCAACAAACGGGGAGCAAGTGGAAGATAGAGCTGAGAATTCACACTGAAACCAATGACTGAATAAGGGGTAGGAGAATGGCTCAATGGATAAAGTGCATGAGTTTTCGAGTTCAGATCCCCAGCCTCCACACAGATGCCAAGTGGGCACAAAGCCTACCTGTAATCCCAGAGCTCAGGCGGCAAAGGGGGAGGAATCCCCAGAACAAACTGACTAGCAAGACTCTTTGAATTAATGATCACTGGATTCAAGTGAGAGAACCTACCTGCATATATAAAGTGGAGAGTGATCAAGGAAGATATCTCTGGCCTCCACACAGATATGTACATACATGCACATGCATACACATACATGTACTCACACATGAGAACATGCATTTATACAAGCACGCACACCACACACACACACACACACAGAGAAATGACTCAATAATGACTAAATGGGGAAGAGAGCATAAGATTACTTATTTATAAACATACTAACTCCTCAAGGAAGTGAAACATCATTTTCCACAGCTTAACTGTGGGCTGGGCATAGTGACTTCCTTTCCAGAATACAGTATGGTTAGGGGGAAAGAAACTATGGAAAATTGGAAAATACCTGACAAACATCACTTTAGCCAGTGGACCAAGGCTTGAATCAATGGTGGAAAGCTGGGAGGACAGTGTGTATGCATGTACTAGTATACTGTGATATGATCAGACACAGCAGTTTCTCCCAAGGCCTTCTTCCCCAAAGCTGTATCTAAAAGAAACATCAGACAAACCAAACTAAGACATTCTACAGAATGTCTGACTTGTACTTCATAAGCTGTCAAGCTCACCCAAACCAAGGAAAGTCTGCGAAACTGTCAAAGACTAGTAGACACAAAGGAGATGCATGGAATACATAATATGTAGTATTTTACAGGCATTCCTGATGTAGGAAAAGGACATTAAGTAAAAGCTAAGAAAAGCAGAGAACTCTGGAGTTTAACTAGTAAAAAACATCCTTCATAAGACACTTGAGAAACACTGCTTAACAATTATATACACTATGCCACAGCTTATGAACAATTATGTATTGGAGTTAGAGACATCAGTATGAACTCACATTGAACATAATGTTGATGCTGATGAAAAAAATATAGAAAAATTTATAGATGAGTAGATATACAAGGATTAACAGATATTCATCTATTTCCTTGTCTGTCAGCTGAGAAAACATACAAGCATGATCCCCAATAACACCAGGACACTTGGCACCTGAAACTGGCTTCTAGTACCATCACTCTCCAATAAACTATGGTTCATAAACTGACAACCACAGGACAATATTAGCAATAAAGGAACCAGTGTGAAAGATATGGGCCCTCTATCATCTTCACAATTTTTCTGTAATTCTAAAGCTATCCTAAAATGTACATTAACTTAAGAAATACGACTTTTAAATAAAAATTGCCTCCACTAAGCTCCAAATTAAAATCTGAATTAGTAACTGATTACTACAGATGACAAATTTGATTCCTTCACCAAATAGGTGGAAGGAATGCCAGAGACAGCAAAGCAAAAGAGAACCTGACCTTTTCAGACCGTGCATGTCACATCATAGTGCTAATGCTCAGGTGTCCCCCGCCCATCTGCCCACATGCAGCTGGCAGCAGGTCCCAGGCTGAGGCACGCTTCACAATACGGCACTAGTCACTTCACACTCTTGAAGAGGAAAGGCCCACAGGAGAGCCTGAGACTTTTTTTTTTAAGTAGTCCTTTCTCAGACCTGTTTTCAAACAAGCTGTTGGTGAAGTGTCTTCCTAAGCTGGGACATAGAAAAAGGAGAGATACAGCTAGCCTCCCAGGGAACATCTAATATGAATCCATTTGGCAGGTAAAGCTGAGTGGTTTAAATGATACACAGGCATTGTTGATCTGATTTCAGTTAAAGCTGTGGAAAATCTGAGTAGGGATTCCACATCCAAAAATGGATAAACTTGGAGGTTTTCAACACAGCCGCAGCCTTTCAATCTTCTCCCCAATGCTTAGGGCTTAAGAACTGCCAGAACTTTTCCCAGCTCCCCTTGGGCCAGAATTTCCTGCTAGACTGATTAAGTCTGACCCCACACCAGGCCTCATGGACAAACACCCCAGTTAGCGAACCCTTCAGGTGAGTCACTGTCATGACCACGGAAGCGTGGCGACCACTGTCCTTACTGTCCTTTTTTTACTGTTCCCACCATCACTTCCTCCCTTCAGCAGCAGTCGAAGAAGATGTATAGTTTGCTTACATATATTAGGTTTTCAGTTCAGGAAAATATAAGCAAGTCGAACATCCTGACTGGAAATGCTACAGACCAGAAGTGATTTAGAAGTCAGGGTTTTGTAGGATTGAGAACATTTGCATATACTTAGTGAGGTATCTTGGGAATGGGACCCAAGTCTAAACATGAACTTCATTTATGTTTCATCTATACCTTGAAACACAGCCCAGGGGTAATTTTGCGCAATATTTTTAGTGTGCCTGTGCTTCAACTTCAGTCCAGCAAATGAGGTCAAGTGGAGGATTCTCAACGTGTGGCATCATGTTGGCATTCAAAAAGCTTCCAATTTTAGAGGATTTCTGATTCTGGGTCAAAGAGACTCATCTGTACATGTATATGTGTGTGTGTAGATCATATAATCTATGCATTTTTTTTAAGTTCAGTTTCTCAGACCTTTATGTCTCAGCTTTAGTTTATTTTCCTTTTCGTTCTTTCATTGGTTGCTATGAATAATACCATTTCCGAGGAAAGCTTTCCTAATGAATATACTGTTCTCATACCCAATACACTAGACAGTCTAAACATTTACCAGTTTAGTGCTGCTGTAAAAACCAAATACCCCAGAAAAGAACACTGACTGAAATCATATTTATCATTATGTACTATATTCCACACAATAGGCTCAACATACAGGAATTTATGTAATAAGATTACAATAAACATGTGAAAATCAAAATGAGGGAAACAAAATAGGAGACGGAGTGAAAGTATAAGACAGTTTAAACTGTATGAAAGTTGAGCCACAGGTGTGCGTCTGAATTCTGAAAAAAAAAGGGGGGGGGGGGGGCCTGAGTCAGCAGCTAAACTCCTATCAATCAGGCTGATACCACACTGACTTCTCAAGAGAAACATTCCCAAGGTCAAAAAAGGTGTTCCTACCCTAGCGGTTCTGGACGTGGGATTCCCAAGGCCAGCAGCCTCAGAATGCCTCCCCAGCCCCCACTCCCTCACCCCCCACCCCAAACCACAACCTACTGGAAAGGTACACAATCAGTTTCCAGTCAGAGCCCAGCCATTTGTGCAACAAAGCCTGCAGGTGATTCTCACGCCAGCTGCACTTAGAGAACTGCTTCCTGTTTCTTCACACAGCTACAGAGAAGGTCAGTTACAAACCTGTTCCGAAACATCCCAATGCTCAGCCTCAGGGGCGTTTCCCACAGCAAATCCTAGTTCATTCTTCAACATAAAGAGGGCAAAGCGGATCTACAGAGTCTGAAACCACAAGACCTGTAGACAGCTGGGGTATATAAAGTACAGGCTGCAGGATCAGTGTCTTCCAGGACCTGGCACATGTTAGATACACTTCTAGGCATTTTCTGAAGAAACAAATAATGAATAAATACATTCATGAATGGGTGTCTGTCTAACAAGACCAGTTTTTGTCAACTACTATAATCAAATACAATATGTCATTTTTCAGAGGCTATAAAATGTTTCAATGTATTATAGTAGAGATAAACTTACTAGTTATAGTCAAACATCTTTCTGTTTTAAAGTTTTAAAAATAATAGAATTTGCATGAAAACTTCTATAGCACCTCTGGTTACCCACCCATTGTAGCGCCTCAGTATGGTCAGAGGATGTAATTAGTACTAGCCCTATTTTTACAGGTGAAAAACACCCACTGGAGAGTCTCAAAGTTGCCAAAGGTGATGCCATGCATCACCTTTCAGTCCTCTGACCCCTGGCCTAGTTGTCCCTCCTTTGTCTTTTCATAAACAATGAGCAGCAGCTGAGTACCGCCAGTTCCACCTTTCAAGACTCTCCTTCCAGTTCAGCACAGAGGAATGTACCTGTGTCAGTCATGAGACAAGAACCCACAGAAATCAGTCAGAGAGCAGGCCTTTGCTGTGACAAACACGGACTCAAAGCCCGATCATCTTGAGAGCTATTTCTCTCTCTTTCTGTTTAACAGGGAGGGGTAACTCGAGAAGTACAGCCAATGGATATGAAGAAGACCAGGGTGGGCTGAAAGGGTCCTGAATCTGCAGGAGAAGTTGCATTTAAAGACTGCAGTCATGCCAGTGGGAGCGTGGGAGGACTAACTCTGACTTAATTCTTATCGCCCTGTTAGGGGTCGCGGGTTATCTAACTTTCTCCCTAGAAAATCCTAACTTTGCATACCATTTTATGAGGTTCATACACACCTGGAAAGACCTCCAAGTACCCCGGCATAAGAGCCTATGGTCTACCTAGGGACACAATATTTATTGTCATTACAAGAAAAAAGGGTGTAAGTCCTATGGGGCAGTCACATTCTTTATAGAAAGATTCCAGGTCACAAGCCCTCCAACTAGGCCAGAGTTAAGGAGTTGGTCTCCACACTTATTCATCTAGTAAATATTTATAAGACACAATTATGTGCCAGATCTCATGGTGGGTGCTGAAAATAGGGAAATCCGGGGAGGAGAACAGAACCAAGTGGTAGCTGGGGGGTGTTTCTCCTGCACCATGACCTTGCCTATGGTGACCTCACCTACGGTTAGCCTCTGTGGCAGTTACATCAGAGCTGACATTTAATGTACATACACACATACACATGCAGAGAGAGACAGAGACAATACCCAAGTGGTAGCATCTCCTATTGTTTTTTTTAGGCTGTGTGTCCCCTGAGGCCATCAGAGTCAGAGTAGTTTACAGTGGGGTAGAGGTGGACATAGGTCCTTTGAGAGTTACCTACTAGCTGATTCTACCCTTCACTGTGGATGTAATTGATACTGTCCTCGTCTGCCTGTCCCTCTGTTCTTTTCTTACTGTTCTTGTCATAGCTCCTGCTGCATCTGAGCTCTAGATCCCCACTCAGCCAAAGTAGGAAAAAGCTCTGATAATTCCAGAGGCAACAGAATATTTAGGAAGGCAGCTACATTCAAGAGAACAGAGTTCTTTACTTGACAAAAACATGTCTTTCCAAAACCTCGTGTTTATTACACTTTACTGCTACCTTAGAGAAGGCAAGGCGCCAGCAGAAGGACCCTGTCAGAGAGGAACTCTCCACAGACTACAGGCTGCAGGAGACCTAAGAGTCTCTGATCCAGTTTTCATCCACAAAGAGTTAAGAGCCCAGGGGCTGCAAATGCCTCAAAACCTTTGGCAACTGAGACAAGCACACAAACAGGAAACCTGAGATGGTATAGGGTGCCACTTGCATAAGGACTCATACTAATTACCCAGTCTGGGTACAAGCTTCCTTGCCTGATGAATACCATTCATATTCCCAATGCAATTAGCTGGGAGGTTGCAATGCCTGGCTCCCATTTCTTTACACCCAGGAAACCAGGAACTCTGAGGCTGTTGCCTCCAAAGTGCCTGGTGCTAAAGCTGGGCTCTCCCAAAGTGGACGTCAGCCAACCTACAAATTATTCCCACTGAACTTCCTGGAGGAGGCCAGGTTAACAGATAAAGCCTTCTGAGTTTAGATTATCTTTCTCTTCTGTTCTGCATCCTTCCTCATTGTGACCTTTTCTTGATGATATAAATACAAAGGAATGAACAGCCATGGAAATTATTTTCCTAAAGAACAAAGAATAATTTCCTAAAGAATAGCCCAATAGTTTGTTTAGATTTTTCTCAGGGCTTTGAGTTTCCTCTTATTGGGGAAATGGGGGGGACCAAGATTTGGCCATACGGCCATTCTTTAGTCTTACTTGGTAAATCTAAACAGCAAAAATGGTACCCTATTAACCTACAACCTCACACCTTCAAAAGATGTGCAATTGTTACTCCTTCCCACACATATTGGAAGGGCTCAACCTTATTTGCAAACAGCTTTGCAAGAGCTTTGTAATCAGTTTCATCTGCTGACAGACAGGAGGTAACACATTACTGCCTTCTACAGATTGGGAAATTGAGGCAAAAAGGCAAAGTGGGAGGTGCAGAACCGAACAAGGCTTTGGCAATGCCCCACCTTCAGTCCCTCCATATAAGCCTTTTCTCTTTGCTGTTTTTATCTTTAAGCCATTACCACCTTCCTCTACTGCCACAGCCCCAAATGACCCCTTTCTTCAGAACTCCTATTCAACTGCACCTGCCTTTTAGTTCTGATATGCCTGCTTGCTTAATTTCTTTTTAATTACCCAGATTGCCCTGTGTTTGCATACTGATTCTTGAACTCAATTCAAATTTCTCTTTTTAAAATTTATTTTGATGAGTATGAGTGTTTTGCCTGTGTATTTGTTAAGTGCACTGTGTGCATGCAACGCCTATAGAACCCAGAAGAAGAATCCCCAGGAACTGTAGCTGTGGATGTTTGTTAGCTACCATGTGGCTAACCCAGGTCCTCTGCAAGTGCAGTACTCTTAACTGCTGAGCCTTCAAACTCCAGCCCCAGTTTGAAGTTCTCTGAGGGCAAGAATCAAGATTGTTCATCTGTGTGTCCTCACCACTTGGCACATAGGAGACCACAAAATACATGCAAATATGACTTGTTTTGATTTTCATCTTAGAATTCTAAAAAAATCAAATAGAGAAATATATAAAGTAGAAAGTAAAATTTTAAATGGAAATACACAAAACTGCATAATAATTTTGCCTAAATCTATTGCTTCCCTCAGTACTGGAAAGACTCAAATGGACTTTACAATTTTCAGTTCTTGTTGTTAGTAATCCATTACCCAGGAAAATAGGTGAAATACATACCACTTTCTTTCACTTTTACAGAAACTAACAAACTGAAAGTGGACTTTAAATACATTTCCCAGAGCCAACACATTAAACTGAATAGCAAACACAATGGAATGACTTTGAAAAGTAAAGTGTAAATATATGAAGTATCACAGTAAATTATATTCATTGCCAAAACATTTCCTCGTTAAAGAGACAGAAACTCAGACTTTTTTCCATAACTTAAACAAATGGACAGAAGTCTTCAGAGACACAGTATACCTGCCTCTGCATCTCCGAGAAGACAGCTCAAAGCATTTACGACCTAACAAAGCACACTGATCTAAAACACTCAAATGGAATGTTTTATGCTCCATGACCCATGTCCAGTCTGGTCATTCAATGTCAATGTGATAGAAGCAAGATCCCACTTGGACAGTCATCCTGGGGGCTGCACTCCTCTAGCCTCCAGGCAGGCTGCTTCTGCCATCCACCCCCAAGGCAATACCCTGGAACTTCTGTCTTGAAATCTACATCACCCCACTGCCTCCTGGTCTCCTCCCATCATACCTGATTTGGGCTAATTCATGCTACTTTCTGTTAGCCTCTTAGGCTCCTTCTGAGCATAATTTCTTCTTTACTCCTATAAGCGTAAGCTTTCTCTCTCTATCTCTCTGTCTTTTTCTCTGTCTCTGTCTCTCTCTGTCTCTCTATCTGTCTCTTCCTCTTTTACACACACACACACACACACACACACACACACCTGGCCTCTCAGACATATTTGACTAGTAAAGTCCCACCCTGGACAAATCTCATTGTCTATTGCCTCTGTTCAGACATATAGGCATGTATCTGGGACCACTGTAAACCTAGAGTTTATTTGTGTGTGTGTATATATGAGTGTATATGTGTTTGTGTGTGCACATTTGTATGCGTGTGTACATGTATCATGCTACTTGTACATGTGGAGGCCAAAGGTCAACCTCAGGGGCCTCCTCAGTCACTCTCTACCTTGTTTGTTTTGAGAGTGTCTCTCATTCTTCCCTGAAATTTGCTGATTAGGTTAGGCTGATTGGTCAGTGAGCCCCCAAGGATCCACCTGTCTGTCTCTGCCTCCCCAGCACTTGAATCACCAGCGTGCACCACCACACTTGGATTTTATATGTGGGTGGGTTCTAGGGACCGAGTTCTCAATATTCATGTGGCAAGCACTTAACCAACTGAACCATTTCTCCAGCCCAGACGTGGTTTCTCAGCTCAGTTGGGCCTCACCATCTCTTCGCATTATTGTTACTTTCCTCTAACCACCTCATCTCCCTCTTCCTCCCTTGACTAGAATACTCCGAACATACTCTCCAAGCTCTCTGTCCCATTCTACCTCGCCTGCTCCTTCACCAAATGCTGAAGTTCACTTGGGGATAGCAATCTCAACTACAGTTTCTGTGACACCACAGACTAGCTTCACACCCATTTTTCTGAATCCTTTCTGGGAATATCTTCTCTCATCTCTGCCTCCAGTCCTATCTCTGGTCCCCTAGGACTCCATTCTCTGCCCACTCTGTCACTCTCAGTATACTTCAGGGTTAAACTACTCACATAGTTCTATAATGATCACTATACCTGGATGACTCCCAGATTCCTGTCTCCATTACCTATCCTCCCAAAGACTCTGATTCATTCAATTGTCCAATGCTCACTTCAAAAATCAGTCTAGCACCTTGGCTCCATACCATTCTTCCTCCTATGTACTCCCTAAGTCATGTTAGCACTAGAGCTTGAGGAATCCTTCTGGTCTCTAACTCATTCATTCCCTGTGGCCAGTTGATCAACGTCATACAGTTTCACACCCTGAGCTTCTCAAACCTATCCTCTCCTCTGGCCTTCTCCTTTACTGCTTTCTGGCATATATGGTCCCCTCACATCTTAGTCTATTATAATAGCTTCCTGCCATCAAGCCTTGAATCTATAACCCACTGAGCTGCCATAGCAACCAATCCCAAAGGCAAACTGGATCTTTATACCCCTGGTTAAAATTCTTCAGTGGTTCTTTAATACCTACAACATGTGCTCTAAACCCTTATAGAACACACCTTGCTCATCACAGCCAGCTACACCACCATCACCTGCTATAGAGTCTCAACTCCCCACCCATGATTTACACTCCATTAATGCTGCAAAGCTTGCACTGACAAGCACACACAGTGGTACATTAACACCATCAGGTTCTTCTCTTAGTCTGCAGTGCCTCCTCCTCGCTCATCTATTCATCATCTGAGACTCAAGTCAGCTGACTTTTCCAGGAAACCTTGTTCTGGCTGCCCTTGTTTACACATGAGACAAGAGACTATGTTCTGGGATCTCGTAGCTTCCCGTCAAATGACACTGAGGAGATACTGCTATCACTGTGCTGAGGTCTCTCCCATTAGAGATGATCTGCTTCTCCAAGGCTATTGCTATTCCTGATTCATCCTCTTGCCTCAGGGATTATGCCAGTATCAGATGAAAGAGGGCTATCAATGTATTATGTATCTCCCATAAAATACATATTTTCCATAACACTGACCCATGAGGCACAGGCATTAAAGAAAAAAGAACCTATTTCCTCTAAAAGCTGCAAAATGTTCTAAAGAGGAAAACTTGATTATTCCACCTCATCTTTGGCAGAGTCACATGAAACGTGACTTTTACAAATCTGTAATAATGTATATATAAGCAACAAAAACTGAGGTCTATCCTTGAGCACTTTGGAAGATGGGTTTGTTATTTCTCATAGGCTAGACTGAAATTGGCAACTGTTATTACTCAAAATAACAAAAACAGTCAAATGATCAAGAGTTTTGTTGTTCTGAATAATCCTTGGAGGAAACAGCAAGATGGCTCAGCGAGTAAAAGCACTAGTCGCAAAGCCTGACAACCTGAGTTTGATCCTAGGAACTCATGTAAAGAGCTGGATGTGGAGGCATGCATTGCAATCCCAGCACTCCTATGTCAAAATGGGAGGGAGAGACATAAGAATCACCCTTGAGGCTGGCAGGCCAGCTAGCCTAGAGTGAAGCTCGGCAGGGAAAGATAAAGGTGAGACCCTGTCTCAACAAGATGGAAGAGGAAAATCAGCTCCCAAGAAAGTTCTCCTGGCCTCCGAATGTGTGCCGGCATACACACACACAATATAATTAATTGATTAGCTAATTAATTGAAAAAATAATCCTTTGAGGTTCCTAGTTTCCTCATTAACCTTGACTCTTTTATTTTCTTTCAAATGCAGCCATTTGGTTTCAAATTTTTTTTGGTACGATAGCAGATCCTTTTTCTTATATTCCATTTTATTTTCCAGTCAATTCCCTAAAAAACCAACCTCTAAGCCTGTCTCAATGGTTTCACCAATAGCCCTTTCTCCTTATATTTTTCTAACATTGAGGAAATATGCATAGTAAAACTTAAATATGTCACCCAATATACACATCAACACAATCAAGGAATGTAGCATGCTAATTCTTTTTTTAAAGATCCTTCTGAAAATGAGTCAACCTACTTTAGGTTTTCATTCTACACAGAAATGTTCATTTGGAGCTATGAGGTAAGCATTATTATTTCTGTTTTACAGGCTATAAAATTAAGGTTCAGAAATTTAAAGAACTTGTCCAAGCAGTGAGCAAAGGCTTTCATTCCTAATCTATCTGCTTGAAACCCTAACCGCATAATCCTAGGCTCACTTGCCTCCTCACAAAAGACATAAAGTGTATAAAATTATATTTTATTGTAGTTAAAGAATAGAGTTAAAGTTTTAGACATAGCATACAAAAAAACTCCACAAATTACGCTCTGAAATTCTAAGGTATCATTTGTAAACCAAAGGTTTAGCCCTCTTGGCCTGCACTATACCAACCATTGTGACTATTATCTAGGATAAATACCTTTTGTTTCTCACTCAATCACAAACATATCTGTCTACCCTGTTTCTCAATAAAAGACAGCCCACAAGGAAACAAGCAGGAAGATAAAAGTGGAAATTCTATCCTGCTACCCTCAATATCACCCCCCAAAAAAACCCACACACAGTGAAGATAACCTAGAACTTACTCAGGCACTGTTCTGAACAGGCTAAGTAAGAAGCTCACTGACTAGAACTCAAACAATGCTCTATAATTCAAGGAAGATCCTACCTGCTATAGACGCTGAGATGAGCTTAGAAACTATCCGGGTGGGAATCACCTGTGGTCTCCCAGGGATGTTGATCATGGAATGACTCACATCATCTTCCCATGGATGGCAATATAGGTAAATCTACACAGATGTTTGACAGGGACTGAACGGGTTGTTCTAATCGTCCTAATCCTGCCCTTTCCTCTAAGGCACTGGAATCCAAAGTATTCAATAGAAAAAGTAACTATTCCACAATTAAAGATTCTGGTTGAGTCTATGGTACCATCCAATTCCAATAGCAAGAACTAAACCTACACTTACTTCTTCAGTTCCTCAGGCCCTGGAAGCTAAGTGGATAAAGCAACTGGGCAGGAAAGTACTGATTTTGATTTCCACTTGTAAAGAAGTGTTTTTCTATGATACAATAGTACAAATCATTTTCCCCAAAGAAAACACATGTGACTTTTTAAGAGATATAAACTTCAGTTCCAGGCATCATAGTCTCTGAGTTTTTATGATAATGTAAAACAGAGAACAACAATGCCATTTACTTGGCTCACATCCATCCCTTTCCCCTTTGAGTTGTATAAGAAAGCATTTCCAAGCAGATGACACTATTTGGTGAGTGTCATGCTCATTACTTTCTGAATGTCATTGTTCCTAAAGATGATCACAGGACACTGTAATACAATGCTACATACACTATATAAAATGACTTAAAAACTATATGCTGTTCCCAGAAAGAATTCTTATTCCACAGCTCTGAAAAACTCCCTCTGTGATAAGGTGACTTCAAAATTACCCAGCAAGACTCTCACATTCCAAATTGGTGTTGTCTAAACAAACACTGGGAACTGACATAAGTGCCCCACATCTGGGATGTCCCCAGGCCCTCAGCACTACCCACAGTAGCCATTGACAGGACTTGCAAAGGGACTGATGTGACGGAGGAGCTGAGTTTTCCATTTTATTTCATTTTAACTCAGTTCAAACTGAAGTAGCCATGTCATGTCAATGGCCACTGTATTAAGCCATATCATGTCGATGGCCACTGTATTAAGCAGCACAGGTCTAAAATGGCCACAGCTTTTCAGGGTTCATCCATCACTTTTAAAAATAGAAAATTAGGATTCAGGCAGTCTCTCGGGTAGATCAATCTACTTCATATCTCAGAGAACACAGAGACTCAGAGTACACAGTTCTCTATCTCCACATTCAATGGAAAGTACCTCCAACGTGGTGTACACTAGTCAGAAAAGTTTGTGCCTGTGGGATCCACCAGCAATGTTCTTATACAAATAGAACACGCTGACACGGCCAGAGATTCTAATAGTGTTCCAAAGAAAATACAAGAATGATGTCTACAATATGAAGTATTTTATTCTGCACATGAATAATTCTCAGGTTCTCTGACAGCCCTGAGGTGACAGTCTCCTGTCAGGCCCTAGAACTGGGAAGTTAGTGAAAGGGATGTTAGACTATTAACTTGCATTGTGGCTATCCCACCCATGGCTTGAATTGCTGAAACCCAGCCCTTCCAGAGAACCTCACAGTCCAAAGAAGCAGGAAACCAAGAGCATCCAGAGGTCTGCCCATTCTTGCATTTAATAATTCCTTTAACAAACATTTCTTGAGTACCAACTATAGGCGAAGCATGAAGCCGGACATAATAAGCTGAGGGACACAGTTTTGGCCTTTTTGGATTTCTGTTGGAAGGAAAGCCATAAACACATTATTATCCAACATGATGAGCCCAGAGAATGCAGGAACTCTATGGAACTCCAACCCACCCGGGGAAGATCAGGGAGGAAGGAGCTAACATCTGAACTGAATCCTCAGAATGAGAAGGATTCAGTAAGGCCAAAGCAGGAGGGGAGCTTTCCAAGCCGTGTGGCTAACATAGGCCGGAAGCTGGCTAAGAGCCTCGGATGCACAGAGACATGCAGGAAGTACTGTCTGGTACAAAGTTGAAGTCAAAGGATGGTAAGAAGAGAAGCTAAAATGCCACTGGGTGCAGGAGGAGAGTCACACATGCCATGCTAAGGAACTTGGGCCCAGTGAGCACATAGTGAGATGTGGCTACATGGTAGCATACTGAGTAACAGATTTCCAGAGTCAGGACACTGTGGCTTCTTTGTAGAGATCAATAGTAAGAGCCTGCAGTAGCACAGGCTGTTGAACTGGGAATCAAGGAAAGGGAGCCCTCAGAAATCTCCAGAACTAGGAAACAAACTGTAATTAGAATCAGATACTTGGGGACTAGCTGTACGTGGGAGCTAAAGCAAACAGGCATTAAGGATGACTCTCAAGTTATTAGTTTTGATGACTCTATGGATGGGCCCAACTGAAAAGAACATGACCAGAAGCCACTCACATGGATTATACTCTTGTTCTGAGCCAAGCCTTCTACATGTGTTTTATGGCCTACCTCAGAAGACCCTTGAGAGATGGATAATAATACTTCTAGCTCCATTTTTAAAGGAGCTGGTGAGATGGCTCAGCAGGTAAAGACACTTGCCTGGTGTCCTGAATTTGAATCTTGGAACCCACGTAAAGGTGGAAAGAGAGAATCAACTCCACAAAGTTGTCTTCTGACCTCACATATGCTGCAGCACACACATACCTCTCACTCCCATCACACACACACACACACACACACACACAATAAAATTTTTCAGTGAAAAATACTGTAATTGAGAATTAAATGACTTAATAAAGATCAAACATTCAGGAAAAGTGTAAGTTGCAATTCAAATTCAGTTCTAATTCCAAAACAGTCTCTAATACAGCAGAATGGGCAGAGGAATACTGATGAATTCAGTGTCTACAGAGTCTTTTCAGAAAGGTGCATGATGACCAACAGATGGCTGGACTCGGCTAACATAAAAGGCATGGAACCATCAGTCCATGGATGGTGGTGAAGACCCAGGAAAAAGACAAAGCTCCAAAGCTATATGAGAAGAGCAATCCTCCCCAAACTAAACTCCAGGCCAGATCTCAAAAAGACCCAAAATAAGCAAACAGGTACGTCATTGTGAGGAGTAAGGGGTTTGTGAGACCTGAAGAACAGCAAATAGCACAGAGCAGACAAGAAAGAAAATGGCAGCATTCTCCTGCCTGGGATGGCTTGACGCATAGAAAGGAGGAGGCGGTCTAGGCCTGAAGGGCTGCTCCCCAAGGATGGTAGGTGACAGATGTATCACAGGGTTGGGAGTACTGAGCATGTTCCAATGACCATTCTACACGGTCTGCTCACCACTGGCATCTTCGTTCTACTCAGGAGCGTCTAGCCCGAGGAACAAGAATTAAGTAAGATGGCCCTTTCCCCTCAAGACCTTCCAAGATAGCATTTAATCAAGTATCAAACTGGTACTGCTGCTGCAGTTAAATCCTTTGAGTCTTACTTTGTAAGCCTATGATCCAAAAATCAATTGGCCTTCAAAGAATGTCAGTGTTAGGCTGGTAACACAGCTCAGAGGTTGAAGGCACTTGACTCCAAGCCTGATGACCTGAGTTTGATCCCTAAGACTCACATGGAGGGATGGAGTCAGCTCCTAAAAGTTGTCGTCTGACCTCGACACACATACAACAGATAAATAAGAGAGAGAGAGAAAGAGAACACAATATGTCAGAGGCAAAGCCGGACACAGCCTAAGAAAGTCTTCCATCTCTTAGCTTCCAGATGCCACATAAATGTGGCATAGGAGAATCCTTGAGCTTAAAATGAGTTCAGGGCTAAGTGTGAGAGGAAAGTCAATAATCACAAGCAATCTAGATTATGAGGGGACACAAGAGTAAAATGGAGACCAGTCCCTCCCCCTTGTTCCACAAGGAGAATAGCAACAATGGAAGTGCATGACTCCAGTTCCTACCAACTCCCAAACAACCCACCTCACAAGACCCAGCAGTACACAGAACAATGGAAATGTAAGGTCACCCTCCTGCTCTGTGTCCTCCCCCCTCCCACTTCCTCTTTCACCCTGTGTGAGCTGTCATCTTTCCATGAAGGAATGCCAAGCGCTCAGGCAGTCTGACTGGCACTTCCTGCTCTTCAGGTTCTCTGCATGCTTCAAATGGGTGGTTGGTAATGTGGTACCGAAAAGGCTATCCTCCTCACAGGCTGTGTGCCAGGCGTCCACCCCTGGTGAGTCACCTGCCAGTTTCTATCATGTGGAAGAAGATCTGTGATTAAAGGAGACTTTATTTGAGCGCTGTGGGCCAGAGACTACCACTCTTGAAAGAGGCCTTTCTAAATTCAGACTGGGTTAGGCAAGTGTTCTGATGGAGCTCACCCAGATACCAGGTTGATAAAAGCACAGAAGTAACAAAAAGATAAAACCATGACGTAGCAATTTAAGAATGTTGGCAATGAGCAGTCTCATGCCAAAAAATGAATTCAGAAGCCAGCCAGGAAGCAGCCCATAAGTCAAAGCAAAAGTAGTTAAACATTTTCAGTTTTGATCAAAAGACCACAAAATCTTCCTTTACTATGTATATTTTTAGTAAAAAGATAAGAAGATCAGTTTGAGATAAATTACTTATATATTTATTTAATGATCATCCTTTTTTTAAAAAAAGTTCCCTTTTTGGTCAAGAGATACATTAAATCATACATAAGAAGGACCTTCTAAAGTATCCCCTGAGATTTTATCAACCTTCTTCCTCAAGAGTCTATATTAGACATCCCTGGAGAGGATGCAATTCTCTTCTTCAAAAGGTAAGGTTTTAAAAGGTCATAAAGAATAAGGGAGTCTGGTGTTCAGATAACCCAGCAAACAGTGGTGCTGAAGAAGCAGGTTTTTCTAATAAGAGAAAAATGAGAAAAGTTAAATGTTTACAATGTAACAAGGGTGATTGTTCATGGCGCTCACTGCAGTGACAAACAGATCTACACAGAAAGGAAAGTTAGTGTCAGATAAAGCTACTTCTTCTGTGCTAAATGACAGGTTGGAATGGAGGACTCTGGCGGCTTCACTGTAAAGAAGGAAAGGGCATAGCTAGAGAAAGGTTTTATTTTCTGTTTTCTATAAATCACAGAAGCGCAAGGAGATTATCAATCCAATTCACTGTTAATTTCTAACTTTGTAAGTTTCTCAAAGCAGGAAGCATATTCAAGCATGCCTTCATCAAATTCATTCATGCACTCATTTACTGGAGAAAGATTTGAAGGTTGACTATATTCCAGGTACAATGAGCTAGGTAGTGAATGGGGAAACAAATCAGATACAGCACCTGTTCTCTATCTATTACAACTACAGCAAGTAATCCCAGAATGACTGTGCTGTACAGGAAAAAAAAAAACCTAACCCTTCTGAGGCCACAGAGACCCCCCAGCAATGTAGAATTGAAGTGGAGAGTCATTCAGGTGGCTGGGAATGGAAGAGAGAAATCTCTGGGGGCACACTCACAGCTGGTGTATGAGTCCTAACGTTCATCTCTGCAACTCCAGAGCCTGACAGACGGATGCTCAATTAACGCTTTTGGGAGAAACAGATTCAGACAAGCTTTCCTAAGAAAACCACCCTCAACATAGAAAGAAAACAGAAAAGGAAAAGAAGAGCTACAGAACAGAGAGGTGTAACACACAGAAAGCAGGAAGTGCAATAATGATACAGCAAAGTACGGAAACCAGTGAGTAAAATATTAAGCAGCCATGGTGCAAACACTAATCATTCAATTCAGCGGATACAGAAACCACTGTACTATGATGAAAAACATGGAAATGTGTGAAAGCGGGAATTCTACAGGTCCCCATGTATTGATTTATAAAATTACACAATTAACCGTCTCACATTCCATACATAAAGCTACCAGCTCCTTCCATTTTGAAGGAATTATTCCGTTCAATGTCAGCCCACCTTCATTCACGTCAGGCCCCTTAAAAAGTACAACCTTATTTCAGTAGCATCTAACATTGCTATGCAGCCTTATAATTTCCTAACATACCTGCCTGCATTATGTTGGGCTGTTGTCACTTGCTTTTGGCAGGTGGTCCTTACTGCTCAGTGTCATGGCATCAAGGAGGTGGTGGTGCCTTATTTCCCACATGCTGTTCCAAGGGATGTATTTTTTTTCTCTACTGACATTTTAATCACTATCACATCTTTTTTCCTAGTATTAATACTTTAAAAATATTAATAAAATATAATTATATTACAGAAGTTTGAAATTTTGAGAAAAAGATCTTGAGGTCCTACAGTAGTACTGCTAAAGAGCTGTTAAATTTGCTTCCACATTTTTTTTTTTTTGAGAGGCAGAATATTACTATGGAGCTCTGGTTAGCCCAGAACCTTCTATGTAGACCAGGCTGGCCTCAAACTTGTGGTGATCCTCCTGCTTCTGCCTCCTGAGTGCTGGGATGACAGTGTGGGCAACCATGGCTGGCTTTAAAAGGACTCTGTTTATTTGTCTGTTTTTGTCATACCGGACAATGAATCCAGTACCTATCACATGCAAGGTCAGTGCTCTGCCAAATGCACTGTATACCCAGCCTTCCCAAACTGTATACTCTTAAGCGTTCTTTTTGTGATTATAAAATTATATATGCTTACTAGTAAAAAAAAAAAAACGTAACTTGGAAAACCAAAGTCACCATAATCCCACTTCACTTCTACAATAACTCACTGTCCAATTGTTGAGGGTTTGATGCAACATCTTCCAGATTCCTACCCACCTTGGGCTACATAGAGCCACAATCTCTAACCCACAATGCTGATATTCAAACTCCAAAACCAAAACAAAACTTATAACCATGGTCAAAAATCTTGCCTAGAGAGACATATGGCAAATCATAATCTTTGCTCATCATATTTAAGGATCGTTGCTGCAGTATTAACACGATTACAGGCGTCACCCCAGCCCCCACTGGAGGTATTACAGAATAGTGAATAGAATTAATACATGGCCGATATGAATCTCAAGAAGCCCTAGAGAGCTCAAAAACATGGCTGATCCTGACATTTTCAGAGAGAGGCTTGGATCTGTCCTAATATTACTCTCACTCTCAATGTTATTTTAGAAATGAGTCATATAATGCCTATTTTTCTGTAAGTACATTGCTTTTTATTCAATAATGTTTCAAGGATATCATTCCACACGAATTCACTATGTTCTTTAATAGCCACACGAATGTAAGGGGGCAAATAGGACCAGAAGAACAAGGTGAACCCCGATTTTAAGACAGGGATAAATAATTTAAAAGATCAGATTCACAAAAATCATTAGGAAAGAGAAGATGCCACAGAACTCAGAGGTAGGAGAGCCTTGGAGATCATGGCCTGGTTCATCTCATGGGAGACAGATGCACTGGCTCCCTGGAGTCCCCACAGACTGTTGGCAGCTGACTTGACATGAGATTATTACACCCAGGAGTCCGACCTCTCACCCTTCCTACCACAGCTGTCCTCAGACACTGTGGCCTGACAAGGGCCACTGAGGGTGATTATGGGAAACACAACAGGCCGCTTTCTCTGTGAGGAGGCCTGGGCTCTGTCCCCACTGCTTGACCAAGCTGTTAATGGAAAATTCAGTCCACTTGGCCTGGGGGGCAGCAGCCTTCCAAACTTCACAGCACACCTCTTCTGCTTTCACAGCTAAAGTGAAGGTATGAAAACTCATGGCCAATCGCTAAGAATTCGAGTTGGATGTTCAAATGTGGGTCATTTTTTCCTTCAGCAAGCCAGAGCATGCCAAGAATATATCATCTCCTTACTAATTCTGACATGTTTTGGGGGTACCAAACAGCTGTCCTTATATGAGAGACCACTGCCATTATTCCACCAAACACCCAAAGATATGAATCCCTCAGGATTCACTGCACCCCTAAACTCCGTTCACCCAAGTCTGTCCCCCTGGCAAAGCAAGTATGTCTTCATTCATGTGCAGAAAGTCCCACATACATCCCAGACTCCAAGAACATGGGAACTCAGAGGGAAGATTAATGGTGGTGATGGTCAGTCTGCCTGCCCCTGCCGTCCCCAAGGTTTGTGCTCCCCTCCCTGAGGCTTTCCTGCTCAGAGAGGGAGAGGGAGGCAGGCTAGAGCCTACAAGACCTTGGCCAGAAATGTTGTGTGGGAGAATAAAGACTTGTAAGCACAGTCCTCCAGAATCCAATGTCACTTGACCCCTCTCATCGACAGAGAAATATATCACTTCTCTCTCAACACAGTCCAGTTAGTTATGTATGGGAATCAATAGTCATCAAAATAGCTTTATTTTGAATGGAGCATCATTTCCTGACAGCTCTGCAGCTTCCTAAATGAGCATAGCTTAAGCTATGCAAACTGGGGTGAAAACCATACCCAAGAACTTCACAGTGCTGGTCAGAAGGATGCTCTAGCAAAGCAGCAGGAAGAGGAAGCAGGACCTCCTTTCTTGACTGAGGCCATGTGAAACAGAACCGGCTGGCCCAGGGATGGCTGAAAATAACCTACAGCCCCAGATTTCAAAGGCTGGCTCCCCAGCACTGTGTGATCTAAGTCTGCACCACTATCAGAGACTGGCAGCATTCATCTGGGAGAGATGAGGGTTGAAGCTAAGAGAAAACCTTTTAGGGGCTGACACCACCCTTCAGATTTCTACCTGCCCCATCTTACCCCATGAAGAACTGACAGTCTTCCTTCCTAGCTCCCTTTCTGAAGCTCACTCCAGTATTGCCAAGCACTGTGAACTCTTGAGTATAGACAGACACGATGGATCACCCTCCAAGGAGGAAAAGAAAGGACAACTGTTTAGTGGATTGATGACAAGCAGGCAACGGGCAAGGGATTAGATCGTGCTGCAGTTTCCAATCTCTGGTCTGGGAGGTTCTTTGAGGTAACAAGATGGTCTCAGTGTCTAAAGCAGTATGCAATGCACACACTGGCTGACTTTCTAGAAGAAAAGGAAGATTGACAGCTCCAAAAGCCTACAGATCTAAGTACTGTCCCTTCCTCTATGTTTTTGTGTAGTATGTACAGAAAAGCAGGCTAGGCAGGCAGTGCATGCTGATGCTCTTCTGGACCCAGGGGGAGTCAACTAGTGGTCTTTCGGCAGGCTGGCATCTCCCCCTCAGCCCTGCAGGAGATGTAAGAGAAGGGAACAGTACAAACAGAAGTGACCTGAGAGCAAGTAGGCCACTTACCGTGCTTAGAGCACTGTACAAATGCTGGCTGCTGTCCCAGTCGATGCTCCCACAGTGCCGGACACAAACATTTCAGGAACATTGCCGACATAGTATGGTATGCATTCCTGAAAAGTTAACTCTCTGACCCTCCACTTCTTCATCAGTAAAATGGAAATAACACTATCTACTGCAACAGGAATGGTGGATGATAAAGACAACAAGGGTTAAAGATGGGTATACAGTAGGTGCTCCATAAATGTGAGAGACAGCATATGACCTTGGGAAGACTGTCAGAATCTAGAGTCTGAGCTTTATCACCAAGTCCCAGTTATGCTCTTAAGTCTCCAGCTGCCTGCATAACCTCCCTTTTCCCCAAATACAAGACAAGGGCAAACTCAGAGAAGGGCTGTGAGGGTCAAAGTAGAAGATGCAGAAAGGGAATAAAGGACTGTAAAGGACTAAGCGAGCAAGCTCTCACTTCGTGGCATCAAGCACAGACTTTAAAGAACACAAACATCCCCATCATTGCTGTTAGTCAACTCCAGTCAACAACATCAGGAGGAAACACTGACCATCAGTCAGTCAGCCAACAAACAGTAACAAATACAGCCGATACTGACCTTCCTGAAGCTTAGAGCAGGGGCCAGGGGATGAGAAACTGTAAATAATGTGGCCATAAATAATCACATACAAATACTTCAGCCAGGCATGGTGACACATGCCTTTACTCCCAGCACTTAGGATGCAGAGGCAGGCAGATCTCTGTAAGTTCACAGCCAGTCTGGTCTACATAGTAAGTTCCAGTCAGCTGGGGCTACAGGGACCCTGTCTCAAAATAACCCAAAAAGAAAAAAAAAAAAAATACCTCAAGGCAGAGAGTCCATTTCTACAGAAGTATAAGGTAAGAGAGTGGAAAGACAGAGGGCTGATCCTAACTGAGCCTAGAGGGCAGTGAGCACAAAGAAGGAAAGGTCAGAAGTCACATGCCACAACTGGTGCCTAGCCCAGCTCCGCATGGCCAACTACAATTAAGAGTCTACTAATAAAAGTTCTTCCACTTTATGGAGCCCAATAAAGGTCTAAAGAAGCTTCCCTCCACCTTAATATAATCCGTATGGAAGAAATGGCCTGCTGCATCCAAGCTCCAGGAGCTGGGGTAAAAGCACCTTCCTTATTCCCTCCAGGGGTCACCAACCCTGTCAGGTCACCTACATCTCCAGATACTACACATGGTTCAAATGGCTTGCTTCTCACCAACCAGGGCCTTTCTTTCTGAATATTCAAAATGCTCTTTCTGACAACAGGCCTCAAGAACAACCTGGCTCTAATGAGCAGTCACACCTACCCTGGCTGTGACACACCCCAGGGAGACACATTGTTCCCAGGAACACAGGCTGAGACTTAGGAGGCTGTAAGAAAGGCTGGTGCTGACAGACCCTGCAGGCTACCCATCAAATAAACTACAGTGGCATCTTTTCTGAAGGAGGGACGGGAAGGACCTGGGCATCCCCCTCAGCTCTCTTGGCCCTGGAAGAATCAGCTTTGAGAAACCAGCAAAACACCTCCTCCCAGGGCCTATTAACTTCCTCTCCTCATGCCCTGCCCCAGCCACGCTCATTAAAGAGCTCATTCACCTGATCCTTGGAGACCTGGGTCCTCTCTCCCTTTCTGTTTTGATGAAGGTGGTTGCCTCCTCCCTCTCTGACTGGATGAAGGCAACCAGGTATAAACAGTGTAGTAAGTATAAAAAAGGCTTACTATCCAGAACCGTGCTAAGGATACAGTGCTAGGAAGGTCATTAATGGTTACACTAGGCTTCTGGTGTGTAAATCAACAAGCAACACGGAGAACTAGATGCTGATGAGAGGGACCCAACACGTCCCAAGGGACCCATATCCAGTGTCTTCTTGCCCATCTCCTGACTGACACAGGGCACTGCTTCAGAATCATTGAGACTAAGAAGACAGAGATCCATCCATGAAATGGGGATTTGGGGATAAACTACAGATGCTCCGAGTGCTTTAACCCCAGAAACGGCACATTAAGCCCAGCAAGGCAGAAGTGGCTCCTGTGACAGCCACCTGGAGATCTCAGGACACAGGAGAAGGCAGCCAAAGGAAGTATAAAAGCATGTGCTGGCCATAGCACATGTCCAGGGAGCCTTGAAGTAAATCAGAAAAGCATTACCACACACAAAGACCATTTAGAACCGCAACAGCTTATTCCCATAGCCCCAAGGAAAACTGTGAAATAAAAAGACATTGCCTTTGTTAGAGTAATTCCACCAGTGTTCCCCCTTTAGCTTGGCACAAACCAAACCAGCTGAAACAAGCAGTGAGGTGACATTTCACTCAAACTGCCACCCAGATCTCTCTACTGTCTTTAGAATGCACACTCTTGGTTTCTCTCCCCACCAGTCCCTGGTCCTTACCACCCAACCTCAACCGGCTACAAGTACAGAGCAGCCAGAGTAGACAAGTGGCAAAGTTCCCAAACAGCGCTAAAAATGACTCGTGAGGCTGGGACAGCAGCAGCCAACACTGGAAAGAAAAGGTGAAAGAAGAAAACTATGTCCCCGAGGAGAAGCTAGTTGTTCAAACGCTGATCCTCACAGTGTCTGTCTGGGTGAAGTGCAGGGTTGCAGAAAGACTGATTGTAACAGAATGGGCTCACAAACCGCAGGCAGACAGACGTGGAATGTTTGCAGCTACGGCTGCAAAAGCTTTCCTTCTTCACAGTATGAATGCCCTATAACATACAAACTAAAAACTCTGGGCCATGCAAGTGATCATGTATCTGTCCTATATAAGAGGCTCTTCAAGGGCTGAGAATCTGTCATTTCATTTCCTCACATCCATGGCTAACATCACCCCAGGCACAAATCTGCTCCAGCAGTGTTGAACCTGAGGCTGGGGTGTGGATCAGTGCTGAGGTGTGGGCTTGGCATGTGCAAAGCCTTAGGTTCAGTCTCCAACACCAAACAAGAACAGCAAAAGCGGTGAACCTCTTGGCAAAGTGACAGTCAATTGTGACATATTTCAGAAGAGAATAAAACAGCCCATTGGGGTAGATGACAGCCTGCAGGCGGGGAAATTCCACACCACCTCAAGTTACTGTTTGTGCAGCTTATCCCACAACCTACACAGTTGTCTGTGATGGTGCCTTCAATCATGACTACCTAGAACTTCACAGATAGATTGGAAAGGATGAAAGTCAAACCTGGTGTCGTGTATCTACCTGAAATCCCAGCACCTGGAAGGCTGAAACAGGAGGAAGAGGAGTTTTAGGATAGCCTAAGCTACATAGTGAGTTCAAGGCCATCATGAGCTACATAATTATACTTTTTCCTAAAAAACACACAAATCAAAAATAGAAATGTATAATGTTCTGGCACAGTGCTAAGAGAAGGTAAGACCCAGGGGAGATAAATTCGATTTGTGCTGTGTACCCATTTAATACATTGCTCTTTAAATTGCTAAGAAAACTTGGGTGCCACCCTGACAAACCATTCTTGAACAAGACAGGCATGTCTATTCCAGAGCTTATTATCTGAAAAAGTATGTGTAGGACATTTAAGGTATCCTTCCTATCCAGGGCCTTATTCTACAAACTAACCCTTGGGTAATTTCCCTGCCACTTTAGCAGAACTGAGACATATAACCTTAAAAAGCAAATACCCAGGAGTTTACCTCAAAGCTCTCCATCTTGCCCCAAAGCCATACCTAGGACAAGTACGATGCAGCCCAGAGGTGTTCAAACTCTGGGGCCACCACTTCCCTGGAGCAAGTGTCTTTTTATTGATTGACTGATCCGTATGGTATATGTGTGTGGTGAATGTGTGTGTGCTGGTGCACACACTTGTGGAAGCAAGAGGTCAACTTCAGATATCTTCCTCAGTCACTTGTCTACCTTGTTTTTTGAGGCAGGGTCTCTCACTGAAGCTGGAGCTCGCTGATTTGGCAAGACTGACTGGCCAGTGAGCCCTCCGAGGATCTGCCTCTCTCTGCCCTCCAGTTCTGGGTCTACACACTTACACCAGTCCATTTGGCTTTTATGACAGTGCTAGAGACCCAAACTTAAGTCCTCCTGCTTGCACAGCAGGCTTTTTATGCAGAGCTATTTCCCTAGCCTTTGGAGGCAAGTATCTTAATCTCCCTGGGCCTCAGCTGCCTGCTGAGGAGGGGGATAATAATACAATCTATATGTCTCCAAGGAACTGTGAGAATCAGAAGAGTTAATGCACGTGCAGTACTTAGCCTGACACCTAATTAATCTTTCCCAAGAACCGACCACCATCCTCACTATCCCACCCCTGACCTCCATTCATCACCCCTACACTCCCTCCTGACACCACAGAGCTCTGGGACTCAGGGAAGAGCCTGGGCTCACACTGCCTGTTTCTCCTCCACAATATTCTCAGTTCAGTTCACAGTGATTTCCACCATTGTCCCATTAATCTGTGGCTTGTCAGTATGGCCTTCTTATACAAATAAGGTGTGCTCTCTGGATGGGAAAAGGATATAAATTGATGCATTTCTCTCTTCAGTTAAAGTCTATGTAGCTTAGAAAAACTAAATATGTTCATGACAATGGAGATGGTCACAAAACACTTGGGAATACCTGCTCCTTCTAGCCTCAAAAGGACCATAGTGACAAAAATCCCTGCAAAGACTGTCCCCTGCAGCACACCTCCTGGAAAGGACTTGAGAAAGTAGGCTGCCTCTGTACGAATAACTTAGCACATGCAAGCCGAGAAAAGGAAATGATATGTTAGGAAACATACTCGAAAAGGGAACCGAGGACCCATGAGCACAGTCTATTGTTGTGACAGAAACAGAAAGAAGCCCTCTTAGCAGGCCTCACGATAAGGTCACTCTCTCCAGCCAGAAACCGAAAACTACCATGTGAATAGGAGTCTAGCCTCAGTCAATCAACTGGGAGCTAAAAGCCACCATTAATTTTTTTTTTTAATCCTTTGTCCTAAATGACCTCTAGGGTTCCTAGCAATCTGGATCCAGTGAAAACAGGCCATACAGGCAGGCCTTGGGAGAAAATGAGAATCACTCCAACAAAGGCGGGGCTCGTGAGTGCAAGTGGCCACTCCACCCATCTCATTCATAAACAAACCTGTGCTGTGCAGACCTGTGAGCCAGCCCAGCTGTACCTGCAACTGTTGGATGGCCCCACAGCTACTCTGGAGTAAGGTACTTATGAGCATTAAGCACTTAAACAAATGAAAGGCAGGAAAAGGAGGAATGGAGAATGGATAGAGGAGGAGATTAAACTTGTCACTAAAATATGTTTTCAACATGTCACTCAGGTTACTTTATGGGAACACCTGGTTCACAGTGAACCTCAAGCCTGTCTTCTCTTCCTTCACAGGACATTTCTGTACCAATATGGCTGAGAAATGCCAGGCACCATCCTGCTCAAATGGGCTTGCTTCCTATGGGCTTGGTCACACTACGTGACATTTAATTTCCTTTCTTGTTACACATTCAGTGTCATGAAGCAACAACTGTGGCAGTGGCTGTGGATGACAACTTTTAGAGACCATTGAGTTGGCTGCCGATGTGAAACCAAGCTATCGCTCGCTCTTCCTTTCCAAGGACATGAGATAGCTGTGTCCTTCACATGAGAGGCTCCATGCCATTCCGGTGGTATGCTCATCACTTCACAATGAGGAAGGAGTGTTGCCAGAAGTTTCACCACTGAGGAAACCCCCATCCAACAGAGCCTCCATTGCAACTTGCAAACCCTGTGTGACATAATGACAAGGTTCCAGGGGCAGAGGACTCACACTTGAAAACTATCAAGGAAGGTCCTGGACCCCAGAAAAGCCAACGGCCAAGACTGTACATTCATTGACAAGATACATACCTAGAAAGCATCTGTAAGGAATATCACAGATCAGTGTTGTGTGCCCAAAACAATTCCACTCAGTCCAGCCTAACAAAATTATGGACAAAATTCTTCTGAAACTTCTCTGTAATCATGTATATTTCTAGACCAAATTTTATTTTCTCATACTATGCCACAGGCTGTTACATAATAAAACAGTACTCAAAATATTGCTTAATAACAAAAGAATAGATTTTACTTCTCATATTAAATATGTTTGATGCACGATAAAAAGTATAAAGAAATCTCTCATTTGCCTTGCACCCATCAGTCCTTGTTCTGTCACAGTTCCAGAATGAATGAAAATCTCTTCCTCACAGGCTAATCCTCTTATTGCTCTATAAGAGAATCAACTGGCCTCAACTCATACATCTTCTCTGTCCAGTCCAGTATCTTAATTTGCTGGTCACTATTGCTCCAAAGGCTCATGTCTCTGTAAGATCTGATCTCTCATTTGGATTCAAATTGTTTATGACTTGTTCATTTCTTAATTGAAGTAGCATTAAGTCCTTTCTCCTGACAGTACTCTAGGCTCCAAGCCAGTCCTTTAATGAATCAACCCAAAACCCAAGTCATTTTGGCAACTGCTTCACTGCAATCACTCACTGGTAAACATGAAGTCTAGGCATGGAAGGCTGAGGCAGGCAAGTTTGAGGCCAGCCGCCTGTACATGGGAAAGCCTGTCTGCAAAATAAAACTAATAATAAGGAGTTGACTAGAATCTAGGCCACCTTGTAAGCCACAGGAAAAGGTAAAGGCAGTGAGTATGCATGAAAAAGGTCAGAAAAACAACCTCATTTGAACAGCATCTAGTCCACAGATACAGGGACCAAACCCCCTTCAGAACTGAGGTTCCCTAACTGTCTTTAGAATGAGGCTAAACAATCCTTAGGACTCAGTGCCTAATGTGGTACTGTCAGTGGTTCACTGAGGGAGAAAAACATGAAGCCACCTTCCTGGATGCCAGTCTTCAACTAATCATTCAGGAGCTCTCATTATCTGTCCTCAGAAGGTAGTCAGTAAACCTGGGTTTAAGATACAACAGTGGACTCAAAACCTGCTGGAAATTCTGCACCCAGGGATGGAAAGATCTGCTACATTTTCTATGAGGGCTGAAACACCTCCGCCCTGTGGGTTCTGTGCATAGCCACAACAGTGACACTGACAAAGGGCAGAGTTCCTGTGGAAACACTTGCAGTTCGATTCTTCTGGTCAAATGGGGTCTTTGAAAAAAAAAAAAAAAAAGCCTTCACCCCAGCAATAGGGAGCAATGAAACCCAATGAACAGGCAGATTGGAGCCTGTAACTCAGAGTCCAACTAGGTCAAGAATTTACTGCCCATAGGCAGAGATAAAAATCTGTCATTAACTGAAGGACAAAGCCTGCAGATAGGGAGGACACACACTGGCATCTTCAGACCTCCAGGGAGGTGTTTATTGATTAACTCATAATCAAGGCTGGTTCCCCAAACCTCTTCTGCAGCTAGAAAAACATAATCATGCTCATTTATATGACTAAGAATATCATTATATGCTAAAAAAAAAAAAAAGTTTCACTTTTACCATCTTGGGCTTCAACAGGGTCCTCCGTTCACTTGCAAATGAGTCTGGCAGTCCTAGTCAGAGCACAGCTGTACATCTAGACCTCTCTCTGCTCCTCCTATGAGATAGCCCAGTTGTACACAGAAGTAGGCTTAGAGCCTCACAAAGCCATCCACACACAAGTCCCATTCTCCAGGAAAAGAAGAGAAACCTTTCTCATGCCTGCCCTCAGGGTGCCGAATACAACCAACATCTATCTACTTCACACCTGCCAGGGGGCAGCAGGAACAGGGGCCTCTGCCCATGGGAAGCCAGTTCCTATGAATGGCGTGATCCAGGTACAATTGCTTTCAGAAAGCACTCAGCTGGTGTTAGTCTAGTAAAGAAAAAAGAAAAAGGCTGATTTTTTTTTCCCCCAGGGAAAGTTCTAGGTGAAAAATTCAAATCTCCAAATGAAGAGCAGGAAAAGGAATATAGACCACCTTTAACCTGGTCAATGCTGCCTTCCTCTGGAGACTGACCTCAGGCCTCACTTCCTTCAAGAAACCTTCCCTAAGCACTCAGGCTCACTATCCCCTAGTGCCCTATGTGCATTTTGACCCCTGAACTCAGTCACCTATGATGTCATCATGGGCCTTGACTGTCCCCCAACCTTAAGACAAGTTCCTAAAATTGTTCACTGATCCAGCACCTGACCCACTCACGTGATTTCTTCCTTTTGACATTACTTTACTGAAGCACAGCTTTTCAAGACAATAATGGAGGGCAGGAAAGTGGCTCTGTGAATAATGACACTTGTCTCTAGGCCTGATGACCCGAGTTCAATCCCTGGGCCCCACGTGGTGGAAGGAGAAAACCATCTCCCACAGGTTGCCCTCTGATGGCCACACATGAGAGGTAGCACACATAGGCATTCATGTAGTTTGCTTTTGTTTTTTAACTTTATGTGTATGAGTGTTTGGCCTGCATCAAATTGCACCCATGTTATACAATGCCCACAGAAGCCAGAATAGGGTACTGAACCCCCCTGAACTGAAGTTATAGATGGTTGTTAGGCACCAGGTAGGTCCTTGCAAGAGCAGTCAATGCTCTTCACTGCTAAGCCATTCTCCCTAGACTCTTTTTCTTGTTTTAAAAAATTTTGAGTCATGCTTGGTGATGTACACCTATAATCCCAGGATTTGTGAGGCTGAGGCAGGAGAATTACTGAAAATGTAAGACTAGCTGGGATAGTTAATTATCAGGCCAGCCAAGGCTATAGAGCAAGACCCTGCCTCAAAAAAGTTTTTAAATTAATAAAACTAAATTGTATATGTGTAAGTTCTACAGAACCAAATTACAATAAAAGAAGTCAACCAATGACCTATGAGAAACTCCATTCAGAAGGAAACACACACTGGAGTACTAACGAGTCCCTTATTTGGGGAGAACGGGATACCTTCATCAAGGTAAACTTTAAATAGCAACCATCACCTCAAGGTCATAGTTTTACCTTGATCTAGTTTATGGCCCGCCCTGTGCCTTGTTCTTACACAGGCCAAGCTGTCATTAATATATTCTGGACATGTGATGCTCTGGAGCTTTTCCCATTTTGAATCCCATCTTCTATCACCAAAACTAGAGTTGTTAACATTTTATTTGGAGGAACAGGGATTTGGCTAATCTTTTCATACAACATTTATATTTATACAGTAGAGGAATAAAATCATGTTCTGGCATTATTCTCTCTCAGCTACTCCTCAGGATTCTCTGAGCCTCACACATGCCCAGCCCCCAAAAGAAATGAGTATTTCTAAAGAAAACCCTTCAGCTAAAGGAGTAGAAATGACAGTGCTTGAATCAACATTCACACTCAAGACATGAGAGCGATGAGGAATTTCTTCCGTCTGTAATTTTTTGCAAATCTTTACCATGTACAAGGCACTTTGCCAGGTGCTTGTGGGGAGACTAAGGGTCCCTAGTATTCACACAGAGAGTGGTGGATGGGGGCTGAAAATAGTGGTGTCAGCAGCCAAAGCGAGGGCAAAGAGCTACAAACTCATTCTCATTCACCCCAGACATTTGCACCAGTAGCACGGAGCAAATCAATACAACCACAACCCAGGTACAGGGTGTGCATGATAAGAAGGCAAGAAGGCCCAGCAGGAGCCTCAGACAAGAGATGCTCCTCATAGCCAAGGAGCTCACAGACTTCCAAACAACTCAAACAAGTGCAAAACTTACTATGCCCATTCTGCGGAGCAAATGAACTTCTGTCCTGAAAAATTAGATGAGGACAGCTCAAAAACTACTAACTTAAAAATCAACTGAAACACTCAAGGCCCCAAATAAGTGTTCAGTCAACAGAAACAAAGTATGGCAAACTGCCTTCAAAATGAGGGATGAACGCATTTCACATTTTCTGAAAATGAAACCAGAACTCTTGGTGACTCTCATTTAATCTACAAATCCAATTCAAATGATGCACTTTTAAAACTGGAGTTTTCCTTTTTGAAAACATGACCAAACAATTCATCCCAACAACTATTAGACATTCAGACTGAATAAAAAAAAACAACTTTTAATGCCAAGTCAAAGAGGCTGTTTACCATCATTTCCCTTAATTACAGCAATAAAAGTGCTCACTTCAGTTTTTCAGTGGGCTCCCTCAGTCTTCTGCAACTAAATATTGCAACTTTAAATCTTTCTGGTTTGATTTGCACTAATTCAGAACCTTCTGGATATCCAAGACTGAATAATCAAACCAACAGAATCCATTCAGGGCTTCTACCATCAGTTAATTTTGGCCAGCACTGTAGGTATATACTCTCTCAGAGTGGACAGATGTGCAGACTTTTCACTAAAGCCCTAAGAAACCATTTTATCTTCCACCAGTAGCTGGGAATTTCCTATTGATTTCCGTTCCAGAACCTCAAAGGTAAAGCAAAAATAAGAAAAGTTGCACTCAAAAATCCTTTCTAACTCTAAAATTTTATATGAATAAATGTCCTACTGTTTTTCACATTAACTTGAGAAAAAGGCCTGGGCCCGTGACAGTAGTAGTGCTGGCATTAACAATAAACCGTTTTTAGTGAGGTGAGGTGGTCCCAGCACTCAGGAGGCAGAGGCAGGTGGATCTCTGTAAGACTGAGGCCAGCCTGGTCTAAATACTGAGTTCCAGGCCAGCTGGGACTTAAAAGACCAAAAAAAGAATTTTTTTTCTGTGCTAGTATGTATCATGTACTGAGCTCATAGTTTACAGAGGTAGGTGCTGAATTCTCACATGACCCTTTGATGTAACCATTGTTAAGGATAGAAAACTGAGGGTAAGGATGAGGAGATGGCTCAGTGGACAAAGTGTTTGCCATGCCATGCAAGCATCAGGACCAATGTTTGAGCCCTCAAAACCTGTATAAAAACCTAGGGTATGACAGCATACCAGTAATCCCAGTGTTGGGAGGTGGAGAGAAGAAAGAAGATCACGAGGGCTCGACTGGCCAGCCTGGCCAATCAGTGAATTCCAGGTCCCATCAGAGGCTCTTTTCTCGAAAAATAAAATAAAACAAAAAATAAGGTGGAGAACAACAGAGTAAGCCAGCCAACATCAACCTCTGGCCTTTGGGCACCAGAACACAGCACACACGTGTGTTCATACACTCATACCACACGTCACACAAACACACATACACTGAGAAAAAGAATAGGAAAATTGCTGAGGCTTGCAGAACTTAACAATCTGTTAATGAGAGGTAGAATTAATGGTTGAACAGCATCTGGCTGGCATCCAGTCACCATACAATGATGCAATGGTACAGATGGCAGTTGTTTCCACAAACACTCCTCAAGGTCTATATTTCAATATTATTTGTCTATTCCTGTAGGTTTTGCATCGCAATGTATCTGACTTGGCAAATGCTTATGCATCTTTTTACATTCAACACAGACCAAATAGATGTTAAAAGGAAGGTCAAAGACATTAACAGGAGGTAGCAATATCAGCATTATCCAAAACTATTCAAAATTATCATGGCAAAATCACCAAGAGCTAAGTTGCAAAATTAACAAAGTTAAGTGAACTTTCAAAAGCAAGCGAGAATAAACTATATGAAGTTATTCTCGATGGGGATTGTATTTACGTTAATTAATGTTAATCAATTCTCATCTATAAATTTATAGTTTTATTTAAAAACAACCACCTTGGGGCTGGAGAGATGGTTCAGTGGTTAAAGAGCATTTTCTGCTCTTCCAGAGGAAGTTCAGTCCCCAGCACCCACGTTGGGTAACTGCCTACAACTCCAGTTCCAGGGAATCTGACGCCTCTGGCCACCGAAGGCACACCCATGTACTACACACACACAGAAATAAATAATAAATTATTTTTTTAAAAAAAACACCTTAGGGCCCTATCAATTATACACAGCAATACAATTATCTTATCCTTCTAAATTATTAAAACTTTTCATTAATGCTTATGAGTCCATAGAAAGCAAATAAAATTTTCAAAAATCTGGAACCAAGTTCAGAGTCTTTGCTCCTTTCTCCATTGCATCTTGAGGTCTTCAGAGATTATGCTGCAGGTAGACAAAAGCAGATATACCTGAAAAAGCCTATAGACATAAAGCAGATCCTCTGGTAGAGATTAGCAGGGGCTTCTCTGAGGTCATTTGAGCAGCAACCACAGGATTACCCCTCCCCCATCCTGGGAAACTTTCAAATCGCTACCCTGGAGTGCTGATACCCTAAAAGAAACCTTCCAATGACTTTTCTTGGCCAGTGTGATTCTTCTTTGAAAGCCACTGTCAACATATTCATCTCCTGGGAGATTTAAAGCTACCATTTCTTGAGGGCCTCTCTGAGCTGGGCATGTTTAATGTATGACATCTAACTCTGACAGCAAACCCACAAGGTGGCTAGCATTAGCACTACTCTCTAAGGAAGAGGATTCAGTCAGAGATGAAGGGGCCTGTCACTGGTCACACTCTGTTAAAGCAGAGGTGCTGGGACAGTGGCCCTGAACAGGCTGACACCAAGCCCACAATTTCCACAACCTTGAGTGGGTTCTCTTATACCAGCTTGCTCCCACTCCGCCTGGGCACCTGTTCTCTAACCTTCCTATTCCTTCGCTTGGACTGAGCTGCCACCTTCTCCGTACATTCTTCTCCGGCCTTTTTAGGCAAAGCCGCCACATGACTCACTTGACCATATCACCCTGGTTTAATTCCCCACTTAGTCTCTGCACCATGTTATTTTCTTAATCATTTGCTTTCCTACGTTATCATTATTTTTTGACAGGGTTTCATGGAGCTCAGACTGGCCTTGAACTCACTAAGGTAGCCAAAGATGACCTTGAACTTCTGATCCTCCTGCCTCTACCTCCCAAGGACTGAGATTACAGTCTTGCACCACCAAACCCAGTTTATGTTGTGTTGGGGATTGAACCCAGGGCTTCATGCAGGCTAGGAGGCACTCTACCTGAGATGCATTCCCTGAGCTACATTCGACTCTTGCTTATTATTGATCTTTCTTTGTGCAGACAGCAGCTCTGTGAGGAGTGCAGTTCTGGCTCATGTGTATCTGCCCTATGAGAGCACTACAACACACCTGGGTAGACAGAAGAGCTCCACAACATTTATGAATGACCAAAGGGCATTCACACTGCCTCCACCCCACACTGAGGTACATTAGAGGGCTGGATTCTGATTGAACCCACAGTAGCCAGGGGAAGGCTCTGCAGATGATCTGGATTCAGCTCAGTTTCCACCATTTACATGTTGTTTTCAACAGGTAAGCAAGGTGAACTGGAAGTCAATGGAAAACCAGAAAACTTGCTGTGTAAAAGAGACCCAGGCCATGGGAGACCCAGACTCCAAAAGTAAAAGAAGTAGAGACTTGTCACCTATCTCTTTGACTTGTCTTACACTGACAGCTTTACACCAGGATGCTGTACAGCTGCAAAAGATGGCAAATGTTTAAGCAAAGTTCACAGACCAGACAAACTCTTCTCATTTACAGAGGAAAGTTTAGATTTTCCGAGGATACCAAGCTGAAGTCCCTCAAAGTGTCCTAGTTTTTCTTTTTCTTTTTTTTTTTAACTTTTCATCTATGGCAAACCTCAAAGCGTCCCTTCAAAAACAGAGACTTTTGAAAAATACCTAAATAACACAACCAACTGGGTCCTAAAATGGGCCATTAACTATTATATTTCACCAGGAGCCAGAACTAAAGGAGAACACATCTTTTAAAGAATAGCGTGAAAATTTCTAGCGCTCTCTCTCTCTCTCTCTCTCTCTCTCTCTCTCTCTTTGTCTTCTATAATTAGTTGGAGTGGGAAAAACATTAGCACTATGCCTTGGGAGTTAGTATTAATAAAAGATTTGTGAATCTTTCAATTGGAGTTTTTTCTCGACTCATTTCCTCTGTTATCCATAGCTAGGGTTCAGGGGATCACTAATTAGGTGACACAATTCCCAAAATGTGCTCAGTATGTAGACACGCATAGTTTTCTAGAAACAGGGTTCATAGCTCTCACCATTCAAAGCTCTGAAACAGTTTCAGAAGCACCTGCTTAACCTAGAACCTGCTCTCAACTCTTCCAACATCAGAAAACAAAAGCATATACATCAACATGTCCAAAAGGCTCATGGCTTGTGAATAAACACATTGTGTTTAGGGGATTGTGCTAATATACCCGTGGCTTTCACGTGCTCTTGCGAGAAGAATTTCAAGGCCCCAAACAAATCAGTATCGGCAGGACGGTCAGTCCCCATAAAACAGAAGGGAATGAAGTGTCCACTGTTCAACGAAACCACAGCTGGAACCACAAATCTCAAGAGCCTGGAAGGGACACAGCACTCAACCTGTACTGCCTCTGACATCATAGGCGGCAAAGGCAAAGCCCGGCATGAAGTCAGAGGCCACAATATCGTATTTAAGTGCTTCAGAGATGCAGAGATACCGTTGTGCACGTACAAGAGATGGATGGGACTTAAAAATGAAAACGCAGCCTGTGGTTTTGGTTTGTGCACTCAGAGAATGGAATGAAGTCTAGGTCTGAAAGTGGGTGGAAACAGAACATGCTCACACTAGCCCCAAATGACTTATCTTATTAATGCAATTATGAGGGGCTCATGTGGGCCATGGTTCTATCTTCTGGCAAATTTCTTCCCTTGTAACCACAAGCACAAACGAAACACTGCTGGCAACCCATTAAGCATTTCTGTCTGCCTGTGAGGTCGAAGATGTACAAGAGTAAAAGACAAAATCAAAGGCACTTTCAAGAAGGCGGCATGTGAGAAGGCACTGCTGATGAGACCCCTATGAAGGGGTCTTTCTACCACAAAAGTCCCTGTGCCTTGACCATCATTGCTCTAATTTATCGATCCTACAGAAACAGACAAACACCATAATGGCAATAAAATCCTCTGGTCAGCACTCTGGCTCAACAAAACTTTCTTCTTTATAAAATTCTTCTTCAACACAGCATTTCAGGGCTGCGATAGCCAATACCCTTGGGCTCATTCCATCTAATTAAAACATCTGTCCTACAAGTGATTTATAGAATTTGTCATCACCTAGAGTAGATATATAGACTGGTAGCTGCAGACACTTTGAGACTACAAAGCCTTAATTACCGTGCTAATGAGAATGGCTTCTGGCAAAAGCCTAAACAGTGGGATTCTCATCCCTCCCAGACACAAGGTATCAGGGACATAACTTACAACCATCCCATAGTACAAGAAGTACATTAGTGTAAATTAAGAAAAACAACCACATGGCTAGAATTGAAGCCTGGCCATAATTACTTAAAGCTGATTCTAAGCCAAGGAAATAACATTACCACCACTGACGATGCTGGACAAGTCACTTAGGCATGAGCTAAATCCTCTCCAAATCTGAAAATTTAAATTTGGGCCAATTTGATTCTTAGGAGTTGCTAACTTTGATGAAACATAATTCACTTTGACTGCTTAAAACCAAACCAGTTACTCTAAAAGGGAGGAAATGATGTAATTGCCTCAAGCATGGAGACAGAGGCTACAGAGATGGAAGGGCCCTTAGGCATCTTCTAGTTCATCTCTCTCATGATACAAGCCAGAGAACTGAGACCCTGATAAATGGAGACTTGCCTAAGATCCCAGTTGATAGGTGACAAAGTCATACACTGAGCCAAGATCTTCTGACTCCCATTATAACACTGCACTCTTATGGCTGTAAATTTTTGTGCACTAAAACACAAAGATGGGCTTTGTCTAATGTGTGCAAGGCCCTAGGTTCAATCCCCAGCACCATAAAATAATGAAATAGAATACAAAGAAAGTTTTTAATGGGATAGTTGATACAATGCTAATTTATAGAAAAGGTTAACTCCCTAACATAGTTACTAGTAAGACAACTTCTCTGACTAGGACACGACTATATAGATGCGAATAGGTATCTAGATAAATATACATGCAAAATAATATATTTACAGAGTAACACATATTTTAACAAAATCTAAGTAAGTGTGTCTGTATTTTTGTACACACAGTATATAGATATTATTTTAACAAAATCTAAGTAAGTGTGTCTGTATTTTTGTACACACAGTATATAGATATTATATGCTCACAAGTTGTGTGTCACACTTCCTGTGAACCACGGCAATAGAAACACTTGGGCTGAACTTTAGTTCCCACATTCTAAAAATAAAGGCACTGGCTATGATGTTACAAACTCAAAATCCTCCCAGGACCAAGCAAAGGTGAGTCAAAGGGTTGCTTTCATAACAGGGAGTGGCGGAGTCTGGGGCAAACTGGAGTGTCACAGCACTAAATGGCTTCCCTTTCTATGTAAAAACATCTGTGCCAAATGAATACACCTGCAGGCTGTCTGTGGGGCCAAGAATTGTCAGGCTTTTGTTGTGGTGGTTCTGAACTAGGTAATTTTTTGGTTCAACATCTATGGTTCTTTTATGATCCATACAAAATGATGTACTTTACAGTTCAAATACAGTGTTAGTACTTTCTGCCTTTGGGAGTCAAAGGTATTTGCAGATTATCTATTGACAGGCATCAAAAAATTTAATTCCTGGGGCTGAGAAGATGGCTCAGCAATTAAGACTGAATACTCCTCTTCCAGAGGACCCAAGTTCAGTTCCCAGCACCCAAATCAGGTGACTCACAACTGTCAATAACTCCTGCTCTAGGAGTTCCAACGCCCAGTTCTGACCTCCGAGGGCACGTGCACTCATTGGTACATATATACCCTACACACAAACACATAATTAAGAATAAAAATAAATCTTTTTTAAAAAAATTAATTCTTTCCTAAATTTTTCAAAGACAGAAACACTCCTGGGTATCAAGGGCATTTAATGCCTTTCCTCTGTGATGTGTCTTGGGCACATCATCAGGTCAGAAGTTCTTGTTTCTTTTGAGGAAAGATTTTTCTATCATTTAAGCAAAGCAGGGTATCCAAAGTTATGTATGTAGGCTCACTGGAGCATTAAAAATCAATTCTCATCTTCCCTCCAAGAAAATGTTTCTGATTTCCCTAAACCAGTTGCTTACTGGCATTCTGAGTACTGACTTCTGTGCTGTAATTCCCCACCTGCTTTTGTTTATTGGTTTTCCATCCTGGACTTATCTCTTCTTTGGAACTTTGGGATTTCATTGTGGTCCTCTGGTAAGACCTATGAAGGACTGAGCCATGTCTGTTTCATCCACTGACTCTCCAGGTACACATGAAGCCTAGCCCACAGCACACCCCAAGTAGAAGCATTCTCAGCTGGGACTTGGTGTTTCAGTTAGAAGTGTGTAACAGTCTGTGAGATGAGCTGCCACAAGAGCAAAGAGGATGACTCTTAGCCACTTGTCCACTATTACTCCCTGCACCCCTCCTGACCAGGACCACACACATCCCTGGGAGGCAACCAGTTCCTACTCCACTCCTCCAGGCTGGAGGGGAAAACAGCAATGCAGATCTCTGAATGCTGAGGGAAAACTGAGAAACAATCCTGAACTGTGCACTTCAGGGGAACTGCATATGTCAGGCAAGGCTTTCTGGAAAAGTAGAGTCTGGGATGAAGCCTGAAGAATGGGTAGGAATGAACCATGTAAATGGCCGGTAAAGAAGGGAAAAGTGGTCACCACAAACACAGTGTGACCCCGGCCGGAGAAAGGTGAAACTTAAGGCTCAAGCAGAAATCAGGGGCAAGATAATGAAATTCGTTCTAAACCATCTTAGAGACTTGGGACTTCTCTGAGAAACTAAGGAAGAGGTTTATGTATTTATTATTTATATTTTATATGTGAGTGTTTTGCCTGCATTTATGTAAGTGCACCACATGCATTCAACATCCATGGGAGCCAGAAGAAGGCGTCAGAAACCCTGGAATGGTAGTTACAAATGGCTGTTAGCCATGTGGGTGCTCAGTGCTCTTAACTGCTGAGCCATCTCTCCAGCCCACTAAGCAAGAGTTTTAAGTTTCTCAGTGTAGATTAAAGGGTAAGAGTGGAAAGCAGTGGTAAGGGACTGTTACTGTTACTACCCAGGCCCCATTTTTATCACATTCTATTAAAAGGGAACTTAGCAATCAACACACAAGGAGGACAGGATAGTGAAGTGTTTTATAAAATGGGGAAAAAAAGACAACAGGACACCCAGGGTACCTTCCATCTCTAAGTAACACCGCCCACCTCAAAAGACACACTGCACTTCTGTCACTAGTCAGCATTCAGTAGGCTGTCCAGATACTACATTGTACTAAGCTGCAAAAGACACAATGATTCAGGCTCCACCCACCAATCTCACATAGGTCACCAAGACTGGAGCACAGTCTTGTTTCTTCCTTATGCCACCAAATTTAACATTGAACTCAAAAATTGCAAATGAAAAAAATTAGCATGTATTCACAATTTTAAAACCATAGACATTTTAAGTGTAAAAAAAAAAAAAACAAGGAATTTTCCATCCATAGCGTTTTCAATCTATTGCCATATTCAATGGGCATAAACATCCAGTTCAGTTTTTCAGGCACAAATGGGTCTGCCACGGATTGGTTTTAAAGAAGAAAGCTGTAAATACAATGGTTTTCATTTATTTCTTCTATAAAGATAAGAGGACTATTTAAGGAAAGAGTCTCAAAATACACACACTTTCATTTGCCCCAAAGTCACATAAAATGTCTTTGTTTTTGGTTTGTGTGTTTTGTTTGCTTTTAGGTTTTTCGATAAATATTTAGGGTCATGCACCATAAACTGTTCACACTGTTGGGGTGAGAAGAGGAAAAAGAGGTCCCTGCTACCCATAAGCTGAAAAGGAGAAGGGAAGGACCAGGGTGTCCCAAGTGGTGGAGAGATTGGCCTGCAAGTGTGAAGCCCGGGGTTTAATCCCCAACACTGCAGGGGGGTGGGAGGGCACATAATAATGCAAATCAATGAACACAGGGATCTCAGGCAGTGATGGTGCAATTAAAGGACAAGGAGATAACATGGGGACTGCTCTCCAGCAGGGGAATAATGGAGCCTCAGCCTGCATGGTGTGAAACTGCCAGCCCTCCCAGAGCCAAATTCATCTTGCAGTGAAACTGAAGGTAGACATAGCCAATTCACAGACACGGGAACAGACCTCACTAGGGATTCTAAAACAATTTCCCCTAAAACACCGCAGGCTACTCAGTGTTAGATACTCCTTACAACTGGCCCAGAAAGAAAAAAAAAATGGTAAAAATGAATAATGGTACTAGAAAGTACAAAGAAAATAAAACACATGATGGAAAAAATCTGGAAGAATTTCCATGTTACAAATTCATGCACCTGGATCCAGGAATCAAGGGAAAGGAGAAAGGATAATCAACAACTGCCAGCAGGGAGCCTGGTGGCTTCACCTGCGAGGACTACAAAACAGGTGCCTCGCGGAGAGACTGAGAGAAGGCAGCCCTCCCAGGCCACCGAGAACAGAATGTCTTTGGGAGGGGTGAACAGGAAAACAGCCCCGGGTCCCGCCAAGCAGGTCCTTCCTTCCTGAGGGGGCGCCAAGGCCTTTCCATGACGCAGCCTCCTGCTCCTTCTGCCCCACCCCGCCCCCCACCGTGTCCTCTAAGCTCAGCATCAAGTTCTAGACACCCATCTCCATCCTGAAAGTCAGCAAAACACGAGCAAATGCCTGAAAAAGGAAACAGTGTCTTAACTTGGGCAAACTTTGAATCTTGAGAAGCCCAAGACAGTGCACAAGATAAACAAATTCTAGAAGCAGGAAAAACAAACTCAAAAGCGATGAATTTAGAAAATGAAACTCTGTCCAAAAATCAGAAATTAATTTCATAAATGTGTTCTGTTAGGGTTTTGGTTTTTCTGCACTGAAGTAATGCTGTTTTCAAGAGTCAGACTTGGCTGACATCTGCCATGACTAGCCCTTCTGACATCTTCAGCAAAATAAAGGCAATAAATTTTGACTGGTTTTCTATAGCCTTCTTGAGGTAAACGTGAAATATATATAACGTGAAAATATAAGAACATGCAGGAACTTAAAGTGAATCACTCGGTAAGCTGTGGCGTATTTACGGAAGTGTGGACTCATCCATTACCATCAACGCAACAATTCATCTGTCCCCACAATGCCCGAGTACGTCCATGACAACCCACTCCTCACTCAATGCTGCTTTTCACCCCCAGACACACTGGTATGTTTCCTGTCACTACTGACTGTATTTCATTTTCCGGAATTGTGCATAAATGGAATCATACAGCATATATTCTTTTTTTCTGGGGAGTAGGAAAAATGCATCTGGCCTTTTCCACAAACTGTAATTCCTTTGAGATTCATCCATCTTGTATATATTAATCATTCATCTCTTTTGATTGTTGAGTAGTATTCCATGGCGTGGATATACCACGGTTTGTTTAAACATTCCTCTGTTAGTTGACATATGAGTTTCCAGTTTAGGAGTTATCACAAATAAGGTGCTATGAACAGTCACAGACAAGTCTGTAGGCTTCATATCTCTTGGTAAATACTTAAGGACAGATACAACCTATAGTATGTTGTATATTAATATTCTAAGAAACTGTCATAGTTTTCCAATATGAATACAGCATTGGATAACCCTGCACTTATTTCGATCTTTATTTCAGTAAAGTTTTATCATTTCTAGTGAAAAATTCTTGCACACATTTTACCAACTTTATCCAATTTCATCTTTGATTTTCTTATAAGTGGTAACTTAATTTCAGTTTTCAATTTCTCGCCACTAATAATAGAAATATAATTCATCTTTGGATATCAGTTGGGCTGGCCTGCAAACCAGCGGAACTCTACTGGTTCTTTTGGCCCTTTTGAAGATGCCTCAGAATTTTTGCTGTTGTTTTTGTTGTTTTACAATCTTTTATATGCAAATAAAGACAGTTTCACTCCTTCCTCTGTGTTCTGTATGCATTGTGTTTCTCAAAACTTCTGAATTGCATTGTCCAGACACTCTGCTACCATGTTGAAAAAAGTGGAAAGAGCAGACACTCTTGCCTTGTTCCTGATCACAGGGGATATTTATTCTTCCACTACTGAGACAAAGTTTCCACAGATGGCCTTTATCTGACTGAAGAAATTCCTTCCTGCTTCTAACGTGCTGAGAAACTTTCTTATGACTGGATATTGAATTTTCCCAAATGCATTTTCTGTATCTGTTGAGATGATCATTTTTACCATGTTCACAAGAAGAGTTGGACTGACAGTTCTGAAAATATTAAATCAACCTCGCAGTCCTGGTTATAAACCCACCTGGTTATGAGGTACTATCTACTTGCTATGATATTGAATTTAATTTACTAAAATGTAAGACCTTTTGCATCTATAGTCACGAAGGACACCTGTCTGCACCTTTCTTGTTTTGTAATGCCTTCATCATGTATAATTTCAACTACAATATGAGTTGGGGTATACTTCTCTTCTATTTACTGAGTGAATCTGTATAGAATGGAAAATGTTTCATCCTTCAATGTACAATATAAGTCATTAGTAAAGCCCTAGGGGATACAGAATTGCAATACCAAATTTTTCTAGCCACAAGTTCAATTAGCTTAATAGTTATAAAACTACCTAATTTGAGGGAATTTTTAGAAATATTTATCTATTATTTTTATTATTTTATGTATATGAGTGTATTGTCTACATGTATATAAGTGCACCGGTTTTGTGCAGTGTCCACAGAGAACAGAAGAGGGTGTCAGATCCCCTGGAACTGGAGTTACAGATGGCTATTAACCAGCATGTGAGTGTTGGGAACTGAACCTGGGTCCTCTGCAACAGCAGTCAGTGCTCTTAACCGCTGAGCCATTTCTCCAGTCCCAATTTGAGGAAATTTTAATAATTTATATCTTTTCAAGGAATTTGTTCATCTCATTCTGATTATGGCGTTTACTGGCATAACATTGTTTATAAAGCACCCTATTGCCTTTTATAATGTTAGTAGGCTCTGTAGTGACGATCTATTTCTCATTCCAAATACTGGAAATTTGTATCCTCCATCTCCTCACCTTGATCATTCTGACCTGAGGTTTATCAATTTTGAAAAAAATGCTTTTTCTTTGTTGATTTTTCTGTTTTCTACTTTATCACTTCCTATTATTTTAAAAACTTCCTTATTTGTGATTCAATTTACTCTTTGGGTTCAAGGGAAAAACACAAGTCTTTGATTTGAGATCTTCCTTTACTAATTTTGGTGTTTAGTGTGACAAATTTCCATTTAAGAAAATTTCTACTTGTGTCTTACCACCTTCTTGGATCTTACATATGCTGAAAGAAGTGTGTGTACAGTCAGTAGAAATCTGAGTGTCAGACATCGGGCTTTACACCAGATATACACTACATTAAAATAGAATCTAATCCTCTTCCCCATTAAGTTTAGCAGAGAATACCAATAAACTTGTACTAAAACCAATGTTAATAATTCTCTTTTTGATGCTTAGAAAGTATCTTAGGCAATAAAGAGTCTACAATTACTTCATCTATTCTACTGAAAAAAGCTTGTCCTTTATAATAAACTTACAACTAGATTTCTTGTAATCCAGTTAAAAAAAAAAACCGTTACTAGATTTTTTTAAGTCAGCCATTTTAGTTCCACTTGCAACTAGAATAAATTTGATTCTTCCTCTTGACCTATCTGAATAAACTATACATTTTAATTTGATAAATATTTTTATAATCCCATACTTCAAAGTTACCTTTTAGTCTAGAAAAGATAATTTAAAAAATGCATTCCACATAGTTCCAGATATTTACTTTATAAAGGAAAAAAAAATATTCATTCTGTCCTCAGTTTCAAAATCCTTAGAACCTTTAAAAAAATACATGTCTGTCCTCTACATGAATATAAATGTACAACAAACCACTGGTTCCAGTGTCATCTAAACCTGCGCCCTATACTTCCCTTAACATTTTCCAAAACGCCAAGGGTGGGTCCTATTAAACCTACAAGCATAATTCAAGGCAATTATAGATTTAAAACCTTAATTCACATTTAAATCTTCATCCATCCAGTGGAACACCAAACAGCTGGGTGCTCCCCCTAGGTAATTAACCCTACACTCTAGCCTCATCTCTAGGTCCTCATTTAAGCTCCACGTCCTCAACCTTGACTACTTTTTGGGTCATCTAGGGAGCCTATAAATACTGAGGTTGAAGTCTCTCAGCCAGAGATTTTTATCTAACATATTTAAAAGTAGAGTTGTTTAAAAGCTCCCACATGATTCAAACCTTCAGACCAGCCTAGGCTGTCTCCAGCAAGGCATATTTATGGCAGATGGCCACCATGTACCATGATACTCCAGAGCCTAATCCCTTTATCATTTGGCACAGCCCAACTCATAATCAAACACTAATTCAACATTCTTCTGCTCAGTTCTATCTGTTTCATACCCAGAAAGTCACAGGATGGTAGGTAAATGTCTAAGGAGGCTAAGAAAGGAGGACTGCCCCAAGTTCAAGGCAGCCTGGGGTACTTACTGTGTGAGGCCCAGTCTCAAAACAACAGCAAAGTAAATTTCTAACTGCATTTTAGCCAATTCTTTCTAGACCACTTCTAAATTCCAAAAAGAAAGTTAAACTGAAATGAAATTAACATCACACTTTCAAGACCAAGGTTAAACAGTCCTAACAGTTTTTTAACACTTCTATTTTTTTAAATGTAGCTCTACAGGCCATCTGTAATTTTGCAGAATACGTAGTAAAATTATCAATGCTCCAAATGGTAAAATAGAGAATTAAAAGAATCTGTGCCATCCATCTGATTCCACCACGTGTTAATTTCAAACTGATTCACATTCTAGCTTCCAAACCGACTCTTTTAACAACTGAAATCATTATTAAACTCCTTGGAGTCTTCAAAGCCCATAGTGCCTTTTGCCAGACCACTTCATTGTAATTATCATTTCAGCATCTCAGAGTAAGAACAATAACACCAGTATCACAAAGACAGTGTGAGAGTTAAGAGGCAAAAGTATTTTGGCACCGTGTGGAGCACTCTAGAAATTTTATTTACGGTAGAAATTCTGTCTCGTGGGAACCATGGTTAAGGCAGAGGCAAGTAAGGATTTTTGCACAGCTACATGTCAACACACAGGGAGGAAGGCCAACCAGTCCTACTAAAGCACTGGTCACACTTCTCACACCAATAGTTTGGAAACACTGCTGCAGGACTCAGGCACCCCAGATTGACTGCACTTATTGGCAAACACAGATAAGTCTCACCTGGGGGGAGGTGGGGACTGCTACACAAAACTTTGCCAGGATGCAAAGCCATGCACGCTGATCCCTGGCCACTGTAGCTTTTGTACCTCTGGGATGTAATGGATGTGCATGCTGAAACACGTGTGCCCGTCTGCGCGGCTGAACCAACATGTATCCATAAACACTATGAATAATACTCGCGAGAATGTATGGCTTTCTCCTAAGAAGCGCTGGAAGCACTTCACTCAAACAATGTCACTTTCCTATCACCTATGGTCAAGGAGATGGAATGCCTAACAGCCCTGGAAGGCGGGAGATGACCGTCCTGTCTCAGTGCGCGGTTTTCCCTTAGTCCAAAGTTGAGGTCCACAAAGAGCACCGTGTCCAGGCCGCTTCCCCGAGGCACACCTGCTCCCGCACACACCCACCGCTGTCGGGTCAGCAGGGCCGGCCAACCGGGAGAGGATCAAAGACTGGAGGGAATTCCCTCTGCTAAGGAGCGATGGGAACGCGGGACCCTGGCGAGTTTTAAAAAACAGAGAGGAGGAAAAGGTCCAAGGGGTGAGGCCCCCGCTACTCACCCAGCCCTCGAAGGTCTCCGAGGCGCCGGCCGTGCGCAACAGCTCCTGGAACTGCAGCGTGCAGTTGGCCACAAAGTGGTCGTAGCCCAGGGGCGTCTCGTGGAAGACGGCCAGCTCCAGGTGGCCGCCGTCGGTGACGTTGGCGCAGAACTCCTCATTGTACGTGGGCTTGTTGGTCTTCTGCTTGGTGCTCGTCTGGCCCACGCGCACCTGGTCCACGCTGACCGTCAGGTAGGGGTCCAGCAGCTGGTAACCCTTCTTGAAGAGCGAGTGGCGCAGGGACCAGCGCGTGGGCTGCAGCCCCACCGCCTCGCCGATGCGGACCCTCAGATAGCCATTGAACTTCATGGTGCCGGACGACATGCCGGCGCTGCTGCCCGGGCCCGGGGGTCCCGCTCTCGGGCACGCGCGATCGGAGAGCCCAGGCTCAGGGCAGACCTCTCGGCAGCCGCAGGAGTGAAGGCGGCTCCGGGGGGACGCGGCGCCCAAGCCCCCCTCGGCCGGCCATTCTGCCTCCTCCAGGGACCTTCCCTCCCCTCCTTCCCTCCCGCCCTTTTCTCCCGAGGTGGAAAGGAGGGGAGCCGGGCGCCAAACCCTCCGACCGTCCCTCTGGAGCGCGCGGCACTTCCCGCGGCGCGCGCGGGACTCGCCCCTTCTCCGGGGCCGGGCAGAGCGTCTCTGCGGAGATCAGGAGCGACCCGTCCGGCTAGCTCCAGCCCCGGCGTCTCTGCCCCCGCCTCCGCCGGCTTCTCCTGCCCCCGCCTCCGCGGGCTCAAGCTCTCCCCCACTCGGCGAGCAGCGAACCAGGAAGCGGCAGCAGCCGCATCCCCGGCAGCAGCGGAGCGCCGCCAGGCTCCAAGTTCACAGCACCCGGCCGCCGACTCCCGCGCCTTCCGGACCCCGGGGGCGTGGCTCGCCGCCGGCCGCCGAACTCAGCCGGCGTGGGTGCCCAGGCACACGCGGTGGAGCTCCGCGCCCCTCGCCAGCCGCCAGCCTGCTGGGCTCCCCGACTCCTGCTCCGGGCGACCCGGCCGGCAGGGCGCTGCGGGCTGGGGGCCGCCCTAGGCGCAGGCCAAAAAGAAAGGGCTCCAGGCCCACTCAGAGCAAGCACCTGAGGCGTTAGAGCCAGGCGGGGGGCGGGGGTAAGGTGGAGTAGGGGGAGAAGAGTTGGAAGGCTGGGAGGAGGCAGAGGATCTGCGGCAGAGAAGCCTCCCTCCCATCCGTGATGGTGGTCTGGTGACCCCGCCCTGCCTGCCATGCCTTGGAGAGAGCCCTCGTCAGAGGCAGGCGCACCTTGGGGAGGTTCGTTTTCCTAATCTTTATAGGGATGGCTCATCCTAGGTTCAGTTTGGACTCATCCTGTTTGTGCGCCTTTCCTGCAGAGAGTAATTACACAGTTGATGTGTGTGTGTGTGTGTGTGTGAATAGGACAGTAGTAATGATGATGCACTCTGCCTTCCTCAGAGAGGTGTGTCCTCTCCTTGCACAAAGAGCAGGAAAGATTGGTTCTGCTGGAGAGAGACATGGCCAAGATGTAGTTAAGTCTCTTCCTCCACCGCGGATGGTTCCTGGTCCACCCAGCCCTCTAGAAAGTGTCGACAAGCGCCATCCTAATGCACAGGAGCTGAACAATCCACTTCTTCCGAGGAACACTCTGGGTTACTGCTGTCAGAGTGGGCAGCCTTCTGATACTTCCACTGGGTGACTTCTGCAGGTTTGGTCCCCTAGGACCATCCTTTAGTCTACTTCATTCTGCCACAAAGCTTGGTTCCTGACGGCCACACACGACCAATTTGTCTTCCTTAAAGTCTAGTCTATTCTTAAGAGACTTAATAACACTGTCTTGCCATACTGGTTCTGGTAGAGCAGACTGGTCTTTCTAGCCCCTTCCCACCTTCCGGCTGGGCTGTCTGAGTAGGTCCTCGGCAGTTTCACACTAGTGAATGGAAGCCTCACCAGTAATAACAGCACACTGTAGAATGAAAACAAGAACAATGGTCGGAGGGGCGGGCCTGTCTTCAAAATACCAAAGCTTCCTGAGAGAGCAGGGCAGGGATGTAGCAGGTCACTTCAGTTTTAGGCAGAGCTTGTAAAGTATGCTAGCAAATATCTCAGGAGCTCCTGGCTGGAGCTAGTGCTTCAGGGGAAGAGGTCAAATCCACCATTTGAGTCAACTCTGTCACCTCCTCCAAAGAGCTAGACTCTAGCTTTAAGAACCACCTACAGATTTGCTGCAGTTAGGCTTTGGCAGTTAAAGAAGACTGTCTGTCTCCCAAATGAACAACAGCTAATAATTGACCTGGGGTTGATGTAGGAGGGACAGCAGACATTCCCTGCTTAGCCTATCAGGAACCAGGATGGGCACTGGGCAGGATGGTCAAGTGCCTGCCTTGCTGGGGCTTATACTCCTGTGAGACCTAGAAACAACAAATAGAAGACATCACATGTGGTAGATGCAGGGAAGGAAAAGCCCAAGGTGCCCTGAGACATGTTATCCTTGTGGGCAGTCAGGGAGGAGTTCTCAGAAGCCATGAACAGCACAGGGTCAGATGAGAGTACCAGAGAAGCAATGGTATCACTTGTTTGAATGCATTGGAGACAGGAAAAGAGAAGAGAGTGGGTGGGATCAGCCTGAAAAGCTGACCACACTGCCAGACTCGATCAAGGGAAAGTCTACCCACATTCCCTATGGGCAACCGGAAGCCCAAGGAAGCTGTTAAACTGAATCAGGACAGGTTGAGATTTGTGGGTTAAAATTATCTCTTCAGCTATGTGGTAAATGGATTGGAAGAAACCTGGGCTCAGGAGACAGTCTGAAGGTTGCTGCTGCCTAGGACTCCAGAGGTGCTGATGGAGCTGAAGATGAATAGGTTAACTTGAGAAGCATTAAGGAGATGGCACTGACAGGTCTTGGGGGTGGATTGAGTGGAGAGAAGGAGGAAAGGAAAGCGTCTAGCATGACTTGCAGAATGTGGCTTAAACAACAGTGTGCACTGGGGAGCCATTAACGAGTTAAGAAACATTGCAGGAGAAGAAGATTTGTGGGAGAAGATGAAGAGTTCAATTTGAAACTTGTCGAGTTTGATATATGTTTGATCCATTTAAGTGGAAATCTGAAACTGGGCAATTGGCTAGGTGTTTGTGACACTCGTAGGGACAGTCTGGGCTAAAAACATAAATTTAGGAGCCAAGGTATAGAGATAGTAATGGAAGCCAAAATTGTGGATGAGATTCTGTTATAGGAGAGCATAGCATGTGGAAAAAATGGCTCAGAAACCCCAATGTTTAGAAGGGGAGAAGGGGACAAGGGTTTTGAGAGGCTGCATTCATGAAACGAGGAGAGGATCAAGAGAGTGTCATGGACAGCTATTGTGAAGTCAAGGAAAAAATATTCAAGAGAGGGGAGTGGTCACCTGGGTCAAATGATGCTGAGGTTAAAAAAAATAAGCGAGGAGAAAAGATGCCATGTGGGTTTGGCAATGGACAAGTGTTTGGTGATGGCTGAGCTTGTCTATGGTTAGGAGGCAGTAGAAGACCATCTGGAGTCAGTTGAGGTGAAAAATAAGGAAGTGAAGGCAGTGAGATTATACACCAAGGCTCAGCCAGAACGGGAAGGAGGAAGCTCACCGAAGAAGAATCCAGAACACTGGAGGGAGACTGGGTAGCAAGGCAAGAGTAGAGGAGATCACCCGGCTGAGAAGACAGGACAGATGAAGGCCTGGGCCCTGGCTAAAAAAGAAGGCTCTAGCTGAACACGGGTGGTGTGTTCCTCTAAACCCAGCTTCTGGAAGGCTGGGGTGACAGGGTCATCTGATCCCAAGTTCAAGTCGGGCCCCTTACAGCTTGGCCCAGAGAAGAGAGAAGCTTCTATGTTTGTGTGTCTTACTTAGCATGCTGGCTAAAGCTGTCTGACTAAAGTCACGCATTAGAGTGGCATATCTGAATCTGAAAAATGCCAGAGGTCAAGTGCAGGCCACCTCCAGTATTAGTTAAGCTATTTTCTCATGTTCTCACTCACCTGGTTTTGTTTTCCTCTTTTTGTCCTATAGCTGCTGACTCCTGTACAGTGGGAGGAGATGGCCACAGCAGCTCCAAGTTCCCCAATTCCCAGCTTAGCAACTCCAGCAGAGTTAAGGACTTGCTCTAGTAACATCTTTAAGTCAATCTCCAAGAAGACAGATGGCTTCCAGGAGTCACTGGACAAGTCGAGGGCCTCTGTAGGACAAGACTCTGTCAATCCAAGCTTCACCTGTATAACAGCTTTTATCCAGACCTGGCTCTGGTGTAGAAGGAAGACAGAGAAGCAGAAAATCCCTTATCTCTGTACATTCCTCCAAATACTACATGTATGTAATCCAATAAAGCAACCATTGTAATATAGCTTGATCTGTGCTTTAAAATCTGTGCTATAGCTGGCTGTGGTGGGGTATACCTTTAATCCCAGCACTTGGGAGGCAAAAGCAAGTGGATCTCTGTGAGATGGAGGTCAGCCTGGACTACATAGTGAGTTCCAGACCAGCTGTGGCTCCAGGGAGACCCTATGTCAAAATAAATAAATAAATAAATAAAATCTGTGCTGTAGATGCTTTTTAAACTAAAGGACTTTTTTTATATAACTGTTACTATTTCTTAGTTACATAATAACGTTGGATTTCTCTATATGTAATTCCTAGTATACCATCTCAATGTCTTTGTTTAATGAGCTGTTTGATTGAGTGAATCGCTGTCAAGTTTATTAATTCTTATTTATTTTTATTTGTATGAGTACTATGCCTGCATGTATATAAGTGTGCCCATGTCATGCAAAGCTCATGGAGGCCAGAAGAGGGTGTCAGAACTGGAGTTAACAAGCAGTTGTTAGCCACCATGTGAGTGCTGGGAATTGAATCCAGGTCCTCTGGAAGAGCATCCAGTGCTCTTAACTGTGAGCCATCTCTCCAGCCCCAATTTTCTTATTCTTTAAGAAATTTGTCACATAATCCCCATTCCACATTTAAAATAGAATTAGAAACCAGGTCAAAAATTTCTCCACGTTACCATAAAATGCCACAGCTTTTGGAAAGCAATTTGACTGTGAACATCAAAAGATTCAAAGTTGGGAGGATGGGGCTGGAGAGAAGACTCAGCAGTTAAGAGCACTGGCTGTTCTTGCAGATGACCCAGGTTCAAATCCCTTACATGGCAGCTAACAACCATCTGTAACTCCAGTTTCAGGAGATCTGATGGCCTCTTCTGTCCTCTGTGGACACTGCACAACACAGATGCACTTACATACATGCAGACATAACACTCATACACATAAAATAAAAATAAATTTTTAAAAAAGATTCAAAGTCAGTTCTTATGCCTGTAGATGACTAGCAACAGTAGAAGGTACAAGTAAGTTGTAAAATACCAACTCAGTGTAATATTATGGCTATTAAATATATACATATGTATATAATAACCAGAAAAACATGGTAAATAACATTTAAAACTAGAATACGAAATACATATAGGCTATGAATTACATAAAATGTATAATAGAGAATTAGAATGCAAAATACATAAATGAAAAACAGACCTTAGAGGGTTGAGCTTATGAAGAAATGAGCGACCTTATCTCAAAAGGTTCCCATGATAATCAATTCACAGGAAGCATATGATCTATTACTGGGCACATGGTGCACTTTGGTTATGCTGTTAGTTGCCATGTTGTAATTTACTGAGCATCCACCAAGATTCTAACAAGACACTAGACAAGTGTTATTCATCTGAGTCCCATATAACCAGACAAGAGTTCATTTGTACCTCTGCTTTACAAATAAGGAAAGAGAGGGTCAAAAAGTTGATGTGATTGGCTCATAGTTAATAGATAGGTAAGCTGGAGTTTGACCCCTTTTTAAAAAGAAAAATGTATGCCTAAGCCCCATCCCGGTATGATTCCAGTTCGTAGTAGGATTGAAGACTACTGCTGGTCCTGAGCACAAGGCAGAAGATGGAGATTCTCAGCAGACAGGCACAGTGGCAGGCATGAAGGGCCATAGAGGTGCTGTTCCATATCCATTTCTAAATACATTAAGGTACATTTAAATAAGAGGGGCCACAGTGTCCTACTTGAAGGTGTTCCAAAAAAGAACAGAAAATGCTAGATGTTTCACAGAAACAGTACAATTTCTCAGAATGGAAGAAAGACACCAGTCTCATATTGAAAAGGGTTACGTGCATTATAGAGAATGAGCAAAAAGATCCACACCTCTGTGCATCACTGGAAGCGTCTGGACTTCACAGTGAGTACAAGGAAGCACTTCAATGACTTCGAAGAAGAAATGAGGCAAAATGGAAGTGGGGAGAGGAATGAGCTCAGAGCAGTGAAGATGTCAGCCAGCCAAGATACCCTGACAGTGATGAGCTGGGCGTCCACGGGATGAACAGCTCATAGGAAGGGAAATCAGAAGGGGAGAAGTCCTGAAATACAGACAAGTAGGAAATCCACAGACAGAGAGTTTCTTGCCCTTCCTCAGGTGTCCTCAAAAGAATGGCCTTAAACCCCACTCAAGCAAGACGGATTCCAAAGATTGAAAGTGTAAAAGTAACAGCCCCACAAAGAACAATCAAGCTAGTAACACTGTGTTCTGACTGTCTCATAGACTGGTGATCAAGAGCAGCAACTCCATAAAACATTTCTGCCTCTGTTTTCTAACAGGAAAATCAAGGCAGGTTAAATATTTTATGTGCCCAAAAAGAACAAATGCAAATCTCTCCCATGATTAATTTATTTTTCAATATAACTCACCCAGTTCAATCTACCCAGATTAGACTGTCATCCTTTGGAATCTTCCAAATTATCTACATGGCTTTCTAGAGGCTGGATAGCACCCTCAGAAAACCTTATGCCATTCTATTGAGAAACAGATTCATAAAAAAACTGATTATAGTTTTGTCAATTAAAAAATAATTTATAGGGGCTAGAAAAATGGCTCAGTGATTAAAAGCACTGGCTGTTCTCACAGAGGAACCAGATTCAATTCCCTACACCCACATGGTGGCTAACAACCATCCATACTACAGTTCCAGGGGAATCTGACACCCTCTTCTAACCTATTCGGGCATTGCATGACAGGAATGTACCTAACTACATACAGGCAATACACTCATATATATAAAATAAAACTATTTTTAAAGTAATAATTCATACACAATAAAAGATGGTTTAAAGGAGCTAAAAATAATTGTATGTAGTGTAGTTACCACAAACTTCTTGAATCTACTTCTGTAATAATAACTTGAAGCAAGAGCACATCCCTGAGGAATCGTTCTTCAAACTAAAATCACTTAAAATTATTTAATTTTGAATGCAAAACTTACTATACGTCTTTCTTTTTAATATTTTTCTTAGCATCTAAAAAGGCATTTATTAGAGAAGCAAGTGAACATCGTTTAAAATAGTAATCATTTTCTCTGAACCTATTATTAATACAGCTTAGGGTCAGGCTATTCCATTAACTTGTCTATTTGGTTCTGATCCATTAACAAGCCAAGTGATTGTAAACTACAAGTATCAGCCAAGTTATTAGATGGTGTGGCTTATGAAAGAACTTAGGAAAGGAAAATGCCCGCTTGCTCTAATAGCATCCTTCATTCTTCGTTGGGTTTTCTCCACATCTTGCTGATGATTTTCTTTGGTTTTCTCAGTGACTAGCCATACAATCATTAATTCCATTCCAGCCACTGCCATCATGCTTGGACTTTTAAGGGCCTCTAACATTGCCTTGGAATGCTTTATAAGAACCTATACACAGGCAGCCTTTGACTGAATAATTTTAAAGTCATAAAATTTAATATACAAAATATTTTAAAACATAGCTATGTGAATAAAGAGGTCTTCACTTAAAAATGATCATTTTACTAGAATGAAACCATAGCTACTTACTACAGTAGCCAAAATAGATTTTTCATGATGCTTTCTTTGTCCAAAACAGCAGGATATCGGATGGTACAATTCACCAGAATCCTATTTTGGCAGAAAATGTGTATAGTGTGTTGGTATAGGCTATAAACTTGGGAAGCTGTACCCTAAGATGTGAACAGTGGATGTCGCGGGTCATAAATAGATTCTGAAACCAGATCACTTTCCTCTAAATTCAGCCCTTCTTAACCGTAGGAATTTAGGCTCTGTCTCTCCTTATTGCACCCCGTTTTTTTCTCCTCTGTTCTAGATGTTATTCTATACAAAGCACTGGAATAGTGCCTGGCACATAGAAAGAAAATTTATATGTGCTTACATTGTTGGTAGATTTTTTTCTTCAATTATCTCTATTTTGTGATTTTTTCTATAGTGAAATTTTCAGCAGTATAATCAATGTTTTGTTTTTGGTTTTGTTTTGAGCTCATACTGAAGTTTTTTTAAACTGTATAACAAATCGCAATAAGATCAACTTTAATCATTTTCATTTTTAATCATTTCCTATCACCTTTCTGGTCAAACTTGAACATTTTCTTGTAATGGAAAACACAAATTGAACCTTGTTTCAAAGACCTTATAGTGAAAGTATAAAAGACTTTTTCCTTGAAATCCTGCCTGACAAAGTGTAAATATTTTCACATCAACCCCTATCATTTTTCTCATGGAAGAACAAAAAATTAACTTTCTATATAACTGGCCAACATATATTCCTATATCAAAGCCTTCCAAAATCCCTGCCTGCCCCTACTCTCTTTTAAAACTCTGAATTGAGGGGTTAGAGAGATGGATCAGTGGTTAAGAGCACTTGTTGCTCTTCCAGAGGACCCAAGTTGGATTCCCAGCACCCATGTCAGGTGGCTTACAACTTCCTAAAACTCCAACTCCAGGTGATTCAAACTCCTCTTCTGGCTTCTGCAGGCACCTGCATGCACACACACACACACACACACACACACACACACACACACACGCACACAAATAATAAAATAAAAAATTTAAATATCTTAAAAACCCATAATGAGCCATTTGTCTGCCTTTTTTTTTCTTGAGACAAGGTCTCAAACAGCCCAAAAACATTAGCCTTAAACACAGAAAGTTAGTAAGAGCTGATTCCAGATACTGAAAAAACAATGTAGATAAGTCAAGAAGTCAAGGCACTGCTTGCTTTTAATGAATTTCATCCATTTAATAGCTTAGTAGTAGAGTGCTTTCCTAGTGTAGATAAGGGCCTGGGTTTGACCTTCAGCACTGAGAAACAAAAAAAACTAAAAACTAATGAACTCCCATTATGAGGTCAAAATAATTTTTGCTCCAGAAGCTGGTAAGTGTAGGACACTTCTGACAGCAACTTTTTAAGTGCCCTGGGGAGTTAGATGGCTCAGGATTTGGCATTGGGGATAGTGTTTAACAAGTCTACATAATCCTTCTGAATTCATTTAAGAACTTTAGTCATAGAAGACAATAACATTCAAAAACTTAAGATTTACGCCCTTCAAAATTGTTGGACAAGTCATATTATTGCATAGAATTCAGTGAGAACTGAAGTCAAAGCAGACAGCCTTATGTAAAGTCTGTCAGTCTCCCTCATCGTAACACCCACCTTTCCACCCACCTCACTCTTGCTATCTTAGGCTTAAAGTCATGTGCCCTCTGTGGCGAGGAAGGCCAGCCCCCACGCTCAAAGCCAAGCAGAAACCCTTCAGGTCAAAGAGAGGCACTGGAGTCTCACAGTCTCTTAATCCAAACACAATCACCAATTGAAAGTCAAACTAGAGAGACATACACAAGGCAATAACACAACATAAAAGGAAAAGAGAAAACTCTGGTAAATATCACAAAAAAGAAAGACAAGCTCAAGGACAACGTGAGCACAGAAAAACAAAGCTTTCCAAGCACTAAGATGAGACGTGGGCTCCATACACCAAAGGAAACCAACAAAGGAATGTTAGTTACTGTTACATATTTCCCTCAGCTTCTCACTTTTGGTTGTTTTTTTTAAAGTATCCAAACAACTGAAACCAGGAAACACCTGGGCTTGTTAACATTAGTTAGGAAATGACTTTAAAAACTTGGACTCTGCCTGAGATAACTGATGGCAGGCAGTGATACCATTCCAGCACCTCTGCTTCCACGTACAAGCTGTTTCTCCTAGCTTAGGTTCATTTTTGTAATAGCATTTAGAGACTCGATGTATCATGATTATATATTTTAAGTTTTAAAATTAGCTGGCATTTTGCTACATGATTATTTTCTGTTTCCATTTACAATTATATAGATATTATTGTCATAACTCTGAAATGAAAATAAATGTATGGGGTAACTATTTTAAGATGAAAGGTAAGAAAATAGCATTTTAATAAGAAGAGGGGCCAGAAAGTAAAATTAAAAACATGGAAAGGTTGATTATTAGAAAATGTGCTTACAGATCTCTAGAGAAAACCTTTATTCTAGAGCCGAGGAGCTGGAATTGCCAAGCTGTTTTTTGCATATCCCCTGGGTTCTGGGGATGTGAAGCCAGAACTCCCCAGAGCTGGTTCTACTATCAAGTAAACCACTGACTCAACAGGCCTTATCATTGATCAACCTATATAAACAGCATTACTGTTTATATTGTTTTGATATGCTTTGTTAAACAAAAATCAAAGCACATAAGTAATGGTTGAGTCAGTGAGTTATATCAGCCTTCTTAAAAGCTACAGTGCAGGGACAGGCATAGTGACGCAACCTTTAATTCCAGCCCTTGAAAAGCAGAGGCAGGCAGATCTCTGTGAGTTTGGGGCTAGCCTGATCTACATAGTGAGGTCCAGGTCAGATAGGGTCACACAGTGAGACCCTGTCTTAAACAGACAAAACAAAAAACAACAACAAAAAAAAAACACTACAGTGCAGGCAAGTTTGTTCATAGTATTTTCTTTGGTTATGCCATTTAAATTATCAATTGTAAAAAAGGATTATTTTTATTATTTTAAAGAAAATAATGAATTGTTTTCATATCAGTAATAAGGTTTGTAGGAAACATTTTGTCTTGCCATTTCATTGTATTTCACTTTCTGAATGTGTTTGTGTGTTTGTGTTCATGTGTGTGCGTGCACAGGTGTGGAGGCTGATGTGGGTATCTTCTCTAATGCATTCCAGTTTTTCATTGTTTTGAGACAGGGTCTCTCGGTGAACCTGAAGTTAGCCAATTTATCTAGATTGACTGGCCAGGGATCCTCCTGTCTCTGCCAGGGTTAGTGTTACAGACACGCACACCCAAGTCTGACTTTTTACACAGGTGCTATGAATTCAACTCAGGCCTTCATGTTTAGACAGAAAGTTAAATTTACCAACTGAGCCATCCTCCCAACCCCTGTATCTCATTTTAAAACAGAAACATATTAGAACATACTTTGTTCCACCCCAATTTTCAACTAAACTCTTGGGAAATATTTTTATTATTTTTTACATTTATTTTTATTTTTTTATGTGTCTGAGTGTTATGCTTGCATGCATATAAACGCACCCATGCTGTGCAGTGCCTACAGAAGACAGAAGAGGGCACTGAATCCCCTTGAACTGGAGTTAGGGACAGTTGTTAGCTGTCATGTGGATGCTGGGAATCAAACCCAGGTCTTTTACAAGAACAGTCAGTGCTCTTAACCACTGAGCCATCTCTCCAGTATTATTTTTTAATGTTTGATTAAATACATACAAATGTAATTCATGTTAAATATTAATCATTATCCATTGTACATATTAGTTGCAATAATTTAAATGAACTTTAATAAACTATCATTTTTTGGTGCCTGGGAACTGAATCTAGGGCCTCAAGTCTGCTAGGCAAGCATTCCACCACTAACCCAATGATTATTAAGTTCAGATTAAGAATACCTAGTAAGGCTGGAAGATGACCCAGCAGTTAAGAGTACTGGCAGCTCTTGCAGAGGACCCAAGTTCAGGTCTCAACACCCACATGGCAGCTAACAACTGTCCATAACTCCAGTTCCAGGAGACCCGATGCCTTCTTCTGGGCTCCATGGGCATTGCACACCCATGGTACACTTACATACATGTAGACATAACACTCATACACTAAAAATTAATAAGTTTTTAAAGAATATATAATAATCATTAATGACAGTGGCCTGATACAGAAGTGAAAACAAAATCTTTCAGGCTGGGGTGTAGCTCAGGGGTAGAGTGTGTGCTTAGCAGGCATGAGACCTTGAGTTCAATCCCCATCATGAAGGGGTGAAGAGACTGGGAAAAGAGAAGACGAGAAGGACAAGAAGGCAACAATGAAGCAAAATGGAGAGGAGGAGGGGGAAGGAGCGGAAGGAGGATGGGGAGCAGGGGAAGAGGAGAAAAGGGAATCTCAGCACTCTTGAAGCTGAGTCAGGAGGATCTCAAGTTTGTAGCTAGCTTAGGTGACATACTCAAACCTTGCCTCCAAACAACAGTAAAATAATAAAATAAAGGCTGGCAATGTCAAGACCAATTGTCAGTTATTTAGTGGTCTAATAAAATAAACATTGACTTTTAAAATATTTTCCATGTGTATGAGTGTATCGCTTGCATGTAAGTGCACTTGAGTCATGCAATGCCTGTGGATTTCAGAAGAGGGCGTCTGACCCTCTAGAACTGGAGTTAGGATGGTTGTTAGCTGCCATGTGGGTGTTGGGAACTGAACCTGGGTCCTCTGAAAGAGCAGCCAGTGCTCTTAGCTGCTCAGTCATCTCTCCATCCCCCGAAACATTGACATTTTTTCAAAGGAAGATAAGAAAATTCCATTTTTGAAAGTCTTTTAGAGTAATGGTCAACAAGTAAAAACTAAGCATGGTGGGAAACACCTGTACCCTCAACTATCTGGGAAGCTGAAGCAGAATCCACAAATAAAATAAATGCAAACCACACACAAAACCAAAAATCTGTAAGTATTTATCAAAGTCAAAAAGTCTAAAAAATAAAGACAAAATGTTGAGGTCAGCAAGAACACATGGCTGCATTCAGGGCAGGTCAACACTGTTCCATTCTTATTAGAAACAGAACAATCATAGGTCCAGAATTCATAGCCTCTAAAAGTGAAAACTGGGGCTGGCGAGATAGCTCAGTTATTAAGATCCGTATCCTGTTGGAGGAGATGCAGAAAGAGGAGGGGATGTAAATACCATCAAATGTATTGTACTAAAACCGCAAAAATTCGATTAAAAATGCAGACTGCTCTTGCATAGGACCCAAGTTTGGTTCCCTGCACCCATGCCAGGCACATCACAACCATCTGTAACCCCAGTTCCAGGGCCATTTGGGGTCTCTAATCTCTGTGAGCATCGCACTCTTGTGTACATACCCAGATGCACACACACATATACACATAATTTAAATGAGTCTGTGGGAAGTCACAGTAAACTAGACAAAACATGAGAAGAAAAGTTAGGGTGACAGGAAGTGCTAGCAGAGGAAGGCCTCAACTATGGGAATCAAGCGCACCAGAAATGTTACAGGTGTGCAAATTTAAAGGACATATTTTTTCTCATATTTTTTTGAGACAGTCTCGCTGTAGCCCCAGCTGCTCTGGAACTCTCTATGTAGACCAGGCTGGCCTTAATCGCACAGAGATTCACCTGCCTCTGCCTCTCAAGTGCTGAGATTAAAAGGTATGTCCCACCACGCCCAGCTTTTTCTCATAATTAAAAAAAAATACAACAAATTATTTAAAGCTACTCCATTGTAGGGCTTTTAGCACATGAAGTAAAATATATAAAAACAATGACCAAAAGGTACAGAGAGTTAATAAAACTGTACTGTTGTTTCTTTAAACATTTTTTAAACACTGTGTGTGTGTATGTGTGCGTGTGTGTGCAGGCATGTGCCAACACAGTTGCGCATGTGGAAGATAGACGATACCATGAATGGTTCAGTTACCTCCTTCAACCATGTGGGTTCCAGGGATCAAATTCACATCTTTAGGCTTGGAAACAAGAGTTTTTACCTACTGTTGTAAGGTTCTTATATTTTACATCTATAGTAACTCTAAATAGATTAACTAATAAATACTGGTTGTCTAATATATCAGTCACTAGCAAAAGTGACTACATTTAAGCTTAACGAAAAACTTAAAAATTTAAAACAACCTTCAGTTGTATTAGCTTCATTTCAAGGACCCCATTGTCATATGAGATAGAGGATGCTACATTGGAAAACACATAGACATTTTTCATCACTGAGTAAAGTTTAATTGGAGAATGCTGTCCAAAGCACCCACAAAATAAAAGCACACAAACCTATAACTTTAAAGCTTTTTAATATTTTACTTTTATTTTATGTGTTTGAGCATATTGCCTGCATGTGTGTAAGTATATCCATGTCATGTGGCAGTCAGAAGAGGGAGTAAGATCCTCTGGAATTGGAGTTAGAGAGTTGTTAGCAGCCTGAGGATGAAGGGACCCTAACCTGTGTCCTCCGCAAGAGCAGCCAGTGCTCTTAACCACTGGGCTGCCTCTCCAGCCCCAGAAACCTATAACTTTAAAGTCAGCAGAGAGATTAACAGAACAATAAAAATATTAAGCAAAAGAAGGATAGGAAAGGGGGAAATAAAAAGAGAAAGTGCAGACCATGCTAATCTAAGAAACTGAGTATTGACATTATTACACCTGATACATTTCAAATCAAACAAAATTGTCAGAGCTGAAAATGACATTCTTTAATGAAAATGGACATTATTTCTAAATACATAAAATTATAAATACCCAAGTCCATAATCATCATTGAATATTTTAATACCCTTTCTGTAATTTATAGAGGTAGACAAAAATGAATAGAGATATAAATTATTTGAACAATTTCATGAACCAGTTTGATCCAACTGATACATTCAGTAAACCTGCCTTAGCATCTTCAGAATACATTTTTCTATGTTTGTTTATTTTTTGAGAATTTTACACATGAGCATATCTGCATTATTTTCATCCCTCCCCACCCCCTCGAGCTCCTCTCATTCCTCCTACTCCCTTTCGATATCTTGCCTTTTCTTATTTGTTACATATTCATATGTTTATAAATATACCTATATACTGCACTGAGACTTTTTAGTGGTGTTCATGTCTACACGTGTTTAGGGCTGACCACTTGGGATTAGATAACCTATCAGGGATCTCATCCCTGGAGAGAATCGGTTTTCAACAAGTGCTGGTTGATCCAAAGTCTAAATGATACTTATCTGCAGGTTCTTTGAGCCAGAATACACTATCAGTCTGAGAACAATATTTAAACAATTGCCTTGTGAAGAGAAGTGGCTTCCTGTTACATGAATGTGTAGGTACAAAACCATATTGTACAGCAGTGAAGTATACTGTACTGCTGGAGCGCCCAAGGAAGAAATAGCAAAACATAATAGAAATACTAGATTGTAGTTGTTGAGCAAATGCTCTAAAATGCTCCAGTTCTGCATTAAATGGAAAATGAAAATGAAGGAAAACTGTGTTATTAAATGACATGAGAGGATACAGGAAGATGAGGTCTCAGACACACACACACATGCACGAACACAAATGTGCACATATGCACATACAGATGCACACACATGCATGCACACACAATCAGGCACATACGCACACATGCACACACATACTCACACACAAGCACACACATTATACATCATACACATGCATACACATACCACACACATACAGACATATACCCCACACATGCACAAAACCCACACAAACAATACACACCACACATACATATACATATACCACACACATACACCCACCATATACATAAACATATCACACATACACATATATACACATACCCACATACACACCACACATGCACATACAAACACATGCTCTTAGATTAAGAATCAGAAAAGATGACATTAGGGAAGGGAGTCTTTGGAATACAATCACTTTTTGAAAGATAAGATAGGGTCTAAAGTTTTGGAAAACATTACGGATCTTTTGCAACATTTATTTTTTAAAAAGGCTTTATTTTTGTGTTTACTTTTATTTATTTGCATGTATGTGGATGCTTGGAGAAGCCAGAAGAAGGTACTGGATCTTCTGGAGCTGCAGTTACAGGCAGTTGTGAGCACTCTAATATGGGTACTGGGAACCAAACTTTAATACTCTGAAAGAGCAGTAAGCACTCTTAATTGCTGAGCCACCTCACCAATTAAACAATTTCCCTATTTGAAACATTTCTTTCAGAGTTGCAAATACTGCATAAGTTTGTATGCTCACATTTTCTTACACTAGATAATGTAGTTTGTGAACTTCTGTAACTTGTGATTACTGAGCTTTAGTTTGATTATAGATTAGAAGGAATATTGTTATCAAGTATATCTAACCCCCTGGCACAGTACCTATGATTTACTATAAGATACAATAAATTATGTTGAGCAAGAAATCTTAAAATCCAAGAGGTCTTTAAATGAAGAACTATAGGATGGAAAGAAAATAACTTAGCAGTTGGAGATACATGATCAAAGGAGACAATGACGGGTGCTCTCCGCTAGTGAAGAAGAATGGCAGTGAGGCTTCATCGCCTCATGAACAGTTATCATGGGGACAAGAAAGACAGCAAGGAGCTGCAAGTTTACTGTAGGGTTTGGGGCAGAAATGCTGCAGTAGGAGGCAGGGAAGAATGGGGATACACGCTTCCCTTTTATTCACAGATAATGAGAGGCATGCGGAAACAGGTCTACATGGTTTTATTAAATGAAGCATTATCCTCCATCAGAAGGAGGAAGGGTGTCACGATCAAGCTCTCTCTGCAGTAGACAAGGTCATGACTTAGATATAATCTGCCTGGGCCCAAACCTGGGTTCCTCCCGCCATGGCTGGGTAAATTATTAAATCTCTATGCATCTTGATTTTCTTGTCTTTAAAATGGTAGTGACAATTAATTGCACCCGTTTCAAAGGATTATTTTGTAAAATGAATTAATGCATGTAAATTGCTTATAATCTATGTGATTACATGTGGAAATTTTTGTTATTACTACAGAACAAATAAACCACTTTCTTGGAAGGAATCAAGTACTTAAGGTTTTTTGAAAAGAAAACATACCTACCTAAAACTCTAACAAACTCATTCACATATCATGGGACTGTGACACTCTCAAGTAATAAAGGGTGGCATTCACCAAGCGAATGTCTGAGGTTTCCAAATCACCAAATTCTAAGTAAGATATTTTTTAAGAACTAAAATGTAGGGTTTGGGGCAAAAACCAAAGCGTCACTCAAACCCTCAAATCGCGTGGAAAAATTTCTTCTGCCTTAACCACAATTTGCTGCACAATTCTTAGAAATGGAAAAATTGTTCTATGAACACCATTAGAACACAGCTGAGGTGAATGCCGTTCCCTCCTGAGGTCCCTCCCGAGGCAGTGCACAATCCTGTGGAAGGGCTTGCCGAATGCCTACAAAACCCACATGCTCCCATTGGGTCCACGCAAAGAGCCACAGCAGTCACATATGTGAAGGACTCTGCCTCCCTCCATAAGCTGGGAAGACAATTGACCTGGCTTATAAAAACTGAGTTGAGGACGGGATGCAGCTCAGAGGTAGAAAGAGCACTTGCCTAATAGGTACAAGGCCTGCTGGAGTTCTCAGAACTGCAAAATATAAAATAAAAATTTGAACGAGTGGAGGAGAGTTTGTGGACCAGGGACAGTGTAGGCCACATCTTTAGTTGAGCAACAAGCATTTACTGAGCACCTAATGTATGCTGGACCGGTGGAAATGTGGTAATTAGGATAAATGTGTCTTTTCTAGTCAGAGGAATAAACAGACCATAACAGTTGCAGCTCAGTGTGAGGAGGATCCCAAAGGCCTCCCCCCCAGAGCCCACCCTAGATAGACGTGGTGGGAGGATCCTCTCCCCTCGAGGATGGAGCAGGGAGGGGAGAACAGAGGGCATGTGCCGAGTCTGGAGAAAGCACCGCTGCTCTAAAGTGCTGAAAGGCTTTTCTCAGGACAGAGTACAGTATCAGAAGAAATGAAGCCAGAGATGTAGGGCTGGTCCAGTCCTTTACAGTCAAGGACTTTAAATCTATCAAGACGAGAGGTCACTGGGGGTTTTTCTTGCAAGATCCAGACACATGATAGATCATACAAAGATCACACTGGCTATTGTGGGTTAGGAGAAACAACAACCTACAGAAAGTTAGCTAATCCTCATCCAAGTGCTCCAAGCCACGCTAGGAAAGCACACAGTGAATACCAACAGCGAGGGAGACGCTGGGGTTAGAGCAGGAGACAGTTGAATTTGACCCTCAGATCTCTGCCTGGCCAGCTGCAGGAACGACGAGGCACTCCCAGAGAAAGAGGATGCATTTGGGCTCAGGCTTATGAATCTCATTTCAAATGAATTAACTTTAAAAATGCCTGGAGACTTTCAAGCAGAAGTGAACACTTGCACTGAAGACACAGACTGGGAAACACCAACACCGAGATCACAAGCGAGGCTGTTCAGGAAGCTGTGGAGAGAAGCCTGATGGAGCCGAGTGATGAAGGAGAGAAGGCTGGGGATGAGGGGACAATGAGACTGCTGGCTTAGGAAGCCTGTGCCACCTAGGGGACGGAGTCTGGGGGTGAAACTTCAGCAGCATCACCCTCTATTAACTGGTTACAGACCAGAAGTAGATCCTGGGGTTGATTTTTAGGAAGGCCAATTTGTTTGATTTTTTTCTAGAGTTCACCTCCGATAGTTTATAAATGAATTTGTATCCTCTTCGTATGTAAATGCTTTGGATGATAAAGACCTTAGAATGGCAGGATTTTATTAATTATGAACTCCTCACCTTGATAGAAAGTCAGTGGCACAGGGCTCTGAAGGGAGGGAAAAAGAGTTACAGGCTGTTCTGTGACTCAGGAGTCTATGCTGAAGAGGCATTGTTCTGTAGTCCCACAGAAGAGTTTCCTGGGGCTGGATAGATGGCTTAGCATTTAAGAGCACTGACTGTGCTTGCAGAGGACCTGGGTTCGATTCCAAGCACCTATATGGTAGCTTACAACTGTCCATAACTCTAGTTCCAAAAGAATCTGACATCCTTTCTGACATCCTCTTCTGACCTCCGTGGGCATTGCATGACATGGCTGCACTTACACACATGCAAGCAATATACTCACTTATACACACAAAATAAAAATAATAAATAAGATTTTTTTTAAAAGAAGAGTTTTCATATGCAAGGTAAACTTCACTTGGGACTGTGGGATTGTGTCCTCGGTTTTTGGTAATATACCATGAGATGCTGGAAATTTTGATGTGAATATTAAAATGTTTCTACCTTCGCTGAGACAATAGCCTGAAAATGTTAAGTAAGAACACATGTGACGGGAGAGCCTAGAATTTTGGATGCTTTTCATTTTTGAAAATGCAGAGCGCCATCTAATGGCCATAAACTACAAACAGAAAAAAACTAAATGACGAAAGTAAAATCTAATACATTTTAAGTTTAGCTGTTAACTGGTTTTGTAGACAATAATTTTTACTTTTCCCTATTCACTGTTATGTGAGGGTCAAATTATACACACATAGTAGCTCTGGGTCACATTTTAAACTGGAATAATTCGTGATAAAACATAACATTTATACATATTTTTAAAACATAATATCATTAGAAATACCTACTTGAACAATATATTCAATATGTTTCATTTTTTACAGCGGGATTAAATTAAAGATTAATGTATGTTCCATCTTCTGTATGGACCATAATCATCACCACTCTTCTCCCACCCCTCAAGATTAGGGGGATAACGGGTGACTGAGTGAAGCTGATCTTTCTGTTAGTTCTATTTTGGAAAACAATGTTCTGTGGCATGACCCTTCTACAGCTCAGCCCTGGGGTCAAGGGGCTTTTCCATCACTCAGACACATGCCACTCAATCCTGGGGCATAAGTGGAGGAAGTTTCAGCAGCACAGGGAAACGACAGGAGCCTCACAGTGCAGTATCTTCACTGCTCTGCTCCAAGGAACAGCCAACCTGGTGCCCCAAGAGCAAAACTCTAGACTTTGCCTCCCAGCTCAGTGGCGTTTCGCAACGCTGATCCCCTCTCTTCTGGGCTATTTGAATCTACACACTGACAGCTCCGCATAACAACTTATTTTTAGATATGATGCTTTAGAAGGGGTATAAAGGAGGGTGGTGGAGGTAGAGGATACAATCACAAAGCATCGTCTATATGTGTGAAGTTGTCGAAGAAAGTTAACAGAAAGCCCTTCTCTAATTAAAAAATGAATTTTTTAAAAATCAGATACGTCATTTCCCTTTCCTTTAACATGTAAGGTATACTGAACAACAGTATCCATGAGAATGTGATGATGTGCAAAACTGACGTTTGTTATTGGTTAGTCATTCACACTTGGCTCTATTTGGAGAATGAAGGTCATATGTTGCCCAGATGATTGCTTATGTACAAGTGCAAAGGTGTCCAGGCTTACCAGAATTGTAAGGGGGTTTCTGTGATGGAAAAGAACCCCCTCCAATGAAAAGAAAAGAAGAAGGATGAAGATGAAGAAGAAGAGAGTTAAAGCAAAAGAGCTATGGGACTGGAGATATGGTTCAGTGGTCAAGAGCACTGGCTGTTCTTGTAGGGGACCCAGGTTCAATTCTCAGCACCTACATGGTAGTTAATAACCATCTGTAACTCCAGTTCCAAGGGATCTGATGTCCTCTTCTGACCTCTGTGGGTATTGCATGACATAAGTGCTCCTACCTACATGCAGGCAATAAACTCATAAATAATATAAATAAAAATTTATTTTATAATTATAATAAAAATAATTAAAAATTTTTTAAGTTATAGTAATTGAGGGTTTATTCATTAACTCACTGAATATTAGAAATACTGGTTTTCACAAACTGTCAGCAATAGGATCTACGTTAAACCATTGCTTTCTTTGCTTCTTTCAGGGCTAGAATGTGTTGCAGATGGAAAAGCAGGAAGCCATAAAGGGTGGAATGACAGGTGGATGTGGCTGAGCACTGTGGGCTGTGCACTGTGGAGCCCCGCTCCCAAACTGAGTGCTCCTGTGTGCCAGCCCTGGCTTAGTCACATAGCACACTGCTATGGTGTGAATGTGAAATGTCTCCATAAGCACAAGTGTTTGAATACGTACTTGGTCCCCAGCTGGTGGCACGGTTTGGCAAAGAACCTCTAGGAGGTGAGTCACTGGGTGCAGGCCTCAAGGTTTTACAGCCTGGCCTCAGTCTTCGCTTTGCTTCTTAACTGCAGGTGACCAGCCACCTCACACTCCTCTGCCATGCCTTCTCCTCCATGATGGACTGCATTTCCTCAAACTGTGACCTAAAATAAACCTTTCCTCCTGTAAGTTGTTTCTTGTCTATTTGATTACAGCAAAAATCAAAGTAACAAAAACACATGGATGCTAAGTCTCACTACTATCTTTTGAGATCACTGTTGATATTCTATCGTGCAATTCAGAAGAAAAGTAAAACAAAACAGTTTCTTCTTCTTAAGTTTGAGTTACCTGTGGGATATAGCTGCAGACGTAGCTGGATAGGCTGGGGATATAGCTCAGGTGGTAGGTAGTATGTTTGCCTACCACACATGAAGCCCTGAGTCAATCCCCAGCACTACATAAACCAGGCATGGTAGTATACACCTGTAAGCCCAGCACTCCAGAGGCAGAAGCAGAAGGATCAGAGGTTCAAGATCAGCCTCAGCTACATACTGAGTTCAAGATCAGCCTGGGATAAATAAAACTCTATTTTATAAAAATGGGGTCGGGGGGTAATAGGAGCTAAGTGTTTTCATAGTTAATTAAGCAGCACTATCCTCTAGCTGGTCAGGGACTAACCACTGCCACTTTTCCATGAAAGATGTTGTTATTAAGTTATTTACTTATTTATTTTTAATATGATGTATGGTGTACGTGTCTGTGTGTGAAGTGTGTACGTCTGTATCATGTGTATAGAAGTCAGGGGACATCCAGGTGTCAGTGGGTCCTTATCTTCTACCTTGTTTGGGGTAGGGTCTATTGCTCACTGCTGCATATGCCAGACTAGTTGACCCACCAGCTTCCAGGAATTCTCACAACTCTGCCTCCCAACTCATCGCAGGCCTGCGTGACCCCATCCGGCTGTACATGGCTTCTAGAGATCCACACTCTGATCCTCGTGCTTGTGCAGCAAATGCTTTTCCACTAAACCAAGGGGCACTGCTTTTAAAAATCCCTTTCAGTACTTCTATTCAGGAGTTCTGAGTACTATTCTGTCCGACCTGGTGGACATCTGTGGGCCACACAGAGATGGTGACTTGGTAGTACCTTCTACCCATTAGCACATTCTGAAAATGGATCTAAATTAAAGACATGCTGTGGGGCTTGCTTTGATCTTTTCTTCTTGTGAATTTTTCTTAAAACATAAAATTCTTTGTTGTGTCTTCTGTTCATGAAAGGAATTCATGTTCCTTAAATCATGTTTTAGAAAATACAATATAGATATTAAAATGAAACATTGCTGGTAACATGATCACACAGAGACAAATCCTGACATGATGTTTGGTGTGTGCCTTTACAGACCTTTTTCTATGTATATATACACCCAAATACCATGTAACAACATGAGAAAAGTACAGCCATTCAGCAGGACAACATAAACAAAGGGAGCTGGAATCGAAACCTGGGAATATGCATGATATAAAACTCGATATCAACATTTCATTACCTCCAAAGACCTGGCTCTTCCACTCTTCTAATAGGCAGGCCCTGAGGCAGAGTTGTTTGCTGAGATAGTTCCAGGAGATGGACAACAGCTCACAGGGCACTGCTGTGTGGGAGACCACTGCTGCTCAGAGCTGGCTAGCAAAGGCTGGCTGTGGGACATCTGTGGGCCACACAGAGATGGTGGCTGGTAGTACCTCCCACCCGTTAGCTCATTCTGAAAATGGATCTAAATAAAAGTCGGAGAAGGTTTATTACCACCCTCAGATCACTCCTCATAGAGAGCTATAAGATTGACTAACTTAATCACTACAAAAGGTTGTGTCTTGTCAAATTTTTATCTTCCGGTGATGGGGGTCTAGGTGATTTGGTCCTTTTCGCCAGTGTTAGGTGGTCACAGAAGCTGGCAGAGGGGGCTCTGCTGTCTTAATGTTAGGATGAGAAACCATGTGTCCTCTTAGATGTAAGAATTGCCAGAGGTGGGCTATGTAGTCAGCTAGAGAGGAGCAATTGGAAGTGGAGGGGCTTCCTCTGGTTCTGGAAGGAAAACCAGAGACCTTCCCTTCACACACCTCCTGTCTAGCCTGCCAAGCTTTTAGGCTCTGATGTGCTGTCCTTATAATGGTCAATTAGGCTGGGGTGAAAAAGGGCTGGAGACAGAGACTTCTGCTTTTGTCAGCAGGTGATAGGCTCTTTATAAGGTAGGAAAGTCAGTCCATGCAGCTGTGACCACTCACACTGAGGGCTTTGCCCTAACAGACTATGTATTTTTAATGTCTGTATTTAATGTATATGTATAGTAGTATGTACATGTATGCATCTGTGATCTCCCATTGCAACCTTGGGAGGTCAATGAACATTAACTGATATTTTATTCACTTTTCAACCTTCTATTCTCACTTCAGTCACAACTATAATACCTGCAACTCTGTGATCTGCACACTAGTCCCACACAACTCTGTGACCTGCACACATTCCCACATACTGCGGACACACAGTTTCGGTCATAAATGGCGTTGTGAGTAGACAGTAGGCCTCTCGGTGTCTTTGTTTTAATAAGACATTCCTTCTTCTTGATTGGATCAGAGTCTTTTCTATGCCTTTTTTCCTGCTACATGTTCCATTGAAAAACACATACCATTTTCTGCTTGATAACTTGCACGTTCTGGGACTCTGGAGTCAATGTTCTGCATTAGGCTGGCTCCAGGCACAGCTGTCCCACCACTGTTCATTATCACACTGTCATCCTTGTGGAGCAATCTGGTAAGAAAAATCTAAGCATCCCTACAGTTTTTTTATTTACCTCCCATAATCTGTGATCCTGAGGACTGAAATCAATTATAGACGAAGACACAGGCCCAGCACTGATTACCCATTCCCTCTCACTTCCTCAACTCCAGTGACTCACAAGAATTCTGCACTTAACATCACTGTGCTTCAAGGTCAGGAGTAAGTCCATCGATGGATCAAATAGTGTTAACTCCAGTTACAAGAAATAGACAGGCTTTTCGGGTTTATTATCATAAAGAAGAGCTCAGAGTTCTAAATCCAGTCGTCACCTTCTTAACATGTGGAAATATACACACACACATATGAATTGTAAACTTTTACTCTCTTAGTGGCTTACTGAGATGAGTTGAATAAAATAGGCAGTTAGTTATGAGACACTAACATTTTCTTCAGGCTAACAGTACTGAAGCTAGACACTGCATATTATCTTATTAGAACAACCACCAAATTATTCTTTGAGAAGAATCTGAACATACTAGACAGACCTTTCATAGCCCACCTCCATGAAGAGGTGTGATGGCCTTCTGTCCACATGTCCATGCTGGGTAACTCAGATTTTATAAGAACTTGTCAATTGCTTCCTAGCGCGCTTGCTTATTAAAACATATGGCTCTACACTGAGCAGGTAACACAGAAGCTCTGTGCTCCAATAGCAAGCTTAAACAACAACCCTGCATGCTACCACCAAAAAGGTCTCTTCTCACTCAGCTCCACCTTATTCTACAAAATATATTCCCTCCGCTTTCATTCTTGTGCTGTGAAGTCTCTTAGCATGTTGTTCTAGTGCATTGTTTAAAGCTTCTAGCAACCCTTTAAAACACTACTGAGTGTTAGTAAGCAATTAAAAAAAGTATCTGCCAACTCAAGTTGTGTACAAAGAAAGGCAACCAGAGTAATGAGGGTCAAGATGCAAGAGGACCATGGAACTAAGTGTGCCTGGACTCACCAAAAAATAATAATCTTGAGGCGGCAGCACCCAGAGTGGGTGATGAGACTAGGCAGATGCCAGGACTTGTTGGTCTAGGACCTCACCTGAACTGCAAGGAGTCTCTGCTATAGTGGGGTGTGTGCCCTGTGGGGAGTATAGGCAATAATTCAGGATGCAGCCAAGAGCCACAATGTACATGGAGGCTCCATCCAGCCTGCCCTGGAGCACTGTTTACCAGGACTGAGCCTGGGCCTGTCCTCCACTCCCAGGTTAGCTCACTGCTGGAGCCTGCAGGCTTAACAGCAAGACCTCAGGCCACTTCCTAATCCTCCTGGAGTAGATCTTGCAGAAGGCTCTAGAAGGCCAAGAGAAGAGTACCCACGGCCGCCTCCCGCCACTGGCTCTTCTGCTATGCTCAGTCTACCATGCTTCCCACTACTCAGATCCCCTTCTGAAGGCAGCCAGAACCTACCACATGTTCCTGACCTGATCATTCCTTACTACAGCATCTGCAGCAACTACTCACCTTCATCAAGGCTGAATTGAAGGCTCCAGGCATTTCACCTATGCAAAAAGACAAAAATAAAGAATGTTTTCTCATTGGGCAGAGATATGTTTTAATTGTATAAAACCCAAACAACTTATCAAAATCTAAAAGAATCATCTAAATGACTAGGTCAGAGCTAGAGAATACACCAGCATCAAGCAGTAAGAAAGCATGCAGCACTCAGGAGGCAGAGGCAGAAATATTGTCACAAGTTCAAGGCCAGTCTAAGCTATAAAATAAGGGTGGAGCAGGGAGGGGAGAAAGAAAAAAGGAACAAAGAGACATAGGGAGGCAGAAAGGATAAAGAAAACATAACAGAAAGGAAAAGCAATTTATAGAGCAGCAAAAATACAAAATAAAGAAATGTGAATAACTTATATAGAGAAGACAAATTTTACTAAAAGCCTAACAATTGAAGATCTAGATAGTTGGACTGAACCAATATCATAATAATATCAGGTGTGATGAAAGTAAATGTACTCATAATAGAAATACCAATATAATGTTTTAAAAATTAATTAAAACCTCTTTGAAAGACAAATGCTCTATTGAACCATGCATGGCATTTATTACATACCCATTATGCATTTATTCTTAAGAGTAAGAATGAGGTATTCCTTTTACTGGGTCTTTGAAGGCATTGTACTGCTATGATTATCAAAATAGCACATTTTGGTAGTTTATAATAGGTAAATTAATGAAACCAAAGGCAATATCTAGAAACTAAATACATAAAAGTTTTACATAGCAAAGGGGCATCCTCAAATCAGTGATGAAAAAACTCAATCATTTGACAAACGGTATCTGGATAACTGCAGATTACTTAATCATTGAGTTAAAATTTTATTTCTCAAAAGAATCCAAAATGAGGTTCTATCTCAAACATTGCAAGTTGGTAAAAGGTTTATGTGTGGAAAACAAGGTCATAAAATCCAGAGAAGAAAAATAGGTCACATGAACCTGGACAGGAGAAGAATTGTCAAACACATACTCAGGGAAAAGGGAATAAAGAATTATAAGGTTTGAAAACATAAAATCTAAGTATATTAAGTAAAAATATAAATGATAAAATAAGTTATGAAAAAATTAATAATTACAAATCCATGGAGAGTTATTTTATGTCAATTAAAAGATAAGCAGACACACAGGTGGAAATATAAATAAGATCATAACTCAAGTACATTCAAAAAGAACAATGACTAGGGGCTGCAGAGATGGTTCAGCTGTTAAGAGCACTGGCTGCTCTTGCAGAGGCCCCAGGTTCAGTTCCTAGTACCCATAAAGATGGAGTTCCAGGGGATCAGATGCCCTCTTCTGGCTGTCATAGGCATTGAATGGCACAAGTGCACTTACATACATGCAGGCAAAACACTCAGACACATAAAATAAAAATAAACATTTAAAAAAAAATGTAAAGAGTCATGACTAGCTGAGACCCGCCTCCTCCCTTGCCCACTCTCACTAGTAATGACATATAAATGAGGTAAAATGAGACACTCTTCCATATCAACTTGGAAGACTTAAAAAAACAATGAAAATAATCAATACTGATGAAGGAAAGGAGGCTAGGCTGACTCAAGGGACAGAAAGATCTTTCACCCAGCAAGTGTGCTCCTAGAGTCAGTCTTGGTGTATAACTTGGCGTGTGCAAGGATTTGGCTTCAAGGATGTTTATCAACCAAAGCCAAAAACCTAAAGAAGGATCAGAGTTCAGTATATAGTAGCAGAGTAATTTGGTAGAATGGTAAACAACTATCAAAGACAATAGTTTTGAAGGGCTGTAGAGATGGCTCAGCAGGAAAGAGTACTTGCTGTGCCAGCATGAGGACCTGAGTTCAAATCTCCAGAACCCATGTAAAAAGCTAGGCATAGTTGCACATGTGTCTGTAACTCCATGATGGGGTAGGGGAGAGGTGTCTGGAGACAGGAGGATGTCTGGTGCTTGCTGGCCATCAGCCTAACTCCAAGTTCAGTTAGAGACCCTGCCTCCAGGGAATAAAAGGAAGAGTGACAGAGCAAGACGACAGTCATCCTTCTCTGACCTCTGCACACTGACACAAGTGTGTGCAAATTATATTGAAGAAGCAGTTATTCAGGTGAAAAGATGTCAACTAGTTGACTGAAAAGCAAGCTCCAGGATATTACGTGCATTCAATACTATCTTGTTTTTGCACTAAAAGACATCCTGAGGTGAACATGATAGCCATCTTCAGAGTCCTGAGATGCCAAAGAGTTAAATTTACTGTTTGATGCTAGAGAATGAGCCTAGAAAGTGTCGTGGTCATTGCCAAGGAAACTGCCCAACAAGGAACAGATCTCACAAAATGGTGAGTTGCTGCTCAAAGGAAGGTTCAAGAAGAGAACATGTGGCCATCCAGTTGGAAGTTACAAAAGTAACACTTCTTTGGAAGAGTCCCTGGAATGGTCACTGAAAAAGAGGATGTAGGCTGCTGTGTGTGCCTGTCACAGGCCTTTCCTCTAGGCCTTCCACAACTGATTGAACCATGGCTAGATCCCAAACCTAGGCTGGATTCTCTCTTAAACTAAAGAACATGACTCCCAAAGCAGGGATATTTGTAAGATGACACAGCCTTGGTGCCGCAGTCAGAGCTGAAGCACCCCAACCACATGCATACAAGGAAGAATTGGGAGCAGTGAGAACTTAAGAACATTGCTGAAGAAAATGGACTGTAGAGGCACAGAGAGCAGAATTCAGAGGAGGAAGTTGCCTGATGATTTTTGACTCCAGTAAAGTCGGGTAACCTTCCTTCAGTAACTCCACTCTAAGCAATAATAACTTTATTTTGAAGCTGAGCTAAGTGTTTCCATTCCTTACATTTCAGAAATAATCCCTATGATCACAGAGCAAGCCACGGGGTCATGGGAAGCTAGAGAAGACCTGAGGGTCCCTAAACCAGACAATCACCAGTCTTCTCTGAGGAAACTGCCTGGGTACCAGGCCCTGGAAGAATATGCATTCCTGGAATGTATGTCTTTAAAAGCTGCCCTCATGGCCAGTGGTCTTATAACATGACCAATTCAGGAACCATGGGCAAAGGGATCATCTAGGATCGTGGTTCCACTAAAATTCCTAGACACTGATAGGAGGGCAGCCTCCCTCACAGTATACTTTCAATGTAGAAAGAAAACTAAAAAGTTCAACCCAAACACCACAAATTCAGAATTCTGCCTCGGAAAAAAGAAGTCAGGGACCTCTAAAACCCAACATGACTATATATCTCCAGATTGAATATTAACAAGTTAATATTGATCAGCATGCTTTACAGGTACAGGTTCCCAGGTTGTTTCAACATTTGAACCTGTGACCTGGACAGTGGAATTATAAGTATGTATATTCAGCTTACTGATGATATCAAGTGGAGAAGAACAACTAGGCATACCTTTTTGGAAGCCTTTGTTTTTCTAAAAGGGGGTCAGCCTTTCCTTCCCAGATCACAGTTGTTAGAACATATAGGTTTGGGCTGATGTTTATTTTATTTTACTTCAAATTCTGATAACTTTCAGAAAAAAACTCTTTTCTGAGATAATATGTTGTTACGTAGCCATGGTTGACCTTAACTCGTAATCTCCTTCTTCAGTTTCCTGAGTGCTGGGATTAAAGGTACCACTGCACCCAGCCTAGTTTTCTGAAAAAAAAATTTAAGTGTTTAATTTTTTATTCTTGTTACATAAGTAAGGAATTCCTAAAACCTCAAATATACTGGGCTCAGACTATGGTCATGGCGATGCTTTCCCCAAACCCTGTACCAGTCCTCACCTTGGCTGTAGAGTACCTCTTACCTGAAACCCAGGACAGCCTAATTCAGTTTGGATTTGATTCCCTTTCTTCTTCTCAGCTACAGAACTATTCCTTCACCCTCTATCTCTACACCCTCTCTGAATTCGCCCCTCTTTCACCCTCTCTCTATACTCTTTCCCAACTTGCCCCTCCCTTTTTGGGGTCTCCCCTGCCAATTCACCAAGCATGATGCCTATAGGCAAATCGTCTAAATTGTTGCTGGTTGATCTACTGCTTTTTAATCTGGCCATCCTACACCCAAATGCCTTTTTCATTTATGACCTATGGTACCTATCTCAGTCCCATTATTAATTTTATACTGCCCCCTGCCGCTCAGCCCACCCAACTCAACTCAGTCCTCCACTTGACTTCCTCTGTTGAAGTAAACGAATGACAAAGAACAAAACTGCAGCAACAAGAGGAGAGAATTTGTGTCTGTGTCTTGAACCTCTAGTGCTCCAGGGGCTGACGTTTCTGTAACTCTTCCACTAGGGGGTACCACCCCATAAGTTTTGAAACAGGAAGTCTGTTGAGTGCAATTCTTAATGAAAACTGAAGTCCAGGCACATGGAATTTTAAAAAACTTTTCTGAACACATGTTGTAATTTTATGAAGCAATTTAATTTGATTCTTTTTAAATAAAAGCTGCCCCCTGGGCAGAGTAATAGGCAACAATCTTAAGCAGTATAAACCTATATAAAGGAATACCAATTAAAAACCCAGACTCCATTACAGTAACATAAATAGTGATGAATTAAATAAAAGAAATGCAAAACCTTAGTACAGCCACACAAGTGAAGTTATTTTTACTTTAGCAGGAGAAATCGACATACTAAGCTTTGTTTTGGCTTTAAAACAAAGACTCTGTAAAAACCAAAATTAAGGTAACGCCAATGACCTAGGATGCTTCCATAAGTAAAACAGAATAATTCTCTTATCTTTGAGACATAAAAGATGACCTGCAACACTGAAAACTGGTTCAAAGTTGAAGGTCTTTTGAATTCTTTCAGAAGATATGCCAGGATAGTAGATATGCAGGACCCTGGAATTAAGCTGACCTCTGAGTCTCTCACTTCTTGCTTACCATTGTGAGAACTTGGGCAGTCTCCATCACATCAGTCAACACTTAGTTCTGCATCCCTTCACTGGGTATAATCACTGAACCCACCTCACAGGTTTGTGCCCTGAAGCAGATGAAATAGTGACTGACCTACAGAAGAGAATCAACAAATGGTAGCTTTTCATTCAGTGATTCACATGAGAAAGGCCTCTTACGACAACTGGGAACAGGAATCCTGTGATGGAAAGGGATATTTACTGCCACTCTGGAGAACACACTTGTACAGGTTAGCAATTATAAGGCTAGAAACGTTAAGCAATTTGACAAGAGTCACACATCTATTTCCTAACTTTTGAGTAAAAATTGGAATTCCTTAATGTCAGGTCAGCATCCTTTCCTTTAATATCATATTATTCTCCTAGTATCTGACAGTTGATTAACCTGGACTAAATATATTACTTGACTAAAAATGGATTTTTGTGGCAAAATTTTTCTGCAAGTAACAAAGTATATACACTGTGGGCAGGTTGGAAGAATCCAGTGGGGCACATGTTTGCGTTTGAATTTTAAGCTCCTTTCCTACTTTAGAAATTTATCTGAAGGTAATAATCTAAAAGAAAAGTATATGCAAAAAAATGTTCACTGTCACAGTCTTTGGATGCTGAAAAGTAAAAATCCATATGTGCAGCAGTAGGACAGTTAAATGTGAACTGTGAGGCTATTCAAAGATTACAAAGAAGTCTGGGAATGTATCTAGTGCTCTGCCTGCCATGTCCTGGGCTAGATCCCCAGCACTGTAGAAAAAAAGAAGGTCCGGCTGTGGGGTAGGGACAAGAAAAAGACAAGTAAGAAGAGGAGGAAGAGGACAAAGCACAAAGGAACACAGGAAATGTTTATTTCCTTCTTCGCCTCATTCCAAAAGGCAGTGCTTTGACAAGTAGACTAACAATTGTATTTTTATTTTAATCATGCCCAATTAGAAATTAAATACTTGGTTGTTATAACCCAGAAAAGGAAAGAATGAAGTAATTTCAGGAGTATCTAGATTAGACATTTCTTTTTCTTTCTTTTTGAGTTATCTTAAAACTCATACAATAAAGGATTGTGTCGAATAAACTCATCTGTTTATATTACTGGTACTTAAAATAGTTTATGTGACCCATGCATCTTTTAATACATCATGGTAATACATATACTACAATGAGAGACCTAAGGTCAAACCCTTGTCATACAGTAAACTCTGAGGGACACATGCTGCACGTGGGTCCTCAGTCTCTCAGAACTTAAAAGCTGGTGGAAGAAATATGACTTCGACAGTCATCTCATACCAGTGCTTCTTCCTTTCTACATTCCCATTCCACTATCTATTAACCTCACTAGAACTGCCACTGCACTGGAATTTTTGTCTTCTTCTGGACCACTAGCTTGGTTTGTCTTTCTTGACTAAGCTTCTTAACTACTAAGACTCATCATTGCTTGCTACCTCAACACAAAGATCATAATTCATTGAACCCATTCCTTTCCAATTCACCTGTCCAGAAAACTCCCACAAAATTGGGCATATTCCAAGCATGAGTTGTATACCATTGGACAAAACTGCCCAGTATCCCCTGGTATATAGATGACAGGAACCGTCTCCCGAACACCTCCTCTCAACACTCTCTTCAGCCCATGCACACACACATCTCTTCTCTCAGGCAGATAATCTTGCCTTTTATTGCACTGAAAGAAAGGAATTCCTGGGTTCAAGAGATCCTCCTACCTCAGCTTCTGGTGTTGCTGAGACTACAGGTGCCTGTTTGTTTGAGACAAGATCTCACTGTGTAGCCCTAGCTGGCCTGGACCTCCCTATGTAGACCAGGCTGGTTTTGAACTCACAGAAATCGGCCTACCTCTGCCTCCTGAGTACTGGGATCAAAGGTGGGCACAACCACACTAAGCTCAGAAAGAAATCTGTAAGTGAAAACTTGCCTTCAGTTGAGCCCAATGTCCAATTGCATTCTCCTCCATCCTTGCTTCCGCCCTCTGATTTCAGAGGGACTGCTGAGCTTGCTTCTGGGCCCAGAACCTACAGCCTGCTCCTGCCCAGCATATTTCCCTCTACACTTCCTCTCCGACTAGCAAGTTCCTGCCACCTAGAAAGAGGCCTTTCATTTAGGACACAGTTTCTTCTAGATCATCACCGCTTGCCTTTCTCCTTCCCTCTTTGCTCTCCGATGCCGGTCTAGTTCCCCTCTCTCCCACACCTGACTGCAGCTGACTCCTCCCACTACCTGAAATGTTTCCTCAGAAGCTGAATTCAGACACACCTTTCCATTCCTTTTTTTAAAATTATTTTACTTTTATTTTATGTGTATGAGTGTTATGCCTGCATGTGTGTAAGTGCACCCATGTCATGCAGTGCCCTCCAAGGACAGAAGAGGGTGCTGGATTCCCTGGAACTGGAGTTATAAATGGTTTTTAGCCACCAAGTAGGTACTGTGATTTGAATCTGGGTCTTCTGCAGGAACAGCTAGTGCTCTTAACTGCTGAGCCATCTCTCCAGCCCCACCTTTCCATTTCTTTCTTTGTCTGATCCTTCAGCTGTGTTTAACCCTGTTGGTCATTTTATGTCCTGAAATATTTTCTTCTTTTTACTCTGGAACTTTGTGTTCCCGTAATTAGTTGGAATGAGTAAACTAATACTTTCAGGTCATCCAGGGAGTGGAGGGAAGGCTCTGAGTTCCAGAACTGCATTTTTTAGGGGTGTGGTAGCTATGCAGTTGTAGACTTAAGATCTATTAGATAAAGTTTCGAGAACAGGCTTCTTTCCCGCAAACTGAAGCTGGCAATGATTCAGAGTGGGTGGAAGTCACCCAGAAGGATAATGAGAACTGTTTATTCTTTTATCAGGAAAAAATAAAAAGTGCAGGGGAGCGTGGATCACAGTACAGGAACCCGTTGACCACTTCGGAATTTCCTCTTGGGGTATAAGGCATAGAAGTCAAGTTGGAGACACTTGGTTCTACCTCAGTCTTTGTAAAGCTTCCAACCTACACCCATTCAACAAAGCAGAATCAGTTTTCCCCTATTGAAATAGTATTATGTTTTCAGCGAGGGTTGAGGATCCACTATTGAAATATTACTTTTTTTAGCCAGGCATGGTGGTACAGACCTAGCACTCAGGAGGTAGAGGCAGGTGATTCCCTGTGAATTCCAGGATAGCCAGGGCTACGCAATGAGACCCTGTCTCAAAAACTTAAAAGGAAAAATAAAATAATATTATAATATTACTTTTAAATTTTAGTGCCCCCCCTCTTTTGAGACAGAGTCTCCCTGTAGCTGTAGCTGCCTAGAACTCACTATGTAGACTAGGCTGGCCTCTATCTCACAGAGTTCTGCCTGCCTCTGCCTCCTGAGGGCTGGGATAAAGGGTGAGTACCACCACACCCAGCCTGGGTATCCTTCTTACAATGCCCAACTTGATATTTGATTATATGCCAGCTAATGGCTATTTTGATTCTTTTTCCTAATAATACGTGACCTATCAGACTGCAAATGCTTTAAAGTCAAAGTTCTACTTTAGTCTAATTCTCTTCCATCTTCTAAATTGTTCAGTCCAGGGCTGAGCATTTGGAAGATGCTTTTTTAACACTGTTTTTTTTTTTAACTTTCCAAGTTTCCATGGATCTTGAATGAGTACTGAATGCAATATGTAATGCAGGTGTGGAAGAAGGTTAACAGAGAAAACATTTAAGCTAGTTGCATTTTATGAACCAGAGAAGTAAGCACACTCCAATACCTGAGGAGGGTTTAATACAAAATGAAATAGCCCCATCTACCTTTGGGTGTGTCAAACCAATCAAGACACAAAACACAAAATCCTAGGCAACTCCTGGAGCGGATTTGAGTTCTTAAATAGCCTATAAATCCTTCTAGATCACCTTATTACGCCAAACATTCCAAAAGCCCCAAGAGTTATATACACACACCCCTCCCACACACACACACCTTGGATCAGGCCTTTCCCAGTGAGGCAGGTGATCTAAAAAGAAAATCCACCAGTTAGAGAAGACATTTAAAGGCTGCAAACTTTTCCAATCTTTGATACTTTTAAAAGAACTTTCCACTTTTCTTAGAACTTAAGCCAGACTGGAGCATCTGGCTAGAAAATCATTTTTTCCCTTAAAGAAAGGAGGCGGGGGGCGGGGAGAGGGGCGGAGAACGCAAGCGTTGAATTTGAAACTTTTTTCCATAATGTAATTTCCAGACACTACTACAATATGTGGCTGAAACCTGAGTAAAAAGTGGTCCGTCCATACATAATGTATGAAGACAAAAGAATCTAGATTCACACCTCTCTTTAAAGAGGATTAACAAGCTGCGGTCTGCAAGCCTCCAGGACCACAGCAGCAAGCTGTTAGTGGAACTTTCAGCCGGAGGCTGAAGCGCCACACCCAGGTGGAAAAGTGGCTCGGTCCCTCCAGTTAACTTGGAAGGCCAAAGGGAACCTAGTTACCTGCGTCAGGTGTGAGCCACTTAGAGGCATTCAGAGGCTGTCACTCATCTAGGGGGAGGAGCAGCCGGACCCGGAGGACCGACAGGACCGAGCCCGCCAGGTGAGAAGTGGAACCCGCCCGGTTCACCTCGGAAGGGCGCGGCGCAGGGGCGGAGCCGCTCGGGTCACCTGGGCGGTGGCGGAACTGAGGGTGCGGGCCGGGCGCAGGCAGCCCGGAGCTCCGGCTCACCTGCGCGGGAGGCGGGGCGGGCGCGGGAACACACCTGCGCTAGCGGGAGGCGGGCCCGGGAGCAGCCCTCGGGCTCGCGCGGCGCTCCGGTCCGGCGGCCCGCGGCAGGCGTCGGCCGGGACCCCCGGGAGCCGCAGCCATGACCTGGAGCGTCTCTGCGCGGGGCGCGCACCAGCCGGACAACACCGCGTTCACGCAGCAGCGCCTCCCCGCCTGGCAGCCGCTGCTGTCGGCCGGCATCACGCTGCCGCTCTTCTTCTGCGCCGGCCTGGCCTTCATCGGCCTGGGCCTCGGCCTCTTCTACTCCTCCAACGGCATCAAGGAGCTGGAGTACGACTACACCGGCGACCTGGACACCGGCAACTGCTCGGTGTGCGCCGCGGAGGGCCAGGGCCGCGCGCCGCCGCCCAACTGCTCGTGCGCCTGGTACTTCTCGCTGGCCGAGCTCTTCCCGGGCCCCGTCTACCTCTACTACGAGCTGTCCAACTTCTACCAGAACAACCGGCGCTACGGCGTGTCCCGCGACGACGCGCAGCTCAGCGGCCTGGCCAGCGCGCTGCGCCACCCGGCCAACGAGTGCGCGCCCTACCAGTTCAGCGCGGCCGGGCTGCCCGTCGCGCCCTGCGGGGCCATCGCCAACAGCCTCTTCAACGACTCCTTCTCGCTGTGGCACCAGCGCCCGTCCGGCGGACCCTACGTCGAGGTGCCGCTCGACCGCACCGCCATCGCCTGGTGGACCGACTACCACGTCAAGTTCCGCAACCCGCCGCTGGTGAACGGCAGCCTGGCGCTGGCCTTCCTTGGCACCGCGCCGCCGCCCAACTGGCACCGGCCTGTCTACGAGCTCAGCTCGGATCCCAACAACACCGGCTTCATCAACCAGGAATTCGTGGTGTGGATGCGCACGGCCGCGCTGCCCACTTTCCGCAAGCTGTACGCGCGCATCCGACAGGGGAACTACTCGGCCGGGCTGCCCCGGGGCACTTACCGCGTCAACATCACCTACAACTACCCAGTGCGCGCCTTCGGCGGCCACAAGCTCATCATCTTCAGTAACATCTCATGGATGGGTGGCAAGAACCCTTTCCTGGGCATCGCCTATCTGGTCGTCGGGTCTCTGTGCATCCTCATGGGTTTTGTCATGTTGGTCGTCTACATACGCTACCAGGACCAGGACGATGACGACAACGATGACGAGTGACGGCCGCTTTCAAAGAACTTATGTCTTCTTGCGAGCTGCTTTTGGTCATCGCCCCTAACACAACTTCAAACTTACTGATCACCTTGCACCTTGTTGTAGATCAGAGGCCTGGAGAAAGGAATTACCCTCCAGGACTGTCCTGCTGGGGGACTGAGACTGCAGAATGACACATTTTGCAAAGTTCCTAGTCAGGGAGAAGTTAGCCATTTTATATAACTCGTTCAAGACCAGCAGCCTGAAGTTGGCCTCTGATTCTGGGTCTTAAGCTTTTTTCTACCTTCCCCCCACAGTTTTCCTGTCATTGGTTGGTGTGTGTGTGTGTGTGTGTGTGTGTGTGTGTGTGTGTGTGTGTGTGTAAGTTAAGTAAGGGGAGCAGTTGAGATGGTCATTGATAGTCTGTAGAGGCTTGGAGGGATGAGGCAACTTACTTGTTACAAATGTAAGTAAACTAGAAGGTACCAACCCCACAGGTTCTGACCCAGTAAGGCAAGTTTGGCCCTCTCAATGCTGTCTGTGTTCAAGCAAGCTTCCCTCGACATTCCTGCATTCCTTCCAATTTTGAGGACCACACTCTCCTGACACTGGACCTGAAACACTCATCTGAGTTCAGTTTTTCTGCTAGTAATTTGTTCTCAGGAGCAGTGATGATCTTAATGCTCAGGTTTGATGTACCTTAAACATAAGAATCTTGTAATTTGTGGCATGAAAGAACAGTCTCTATAGGCTAGTTAGCATTCAGATTTGCAGGGCTGAAGTATGTCACCTCATGTAATTGAGTGTAAAAGAAAGCTTTGCCAGACATTATATAAAAACTTGAAAATGCCAATGCCAGTTCAGAGGGAAATGTTTTCACTTTAGAATTAGGCAGCTGCAAGTGATCTTAGCTATTTCCTTCTGGTCATATGTGCCCCTGGCTCCTTGCGCAGCCTTCTTTGGATCATTGTTATTTTTTTTCAGTGTTTAAGGAAAAGGACTTAATTCATATCTTTTCTCAAAGAACTGTCTTTCAAACATTTTTAACTTATTGTCAAATGAAATTTTTTTTCTCGTACATTTTGGAAGAATATTGAAGAATGTGTTCTTATATGTAAAGTAGACTCTGGATTAGTTACACCTTTAAGATGATGTTAAAATCATTCAGTTGGTTTTTTTCTGATTGCTTGCAGTCAATATAAAGTTCTTCTAAGATTCAATTAGGACATTGTTATTGAAAAACTTTCCTTTTATGGCACGATAATTTACAAGATATCTTGAGATACCTTCCAGTTCCCCACTGAAAGCAGTTATTTGATATTTGTCAGAATTTTCTGGTTCTGGCTCTCTCTCTCTCTATTACACTTATTTTCTGTTACTGGTTTATTTTCATTCCTTGAGGGCAGTTCAAGGTCTTGAGACCTGTTTTATTTTCCTAGTAGTCAAATATTGAATTACATTGAACGTGATTTTATCATCCTGTTATAGTTCTTTGATAATTATTATTAGACAAACAGCATGTGTGTCAATGATTTCAGTCTCAGGTCTTCAAGGACGAATGACTTAAAAGGATCTGTCTCATTTTTACATATATCAAGAAATACTTTAGTAATTCTGATGTGCTGGTTTTCTGACTTTAGAAGTCAGAATATATGATAAAATTTAATGTCAGATCACATATTGTGATTTTAGGCTATGCAAACTTGATCATTATATGTACTTCGAGTAAATTCTATTTATTATAATGTTTGATTGAACAGCTGACTAGCCCAGCCCTCCTCTATGTTGGATAAGAGAGGTTTTTAGTAGATTTTAAAAAATATATTTGAAAGAACTAAGTCTTGCTACCATTTGTAGAATATCAGTCTGTTATAAAATTTTAAGTGAGATCATGAAACTTAAGGTACTGAGATTCAGTGATAGTTATAGGCCCTATTTTGTGGGTTTTGGAAAGAGATTAAAGGTTATGTTTGTCTTTGTTATCACATTTACTTAATTCTTTTGAACTATGATCTTAAAGGCACAAACAGCGTTAACCATTTTCTTCCTGTTAATAGCAGATTACATATTGCAGCCAGAAAAATCACCTTTTAGAGTAAAATTCAATGTGAAATGAGTCTTGTATTTGTTAACTTCCAAAACAGAATTTAAACTTGCAGCAACTTCCTGTTTTTGAAGTATATGATCTTCAGTTTTTGTTTGAACTTAATAAATGTTGATATTTAAATTTTTTAATATGAAAAGTTATTAAAGAATGTGGTCACAGCATCCTCGCCTCTCTACATTTGAGTGTTTGTGAGTTACAAATATTTGTTGGGTATTTGAGATTACAAAGGAGCAGAAAGTTTAAAAGAAAGTATCGGATATTTTCTTCAGTGACCCTTGACCCCTGTGCTGTGTCATACCTTGTGTCTCAGGGTCCTGGTTGATTACATACCCATGTTTCCTAGACAAAAGTATATCTTCTAAGAGTAGGCTCCAAGAGAGAACCTCAGCAATTGGACTAGAAATGACCTTTGACCTACCGTATGCACTAAAGGCACAAACAAAAGAGAAACTAAAGGGGTCAGTGGGAGGCCCCCAAACCAAGTGAAAAAAAACTGAGATTTCCACAAGTAAACCAACTCAACAGTTTGATGACTAGGCAATTGTTAAAAATGAGAGAATTTCCTTTGAAGCAAATATTGCTTAGCAATAACCACTAGTCTTCCTGCCTCACTTTCAGGTCTGTAGTCCTGTTAGGGAGATCTCAACATTCTGAATAACTTCTCAAAGAGTTGTTGGTAGATCCTCAGTGCTACCAGCCAGTTTCTTATATGGCCTGGATGAAAGTCATTAGTTACCATAATGAAAGCAAATTCTGTATTTGTATTGGACATTCATTTGCATCCCAGATTTTTTTTCTGTAGGTAAAATAGAGCAGAATAAAATTAGATGGCAGTTAAGAACTATATTTTTCCTCAGGAGAAATTCTCTTAATTCCTTCTCCAACAAAAACAGTCTTTCTAAAAAAGTCTTTTAAAGGGTTTTAGTGAAGCTGACTGGAACACGTTAAGGCTCCAAAGAGATCTTATATGACAGCAACACTTTGTAAAGAGTTTGCCAGATTTTCTAACAGTTTTCCAACTGTTGATGTTCTGTAGACACATACATCTTCTATAGTCTCCCTGACACACACACACCACACAACTCCACTGCCCTGTCACCTTGTGTGAGGACAGCCATCACTCATAGTCTGTGTCAAGGAAGTCCCTGAGTGGACCAGCCTTCCTTCATTTAACATAACTGTTCTCCAAGCCTGCATGGGCATAGAAAAATCCTGGGCAATGAGACCCAGCACAGACTGGATCATAGATGGAGAGGAACAGGAAAGCAACACCAGGGATTTCCTAGACTGGCAGAGTGCCAGAGCACAAGGGCAGCTGTAGCAGAGGGTAAGGCTGGTTCAGCATCAGTACCCACTGATGACAGGGCTTTGGGGAGATGCAGTAAGGGAATAGGGGCTCACCACTTTCTGAATCCCTCAGCCTCTTATTGATCAATTTGAGTGATTTATCTTTTTCCTTAGAGGCAAAAATTCTTACTGTCAAGAATCTTAGCAAATAGTCTTGCCCTGCACATTGAAGTCTTAACTAAGTTCCCATTAAAGTGGATGAAACCTTACATAACTGGTGAACACTGGAAATGATGTGTCATTAATAATGTTACTTTTTTCTTCTAAAAGGCCTTTGTCCTGGAAATCCAAGGTGCTTAACACTATGTGCTCTCATTAATCTTAGCCATCAAAGTATGTGAACTTTTAGAAAGTTATCAAGACCAATGAGGTAGAATCTACTATCTATTTTAGTATTTAAAACTAGATAAAAATAGTACTGCAAGGTGAGGAGATGGCTCAACAGGTGAAAGTGCTTGCTGCCAAGCCAGACAAGCCAAGATCAATCCCTGGGACCCACATAGTGGAAGGAGAGAGCTGACTCCTGCAAACTGCTCTCTGATCTCCATAGGCTCGCTTTTGGGTATGCATACACAAAATAAGTCAAAAAAAATGTTTTAAGCAAATAGTATTTAAAAACAAGAGGGCTGGAGAGATGGCTCAGCAGTTAAAGAACACAGACTGTTCTTACAAAAGGCAGTGTTCAGTTCCCAGCACCCACATTGCAGCTAACAACTGTCCCTAACTCTAGTTCTAGGGGATCTCTTCTGGCCTCTCTGGGTATTGCATGTACAAGTACACTGGGTATTGCATGTACAAGTACACTTATATACATGCAGGCAATACACTCACACACATAAAAATAATTTTAATTTTAAAAAAACAAGAAAAGAAAAAAGCCTAACTCTAGATGAAGTTGTGACAATCATTGAAATGGATTGCTTAAGCATTTACAATTTTTTAATTTATTTATTTGTTTAGTGTGTGTATGTGTGTGGAGGTCAGAGGACAACTTCCAGGAGTTGGTCCTATCTTTCTACCATATGCGTCCTAGGGATCAAACTCAGATCCAGGCTTGGTGACAAGTGTCCTGATCTGCTGAGCCAGCTTCTTTGTCCTGCTTCATTATGATTTAAAAAACTAGCTAATTTTGTTGTTGGACAATTTCATATATGTATGTAATGTATTCTGATTATTCTCTCTTCTTTATTACCTCGCTCCCCATCACTACCAGTCCTTTTCCTAGGTTCATGACTTTTGGTTTTGTGACCTACTTAATTTAATCAGGGTCATCCTATAACCACTGGATTAGAACTATCCATTGGAGCCTGGTGTGGTCATTAGTGGGAACAAAACTGAAGGCAATGATTTCCCCACTCCCTGAATCTATCAGTAGCAAACAGTTGGGGTAGGACCACTAGTCTCTTCTCCATCAGTGTCTGACTGTTGACAGACCCTCCTTTTACAGACCCAGGGCATGTATCCTCAGTTGCTGGGTGCTAGTGATTGCAATTTTGCCTAGAAGATGACATGCGATAGCCCTCCTTCACAAGTGATTGCAATTTTGCCTAGAAGATGACATGCGATAGCCCTCCTCCACAATGTTGCCTGAACCTTAGAGGGGATGCTATAAATGACTTGTTTGGGACTGAGTACACATTGGCCGCTTATTTTCAGCACCTTGCATTGCCATGAGTTTCTGCATTCTGAATTCTGCTTCACCATGTTTAAAACTTCATTCTTGTTACCATTCATAAAAACATTTCTTCTTTTCATGTGCCTGTGTATAGTGTGCATGTGTGCACATACGTGCTCGTGTAGAGGGGCTCATGTGTCTGTACATGTATGTGGAGGTCCAAGACTGATGTTGGGAGCCTTGCTCCACCAGCACTTACTGATAGGGCTGGTCTCACTAATCAGCTTACTCCATGTACCGCCTGTGCCTGACTTCTGAGTATGAGTAACGGGCCACCACATCCGCCTGGCATTTATGTGGGTCCTCTTGCTTGCAGAAATCACTTTATATTTTTAATTTTTAGATTTTATACATGCATACTGTATTTACATCATTTCTACCTGTCCATCTTCCCCCCAACTCATCCTGAATACGCCTACTCCCTATTAATTTTGGGACCTCTTCTTTAATTATTATAACTACATATATGTTTGTATATGTAAAACATGCATATACACACATAGAAACAGCCTACTGAGACCATTTAATGATGCTGTATATACTTGTGTTTAGGACTGACCATTTGGGATTGGATAACCTGCGAGGGAGCCCATCCCTGAAGAAGACAGATTCTCCTTCTCAGCAGCTTGACTTCTAGTAAGTAGCTCTTCGACCAGAAGTGAGACCTTGTGAAATTCCCCTGCATCCACATGGGCATGCCAGTTGATGTCATTAAGCAGGTCTTGCTTAGGCAGCCATGTTATTGAGATGACATGTGTACAGCTTCCTGCTATTCTAGGCACCACCTACCTCAGGGGCCCAGTCCTGCTCTTAAAATCTGAAGAAAGCGCTTTAACTGCCAGTCATCCCCGTCAGTCCACATTTCCCATTTTTGTCAACACATCTAAAATGGGAAATACAACATTCCCAAATCCCGACTCAAGCTAAGTGACAGAATGTAAAACACTTCCTAATCTCGTCCTTTTCATTTTTTCTTACAAGTCTTTAAAACCTACCTGTTACTTCAACCTAATTTACAAATAACTGAATCATGTGATTTAAGGTTTTCTTAGAGGAGCCAATCCCCTTATCTGTTTGCATTCACAAATTGTTAAGAACATTACTGAATGGACGTCTCCTGGCAACTCTCCGGTCTCCAACCTTATCTTCTCTCCTAACTCACAGTTAGAATCACCTCTTGGACACACCCACAGGTATCACTTGTTCTGATGTTCAGTGCTAAATTTGCTGTGCCCTCCTCCAAACCCATCCTTCCAAATATGGTTTCTGGAGCTTAGCATGACTCCTCCCTTCGCTTAGCTACGCAAGCAAACACTTGTACCTCCTGCTTTGCTCCTCGGTCTCAGTTTCCCCCTGCATCCAACTGTCATCAGATACTGTGGTTGCTGTATCCCAAACCCCATCTTTTCTGCTGCCCTGGCCTTCTCATCTGGAAGTTGGAGGAGCCTCCTGACTGGGCTCTAGTTGACTTCTCACATCACAGCCACAATGACCTACCCCAAAGAACAAATCTCATGAGTCACTCCTTGACTTATAATCATTGTTGTGTGTGCACAGGGAGGAAATCTAAACTCCTCAGCAAGATATGTTGAATGATGGGAAGAGGCCTAAACCCAGCGCAGGTTCGTGCTCACGTTGGTCTTGTTTCTCCACTTGGCCCCAGAATCTACATTCACTCTTTCTCGAGATTTGGCTCACTGTTGGCATTCTCTCTTCAACCCTCCTGCAAACCCTCCTGGCCTCTTCCACTTTCTGTCCTCAGCCTAGTCCTGGTTGGCACCCATGCCGTCCCTCTCTTGGAGCACTGGCCAGACTGTTCACAGCTCCAGACTCAGACTGTTAGTTCTGGGGAAGCTGAGAACTTTTTCCTCCTCTGTCTTTATCATCGCCAGTCTCTGGGGCCATGACTGATACGTGATGGACCCTTAAACAGCTGCTAAATGACAATTAGGAAGCTGATAATTCCATTATTTTACTACCACTGAACATTTTGTTTCCTACGATTGAATGTATTGGAAGTAATTCAGGAAATAAATGAGATGCAGAAATGACACTATAAAAAAATTGCAAAGTTTTGGGTTAAGAGTACTGGGAACACACATATATTCTTAACAGCATGGAAACACTAAGCTTAGAATCCCCATCTGGATAACTTAAATGTTCAATCAAGGTTTCCTCCATAAAGTAATTTTCAGAAATGAAGAGCAGATGGGTTGCATTAGGCCTTGATAGTGGGATAGATCCTTTATGCTCAAAGGTAATCAATGTCTTTCCTATTAAACTGCAGTGTGTTGATGGAATATTTACATTTCTGTGGTGCTTCTTTATAGAGGAGAATTTTGTGCTTACTGAAGTATTTTATAATAAAATGTAAATGAATGTTGTTTTTCTCTGCTGGGTAGTTACCTCAGAATGCATTTAAACAAAAATAGCATTGTCAAGAACTATCCAGAAAGGAAGACGTAAACAAATGCAATAGAAGTTGCCCCATTTGATGACTGGTGTTTGGTTTATAACATTTGGCACATCTTGATATCTACATAATAGCAGTTTTAGAACCATAAATAATACTTTACAGAGGTCACACCATAGTTATTTAAGTTCAGGGGTTTATTTCCCTGAGCACTAAGTAGCTATGAATGAATTATGTTTAGTCTGATCTGCCACAGAAGGGCCATAAACCTCCAAGTCATAGCAAACCATGGAATATTACTTCAATACGCCAGGAAAATTGTACATAGAAAAGAATAATGCATGATAAGGGGAAGGCATTTTTATTTTTTTAAAGTAATATATGTTACTGGAAAGGAGCTATAAAATTTTGTTATGTTGAACTTTCCTCTGATTCTGGAAAATAAGTTAAGAAATGGCTTTGGATTTGCTCTAAGCCATGGAGGAACCAGAGAAATGAATTAGGAAGGGAGCTTGGCCCTGGAATAAGGCACAGTCTCTCCTCCTCAGCTCCCTGCCTATCAGAAGTTGAAAACAGAAAAGTGGCAAGATCACACAATGATTTTACAAACTTTTCTTTATCCCAGTGTTCTTTTCCAGTGGCTCGGGGGCAAGAGTTTTTGTAGCTGCTAAGAAATGAATGTTGGGTACAGTTTCAGCATTAAGTCGCAATTCACTTTTAAAATCAAACCTAGTGAAATAACTTCTATGGAAATGTTACCAGGTGACACCCTAGGTAAAGTTCCTTGGCTTTCAACCTCATCTTGACAAGTTCAGTGTTATCTAACATTTTAGAAACTCAGACACATAAGTTAGAAGAGGAAAGAAACTGGCCCATGATTGAAGCTGGTGACAGACAGCAGGGACTCCGACTGAGCCAGTGACACCTCCAAAGTTCTCTGAGAGCCATGAGCTGGTGTTTGTCATGCAGTTCCCAAGCAACCTTCCAAGCACATGGCCTATCTTATCACATTCTAATGTCCACAGTTTAGTTCTGGAGCAGGCTCATTGTTGTCTTCATTTCATCTAGGAGAAAGTCAAAGTTATGTGAGGCTAAAAAAGAAAAAAAAAAATTAGCCCTAGGCAGCATAGACCCAGAGCCAGAATTTGAACTAGGTCCTCAGGCTGAGGTGCAGGCTAAGAGACTTGGTGTCTCATTCTCTATTTTTTTTTTTACTTTTTGTGCTAAGGGTGATTAATTATAAATGTCAAGACTAATTCAATGAAAGAACAAGAGAGATGAGTGTGGGGGAGCTGTGAGAAGAGGTAGAGAAGATTTGGCTTACTCAGAAAGAAAACTTATTGTACAGCCTCCAGGGTTTGGACAGATGACAAGGCCAAATGGAACAGAACAGATTCAGATCAGAAGGCAAAAAATTTGAAAAGGCTACTCATGAGGAATATGCTTACCACCGTGCCAAGAACGGGGAGAATGGACGCAGGAAGGAACGAACAGGCATCCACTGCTGGAGGTGTTCTGTTTCCTAAACCGGGAGCTGGTTACACTGCCTGGCCTCTACTCTAAGTGTTTCATAAAGCATATGCACTCCTTAGCACTGAAAAAAAACAGTAACAGCCTAGCTGTTTACTCAACCCTAAGGAGCAGCTCTGGAGCGGTGTCTTCTTCCCAGGACTGCTAGCCACTCAAGGCAGACACAAAGTTTCAATAATTCATTTATAAACATTTGGTACCTCATTAAGGAACCTGAAAGTTTTCTTTCTTTTTTGTTAATTTGTTTATTTTGCTTTATCTGTTTTTATTTTATGTTTTTTAAATATCTTCATGTATCTAAGCGCACTCACGTCGTGCAAAGCTCTCAGAGGCCAGAATGGGGCGTCTGATCCCCTGGACCTGGAGTTACGAGGATTGTTAGCCACCATATGGGTACTGGAAACGTAACCCAAGTCCTCTACAAGAGTAGATTAGAGTTCTTAACCGCTTAGCCATCTCTCTAGCCCCAGGAACCTGGAAAAAAAATTTAATTCAGATTTTCTTTCAATCGAACAGGAACAGGTGGATTAATGCCCAATGCACTCCACCTGAAAGTGGAAAGAACTCAGTCCCTGGCTGTTCTAGTGACCAGAGCAAAGCTCTGGCTGGCGCTGGGTGGAGACCTGACTTAGGTGTTAGAGGATACGCTGCAAAGGCAGCGCCTCCACATCTCATTATCCTTCATCAGACAGAGAGCAGGAGGAAATAGAATTGCTTTTCGCAGGTTACAAGTGTTCTCATTTTTTGGTGCTGTGGGAAGTGGACATTGTACAAAACTGGAAAGAAAAGGCTTCAGTTCTCCATCAGATCGCCTGAAGTCCCCTTGTACCTCGCTGATCCTGCAAGGACTCAGATCCAATCCTGACTGCAGAGACAGATCGCTGCTAGGATTTCTCCGGCTGGTGCAGAACTAACAGTACTGGGAATCCTGTTTTTAAAGGTGTGCACTACTGCCCTCTGCTGGAAGTAGACGTAATCACCAGCATTGAATCTTGGGATTCCCATGCCAGAAGATAGGAAAAACATTTCTTTTCATGAGATTTTGTACATGCACATGTGAAATATTAGCTTTAAAAAGTAGAATTCCTGCTGCCCTTATAGCTCACGTCTGTAATGCCAGCACACAGGAGGATTGCTGTGAGAGCCATGTCATTTATTTTCAAGAAATAAAATTGGCAGGGGAGAGAGCTGAGAGTAAAGGAGTTTGCTATACAAGCCTGGTGACCCGAGTCTGATTCCGACCCCTGTAAAGATGGAAGGAGAAAACCAACTCCATAAACTTGTCCTCTGACCTCTACCCTATTCTGTTGCAACAATGCCCCCAACAATAAATAAAAATTTAAAAACATTATCGATTGAATGATAGAAAGGTAAAATTAATGACAGTAATTAAAAATAGTGCTTATGAATTCAATTTTAATGCATTACAACAAATTGATTTTAAAATAACCTAGTACGTTTATTTTTTTATTTTTATTCAAATAACATAGGCTCTTCGATATAGTTCTAATGGTTATTATCAATTTCTTTTATCTATAAAACCAGATTGTTTACAAAATAAATTATCTTTGGAACTATGTCATAAAGAAATAATTTACACTCTTATGCTGGAAAAGTGCAAACCATTTGTTGTAGGCACACCACACACACGCGCGCGTGAGCGCAAAGGGAAACACTACATGCACCTTCATTTCACTAAGCAGTTTTTGGTTTTTAAAAATATTTTTATTAATTATTTTTATTTTATGTGTGTGAGTGTATGGCCTGCATGAGTGTTAGTGTACCCATGTCATGCAGTGCCAGTGGAGGGCAGAAGAGGGCGTCAGATTCCAGAACTGAAGTTGCAGATGGTTGTTAGCCATCATGTGGGTACTGGGAATTGAACCCAGGTCCCCTGCAAGAAGAGCCAGTGCTCCCAACTGCTGAGTCATCACTCCAGCCCCTCACTCGGCAGTCTTTTTTAACTGGGCAAATGGACATTAATGTGTGCGTGTGCGCGCGCACATGCTAGAAATGAAAGTCTAGGCCTTGTGCATGCTAGGCAAGTGCTCTCCATTGATCTATATTTCCCATGCCTTGGTTTTTGTTTGGTTTTGGTTTTGAGACAGATTCTCACTCCTGTGGCCCAGGCCGGCCTTGACTAGCAAGTCTCCTGCTTCAGCTTCCTGAATGCAGGAATTTCAAACATAAACCACCATGCCAGGCTATAAATAATTCTTTTCTTTTTCAGAAACTGCATTTTAAAAATGAAAGACTAACAAGCATCAGTGGGCGCCTTTTCCAGGAGCTATATAGAGTTGCCTCTCTATTGGACGGGCTGACTGATAAACTCTGCTGATAGCCGTTTCTTTCAAAAGGAAACCCTGGAACCTTTTTCTAGAAGGAAAGTGAGTTTGCTAACTTGAGGCCCTAGGAATTACTTATACTGAAACTGTCATTCAATCAAAACAAAATGTGTCTGATATGAATTACTTTAAACTTTACATGCTTTTCTGAGGTTGACATTGTATGTGAAGAAGTAGAAAGTTTTTGGAAATACTTTGAATTGTTGTGTAAGTGAGCCAGGCACCATTCTTTGGCACTTAACAAACCACATTGATTTTTCACATCTCAAGTTCTTGGTTTCTCATAATCCACAGCATCTTACACACAGGTGACTAGCATTTAGACTCATTATCAGCCGTGGTGTGATTGTTATTGAGTTATATCATCATGCACTGGGGCAATCCATGTGTTCAATAAAATGGGCACTGGACAGTCTTTCTCTGAAGGGATTCAGAACACTTGGCTTAGTGTGAAAAAGTTTCAGGAAAACCTTAGTCAATTTACTTTATGCATATTTTTCTTTTGAGACAGAGTCCCATGTATCATGTGCTGGCCTTGAACTTACTATGTAGCCAAGGATGATTCGAACTCCTGATCTTCCTGCCTCTAACTCCTGAGTGGGATTACAGGTTTGCACTAGCATGCCCAGATATTTTTCCTTTTTATGTCTTTCAAGCATGATACATAAACAAACCAAGTAAATAAATTTTAAAAATAGTGGGAAAGTACAAATATCTAAATGTAAGAGATAATTAGGTCATATTTTAATTGCTAGCATTTTTTCTTAGTGGCATATACAGTAAAGATATAGCTTACGATTGATGACATCTTCAATTAAATGAATTATACAATATCTTAACAGAGCAGTGGAAAGAATGCTTCTGAATTCAAAACCAGATGACGTACAATGCCATAAACTGAAAAGACATATTCACTCAATTCGCACTGCCTGAGCCATCGATCAATTTTGAGAAAAAAAAAAATGGAATTTTCAAAATGCTTTCCTTCCTCTGATGTATGTGGGTATTAAAAGAATAAAATCATGTGCCAGATGCCAGCATGGATTAGCCCCACAGCAGCAGGCAGGAGCTCACTATAACTCCTGGATGCAAGCCAACCAATCTTTGGCATCATGGAAAGGATAGGTAAGGAGCTTGGAGATCAAAGCCAACACGTAACCCAGCGGAAGCCTGAGTGATATAGCTCATTGGAAAGATGCACGAGGGGATAGAGTGTCAGAAGAGTGAGAATGCTGAAGCGTCTGTCTGCGTCCCTGAGGTCTCCTTTGGACCAGGAAGCACTGCTGGAAAGGCATACATCACGGCTGAGTATTACATCTCTCTATGCCGTCTCAATATGAGTTGTACGAGAGTGTGTGAAGTTGATGACCGAACATAAATCAGAGTTATTTCTGTTGACAGGAAATAAAGTTAGACTATCAGACATACTCAGAGCCAATATCTGCTTTCATGTTTTTCAGAATTATGGGGAAAAGATGTCTTCCATTATTGTAAATGTGTCAGAGCTGAGACGGAGCCAGTCTGTTCCACCCAGGTTCGTTTCCCAGCCAAGACTGGAAACCATACTGTGATAAAACATTGCCAAGGGAGAGTTCCAAATAAAGCCTCCCAGCTTCTTAGACCCAGGCTGGTTGAAGACTCACTTCCACCCCATCCTCTGCCTCCGTGTTCAAGAAATCAAGCTTACATTTTCCCATCAAACTGTTTCTCCCTTCCCACCCCATCTTCTGCCCTTGGCTTCATTTTAGCAGAGCTCAAGGAATCAGCCTTCCTCATTCTGCACACACTTGTAGGCTGGTTTGGGGGCTCCATTAGTATTCAGTGTATACAAGCAGCAAGACAGCAGGTTTACAGAAGGCCAAGGCATATATAAATATAAAGCAATTGCTAGCTCCACATTCTTACAAGACATTTTTTTGGCCCTTCATGAAACATATTTCCATGAGGGGCTCTTAGAGGGCCGGCTCTTCCTGCCTGTGCTCCTGCTGTGCCCACCGCTTGCCCCTGCCCTTTAGTGTCTGTTTGTCATGGCATATTCCCGGATCTGGAACTTCTAAAATCCTTAGTCATCTTGAAGACTCCTCCTCCCTCCATCTCTTTTTTCAGTTCCTGGAGTTCTCATCTGGAGTTGTCTAATCCCAGTGCTTAGCCTAGTGTCACCCCAGGTAAACAGCAGCACAGAACACTCACAAGGCAGCAAGTCTGTTTTCACAGATGACTTGAGTGGGAGAGTACTAGAGGTGCTCTGGGTGGCAGGGTGATGATGAGCATGCGCTGGCTCTGGAAGCAGCGAGTCCAGAAATGCCTGGTTTTCACTGCTGTTTGACCAAATGACTTACTCATTACTTAATGTTCTATGTGTCCCTCCTCTGTAAATCCAAGGGTTTGTGCTCTAAAGCACTAGGTTTCTTACTAGTAGTAGAATTCTGTGCCTTAGGATTCCGATAGCAGTTCTTGCAGTGGGCATAGACTTTTCTTTGTTTAAGGTTAAAGGATTTATTTCCTTGAAATATCTTGATTACTTTTATTTTTTAACCTTTTTTTAAAAAAATTTTTTTTTAATTATTTTTATTTTTGTGTGTATGAGTATATTGCCTGCATGGATGTAAGTGCATGCACCCATGTTGTGTGGTGCCTGCGAAGATCAGAAGAGGGTGTTGGATTCCCCGGAACCAGAGTTATAGATAGTTGTTGGGATTCAAACCTGAGTCTTCTGTAAGAGCAGCCAGTGCTCTTAACTGCTAAGGCTTCTCTCCGGTCCCTGATTACTTTTATTTTTAAGAGATACTGTATGGAGTTGCTTTGTTGCATAAAAATCCACAGTCAAATGAGTTAAAATAAGGTTTCTTCCATGTAGGACTTTTCAGAGTTATCATTGTGATAGCATGCTTATGAGTCTCCATAAAGGAAAGTACAAGTGTGTAGAATAATATGAAACTTTTTGAGCAAGTACCTCTTGTTTGTTCTCATACAGATTGCCAGGTTGCAGTCGGAGCCTTCCACATGAGGCGTCTTGGAGAATGGAGCTCCAGGTTTGGATTGTTGAAAAGAAATGCAATTGTCAAAATTGTAAGAGTTCATAGCAGAGGATAGTGTTGCTATTTTCCACTGAGGATTGTGTGTGTTGCATGTACATAACTACGCAAGCATGCATGCCCACGAACACACATGCCAAGGTCAGAGAAGGACCTCAGGTGTCTTCCTTGATCACTCTCCACCTTATTGCCTGAAGGCACGGGTCTCTGAACTGAAATGAACTGGAAGCTTGTGATTTGGGTTAGGCTGGCTAGCCAGGGAGCTCTGGGGCTCTACCTGCCTCTGCCCCCAATGCTGGGGTTATGGGCATATGCAACCATGCCCAGCTTTTATGTGGATGCTGGAGATTCAAACTCAGGTCTTCATGCTCGCAGAGTTAATAGTCTTACCGGTGAACCATCTCCCCAGCGCTCTCCTAATGAGGATTTTTAAACAGTTATGTTCAGGTTTGCTTTGGCTTGATTCCTACCAATGTCAATGTCAAGCTCTATCCTTTCAGTAATTGGTGGCATGCTTTTGCAAGTCCATAACACGTGACAGAGAAACAACCCCGGATGTGTGTGCTGTTCTTGACCGTCTTTTTCCTTCAGTCGAAGCCCGCCTTTCCTCCTCCATCCTTCCTCACTCTCCTCACAAACAACAGACTCTTCTAACATGCCGCCTGGGCCTGCGTGATGGTGGCCCAATAGCCAAACGCAGGAATTCAAGCTTCTATGTTTCATTGCCAGGCACTATCCCAAAAGGTCACTGATCTCTAAAATCTGCCAGCCCCTAAATCCACTGAAGGGGGTCGAGAGAGTTAAAAGATTCCAGATGCTGACAGAGTAGCCTCTCCAATTTCTTCTGCCTCTGTTGCTGATTCAGGGAGTGTGTATAGGTCACAAAATCTCTATGTGCTTTCAACTCCCCATTTATAAAATGGGGCCAATACATATGGATCCCTTGGGTATCTGGAGATGCTTGAACGGAGTCACTAACAAAAAGCAAATTTTCTACCTGAGTTCCGTGCTGTTGCTGCTGAAGACTGAACAATCACAAAGCAGCAATGGATGGGAAACTGGACAAACTGAGCTCTCTTAGTTCTAGGACTGCTACTCAATTAAATCTGTACATCCACATCAGGCAACATCTAGTTTAGGAAGGCAAATATTTAATTAGTGGGACCCTAAGACTGGCAGTACTGCTTCTCGGTGTGTAACAAGATACCTGAAGCTTTCAAAGCAAACCCTGTAAACTTGAACTACTGTAAAATTATAAAGTTTAACGTAAAAATGGGAAATCTTTAAATAGACGTTTTGTTCAATGTTCTTAACAGACAAGATTGCCATACAATGGAACTATGTAACTGCTAGCAGCAGGCGCTCCAGGAAGATAAAATAAACTGGCTTTATGGACCCAAGGAATTGATTTTTAATGAGATTCTGCTTGGCTGTAATGGCATCCTGCAAGGGTGATCCAGTTTCCATGGCCTCTGGTACACAGTTATAAGGTGTGGAGCAAGGACTTGGTTAAACAATGCCTGCGCATTTGGCCTTTTAGCGTATGAGATTAAATAAAATAAGAAAGTTGTTCTGAGACATTCTCCAGAAAGTGCACTTGAGCTCAAGTACACGCACATACCATTCTGCCTCCGAAGGCTTTTGCTTTTCTCCAGGCAATCCCTGCTTGTGTTGCCTGAGTTTTAGGGGAACAAACAAGTGAAGTGAAATACACACATTTATATTGCTCTACCCGAGGGTAATGACCTACAGATTATTAGGTGAACTTGGATCATTCGTTTGTATCCTCATCACTTGAATTCCCTGTTGACTTTTATGTTTGTGCATAAATGTGTGGAGCAGTGGGCAGACATAGGTAGAGACATGGCTATAGACAGCAGACACCACAGAATAGAAACAATAGTTTGGCATCTTGGTGAAGAACTTTAGCTTTGAATTTTACCCCGTCCCTTCCTAGCTCTCTATCCTTGAGCATGTTAATTAAATTCTCTAAGCCCCAACTTTATCTTTTTAAAGTGTGGATGCCAGTTATTCCACAGGTTTGCAGTAAAGTTTAAACAACACAAAGGTATGAAATAATTTACACCAATCTTAGCAATATAATATTAAAGGAAAAAAGTAAACACCCAAGATTTTGGTCAGCTTCCCCACCCCATAAATTTAGAGCTAAAAGCATTGAGCTCTATGTCTATGAGTTTGTGTGGCATTAATAAAATTATGTGAAAGGCTAGGTATGGTGGCATGGGTGGGGAGCTTAGTGGTAGAGCACTTCCTATCATGACATATATACACACGTGTGTGTGTGTGTGTGTGTGTGCTTGTGTGTGTGTGTAAAAGACAAGAAATAATAAACCAAGGGATAGGGTTTAGGGTTAGGGAGGAAGGTCAGGGAATGAGAGGGAAGATCAATAACGAAATGACAGATTATAGTCAAGGTGTTTTTGTCTGAGTGATAGACTTAAGAGTACCCATTATGATTAAGAATAACTAGCCAACAAAATAAAACTATCGTGGGGCAGTGATGAGAATGTGTCACAAACCCTAGAACATGGTTAATTCAACCTTGTGCACTGGGGGATCAAAAAAAGGCCTTAAATGTGATACTGTATGAAAAAGTGATCAACGTCATGTCAGGTCCTCAGTAAACACCCGGCAGCTGTTAAAGAGGATTGTAAGCAGCTGGCACAGTACTTCTCCTCCTTAACTAGTTTGACTCCCCCTGTACCATCAGCTTCTCCCATTTATATTGGTTCCCGTTTTCTCATCCTTTTTTTTTTCCTATTGTATTTTCCAAATACCTAATTTTCTGATTTTCTTTTGTTTTGGCCCCAGCTGGCCTGGAACTCACTGTGTACACCAGGCTGGCCTTAATCTCACAGAGATCTGCTTGTCTCTGCCTCCTGAGTGCTGGAACCAAAGGTGTGTGCCATCACACTTGGCTTAAATCTTTTGATGTTTAAAACCTTGAGATATCATATATATATATATATATATATATATATATATATATATATATATGTCAACAAAGCTTAGGGGTTCTCTTGATATATTTTGTCAGTTGTGTTTTTAAAAATCACCATTACATTTAAGATTCAGGGTGTGTATGTGTGTGTGTGTATGTGTGTGTGTGTGGTGTGTGTGCGTGCATATGCATGTGCCTGCTCAGGTACACGTATCTGTGGAGTCAGAGGTCAAGCTCAAACATAGTTCCTCAGATGCCATCCATCTCGGTTTTGAGGTGGGTCTCTTACTAGGACCCGAGGCAGATTAGATGAGGCTGGTTATCCATGGAGCCTCAGAAACCCTCTAGTCTCCACCTAAGATTTAGATCATGCCACCATGCCCAGCTTTTTACTTGCATTGTAGGGATCAAACTCCAGGCTTACACTGCACTTTATTGACTGAGCTCTCTCTCCACTGCCCCAGAAACAGGACATTTTCACAATCCTTAAAAGTTCCTTTGTGCCTTTCACAGTCAGTTGACTCCCTGCCAGAGGCAACTTCTTTCAGGGTTCTTTTACTATAGACTTGTTTTGTTCATTGGTGGACTACATACAGATGAATCACTGTATTAGTCACTTTTCTGTTGCTGTGACAGAAACTGACCAAGGGAACTTATAAAAGGAAGAGTTTATTTAGCTTATGGTTTCAAAGGGGCAAAGGTCCAATTGTGGCAGGGAGGCATGGCAGAAGAGGTGGCCAGAGTAAACGCAGCAGCTACGAGCTCACATCCTCAAGCAGGCACAGGAAGCAGAGAGTAGACTAGAGATCCAGCAAGCCTTAAGAACTCTCTAAGCCCGCCTCCGTGATGTGCTTCCTCCAGCATGGCCACACCTTCTTAGACCTTCCAAAACATGTCACCAACTAAGGACAAAATATCCAAATCTTTTGAGTCTATGGGAGACATTCTCATTCAAACCACCACAGTCATAGTACATTCTTTTCCAACTTCCTTTAATGTTTTGGAGATTCTATAATGTTAAATCAGTAGTTCATCCTTTTTATTGCTTAGTAGCATCCCGACCTAGGTATACACAATATCCTAGGAATATACAATATTACCCTGCCTTTCTCCTGTGGATAAACAATTTGGTTGTTTCTAGTCTAGAGCTGTTATGAATTATGCTGCTACAAATATTCTTGCATAATTATTTTGTGAAGATATCTTCTGGGTTCTCTTAGATAAGCCGAGGAGTGGACTTGCTGAACTGTACAGCATTAGATGCCTATCTTCATGAGAAATGGCCAGTTCTCCAAAGTGGCTGAGTCATTTCAAATCCCGAACTCTGTAACATCTAACCGCAGTTAGAACTCACACCAACAAGGACTTGTTGTGTCAGGTCCATATTTTTGCCAACCTTAAAAGGATTCCTAGTTCAGACCAAATAAAATTTTAAAACAATATGGATGTGAAGTGGCAGCAGATGAATTTTCTCTTGCTTGATGGCAGAATGCACAAAACCAGAAGAGTAAGAACGTGCCTCCCTGCTGATTCAGACCACAACATGAATCACAGCAAAGAATCCCACGTGCGTGAAGTGTGAGCCTAAATCATATGATCATATGTTCTCTGGCTAGGTGGATGTTCTTTCTGTCCATCTGGTGCTACAACCAGATGGGATGACTGTTTGCAGAGGTGTGTGTTGGGGAGTGATGCTTGGTGAAGAGTTGTAGAGACATGAGTGCTTCCCATTGGCTGGTTGATTTGGTTATAAGGATAATCGCCTGCCCGCATCCCAAGGAGCTTACATCTGTTTCTCATCCAGCCCAGCCACCCATGCTGCTCCAGGCAGCCCCTCCTGCAGGCCAGGCCACTACTTTATTGATTTTTCTCCTGCCTTTTAAAAAAGATGAAAGTCCCTAAAAGCTTTTTGCATGCAAGTGTGTATGTTTGCATGTACAAGGGTGTTGATGATAGCAATGATTTTAGTCCACTCACTAACCAGCAGTGGGGTGAACCATACTGGGTTGGTGTTGGGTTTGTATTTTTGGAACCAATTACTCTACGGTTGTGTACCCACAGTGGTAGAGCTGACAGAAGCATAACAATTAGTACTTGATGACAACAACTTAAAGATAATTAGTTGACAATGAGTTGAGACCTCATTAACCCCTTTAACACCTCATGGTTTGTGATTAGAGTGAAATACATAAAGCTCCTTTCAGAGCATCTTGTCTTACTCCCAGAAATTAATTAAATACAGCCAGAAAGTAACTATTTCTTTAACATTATTTTGTAACTATCAATAATGATTATTCCAAAAAATTACTATTTTAAAAGTTATCACCCTTTTAAAAGGGAGAGGAATAAAAGTTTTTTGCTTTTATTCAGAAATCTTTAAAATATTTTATTATTTGTATTTTGTGGGTATGAGTGTATTGTTTGCATGTAGCCCAATGCCCAGGGAGGTCAGAAGATATCTGAACCCTGGAACTGGAGTTACGGATGATTGTTAACTGCCATGTAGGTGCTTGGGACTGAACCCAGGTCCCTTTCAGGAACAGCCAGTGTTCTGAACTGCTGAATCATCTCTCCAGCCCAAACAACCTTTTCTTTCTCTGTTCCCTGTAGCACCAGCTGGCCTAGAACTTACTGTGTAGATCAGGCTGACCTTAACCTCACAGAGATCTGCCTGCCTCTGCCTCCTGTGTGTCAGAACTAAGGGTATCTGCCACTACACCTGGCTCATACCCGTTGTTCTTATAGATTGCATGGCTCAATAGGGTCCCTTGCAATTTTTACAGAAATATCTCAAACAAAACATCTAATGGCTGGAGATTGTATGCTTATTTAGATTTATTTATTTTTATTTTATGTGGATGAATATTTTGCCTCATGTAAGTACAGCAATGTATGCAGTGCCCTTGGAGACCAGAAGAGGGCATCAGATGTTCTGGCACTGGAGTTAAGGGCAGTTGTTAGCCACCATGAAGGTGCTGAGAACCAAACCCAGGTCCTCAGCAAGAGCAGCTAGTGATTTTAACCCCTGAGCCATCTCTCTAGCCATCTCTCTATCCTTATTGGAGGAATCTGGGCTAGATCACAAATCTCCTGAATTCAGGCACCAGGAAACATGACAGCTTTCACTGTCCTGAGCCACCCTTATTAATTGTCATACAGGAGGATAAATTGATACTGAGGTGCCATATCTTCTAGAATTTGTTCAGTCTCATTCCAGTTCCCCAAATACTCCTCCATTTAAACCACTGCAGGAAAAACTGGGAGGTTCAGTTCTTTGTTCTAAGATGTTTCTTATGAAGGAAGTTTCAGTAGTTCTGGGACAGTACAATTACACTACATGTTAAACTTCAAATGTCAGACAACATTCTAATATTTCAAAAATGCAAAAACAACTTTATTTTATTATAAAATGTTGATGAGTGATAAAGCTTTTTACATCTTAGATGTGTGTGCATGCCTGTGGTATGTATGTACACTTGTGCAAGATCCTGAGTGTGAATGGGTACACTCAGGTGCCATGGCACCCATGTGGAAATCAGAGAATGACTTTCAGGATTCTGTTCTCACCTTCCATGGGTAGGATCTCTTCTGTTGTTTATGGCTGCTGTGCTATGTGCTCCGGGCTATAAAGCTATAATCTGAACACCACTTGTGCCATTTAGATTTGGGACCAGTTATACCACTGAGACATTCCAATCCCTTTTTAATATGGAAGGTTCATGTTGATGAAGCCAAGACTACTGAATTTGTGCACTTTGGGGATGGTGGTCCTTACTCTTTCATGGGTCATAGGCCGGCTTAGAAGATGTGAAATCTATGACTCTTCCAACACAGAAAAGAGTTCCAAATTACTTGCATGCCAAAATTACTTCAGATCTGGAATTTATGGGCTCCAGATTAATGTTCTCATGTCATCTGCAACAGAGCAATGGTTTGACTCTTCTAAACATGCTGATGACTATTAATTTATAAAACAAATGAAGGCAAAATAGACCCATGGTAAATAGATCAAACGCAAATAGAAACTTGGATTCTAGAGAATTATCTTAGTTTTGAAGAAATACACATGGGGAGTGGGTGGGGGATGGGGAGTGCCTTGTTATAAAATAAGGGTCAAGTGGATAGCAGACATTTATTGAAAAGACAGATGACCAGAAGCTCTGGGTTAAGTGTGTTTCACAGTATCATCTAAGCAACTCCTTCCACACAGTTAGCAGAGATGCTGGTTGAAAATGTCATTCTGAGGTTCTGCCTGGGAAGACTATGTCACATGTGCTTTGATGGGAGCTGGACCCTGAGTTTCAGTTTAATGAGATCTCCAGGTAATGCTGATATACAGTTGTTTGTGAATCTGTCTCCTCTTTTCCTCTGAACAGTTACCTCTTCTGTGAAGCACTTTCTATAACATCATTAGCAGGTCAATGTGAATGAAGGACTTCCATAAACACCCTGAAAATGCTTTGGATGACTCCAGCATGGGCAGTGAATGTCTGCAGAGAGCCCCTCAGAAGGCAGCTGCAAACAATTGTCACTCCACAGCACTTACCATCAGAGGAAGGCCTCTTCAGATCAGCCTATCACGTTGCTTCTTTTTTTTTTTTTTTTTTTTGTACTTAGTCATTTGTTACAATAAAAATTAAGTTACAGGAAAGGAACACTGTGACAGGATAATGGACTCCCAGTCAGAAGAAGCCAGCCTGCCTCCAATTCATCACGGCATTTATAGTGCATTAGAAGACATTACAGTGACAGCATCGTTCCTTTGGGGCAGGAAGAAAAGCCAGATTGAGCAAGAAAGAGGAATTTACTTCACGAACTTGGCAAAAGCGAAATAAAAATAGAATCCAGGGGTAGTTTAGATGACCACGTTCGGCAAGGACGACAAAAGGGCTAACATTCTTTGCAACTAACATTCCTCCTGTGCTAAAAAATTACCTCCTTCCACCTTGCGTAGTGTGAGAGGTTTGTGGGTTAAAGTGCCTGTGTGAGCAATAACAGAAAAGCACAGAGAAAATGTGCAAAAGTAGGGCAATTTAAAATGATTAAAGCCTACAAAATGTTTTACAAATATCAAGTCCTGGAGGGAGCCTTAATAATAATATTTGCTCAATGGATGGGGCCAAAGACGTCTATACTGTCTGGGTATTTTAACTGGAGGATTGGAGTGTCATTATAAAAATCATAAGAAATCTATATCTGTGTTCTTATAAAAGTTAAAGCGACTATTTGATGTTGGAAAGCAGTGTTCTGAACCATAGGGGCTCAAGGAGTGTGGCACTGGGTAGGTGTACCTGCCAATTTAGCCTGGGAACTTAATAACTATAGTATTTTTATGATTATATCCTGTACTGTGTTAAGCCTAGGGGAAGCTGAGGGGTCCCCAGCCACCTGGAATAATGGGTCCAATGTCTTAATTCTGTGACTTTTTTTTTTAAGGTAACATTTTTCCAGACTCTGCTTTTATATTAAAATAACATTATTTCATAGATACGAAGTAATTTGGGAGGGGCTACAGTTTCCCCTTAATAAAGTCTTTAATTCACTTCAGAATCTAGTTGAACAAAACCCTGTGTGGTCTCATTTTTTTTTTCTCCTATCAATCTGTGTTATTTCCAGAGTGAAAGGTAATTTTGACCATAAACATGGTTTCTATCACACATTTCTAATTTTAACCTATTTGTCTCCATTTGATTTACCTTGAGTTGAGAGCAAATTAACTATTGTGAGCTTTTATTGAAAATTAATTAGGTGGCTAAAGTGCCCGGGGCAGAGTCTCTGCCAGGACACATTTCTCTCTGGGTCTCCAGCCTTCTCCAGTTAAAACACCTAGCAACTTAAAAAAAAAAAAATCCATAAAACCAATGATATAATTAGTTCCAGAGTGGAACTTAATCCCTTTGAAATCAGATGCTGTCTTCTAGTGCAGGAGGGCCATACTAGAGCCAGCATTTCATGGGATCAGGGAGTTTTCCTGAGGGAAAAAGAGAACTCATTCTGGCCGAATCACCTCACAGCACTTACAAAGGTGTCCTTGTGGTGCTAAATATAGTTGTACCTACCGTCCCGTTCTGAAGTCAAGGCAAGGAGAAAGAAGAAATTGTCTTAACAATAGTGTAGAGATAAAAAGTAAGTAAGTTATCTGGATTGGAAAACAGACTCCATGAACTGTATGTGTGTGTGTGTGTGTGTGTGTGTGAGAGAGAGAGAGAGAGAGAGAGAGAGAGAGAGAGAGAACTTATAGTTTCACAAATCCAGGATATAAATGTGATTTATTGTAAATAGTTCCACAACATTAAAATGAGTTTTTATTTTCTATGTATGCTGCTTCAAAGAAGAGCTCTGTGGGCTCATAAAAATGTAGAGAACAAATAGGGGCCTCTAAGTCCAATTTATATGCCATGCCCACTGTGCACTGAGACACATATAATCTGTAAAACGTCAGCTTCAAAGTTCCACCAAGATCGGTGTTAACCCTAACCTCTGACCCCACTGCCTCTGGCTGGGCCTTCGTGCTTTTTTACCAGCTGTTTTAGATAAATGTGTTCCATTTTTAAGAGATTGTCTCCATGTTTTTTACATGAATCGTGGCAATATTATTAACTCTCACTGGAGAAACCACCTTTTCTAAGAGAGCTTTACAGAAGAACCAATCACTTAATGCCCCATGCAGGGAGTAGTGGATTAATAAATATGTCATTGAACCAAAAATATTTAAACAACACCGGGAGAAAAGAGCAAGGCACACAACAAAAGGAAAGCATGTAAGTAGTGTTTCCTGTCAAAATACACAGAGGAAGCACTTTATTTGGACCATTCTCTCCATAAAGGGACATGGCGAGCCAACATAAACAGAGAGAAGGAATCTGGTTTATCCCACTTTGGAGATTGGAGACCATCGGCTCAACCAAAGTTATGAGACCAAAACCAGGTTTTCTCTCTTGAGGCTGCAAAGTGAGGCCATTGACAGAGGCAAACAGATAAACTTAGCAGATCAATACTCCGCTGTTAAGTGGTATATATGGTTTCTTGCATGATTGAATGGAACAATTCCCTTACTAGGATCAATAAGTCCAGAATTCAGAGCAGCATATATAAAGTTTTAGTACCAAAGATTTATGCAACTAAGACTATAAACAATGGTTTCAGCCAGAGTCTGGGGAAACTTTTACATTTTAGCAGTACAAAGTAAATCCCGAATTAATGTTTACAAAGAGCTTCCTGCATGGAAAGTAGTTTTAGATGTGGAGTGAATTTAAAGACATAGAAAATATATGATATCTACTAACCCAAAGAATTAACTTTCAGGGATCAAAAAGTCAGTCAAATGTCACATGGATGAGTGCTGTCCTCAGGAAGAAGGAACTGACGGTTCTGACACGATGTAGAGGGAGTCTGCTGAGGTTCACTGAGGGAGATGTACTCTGAAATTAACTCTGACTTTATTAAATTACTCTACATTAATTCAGGTCAGCAACTGGGAAGTAGAATACCATTTGTTTTGCTAAGAAAGGTCATGGTAGGAGACAAAGGAAGGAAAAGATCCAAAATAAAACGAGACCACCTTTTTGGCTGATGCACCCCAGAATCATCAGCTTTGACAACCTCAGTGGAAATTCTGACTGGTAGCTGTTTCGACGAGTCACGCATGGAACTGTGTTTGGAGCTGTACTTTACAAGATGCTCAGAATTTAAACTCATGACAGAAAACATTACAAAACCTTGAAATGATTACAACTTCTTCAAATCTACACACATTTGAAACAAGACCCTAGATTCTCACAATTAAACTTCAGAATTCTTTCATGCATAGAGACTAACATCACTTAGGTTGAAATAGCCACAATTAGTTCTTTTTAAACATTTTTTAAATGGTCCTCCAAATAGATAAGACTGCCTAAAACCATTAAAGAGCTCATTTTGAAAGGGAGAGTTTGTTCACTCCAGGCTATCACGTTATTAGAAAATTGGGCACTCTCCAAGGTGTCACCCAAACGTTGGAAGTCTGGACCAGGTGAGAAGACTAGTTTTGAAACTGATCTGGTAGAATAGTCCCTTTTAAGTGGCTGCTTTCATGAACCAGCCAGTATTTATATATTATTAAGATAATACCCTTACTCACTTCACCGGGTTGTTTTGAGAATTAATTAATGTTTGCCAAGTACTTTGAGCTCTATAGATGAAAGGTGGCAGGGAATGCTAAGTAGTATTATTTTTTTCATCTGCATTTGAACTTGCCTGTTATGAGACAATCTTTTCTTTTTTTAAGATAATCATCTCTTTTTTGGGGAGAAAAGGCAAAAAATATTGCCTCAACCACGATCACACTCACATAAGGACAGGTGTGATGATTAGGATTTGGCCTAAAGAGTACATTGAAGTGGAGGCCTCACTTCAAAAGAATGTATCCCACCTCTCCTGGGAGCCTCAGGAGTGTCAAGTTCAATCTGCAATCCCTGCTGAGATACCGCCAAATGGAAAGGCCAGGACCAGCTGGGTATTTATGTGGTATATAAATAACAACCCCAAACTCTGTCAATTAGGCTTTCTGCTGCCAGGTTTAAGTGAGGTCCTCAGCCTGCTTTTTGAAGAGGAAGATAACTTCCTTAATCCTGCCACAAGGTTCAAGGGCAACGGTGGGAAACTGTTTTGCTAAACCAGTTGGCTAAATTGGTTTGAGAGAACCAGAGTTTATTCTGCTCTAGGGTGTCCTGGTGAGTGCAAGGAGGCAGGCTGCTGAGAGGGCCCACCTGAGAGTGGGACTGGAACGAAGACAAAGCTGTGCAAACCTCAAGTCCGAAGGACCAGAACTCATCTCTCCTCCACAACAGATCCTCCAGCCTCACAGGCAGAAGACGCTGTCTTCATCAACTGTGGATCTGTGTCTATCTGTGTTAGTCAATATTGCATCACCATAACAAAATTCCTGACACACTTATCCAGAAGACATTGGGGAGTCAGCGTCCAAACAACGCAGGCTCTAAAGAACCGTCCCTTGGCTACGTCATCATACGGTACGGTACGTAGTGACGGTAGGAGCAAGCAAGCGCCTACATCTTGAATCAGGAAGCACTCTGCTCCTTTCTTTTATAACCACCCTCTCCAAGAACCCAAGAGGCCACTCAAGAATTCAAGCACTAAGCCTCACCCATTAAAGGAAGTTTCCGTTACTTCCCAGTAACACCACCCATGAGACTAAGGATATCTTCACAACAGATCCTCAGGGGACACTCACGCCATACAAAAGCCATGGAAGCATCTCTTCTAGTAGCATCTATTCTAGGTGACAGTTCAGAGCCGGTGGTGAGGGAGTGATGAAGGAAGAACCAGTGTGGCACTGATGAGGGGATCAGAAGTGTAGCCCACCTACACCTGTCTTCACCCTAAGGATGGCCTCTCTAGACACGAGGTTGGAATTCCCAGGAAGTTCCTGACCCTGTCCTTTGGTGGTTGTTCATATAGCTAGAGAAACCTTAAAATTAACTTGTTTCTCTTCTTTCCAAACTAAATTGCTGGCCTACCAACTGCCCACCATTAATGACTTCTGTCCCCAAAGTCATGTATATGTTGCCAATCTTCCAGCATGTTTTTCTCACATTATATTAAGATTTGAACAGTGGGCGAGAGAGATAGCTCAGTGGTTAGAACACTGGTTGCTGTAGTAGAGGATCTGGGTTTGGTTCCCAGCACCCACATGGTGGCTACCAACTATCCCAGTTCCAGAGGATCCAACACCCTCTTCTGGCCTCTACTGGCACTGTATGCCTGTGGCACACTGACATATATGCAGGCAAAATACTGATGTGCATAAAATAAAAATAAATAAAAAAGATTTGAATGGCATAAATTTATTTTCAAGGAAATGTTAATTACTTTTTTCTAGACGATTTTGAACACTTTCAATTGTTTCTTTTCAAAAGTAGTCACATTGTTTCCCCAACTCCCAACTAAAGACCAAGGATTCAGAAAATAACCAAATTCTTCTGCAGCTCAGGGAAAAAGTTTGGCAAAAGGTGCGTGAGTTTTCTTTGAATGCTTTTGACCCTTGACCTATCTCCAACACACCCTCTTACTCTGAGGAGCTGTAGAAGCTGTTTTAGAGCCTGCCACATGCTCTCTGATTTATCAGAAGCCTAACTCCTGCGATTCCTGCCTGGGCATGAGCAATTTGGAAATCCCGCACATAGCTAGACAGGAAAGAAATCACTTAGCCAGTCAACAGTGATGTTGCTCCCACAGAACCTGTGTATGGAATATGTGCAGCTCTTTAAAAAAAATCACTTGGTGGGAGGTGGTTAAAGAAATGGCTCAGTGGTTAAGAGCACTGGATGCTCTTGCAGAAGACCGGAGTTCAATTCCCAGCACCCACATGGCAGATAACAACTGTCCATAACTCCAGTTCCAGGAGATCCAACACCCTCTTCTAACCTCCTTGAGCACTGCATGACACGGGTGCACTTAAATACATGTAAATAATACAGTCATACTCATAAAATAAAGAAATAATAAATATTTTTAAAATAAATAAATGAAAATTTTAAAAATCCCTTGAGTACCAATGGACTTTAGAAATGGCCAGCACTCAACAAGTTTTGTTTCTAGAAATCTAAAAAAAGATAAACCGTAGGGACTTGATTTTTAGCCCCATGTAGTTAAAAATGACATAAAAATAGAAACAGCATTTTCTCCTCTAGAAGCATCACTTTAACTTCGTGGCTGTTCTTTCTGGGTTAGTCCCAGGTGGGGTTCATATGCCCCATTTGTCCAGCAGAGGTCGCTCTCGCCCACCACACGCTTCAAAGGTTCCTTCTCTTTTCTGTAGTTTAGACTTTAAACCATGAGGCTGCAGAGTGAAGAAATACTGGCAAAGACATCAATCCTGAGAGATGGAGGAGAAAAGAATCTGTGGTTTGGAGGATAGGATTGCAATGTTGGGGAGATGGATACTTTAATAATGACTCTGTGTGTGAACAGTAGGTTTCAGTTTGGATAAATTGGTCAGTTGCTATTGCAGAATGATAAGCTTAGCTCTGCTCGTGTTAAACCTGCCCATCTGTGTCTCTTTTCTGCATGTCATTATCAGCTAAGCAAATAGGGAGAGGAAAGTGGAGCTGTACATGTCTCCACTTGTCTGGCCACTCTCAGCCAGTTCATTCATTACATTTTTGAGGCTGTCCTTGGTGGGGGAGCTAGTCTTGCTAGAGCAATGAAAGATCCAACCTTGGGTGTCCCGAGAGATTGTCTAACCTCAGGTAGGAGGTACACTTTGGCAGTAGCAGCTTCCTTCAGGAATTCAGAGCAAGTTCTGTGGGTCTCAAGGACCAGTCCTGAGTCTAAGCATGCATTTGACAGGGTGCCAGAGAAAGATATGGTCTTCCAACCTTCCCCTCTGCCCCCAGCATGGTCCTCTAAATAGAAACAGTCTGCCCTGGCCAGGGGCCTATGTGATACTGAAGAGCCCAGGCGTGGGTCCTGATACAGAGGGAGGTGATCCGTTAAATACGGTGCAACAGCAAAGACACGTTAAAAATGAAGCATTCCTGATTGACTGCTCTAGACCCATCACTGACATTTAGTCAGATATTTAGAAGACCCAGGACTGGGGATGTAAGCTTCGTGATAGAGTGCTAACCCAGGATGCCCCAGGCCCTGGGTTTAACTCTTAGCATGGGGAAAAAAATAAAAGATTTGCCTTCATTTTGTTCTCTTTCCAATATGGAAGACTTAAAAAGCAAAAGCTTTATTTTTCAGGTCTGTTTTAGGACCACAGCAAAACTGAGAGGCACAGACAGTTCCCGTACACCTAGTGATCCATTCGTTACAACCCATGAGCCCACATAATTATTAATCACAGTCCATAGCTTGCATTAGGGTTCACTCTTAGTGTTGTACAGTTTATGGTCTGGACAAATGTATAGTGACACAAATCCTCCATCATATCACTCTACAGGACGTTCCATCGCCCTGAAATCCCCATGTTCTGCTCGTTCATCTCTCCTTCATCTCTGTTCTCTGGCAGTCACTATTCTTTTTGCTGTCTCTATAGTTTTGTGTTTTCCAGAAATGTCATAGAGTTGGAATTACACAGCAGGCAGCCTTTACAGACTGGTTTCTTTCATTTAGGATTCCTTCACATCTGTTCATGGCTTGATAGCTCATTTCTCTTTATTGCTGAACAATATTCCATTGTGTGTCTATTCGCCTCTTGGAAGATATTCTGGTTGCTTCCCAATTTGGAGAAATACGAATAAAGCTGCATTAAACATCTTATAACTGGTCAAAGAACTGAGAATATGTGACCTTTGAGTGCTCAGCCCTAAATGGGACATCTGTATCACAACCACCCCTCTCCAAGGCCCAAGGAACATTGAGGAAGAAGAGAAAGAAAGAATGTAAGAGCTGGGGAATGAGAGGAGTGCTGGAAAATGGTGCCTCCTGGATATGGCATGGCCATTGTACTCATAGGTTCACAGTAGTTATGGTTACATGCATAAGATCTGCACAAGCATAATGCAACAATAGCAGTCAACATTTCAGCAGGCAGAAGTAATTAACTCAGTGCATTAAAAAAAAAAGGAGAGAACATAAATTTGGGGGGAGGATGTGTTGGGGGATGTCTAGGAGGAATCGGGGATTTGGAGGTAGATATGATCAAAGTGCATTGTATATAAATACGAAATTGTTAAAGAATAAATAAAAGATATTCTAAGAAATCTGCACGTAGATTTTAGTATGAACATGGATTTTTTACTCATTTGGATAAATACCAAATATTATATAATAATTGTTGGAGTCAATGGTGATCTCTATCTCCATCTTTTTTCCCCATTACTGAGGATTTAGCTTATGGCTTTATACATGCTAGGTACCCACTTTACCACTGAGCTACAGTCCTACATGTTTTTCTTTCTTTCTTTCTCTCTTTCTGTGTCTTTTTTTTTTCTCTCTCTCTCTCTTTCTCTAAATGTGAGATAGGGTCTCATTAAATTGCCCAGGCAGACTTTGAACTTGTAATCTTCCTTTAGCTTCCCGAGTAGCTGGGATTTCAGGCCTAGGCCACTGTGACCTGGCTTTTATATTTTTGGTCATAATTTTTAGAGTTGATCAGTCAGCATCTTCCCTTTAAAATTATAGAGCGGAGGCCTTCTCGAGGTTGGAGACTGCGTTCGGATAGACTTCCAGTTTCCCCACAAGAACTCTGTTGCTGAGCTACAGTTGTCAGGGAAGAAGCAAGGGAACAAGAAGGCTGCGGTTTCTGGTGACGCTTCTTCAGCTGGTGATCCGTGTGGGATAGATGGTTTGACAAGTGGTTTGTCCAGAATCAGATCACACCATGTGTGATCAAGTGTGCTACTGGTCATGCTGGAGTTTCCAGTTACTTGTTACCTGTATACATTGAATCATGGAGCTAGATGAGTTTCAACTTCACACTCTAGAAAATGATACTGTGCTGCAGTAGTGATAGTGTCTTTTATAACAATCGAACGGGGTGTGTGTGTGTATGTGTGTGTGCGTGTGAGGGATCAAACTCTGGGCCTCACACATGCTAATCAAGGGCTGCTGAGGTCTCCCATCCCCTGAAGTCTCATCCCCTGGTGGTGATTTTCATTAGCAGAGTAGAACACTTGTCAACCAGTTGGGTTTTCCTTATTTTGCTCCCACAGATGGTGCCTGTGGTCATGGCACTGGTGAGTCACAATGATGTCTGAAGGCTACTGGCCAACAAGTGCCAGCTCTTCATTTGTCCTTTGCAGCATGGGCAGTGACTGCCCATATGAGCTGTTTATACTGCTCTAGTTTCCCTGGAATTAACATTCTTTTTCTCTGCAGTAATATTTTTGCAGTGAATATTTTTATGAAAGATACACAAACTCCACATTATTTTGATGGTTGAGGTAACACATTAAATGTAAAAATGCAAATTTTCTGGTGAGTCCAGGCAGGTGAGCTCCTGTTGACTGTCAAAATTGCACTGTAGCTATGGCCCAACCACCATGATGGCAGATAGGACACTGATATGAGGTGAAAAGTAATGTTGACAGAGAGTATGACTCATGAAAACTGAGGTGTAGGTGACTCATGTCATTAGCATGTCCATAAGAAATACATCCCCGGACTATGCAAGATGGGCCTGCATCTGCATAGAGGGATAGATACTTCCCACTAAGCAGATGAGTAGGTGATATTTGGAAGCCATTTTAGAAGTATAAAAAAAGAAAGCCCATAGGACAAGGCCAGCCTATCCACGCTAACACACCCCAAATGATCTTGACTCTCATCCTGCCTCTCCTGAAGAGCCTCTGAAGTCTCTGAAAGTCAGATTCTCTGGTTGATTTTGTCCATCTAGTCATTCTACCAAGCATCTTTTGATCTTTCAGCTTTCACAATTTTATGACTTTTCATTTAAATGAAGTCTTTTTTTAAAACTGATGTATGTTTTTTAAAAATTCTTTTTATGGCCTGGAGAGGTGGCTCAATAGTTAAGAGTGCTGAATGCTCTTACAGAGGACCTGGGTTTGAGTCCTAGCACCCTCATGGTGGCTGACAACCATCTGTAACTCCAGTTCCAGGGGATCTGATACCCTCTTCTGACCTCTGTGGGTACTGGACAACACAAGTGCACTTATACACATGCAGGCAATACACTCATAAAAATAATAAAAAGTATTTTATTTATGAGACTGGAGAGATGGCTCAGTGGTTAAGATGGCTGGCTGCTCTTTCAGAGGACCCAGGATCGGTTCCTAGCACCTACATGGTGGCTAACGACCACCTGTAATTCCAGTTCCAGAGGACATAATTCCACCTTCACAATATTCCCAGTAGAGGAAGGGGGCTGAGGCACTGCAGTGCCCTGTGGTCTGTGCTGCTGGAAGGCAGGCCTGGGGAGCTCAGGATCATAACCCCCAGAAGTCCACACCTGAGCTTCTCCCAACCACCAGGTGCGCGTGCCTGCAGGTTGGCAATGGGGCCAGAGATTCAGAAAAGGGATTCCTGAGCCATGGAAGACATGAGCGAAAAGACCAGTGGGGCCAGCACCTGAGGGAAAGGGGAAGTTGAACAGAGGGGAGCAACAGACGCTGCTGCTGGTCACGGAGTTTGACGTCGTTGCTGTGGATAACGGGGAGTCATCTCGGGGTTTTATCAGGGATTTTGGTTTTGGTAGCGGGGAGTCATCTCAGGGTTTTATCAGGGATTTTGGTTTTGGTAGAAGATTCTCCTGGTTCTGGGGCAGATCATGACTTGGAGGGAGGAAGAAGAGAGGCAGAGAAATTACCGAGAAGCTTTGATGAGAGTTCATGAATTCACGGCTACTAACCAAGTTTAACTAGGAAATTCTCTTTTACATGTAAAGGTGTAGAATGTGATGAATGCACTCAAAACATGCAAACACATCGGAGTCCCATTTCCTCATATGAATAGGCACATTATTATGGATGCACTCAGTATTCTCTGGTGTGAGGAAGGCCTCATGCCTAGTGTCTATCAGAGCTTACCTGGAGACATTCTTCTTCATGCCACCTAGTGTCTTTAAGACCAAGACCACCAGCTTCCAGGTATGACTTTGGAAACTGAGGAAGCCTCCCCAGTCTCCAGATCTTCTCATAGGATTTAAATCCCCCTAGTGCTAGGATTATGTCTCAAGACTCCTCATTTTCTTTCAGATTTATAAGGCTTAGATGGTAATGAACTAGGTAATTGAATAATATTGTATCAGAGCCTGTGACAGATGCTTTCTGATCGCCCTCAAATGTACCCGCTTCCTTCTTTGGCTTATTCTTTGCCTGGGAGCTTACTGCAGCCTCTTTTGCCAAACTTCTTGCCTGATTCTCCCATGATCCTCTTTGGTTGAGGGATAGGTACAGACTCATGGGGGTGGCAGTTCTGGCTTTCATCCACTCTACAGAACCCCACAACAAGACCACACCTCACTAAGTTGCTCTTTTATTTATATAATGTTTCTCAGTTAACTCAAACACTGCCCCCTCCCACTAACACGAGTCCTTTCCTGCATTTGTACAAATAAAAGATTGAATCCCTGCACACAAGGATCAAGAAAAGAAGAAATCAAGAAAGAAAGATTGATCCTGGGGTCACGAATGACTTCTTTCCCACCTATCCTAGGCCTGGCTGACTGCCCATCTGCTCAGGCTCCTCCTTTGCCTCAAGCTTCTGCTATCTGAGAAAAAGCTACCCCCACAGATCTGGTTTAAATGTGTTTAAAAAAAAATCCAAATTGATTTGCAAGCTCCAATCTGTAATTCATAAGCACTCCATCAATCGGTATTTCTTGTCTAAGTGTGTAACTTAGTAGACTCATCACATGGAGGGAAACAAGAAACATACAGATGTCGTCCTATGTTGGGCAAATAATTGAGTCTTCAAGGGTTAAGATCTGGCCTCATGCTGCCCCTCAGGTACAGTAGGTTTACCAGAGCTGTTCTTTTGTGTTTTAACAATAAAGTAGTTGGTGGTCTGCTGGCTATGGCCTGTTACACATTCCTTGGTTTTTATTAGGATAACCCTAAGCCTCCAAGACCCACCCTGATGTCAGTGGCACATTTTATAGAACACTCACAGGTTTCTTCTTGTTGTATTCAGGGGTATATAAAGTGTAAGGCGTAATAGGTAACAGGCTAGAAAACCAGCTGAGGACTGACACAAGTCCCAGTTCCCGATGTGAATATTTAATAACTGCTCATTACAGGCAAAGGTTGACTACCAGATGGCTGTTCTGTGGCTCCAGAGCCCACTACACTTCAGAGTTACTGTAGGAGCTGGCTTGGGATTCACAGTAACCTCTGCCATTCACACAGCCTGGAGGTCAGGGCATGTTCAGATGACTTTGAGCACTGGCAAGGTGCATTTGCTGGAAGTAGCTCATCTGTTAATCCATAGACAAAAGGCTAATTACTGCTACTACAGTTATTTCTCAAGATGGCACAGTACAGTGGGTTTAAAAGAAAAATGTAAAGCAAACAGCAACACTGCATCGGATGCCAGCTTCGTGAGGGTATGTGTGTGTTACATACCAGGAAAGGCCCTACGATAGTTTCCTAAGCCTGTACCAAGGTTAATAAGGCTTCACACTGACCTAGCTTTGCACTCCTGAGCTGGAAAATATCCTCAAAACTTAACAGGTTCTAGGTGCTGTGGTTTGTCCAGCTGTGTTTTGACCGCAGCTGGCCTTGGAGTGGAATTGTTTTGCATTGCCACGGCACATGAAGTTTCATGACAAAATGCTCATGGGACAGTCTCATACCTCAACTCCCTGGGTTGGTGGGAGGAAAGGGTCTCTTGTTGCCTTCTACCATATGTTTCTATCTTTCTAGCACGTTCCATTGCCCTGAACCACAACAGCAGAGCCACACCTTAGGGCTGTGTTAGTTTCAATATCCCAGGCTTCATGTGTAGAAGGAGCTAACATTCGGGGGAGTTCTTTCAGATTTTATTTATTGTTTTTATTTTGTGTATATGAGTGTATCACCTGCATGTGTGTGAGTACATCCATGTTGTCCAATGCCCACAGATGTCCAAAGAAGGTGACAGATCCCTGGAACTTGAGTTATAATTGTTTGCCACCATTCGGATACTGGAAACTGAACCCAGGTCCTCTGCAAGAGCAGCCAGTGCTCTTAACTATTGAGTCATCTCTCCAGTCCCTGTTTTGGGTTTTTTATAGGTTTATTTTTATTATTTTATTTATGCACATGTGTATGCCCATGTGAGTGAATGCCACATGTGTGCAGGTACCCAAGAAGGCCAGAAGAGGGTATCAGATCCCCTGAAGTTGGTGTTCCAGGTGATTGTGAGCCATCTGCTGTGGGTGCTGGGAACTGAACTCCCATCATCTACAAGAACAATAAGCACTTTAAACCACTGAGCCACTTCTCATCTCTCATGCCCCATAGAGGGAGCTAATGTTTAAAAAATGTTTTTAAGTTTTTAATATAACGTCTTCCTATATAAGAGGAGTCTATTGAATTGATCTTATGAATCCAAATTCAAGAACTCCTAAACTATAGATGACAATTTTTTGAAGTGTAGTTTTAACTTTCTAAAATGGGCACATCTTGCTTAAAACTTTGTTTTCTATTCCTTTAAAAGAAGATGCAAATGCTGTCATGTTAGTACATACCTATAATATCAGTACTTGGGAGGCTGAGGCAGGAAAACCATGAGTTCAAGGCCAGCCTGGGCTACACAGCAAGAATCTACTACAAAACAGTGACAGAAGACTTTAAAAAGATCATTAACAGGATCTATAGAGCCATGCCTGCCCAGCCTCGTCTCCCAGCCTCGTCTACCTGAATGGCCCTCTTTTTCTCCAAGCTGTGACTACTCTGGCATGCTTCAAGTTTCCTAAAGTCACTAAGCCTCAGGGTGCTTGAGCACGCTGTTCTCTCCACTTAAAATACTTTCTCTTTTTTCCCTTCATAATTCAGCTTTGCAATAAGTTCTGCAGAGAGACCTTCCCAGAGCCCAGACCAGGTGAAACATCTTTTGGCTGCTTGTTCTTTTAGACTTCTTGGTAGAGCCTGTTGTCACTGGAAGCAATTAATTCTTGGTGAGATTACTTATTCACTGTCTTAGACTATAAACATCAGGAAGTAATGGATGTTGAATCCTCAATGCCAGAGTCCCTGGAATATAGACTAATGTCTAATTGTTCAATTAATTATTCAAAAATGCATGCTTATTACAAAACAACTTACAGAAAGTACAAAAGAAGATAAGAAAATTAAAATAATCAATAATCCTATCTCCTAAAGATAAAAAGATTAATGTTTTGGTGTGTTTCCTTAGGGTTCTTTTTAAAAACACATGGTGTATAAATAATCATTGTCTGTTGAAAGTCAATCCTGTGGCTATGTAGAAAGTTCTCTGAAGATGCACCAGCTCCTGCTGTTTGCTCCTGATGTCAGTGGGGGAAGCTTTGAATTCCTCCAGCCATCTCAGGAGATGGGATAAAATCTAACCCTAGGAACACGTTTGGACCTTTCCCTACGGTATCACTAGGGAGCATTAGCTCAAGCCTGTTAGTATGTTCTTAACTATCTGGAAATAGGTCATCTATTTTTCCCTTGCAATTGTTCTCTTTCCTCTTGTTTATATTAAAGGAGAAAAATTTCAGAATTGTGGTACCAAACTGCCAATTCCTGGTTCTTTTGTAAAGGAAAAAGGTTTAGAAAGACCAGAAACTGATAGGATGACTGATTGGACAATCCCTGTTTCCAAATAGCAATGTGATTTCTTTGTACCAAGTACCTGACCGTTTATCTCAAAAAGCCCATTTCTATCCATAACTTAGTTGTGACCCAGTTGACCTGAGTCCAAAGCCCAGTGTCTGAGGCCCTGTGCCTCACTCCCCAAAGTGGTTCCACCACACAGCTCAGAATACAAATAGACCTCATAGTCCCAGAAAACTATAAACTTATATGCAAATTTTGTGTGTCCAAACAGGTTTTATTTTCTGGAAAGGAGGTCTCCACATTTCATCAATTTATTAGGAACAAGAAAAAAAATCAAGATTCATCTAAATTAACAATTAATTACACTAGTATTATGCCTGGGTACCAAGAACCATTCTAAGTACTTCATTTGTGCTGAATCCTCACAATAACCCTGTGAGACAGATGCCACTGCCCCATCTTATATGACTGAAGAAACTGAGTGAGATACAGAAATATTATTACTTGCCTTGGGTTGCACAGCTGCCCAGTGCTAGAGGGGAATCTCATCCCAGCAATGTGCTTCTGAGTCTATGCTCTGACTTCATCATGAGAAACAAACCCCTCCTTGGCAAACATATCAATGTGAATGCATAGTTTTGTGCCCCCTGAACTTGGGCTACTTCTCTCTGTTCATGTGAATAAACGATGTTGTCAGTCTTCCTTTGGGACAGGAAAAGCTATTGCTAAAGGGAACTGATGGTGGATCTCATGATCAAAGACAATGGACTCTTCTTCCCAGGACTAGTCCTATCAGTGATGCACTCTGTTTCACACCTATTTTAAGAGATTGCAGTCCCTCTGGTGTGCAGCCTGGACAAGTTCTTGATGGGGCTGAGTTCTGAATTAGAAGGGAGGGATTTTGCTAACACACATCACATGTTGTATGGGACATTGAAATTTGCCTGTCTGGAATATGTGTGAGTATGAATGTCTTTCTATGATCACTCTTACTATACACACAGACAGAAACACAGTTGACTTGCATATGTCGACACAGATGAATGGAATTTAAATTATCTGGTACTGTCTCGATACTGTTCAAGAGAATCAAACATCACCTAAAGTTGTTCCCAGAAGCCTTTCTGTTGTTACTGCATTTGGGGGTACACACGCTCTACAATTTTCCCCTTTACAGACGCAAAAACAGGGCTGAGGGAGGCCGGTTCCTTGTTCTGCAGACCCTAGATTTAACAGAAAGCTAACAAGAGAGTTATGACTTTATTCTCCCTGCTGAGGATAGCATTTTCTTGATTAAGTGACATTGAGACCAAACTGAAATAGCAGTCTCAGAGATGGGAACTGAGTCCACCCCACCACCCAGATGAGGCAGAAGACAAAACAGGAAGTGTGTGTACTTGAAGCATTAGGCTTTGGCCCACACCCACACAGCCTCTGAGCCTCATCTGAGCCAGTGTAGAAGCAAGTTCTGTAAAATGCATCCTAGGCAGGTTTTGGAGAAAGGATGATCTTGATCTTGTACCTTTTTTTAATGTTAAAATCTTGGCAGACTCCTGCTTTCAGGCCCATTAAAATTCAGGATAGGAAAAAGGAAAAAAAAGAAGAAGAAGAAAGAAGAAAGGAAATGGTTTCTAAAGAGGAAAAAGAAACAACAAACACATTTACTCTTACAAAAAGAAAATTCCATCCCAAAAAGCCCTTATGAAAATGTTTTTCAGCTTTGAAAAACAGAAAAAGGTTGGAACGCTGTTGGGGCCATGGAATGACTTATTAAATGTGGCATTCAGTTGGCTCCCGTGTAGATATACATTAACCTTGCTCCATCCTTGGAGAGAAATAGTCCTGTTTTCTCCCCAAATGGAGTAGAACCCTTTTCTATGGATGGGCTAGATCTGCGTGTGTGCTGATGTGGTTGGGTGGAGTGCAGGGGACAATTTGTTCTCAGGCGCTGGCTCCAAAATAAGAGCCTCCTGCTCTGAGAATTTTCCTTCCAACCCCCTTTCCAATGCAATCAACAGTCCGCCAAATCCACCCTTCAGTCTCAGATTTCTGTTCTATAAACTACTCTTAATCAGTCTCCTTCCAATTCAGAGCAAGGCTGTTCAGAATAGCCATTTACCAACAGCTAGAGGCTTATGCAACCGGAGCCCAACACATGGATTGTGAGAAATCTCCTCCCTCCTTCAGGTGCATTTGTGTGCCCTGAACCCTGGCTCTGCCGCTTTGTCCTTGCTTGACTAAAGCAGAATTTTGTTCAGACAACTAAAAGGCTTCTTGTCTTTTTCACATTGGTCAAGCTTGGGTCCACAAGGCCTAGTGTACAGTATACTCTATCTCCCCACCCTCCCCAGTGAATCTTAAGCACTGCCTTATATTTCAATGCAATTGAATACTTCTTCTAGGAAGCTGTTGAGTGGCTGTTTGGCATTCCCACTATATGATATTTAAGCCATCTCCTATTTCAGAGTATTTAGATGATTCCCACTTGGGGAGTTATTATAATTATTTCATGAGGAATGCTCTGTTATATAAATATTTATGCTACTGTTTCCATAAATTCCTAGCAGTGGAATTTTCAGAGTTAGGGATATGCCCGTTTTGATGGCTTTTTGTTACACATTGCCAAATGGCTTTGCAGAAAAATGAAATGGATTTATATTTCTACCAGCCACTGCCCTATACTGTAACCAAAATCATTTTATAATTTTCTACAAAAATGATTAAGAAAGGAAAAAAATCTTTCAGAGCTATTTTCCTTAGGAAAATAAAATATATACAGAAATGACTGATGAACCATCCATCTATTCTCTCATTTGATACTAGATAAAAAAAAATGTTTCTGATAGGGATAAAATAAAACTTTGAACTGCTACTAGACCATTATGAGATTCATAATGCCCAATATTCTAAATCCCTGCTGCCCTTCCTTTTCTCTTTCTCTCTGTCTTGCAGCTTCCAGCTACAGCTTCTGATCTCAAATCCCTTAAGGGCACAATGGGAAGAGGTGGCCTCTAACAACACAGCAGAATAGAACTTGCTAGAAGAGGAGGAAAGGCGGCTCAGGTTCCATGCTGTCAGCAAAAAGCTCCTATAAACAGAGGCCAACACATTAAGCCCTTGATGTTAATATGCTGTCTAGACTTAAAAAGATCACCTTCTTCCTCTCCCTCTCTCTCTCTCTCTCTTGTCTGAGCTTCAACTTTTGACCTTGCTTCTGTCCTTCCTTCTGTACAATTGACTGTACGCAACCATTGCTTCTCTCCTGGGGATTCAACAGGCAAGTGACTTGTCACCTGAACTGCTACAGCAACCCAGGGTGGAAATGACCCAATCTCTTCATGGTATGTAATGAATGAAAGTCTTGACAGCACTTGGCCCTTGAGGCAGAAAATCCCTCCTCCTGTCTTCTTTCCTCTGGGACAAGGTAAAGGGACAGTCCCTGTAGAAACTGTAGCAGACAACCTCTGCTCATTGTGGATGGCATTGCAAAATATGACTTAAAATTTATATTTAACTGGTTTACATAAAATCAAACATTATACACATTAATGGGCTACATATTGTGTGATGTTTCAGTATGTGCATAAACTTAGTATCAAGAAAACCTCTGAATGGGACTGGGAAAACAGTTTAGGGTACTACATTTACGATAGCAATAAGTAGCTAGCAAAATGATTTTGAGGAAGGTTTATTTTCCATATTTTTTCTTTTTAAAATTTTTATTTATTAATTTTATGTGTGTGAGTCTATTGCCTGGATGTATGTAAGTGCACTCGTGTTGTACAATGACTCAGATGACAGAAGACGGCATTGGATTCCCCTGGAAATGGAGTTACAGATGATTGTTAGTCACCATGTGTGAGGTGGGAATTGAACCATGTGGGTGCTGGGAATAGAACCAGAATCCTCAGAAAGAGCAACCGGTGCTCTTAACCACTGAGCTATCTCTCTAGCCCCCTATTTACCATATGTTTTTACCCAATTATGTTTCTCCAGCTCCTCCATAGTGCTGAGATCCACTGTGTCTTCATTCTAAGGTATGCTTGCTCAGGTCCTTCTCCAGTATGTAAATTTATCGAGCACTTACATATGTCAAACATTCTTGTTCACTAACATGAATATTCTCATTTAATCCTCTCAACTCCAGGAGTACCCATGGAGTACTATTATTATTATAATTCCTGTTGCATGCATGAAGAAATAGAAGCATAAACAATTAAGAAGCTGGTTGAAGACAACAGATCTAGTCAGGTCTGACCTGTAGAAATGCAAAACTAACCAATATTCTCTATTGTCAGTCAATCTAGATTCTTTTGTTCTGGAATTTTCTTCTTAACCACACAATAATAAATAAATAAAATCATTTGTCCTCATAATATTTTATCTGAGCCTTGTAAAATAATCTGATTATCAAATTTAGGTTGATAATGACCTGTAATGGACTAAAGCATTTCCCATCTCAGTACACTGATAGCTGACTAGAACTTGCACTTTACAAAGGCTCCTAGTGGTGGCATTTGGGGAGCTCTGAGAACAGCAGGCCAGTGGGAAGGGTGGTAACGAGGTGGGGTATAGAAGGGCGTGGCAGGTAGGAATGTCTTGGAGGGGCAGCCTCTGCTATCATCAGCTAATGGCTCACTCAGCATATAAGGACAGAACAAATCCTGTATAATTTGTAAGCCCTTATTAGGAATGATTGATCGTTCAGATGTTTGCCTTCATGATTAAGAGAATCAAGTCTCCAGAGAACCACTATTGTCTGCCAATGATGGCCAAACACCATGTTTAGAGGAAACCACATAATTCCACTGTGGTATATCCACAGTATCTAGTTTTCTTCCATATTTTTGTGATTAAAGAACGTAACAGGAGTATAGCACATGGCCCACGTGGACCTATCTGTCACCCCAGCCTGGCATAAACCAATTGAAATGTCATAAATCCACATCAAGTTGTCACAACCTTTTATTTGATTGACTCAAACCATCCCACACATACCCCCCAGTCCTCATTCTCTTTGGGGCTGGGCAGTTGACTTTAGAGAGAAAGATTTGCTGGAAGGTGTGGCCAAGGAATAATATCATCTTTGGCTTGAACATGTGTATTTTGGTCCTGGAAAAAATGTCTTTGGAAGATTTTAATGAGTCATGAAGGTGGTGCTGACACATAGAACAATATTTTTTCATGTTCTTCAAGATGAATAACTACACAATGCCTCCAAGTGGAAGCCAGTGAGTGCCCATTGACTAGAAGAACAAGTAAGCAAGAGCTGAGAACTCTATAGGCAAATCTACCCACCCACAGTTAGGGTGGGGCCACTTCCAGCTGCATCTTTGGGAGTGTTTAAAGGGGCTACCAAGATGTTGGTAAGGTAAGTTTTCATGTGTCCATTCTGGAAGCCAGATCAGGTGATCTAGGCATGTTGCTCCTCAGGAAAAGCATTCCCTCTTCTCAGATTACATGTACTTCTTCCAAGAACATTTATATACTTTCATAAGAGTATGTTGTTTTGCCTTGTTTATTTTCATACACTGCCTGAAAAATGGAACCTTCCATGTCCCTTCAGCTGACACTTTACATGCTGATAGAGCTCTCTCTCTCTAGAAACCACAAGGAATTTATGAATATTATAAAGTAGCCATGTCACATGCCCAAGGATCCTGCCTGGAGACCTAGGAAGTTTCTTTGCTCCAGGGTCTACATGTTACCTACCTCAGCACCAGAAATTGCCCATTCTGACTCCATCCTGCTCAGGTTGGGAGTTCTCAGAAGAGTGTCTTGAGGGGGACTTGTGTTATCTCTTGGCAGGAAGCTGTTCCCAAGCTCCAGGGGGCACAGGAAACTTCCCAGGCCTACAATGGAGAAACAGGACTAGAGGAAGATTTTTATTTCCCAGCACAAAGTTCCAGAGCTAGAACAGCAAAACACACAGGCCATTACAATTCTGCATGCACATCCTTCTGCTCCCCCCTCTCCAAACACTCTCCAGCTGATGGGCCACACATTCCTTTTTAAGACCTAGCTGAGGACAAATCCACTGTAATGTAGTGGAGAGAATGCTCCCCGGTGCAGAGCAGAGTGCCATGTGTCCTGCAGTCAAGACAACTTTTGACACAGAAGGTTCTGGAAAGCATGAGTAAATTACAAAATGGAAGTCCAGGAGTCTAGTTAACAGTTAAGCTGCTTCAAATAATCAGCAAATCAGTTCTGGAGGTGAGCTCCTGATGAGAAAGTTTCACAAGTAATCACAGTCTTAGCATGAGGGTATGCAATTCTTTGGGTCCTGCCAACTTACTGAGTACAGATTAAGAAGCACTTTAGGGCTGGCGAAATAGTCCAGTCAGTAAAGTGCATGTAGTGCAAGCATGATGACCTAAGTCTGATGCCCTGGGTCCACAGAAAAAGTTGGATGTGGTATCTTGTGCTAATAATTGACACAGGGGAGAAAGAGCATCCCTTAGAGGGTTCTTAGTCACATTCATAAAAGAATTTAAGAATGGACCCAAACGGAAGCTTTAGGACAATTTCATTAGAATTTTAAAGAAAAATCCTCAGGGCTGGCAAGCTAGGAATCTTGGTAGCTGCCTAGAGAAGAGAATGGAGGGGAGAAGGAGAAAAGCCATGAGGCCATGCAGGTTTAGAGCCTGCATGGAGGTCAGACACACGGTGGGGAGGAGAAAAAGTAAAGATACTAGATGCTAGGGCAGCCCAAGGCAAGTGGGCAGACTTACAGAAAGCTGCATGTCTGTGGCTGCGTCCTGAAGCACTGCACTAGGAGACAGGATTCCCCGCAGGAAAAGTTCATTAGCTCATTAACACACTAGGTATTCCGCCCATCTATCTAGCATGACTTAAGGTGAATCTGTCCTCCTAGGGGTGGTCCTATGACCTGGCAATTGACCAGTGAAACTGGAGAGGTGGGTCTTCCAAAAGATAGACTAGAGATTTTATAGTTCTGACCAGTTAATCTTATGGGCTATTTGCTACTCTAAACAGAACCCCAGCACTAGGGCAGCAGAAACAAGAGAATTTCTGGGGCCCTCTGGCAAGCTAGCCTAGCTGATTCAGACTGAGTGAACTGAAGGTCACGGTTAGTGAGTCTGTCTCAAGAAACAAGGTGAACAGCTCCTGAAGTGTGACATTAAGAGTTGTCTTCTGTCTGCCACATGCACGCACACACACACATGCACACACACCCCCATCCCCATAAACATATGCACACATGGAAAAAAAATTGTAGCCCTTTTGAGCATGACTAGGAACTTGCTTCAAAGAACAGAGCATGACGGTTGAGAGTTGGCTCAGCAGTTAAGAACACTCACTGATCCTGCAGAGGACCCAGGTTTAATTCCCCAGCACACACACGATGGCTATCAACTGTCTGTAACTCCAGTTCCAGGGGATCTGACGCCCTCTCTGACCTCCACAGACATAGGTCCACTTATATACATGCTAGAAATACCTCATACACAGAAAATATAAATAATAAATATTGTTTTTGAAAAAAAAGAACAGAGCATGGGAGAGAACTGGAATGGGGGTGGGGCAGCTTCATGGGGAAGAACCAGACAGATGTTATCTTGACCAGGGGCTCAAGGATAACATCAATGGTAATAATTACAAGGTCCATAATGGCCTGGGCCTCCTCATATGATGCAATGGAAACGTCATTACACCTCTGTCATCTCCCTCTTCCATGCCAAATCCATAACCCCAATCTAATCATCAGAAAAACCTTCAGATAAACTCCACTGAGGAGCATTCTACAAAGCACCCAACCCAGCACTTCTTAGGACTGTCAAGGTCATTGAGTAAAGTCTGAGGAGCATTGTCCTAGGCAAGAGGTGCCAAAGAAGATGCGATGGTAAATACAGACTCCTCCTGGGTGGTGTCCTAAACTAGAAAAGGTTGCTAGGGAAACACATATGCAACATGGCATTAGCAATGTTTATTTCTTAAATGTGACAACTGTACCACAAAGGAAACTGAGCAAGGGTTACATAAAACCTCTCTGATTTGCTTTTTTTAGTGTTTCTGTAGATCGTTTTAAAAAATATTTTTTATTATTTTATGTATATGAATGTATTGCCTGCATGTATGTAAGTGCACCCATGTCATGCAATGCCCGCAGAAGTCAGAAGAGAGCTTTGGATGCCCTGAAACTGGAGTGACAGGTGGTTATTAGCTGCCATGTGGGTACTGGGAATCAAACCTGGGTCCTCTGCCAGTGGCATCTCTCCAGGCCCAATCTAAAACTATTCTAAAATAAAGTTTAATCAGGAGCGAGAGAGAGATCTCTTAATATATACTTTTTGCATTATTTTGAGTTATAAATCATGCAAACATATTACCTGCATGCCCACGTGTATATGTAGATGTGTGTGTGTGTGTGTGTGTGTGTGTGTGTGTGTGTGTCCTGGGTCTATAGCCTGCTTCCACGTGTTAAAAGTGAACAATGACAAAGGGAAGGCTTATTAGTTAATTTTTAAAAGTATAGCTTGCATACCAAATGAAGGCCAGACATGTGGGGATAAGGTTGTCAGTTGCAAATGTGCTCCCCTACAAGGAGCTATTTGTGGCTGCTTGTCTGTGTTGTGAGTGTGAAATTTTGAAAAAGCAGTTTGGCTCTGAGGGGCCGCCTGAGGCTTAGCTCTCTTGTAAGCCTCTGGCCCTTCCTTTCTGGGTGCTTATTTTCCATGACTGTTTAATGGCAAGCATTGCCTCTCACTCACTCTGCAGCAGAGACACTGTGTCAGACAGGAAGGGATGGTTGTATATTATAGATCTCAGTCCTAATAAATAAATTCAGAGGCCGATATCGTGCCATATAATGGAGTGTGGGAAAAGAGCAATAAAGATCAGGCAACAGAGTCTTCCCAGGAGACCAAGGAAAAGGGCAGGAGGTGGAGAGAAGCTGAACTTGGGCCAAATGGTAGGAGCCGAGGATGAAGCTTCGGGCTGTAGGCAATGTAGTTGGGCTAAGTTCATCTCAACTGAGGTCTCAAGGCAAGGCACTCTGTCCAGAAACTAAACAAAAAGGTTCTAGAGAGACACATACCAGTTCATTTTAAATGCAACCCAAAAGTCAGAACTTTCACCTTCATCCCACTGCTTGTCCCTTTGATGTCTGTCAGTCACTTCATGGGACTTGCTGGTGGAAGGTGTCTACCATCTGAAGGTTCAAACAGTATTTTCTTGCTATGTAAAATCCTTCCTCTGTATTATGGGGTTCTTAGTCCTTCTACCTGGATCCTTTAAGTGTTGAAATTGTTTAGATGGTAGTTTAAAGGCAGTTAGACTAAACTACCTTTAAAATTCCTTCCCTTGCTAGGAGCTCATAAAACATTTTGATTATGGGGAACTGGGATGCATAGTTTGAATCCTCCTTCCTGTGAGGACTGGGTAAGACTAAGAGATGGGCTCCTTGATGCAAACTTTAAAGATGGGCATCAATGGTGCTTGTTTTGGCTAAAGCTTTTCTTTTAAAGGTGTCTTGATAGGCTGAAAGTATTCCTGGGTTTTCCAAAGTCTCATAAATGTTATGGGTGTGAAATCGGGGGCCATTAGGAATAAAATGTGGACTCAGGAATAGAGGAGATAGGTAAATCTTTGAGGTTTGAATTTCATGAGCTCATGAGAACCCTTCAGTCTTCTGAGAAGATATACTATATGCATGAAGCTAAAGGTTTTTTGTCCCACAGAGTTTATTTTCTCAAATGCTGCTTACCCATCATAGCATCAGCAGCCTTTGCTGGAAGACTATCTCATGACACATTACAGGTAGGAGTAGAATATTTCATGCAGTTGTCTCTCCCCTGGAGGAAACAGTCCAAAGCTCAAGTGATTCACACACACACACACACACACACACACACACACACACACAGTTCACAGAGTTGTTCGTGGCTAAAACCAAACTTTTGGGGAGACCCATTAGCTTGTTTGAGACATCATAAAGAACACTGTTTGGGGACAAGAATTTTAATATGAGAAATACGAGTCTGAGCTGTGTCTTTTTAGGACCGTGTATGTGAGGGAGCTTTGAAGTAAAATGCCACTTACTGTCTTAGAAAGACAGGCGTGTGGCTGTGACCAAGGAAAATGCTTCTCTGATCCCATTTACTGACTAAATGACAAAAATGGATACAATCAAGTAAAGACAATAGAACTAAAGCAAGACGCTGGGCAACCAGGAATCATTTCAAAGACATTTTTTCAGGAGGATTTTTTTTTCAATGGTCCTGGATGCAGTCATTTCATAATTAAAGCACAGTAACACATCAAATTATATAGCAAAGTGTTATGTCCATGGGGAGGCTGAGAACCAGTCTGACAACTTTTCTGAGACTAGAAAAGGAGACAAATATCACTTTACAAATCTATTTTTCAGAAGGCAGGCATCACCACTCTGTGGCGACAGGGGCATGACCAGGCAGTGCACCGGGAGGAAGCGGGCCGGCTGCCTTCTGCCCTCCCGGTCTTGGGCCCCAGAGCTCTTAGATAATGAGGAAACAGCATGGAAAGGCAACCTCAGGGGAACATTTGAGTTGCAAATATTCTCCCAGGTTGCCTTTTAGCAAAAAGTCACTTGGGGAAGGATGCATCTGAAACCTTTCCTTCTCCCACTGGGTGACTACTTAAAATAATGATTTAAGGAGGGTGGGGTTAGAAGGAAGAGTAAGCGGGAGGGAAGGATGTAGGTTCAGGGACTGAAGGGGGACGTAAAAACTAAGAAGCTGCTGCCAAGGCAGCTGTGCACTAAGCGTATCCAGGGGCATCAGACCCATTCCCAGAGAGCAGAATGCTGGCGACAGACTCCACAGGCGTGATGCACCCAACAGCATCTCTGGTCTCAGATAGGAGTTGCCCTGATGCCTCCATTCTCTCAAAAAAAGCAGAGAAAAGGAGAAAAATGGAGAGAAGACAGGTGAGACAGCAAGACATTTCCTAAGATGAAAGAACATGAGTGCTCAGTAGGGTAGTCTATCGAGATCCGTGTAAGGACAAAAACCAGTTGACATGCCAAGGTGGTTGGGGGGCAGGGGATGTCACAAGATTCCACCTCAAGATGATCAGTGGATACTGAGAGAGGGAGAATCCATTTTCTCTAGAGACTAGATTCCTGCTAGCTTATCTAATCCCAAGTGGACAGCTCTATACCTATGTATACACAAGCATCACTAAATGCACTCAGTGCTATATATATATATATATGTCTGTGTGTGTGTGTGTGTGTGTGTGTGTGTGTGTGTGTGTGTGACAATAATAACGAAGAGGACAAGAAACTGAGAGGGAGTGGGGGACGTGGGAGGAGCTGGTGGGAGACTGGAAGGGATGGAAATAATGCAAAGACAATACTCATGTATGAAATTCTCAACAGATAAAAAGAAAGAAGAGAAAATGAGGGTGAAATAGATTGAAAGAGAGGAGGTAAAGAGGAGGAGGAAACAAGGCTGGGGGGAGAATTGAGCATCCTAACACAATACCAACAACTCTGTCTGAGCCTGTGCCCACATTGTCAATTTAGTGGCAAGTCCCTGGAGATGCAAACACCCAAAGACAGTCTCCAGGAAAGAAACATCTGCCGCCCATGCGGGTCTGACAGCAGGTAAGATTCTCAGTCTGGAAGAGCGAGCGACTGCCAGCCTGCTCTCGCCTGCTTTGTGCCTTCACCCTACTTCCCCTCATTTCCTGACTAATCTGAAACCCTCTCCTTTGTCCCAAATTTGAAGTTCGATTCATTTCTTTTAAACGACCTGCCCTATAGAATGTAATTTTTATAAATGTCTGCCCAACACTAACAGCACCAAGTAATAAGATTCAAATCCCCAAAGCCACATTATTCTGCCAACCCCTCCCTTTTCCCCAGACTTACCAGAGTGTGGGCCGCCTGCCAGGAAAATGCAATAAAATGTGGGAACAGGAATAAATAAAAATAAAATTTTAAATTATGTATCTCTGCCTACTTAGTTTTCCCCTTTTGAAACTTTAATCCTTTTCTTTCATGGTTTTCTGGTCTCGTGAAGTGAGTTTTTGCTCAGCTTTGCCTTTGCCTCCCTGGTTGATGCTAGTTTATCTACCCTCGTCAGAAGACTTTTCCAGGCTAGCCGGCAGACAGCGTCTCCTCTTGCTGTTTGCTCATGTCCTTTGCATGGAGTTGGCCCTTCCATCCTTCCAGTTGAACTTTTCTTTGTTCTGTGTGCTCTGGACACGATTTCATGTCTTGGCTTCTTCTCAGACAAACCTTACCTGGATTTTTAACATTCTAGGCTGTCCTGGCTGTTGTTGAGGACTTTTTTAACCCTCAAATGCCCTGCCCTTCCTGACTGGGAGGTAGGAGTGATCTCGTGCTTCCTTTTCCTTTTGTTTGGTTGGAAAAGCTTCTAATGCTGTTTCCCTCCCTGTCATGTGTTATAGCTATGTCCCTGACTGGGCTGATCTGAAGAGTCACCTTCTTTGGTCTCACTGCCCCGGGGACCCAGTCCTGGTAGAGGTGGTGCCCTTGCATGGGGACAATCTGAGGAAGGCACAGTAGGAAGTTATTTGCCGTTGGAGAGGTTTGGTTTGAGAGAGAAAGGATGATAGAAATAGTTCGGATGTTCTCTAGAAAAGTCCATGTGTTGGAATCTGTATCCAGTGCAGCCTTGTTGAGAAGTGGGACCTCGAAGGCAATTAGGCCACTAAGATTAATGAATTTATGGATTCATGGGTTAATGAGTTGTCTGGAAAGTGACTTTGTTATAAAAGCAGGCTCCCTCGGGCACACCAGTGCTGTCCCATCTCGTGATTCCTTTCCCCATGTTATGGTGCAGCAAAGGAGTTTTAACCAGATGCTGGTCCCATGCTCTTAGATTCCCTGACCTTCAGAACCCTGAGCTTTAAAAATAACTTCTCTATTGTTCATAATGTAACCACTTTCAGGTATTTTGTTAGCAAGTAGAAAACAGCCTAGGACAGACGGGTGGTGAGGTTCTGGGACTGCAGATCTTTCTAGAGTCTTCTAGCCCTACATTGCATCTTCCATCATTAATCATTAAGTCCAAAAATCCCAATGCTCCTCCACCAATGCATTCCTCATCCTCTTAATGAGAATGTACTGGAATTCTCCCATGGCTCAGTGAGGTAGCAAGTTCTTATATCTTGCACAGTCAATCCTCTGTAACGTAAGAACCTCTCCAAGCCTGCAAACTCCCTTCTTAATGCTACACATGGCGGCTCTCACATCTCTACCCCATCTCTCCTGAGACGTTTCCTGTGTATCCCTTAAACAAAGACAAATATGATTTATAAGGAATCTTTGTTAGAAAGTTTAAATGCATAACACAATTCTTTGAAACATCACAGTTGGAGAAATCGTAGGAACTCAGATGTTACTTTTGTATGTTTCTATCTTTTAAAATTTTAACTATGGATGTTATTCTTCCCGGTAACATTAAGTAATGCAACCACGAGGTTAACTCAGGTCTGAGTGGGGGAAAGGAACCAACTGGGACAGTGACAGGACTGCTTTCTGTTTCTAGTTTGTGGGATAGTGGTACCTCGGAGCAGCTAGTACCCTGCTTACTCATGACCCTAACTCCACCCGGGTGTAAGGTTGGAGGTAAAATCCTGAATCAGCAAAAGAAGAAACAACTGAGGGTTTTCAGATGGAATCCTGCAAAAGCTGCCCACACCGGCCTTCGTGTAAAAGAGGTAACATGAAGCCTTCTTCGGTTTTGGAGTAACCAGTGGCACTGTGCAATATTTTGAGATGTTTATATGAAAAGATTATTTGTTATTTATCTGAAACTCAAATTCAACTGGACATCCTATACTTTACCCAGAGATTCTAATAACACAGGATTGTCACAAGTATACTTTGTTCCCACAGAGGACCAAGGACAGCTACCCATCTGAAACAACAACCTATAACACACCTCTGACAGACTCAAATTCTGCCTCTGCTCCAAAGTCACAGGAGGTTTACGGAGTCCAACTTCTGGTCCTTGCCAACTCCAGTTTGCATTGCTCGCTTCAGGGACACTGATCAAGTCATATATTACAAAGAAGTCTCCCCTTCCCCCTAATTCAAAACAGCTGGACCAGCTTTTCCTGCCAGCCAAGACTTGCAATACATGCTCAGGGAGGGGACAGTGCTTGGGAGAAGGGCAACTAAGGGACAGCTTTAGTATCAAGCAAGGACATCTCTTTATGTTCTTGTGGAAATGCTCTTTATAGCGCATCGGGTTACAAAGCCTTGGTTAGGGTCGGGGTGAGGCGGGACAGGACATGGAGAGGCTCCCGAGAATCACTGCAATGCTTGAGGATCAAAGAATTCAGCCTGTCAAATGATGGGACATTTCTTCAATGAGGAAACGAGCTCACATTTTCCCCCCTGAGGGTTTATAGACAAAAGTTTCCACTAAAAATTTTAAGACATTTATTAACACCCTCCCCCCCAAAACTATGTTTACACATATATGTCCGGGTCCCACTTACATTTTTTGCATTTTAAATTTTGGGGGTAGTAGAACAATTTATTCCGTGGCTTTAAGGACCACTATCAGATGAATATGGCCATTTGGAATGTACAAAAAAATTAAAAATAAATGTGGCCAATGTGTTTACTTTCAAAGTTCATCTAAAAATGAAGAGGATGTGTTACTGTGTTTTAATTAAATAAGGAGGAGAGGAAGGAAGCCGCTGAGAGCCCAGGAAACTTGCACTGAGTCCAGTAGATGTATCTCTCCTCTCACAAATATTTCAAGTTTTACCTTTTTGAAGAGAATCCAGTTTGTTTTCATTTCATTTTACAGTAAACTACATATGAACGGACATGAAAGTACAGTCAAGGGCGGCATGCCATGGATGAAACAGACTGGCTCAGAGCAGTTCCGTCTTCATGTCCATGGACCAGAAACACATTAGCTATGCTGCAAAAATCAACAGGAGATAAAAATCAAAACTCAGTCTGTGGATGTCTCCAAGGCAGGCCCTATACTAGCCTTTGCACAAGCTTTACAGTATCTGTTCTAGCCTGACAGACCTCTGAAAGAACTTCTTTGAAAAAATAGAGGAGGAACCTTCAGTGTACGGAGGCTGCTGTCGAGATCCTAACAGAGATGAGAGCAGCTCTGAGGATGCAGGGCACACGTCTGCCGCTCAGTGCGGTGGTGAGAGCCATGTTTTCTCTGTTTTGTTTTTTTGTCGTTTTAAGCACTGAGAATTAAACCTAAGGCTTCACTTAGGCAAGTGCTCTGCCATTGAGCCCCAGGCCTTTTTACATTTTTGATTTTGAGACAGGCTCTTTTTAATTTTTTTATCTAGGCTGGCCTTGAATTTGCTCTGTAGCCCAGGCAGACATTGAGCTTGCAATTCTCCTGCCTCCATCCCCAGAACAGCTAGGATTACAGGTCTGGGTTTTTTTTTTTGGGGGGGGGGGTGTTTTTGCTTGTATTTTGCTCTTTAAATGCCCATATAACCTTTTCCCTTGGCTTGACCCTAAATGTTTTCCAAACCTATGAAAAAGTTTCTGAGGGGATGGCCATTAGCTAGTGAGGAGGAAAAGAAGGGAGGAGAGGAGGAGGTTGCTACCAAGACTGAGATGATGTGGCTGAGGCCAGAAAGACGTGAGGAAACAGTGGGTTGAGGGAGAAGCCTGGACTGGGAAGCACAGGGCTGCTTCTCTAGGTGGTAATCGAAATTTACAAAACAAACTCAAGGGCTAGGCTCAGTGACACACGAACTTGAATCCCAGCACTCAGAAGACAAAGGCAGGCAGAACTCTGTGGGATCGAGGACAGCCTGGGATGGTCTACATAGCGAGATAGCGTAGGCCAGCTAGGGCTACATAGTGAGACCCTGTCTCCAAAACAAACAAAATACTATCAGAAAAGATGAACTCCAGGCTGGCCTGGTGGTGTAGGCCTGCAATCCCAGTTACTTCAGAGGCCGAGACAGATTTCAGCTTAGTGAACTTAACAAGACCTGGTCTCAAAGCTAAAATGGAAAAAAGATCTGGAGATCTAGCTCGGTAGTAGAACACCTGCCTAGCATTCATGAAGCCCTCCCAGTACACCTGACACCCACGCACAGGATGAATTCAGATACTGGGGATGCAGCTCAGTGGTACAGTATTTGCTTAGCACACCAAAGCCTTTGGATTTAACCCCCAAAACCACAAAGAGAAAAGAGGAGCTCAGAACCAATTTTCCCTTTCTCTCCCCGACCCCCAAGGTAGGTATTTTAGTAAAAGGCAGACATCAGTGGATTTTCACAAATGTGGTCTATGTAGACACCCCTCAATTCAGCTATAGAACAAGGTCAGGGGTTCTGGAAATACATATCCCTGACCCCAATATTCCAAGTTGTGACAGTTCCAGACCTTTAAATGCTAGAACAGCCTGCATCCCTGACCTGGCCCCAAATCATTTCCACGAAGAAGTAGCCATATTAAATTAATTATGACGCTATAGCTGCCTTAATTTTGTAACTCCAAGCCCCCTTCACAGAACAACTAAGAGCTTTACTTGCACCTTTGAGCTGAGTCAGCTCCACCATGTGACATCTCAAGAACCAGGCCTTGGGCAGCCCAAGGTCTCCTAAGCCTGGGGAGCAACACCAGGCTTTCCAGGGAATGAGGCAAGTGTGAGCCTGGAAAAGGAGAGGTGGAGTTGAAAGTCTCCCCAAACCTCAGAAAGGTGAGAGATGATTCTTCCCGCTTCACAATTCTTATTTTTTCCTTCTTCTTATTTCTTTGGTACCCTTTGATATTCAGGATTAAAATAAACAAACCCTCAGGTTTTTTTCCCATCCTGACATTAGAAGGTCCTTGGTGTCTAGATTGCAAGATAAATGTGCAGAGAAATGGCCTGAAAGTGCTTCTGAACCAACTTTCATTAGCCCAGAGTATGTGAATTTGTGCTACAGAGTTTGTGCTATAACCTTAGACAGTATACACTGTGGAGTATCAGAGGCCCTGGTGTGTTTTGTAAAACTCACAGCAATTCTGAGCTGTACTGTCAGTTCTGAGGCTAACATGGCGGTTTTTATATCACACAAAATTGGGTCCAGGTTGAAGAACTGTGTCTGAATTTAGGGCTCCGCGGCTATGGAAATAAACTACAACTGAAACAGAAGTGTGCTGCTTTCCTAAGCAGTAGCAAACTACAAAAGAGCAAGTCCCTGAGTAGAATCGTTGACAAATCAAATAATTTAACAGTGCAGATATGTTTACTTAACAAGCATTTGTAAACGCTTCTAGAGGCTCTGCACAGCCAGAGTTCTCTGAAAAACAGAACCAACAGGGCATTTTCAAATGCAGAAAGATATATATTCCTATTTATTTGTTTGTTTATTGTTGGGTTTTTTTGAGACTGGGTTTCCTTGTAGCCATGGCTCGCCTGGAACTTACTATGTAGACCAGGCTGGCCTTGATCTCACAGAGCAATGCCTGCCTCTGCCTCCCAAGTACTGGGAGGAAGGGTGGCAGAGAGAGACCTATTCCAAGGAATTGAATTAATGATTGTGGCCATGGTAAATCCTGAGCATGCAGAGCTGTCCAGATGGCAGAAATCTAGGTAAAAGTTGATGCTGTGAAGTCTAAACTCCACATGCCAAAGACAATGATCCAGAAACACACACAGGGCTTCTATGTTGTGATTCCCAAGGATGAATTCCTTGTAAGGGAAACACTGGTTTTGCTTTTAGGATCTTTGATGGATTAGATAGGCCCTCTTGTTCAATGGAAGGTAATCTGTTTTACTTAGAAATCACATTTTAAAATTCTTTCACATCTAGACTGATATTTGATCAAACAACTTGGTATGATAGCCTGAAAAAAAATGGCATATAAAATTAACTATTACAGAATTCAATTGTTTAAACCCTAAATTAGGTTTGCAGATGAAATCCATAAAGCAAAAGATAGTAAGAAACCACCCCTTCTCGGAGCCTGTGGTCCATGCAGAGAAGGTAGAAATACCTTCTTTTCCCTTTCAGAAATATGATTGACTAGATTTCTGATGTAGTCAAAAATGTTTTCCAAATGGTTTTAGATAATTTAATTAACTAAAGGAAAGTAATGAATCTGTAGAAGCCAGTGATGAATCGGAAGCAGGGTTGCTAGGGGACTGTTAAACTCTGGTGACCCAAACTCTCAGGACCCAGAAAGATAAAGAATCAAGTAGGGAGCCCTCACATAGAGTTGGATCCCAATGAGACACATGTCTTAGAGTAGACTAGAAGCAAACTTCCCATGTCGAAGGGGCCAGCAAGGAAACTTCTCACTGGATGGGGTTAGTCTTTATTTGTTTGGGGATTTTCATTTTGTTCTGTTTTGTTTGGTTTTACCTGAATTCACACTGTCTCTATATTCTAAGTATGAGTGGAGAATTGGGTCAAAGTACTTTCAAGTCATAATTTCCTCTGAACAAGTAATGACAAACACAAATCTTTTGGCAGTTGTCATTACAGCTCAGGTTTAAAAGAATCCCCACAGAGAAAGTAGAAAGACATCAGAATCAAAAATCATAAATCCATAAACAAACCAGGCACTATGAATGACATCAGAATTAGGCCTACAAAGACTTCATGTACTGAAATCATCAAGCCTATAATACAAATAGTTTTAATATGTTTTTAAAAATAAGAGAAAGGCTTGAATATATAAATAAAAATTGGAAATTATAAAAATATAATTTCTAGAAATTAAAAATTCAGTGGGTATGTTGTAAACCAGAAATTAAACAGATAAAAGAGAATTAGTAAACTGATAAAAAAGAAAAAAAGCTTTGAAGGAATTATCCAGAGTTTAATCATGAGACAAAGAGACAGAATATATGAAAAAGTGATCAAGAAATCCAGAGGGTAAATTGATAAAGTCTACCATAAGTCTAATAATGGTTCTAATTATTTCCAGAATTACTGAAGAGCCTCCAATTTCCTGGATATCCAACTTCCAGGAAGGCAACTGCCCAATTAAGACAAGTAACAGAAAAGTATATCCAGACACATCATATCAGAATCAAGACATAAAGAAAGTCATACAACATCTGGAGAGAAAGACACAACAAACTCAGAGTGTGGTGCATAACTAAGTTTAGCCCTTGGGAGGCTGGGTAGAACGGACAGTAGTTACATAGTAAGTTCCAGTCAGTCAGTCTATACCATGAGATTCTGCCATGGAAGGAAGGGAGGAAGGGAGGGAGGGAGGGAGGAAAAGAGGGAAGGAGAGAGGGAGGGAAAGAAGGAGAGGGAGAGGAAGAGGAAGAGAATGGTAAAATAGCAAGAAACAGCAACTAGCACTCCGCAACAAATGAAAAGGCAGAGAGTAATGTTTACTTTTACAATGTACAAGGAAAAAGAAGTCAACTTAAAAATTATCAAAAGAAATATGAGATAAAGAAGTAATAAAGAATTTAAATCAAAAGATACTCTTTCAAGGAGAAATAACACGAATAAACTCAGGGGAAACAGGAGTATGAGAAAGAATGCTAAGCAAATGCATTCATCATTTTTAAATACTTCTGAAGTTAAAAGAAAAACTAGAAGTCAGCATTGAACAATAACAGCTAACCGGAAATAAATGACCAGAGTAACAACGTTTCAAGTTCCTTGCACTGCTTAGGAAGAGGGGAAATTTTGAAAACTATATATTTATGTTAAATTTATATATTAAATACCTAGAATATACACTAAGAGAAAAACCACACAGTATAATGTATAAACTTGTAGAGTGAAGAAAATGCAGTGGAACTCAATCAAAAGAAGAGGCAGGATGGACATAATAGACGATACCAAATAAGGCAGGAGAAATAAAATTTGGTATATTGGTGATCAAAATAAGTGTAAGAAGAAAATCCAAATATGTTCTGTTTATGAAGATTATTCATAAGGATCCAGAAACTTGAAAATAAGTGGATTTTAAAAACTCAACCAGACAAATACACCAGAAGACTGGTACTGCTGTTTCACTAATATACCAAAAAGATGACTCTGTGCTAAGGGTCAAACCCAGGGCTGTACACACACCGTCCCTGAGCTACATCTTCAGCCCAAATAAAATTTTTAAGGGGGTAGGGGAATACTTAGCTAAGATCTAGAAACATTATCAAAAAGGAATAAAAGTTTTTATACACTAAAAGATACCACAAGTCTAAACTAATTTGCCCTTGATAGATGTGACAAAATTTAGAAGACATGAATGTAGACCAGTCCAAGTGTTTAATGACATGCTCCATAGGAGAATGAGGAAAATGTATGTTAAATCACAGAAGAGGGGTGGCGACTAACAGAGCTGGAAAAATGTGATAGAAACAAATAAGAGAGCGCGGAAAGTCAGAGGAATCTGGACTCAGCATGAGAGGAAATTGGTACCCACAGGTATATTCTAAGCGGGAAAGCAATACAGCATAAATAGTGTTCTGTGAAGAAACCAGAAGAATGATTGTTGTTTACAAGATGGCATGGATGGAGAGGCAGAAATCAGAGCACGCACCAAGAAAGAGGGCTGAATACCGTGGATGCGGGGAACAGAAGACACCGGAAAGAGTTTTGTCCAAGGAAATTGCAAGTCTGTTAAATTGCTTTATTTCCTCAGACAAATCTGAACCTCGTGGTTCATTAGTGGGCTATTTTTGTCTTAGGAAATGACTGAAGGTAAATATAATTCCCCAAAATGACTAGGTAAAAAGAAGACTGGATTCCTAGAAGGCTCAGCTTCATTAGCCTCAGAAACTGAGGCCAATGGTGCCACATTATGTAGGCCACCATTTGCTCTAGAGATGCAAAATTGGGCCCTTAGAGATGATTTAAAAATTTCCATTGAGGGGCTCGGATTATTGCTCAGTGGTAGAGAGCTTACCTAGCAAGTGTGAAACCTTGGCATGTGGGGAACAAAAAGGAACATGATTGAGCAAACCTTTATGAGAAGACTTTGTGCCTAAAGTCACTTTAAAGATGGAAGTTTGTTCTCTTTTAATCAATGGGCTAATAGAGCATAATCAAGTGGACCTATGTCATGGCTCTTCCATATTAAAATGCGAACTGTTAATCCCCCAAATTAATTATACATCAGTTACTTTGTCATGTATATGTATATTTTGGCTTCTCCAGCCAACCGTTTATACAAGGAAACAGCAACCCTAAAGATTGGTATTTACTAGGGGCTACTTATGTACTAACACTTACTAGTACTTACATGTCCTTACTCACTGGTAAGCAAGTGGTATTCCCATAAGACCTGATACAGATTAAAGACTCCTGAAATGCCTGGGTTCAGAAATGCACAGATTTTAGATAGTTTACTTTTATTCTGGAGTATCTGTATATTCAAAACAAGATCTCTTGGAGATGAAAATCAAATTTAAATGCAAATTTTATCTATGTTTCATATACTTGTTATGCACCCATATTTTAATCAATTTTTGTACATGAAACAAAGTTTCAAAGTATGGAGTTTTCCACTTATGACACCTTGTTGGTGCTTAAAAGAGTTTGGATTTTGGAATATTTTGGAACTGGAATTTTTGGACAAGGGATGTTTAACCTGTATACTCTTTTTTTTTAAATGAGGGATTGATTGATTTATTTTTAAAAATATTTTTATTATTTTTATTTTATAGTGTATGAGTGTATTGGCTACATGTATGTGAGTGCACCCATGTTGTGCAATTCCTGCAGAGATCAGAGGGGGCATCAGATTTTCCTGGAACTGGAGTTACTGATGGTTATTAGCCACCATGTGAGTGCTGGGAATCAAACCTGGGTCTTCAGCAAGAACAGCCAGTGTTCTTAATCTCTGAGCCATTTCTCCAGCCCCTATTTATTTTTATTTTATGGCTATGACTGTTTTGCCTGCATGTATGGAGGTGTACCCATGAGCGTAATGCCTGCAGAGACCAGATCAGGGCATCAGATCCCCTGGAACTAGAGTTAAGGACCTGCCATGTGGGTTCTGGGAACCAAATCAGGGTCCTCTGCTAAAGCAGCCAGTGCTCTTAACTGCTAAGCCATCTTTCCAGTCCCAGTCTCTGTATTCTTTTCCACCTCTTAGAGAAGTCTGCAAGGAAATACACTGCATTACTATTGAATTTTACTGAATTTCTCTTTGGTACAATTATTTATGGACTAAGCCACCCACATGAGGCCAGCCTAGACCTCACTATGATCCTCAGCAAGAGCCTGCACCATAAATAGTAGGAGGAAAATCAGGCAGGTCCTACAGGAATGATTTCATCTAGGAGCAGGAAAAAAAGTATTAAGTAACAGACATGTTCCCAGACCCAACTTATTTATGATGCATGTTAAAAAGTCTGGATCACTTTTGAATGAACTGTGTGCTGAGGCTCCTGCTACATAAGTAAGAAAGTAAGAATTATTTTATAAGTCAATAGTACTATTTTATTATGTCACACTAATCACCTGAAGAGACCAGGGGACCCTGACTGATAATGACTGAAGGAGGGACTGTAAGTCATGGGCTCTGACCTTAAGATTCTTATTTTTGGTAGCTGTTTCCAATACTCTTTAGATGTGTGCATAATAAATTGTCTCATTTTATGTCATTTGTTACTCTAAAACTTGGATGTTGAGCAGTTCAATTCGATTTTGTCTCTGCTCACTTTTAGCACAGCTGCACAGGTCAGGACCTCAGTTCAGCAAGATTGTTCTCACTTCAGACATCAGTCACAAGTCAGCCACCCACCCTTCTGACTGACTGGCTATAGTGTGGGGTTCTCATGATTCCTGCCTCCAATTCCCTCTTTTCTAAAGTGGCTCGCAGAACTCAGGAAAACATTATACTCATGTTTACTAGTTTACTGTAAAGACACGAATGAATGGCCAGATAAAGAAGTGCATAGGGCAAGGCCCAGAAGGGTCCTAAACTCAAGAGTTTCTGTCCCCATGGAGTTGGAGTATACTACCTTTCACTAATGTGGAAGCTTCCAGAATCCTACTATGGAAGAGTTGCTATAAGTTCCTTCTCCAGCTCCCCATCTCCACTTCCCTGATGTACAGGAGGGGCTGAAACTCTTCCACCACTTTGTCTTTAGAATAACCCATCCTGACCCTTTACTTCTTCATAGAATACACTTACTTGTAATTGAAAGTAGATCATGTTGAATAGGACACACTCCTACTACTCATGGAATTTCAAGGTCTTTAGCACACCTGTGCTAGGAACCAGGGACAAAGACCATCTATTTCATGCTCTACCATAGTTACCCAGTTTTCTATGGAGGCTGGACAGGAGAGTAATACTGCTCCCTTGAAGGTATTCCAGAATGGCTGCTGTAACTGCTTATGGACATAGCTTTCTGGATATACCTCCTTCAGATTTTTTTTTCTGTAGGCTAAAGCTATTGCAACTGCGTTATAAGTCGAACATTGGGCCTGTGTAGAGGATGCACCAACATAGATCCCAAGGATTTCTGAGGCACGTCTGTACCCTCCACAGCTGCTCCTGGTTCATCTCTGAGCCTTAGGAGTATGGTTGCTGATTTAGTACATGTTTTCATCTGACTTCTCAGTATTTAAGAGCCAATATGAAACCCATCAAGCTGGGTGACAAACAGAGTGCATCCCCAAACAAGGATTTTAATGGAAAATGAATAGTGTAGCCAGAAAGGACACCATAGTAAACCATGTGTGTGTTTACAGAGCCCAAGGGAAGGGGTGGCATTGGCATGATTCCATACATTATTCTGAAGCAATTACCCTCGACCAAAGGATCAATGAGAAGGGTGTCCTCTTTGGAGCGGGACAGACAGTTGCTAAGCAGACATCCTTGCAGAAGTGACAGGTGTCCTCACAGAAGGTTTTGTGTGTAAGGTTGTGGGGACTTGCTGAGAGGTGAGGCTCTGGCAGTCTCACAGGATCATTCCTGTTATCTAACATGCCTGTGTGAGACCCCTTCTGTTGAGGTTTGAGTGTGAAGTGCCCACCTTAGGCTCCTGTGTTTGAACACTTGGCTCCCAGATGGTGGTGCTGTTTTGGAAGGTTGTAGAATCTTTCAGAGATGGAGCCTTGCTGGAGTGAGTCACTGGGGATGGGATTTGCAGTTTGATGGCCTGGCCCCACTTCTCGCTCTCCCTCTGCTTCTGAGTACAGAAGCAATGTGACCAGCCGGCTTCCTACCTCTGCTGCCATGCCTTCCCTGCTCGTTGCCTTGTCTGCCCCACCATGATGGGCTCCAATCCTTTGGCCCTGCAAATCCAAATAAACCCTTTGTCGTTAAAGCTGCTCTTCTCAGGGTACTTTATCAAAGCAATAGGAAAAATAGCAGTATACCTTCTCCTTCACGACCTTCTAGACTTTTCTTTTTTAAATGTATCTTAATTTTTTTATATGCATGAGTATTTTGTCTGCATGTTTGTAAGTGTACCACATGTGTGAAATGCCTGCAGAGGCCAGAAGATGATGTTCAATCACATTGAACTAGAGTTAGGAATGGCTATTAGCTGCTTTATGGGTGCTAATAACCAAACCCAGGTCCTCTGAAAGAGCAGCCAGTGCTCTTAACTGCTGAGCCATCACTCCAGCCCCTTGTTTGGTTTTAACACAGTCGCTACATGTGGATTCTGGCAGTGCTCAAAAATATAACCTCAGGATAAATGCAGACAAAGACAAATAGTTCTTTAGTGAACTGGAGTGACCAAAATTGAAATTAAAGCATAGAAAGCAAACTTCAAACTTGTTGTGAGTTAATATTGAACCAGCACCAAGCTGCAAGGACCAATGTTCAAACAAGTTTTCTTTGGAGACATATGCTATTTTCAAGAAATACTTTGTGTAGTCTTTAAGTCTAACTGAAGGTCAAGAAAAAGGCAAGCAAAAGACCTGCCTCACATATCCATCTTCAAACAAGTGAATTTTTCTGCTCTGTGTTTTGATGAGATGCTGTCAGCATTCAGTGAAGGTTAATTGGTCATCAAATTCTATTTGGTTGCTGGTGGAAGTTGTAAGGATGTTATTCATAAAATCAGATAGTGGCTGCTTTATAAAAACCCTAGAAGAAACCCCTGTTATAGTCTAGTGTCTTAAAAATTGTACTTCTGAGGTATATTTGATTTCTGAATTACAAATTGTTATCATTAACCAAGTTTCCCTTTCTCGTGATAGCCCAAACAAAGTATGGCCTTCCCTTAGAGAATACTAATGCATTTGAACCTCAATCCTGGCCCTTTTCTTTCCTTTCTTCTTTCTTTTCTTCCATTCTCCCTTCCTTCCATCTCTCCTTCTGAAAAGGAGATTGCACAAAAGCCCCCTGACAGTTGCAAACCATGGCCCACAGTTCCTGCTGATAGGCCTTGTCAGAGCATTGCTAGGCCCCGTTTTGAAATGCAGTCCTGGAACATACCACCCCCCACCTACCCGCCCACCTGCCATGTCCCTCGTTCTTTTCTGCTTACAAACTGTACATGGTTTAGTCCGTGTGGCTATCCCTGAGCCCCACCAGAATGCTGGCCACCCCTCGCTGACTTCAGCAAAGGCCAGTCAGGATCGTTGAGGTTGATGCTTTCTTTTCTACTTGCAATTCTTTCTGCTCCTTTCACCTCCCTCCCTCCCTTCCTGCCCTCCTTCCCTCCTTTTCTCTACCCCCCCCATCACCTTTTTTTGAAACAGAGTCTTGGTATGTTGCCCAGGCTGCTCTCAAACACCTAGGTTAGAGCAGTCCTCCTGCCTCAGCTTCCCAAGCAACTGAGACTAGAGGCACGTGCCCCAGTGCCCAGCTGTAATCTTAGCTTCTTTCTTATGTTCTGCCCTTACATTTCGCATTCCATGTAGACACTTAGGGTAGCTCCTGTTTACCAGGTTGAATAACTTTTGTATCACTTGGTAAACCAGCTGAAATGGTTTGCAATGTGTTAGCGTTTCGTCCCAGGCTTATTCAGTTTCTTCCCCTTCCCAGTCTGTGGCTCCTGTTGAGGAGCCATTCCTTAATGACCTGCACAGGAATCTGTGTCTCGGGGGTGCTTCTCACAACATCTCCCTCACCATCTATCTCCAAATGACCACTGAGATCCCCTGACTCTGCCTTCAAAGCATGTCTGAGACCCGTCCATTCCTTTCTCACTGTCCTCACCCCTAATGAAACCCACTATCACATTTCCACCTGACAGCAGCCGCCTGGTTTGGGGTCTGAGTAAATACAGACCTGCTTTGCACACAGTTGCCAAGATTGCTTCCCCAAACGAACAGCCTGTTGTGCCATCTCTCTACTTAGGATTCTTCAGGAAAGTGCCCTTGTCCTTAAAATAAAGCCTAATCGAGGACTGGCTTCGCTGCAACCACTTCCTTCATTCCCTCCCCACCCAACCGTTCTTTGTCCAACCTAGAAAGCTTTCTCAGCCAGATTTTGGGCAAGGGCCACTACTCACTCCTAAGTGCTCTCCCGTCCCTCTGTCCCCCTCCCCTCAGTATCTGTTTGAAGAAGCCTTTCACTTGATAAATATTTCTTTGCCAGGCCTTGAGATTGACTCTGGTAACTGTGGCTTCACCATATTCTTGGGCTCCTGAGGTATCATCCTGGTGACACCCGCTTGGTCCACCCATCCTCAGCTGTGACACACGGATGGCTGTGAACTCCCACAGCACCTGGCCCAGCAATCAGATCTGTGCTGTGTGCTAGTGTGAAGCTTCCTGAGAGCCAAGGGTGAGGGCTGCCTTGTTTCCTGTAGAACTCCAGTGCTGGCACGGCAGCTGGCACAGGATAGGTGCTCAGTTAATAGTCCTTACATGAAAAATTCCTCTCACTGTGTCATTACAGATGGCTCACAGGGCAGCCCTTTGTGCTCCAGTCCCACTGGTCATGGCCTCAGGTATGGAGCAGCCTAACCCAGGCCCTGCTTCAAACATCTTTGGCAAACAATAGCTAGCCCACAATGCTTTTGGTCAGAAGACACTTTTCGCCCACTAATTTTCATAACCCTGTTTATTATAGGAAATCTAATCCAGATGTCCCAGACTCATTTACATTAAACTCATCACCATGTGACACCTTAACAGCTTTTGATAGCCATGAAGGTCCCCCACACACGCACTTTTTTTTTTTTTTTTTTTTTTACAAAACAGGCATTTACCATTTGCCAACTACAAATGAGCACAGGACCCCAATTTGCATGGGGTCCAAATTTAAACTCAGCAAGCATTGAGGGAGTGTGAAATTTGGCAATTCCACATTCTTCTCTCCCTGCTGAGGCACTGGTGAGATTTTATAGAACTTGGAATGCAGACTTCCTCATGATTCTGATGGGTGTCATGATGTGATGGCTTCATCCATCAGAAGGGCAAGGAAGCCAGACTCTCTCGTGTCTTTATGATTTCTTCTGCCCATTTTTAAGAGAAATGAGAGACACAAGAGAGGGCAAGCAAGCACACATACACACGTCCCAAACTGGAACAACCTAAGGATTCGCTAATGCACCAGGGGGCTTGAATATGCTAAGCTCCTGGCAGGCAAAAGGCCGAGCCGCCCCCCAACCCCGGCCTTCTTCCCCATCCCTCCGCTTTTCTCTACCCGCCCTTCCCTCTCTGACATAAGGGTATTTTTTGGCACAGAAAGATGGCTCCTCATTCCACTGAATTAACTCAGTGCTGCAAAACTAACTCAAATTGATCTGTAAGGACATTTTATGGCTCAGAAAATGTGTGTACAAGGGTGGTTCTCTGAAGTGGTTGGGAAATGATTTCTTGGCACAGTGAGTTACTTCCTCCACTGTCGTTGTATGTTGCAATTTATTTGTTTCAAAGGCTATTCCCACGTAGGGACTAGTAAGATCCAAGGACAAGAGTCTGATGTCAGGGTTGGAGAGATAGCTCAGTAGTTAAGAGCACTGGCTACTCTTGCAGAGGTTTGGTTCCCAGAACCCAGATGGAGGCTAGCAACTGTCTATAACTCCCATTCCAGGGGATCCAGCGCCCTCTTCTGGTCTCTGTATATATTGCATGCACAGGTGCACTTATATACATGAAGGCAAAACACGCATACACATAAAATTTTTAAAAAAGAGTCTGATGTCATCTATCCTTGAATATTCAGTATTCAGTGAAGTGCTTCACACATAGTAGTTTATGAAATGTCTGATGAATGAATGAATGATTTCAGATACCACCATCCAGATTTAGAGAAAGATAGATAGAAACATAGAGGAAGGGAGAAGAGGAAAGAAAAGGAAACAAAAGGCAAGGCAAGGCCCCATGAGTGGAACTACAGAATTTTAAACAACTCGAGCAAGCAGCAGCAGCATACTTAGAACCTGGATCTGCATTACTCTTTGACTCTTATCTCTCATCTCCATTTTATAGACTCTTTTGTGTGGCAAATCCCTGAGAATTGCTATTTCTCCAACCTACAAGTATACTATCATTATAACAGCTGCAACAGAAAACTCCCTGACTCCCATAATATGGAGAACACTCAAGATCTAGGACAGTCTGTCCTCGCTGAGGCCCAAAGCTAATGACACCTGTGAGTAAGGAGTTAAAGAACTCACAAGTTTTGAAACTGTGTTTTCTCCATGTGCAATTGGATTTCCTTAGTCATCCTAAAAGCCACACACTTGCTAGACCACAACGGTGCTTGGACACAGAAGGCATGGCCTCTGTCTGAAAGAAAGGGACGGCTGACGTCACCCTCAGCCGTTAAGGACTGAAGGGATTACGAGATTTGAAGTGGGATTTGGAAAACCTCTGGCACTGTGAATACTGGGACTGCTGGCGGCCCCTTCACCTGTGCGGATCTGCCTCCCTCCCTCCTCTGCTGGAATAATAACTGTCCTCTTGGCTGGGACTCTCACAGGTTATTCGGGTCATTTTTTCCACTCCAAGTTTCAAGTGATTTTACCACAGATCTTAATTTCCCCACTCCCCTTTTTGACATGATTTCAGATTACGAACAATCTGAAGTGAAGGGGGATATTTAGCAGAATGGCCTGCTTGGCAACTGAGGAGATACAATGGAAAAGCAATTAGAGAGGCGAGGAGTGGGCTGAGGCCATTTGGGGATCACTTCAGCCCTCGGAGGACCACACAGCTGTGTTTGGCTTACTTACTCATGTGTAACTGCAGACCAAGACTGCTATTCAAGTTATTTCATCGAAATGGACTGTACTTTTGAATGGTTTCATGCGTGCAAGGATCCTATTCGATAGAGTGTAGAATTGGAAGAATTAGCAGAGCTTTCTCATTAAGGCACCTTCAATCCAATGAAAAGTCTGTGCAAGATTACGTGGTGGGGTTGCCTGGTATCAGCGGAGACAGACTGGCATGACCTTTCTCAGAATGTCCTTCTCTATCTGCTTCTTGGGTAGGGATGGTCACATGAGAGGTTTGCAGATGTGCTGGACCCATGCTTGTTCTGAAGTTCTCTGCAGATTCCAGGCACCGTGGGACTCTTGCATTAGCATTGCTTGGCTGGTCCGGTGAGCAGAGTCGGGGAGGCATCTGAAAGCACAGCTTTTCCAGCTCTGACTTCATTGCTCAAAAGCCAAAGGGCATTAGCTGCTCCTGCGGGGCAACCTGGTTGTCTGTACTGGTAATCACTGATACAGAGGCCGGTTCCAGTTTCTCCTTTTGGTTCCAGTGTTTGGATGGGTTCTAGTCTGTACTTAGCCTTGTCTGTGTTCAGTATTGCTTCTCAATAATCCCCAACATGAGAGGTAAAGACAATAGCTTTGCATGGATACTTCTTCCCACTTCTATGATTGTCTATGACCTAATCCCTGCTGGACAGTTTTCAGTTTATATGTATTAATTAGTGTTTTGCCTGCATGCAATGCCCACAGAGGTCAGAAGAGGGCATCATATCCCTGAAACTGGAGTCGGAGATGGTTGTTAGCTATCATGTCGGGGCTGGGAATTGAACCTGGGTCTTCTCTAAGAACAATCAGTGCTCCTAATCACTGAGCCATCTCTCCAAACCCTAAGGTGATGACCTTTAAGAACTGGAATACAGTGCAAAGTAATTAGCTCATTGGTGGTATTGCTCTAAGAAGAGAGTCTTGTAGAGATTGTTCTTACAAGAGTAGGTTAGCATGAATTGAGACTATCTCATGAAGTTGGCTCTTCCTCACACTGGTTTCCACACTTTTCTCTGCCATGTTGTGACTTTGCCAAAGGGGCCATTATCAAAGACTGAACCAATCTCACAATTTCAGTTCCCAAGACTGTTAGCTAAATGGACCTCTTTATAAAGTACCCAGCTTGAAGTATCTTGCTATAACAACAGAAAACAGACTGATACAATGATTACTATCCTCCCTGTGTTCTTTCTCCCACATTATATGTTCCATTGTATTTATATCAAACAATTGATATTACGTTATAACCTTAATCAGCATTCATCTGATTTGTCCATATGTTGACTCTAACAGTTGAACACCATTGTACATTTACAACCATTGGATACTGTTCGGTGCTCAATCAGCGTGATGCAACTGCATTTGCCTCCTTGTATGCTCTATCTTGCCAACGCAGCTGTAGGAGACATGGACAGCACACACCATCAAGAACGGAGTCTTTCTGCTTACAGACAAGTATTTCTTTAAATTATGACGTCTTTACTTGACTGTGGTGTTTTGAATGAGAATGTCCCCCTATAGGCTCCAAATATTTGACTACTTGGCCCCATTTGCTGCTGTTTGTGGAGGATTAGGAGGTGCAGCCTTGCCGGAGGAAGCTTGTCACTGAGGAAGGGGGACTTTAAGCGTTTTTAGCCTTGCCGGCTTTCAGTTTGTTTGACTGCTTCCTGTCTTTGTTCAAAGACATATGACCACTCAGCATTCTGCTCCAGCTACCTCCTGCCCGCATGTCTCACCTCCATGATGGATTCTTATCCCTCTGGAATGGTAAGTCAAATAAACTCTCCCTTCTGGGTTTTAGCCATGGTGTTTTATCACAGCAACAGAGAAGTAACTGAGGTACTTCTATAATATTTTCTGGCCTTTAGAATTTCTTTCCTTTTCATATTATTTTCCATCATAGTCTTATATTTTTCCCATGCCCTCTGCCACGCCATCTTTTCTGTTGAGTAGGCTGACTCCGCACCGCAGTCCCTTCTCCCGCTGCTCTGAATCATCTGGGTCTTTCCTCTATAAGCTGCTGCACTGCTCTGATCCTGGCACCTTTGTCCTGTCTTTGCTGTCCTGGATCAGAGTTGTTCGTTTACATATTACATATCTTCTCACCTTTTAACTTACTCTCTTACTCTGCTGGAGTATAGCCTTATATAACTTCCTGTTCACAGAACAAGGGAGAAGAATTAGAAAAGAAATAATATCTGCATGAGAATTCTAAGCGACCTCTCTGACTGTCAGGTCAAAGATTTTGGAGCAGAGTTGGCAGATTGTTTTCACCCCAAGTGATAGCTGACTATACTGAATGCACCAAGGGATTGGGAAATTCCAGGGTGCATTTGCTTCTGGTTATCACCTTGAATGTTGGCCTTGGCTATACCTGTTGATTCTGAACACAGAGCTTCTTGGTGGTTTCTGAGGTAGCCTGGCTCTAGTCATCTTTGTAACTTTCCGGAAAGAATCTATAAAACCTTAACTCTTGGCCTGCTTCATTCGGTAGTCTTTCCCGCCTACTTTACACAGAAATCTGTGGACCACTCTCCATCACAGGTCTGATTACTCCTCTTTCCAAAAACCTTGATACTTTTATGACCCCATTTGTGAGCTGTGTGGCCAGGGAAAGTTATTTAACCTTTTCACACCTAGTTTTCTCATATATAAAATAAAAAACAGTGAAACTTGCCTTGTTAAGGTTTGTGAAAGATTAAGAGAGTTAATATAGAGACTGGAGAGATGGCCCAGCAGTTAAGAGCACTGGCTGCTCTTGCAGAGACTCGGGTTTGGTTTCTAGCACCCACATGGCAGCCAACAACCATCTGTAACTCCAGTACAGGGAATCCAATGTCCTCTTCTGTCCTCTGTGAGCACTGGGCAACACAGGTTGTCTTATATACATGCAGGCACTCATACACATAAAATAAAATAAAAATAAATAAAATGTGTTTTAAAGGGTTAATATGCATGGATAAACACTAGACCAGCACTCAACATATGGACAGCTTTATAATACAAATTGGTTATCATGATTTTGTAGTGAAATCTTAAGAGGGAAACAAGATCCTAGGTTATCATAGGTAGATAATTTGCAAAATGCTCTGTCCTCGAATATATGCACCTCATGAATGAGATTACCTGTTGATAGATAAGATTTACTCTTTAGCTAGGATCTCTTGAAGCTTCTTAAAATTCAATGTGTATCATAATTAACTGGAAATCCTATTAAAAGACATATCGTATTTTAATATGTAAGAAGTAAGCTTCATGTTCTGCCTTAATCCGAACTCCTAGGCGAAGTGATACTGCAAGCAGTGTGTAAGTGTTAGTGTGTATGCACAGGCATGTGCGTGTGTGTGTGTGTGTGTGTGTGCGTGCTGGATGCCAACATGAAATATACTTCTGGGGTAAAACAATGGTTTCGAAAACACTATGCAGAGAAATTATTTTATAGCCTGGCTCTGAGCTGTCTCCACAAGAGACTCCCCCCGCCCCCAGCAGCCTTGGGAGTCAGGCATGATTTTTATCAGGAAGCCTGAGGGCTCCACTCTGTTCCCAATTGCTGTGCAGTAACAGTGCTTCACAAATCCCAACAAATCCTCAGCTCAGCTTGTGGAGGCCCCCACAGTGCTGGAGATGGTGCTTGGCATTATTTGCATGTCTGTACTCGCTTTCCCAGCACTTGCAGCCCCCGGCTTGGCGCCTCTCTTACAGACCACCAGGGACCTGACATCCCCACCTCTTGGCTGAGTATCTGATTTCACTCTTCAGCCACTGGTTTAAGGTTTCTCTTCCTTGGAAGACAGGGACAGCTGGGAATGTGGACTTCATCCTGTCTGGGTTTTCCCCTGACAAGTGGCAGTAGTGGCAGGATGTGAGGTGCTTGAAGACCACTCATGACACCATTATCACCCACAGCAAAGTCAGCAACGGAAGGGACAGGTGCAGGGGCCCTGGTTTCACTTTGCAGGCAAGTGGGCACACCAGCAGGGAGGGCGCAGGAATCACGGAATTAGAAAAAGACAGTGGGGGAGAGATGAAGAGGAACGCAGCAGAGTTTAGGGCAGTGAAACCATATTGTGTGGTGTTACGTATTTGTCAAAACCCTTTAAATGTTCAACAGCAAGAATGAACACTGGTCTCAACAGCGGGCTTTAGTTCACAATATTATATCATCATTGGTCCATCAGTTGTAGCAAGAATATCAGTAAAACAAGAGGCAAACTATAGAAATTGAAAAGGGACTATGAGGATATGTGGCAAGTTTCTAAACTTACAATTCAATTTTCCTGTAGAGTTAAAATTGCTCAAAATACTTATACTTTTTTTTAAAAGTAGACATAAAAACTAACCTCATTTGGCCACTGTGATTATTCAAGTAAAGAAAACTACACACACACACACACTGAGAGAGACAGAGAGACAGAGACAGACACTGAGAGTTACTGAGTCTTACATAAACACATTCTTCCCTCCCCAACTCTTACCTATGTATTTATTATTTTTATTTTATGTGTATGATTGTATTGCCTGCATGTATGCAAATGCACCTGTGTTGGACAATACCCCACAGAGGTCAGGAGAGGGTGTTGGATCCCCTGGATGTGGAATTATGGACAGTTGTTAACCACCATGTGGGTGCTGGGAACTGAACCCTGGTCCTCTACAAGAGTAGTTCAGTCAGTGCTCTTAATCACTGAGTCATCTCTCCAGCCCCCTTCTCATCTATTTCTACATACAAAGGAAATAATACCTTTTAAATACTTCATATTGTGCACCTGTTTTGGTAGGTTGCTTTCCATTCCTGCACCCAACTATCATTAAAGTCAAACTGGGGTTTTTGTGACCCAGACCCAGAATGAAAAGCCACAGATAGGAGGGGAAGTGAGAATGCATTAGAAGAGATGAGAACCAGCACTCAGACAGGAGGGTCCTGTTTCTGTCTCAGGAGTGAACCATGGGAGGGGTGCAGGTGTATGGATGGACCTGCCCTCCCCCAGCCTGTAGTCCAGTTTTGGAAGAAGCCCTAGTATGCAGAGCACCATTTGAGCACCATTTTGACACGGGCATGATAGGATTGAAACCTCGCCATTGACGCACTGAATGGTTCCCACACAGTTTTTATTCAAGATCCAGAGCAACTCTTTTCGTAGGTAAACAGTTTTACTTGTTGTTGGTTGTTTTCTCCACTAGCAGTTGACTATATACTTTGAATAATATGTTTATACTGTTTTGTGGTGTATCAGCTTTAAGAAGAAAGTATTAAAACAACTAACCTTGCAAAATTAAACTTTTTACTTCTAAAATTCCACCTTTACCCTATTTTCAGTTTTAGTTCTGTTAGTTCTTTATACCTTAAAAATATGTCATTTGTGCAGTAATGTTAAATAGTATCTCTTCTAGTAAGAAATAAGTGCTCCTTTTTTTCCCTGGTCCTTCTTTCTCCTAAATTCTGCTTGTATCACTACTTTTCTATGACCAAGACTAGTAACTTTGGCATTGTCTTTTGTAATTGTGTTCACTCTTGCATACTTTAGCCACAAAATGGTTCTTTTAAAAAGTGAAAAGAGTATTTACAATGACTGTGCAAACATTAGTCATTACCAATTGGATAATGTGCTTAGCCAGGAAAAGTGTGTCATAGAGGTAAGTCAGGTGTTCAGAATAACTCTGCCATTTGACACTTGTGTGGCAGAAGCTTTCTCAGTCTTTCTGTGCCTCAATTTTTTAATGTAAAAAATGGTATGAAGCAATCTACCTAGGACTGTTTGAAAGTTAAATAAAAGTAACCTATCTAGAGTACCATGCCTGATAGACAGTAAAATAATCATAATAATTTGTTCCTGTTGTCTAACAGTAGTTACTATTATTGTGATGGGTCCACTGAGAAAGTATTACAGTTTTACGTTGGTGTATCTGTGTTGGGCTAAGAGTACTCCAGGCACTAAGGCTAAATGAATTCTCTCTTGACACTTCATCCGTGCAAAACCATACTGTAGATTAGTTTGCTTCATTTTCAGAGAGTGACTTTTTTTTATTTCTTGACATTTCTAATTGCCTTTCTGCTTTCTTGTTGACCAGAAAAACTTACAATAAGGCAATAGCATCACCCTGAGTGCTGAATGGTCAAGTTTTGGTTTGGGTTTTGTTTTGAGACAGGCTCTTTCTATAGTCCCAGCAAGCATGAAAATTGCTATATTGACCAGGCTGGACTTGATCTCCCACATTCACTTGCCTCTGCCTCCCAAGTGCTAGAACTAAAGGCATGTACCATGCTTGGCACTGAATGGTCAAGTTTGAGAATAAAGAGATTACACAACTCTTGATGAATGGCAAGAGACAGAGCCCTGTGGTTCCTGACTAAAGTTCTGGACCCTGTGATCTGGCTATTTTCTATTCCTCAGATATCTGAAAGAGTCCTTGTTCTATCTTTAGAATCTCTATCTCTCTTCCTCTGCCTTTGTCTCTATTTCTCTCTCCTATTTTCCCATACAAACAGAAAAAAGGAAGATACCATTCACACCCTTCACCATGTAGCAAGTGTCAATCTTGCCCTTAAGCATTACTCATCCTTGGGGACCCATAAGACACACCAAGGCTAAACAATATCCACCAGTTGTAGAATTCCTAAACTATATCTAATTCTTAAACTGTATATTTGAACTTCAGACTTCAGTGAGTCAGGCCCATAATCACCCTGGGGAAAGAAAGGAAAATTTCTGCTTCCTACTAAGAAAAGGTAAATGGCTGTCCTGAATGTCATGGCAGATAAAAGCCAAAATATGTAAATGGACTCGTGAAGAATTCATTCGTGGTACATAATAGCATTCATAATTATAACTACAAGGCTATAAAATGCCTAAAATTCCTTAGGTATGACTATGTTTAGGGTATAGGATAGGTTAAGATTTTGCTTAATACCAAATTTCCCAGAAGCCCAAAGGATTTGGTGAAGCATATCACAATAAACATAAAGTCTCCGTAGGGGACCAGTGCCTGATGTTTCCTGACATTTCCACTTACCAACAATGCACATGGTGTCAGTTCCCCTACGTTGACTGTGGAGTTTTAATAAATCAAATTATCAAAGGCTTATAAATGCTTTTTTTTCCAGTGGAACAAAAACAAGTGAAACAAGCACAGTTTGCTCCTCCACCATCAAAGAACCCTAAACCATAAATCCACAGCATTCATTTTCAAAAGCTGATGATGAAAAATATGGAATGAGTTTCTTAGATTTAATTTTCAGGCAGCCAAAGTATGTGCAAACAGAAGAGAAATGCTGAGAAGCAGAAACCAGAGCAGAGGGCACTTCATTTTAAAATTTTTAGCTTCTCCTGGGAGCAAAAAGAGCTTAGTTCCATGATGGCTGGAAAGCCATAGGCAGAGTCTGCAAGCTTTTTCTGTATCGAGTCCAATCACTCAGCTCCAGTTAGTAAATCAGATACCCAGGGGGTGCATAACACACTATTAAATTTATGCAAGAGCTCTGAGTTCATCAAGGAAAATAAAGAAAGGTGCTAAGTGTCATGAATGATTTCACCAGTAATCAAACCATCTAGTGCTAAATTGATTTTTCAATCACACAGTCTCCTTTTTTGGTAAAGTCTCACGGAATAGTAGACGACACTGGTTACTTTTTTTGCTTAGACATATTTCATTCCCCTTCTGATGACATCCCAGTTTCCTTTTGGGGAATTGCTTTTCCCCCATTGTGTGTAATCTTGGTGGGAAGTGGTGCTTGCCCTCTGCTCTTCAGTCCTACAAGCTGAAGGGGGTCAGTCAGCCTCACCTCAGCCTGTGAGCATGTGACACAGGCGCAGTCAGCGGGACACTTACCCCAGCCTTGGGACACGTGTGTGATAGTGAGGATTTGTTTTCCTGTACCCTTCAGTCTCGTCACCTTTCCAGACTCAGCCATTTGTCTTCATTGGTCTGTCCCCAGTAATCAACAGACATTTCAGTTATCCATAAAAGAAATTCTGTTTAACATATTCATTAAAAGAACAGGCTTCTGAATATCTACTATGTATGACATTAGGGACACAGAAACGTGGATCCTAACCTCAACCTGATGGGAACAGAGATTGTTAGATAATTGTATTTCACTACAGGAGGCACCATGACAGAAACAAATAAAACTCACAGAAGAAGTCGGTAGTTGTACTTTGGGGCCATAGGCATTGTCTCACAGCAGAAGCAATGTATGAATAGATATGCTGGATTGGCAGGCATTGCAAAACTGATAATGCAGGCTTCCACCAGAGGAACTGAGCACACAGGGGTCACAGTGGGTATAGAAGAATCAGGCCACAGGGGGGTGAGAGGGTGTCCAGGAATTAGAGTAGAGTATACATGGGTGGATGGGTCCGGATAAGGCTAAGGCCGCATCATGAAAGACTGTACTCAGTATAATGGGACTGGTGTTGAATCAGCAGCCTGTGGAGGAGCTGATACAAAGAAAAGCAGAAGTATGGCCTTCAAGCACTCAGAGACAATCTGAGGTCTCAGAAGCAAGTTGAGAACAAGAAAAACTTAAAAAGGAAAAATAGAGGTTTCAACCCAGTTATAATTGCCTTTCAAGGATCAATTTAGAACAGGAAAAAGTATTGACAGGCTATATTTATAAAACAAACTGCTCCTGTTTTCATGGACCTGTTTTTATTTCTGTGTGTGTGCAGGTGTCTGTGTGAGTGCATGCCAGGTGTGTGTGGGTACCCGTGGAAGCCAGAAGAGGGCCTTAGTGCCCTGGAGCTAGAGTGACAGGTGGTTCTGAGCCTCCAGATACGGGTGCTGGGAACTGAACCCAGATACTCGGGAAAGCACCAGTGCTCTTAACTGCTAAGCCATCTCTCCAGCCCCCCAAATGATCATTTTACATCTCATGAGACTCCACATTCCATCTTCAAAACTGTCAAGATCACTAGAAATTCTTACTACCTCTCAAATGTTGACATTAAGGAATAATTGAACATTATGTATTATTTGGAGATCATTTTCCAGGGGTCTGCCATATCTCTGTACACCTTGCAAGCTGAGAAAGATACTGCTCTTCGTTTCAAACTTCCTATTTAATGAGGTGTATATAGTGGACAGTCTAGGAAAATGATACAGTGTCCCCTATATAGCAAAGGCTATAATATGGAACATCCGTTCAGTGCTTACGTCTGAACTAGGCCCTATGGGAGATCAAAGCAAAGAATAAAACATTCTTAGTATATGTGGAGTGAGGTGACCAGCATATGAAAGCAGAGTGAACCACACAAGACAATAGTCAAACATTATGCTTTGTAGCAGAAACCATTCTAGTCACATTCCTTTGATAGTAAAATAATTTGAACAGTGTCAACTTTCAAATGAAGCCAGTATCAGTGAAGGTCAATAACTCAGAGGAGCATCTTTAAGAGGTGAGGCCTGGAGGAAGGTAATTGTATCAGGGGGTACCATCCTCAGAAAGGATTAATGCTGGTCTTGAGAAATGAATTAGTCCTCTTCAGAGCAGGCTCTTACAAAACTGTCCCCTATGCTTGAGCTCTTCTGCATGTGGCTGGGTTGTGATGAACATGTTCACTGGAGGCCAAAGAGGTAAGACCACGTGATCTTGGACTTTCAACCTCCAAAACTGTAAGCTAAACAAATGTCTTTTAAAAATTAAATGTCCAGGGGCTGGAGAAATGGTTCAGCAGTTAAGAACAGTGGTTGTTCTTGCAGATGACCTAGGTTCAAATCCCAGCACCCACATGGCGGCTAACAACTGTTTGTAACTCCAGGTCCAGGGGATCTGATCTCTTCTATTCTCCAGGGGCATTGCATGACACGGGTGCACTTACATACATGCAGGCAATACACACATACACATAAAATAAAAATTAAAATAAATTTTTTTTAAAAATTGAGTGTCCAACTCCAGATATTTTGTTATAGAAACAGAAAAGAGATTAACACACTGACTTAAGCTGGGCTCTGGAGCGTGGCAGATCTGTAAGATGAGTAGGGAAGGAAGGCATCTATTGGAAGCAGGAATGAAAGAACCAAGGCACAAGTTGGTAGATAACTGCTGCCCCAGCTAGCGTCCATATTTCTAGCTTCCATTTTTACCCTTGGGGGATCCTGACCTCCCTGCCTATGAAGTCCGGGTAATAAAGCCCCTATGCCTGAGGAAGTTAAGGGGTGCAGCCAGCCAGCAAGTATGAAGTCTCCGTTGAAGTAGAGTACTTAATAGAAAGATACGTAGACTAACTATCTCAACAATTATTTTATTAATACCACGTCTTCTCCTCCAGGCTAAGAGTCCCGAGTGTCATTGTCCAGGTGTCATGGAAAGGCATGAATTCTGTCTGTTCTGCTGTGCGCCTCTACGTAGTTTTCCTATATGGCTGAGGTGTCAGGCTCAGAATTTTTCAGCCGTAACCTTACAGGTACAGTCTTGGTAAGATATTGTACTCGTGGAGCCAGAAATACGCCGTTAGAAAGCACCATTAGCTCTTATAATCCTGTCAAACAAAATTTTTGTGGTTTTTGTTTTTACTTTTTACTATTCTTTATTTTTACTTTATGTGTATGACTGTCTTGCCTGCATGTATGTAGGTGTATCATATGCATGCAATGCCTATGGAGACCAGAAGAGGGCATCCCTGGAATGGGAGCTACTAGCGGTGGCTACTAGCGGTAGCCACCATATGGTTACTAGGAACTGGACCTGAATCTTCGGCAAGAGCAGCCAGTGTTCTTAACTGCTGAGACATCTCTCCAGCCCCCGGACTTATTTTTATTTTAATATGCTCTGTTACTGCATTTTTCTCCTTCCTACCCTTCTGGGTTCGTGGGTAGGAATTTCAATTCAAGCTTCAATTACTGCCTCCAGATAAAAGCTGAGGCAAAAGCTGCGTGGTAGGCAGGCAGATTAGCAGTATTAAATGATATATAAGGAAGTTACCAGGGCGAGCCCCAACTGAGAAACCCCCGTGCTCTAGATCATCCCTCATTCTCACAGGATTTGCCTCCTATGTCTGGGCAGGGAGTCCAGATGAATTCATTTACACTAGCACCAACTTCCCTTTGGGATCCAAAGCTATGTCTTGGCTCTGTGGACACAATTCTAACAGCCTCTGTTCTCTCTCTTCAATACTTTAATATCACCCTTCCTACGGGCTCTTCAACTTCCATAAAAACATTTTCTTTCCCATAATACCCATCGACTGTGGACTGGATGTTTCTGTCACCTCCAAATGTGTATGATAAAGTCTTACCCTTCCGTGTGAATGTATTTGGAGACAGGACTTCTATAGAGATTATTGAGATTGGGGACTGGAGAGACGGCTCGGTGGTTAAGAGCAGTGACTGCTCTGGCAGCATCCACACGGTAGCTAACAGCCATCTGTAACTCTAGTTCCAGGGGAACCCCAGCGCCCTCTTCCGACCTCTGAGGGCATTGCACAACACAGGTGCACTTACACGCATTCATACATGCAAAAAATTAATATTAAAAAAATAAACTTTTAGGATTGAATGAAGCCATAGAGTGGGGGTCCACTCCTACTGGATTTACATGCTTTTAAAAAAAGACACCAGAGGGGCTGGAGGGATAGCTTACCAGTTAAATGCACTGGCTGCTCTTGCAGAAGCCCTGGGTTCAGTTTCCAGTAACCATATGGTAACTGACAACTGTCTGTAACTCCAGTTCCAGGGGATCCAATGCTCTCTTCCTTCTGACAGGCATTGCAGGACACGGGTACACTTCATACATGCAGACAACACACTCATACACATAAAATAAAAATAATAAATAAAATATTTTTTAAAAAAGAGGCACCAGGAAGCTAGTACTGGTCACATATCCACCCCATGCCCACACCCCACTCTGTGCCCACTAGGAAAAACCATGTTTAGGACACAGAAGAGCATAACATTTACAAGTCTGGAAGTGAGCTCTCACCAAACGCTTCACCGATACCTGAATTGAGCAAATTCTATTCCTTTAAAATTCAAGGTATTGTTCTCAGAAAGTATCCCTTGATTCTTCATTTTAATTTGAATATTCTCCCTTTAGCTCCTAAAATATCCCAAGCCTTCTCCTCAACGTAATCATATACTAACCTTCTTCCCTCTTATATATAATTCCACTGCAGAGCATGCAGCCATGTATTAGTCATCTTCCTCTCTAACACTACGAGCTACTAGAAGCCAGGACCAAGTTCCATTTGATTTTATATTCTCAGTGACCAAGACATTGGCTGACACACGAGAGAGGTCTGATGAGAAGCTCTCTTCTGTGCAGAAAGACAGACCTTCTAATCCTAAACTATAAAACTTCCTCATAATTATCGTAGTCTTTCCTTGAAGAAAAAACTATTTATTTATATACGTTTGCACATAGAAAGTGTCAAAATTAGATGAAAAACTAACACAGGTCACCAGAGTAAGGTTTGAAACCAAGGCTCTCAGGCAAACAAAAATAGGGAATGTGTTAGCAGGAACTATTTATTCAAAAGAAATCCTGAAGGAAGTTGTGTGGGCAGAGGAACATAACCTGGATGGAGACACGGTAACATAGAAAGGAATGCAGAAGTGGGAAAGGTAAACATTGACTAAACATCATGAATACTGACTGCCAATAAGCAATAATAATAATGTTTTGTGGGATAAAAATGGGCAGAAATGAAACATATGACAACAATAACAGCAGCACAGTGTAAGTGGGTGCCTTCGTCTACTCAGGCTACTATAACAAAATACCACAAACTGGGTGGCTTATAAACAACAGAACTTTATTTCTCAAGATTTTGGAAGCTGGGAAGTCCAAGATTAAAGTCCTCTTCTGTTGCCTTCTTCTGCCCTCCACAGAGACTACACACTTACCAGTAAACATACTGGCAATCAAAACGCTTGTATAAATAAAAATAAGTAAATCAATTTTTAAAAGTTTTAAACGTATAATCAACCAGTTGAAAGTGGGATATGGACTAATTTTTAAATGCTACATTCAGGTAAGAAAGGATATAAGATGAGAGAAAAGAAAATTTTTTTAATTAAGTGGTACAAACAGTAAATGAAGAAGATGAATTGCTTTGAACCCCCTTGTTCAACTCACAAATTTCAGAAAAGCAGAAAAAGTCATACTGGGGAAGCAAGGTCATCACGCAGCAGGTGTATAGAGAAGGAGAAAGGCGTCACTTCATGCCTTAGGAGAAAGACGGAGGGATGCATCATCAGATGTGCCTCCTTACCCAATGATACCCCTGCACATGGGCTCTCAGTGCAGTCCTGTGGTATCCTAACAATAAACTCTCCTTTCTAAGCCAATTTCTGACTGTTCTGTTCCAACCTTCTGTTGCAAGCAAATGACCCCTGGCTGAGACAGCGGTCATGGTCAATAGGAGCTGAGAAATATGGTCTCATTAGATCAGACTCTGGGGAGAGGGAACGAGTGCCTCGGACATGAAGCTTCTATCACAAGAATGCTCTCACGGTCCTGCTTTCAGTCATGCTGACTTTAGACATATTATAAAATATAATTCATATTAAAACATCAATAATCACTCTTTGATCTTAAAAGAAAGGTGGCATTACTTCAAATTAACAGAGAACTAAAAATTATACAACTAAATATTTCATGTAAGCAAACAGAAGAAAAACAAAGGCCCTTTGGTTTATTTTTCTACAACGACCATCTGGTTTTGTAATTAATGTCTTGCCAATATACTATTCTCTATGTAAATCTTCTAAATTCTTACTGCATTTTCAATTAAAGTCTCTGAATTAAAATTTTGTACCATGAGTCAGCAGTTGGAACAAACATGTTTTCTCCATTTATCTTCCTTTGGGAAAACCTAGTCCCAAATGCAGTGTGCCTGTCACCCTTTAGTTCTTTTCATCAATCCAGATGTCCATAATTACCTCTGGAGGTTACCACAGTGGTTTCCCCTGCCATCTGACACCATCTTCCCCATGACCGCCTAGGATGGGTTTCCCTTGCCTTTCAGTATTCCCCACAAATACTCCTCTTTGCAATGGAAAACACAACCTGTGTTCTACAGAGGCTAGACCTGGAGACACCTCATGTTCTGAGTGGCTTCACCAAGAGACTGCCATTTGATGAGCCATGCTGGAGTGAATGAAATTACCACCTCCTATATCCCACCTTAAGTGGTTATTCTGTTCACTGTGTTATATTATGTCATTCTTGGAGGTGACACAAGAAGAACACGGTTGGAAACAGAAGATGATCTCCATCAACCACATCAGGAGGATCTCAAGTTCAAGGTCAGCCTCGGCTAAGGCTCTGTCTTAAAGCAACCCCAAACAAAAACATGGCCAAAACTCATCTCCAAGCCATACATTACTTTCCTCATAACAACTCCAGACCGGAGGTATTTATCTCCATTTAACAAGTGAGGAAGCCCTAGGTTCAGAGTAGTCAGCTTGCCTCAAATCACATGGCTCCTTATCTTCTTTTACTGTCACAGATGTTCTCATAGGTAAGTCAATCTACTCTGAGACTACTTGCTAAGGATTCAAATAGAGAAGGGGAAGTGCTGAAATGCAAACAAGAAGTAGAAATCACTTCTTAAAAAAATTAATTCAGGGGCTGGAGAGAGATGGCTCAGTGGTTAAGAGCATTGGCTGCTCTTGCAGAAGACCCAGGTTCGATTCCCAGCCACCCACATGGCAGCTAAAAATTGTCCCTAACTCCAGTTCCAGGAGATCCAACATCCTTGCTTCTGTGGGCATTGCACGCACATAGTGTACTTACAGAACGTGCAGGCAAAGCACGCAAACACATAATTTTTAAAAAAATTTTTAAATAGGTACTGGCGAGATAGCTCAGTGGTTAAGAGCACAGGCTACTCTTGCAGAGGACCCAGGTTCAATTCTCAGCACCCACATGGCAGCTAGTAACCACCCAAAATTCCAGTTCCAGGGGATTCAATGCCTTCTTCTGATCTCTATGGGCATTGTATGACATGGGTGCAATTACATACAAGCAGGCAATATATTCATAAAATAAAAATAAAATATTTTTTAAAATAACTAAATTCAAATACTGTAGTTATATCATCAGCTGCCTAAAATCTTCCTGTTTCATGTGTCAGAACAACATCTGACTAACGGGAGTCGCCGCTTTAGGACTGTGAGCTAATAATGCACCATCACAGCAGGCGTATGCACTTAGGATAGGTTTCTTATTCTTCCCATGCTTTTTATGTCTGTCTCTCTGTTGGTGACCCAGAGATGAGATGAGCATAAATGAATCTAACCACATGGATTACATTCTTCTGGAAAACATATAACTTTGTAAATTAAGGGAGAAAGAACTTGGGAAATGTATACTTGGAGATTTGATCAAAACCAAATTACTCAGGAAAAAAAATTATACACATCTAATCTGCAACAATCCAACACACTCTCAAAGGCATCAAAACCAACAGTTCCTAAACAGCCCAGGCCTGGCATGCCAAAAGGGGTGAGCTGTGCTTGAACAATCCAGACACTATTGTTTAGCACTTTATACACTGATTCCAGAGTTTTCTTCCACAGAAGCCAGCAAAATCCTTAAAGTTGAGAAAACAAGGCCTGTAGGGAGGGCCTAAGACAAAATGGGTAAACAAGCAACAGTCAGATATCTTAACAGACTTAGCAAAGGTGAGAGATATATAAGAAATTATCATGGTTCCAATTTGTTTTCATTCACATATTTTCTCCCACTTTCACTGAAGCTGCTTAGAAAAAATAGTTTCACCCCCATCAGGCTGAGGGGAAGCCAAAATTTTCATTCCTTCTGTAGTTTTGCTGGCGGTGAGTTATATGCATCCACAACCAGATCTCATAATAATCTCTTTCTGCTATTTTGACTTTAGACAGTGGTTAATCCCGTGGCTCTCCTTTTATTGAAAGTTATTGCATTTGTTACTGTGGCCATTGACTATAGCTAAATATTTATAATTTGTTTGCCTACCTAAACTGTAGATGCATTCATTCAACCAACAGATGAACAAAAAGTTTATTTTAGTGCTAGGACAATAAACAAAGTGATGTAAATAGCGAGGATACTTGTCAGCTTTCCCAAACTGTAACAAATACCTGAGATAATGCAACTTAAAAGGAAGAAAGGTTTGTGTTGACTCATAGTACTAGAGGTTTTAGTCTGTGGCCTGTGGTGACCAGCACATCATGCAAGGAATGTGTGATGAAACAAGTTGATCACCTCACGCCAACTTCTAAGCAAAGACAAAGGCACTTGAGGGCACATTCCGTGAACTACAGGGATCCACCTCCTCCCAGTAATACCAAGCTAGGAACCAAGACTTCAACCCGTAGGCCTTTGGGGTACACTCTAGATCCAGACTGCAACAGAGTTGGGGGAGGGGCCTCGGTTGGATCGGGTGGTGGCTCAGCATCTCTGTGTAGGTGACACCGAGCTGAAAGAGGCCATAGTTTAGGCTCAGGGAGGTGTCTACAGAGCCTAAAGCAGCAGACTCCTGCCATCCTGAGCAGAAGGCTCAGGTACCCGGAACGCAGCAGTAGTAGAGTGCTGGGCGCAGGCCGGGTGGGCCATGGGCAGATCTCTGAGAACACAGATAATTTCAAACTATAGGGGAAACAGAGGAATTTCCAGAAAGAGGGGGACGTAGTTTAAGATTTCTAAAATTCTTTTTGTTTCAAATTTTCGGTTTTGAAAGACCATATTGGATGCTGTCTGGAGAACGGACTAAAACAGGGGAGGGGATGCAAAAAGGAACACTAGGGGGCTGGAGCCGGTGTTCAGATGAGAGAAACCTTCGCGCCCCCTTTTGAGGGGATGATAGGAATATAGATGCTTTGATTGGTCTGAGGATCCAGAGCCTGAGATCTCCTAATTAATATTAGTTCTCTTCAAGGATAGAGGGTGGGGTGACTATTCAGAAGGGCAGCCCCATACCTAATTCTTAGGCCAGGCATTCTTAATTCCATTATGCAGAAGTAGAAGCTTAGAAAGTATAAATGATTTATCCAAGGTCAAAAAGTTGGTAAAAATGAAATTCGATCAAATTTTGCTCTCTCTGGAAACTGGGAAGCGGGGACAGAGAGAAAGAGACAGTGGCAGAGAGGATCTCCCAAACAAAATAAGAGCTACCAGGTTTAAAAAATGGTATCACCATAATGGGCAGTCATAACATGACACATAAAAGTCTATTTCAGTTTTACTGACTTGTTTCACTAAACATAAACTAGAAATTAATTTTAAACACATCTCAAATTTTACCTGTTAGTGATGATGGAACTGTGTTATGCCCAACCTTACAAAAATCAGTATCCTGTAACCCCAGTTCTACAGAACAGAGGCAGGACTGCCAGAAATTCAAGGCCAGCCACGACTAGAGAGATAAAGCTTGTTTCAAACAGTACCCCCTACAAACACACACACACACACACACACACATTTTTTTTTAATTGAAGTCGTATATAAAAGAGGGCGGGAAGGCAGGAGAGATGGTTTCACAAGAAATAAAAAGCCTTTCCAGAGAAATATATGGGCAGCAACCAAGGTGAGGCTGACTGGTGGGATGGTTACTTCGCTTCCAACGACTTCCAGAAGGGAGTATCTTTCGGGGTTACAATTCAAACTCCTCTTTTGACTTTTCCCTAAACTCAGAGTTTTGCAAAAAGGGCCTTGTGTTGCTCTGTTTTGTAAAGAAACAGCGACCCAGTGTGAGACCTGGGGGAGGTCAGGGCCAGGCGGCCGCCGGCCGGGGCCCCGCTGGGATCCCAAACACTGCGGCGTCCCTGGCCTGGCGGGGTTGCAGCGTCGCGGCCGCCCGGCCTCCCAGGGCGGCTCTGCTCCTCCTCGCTCACCGTGCTCTGTGCACTGTTTAAAACCCGTCACTGCGGGCGGCGGCGGGGAAGCCCCGGGGTTGCAGGCCGGGAGCCGCCGCCGCGGCCAGGTTAGGCGTCCTGGCATCACCGCGTCCCGGGCCCATGCAAACTCGCGGGTCTCTGAGCCGGAGACAGCTGCAGCCGCTCTCCGGGGAGCCCAGCCGGGGCCCAGCGGCCGGGAGACAGCAGCCTCCAGCCCACCAGGATGCCTCTGAGCCGGAGCAGGCACCCAGCAAAGCCGCCTCCGCTCCCTCACCTGGAGAGCCCGGCCTTCCTCCTTAGCTAGCGGTAGAGAACAGCTGTTAAGAGCCTGTGAAAACGCCAGTGGGCGGAATTCAGTATGAGATGTCTATATACCATTCATTTGGGCATTAATAGTAGTCACACAGCTAATGTATAACTCCTTCCTCCTCGTGCTCCTCCTCGTCCTCCTCCTTCTCCTCCAACTCTTTCTTTTTTGAAACAGGGTCTCATGTATCCCAGACTGATCTCGAACTCACTATGTTGTATGTAACCGAGAGTGACTGAATTCTAATACTCCTGCCTTCATCTCTCAAGTGCTGGGATTACAGGCATGCACTACCACAAGCAGTTTCTGTGGCACTTGGATTGAACTCCCCCGCGTGCTAGACAAGCACTGCCAACTGAGTTACATCTCCAGACTAACACATTTTCTCCCACTTAAGTCCTGTCAAACTAAACCAAAACTCAAAAGGATGAAATCATCTGTCCAATGTCACACTGTTAGTAAGGGGCTTGCTCAGAACCAAGCTCAGATTTTTACTCCAAACTCTCCTGTACCTAATTTGTACTTACCAAGTGATCTGACAAACTGTGCACCTACTATGTGCTGGCAAAGGACAGGCACCATTGTAAGGCAGAGACTCTGAAAAGATAAAGAGCTCTTGCTTCACATTCAATATGAAATTTGACTTAAAAAAAAAAAAAAGACATTTGTGAGGCTGGGGAGATGAGTCAGTGGTTAAGAACACTGGCTGTTCTTGCAGAAGACCTGGGTTCAAATCCCAGCACCCACATAGAAGCTAACAACCATCTGTAATTCCAGTTCCAGGGGATCTGATGCCCTCTTCTGTCCTCCATGACATGGGTACACTTACCTACCTGCAGGTAATACACTCATACACATAAAGTAAAAATAATAAGAAAATTTAAAGACATTTTAAATCAGCTGAAAATGGTATGCTTGTTTTGTTGAACAGTTCTGAATAAGATCACTGATGGTAAATTTGTCCCTTTTTTTGTGCACACACACACACACACAAAAAGCAGACCTAAGTAATCTATACCTAGATATCATAGAAACCAAAATTCAAACAACATCCTTCCCTTCAAGAGCTTGGAGTCCCAACGAGAGGCTGGCATTACCCATATAAACATGAAATGTCCTGAAAGGGCTGCTGTGGTCTCATTTCAGGATTCCACCTCCCCATCTGAGCTCCCCACACCCCCACACTGTCAGGACCCCAGAGCAAATCTGGAGACTGGAGGGTAGGACTGGCCGGGTTTGTGCTCCCCTGAGTAATCAGGCCTGGGTTGCCTGCAGGTGCTACACAGGTGGTCTCAGCCCCCAGCCATGACCTAAAAAAAGCCCAAAGGATCCCTCAGCTGCAGCCAATCCCAAAGGCTGCTAGCCTGCCTTCTTGACAGAGTCCAGATTTCACTTATTAAACATATTAATCTGAAGTTAACAATTTGTGCTTGTTCCACTAAATGGCTTGGAGGAAAGAATGTAAGGAAAAGAATTTGATCTGATGGGAAGGCTTAACCCCGATGGTCTAAGTGGCCTCCGTATCCTGACTTTAAAATAACTGGAAGTGGATGGGGCTACTCAGAGAAGTGGAGAGTCAGAGGGTAAATCTAACCAGAGTTAAAGAAACACAAACAAAGCCCATCCCCTTCTCACCCAGGCCTGCCATGTGACTCTGAGGACATTGCTTACTGCAATGACAGCATTTTAAACAGCTGCCCAGAGGGCTTTAAAATAGACTTGATGTAATTCAATGATTTATGGGGCATGGGTTACCAAAATATTAAAGTTTTGAAATATCCCTAAACTAACCATGGCCCCAAACATTACCCACTCTGAAAGTGATTGTCTGTTGTTGGAGTGTGGCTCTTGTGGTTCCTTCAAAAAGAAAAAAAAAAAAAAAATGCAGCTGTTCTGAATGAGGGGCCAGAGAAAGACAAACAGCCTTGATGAATAGAGATGACCTTTCATATAAAAACACACTCTCCTGGTCTTCAACAACTGGGTCTATGGAAAGCACCAATCTTCCTGAAACAAGCCAGACATTTAGTCTTTACTTGTGTATCACTCGAAGCATTCAAGGAAACTGCAGTGGGATCTACCAAGAAATGAATCTTGTTAATGAAGTACCCAGACCACCATTTATAAAATAAGCCGCAATTAGGTAAATATGTTACAGCCTTAATCAATAGTCTCATCAAATGCAATGGACTAAAAGCACATACAAATCTGGACCTAGAGAGCGTGACCATCCTCTCATTACATTCTTTTCATTACACCAGAGCAAGTTCCTTTTTTCTAATCCTTCTGTGTCCTCTGGCCTCTAGGAAAGCACTGTGAACCAAAGGTAGGGCTCAAAGAATTCTGACAGTTTTGTTTGCATCAAGAATAATGAAAGATGACAGGCTATCACTTTAGACATGCAACCTGATCATTTGCTTCAGGCCTTCCTTCTAAGATTAATTTGGAGACAGAGAAGAGGAAGAAGAAAGGGGACAAGGACACAGAGGAGAAGGAAGTGGCCTTAGAGAGTGAAGAAGACAGGCTAAATGCTCACTTTATGGGGAGGGGCAAGGGGTAGGGCTGTCCAGCTGGCTCACTATATAAAGGGGCTTGCTGCGCATCGATCCCCACATAAACGTGGAAGGAGAGAGCTGACTCCACAGAGCTGTCCTCTGAGTTTTACATGAACATCGTGGCATACACACACCCCACACACCACCACGCGTGATACACACAACAAAATAATAATTCTTCTGAGCACGACTCATCATCACCATCCTTGGTACCATCATCGGCACCACATGCACCACTACAGTCATCACCGCCACCAGATAGCATTATCGCCTCCAGCATCATCACCACCATCATTCACATGACACTACCTTCACCATCCCTATCCACCTCCACCCTCACTACCTCCATCATCACCACCACTTCCAGTATCACCTTCTCTACCATGACCACTCCCCAAATAAGGAAGCATGATCCCTCCGGGGTAAGTTTGGTATGCCCAAAAACTTTCTTGCCCTTTTTCCCTCCATCCCAACCAACTAGACTATAGCTTTCAACTTTTCTAAAGGAATTCCTTTTCATTTTCAAATGAAAGGTCTGATCTGGAGAGAAACTGAATCTCAAGCGCAGAGCTTCTTTAGTGGGATGGGCCTTGGCCCCGGGGCTGGTAGGTAGAAAAAATCGAACTAAAATAGCAAACAAGAAACATCTCTCTCAAGTGGTCTTGATGGAAGTTATGCAAAGTTTGTTGCTAACAGAGGAAGACAAGCACTGAGAACTCTTAGCTTCACGGAAACACAGAGAGCTCTTTAATTAAAAACAAGGTAGTAGTCCCAAGCTCCCTTCTTAGCTACTTTTCCTGTTGCTGTGGTAAAATAGCCTGACAAAAGCATCTTAAGAAGGCTTTATTTGGGCTCTCAGTTCAAAGGACAGTCTATCATGGCAGGAAAGCCCAGGCAGTGGGTGCTTGAAGCAGATGGTCACCTTGTGTCTGTTACTGGGACATGGAGAGCAATGAATGTACATACTCAGCTACTTCCTCCTTTTTATGGCACCCAGGACCCCAGCCCAGGGAAGGCTGCTGCCCTCTTTTAGGATGGGTCTTTCGGGCTCAACTACCCTAGTCAAGATAATCCCTCCCAGGTGTGCCCAGAGGCTGGCCTTCTAGGTGATTCCAGCTCCTGTCAAGTTGATAATCAGTACTAACCATTACACCTCCCAACCTCCTGCATGACATTTCCTAGGGAGATGTAAAGAAATGACTATTTCTATTTAACCCAGATAAACAGGGCATAGACAGGTGTCGGGGGCCATGTGCCTGCCTTGAACTATGCCCTAGTTTTGGGTTAGGCAGAAGACAATCTCGTGCACAGAAGTGCTGTTGGAAGCAGTTTTCATTAGGCAAAATGATTTACATCTGAGGAGAAGTTTATTTTTCACCTAAGACTGAGGTCACATGAAGATCTTTGAGGGAAGCCAATCATGTCTTAAGTTAGTTTGCCTGTGTTAGTATTGTTTTGCTCACCTCACAGTATAAATAGGGGGGCACTTAATAAAGGCAAGCTGCTTCAGTGTGACTGACAGCCCTCATGAGTCTGTCCTGGTTTCTCTCTCTCTCTCTCTCTCTCTCTCTCTCTCTCTCTCTCTCTCTCTCTCTACATTTTCTCATCCTCACTCCCCGCTTTGGGTATGGTCTGATTTCTGCAGGCGGGCTCCGGCAGACAGGCTTAAAGTAGGATTCTGTCCCAGTCCAGCTTGGAGAACACATGAATTTACTGAGGCTCCTTACAGGTGCAAAGACAGCTAGACGGCCAAGAAGTTCTCAGCTATATTATCAGAATCCTACCCCAGTCAACTGCTCACCTTTTCTGTAGCCTTGAGGAGGGGAGGAACCTCATGAGGATCTTATGAAGGCGCTCGAGCCCCAGGAATCTCCCCTATTCCTCCATGAGGGAATGTCAATAGAAAGTCTCTTGTGGGTCTCAAGAGGGTGATCATGACTGCCTGATTCAAGATGGCCATAGTCATGACCAACACAGAGGAAACACGCAGAGTACATACCCTGACCAACCAGAGTCTCGGATGGGCTAGAAAGAAATCAGTCTAGGGTATGAAATCTATCTATTGGTAGTATATTAAAAGGAGTATTTTTAGGTTCCATGAGAAAAAGGGTTACAGCTGCCTCCCCGACCCCCGTATGTGCATGAAGAATAGTAGTTGCTACAATCCCTTCGAGAAAGGGAGGAAAATCCAGACCTTTGTACTTCCATTCCCCTAAATGCTTATGTGTCTGACAGTTCCCAATTTACTCATGACCACATCCTAATGCCCTAGCCTCAGCTACTTAATACCTGGTTCTGAGAACCAGGAAGTCCATGGCTAACATATTCATATTGTTGAACCGTATGAACCTAGAGGCTTTGAACACCAACGAACTCTGCTCTCTGCCTCACTTCTCAAGCTCCTCCTTCGTTGGCAATTAATCTCCCAAACTCACTTCCTTCACGCTGCTTGCTATTGCTGTGGGAAGCAATAGAATCACGCTCAGGACCAGGGGAAAAGGCTCTTCCTAGTTCTCCACACAGTTTTAGGGGGAAAGTTCTCAAGGAAAGGCTCTGATTGGCTTGGCCTAAGTCAGGGACAAATCTCTGTATCCATCATGGAAGCAGAAATGGAACCCAATGACTGACCAAACTTTGTGTGGCTAGAAAGCTGAAGTCTTATAAACAAATGGCTGCCCCAATTCAGGACCCCACACCTGAGTCAAGAGGGGAGGAAGGAAGGGAAGGTTTGATCCCCCGGAGAAGGTAGAATCAGTGATGTTCTAGGGCAATCATTATGAGTTTCATGACTACTTCAGTTTGAGCCTACTGCAGGAAGGCTTTGAAAACTGTGCTAGATCATGTACTATGCAGATATCATTGATGAGCAAAGTATTTCTTGGCTCTAAAGGCCCTGCCAGTTCTAGAGACAGTCTTGAGAGAGAGATTTCTAAGCTCTACCCCAGAATTGCAAAAGAATCAAGGGTCCCAGAATTCTGGGAATTACAACATAGAATTTTCGCCCCATTCAAAGATTCGGCTTTCCTATACTTAGGGCCCAGAGTTCTAAATGTATTACAATGCCTTCATGAGGTAATTTTGATATGTCAGATTTACTGAGCTTGTTTTGCAAAATACCAATCCAGTACCGCATTTGACATGCGTGACCAAGTTCTAAATAGGAGTAGACAGAGCAAGTTCCAGCACTTTCGAGTTTTCTCAAGGGGTCTCCTGCTGTTTTATTTGCCGGGTTAAGAGATGGACTCTCATGCTCTCAGTATTTTATTCCGAAAGTCTTTTTCATCAAAGTCTGGGAAGCTGCAGGCATCTGCCCCGGCCCCCAGGGTCTCACCTGCCTACCTCTCTGGAATGGTAACTGTATAACTCCACCTAGACTCCACTTTAGGGTGAGGTCTCATTCTGTCAGTTGACCAATGGTGTGTGAAGGTCCTCAGTTGAGTCCTTTTCCAGGAACTACCTGTAGACAACACCTAGTCCAAGGTGACATTGACTTGATGACAAAGCTCTCACCACAGAGGTGTAAAGACCTGATCCCTTTCCTCAAGGTAGGTTAACTCCAAAGGAGAAGCTGGCCCTAGTGCTGCTTAACCCTTCCTCCATCCCCAGCGAGTCCTGCTTCCTTCACCCAGCCCCAAGTGTTGATCCAAAGGGCCTCCTGCAACTAGACCTCCTTTCACAGTGCGCTTGCCTGAGAACCCACCCTAAGACCTCACCCGACAAGAAAACCTGTCTCCTCCTCTCCTCAGTCTGTGCTTGTTCCTGCTTCCAAGGAACAAGTTAGCGCAGTTGCCAAACGGATGATTCATTTAGGGAATCCTTCCAGGTACTAAGTTTGCATTTCAAGAATGCTTTTGCAAAAAGGAACAGTGGCAGGGATGGACTGGTGGGGAAGAAAACTTGATAGGAGCCAGACCAAGCATCTCACAGTGAGCAGTCACTCTCCAGACCACAGGAGGCAGCATAGGCCCAGGAGTGTAAAGACTGTGTGAGTGTATATGTGTGTGTATATGAGAGAGAGAGAGAGAGAGAGAGAGAGAAAGAGAAAGAGAGAGAGAGATGGGGTAACTCTGCTTTTCTTGGAAAGGACAGGCAGGGAGTGGACTTTGGGCAACTGAGGTTGAGCTCTCCAAGAGAGATTAGAAGGCAAAATTACAACAAATCCAGTTTTGTAGATTTTAACTGGCGATTCTGGAATTTGAGCAGCAGCCTGAACCAAACATCGTTCCAAATGCTCGGTGCCTTACCACACAAGCCAAGTGATATCGAAAAATGGAACCGAGGTACAAAGACAGTCTGATTGCTTACAGCTAACCACTGTCCTATTTGAAAATTGTTTAAACACTTGGTTGATTGTAACTGAGATTCTGCTACTTGTTAAATATTAAGTTCCAATTTGTTTACACATCAAGTTACATTACAGTTCACTTATATACAGAGAAATCTTTGTGTACACATGGAATCCTGGCAAGAACTTCACAGCCCTGGGGTCCAGTCATGGCTTTACCAATTCTAGGAGCATGCCAGGGCCTCAACTTCTTTATCTGTGAAATGAGATTGGTAATGATTGCCCGGTTTTTCTCTCTCAGAATTCTCATCCCAATGAGAATCGAGTGACTTAACACACACACACACACACCATGGCAAAGCTACTCTGCCCACAGTCCTACCTCCTTATAACCTGGAACCCCACACTACCTTCTCAAGACTCCCAAAGTCACTCAGCAGAGACACACAAAACACTTCCATGGTAAGGACTCTACTTGCCAAGGTTCTCTAACATGGAGCTGCAGGGAAATCCCAGCATGCTGCTGAGACCGACGCTCTTGGTGATGTGTTCTCTGTTTTACTAAGGAGGAATACGAGGTCAGAAAGTACATCAACTTACCCAGAGTTGCAGAGAAAGCCGGGTGGGGATGGAGTAGTTAGGACTTGAATCAGTTGTGTCTGGTACCACAGCTCTTAACCATTAAAACAAACTATGTGAAGAAAAACAAAAGTTTCAGGTGACTACTTACCCATTATCTTAATTTTGTCATTTCAAGAGAAAACATCTGAGCAGCTAAGAGAACAGTCCTTTCTTTGGTTTGGATAAAGGGTTAAACCTCGGGGTCTGTCCAAGCGAACTAGAAACTTTTCTCTTTTGTTACATTCCAAACACATATGTCTTTGCCTACAGCTCTAGGGGTTGTAACATCCTTGCAGAGGCTGTGGCTTATGACCTATCATCACCTTCGAGATCAGCCTGGAAAGCAAGAAAAATATGATGTGAGAAGTTTTCCTCTCTCTAAGCCAGTCTTAAGGAATGAGCCACATTCAGAGGAAAAGCAGGATTGTTGAAGGGCCAATATACGGTGGGTTTATTTTAACCCTATGTGATGCAATTATGGATATATATATATATATATATATGCACATACATATCCATCTTTAAGGAAAGACTGAGGAGAATTGGGAGTTGGCTGGCTTGGGTTTAAGAGGTGGTTTACAGCAAAACAGTGAGATACAGTTCTTTGGGGAATAAAGAAATCCAAAAAGAAAAGAAAGCTCCCTACATTTGGGAAAGGGCAGTAAAATATGTGAAGGTGTGTGGTATCATGCCAAAAGCAAAAGAATATTCCACTGAAACCACAGCCGTCGTCATATGTTATTACTTATCCTATGGTTGACAATGACTGGCACAGGGCATGAAGTAATAATGTCTGGATGGATTTGGCACCACTCTGTTAGCAGGAAATCAGGTTCTTTTGATTCTGTTGATTGGTTTCCTGCTGAAGGCCATCCATGACAAAGCAGAGAGTATATAAGACTATTGTCCAATTTTCTTTCTTGCTTTTTTTTTTTTTTTTTTTTCCCCAGTGCTGCTTGCTTCTGGCAGGGAAAGCTGGCAGCCTTCATTAGATGTGATCAGGTCCCACTCAGGCACGAATAATGCCCGAAAGGCAGGTTGTAAATGTTGCATTCAGTGGGTTGGTTAGAGAAGGAAGAGATCATTGACATACAAAAGCATACACATGCACAAACAGTTCTGCCAAGCTCCATATATTCAGTGGCAAATGTGCGGACTGAATTCATTCAGTGTCATCAAGATCAAGGGGCCAAGTCACAATGGCAGCACTTCTGCCTCCCAAGGAGCTCCTTGGAAATGTTTCAAGGGGACAGGCAGCCACAAGAGAGGAGAGGAAGAAGAAAGAGGATGGGCTGAGCTTTGGGTCTCCTTCCATGCTTTGGTTTCTAAGCCATAGCATCTTCAAAAGCCACTGAGAACATTGCAGAGGCTAGCATGGTTGGACTTGAATCTGAGAAGATACAAGTTCATTAGTCAGCGTCCTCTGCCAGCCCATGTCCATATGCTTAGCATTCTCAGAAACACCCTGGAGAGGATTTTATGTTTCATGGATATCAGGCATACTCTTTAGTGGATTGATTTGGGCATGGGATTATAATTTCTGTATTGGATTTCTGATTCTTAAATATCATGGCTGTGATAAAGTACCTCATTTGAATGATGAAGGAAAAAACTCATGTTACTACAATTCAGCTGACCCTAGTAAGACAGTATCACACTTGTCAGGACCTCTCTATTGCTCATCGGAAGACAAAAGAACTAGTGGCAGGCCTAGACCATCAACACATTCCATGTTCTACCTCCTGATTCAAGGAAATAATAATAATAATAATAATAATAAAGTAACAATTTATTTCATGCCAAATTGAGGACTTATAGGCCATATGGCTTATGAAGGGCTCAATTACAGATACTCAGGCTAAATTCCTATCTTTGGGTAACCACTCACCTGATATCTTTCCTAGTCCTTGTATGTGAAATCCAAATCAGAACTTTTGTCAGAACTGTAGACACAGCATCCCATTCATTCATACATATACACATGCATTCGAGTGCACTAAGAGTTCTAGATCAGAGCCATGGTCTCCCAGTTATGAAAGCTCTCATCTGACCACTGCCGTGGTTGGCTTTGGAGGCTGTCCTGGGATACTGGGATATACAGAAAGAAGCTTTGAGATCTCTCAGGCTGGAATGGGAACAGAGACAAAATCTGAGCTGAGCCACTTTCCAGCTGCTGTGGGAGGCTGAGTCGGAGAACCAAGTCAGATGGATGACAGGATTAGGAAGAGCAGTGGAAGCTACTGGAGAGCACTAGGGAGCTGTGTCCTGGGCCTTTAAAGGAAGTTCTAGATGGTTCTAACCCCACCCCTCTCTCTCTCTCTTTCTCTCTCTCAGGTTAGCATCACTCAGTCTCACAAAAGCCTGTCTACACATGGTCCAGCCTTGGCCTCTCTCCATCCATGTTTCTCTTCTCTTTCCTCCACCCCCGTCTCGTTTCTTTTCATCCTGTGTGGTTACTGTCTCTAATAAAGACTTTGCTCCAAGGCTGCCTATTCCTGGTGGGATGATGAGCAGAAGTCACTCTGAGGTCAGTTGGGAGGACAGTACCCTGAGGGCTCAGCCAGAAGGTGAGGTCAAGAGAGCAGACAGATGTCCAGGGTGTGTGTCAATGAGTGCTGGCCTGGCCTGATTTAGAGAGCGGAGGGCACACTCTCAGCAGGAGGCCAGCAGGAGCAGCAGCAATCCTCTCTTCAGCCCTGCAGCCCAGCCCCCCTCCTCTGCCAGGGAAGCAATCTCAGCCTCTCCCTCTGGCCCCTGGAAAGTTGTGTGAGGTGCTGGGATCCTAACTGCATGCCTCAGCTCCTGCCCCGTGGGCCAGGTCACCTCTAGTCTTCTCATGTAACGCCTAATTCCTAGGCGTGCTTGTTCCTCTCTTGGGTGAGACCCTCTCCAGGCTTCAGACATTCTGGACCCCTCCCCCAGCTTGGAGTACAGCCCTCCCCTGGGCTGGTTAGCTGCAAGCCCAGCAACTACTCCAGAGTTCTGCTCCCGAGGCCTTGGCTCTCGCTGCCTCTCAGCATTGCTCAGCATTGTTTCCCTTTGCTTTCCATGTCACTGCTTTTTGGCTGCAAAAGGTGCTTTTATAAGAAATAGCCCAAGATTCAGTAACCCAAGACAAGCAAAGGAAGTTAATCTGGTAAAAAGTATCCTCTGTTCTGTATTTCTCTTAGGGATCTGAAATCCTACTGGGTCTGGAGCATACTTGGACTCTAGAATTTACAAGATGAGGACTTTTAACTTAGATGAGGATTAGAACACCCAAAATGTGTGATAGGGTTGTGTAACCCGTTAAAGATACCAAAAGGCCCCCTCTTTCATTGTTGGTCCCATTACCTGTTCATACTTTCAGGAGACAGGAGTCACCATGTGGGATCGAGCAGCCCCTAGCCGGGACTCCAAGGTTGACCCCAAACTGCTGAAGGTCAGTATCATGGACAGACAGAGCCTCTTTCTATGCACCCTCTTATACAGCAGATATGTATTTGCAGCATCTTAGACCTGGGCAGTCTACACATATCTCTGTTAATAAGTCAAAAGGGTGTGATTCAGGAGCTGGAGCGATGACTCAACAATTAAGAGCACTGGCTGGTCTGACAGAGGACCTCATTCAGTTCTCAGCACTCAAGTCAGGTAAATCCCTATAACTCCCAGTTCCAGGAGATATGATGCCCTCTTCTGGCATCTGCAGGTACTACATGTGTGTGGTACACATACATACAGGCAAAAAACACTCATATGCATAAAAATTATTTAACCTTTTTTAAAAAAAAGTTTGATTCAAAGATGCCATTTGATTGTTACACTTCTATTTTGCTGAAGCAAACCCCACCTGGAGAGGACTTTAAGCAAGCTGCTTTCCTCTGTGTATCTGGTACCTGGAACAGAATCTGGAACATCAAAAGTACTCAATGAATATTTGTGAAGGAAATGCAAGTGTGGCAGTTCCAACTCTTACTCAGGATTTCTCTCATCACAGTAAAGATGAAAAGGCAGAGTCTGGGCTGCTCCTGACTCTGTCACCAGAGTAACCAATTCTCCCTGCCCCCCTTCAAGATGACTCCTACCTTCTTAATGTCCCTTCCTTTATTTTTCTTTCCGTTCTTGCATGTCTTTAACTCTCCTACTAATAACACAAGCGACCCTGTTTCCTCCACTGTTTCCAAACCACTTTCCATGCCATTTTCCTTTCAGCTTGCCTCTGATGAGAAAATAAAAAAAAATTCTCCCAGAAATGTGACTCAGGGTAATCGACTGAAATGTCATCCGAGGCCATGGGGAATTTCTTAACCATGAATCACATACACTGTGCTGAGAACCTGGGTTTCAGGCAAGAGAGAAAGTTTCAAAACCCAATACCAGGGACCTCGCTTCACAACCCGTGCCCAGGAGCTATAGGAATTTCTCCTCTTTTGGCTTGTGGTTGCTGTCCTTGGCCACCTCCGGTAAAGGCTCACTTGCCGCTTGCTTCCTTCCCAGCCAGTTTCCATCACTGTGGCAACGGCCTTCAGCAACACTGGAGGCTGCACTCCGCCGGGCCTCCACTTCAGCAGCTATGGCTGCTACTGCCCATTGAGAATGGGGAGACAGAAGCCACAGCCAGGTTTAACATGGGCTCTGTGCCAAGGCACCTCAGACTTTCCACTCCAGCTGGAAACAGAACATGAAAGATACAGGTTAGAAAGGAGCCCTGGCTGCCCAGTTCAAAAGCTTCATTCATGAGGTTTTTCAAGAAAAATCCTGCAGTGTTTAGACGGCTCTGTTTTCTTTGTTCTTTCTCTTTTCCTCCGGTATTTGTAGAATAGGCCCCAGTGCATGCATGTGAAAATGGGAAAGAACGAAGGAAGCAAGGGAGGGAGGTGGAGAGGAAGGACAGAAGAAGGAAACTTCAAGCTCAGCCAAGCAAACACAAAGGTGGCACAGACCCCAAGCATCAAAATGGAAGGGAATTAAGTCTGTAACTCACACATGACAGGCAGCAACAGGTTGAGAAATTGCTATCCAGGTCATGGGAAGGTCATTGACAAGTTTTTCAGGTTTCTGGTAAGCAGTGAAATGACAGGGGCATCAAAACTTCCAGCAACCTCTTGACTAAGAGAGGCGAACGGCACCGGGGCATCTGCGGGCACAGAGGCAGTTCGTTTGGGAGCTCAGATCTAAGAAACAAATGAACAACCGATGCAAAGAGGACCCCACCTGGTCATCGGAGGCCTCCAGCAGACCCCAGGAGAGGGCATGAACAGCCATGTGGAGGCATTCGCTGAGCAAAGCACCCAGCATGGCTGAGAATAAGTTCCAAAGGGTCAGGGGCCTTTCCCACCCAGTGTTGTCAGAACGTCGCAGGACAGGAGAAAAAAGCAGGCTCTGCTCTATCCAGAATATTTGCTCTCCTGGTGAGCAAGAATGGTGACAGTCAATTATCACAACGACTGTGACAGGGACAAGGCAGGGGCACTGCCTTCAGAAAGGGCAAGACCTAATAGGTACAAACTATACCAAGTCCCTTCACAAGGAAAGAGTCCGGCTGTTCTGTCCTTTATCTTGTCTGTGCCTGCCTGAAGATGTTTAATTTGCAATCAAAACAAGGCTGTACATGTATTTAAACCCTACATGGTATCCATTAACACACACACACACACACACACACACACATATATATATGTACACACACATATGCACACTCACATATATAGTTTTGTTTCTTGAAACAGGAAGTACTATACTAGCTCAGGCTTGCCTGGAAATTGCAGTTCTCTTGCTTGAGCTTCCCAAGTGCTAGAACTATGGGCCTGTACCACCATGCCCAGCAAAGCATACAGTTTTGTAATGGTTTTAAGTATCAATAAAAAATTTTTGAGACAGAGTCTCACTGTGTAGCTTTCACTGGCTTGCAACTCGATATGTAGACCAGGCTGACCTCAGACTCACAGAGATCTTCCTGCGTTTGCTGGGATTAAAGGAGTACACCACCATACCTGGCCACAAAAGATAAAGTTGAAGAGACTGGAGAGATGGCTCAGGGCTTAAGAACTCCGAGTACTCTTGGAGAGGACCTGGGTTTGGGTCCCAGAATCCACATGGCAGCTGATAACTGTATCTTCAATTCCAGGGGATCCAACACCATCTTCTGGCCTCCAAGGGTACCAGGCACACATGTGCAGCACTCATACATACAGGCAAATAGTCAAACACATAAAGCAAAAATAAAAGATCTTTTTAAAAGATAAACATTTTAATAATGACAAAAAGATTTAAACTATGCAGGCAACCTTGCTTTTCCTGAAACCTTGTATTACTCAAAAACTCTCCTGAATGATTTAAGGGAAGAAAGAAAATTTCCTAGCTCACAAACTTCCAGAAGATGATCGAACTGCTTTTAGGGACTGGAAGGACAGGGACTTGAGCACAGTCAGATCTTGCAACTTGGTGTCTGGTAGTTCCAGGCTCCTGTCCCAGCAGTGGGACACACCTCAGTGTCCATTTCCCAGCTCCATCTGTTCCACAGGACAGATTCCCTCCTGACTAGGGAGAACTGTCACACTTGTCTAGAAAATGGGAATGTAATCTGGTTAAATTAAAATATGAGGGAAAAATCAAGCATAATAGAAGTTTCTCACAGTCTATCTCACTGTGAAAAAACTAATACCAAAGAACTGAACAGAATTTGTCAGAATTCATAAAATATACATATCTGCCCTATGGCCTTGTAGGTGCTTTATCCTAATTTGTCTAATTATCCTAACTAATTGTGTCATCCTACAGGGTTGGGTTTTGCCACTCTCTCATATTAATGAACACACACACACGTATACACACACCACACACACACACACACGCACCTCTTTATGGAGGTCAAGCCCTTATAACCTAAACACCTTCCATTAGACCCCTACCTCTCAACACTGTTACATCCAACACATGAACTTTGGAGGGGCACATTCTAACCATGGCATCATAGGAATAAAAAAGTCCATAGGTGAAAGAACTTCAAGTTCTAAAAAATTAATAAGAATAAACCCTAATAAGAATCAAAAACCGAGCCTGGCAGCTCATGTGTATAATCCCAGAACTCAGGAGAGAGCAGCAGAAGGATCCAGAGTTTCAGGCCAGCCTGGTCTACACTATATCCTGCCTCAGAAAGAAGAGACAGAAGAGATGGAGTTGACATTGCTGAGACTGAAACCCAGTGAAAACAGGAAGACAACACTCTCACAAAGAGGAAGCACTGTCTGTACACAAAGAAGCTGTTGACATTGCCAAATTCTGCAGATCTGGCAACTTTGGTGCACTGAGTGGCTGGTTTGGTGGTTTCAAGCATCACTACAATTTCCAGTGGCTTTAGTTTTTGGGTGGAGTCCTTGTTGCAAAACAAAAAGGCATGAACACATTTCAAGTTAGAATACAGAAGTTAGCTCAAGACCACATTTTCTATTTTGATGGGAAAGGTACTCATTGCAAATGTATGTATTAAAAAGACTGGTATTCCAATGGCAGAAAAGCAAGTTTCAGGGTTTTTTTTTTGGTCTTTTTGAGACAGGGTCTCCTTGTAGCCCCATATGGTCTGGAACTCGCTATATAGACCAGACTGACCTCACAGACAGCTGCCTGCCTCTGCCTCCTGAGCACTGAGATTAAAGGCATGGACTACCACACCAGCAAGGATTTTTAAAAAATATTTTATTTATTATTTTTATTTTGTGTGTATGAGCATAATGCCTGCATGTATGTAAGCATACCCATGTTGTACAATGCCCTCGAAGGTCAGAAGAAGGCGTCAGATCCCTTGGAAAAGGAGTTATGGACAGTTGTTAGCTGCCATGTGGGTGCTGGGAATCGAACCCAGGTCCTCTGCAAGAGCAGCCGGTTCTCTTAACCTCTGAGCCATCTCCAGCCCCAAGCTTCAGGATTTTTAAGACTGAAAATTTTGAAGCCTTCCTCCTGTCACTTCATCATAACTCACAAGCTGCAACCTTCCTGCCAGCCATTCCACACAAATTCTAGGTCTTTTTTCAAAATAAAATGCCATATTGATTGCAGTATTTATGTGAAATTATTTAACATGCTCAGAGCTGTACTACCATTTTTACTAGATTTCTGTTTTTATTTTTGCTCCACTGACCCAGTCTTCAGGTACCACACCCATGGCGCATTTTTCCATAAGCTCTGTGGTTTTATTGTGCAATTTTGCACAGTGCAGTGGGTCTTAGGAATGCACACACTGTATGACAGTCGAGCTGATGGCGCTGTGATATAATATATGGAATTACCATACTCTGTGAAAGTTCCTGGATCTTTTCATTCCCACGTGTCTCCCTCAGACATTGTTTGGCTACTGCATGCCACAGGTGTGAATTTATAAATTATATTTTTCTCTCCCAGCTGGGCCCGCATACCAGAACCTTCCAAACCCCTCTTATTACCCTGAAGCCGAGTCAGATGTCTTGATGACTCTGCAGTGTGCAGCTCCTTTGTGAAGCATCCTACACAATTCCCTTTCTGCCTCCTTCAGCTTCAACTCCATGCTTCTGAAGGCTTCTAGAGCCCTGTATCTGTGTGGCTGCCACTGTTTGTTTCCTCCTGTTGCACACAGCACCTTTCTTGCACACAGACACTTGGCAAAGGCTGAGGTGTCAAGACTTCATAGACGCTGGCCCCTTTCTGGGTAACCAAAGGAGCAGCCTAGCACTGCTCTGTGTGACACACAAAGAGCCTGGCTGTGGGCTTGGCAGCCCTGAGCTGTCTCTGGGTTGTTCTGGAAGGCTCAACTTCCTGCAGGAACAACCAGAGACCAGCTCTGCAGGAGGTGAGGAGAAGGGGGTGGAAATCAGACCCATTGCTACCTAGAAAACCACATTTTAAAGACTGACATTTGTGAAACCTCTTCCTGGGAATTTTATTATTCTTTCCTGACTACCTAACACATGTCAGAGTTTGGAAAGTTAAGGAAATCCCCCACTGGGTAAGCTTTATTTTACTTTAAAGAGAGAGTTTTTAGCCCTTCCTGTTTCTAAACTCCAGTAGCTTTGTCTACATAAGAACACCACTGTGTGGCTCAGTTGAGACAACCCCACAATGAAAGGTGTAAATTATATCACTCCAGTGAGAGAGAGACTTTAAAATCAAAGGTGGCAGTCAGTAGAATCATCCTGAAATCTGGAAGAAAAAAAAAAAAAACCCTTAACCCCTTGATTTCAGCAGAATTTTCTGTGTGGTTTAGTAGTTGCAATCAAGGAGATACCATTGCACTTGAGTAGAGATTAGAAGAAATGGCATTTGCTTCCCAATTCATCTCCTGAATGCTTGGCATTTAGAAATTTCAGTTCTTATTCACAGACCTCAATCACATAATGCCAAGCAGTATTTCAAAAAGGCTCTCGGACAGTCTAAAGAAGGGGACATGCCAGGAAGGGGACTGTGTGGAAACATGGATAAATGCCTTCTTGTAAGTAGGCCAGACCCTCACACTAGAGTTCAGGGGCACCTGCCTAGTGATGGGCCTGCCCAGAAAGAGGGTGCAGCCTTGTACATAAGAGCCCGCTTTTTTTCAGCCTGCCTGGGTTTGATTTTCACTCTGTCATGATCCAGCCACCTGACCTTCATAAGTCGCTTTCTGTCCTCTATTTTCTTTTCCTTGTTTTTTAAAGGTGAAGGGGTTTGTTTTAGTTCACAAATTCAGTTATAGTCCATCACTGCAGGGAAGTCAAGAAGAGAGCCCGAGGCAGCTAGTGTCACATCCACAGTCAAGAACAGAAAGTAATAGATACATGCACGGTTACTGCTCAGCTGGCTTTCTTTACTCCTATACAATCTAGGGCCCCAAACCAGGGAATGGCACCATGGTTTGGTTTTTTGAGACAGGGTCTCCCTGTACCCCTCCTTGGCCTGGAACTCACTGTGTAAAGTAGATTGGTCTTGACTACCCAGAGATCTGCCTGCCTCTGCCTTTGAGAGCTAGGATTAAAGGTGTGTATCACTCACTATGTAGACCAGGCTGGCTTCAGTCTTTCAGAGAGCCACCTGCCTCTGCCTCTGAGTGTTAGACTTAAAGGCATGCGCCATGATACCCAGCTGTTCTCTATTTCCTTAACTAAAATAAATAGATCATTATAAAAATCCAATAAAGAATTCATAGGAAACATCAGGTCTATAGTAAACACTCAATAAATGTTAAAGTTAACCACTTTAAACTATTAACTATCTCAGATTGGCTTGTGGATACTCCAACTGTTTTAGTCAAATATATTCATGGTAGTTCTTTGGTCAAAAGGTAGACTTCTAATAATGGCACCTTCTTCCTAGAGTCACAGCACTTATTTAATGAATACATGTAAGTTATTTGGCACCTAATAGGTACTTAATAAAGAACTTCTTCATCATCATCGTCTTCAATTATTGTTGTTGTTGCACAGGCTCTCAGGCATGCTGGGCAAGCACTCTGTCACGGAACTATAATGCCAAGCCACCCTCCAATTTTTTTGAGAAAGGGTATCACTGTTAAGTAGCTCAGGCTGATCTTGATCTCCTAGGTAGAAGTGATCCTCTTGACCAGTCTCTCAAATGCTAGGATGATGAGCAATTACTAGTGCAGCCATTACCGATGATTCAAACTGTAGGTAATTAGTTCAGGATGATATGGGGTGATCACTCAAAAAAATATGTGTTGTGGTTATTGTTATTTTATTTCGCTTTTTAAATTTTTTAAATTTTATGTGTATTTTGCATTATACATGTATTTGCATGTATAGAAGTGTACTATGTGTATGCAGTGTCCATAGAGGCCAGAAGATGGTGTCAGATCCCCTGGAACTAGAGTTATGGACAACTGTTAGTCCTCATGTGGGTGCTGAGAATCAAACCCAGGTCCTCTACAAGAGCAGTCAGTGCTCTTAACCACTGAGCCATCTGCTAGCCCCACTTATGGTTATTTATTTATTAATTTTTGTTTGGTCTTTTTGAAGCAGGGTCTCCATGTAGCCCCAGCTGACCTGGAACTCACTGTGTAGACCAGGCTAGCCTTGAACTCACAGAGATCCTGAGTGCTGGGATTAGATGCATGCGCTACCCGGCCGGGCCCATTTTTTAAATTTAAATTTAAATTTTATTTTTGGGGGTCTGGGTTACCGTTATTTTATAAAGAGATGCGGCCCATCCCCCCGCCCCCCAGGGACCTAACAGTGGCAGCGGCTTACTAAACTCCCTACCTGCCGGCCAGCTTTGGTTCTACCCATTTCTCTCTTGTGCGCTTTCAGTGACTCGTTGAGGCTGGAGATAATGGACGTAAGTATACAATGAGAACGGGCCAGTGCCACAAACCAGGGGCTTTCTCCCAGTCGTTTGCTAAACATCTACCAGCACACACCAGCAATGTGACGTCAGGAAGTGTGTTTCATTTTTACGCTAATTTTTGCAAAGATCTGCCAGGCTAGGGGCTGTCTGCCATCCTTGCTGCTGGCTTTCTTATGGGGCCTACTTATCGTCTGGTCTTCAGCAGGGCTGTGGGTCTCATGATGGGCAGCCAGTCTTTTTCCTAGGGAAGATGGGGAGAAGGAGGCGGGAAAACTCTGTCCCCAGCCACTTTACCCCTTTAGATATCACGGTACTAACAGAAAACCTGTGCATTGACTACTGATGGGCTAGTATACTGTTAGGACGAGATTACAGTCAAGGAGAGCTGAAGGATGAATCTGAATCCAACCTGGAGTTTCTCTACGGGCCAAAGCCCATTCCCAGAAAGAATACGTCTCCTTCCCTAGGAAAGCACTACATTTAACCAAGAGTGGGAAGAGTTCTCACTCCCAGAATGCTATTGAGAGTGTTGTTTGAAGCAGTTCTGCCCTACACCCCTCAATAGGAATGCTCCCTGACGTTTCGATGTTAGGAGACAAACAGGGCATTGCAGGGATAGCTGCCCTTTCATGGATGAAGGCAGACATGGATCCTGGAACTCAAACTTATTTTGCAACCACTCTGCTGACAGAGATATGGGTTTGCCAATTTCCATACTAACTGTAAGGCTCTGGGTTCGAGAGAAACAGCAGACAAGAGAGAACAGAAACTCCGCTGGAAGCTAACAGGCCCCAGTTTATTAAGAGAAACTAGCTTCTCCAAACTCGCAAGTGGAGAAATGCTAGCCCCCTCATCTTGGGGCTGACCCGGGGCTCCGGGGAACTGGGCTGGCGTGCCTGGCTCCAGATAGGGATGGCGAGGGGGGCGGGGGGGGAGAGAGAGACCTGCTCAGGACCAGTGCAACCAGCTAACTCCCTGGGAGAGTGAGTCATTAGCCCCGCCTATCTGATCAGTAGGCGGGAAGCTTAACTATTCAAGAAGTTGTAAAAGTCAGTCCCCTTTTCTGCAGGTATTGTGAATTCTGGTTGTTTGGCTGGAGTTGCCTAGGTATCTGCTGGGAGGAGGGAGGGTCCTTCAGTCACATCTTACACTAACTATCCCCTTAAGGTGAATATATCTCCAAAGAAAAATACTAGTTTTTCTCAGAAAAAAAACCTCAACTTTGATTTGTACTTTAGAATCACCTAGAGAGGTGTTCTTTGGCTGTTTTGTTTTGTTTTGTTTTGTTTTGTTTTTTTAATGCTGGTGTCTGAACTCCACACAGAGTTGAATGTGGGACCAACCACTGTTATTTATTTATTTTTTCTAAGATTCCTGAGGTGAATCTGATGTGCAGTCGGGTCTGGAAACCACTGGTCTAAATCCATGGCGAGGAACCAACAGATTCCTAATTGGTAGGTTTTGTTTTACTGTATAGTTAGTTTATTGCTATAGCAAAGTAACTGAGACAGGCTTCTTATGAAGAGAAGAGGTTTATGGCTTTGGAGGTTCAAGGCCATGGCGCCAGCACTTAGTTCATTCTGGTGAGGGTCCTTTTAGAGACATCACATCATGGGGTAGCAGTTTTGAGGGTGCCGAAACAAGAGATCAAGTGGTGAGGCAGGAAGCCAGAGGCCCAGGGGTAAGAACTGCCTCTGTAGCAGCTCTCTTCCCGTAACTCACTCTGGGAGACCAACATTGCCAGTGTGCCAGGGACCTTGACTAGGCCCCGTCCTTATAAAGTTTCCATTGCCTTTCATACTGGCATCCTGGGAATCAAGCCTCCTGCACATGGCAGCTTGGGGGACAAATCACACTGAAACCATAGCGCAGTGCAGTGAGCCGCCTCCATCTTAGGTCAGGACAGTCTGTCCACTACTAAGGCAGAGAACGAGTATTCATTACAATTTAAATCCAACGCGTCCTCTCACTCAAGTGGGGCACCAAGAAGGGAAGAAATATTCATCCTTGCCCCATGCGTGGTTCAATTAGCCATTAATCACTCTGGCTTATGTGGTCATTTAAACAAGAACTCAAATGTTTTAACTGCTTAAAGGGTAGCACAGCCACAGTTTGAATTTTATTAATCTTTCCTCTCTTCAAGGTTCTCATTGTCAAAGAAAACCTGTAGAAAAAAGTAGAAAAACTTCTTGAAGACTTCATTAATCGACTCTGAAATGTTGCCATGGTTACAAGTAACCATCCTCCCCAGTCTGCATCTGCCCTTGGCGGAAGAACAGATCTTGGAGATCTCAAATTTGCATGCACCCTTGCCAGGAACTGATATATCATTAGCCCTAGGGCCTCTCAATCAGAATTTGTCCTAGTGCCATTGGACAACAGCCTCTGTAAATGCCTGCAGCCGTTCATTACAGATCTGTACATTTCCCTCCTGAGTGGTTGGCTCGGAATTCCCTAAGTCCTGTGTAGAGTTTGCAGAAGCCTCCGATGGCCTCTACACCCTACAAAACCCAAACAGTCCAGAATCAGGGTGGCCTCCTCCTGAAATGGAGTTGGGCCCTGGGAGAGCCAGAATTGGAGTAGTTATCGTAATGAGATGTCTCACAGCAAAAGACCCAGACAGCTGAGACTAAGGAGCCCCTGGATAACGAACACAACTGACGGTAGGAACCCTGGGGTGGAGGAGAGCAAAGGAACTAGAGACAGGTGCTATCTGCTGTGCTCCAGAATAGGGGGTTGGAGAGATAGCTCAGCTGGTGAAGTGCTTGCCTTACAAGCATAAGGACCTGATTCCCAGGAGCCAAGTTTAAAAAGCCATTCGTGGTGGCATGCCTGCAATCCCAGCCATATGGAGGCAGAGACAGATTCTCTGGGGCTCCCTGGCCAGCCAGCCTCACCTGCTTTCTGAGTTCAGGCCAAAGAGAGACCTTGTCTAAAAAAAAATAGACAGCACTTAACTAGCAAACAACAACCAAGATTGTCCACTGGCCTCCACACACAAGCACACATATGAACACACACACACACACACACACGGATTGGAAGCTGGGTGTGGTATTGCATACCTATAATTCTAGCATTCAGGAAACTGAGGGAAGAGGATCGTCATAACTTTAAGGTCAACCTGTTTTACATACTGAGTACCAGGCGAGCCAAGGCTACAAACAAACAAAGAAAGCAAACAATTAAACAAAAAAGACTGAATCTCTTCTAGAAGAACGGGTGCCACCGGAGAGAACACTGGGTCAGACCACTGTCAAAAGACTTGGGGATGTCTCTGTAGATGGGCTACTCTCAATTGTCAACAGAATCTCTCTGAAAACTGATTGTATTTCCAGGGAAAAAAAATTATGAAAACTTTCTTATCAGTTGACAGGAGGTAAAAAGACTGAAAGCAGATTCCTATTTGTGGAGGCAAACCCAAATGTTTTCTTTCCCTTATAAAAGTTAAACAAAACACCAAAACAAAAGCCTCTCTGTTTAGAAGACAGTCTGTTTCAGTTCCTTGAATGTTTTGAAATGGTTTGTAAGACATTTAACTGAAACTAAAGTGTGTTTGGTCAGTTCTTATTTTTTAAAATTTGGGATAAATTTGAGGAAAATTGTATCCGTATATTTCTGATTCATTTGCATTCAACTGATTGCCTTGCCAAAATACAGGCTTCACCCTGTCCACTTAATCTGGTGTACACTAGAAGCCACAGAGTTGTGATGAGAACAGATTTTTAAATGTATTCTTAATTTGCAAACAAAGCTTTGCTCATATCAAACTAGACTAGACACTTGGAAAACCTGCAGACTCTTGGAGCACATACAGATAGGCAGGCATACACATACACATAAATAAAAAGCCCTAGGTGGTTTTCCATGATTTTGTGTTTTGCTCTTATTCGTCAGAGTTTCCACTGGGAAAGGAGAATGTGGGAAACGCTGATACTGCAAATACAAAAGAGTTTATGTTAAAACAAACAAAACCACTTTTGTTGACTGTAAACTTTTGATTTCTTAGTCTCTTAATCCCAGCAAGAGCTCCAAGTACAAAATCTTAAATTCAAGAGGTAACAAAAAAATGATATTAGAGGGACAGCCAAAAGGTAGAGTGAGAGAAAACACAAAAAGGGTGTGAAGTTCAGATTCTTTATCAAGAGAAGTCCTCTAAACTTCAATAATGTAAACATTCTATTATAATCAAATCTCAGGGAATAGCCTGGTTTCATTGGTTGCTGCAACTCTTCACCTTTCCATATGCAACTTAGGGACACTCTGTGTACCCGAACCTTTCCATTAAAATCAGCTTTACTGAAGGCTGGAGTTATAGCCCAAAAATACAGCCCTTGCCTAGCATGCACAAAGCTCTAGGTTTAATCCCCAGTACCAAACCCCAAACAAAATCAGGTTTAATAAGCTATATACATATGTAATTCCATCTGTCTTTTAAATTATTTTTAATTGTGTGTGTGTGTGTGTGCATGTGCGTGTGTCTGTGTGGGAGTATGTGCACATGAGTGTAGGTGTCCTTGAAGGCCAGAGGCATTGGATCCCCTTTGAACTGGTGTTACAGGTAGTTGTGAGCCACCCAACATAGGTATTGGGAACTGAACTCAAGTCCTTTCCAAGAGCAGTATACACTTTTTGACTCCTGAACCATCTCTCCAACCCCAGTTTCACCTGTTTTTAAATGTACTTGAGTGCAATCATGTATACAGTCACACTGTCACCACCCAGGTGGTGCAGATCCAGAGCATTTCCATCTCTCCATCTGCATCCTGCACCCCTGTCTTACTTCACCATCTCCAGCCTCGGGTGATGACTAATCTGGTTTCTGTTACTAGAGCTTTGCTTTTTCTAGAATTTCACATAAATGGAATCATACAGCATGTCATCTTCCACATCTGGCTTCTTTTTCTCGTAGCATAGTACTGTGAGATTTACTAGGTTGTTGCATGTATCTGTGGCCTGTTCCTTTTTGATAGAGAGAAGTACACATTGTAAGGAAACACTCTAGTTTATTTATCTATTCACCAGTTGATAGATACTTGAATGGTTTTCGGTTTTAAGCTACTGTAAAAGATATTGCTGTAAACATTCGTGCTCCTGTCTTTGTATGGACATGTGTTTTTATTTCTTTTCTGTAAACATCTCAGAATTGAACTACTGGGCTACAGGATAAGTTTATATTTAATTTTATGGAAAACTGCCAAGTTGTTTTCCAGAAGACTGTAGCATTTTCCAAGTCCCATCAGTGATGCAGGAGAGTTCCAGGTGCTCCACACCCTCACCAACACAGAGAATTGTAAGTAATTTTAATTTGACTGAGACTTGCTTGTGTTTTTAATTTGCCTTCCCTAATGATGAGTGATGCTAAGCAATTTTTCATGTCCTCATTTACCATGCATGCATCTTCCTTGGGGAACTGGCTGCTGAAATCTTTGTGCATTTGTTTCTCATTTAATACAAGTTGTTAGAGTTATTTATATATTCTAGACATGTCTTGTATAATACATATCTGTTACTTTTTCTCCAAGTCTGTGGCTAGCCTTACTAGAATCTCCTATACTTTCACTGGTTTTTTTTTTTTTTTTTTTGTCTGCTTGTCCTATCGATTTAGTCATCAATTGAAGAGCTAAACACTGAAATTTTTTAATGCAGTACATTTTTGTCTATTTTCCCTCTGGTTCTGTTCCATTGTTACTCATTTTAAAATGGGTTTATGTTTTTGTTAAATATTTTATGCATATGAGTGTATTGTTGGCAAGTATGTAAGTTCATCCATGTCATGCAGTGCTCTCAGAGGTCAGAAGAGAGCACTGGATTTCTCTGAAAATGGAGTTATGGACAATTGTTAAACACCATATGAGTGCTGGGAGTCAAACCCAGGTTCTCTGCAAGAGCAGTCAGTGCTCTTAACCACTGAGCCATCTCCCCAGCCCCTGGAATAGGTTTAGGTTTACAGAAAAGTTACAAAGATAGTACAGAGAACAGAGAGCTTGTCTAACATGGATCAAGTTTGCATCTTTCCTGTGTCAGACGAAGGAATCAGTGTTACCCGCTTCTTTTGACTCGGTGCTGCCGTTTGTTCATTGCACTAGTCGTTTCTCACCGTCCCTTTTCTGTTCCACAGTCCCGTCCAGGATCTGACATTATGTCTAGTCATCAGGTCTCCTTGTCCGCTTTTGGTCTGTGAGAGCCTCTCAGACTTTTCCTTGTTTTTAATGACAGAGTTTTGAGATGTCCTCGGCAAATATTTTGTGGGCTGCCCCTCAGTGCGGGTTTGTCTGAATTTTTTCATGGTTACACTGGTGTTATAGGTTCAGAGAAGGAAGAAACCACAGACTGCAAGTGCTGCCCTCAGCATCTTGTACTGACAGTGCATGCTTCCAGGGTACCACTGATCAGGCTAACCTTGGTTCCTGGGCCAGACCTGTCTGCTGTGAAGTTATCTGACTAAGCACAGCACACTCAAGAAGCAGTCAGAATAAATATATACCTATTTATTATACAATTATACAATTTATGAGTATTTATTTTCTACTTTAGGAGATAATCCAATACTTCAGAACTGATTTTGTTGCTCCAGTTCTGGCCAACAGGAACATTTTTATCAAGTCTTCAATTCTCTCAGTTCCATTTTTTAAGGGCTCTTTTTTCTCCTGAAGAAGTTTTTAAATATTTTATTGATTATTTTTATTTTATGTGTGTGAGTGTATTGCCTACATGTGTGTAAGTGCACCAATGTTGTGCAATGCTGGAGGAGGTCAGAAGAGGGCACCCAATCCCCTAGAACTGGAGTTATGGGTGGTTGTTAGCCACCACATGGGTACTGAGAATCAAACTGAGACCCTCTGCAAGAGCACCTAGTCTCTTAACCACTGAGCCATTTCTCCAGCCCTAAACAGATTCTTGACTCTAATTTTTTGTTTTTGTTTTAAGATTTTTGTTTATTAGATTTTTTTTTTTTTGAGACAGAGTCTTCCTATAGCCCCAGCCTGCCTGGAACTCACTATGTAGATCAGGCTGGCCTCAAACCCATAGAGATCCACCTGCTTCTGCCTCCCAAGTGTGCTGGGATTAAAGGCATGTGCCTCCACATTGGGCTTTTCTGAAGAAGTTTTTTAAAAGAAAATCTTTGTAGTTATCCATATGACAGAGGATTAATATCTAGAATATACAAACTATTTAAAACAATATAAGATCAACCCAACCAATAAATGGGCAAATAAGGTGGAGAGATAATTCAGAGGTAAAGAGCTCTTCCAGAGGACCCAACTTCAATTTTCAGCACCTATGTTGGGCAGCTCACAACCACATGTAACTCCAGCTTCAGGGAATCTGATGGCCTCTGTGGACACCCACATTCATGTACACTCCCACACACACATACACATAGCTAAAAATACAAATAAATCTTTAAAAATATATACAGACAAATGAAATAGACAGTTCTCAAAAGATGAAGTACACAGGCTGGAATGATGGCTCAGCAGGTAAGAGCACTTGCTGTTCTTGCAGATGGTCTAGGTTCAGTTCCCCGCACCTACATGGGGTCTAATAACCATCTGTAACTCCAGTTCCAGGGGATCTAATGCCCTCTTCTGGCCTCCATAGGCACTGCATGCATCTGGTACACATACATACATGTAGACAAAACACTCATATACATAAAAAAATTTTTTTAAAGATGAAGTACAAATGGACAATAAACACATGGAAAGTTGTTTCACCTCACTAACCATCAGAGAAATAAAAATTACAATTATATTGAGACTCAACTCACCCCAGTCAGAATGCCAGTCATCAAGAAAACAAATAGCAACAGATGCTGGCAAGGATGTGGACCCAAGGAAACCGTATACATTGCTGGTGGGAATATAGACTAGTCCAGTCACCGTAGGGAAGAAAACCAAAGTACAACTACCATGGAACTCAGCTGATTCACCTACTGTATTTATCCCACAATGGTCTCTACATCAAATAGAGATCATATCAATATTTATTGCAGTACCATTCATAATAGCTATAGTCAACTTAGGTATCTGACAACAGAGAAAAGGGTAAGAAAAATGCACCATACATGCACAGTAGATTTTTTTCAGCCATAAAGAGGAATAGTTATGTCATTTGCAGAAAATGATATTCCTGAGGATGATCATATGAAGCTAATTAAGAGTCCCAGGAAGACAAATATCATAAGCTTTCCTCATTTGTGGTTCCTAGATTTTATGTAGATACATAAAATCATGTGTGTATATATTACATGAACATAGAAGTGAAGCTGTCTATAGGAACAGAGAGACTAAGAGGAGAAGATGGTGAGAAAGGGGAAGGGGAGAAATGTGCTCAAAGGACATTACATATGTATATGAAGATGTCCTCATGAAAACCAGTAATATAAAGAAATGTCCCCTTTTTGTTTCTGGTATATGTGCAGTGCAATATAGCAAGCTCCTGGGTTTAAAAAGCCCAGGAGATTTCTGGGAGGTCGTTTGCCCTAACAGGTGCATTAAGAAGGAGCTATTTTGATTATCTCACTCCAGAGCTCAAAAACAATGTTTGAGTCACCATCAAATCGAAGCTTGTCCAAGCAGAAATCAGTTGACAAGGAGAGCTGAGTTGCTTAGAAATATTTTCAAATACCAGTCTTGAATTTCCTCAAACCAATAGGAAATTAAAATTCACTGCAAACTCTTATAGCAGGGCTCACAAACCAAAATGAGTCAAAGATGAGATGATGGAGTGTCAGGCCTGACTTATGAGCTTGGTTTGTGCCTGTTTGGGTCACTCTGTGCTGTCTCTCGTCCTTCTCTGTTCCTTCAATTCTGTCATTCCTCCCTCTGCCTTTCTTTTCCTCTTCTCTCATTCTCCCTTTTATTTTCTCCTTGGCATTAAAAATGCTTTTATTAAGTGCCCACCATGCATAATATGCCATACTAGGTGCCTTTCCTATTGTTGTGAGCGAATGCCTGACAAGAAAGGACTTTGGAAGGAAGCGTTTATTTGAGGTGGCAGTTTGAGGAGACACAGTCTATCACAGTGGGGAAAGTATGGCAGCAGGAATCTGAGGTGGTTAGTCACATTGTGTCTGCAGTCAGGAAACAGAGAGAGGACAGGAAGTAGGGCTGGGTTATCAAACCTCCAGAGGACAGGAAGTAGGGCTGGGTTATCAAATCTCCAGAGGACAGGAAGTAGGGCTGGGTTATCAGACCTCCAGAGGACAGGAAGTAGGGCTGGGTTATCAAACCTTGAAGCTTGCCCCTAGTGACTCACTTCCTCCAGAAAGGCTCCACCTCCTAAAGGTTTCACAACCATTTAAAATAGGCTCAAAGATATGAGCCTATAGGGGGCATTTTACACTCAAACCACAACAGGTACCATAATTCATCTGTTTGAGCATAGCCTGAGACGTTTTACATCAAAACTCAGTTTTCTGTGGTGGGATATGCCTTTAATCCCAGCACTCAGGAGGCAGAGGTAGGTAGATCTCTGTGATTTCGAGGTCAGCCTGTCTAGATAGAGAGGTTCAGGCCAGCCAACGCTACATAGTGAGACCCTGTCTCAAAAAAAAAAAAAAAAACAACAAAACTTTTCCTTTGAATAGTTCACTATGGGATAGATATACATCTTCATGATGCAGTCCCTCCACCAGCATATCCCAGAGCTCTGCAGTGAAAAGAGTTTCTACTATCAGTGAGCCGAATGCCAGGTGTCTATAAGTAGCCACCTGATGAAGAGAATCAGATGATGTCCCCTAACTCAGAGCCTGTCAGAGTCGTGTTCAAAAAGTTCCTATGACTCTCACTTCAGGAGACAAATTACACTCTGCCAGGGCCACAAGTGGGCAAACAAATTTTATGGGCCACACTTTCATCTCTCTGTGGCCATGGCCCGGCCAGGGGTCCAAATCATCATACCCAGGAGCCACTCTGACATAGGTAGCAGGGCCTAATTCAATGTGCATAGCCTCAAATCTAAATGAGATTAGCAACTGCGGGCTGAACCCCCCACTCCACACAGCTGAGACTCTGGTCAAGTCTCTTACCTACTCATTCCAGTTTCTTATCTGTAAGAAAGCAGATATTAAGACCAACCTCCTAGAGAGGTTGGAAGATGAACTGAAACAATACAGTACACTCTATAAAAGGTCATGTTAGTTGAAGCTACTCCTTCTCCTTTGTATTCAGTACTCCACAGTGGTTCTGTGCTGAATGCTGGAGATATCATTTAATGTGATCCTCATATGAACTATACAGAGCAGGATAACCTTAAAGAAACCAAGACCTAGAAGACCCCAAAACTTTCCTAACTGCAGACAGCTAGCAAGTGACAAAATTGTGATCGAAGTGATGGCTTTAACCTTTATAAACCTAGATGATTCTATTTAATAGTTATGTGACATATTTGCATGTTCTAGAGTCAAGTATACAAATCTCTTTCACCCTACGCCCCTTCTTTCTCCATAGATTACTTCTTTTAAAACATTCTGTCTATCCTCATTTGAAAAACCATAAACATGTGCATATATGTTTTTTCTTTGTTTTGGGTTTTTTTGAGACCTGTAACCCAGCTGGCCTGAAACTTACTATGTAGACCAGGCTGGCCTCGAATTCACAGAGATCTGCCTGCCTCTGCTTCTCAAGTGCTGGCATTAAAGGCGTACACCACCACACCCAGCTAGTATGTATAGTTTTATATAAGCATTTATTCCCAGGTTTAGACTAATAGTCTAACCTGGCAGAACATATATGTACACATATTTCTCACCTTGCTTTTATGATTTTTACTTACCTATATGTCCCCTGAGATCTTGTCAGTGCCCATTCTTTGCTTCATCTGCAGAGTGTCCCCTGTGTGTGTGTCAGCTTTGTTTAACCAGTTCCCCATTAATTGACATTCAGGGCTTCAGTCTTTGCATATACATGGTACTGCAATGAACAGCCGTGTGTCTACCTCTTTGTGTGTATGTCCAGTGTACTCCAGCCTCTGAAGATAGGACTTCTAGGTCAATAGGGAAACACCGATCTAGATCTTGCTAATGCCCCTCTGCAGAAGTTGTGCCTAATGTGCCCACAATGTTTTCAAATTTGGAGATTTTTGACAAATTTATTGTTTTAAATAACTTTTTTTCCCCCTTGCTACAGACAAAACACGTTCCTTGACAATGTTCTGGGGGAAAGCACACACTATGTAATTCTCAGCAATCCCATTAAATATTTGATTGTTAGCACCTCCTATCTGCTCATGTGGTTAGCTCAGGACCCTCCCCAGCATCTCTTGACAGGTGTTCATTTTAACTACTGAATCCTCTGTATCTGCCCATCTCTATAAAGTTGCTTCCTCCACTCCATTCCCAGACACTTCTTTCTGCCCAAAAGAACTACAGTCCAAAGCCGCAGGTGGAGCCAAGTGCACCGAATGCTTGTGGCACTGACAAGGGTTACACTCAACCGCAAGAGACATGGAGCTTCTGGAGAAGGGTAGAGATTATCTGTCACTGTCCCTTGCCTTCCTGAGGGAATTCTCACACACACAGCTCAGGACTCCTGATGCACCAGGCTCACCAGGCTCCCTCTTACATGAATTCCTCTCTTCCTCTCAGAAACTCTGAACTTCTGACTTTCCTGTCCAAACAATCATGCCACCATACTCTACTACAGATCTTCCATCAATTGTGCCCATAAAATAAACTATTTCAGTGTTTGGTCCTCAAAATAGTTTTTAGACATAAAAAGGAATTCCAGCAGCATACCCACTCATTTCTCCCTCAATTAAAAAAAAATAAATAAATATAGGGAACAAAACAAAAGTTACCCAAATCTCAATGTCTAAACAACACCTTGTCAACACCTCAGTACGTATCTAGTCAAGGCTGTCTCCAAGGTGTGTGGGGCACCAGGCAGATATTTCTTTTGTAAGATTCCTATGGCTATGACATATAGGTATCACCCCAAATCAGCACCATGCAGGCTGCCCAGTGCTGAGCAATTTCACGAAGGCATACCTTGCCAGTCAGAGAGAACAATCTATTTTCCAGGGAATTCTACTGGAGCCCAGCCAGGATGATCCCATTAAACACTAGCCTGGGAGCTCCTCAGTCCCCACATAAGATAGAAGGTGGCACAGGCTGCCCCAAAGGAAGGACAAACGCATGGATCAGGGCCTACATGGACCCCAGGCCAGGTTCAGGGTGCTCCACTTCGACTCCACTGCTGGTCCTCTCTTGTCCTAAATACCAAATGAGACCTTCCTTTGAGAAAGATATTTTAAAGTGAGGCAGGAATACAGTCAGGCCCAGCACAAGGCCCTATTTGTGGGTCTGAGGGTAATATTTTATCTACTATCAGATGGTGTCGACCAGTGCTAGAGGCTGGTCCACATTAATGTAAGCCACTTAGTGTGGAGCAGAACTCCTGGACCTATTTTTAAAATTGCCCAGGTGGTTTCAGTATGGGACTCAGGGCTGTGAAACATTCAACTTAGTCATGTCTAAAGGCCTGGAATCTTCTTTGGAAGCTGAGATTAAAATATTAAAGAAGTTGCACCATGGCAGCCTGGAAGCTAAGGCTAGACTCCCAGTAGCCTGCCTGTATCTGCCCTCTAGGATGCCTTTTGAGGATGAGCATATAGGCAGGGAGTCTGCCTATCACAGCTGGAGAACTCCTGTCGTCTAGTTAGATGTTATATCTACCATTACTGCTCTTCAGTCTTTATGCTGCCAGCAGCTGAGAGCACACTCAGGAGTAGCTGGGAAGTGTCTCAATGAAGGCTCAGCCTTCCGCACTGCTCTGCATGAATTATTTCCTCTGGTTAAACTGCCTGAGACAAAAGTCAGAGAAAGAGCTTGCGTTTTTGTTTTTGTTTTTTTTGTAATTGGTGAGGCTCCATGAGGCAAGGCAGAAGATGGGACTTCCAGGCCTGTTTATTTCATGTGGGGTAGATCAGGGCTAAGAGCAGAGAGGGAAGGAAAGGACACATGTCCTCTATGATGTGCAATTATGGGCCAGACTGCTGACAGCTGACTGGTCTGGTTCAGACATCGAAGCCCAACCTGGGCTTGGATTCCTTCAGACAATCCACACATAAGCAAAGGAAAACACCACATGACTTTTCTTTGACATGTTTCCCAAGTTCCTTTTCGACATTATTATTGTTAGAAATTCCAGAAAGGAAAACATAGAATTAAACCTTTACACACATCCTCTCTGGGAGAAAATGGAGTTTGTAGATTCTCTAATTTATCAACATTGCCTGTATACCAAGTTTCTTAGCAACCTAAGAATAATCAGAAAGAACTCCTTGCCTTCCTTTCTGTGATGATAAAATGAAATCAAGCTATTGCTTCAAGGGCCTACAAACTCTAGCTGCGTGTCAGTTTTCCTGTCTGGCTTGCTGGATGGTCATAAAGATGTGGACTTTCCAAAGTAGAAGGGGAGGAGAGTTGGGATGGCGATTGGGCCCTGCCAGGAAGCTTGCTATGCACTCAGAGGGGTGACTGGAGAGTTTATGAACCCATGGTTTACAGAGATGTGGGTTAACCACCAGGGATGTGGAAGCACCCTGGGGCCAATAACAGCACAGCGACCTCCCATCCCTAGCCCTGCAAGGGCCAGAAGAGAAAGTGGTTTCAGGAAACTGGTGAGGCCTGGCTTTGTGGAAGCTGAGGTCTTCAACAGGGCGCAGTCACTGCCAACCCACAGCCCAGCAGGGAATGACAGGGAGAGAATGTCTAACCTCACCCTCCCCTCCTGCTGGCCTCTCTCTGGCTGAACCCAGCGACAAATCAGAAGGCAAGAGAGCCCAGCCAAGCAATCCATAGAGCTCAACCTCCCAGGATATGGAACAGAATGGAGAAAGGCAGCCAATGGAGCCAGGGGGCAAAGGGAGAATGTATCCCGTCCCCAATAACAAGTCCCCAAAAGGGCACCTATAATATACTTGCTCTCTTCAGAGTTCATCAACCGTAGAAACCTATATAACGTTCCACTTTACGATTGCTGCTATGATTATTGGAGTTAGAAAACTATAGCCATTAGAAGCTGAGAAATGGAACAATTTAGCCCCAATCAGGTCCGACAGCTATCATTAGGCTGTGTCCATCTTATGTGCTTTGGCCCTGCTGTTGCATCAGCCACAGTCACTCCCTCTGCTTATTGCTCTTCCTTTTTGCTCAGCTCCCAAGGAGTGGAATGTCGCAGAAGCGGCAGGAAGCCTGCTCACCAAGAGCCTGGCAGATTGCTTTGGAAACCCAGCCCTCTCTTGGAATTTAATAAAAAACTACCCCCCCCAGGTGTGGGGTTGGGGTACTGGCTCTTTAAATGATGTTTTTCTTTAAGGAGCAGGGGGTCTTTGCCAGTAAGTGAAAGAAAAGAAAGAACCTAGTTTCTCAAAGATGGAAGAAAAAAAATGTTTTTAATTTACAGCTTTGCTAATTTCATTCCCCTGCGCTGAATTCTTTGATGGCTATCATTGCCGAGGGAGTAAACTTCAAGTGCTTCAGCTGGAGAGCTGGCCTCAGCTTTTCCCCCTGAAGTCTTGGTACTCTCCGTTATCCTTTCATCAAAGCGGGTGATGTGGATGACATTTTCTGGGCAGTTTCAGGTATATTCCCACACACAGCTTTTTCATGCTGCAGGCCAGTGGTTCCAAACACAAGGCAGCCTTTGGCAATGTCTGAAGACAGTTCATTGTTACACTGGGACAGGCATCTGCTAAGTAGAGTCCAGAGGGGATATGGATAAATATCTACAATGCAGGACACCCCGACAGTCTCACAGCCTCCAGTCTCACAGAGCTGAGGTTGATAAACTTATTATCTGCCGCCTCCTCACACCGAAATCATATCCTTTCATTAGTTTTAAAACCTGCACCACCCAAAGCAGTGGCCACTTACCGCATGTGGCTATTACAATTTTTTATTATGTTTATTTATTTTGTGCATGTGTGTATGTGAGCTACAGTGGGTGTGTCACAGCATTCGTGTGGTGGTCAGAAGACAACTTGTAGAAGTCAGTTCTCTCCTTCCACCATGTGGGGCCTGGGAATTGAAATCAGGTCATCAAGCTTGGCAGCAAATGCTTTTACCTGCTAAGCCATCTCAAAGGCCACATGTGACTTTTGAACCCTTGAAATGCAGGCGATCCAAACTCAGGTATACTATGCCAAATACTAGTCAGAATATTAGGGTTCATATGAATTATGAAATGGGTTTGGTTAATTTTTACACGGATTACATGTCAAAATAATATTTTAAATATCATGACAAGATAAGTATTATGATTAAGTTTACCTGTTTCTTTTTAGTTTATTAATTTGTCCACATTTTAAAATTAATTTTTATCTTATGTGTATGAGTGTCTTGTGTGCATGTATGTAAGTGCACCCATGACCGCAATACCTGAAAAGAGAGTCAGATCCTCTGGAACTGGAGTTACAGATGGCTGTTAGCTGCCATGTAGGTGCTGGGAACTAAACCTGGGTCCTCTGTACGAGTAAACAGTGCTCATAACCACTAAGCCCTTTGTCTCCAGCCCTTTTTCTTTTTTTAATCAATAGAAAGTTTAAATTATGTGTGAGACAGCATTATATTTCTGTTAATACTAGCCTGGTTTAGGGACTGGCAAACCTTCTGTAAAGGGCCACATAGATTCACAAGACATAACATTCTGTCCCATTATCTTTGTCCTCATCCTGATTGCTTCCTTCTCCTCCTCTGTTGCCCCTTAAAAATAAAAATAGCTATCTTTAAAAATGTAAGTCCTTTAAACCTTTTAAAAGTATAAATTATTTTTAACATATAAAAACCATTCATAGCCAGGCATGGCAGTGCAGGCCTTTAATCCCAGCCTTGGAGAGGCAGAGGCAGGCAGATCTCAGTGAGTTCAAAGCCAGTCTAGTTTATATAGTGAGTTCCAGGCCAGCTGGGACTACAAGGAAGACCATGTCTCAAAAAGACTATACACACACACACACACACACACACACACACACACACACCATTCTTAAGTCAGGCATGGTGGTGTATACCTTTAAAACCAGCACTCAGGAGACAGATATAAGAAGATCTCTATGAGTTCAAGGCTAGCCTGGTCTATGTAGTAAGTTCCAGGCCAGCCATAGCTATACAGAGAGACTCTGCCTCAAAGTCAAATCAAAACAAACAAACAAACAAAAATTTCTAGAGAAATGATTTAGTGGTTAAAAGCACTTGGCTATTCTTGCTAGGTTTGATTCCTAGCACCCACATGGTGGCTAACAACTGTAACTCCTGTTCCAGGGAATCCAACATCCTCTTCTGACTTCCTCAGACATTGTGTGACACAGGTACACTTACATACAGGCGGACAATACACTCATACACATGAAAGAATACATAAAATATATTATGAAACATTTTTTAATGACTAGTGAGACAGCTCAGCAGGTAAAGGCATTTACTGTTTAAGCCAAATGACCTGAGTTTGATTCATGAAACCGTGGAAGGGTGGAAGGAGAGAACAGACTCCACAAAATTGTCCTCTGATCTCCACATGCATGCCTCCCCAACATCATGTACTCACAAACACACATAAGAATAATTTTAAAATTAAAACTAATTTTAAAAATTATTAGCATATGTTAATTGTATAAAAATAATGGGTTTCATCATTACATTTTCATAAATGTATATCACGTGCTTTGCTACTATTGCTCTCCCTTGGCCCTCTGTTGCTCTCCCCTTCCTTCTTGTTACCCTTCTTCAGTCTAAGAGCTAGACCTTGTCCTCTGATACAGCCTCTGGCCATAGCTGGTGGACCCAGGGGTCAGTGGGCCTCTTAAGCAGTCCTTCCTCCCTTCCGTCCTTTGCATTTCCGTGACTTTCCCATAGTCGTCCGTCCTTCCTTGTATACACATCTTGGCCCTCTCTAAATTCTGACCCCTAGATGTGATTCCACCCAGCATGGCTGATTGAAAGAGACAGCAGCATGCCAGTCTATGGCTAGCCTTGCCCTCTGACCTTCCATTTTCTTTCTCTACTGAGAGTAAATGAGAGGATGTCCACCCAAACAGACAAGCCATCACTTGTCTCTAGCACAACTCTGTTATCTCATTAGTATCTTTATCACTTTCCAGTGATTAACTATTACAGCTACGATAAAACCTTTTGACTCATAAAGATGGGAAAATTATGAGAGTACTTGTTATTCACCATGCTGCTAATGATTATTTTTAAACCCAAATTCCATGGAATTCCATTATAAAATCTATAGAATTATGCTGTACCACTTCCAAGTGGCTGATTGTTTTTCCAGGGAGTTACATCCTATCCATGCACAAATGTGTATATGTTGGCAGCTCAGAATTAACAGAGTATTTTTTTAAGTTCCAAATTCCTTTCAAATGGGAACGAAGTGTTCTCCTGACCCTTCCTACACTCCATATTGCTGCCGACATCTGCAACTAATTGATGATCTATAAGTCAAAACTGTGACCAATGCAAAAAACCTTGAGCAAAGCCTGCCTGGGCTTGGCTGACCTTCCTTAATATATTTCAGATTAGACTTTACAAAGTCACCTTTTAACAGTCCAACCAAGGACCAAACAGTAGTACTGAGTATTTACCAAACATCAAATGATAACATGATCAGATAACAGGCTTACCAGTGAAAATCTAATTTAGAGCTTTTTAAATTTTTTCATTTGAATTTTTTAAACCCAGACATTTCTTGAGCAGTATAGAGAAATACATGGTCAGCATGCAATTCGATTGATTAAAGTAACTCTTTATGCTGGTGAAATCAAATTATGACCATCTGAAAATCTTCACAGTGAACGAATGGCACTTTAAGAAACCATAGGAAAAGCCAACTTTGTGTTCTGGTAGGAACTGGAACTGTGGAAAGCACGGCCCTGAGTGGTGGCCTAGCTGTGCCATCTACCAGCTGAATTGTGCTGGGATAGACACTCGACTTCCTTGAGTCTCTTTCCTGTTTGTGAAATGGGGACAATACCATTAACTTTCATCTTCCCCTAAGAGGATTCCTTGTGGGAATTCAAGGTGTTCCATTTAAAGAGAAGCGGGTTTTTTATTTTTAATTTATTTTAAATTATACATATATATATTTATGAATGTTTTGTGTGCATGTGTGTAAGTGCACCATATGCATACACGCCCACAGAGGTCAGAGGAGGTTGTTAGATCCCCTGGAACTGGAGTAATAGATGGTTGTTAGCTGCCATGAGGGGTGCTGGGAACCTAACCTGGGTCCTCTGCAAGAATAGTCAGTGCTTTTAACCTCTGAGCCATCTCTGCAGTCCCCTGAAGAGAGGCATTTAATACACTGCAGACTGTTTCCAAACACTAACAAAAGACTATAAACCATACAGTCTAAACCTGTAACAATATTTTTAAAGTTACATAAATAAAGATAGTAGAGTTTGTAGCTAATTGGTCACTGCCTAACTATTCAGTATAATTGAATAAATAAATGCATTTGTTTAACTTACTTTGGAACCAGCTACACAGAAGTGCCTGGGTAATAAGCCCCTTGCTCCTTATTGCCAACCACATTCAGACTCTGGAATATGTTTCCTCTGCCCGGGGCTTCAGTTCTAGTCTTTCTAAACCAGCAGTCACAGCTTCTTACAGTTAAATTTTACTCTCTCTCAACAAGATGATTGCTTATCCTTCTGAGTTGCCCTCAGGGAAGAATGTACATCTTTGTGTAGCCACTGTAAACAGCACCTTTCAGCACTGTCAAAAACCTGTCCATGCTGGGGATATAGCTCAGTTGGTAGAGTGTTTGCCTAGCATGCACAAAGCCCTGGGTTCAAGTCCCAATACCACATGAACAGGGCATATAAGTGCACGCTTGTAATCTCAGAACTCAGGAGGTGGACTTAGGAGGATGGCAAGTTCAAGGCCATCCTAGGGCTGCCAAGTAAGCTACAAGCCAACCTGGTTATTTGAGGCCTTGTCTCAAAAAAAAAGTAGGTTCTGGGGAGATGGCTCAGTGGGTAAGAGCACTTGCTGCTCAAGCATGAGGAGCTGAGTTCAAATCCCAAGTGAAAAGTCAGATGTGGCTACACATGGACTTGTAATCCCAGCACTATGAGTGGTCTATTACTGGGCCTTGCTGGCCACCAGCATAGCTCCAGGTTCAGTGAGGGACTCTGCTTCAAGGGAATACGTCAGAGTGATAGAGCAGGACACCTTACATCTTCCTATGGCCCTGTGCACACAGGCACACGTGCTCTCATACACATGTGCATCTACCATACACCACTCACACACACATACACACAATAAAAATATATATATCCAGCCATTTTCATGAGATGTGGAAAATCACAACAACAGAAAATTTGTCTAAATGCCAAATCAAATTAGATATAAAAGATATTTGAGCTATCCAGAAAATGAGGAGCAAATGCAAGAGCCTGGAGTCAAGGCAGAAGGCACATTTACCTCAAAGGGTTTACTCCAGTGGCAGACCTGAGCCTCCCTTGGCCTGCAGGGTTCTGAACCGGGTTGGTGCAGAGAAGTCACCGACCACAGATCACACCAAAGAACTCAAGCCCTTCAGGCAGCCCAGACACTTCACATTGAAGGCCAGTCTGCCAAACAGCTCCTGAACATAATACTCTGGGCCAAAATAAGGGCCCACTGATGGATTGATCTCTTCCATATTCAGGATTGGGTATGCCCATGGGACAGTCAGGTATCAGTAGTGAGTGACCCCTGTTTCTTCTCCAGGAGAAACATGTCCTCCAGTCAAGCATGTCCTCTAAGATGATCAGTGCTTTGTGTGTGTTATCTAAGTTACTCTACTACCACTTTTGTAGCTAGGCACTTTTATCCCCATTTAGCAGCTGAGAAAGTTGAGATTTAGAAATGTTAAGTCACTTGACTAAAGCCTTGAAGATCATAAGGGACTGACTGAATCCAATCTAAGTTTGACTGATAGGGGGCTGGACAGATGTCTCAGAATTTTAGAGTACTGGCTGCTCAGCTCCCAGCATCCCCACGGTGGCTAACAACCATATGTAACTCCAGAGGACCTAATACACTCTACTGATCTCTGTGGGCACTGAATGACATGGGTGCACTTACAGACACACAGGCAGAACACCCATGCACATAAAATAAGTACAATAAAATAAGATAAAAAATGATGCAGAGGCCACAGGAGGATATAGTGTGTCCTGCCCTATCACATAAAATATAATAAATAATAAAAATAAATCAAAACAAGTTTGATCAATAGGCTGATACCCTGGTGTTACAGTGGGTTAAGAGGGGGCACACTAAAACTGCCCCCTAAGTCTCATCCCTGGCAAATGGCCACCTATACGACTGGGTTTTCCTCTGATGTTGAATGCATGAACACATGCACACACATTCAGACTCACACATGTTATATATGTGCACACACACACACACAGAGCATAGTGTGAAAGTACGTGGCTGTTTTATCTGCTCTGTGGCTCCTTACTTAGAGCACGAGTCCTCTGCATGAATTCATCACTAACCAAGGGCCCACCAGGTCTCTGGGCTCCAGCGCCCATCGCTTACATCTCAGGTTTGCTCCTCAGAGAGCCGCAACTGACCACAACTGCATTGGCACCATTCCACCGTGAGAGTCACAGAACTGGCATTTAAGTCCAGAGCGGAAAAAACACCCCAAGCTCGTTGGTTTCTCTGACAGGTGCTGGAGCCCATGAAAGGTCAGATTCCAGTGCACAGTCACATCCTGACTTAGCTGGCTCCAGACACACAAAGGTCTGTCTGTCTCCCTGGAGCGCAGGGATTGGGGATGCAGGCCAAGGGCTTAAAATGGCCGTCCGATGACCGGCTCCTGCTGATCCGCTCCTTCACGGACATTGGCCTAAATGAAGCATTGGGAAGCCCAGCTGCCAAGGATGTGTGAAACAGGCGGGATGAAGAAGAATGTGGGCTTTTTTCTTCTGTGCGATTGCCAGAGATATTAACCCCCCAGCAGCCCATGAATCCAGGCCCTGACATCGGCCTGCTGTGGCTCATTTGTTAGAGCCCTGGGACACTTCTGTTTCATGTTCAAAGCCTTGGCAGGCTGGAAAACTGAGTGAGAGCTGTCTCTCCAAGCCCTCCACAAGGATGTTAGGAAAAGGACTGTGTTCTCTTCCATGCAGTGCATCCGGCACAGCTCAGACTTGCGGTGTTATTAGAACAGAGGGTGTGTGTTTGAATGCACGTAGCCGTATACTTTCAATCTGGAACGTTTATTTTTGCAGACTTTATGAAAATATCCCCCAATTCAACATGGCTCCAAAGACCCGCAGTTTGCAGTTGAAGTTCCTCGCCAGCAGCTAAAAGCTGAGGTTCTTGAATATCTATAACCATCTTGGAAGGATCCTATCCTCATCTAATCATGTGACCTACCTGCCCGATTAACTTTACATCAAATCGCAATGCTAGCGGAAGATGAAAGTTACAGTGCCCGATTCGAGTCAGCCCTGTGAAGGAAGATTTTAACCTTTTTCACTTTTGTTTCCCCCAGAGAGGTCTCATGCAACATAGCCTCGAACTTGCTAGTTAACAAGGAAGACTTTGAACTCCTGATCTACCAGCCTCCCTATCTGAAGTGCTGGAATATAGTCCTGTGCAGCCACACTCATATTGATCTTCATAAGACAACAAGAATAGAATGTCAGTAGAAACTTCTTTTAAATGGCAAATCCAGAGTATTAAAATTTTTAAAAATTACTTTTGGGGAGCACATTCCACAGTGTACCTGTGGAGGTCAGAGGACATGACAGGAATCAGTTCTCTCCTTCCAACATGGGGTCCCCCACCTCTGGAGAGGAAGCACAAACACTTCCAGGAGAGCTTGCAGGTGGTTGTGTCCGCTGTGGTTACTAGGCTCTAGTCATATAGTTTATTCTATCTTATAGAAAAGGAGACTGAGGCTCAGAGAGGCCCTATGGTGTAGCAGATCCCATATACAAATTCATATCAATCTGATACAGACTATTTCTATCTACATGCTGCACTGCTTCTCATCCTAACTAGGACTATTAGCAATAAAAAGTAATCCTTGACTGCAGAAAATGCTTTAGTGAAAATAGTTATTGAGCTGTCAGTAAGTGGCAGGTGTGTAGGAGCTTTGTGTAAATCTCTTATTTCCCACGGGATAGGTATCCATGTCCCCATTTTGTATGTTAATGGCTTGATAGACACAAGAGACAAAACGAAATCCCCAGCCTGATCCAAGAGTAAGAGGCCTTGGCACTTCAGCTGGACCACGGACAACGTGAGTCTGGCAGCATTCAAACAACTCGCTGTAGAGTTGTCTTTATTTATTATCTGAAATAATAACTGCAGCCTCTACAGAGCATGAAATACCACATACATTGGGGCTCCCTCCCAGCCAGACTTGGGACTGCATTTGGGGGATGCTAGCCTTCCAGAAATGTGATTCCTATGACTTCCAGGGCCATGTGTGTGTGTGTGTGTGTGTGTGTGTGTGTGTGTGTCTGCAGGGAGTATTCCCTCATTTAAACAGCCAATTAAAATCCACTTCAGTGCTTAATTCCTGTCACTGCTTCTCAGCTCCCTTCCCGGCAGGCCTTTAATTGAATAAAGAGCTTCTAACAACCACTAGCAGAGGCTCAGTAAGTTCATTAAACCCTATTCTTTATTTTGCTTTCAAGGTGTGCCTTCCTTGTAAAAGGCCCAAGGTTTGTGCTTATAAATGACTTTAGACAATGTTCCATGCTTCAATGAGAAAAGTATGTCTGTCATGTCCTGGCAAGTTACACATAAAGTCTCAATTTCAGCATCATGTCAGGCTTCACGGAGACCAGAAGCAGATGGAAAAATCCTCTGTACCTGATTGTATGGAGCCAGAGTCAGCGATGGAGGATGAGTTTCTCTGAGAGTGTCATGCTGAAAGATGGCCTGGCTGTCATATCAAACTCCATTTATCCCATTTCTTTAAGGTAATCTGAGAGTCCAGATGGGTTGTATAAACAGAAGAGGAGGTTCCTGGGAGTTCACTGGCTTAATGAAGCCCTCATGTCTGACTCAGTAATAAGTATTTAATCATGCTGATGAAATTCATTTCTACTTCAGCCACACACGCTGTTGCCACAGTCTTGATAATGCCCTAAGCAGCACTGGAATAAGATAGGTAAAGCCCAAAGTGGATGGCATTTAGAGGGCACCTCAGGGGGAAGACAATGAGCCGAGAGCAGCTGGCCCATAGGCCCACTGCTTGAGGTGTTCGCCATCTGTTCACATGAGGCGATACAAGTCTAACACATGTTCTCCTTGATTTTAGAATGACAAATGCAGAGAAAGTACATCAGATGGAGACTTTCTGGGGCAGGTAACAGACACCCCCAACTCAACCAGCCTGTAGGATCTAGAAACTTTGTAATCATGCATTAGTGGGAAGACATAATGCCTGGGGTTCCAGATCTGCTCCATTCGGCCATTAGACCATATCACCCAAGACCCAACTCTTTTCCTCATCTCTGCTCCATACCTCTTGTGGTGCTCTGGTGTCCTCAGATCAGCCACCTTCCATCATAAGATGCCACCTGTCACAATGGAGAAACTAATGTCAGTTATTCTTCCCTTTAATGATGAAACACTTTCTGTTTTCAACCCAGTCATTGACAGTGAAATGGACTCTTGGTGATTTGGATCCTTGGTCCCAGGGAGCATCTGACCACAACCAGCACATACCAGCCCATGAAAGCTGATAGAACACATCCCCCCAGCCTGCCCTTGGTGACCTTATAGTGTGATTTAAAATGGACTCCATGTGTCTGTTTATACCACAGGAATTGGCAGACCCTACACATCAGTGTTTTCTTCCTGAAGAGCCAGGTGCGGAATGTTTGCCCGTGCATCACTGTGGCAAGGTCGTCTACCTTGTGGCTGGAGCCTGAATAAAAGTGTAGTTCTCTTAGCTAGGAAAAGGATAGGTCAGTGGACCCAGAATGCACAACCAGCAGTGGAATTCCCATGAAGTATTGGAACTGCTCACTGGTCATCCTGTCTGGAAAATCCAGCACTAAAGTCTAAAGAAGACTAATTTTCAAATAAGACAATGAAAATGACCTTCAAATACCCTAAAACAACCTGAAGCAAGAGATGTAGCTTAGTGGGTAGAGTGCTTGCCTAGCATGCACAAAGCCCTGGGTTTGGTAGTATAGGTCTATAATTGTAGTACTTGAAAGGTGAAGGCAGGAAAATCAAAAGTTCAAGGTCACCCTCAGGTACATAGCAGGTTCAAGACTAGCCTGAGTACCTGACGATATCAAAAGTTCCTAGTTTCTTTTTGGCTAAAGTGGTTCTCTACACTTGGTAGGAATCGCAGTCAAGTAGAAGACTCTACTGACAGAGTAGTTTCCTGGGTGCTTCCTCTGAGTGGCTAGCTCAGTAGACTTGGGCAGAGACCATGAACGTGCAGATATCCCCACCCTCAATGACCCTGACGCAAGTTGTCAGAGTCGTGTGCTGACAGAACAGTAGAAAATATTTCCCTAAGTGGTCCAACCCAGAGGTTGGCAAACTGTAGCCCAGGAGCTTAGAATTTTTAAACAGTTTTAAGAACCCGAAAGAATACTATTCTGTCATATTAAAGTAACATGACATTCAAATAGCAATATCTATAAAAAAAGTTTTATCAGAACACACCTGCACTTGTTTGTTTACACAGTGGCTGGGGCTGCCCTGGTGCTAGATTGACAACATGGGGATGCTGTAGCAGAGATTACACAGCCAGCAAAGCATCGTGTTCTTATCCTTTCCAGAAAAAAGTTGTCAATCCCTTGTCTAATATGTTTTGTTCACTTAAAGAACTAATGGTATGAGAAACTCTTTGTCTATTTTTTATTTTTAAAAACATTTTATTACATTTATTTATATATTTGTGTGTGTGTGTGTGTGTGTGCGCGTGTGTGTGCAGATCACAGGAAAACCTCCAGGAGCAGTGCACTCCTTCTACCATGTGGGTCCTGGTGATCAAATTCAGGTGGTCAGGCCTGGCAGCAAATGCCTTTACCAGCTGAGCCATCTCACCAGCCCAACACTTTGTCTCTTGATGCCCCAACAGAAGGATTCCCAACTGGGAAGACACCAAAAATGACCACATCAGAGCCCTGCAACCTAGAATCGACCTACAGCTCCAAAGCCTTTGTTTCAAGAACTGATAGCCATGCCAGGTGCCTTTCTTTTGTGCTGTTCCAGTCCTGGAGAGATGGGCACAGAACGTGCTCCCACCAGTCCCATTACGCTAGTACCCACGGAGCCTCAGCTACACACACATCTGTCGTAGACCATTTTCTGTCCATGTAAGAATGCCTGTGGTTGGGAGGTTCAAGATCAGCACTGTATCTGGTGAGTCCTCTTGCTACATCTTAACAAGGCAGATGGTATTACAGGGTGATAGTGCACATGAGGGTGGTCAGAGGGCATGAAAAAGAGGCAAAACAGGAGGGCAACATGCTTTATAATGGCTTATTCTTAAGGTAACTAATCCAGTCCTAGAGGATGTGAACTCCCTACCATAGACCACCTTCATGAAGGAAGATCAATCACAGCTGGATGCTTGTCAAAGGTCCCACTACCTTTGAACAGAAGAGGTTGAATTTCGATTGATTTTCAGATGGGACCACAGCAATACAGCTATGCTTACCTGTGGTGGTGTCAGAGAGAATGAACATGCACATTCAAGCACAGCTCCACCTTCTAGGAACTTACCCTTCAGCTGAGAAGAAAAAACAGATGACTTCTGGGTCAGACGAAAAAAGCAGTGGTTCCATTTGAAGCCATGGGGCTTTTCTTAAGCAAAGTCATAAACATGTTCAACAATGAATGATCCCAGGATAGCGCTTTAAGTATGTCTCATACTTCAGACACAGGACTTGGAACAATGAAGCTGGAACTGACGTGGAAGCCTCCTTCCTCAAGACTAGCTCTCGTAGTTTCAGAGGATACTACTATACAAGATGACAAGGAGAAAAAAGTCAATCAATGGTCCAACCCCAGATTTAAAGCCTAATAACCACAACAAATGGCATAGCAAACTATCTCTATCAGCACAGTAGTGGAACTTTTATCTTAAGGGTAATCAACAGCTGTCTAATTGAACTTAAAGCTCACTCAGTGGGAGGGAACTCATGTGTGGTACTGTAAACATAGACAAATACACATGGTTAGAGAGGTCACAGATCCTAGAGAAAACCCTACATCTGTCACACTCCAAGACAAATGTAATTTCTTACTATGTGCTAAATATGTATCCTTTTATTTGCAGACAAGTATATCTGCCACCATCCATCAAAGGAGCTTCTTTTTGCAACAGATGGACACTATTACAGTTGCACAATTTATCAAACACAGAGAATAACAGCCTGTGGGGTGCCCAGCTCTAATATATACAATGGCACCTCTACACCTAAGACTCACAGAACATAGGGAAACAGAGAGTAAATACTAATGTGTCTCTCAACTCTCACCTGTGAAGCTTCCTCATGCAAGAGGGCCATGTGCACAGAAAGCCTCAACTTGCCAAAATGTAGAGAATAAGAGACTATAGAGTGCATGTCCCTGGATAGGACTACTACATTAAACCTTACCCACCCAGGGCTTAGGGGTCATTGCAGAAGACAGGGCTAAAAGATTTTAAGCCAGGGGTGGTGGATGACCACAAAGAAACAGAGTTTTCCAGGCTTCTGAGAACTTGCTCATGCTAACTTACAGCAATGGTGACAATATGCATCAGACCCGTGTAAACTCAAACCAGACAGAAACCCAGAATAGAACTGGGGGAATGGACAGGAGGCTCCATCCTTAGCCAAGGAACTATTGGAAGCTGATCACTGCTGGGTGAGGGAGAGTTGATCTTCTTTACAGGAATGACACTAAATACACTGAACAGGCTCCAGTGGATGAACTCACACTGAGGGACATCTGGAGACACAAACTTGATTCAATAAGCCTTAACACATATGACAGAATGCATGAAATCCGGTGGGTCTGCTCTAGGAGGGTACAGGTAGAGGTCTAAATATGAGTAAGATGTATTGTGTGAAAGCCACAAAAATTCAATAAGAAATCTATATTTGGAAAAAAAAGAGGTATATGTTCTCTGTGAAAGAGGGAATCCCAAAAGAAAGCTCTGGGCATGCAGCCTTTGTCTGTGGATTATGGTACATTCCAGTCAACAGTACTATTGTTGAGATGCTGCTGCTCAGTAAGTAAACTGTGAACCTCAGGGAGAGGGAGACTCAGGAGAGGGCCTAGATGAGGGTTCCCACAGAGAGAAAGGGATGTGGAGAACTGTCTGAAAGGAGGAGGACCAGAAGCGAAGATGTAGACAGTGCTGTGAAGAATGAGATGTCTCCTGGGTGATGGGGTGAGGTGTGAGGTTAGGCAGAGAAAGTACCTTGGGTCATAGTAGAGGGACTCTTAGTGCTAGAGTCAAAATAATACTTAGTCTTATAGACAGGGAACATTATGGACAAGTTTTTCTTTAAAGCAAACTTTTCATTAAGGCCCTTTATAAAGGGCACAAATCTGGCTAACAAGATGGCTCGGTGTAAGGGTAGCTCTGCTATGTGGGCCTGGAAACCTGAGTTTGATCTCCAGAACCCACGTAAAGGTAGAAGGAGAGAACCTACTCCACAAAGTCTTCTGACCATCACACATATAAACACACATCATGCACACACAGTAACAATTTTTTTTTAATTGAAAAGGTCACAAATAAATGAATTTTCATTAAATGTGGCTCTGTTACCTACAATTGCCGTCACATGGGCCATCTCCTAGTATAAATTAGTCCCAGCGATCACTGTGACTTAGACTTGCATTGCTGTGATTTACAAACTGTATGTGCTATTTAAATCCCCGTAGCCTGTGGTAAGTATTATTGTTATTGTCGCATTTGTTATAAGGCATAAAACAATAATGCATTATTTTGGAGGATTTGGAATATAGCCTTTATATCTTCCCCCCAGTATTTGCAGCCATTACAATGATGTTGTAAGCATATATTTATTCATATAGAAGCATGACAAAGCATTAAAAGCGAGGTTATGGGGGCTGGAGAGACGGCTTGGCAGTTAAGAGCACAGCTGCTCTCTTGCAAACGACCTGGGTTCTATTCCTAGAACCCAGAGGATGACTTAACAACTACCTGTAATTCCAGTTCCAGGAGATCTGATGCCGTCTTCTGACCTCTATGGGCATGGCATGACACGTGTGCACTTACATGCATTCAGGCACCACACTAATGCACCTAAAACAAAAATAATACATAAAATATGTTTAAAAACTAGGCTATGGAAGAACCATATAGATAGGCTACATCTTACTGCACATATCATGGAGTGGGGATGTAAGTCAGAGGCACACCATCTGTGTTCACCCTTGACTGATTTTTTTTATTTAAAAAATTTATTATTTTTATTTTATGTCTATGAGTGTATTGCCTGCATGTGTGTAAGTGCACCTGTGTCATGCAATGCCTGCAGAGGCCAGAAGAGGGTGTTGGATCCCCTAGAACTAAAGTAACTGTTGTTAGCTGCCATGTGGGTGCTGGGAATCAAACCTATGAAGAACAGCAGATATTCTTAAGTGTTGAGCCATCTCTCCTTTTGTTTGTTTGTTTGTTTGTTTTAAGAGAGGATCTGTTACACAAGCTATGCTGGCTTTAAACTGCTGGCAATTTTCCTGCCTTGTCTCCTGAGTACTAGGATTACAAGCATGAGCCATCACATCCTGTTTGTTCAGTGTTTTAATTAATTTTCTTGGTGCCCCTGGAATATTTGAATTCCCTTCTTGGAAGGAGGGTATCATGTACTTACTAAGCACAGGAGCAATGGAATCTGTCCCATTCTTAGCTCTCCCAGTTATGAGCAAACTAACCTTGGTGAACAAGCATTTCTGAAACTTCATTTTCTCATCGGCAAAAGTCAAATAACGATGTGTTTCTGATGGGATGTTGAGAAGATTCCATGAGTTATATAAAGCCTGACAGTATAAATGCTCTAAGTGATGACATGGAATCCTAATGACCCAGGCATATCATCCCTTGGAGAAGAGTGCAGAGACTGCTGAGATGGGCCCTGCAGGCTCTTCGCTGAGTCTCTTGAGCCCTCAAACACCAGAGCCTCAGTGCACATTTGTATTCATCAAGCTCTGGAGGCCACTGGAGACAAGAGCAATGGAAGCCTCATCCCTGGCAAACAGACCTGCCATCTCCTGCTGCTGGCTACCACATTTGTTGGAGCTAAAACACAACAGCCTGGTCTTACATCATTCCGCCCGGGCAGAATTCAGGGGTTGCCACGGGTTGGAGCTTGGCGTGGCACTGTCTACTTTTCCGCCCTGTCACCTCACCTGTGCGTGGCAGATGGAAGGAGACTTAATTCACTGTGAGGGGGGCGAGGGTCATAGGGTTTTGCCTGTAAGTTCTCCACAGATGCTGGGCCTTACTGATAAATGCCGAGGTACCTCCCTGGGCTTTGAGTGAAAGTTTCTTTGCCAAGAATTCTGGCTCCTCCAGATAGTGGGGTTGGCTGCACTGCCCACCCTCCCCCGCCCTGTCTTGACTTCGCTTTGGCTACTTTCCAGGCCCAGAGGCCATCGCTGCCCTGATGCTGCACAGGGACAGCACAGGCCATGTGTACTGAGCCATGGAGAGCCATTCCTTGCTTCTCTTTTGACTTCCCGACTCCCCAAAACTCAAAGATCATTCGTTTGTTATACAACAAATGGGTTTGGGGTCCCAGTGGCCTTGTGACTGTTCCACTCCTGTGGACAGAACCTCCAAGTCCCTGGAGTCTTTTGCCAAGAAATTAAGGGAAGGGAAGGAGGAAGGAAGGAAGAGAGAGAAGGAAACAGGAAGGAAAGAAGAAAGGGAGGAAGGGAGAGAGGAAAGTCAGGAGAGAAAACCTTGGCTTGGTAGCTCTGAGCTAGTCCTGTTCTGGAGGGACAGCCAGCAAAGCCACAGTCAGAGCATCTTGCCTAGTGCTGTGGCCCAGGCACTACACAGACTGCTGAAGATGCCAGAAGAATGGATATGGCCAAGAGTCATCATCCCTGACAACAGGTGCAGCGGGGAGAGGGATAAGTGGAGCCTCTTCATCTTTGTCATCGCAGGCCAGAGTGCCTGTGATGATGCGAATCCCATTTGTTCTGAGAAGAAGAGGGGGAAAGAGGAGAAGGGAAAAAGTCGCTGGACCGGTCTGGCTCCATAAATCACTGGAAGGGAGAGACCTTTCCTGGTGAAGAGTCTACCTGGAACCAGCCTGAGGGTGAACCTGATGTCTTAAGTCACCGGAGCTCTGCCAGGGTCAGTTCCACTAGCTGGCCCAGTGCAAGGGCGCTGGCTATTTTCCTGGCAGTGGAGACAGGGCACTGTCCTGAGGGCCAGGGGCAGTTCTGCCAGCCTGTGGGCATGGGCTCGCACTCCCTGGGGTGCGATGGGGGTGAGAGGAGCAATGGATCTCTGTCTCTGGGATCTCTGCCCAGTGGCCTGGCATAGCTGGAATGTCCTTGGCCAGCTCTTTGTGAGCAGTCAGGAGATGAGTCTCATGATCGAATGGCTTGGACTCTCTGGAGTATTTTTCCCAGGTTTCAGAATCGTACGAGGTCGTTTGAAGTGTCCTTGCTTTTCTTGTTAGGTCTCTCAGGATCAGCACTAAGTTCTAATTGTTCAGCTTATGTTAGATTGTTCAGCCTAGGCCAGTGTAGCTAAGGAGTAAGTGCATAGACGCTTTCCCATCCCATCTGTCACGGAGAGGGAAGGGCACACAGAAGAGGAATAGCAGGTGTCCCCCTTTACCACTCCAGTGCACATACCCCTGCCTGCCAACCCTTGCCCACCACAGAATCACTCTCTGCTCCTACACCTGCTCTGGCCTGTCCTTGTCACAAACATTTACTATGCTAAAAAGCCCAACCTGAGTGACCTGACTTCGGCAAAGTCTTCTGTGGGATTCCACCCCACTTCATGTCATCAAACACCAGGGAACCTAGGAGAATCCTCCTCTCTGTCTCTTTAATAGAAGATCATTTATGTTCTGCCTGAGTGACATGCAGCCCCTGCCTTAATGAATATGAATAAAGAAGAAGAGAATGTTCAATATGTGCCTTGAAGGAGGTGAGCAAGAAGCTGGGGGTCAAACAATTACTGTGGAGGAGCGACTAGAGGTGGGGAGACGGGCCAGATCTCCTCAGGCAAAGGAGCCATTTCAGCAGTAATGAGTAGGAGAGAGGAGCCAGTGAAGCACAGCACCCAGGGAAGAGTGATGGCGCAGCCCATCACTCCATCACTCCATCAGTCAGAGGGTGTGTGCATGCAGCAAGGCCAGTGAGCAGGAGGCACAAATTCCACCTGTGGTTGGAGGCACAGGCAGCCTAGATCTCCAAGGAGGATAGAGTGCTAGAAGGGTGGTAGTCCAGGCTCAGCCTGCTCTGAACGTTCTATGTACATGTGTGTATATATGCATGTATGTACGTATGTATTTGGTGGTACTGGGGGTTGAACCAAGGTGCCTCATGCATGCAGCAACACTCTGCCACTGAGCTACATCCCCAGCAGATCATGGATTTTTAACTCTCTTGTTAGGAGAATTCATCCCATGGTTTCTCTTCCCAACCTTACAAGCTGAGTGTGAAGGCTTAAAGCACAGCGTTGTGTTTTGCCCATTCGTGTCTGTGGCTCATTTAATGACTCAGGGGTGGTTGAGATGTATACTTCGTGTCTGACCTCCTGAGCAGATTTCATACCTGTCTACCCTTTCCCTTCCCCCTTCCAAAGGTGAAGAAGAAGTTCTTGTTGGCTCCTCCTTATTGGGAAAAGGCATGAAGAGCCCAGGAGTCAGAGAAACCTACCTGACCTTCGTCCTGAGGTAACCTTGGCATCTGAGACACAGGGTTCACAGACTTTGAACTGCTTCGGTCTGAGTGCCTTTCCAGCTTCTGGCAGATCCTCTGCGAGATTAAGCACCTTTTATGGACTCATCGGTATCTTGGACACATGCCTGAAGTTTGGGATCATTTTCTTACCATTGTTTACAAATGGTTACTCTATATATAATATTGCCTGGTGAAAACAAATCAAGTGCTATATGCCACAGACTCACGACGTGCTCTGTAGGATCACTCCCAAAGATCGCTCACGTGCATACTTTTAAAATTTCAGTTCAATCCACGTTTCCACATTAAACCCAGGGAGTCAGGAAGAACAATGCAGCTCCTGCATTTAGAGAGCTTTGAGCCTGGCTGAAAAATAGACTTGGAAAGAAATAAACAATACAAGGCATTTTAATTGCTGTGGTATAGATATCAGATCGGCCTGTACATAAAGTGACCAGTTCTTCCAGAGGAAGAAAGGGAGTATAGTGAGGACACTGGGAAGTTTTTCTATTGGGAGAGGGTGGGAACTCACTGATAATATAAGAGAAAAGGCCCTTCAGGTAGAGGAAGTCATGTTGCAATGGGGCAAAGAGGTTGGGAATATAAGTCACACGAACTGTAGGGGTAGTTAGCAAGGTTCAAGGGTTATAGGCTAAGACAGAAGGGAAAAGGACAGTGGTAGGGCTTGGGGTGAGGATGCTGGGCTTAGGAGCTTGGGCTTGACCATGTTAGCAAAGGCAGTCTCTGGAAGGTTTTAAGTAGGGCATAGGGTTCACTCCAGGAAAGAATTGCTGGGCTGGCAGAAAGGACACTGGAGAGAGGAGTCCAACCCATGAGGCCAAAAAATCAGACCAGGCACAAGTGAGGCCCACCCCTGCACAGCAGCCCTGAAAGAGAAGGATGGTTCTGGAGGCATGAGGAAGGTGGAACACCAGCAGTGTGGGTACTGCCTGGAGATGGAGCCGAGGAAGAGGAGGAAGCCAGTCTGAGGATAGCCCTGGGGTGAATGAAAAAGCCTTTTGTGGGGACAGGATGCTGGAGGAGTAGATAGATCATCCACTTCCAACAACTTGGACTTGACATACTGAGCACCAGGTCTAGACCTGGGTGACTTGGGTCCCTAATCTGGGCCCCACACTTCAGGAGTTTCATTTTAGCCCTATTTTGGCTATCCCACATTCCAAGAGAAAAAAGCATGTCCAACCAAGGGTGCACAAACCCTGGACGTGATGATACCTCCAGGTAGACCTTCTCTAGGTAACAAGACTCTGAGAGTTTGCTGACAAACACCCTGGGCCTGTGGCTTTTCCCCAGGTGCATTCACCAAACGGTAGCTCACAGTACTGACATACAGACCCCATCCCAGGCAGTGGCCACGTGTTTGCGTGGCGGGGTATGGAAATGAAACGTGGACATACAGCTGGGGTTGTTCCTACACATACTTGTGTGTGAGGTCCTATATAGCGTGGGATAAAGGAGGAGCCTAGATAAAAAGGTCCCCATTGTCTCCTTCTATTATCAGAGCCAGACCTGGAGGCAGCTTTTTAAAGTTTTTTATTGTTGTTGTTTTATTTTTAACTTTCAGGGTTATCTTCTCAGAGTTCTGACTTCTCTTTTCTAGACTAATTATCATACCACTCTACCCTTCTCCGTTGGAGTCCATCTGACTCAGCCTCTCACTCCCTTCATCATCTTGGTTACCCTCCATTGAATCAACTCTAAATTTTGCCAGACTAGGAATTCAGGCAACTGTTGCATAATCTGTGCAACCAAGAAGGTCAGATTCAGTTACGAAGGCATTGATGGTTTATAGAGCTTATTCAGAACTTAAGTTAGTAGGGGGAAAGAGAGGCGTTAGCTGAGGAGCCTCCAAGCTGGCTGAGGAGCCTCCAAGCTGTAATTCAGAGGAGCAGATGATGAAGGGTTAAGAGGAGGAGGACAGGGATTCGTTGCCAGCATCTCCTACGATTCCAGCAAAGACAAAGGTGGGGCCCACTTTGCTTTCCAGCCTGTACTCCTAACCCAGACTCCCCTGCAGTGTTTCTCTGGTCTGCTTCATAAAAGCCAGAGAAAGCCGTCTCTCCCTCCCTCTGTCTCTGTCACAAGGCAATGCCTTTTCCTGGGGAGCAGAAGCCATATGGATATCTTCTCTATGTCTGGCCACCTCATCAACTCATCATCCTTTTCATAATCTCATCTGAAAACATATCCTTTCTCGGTTGCTTCTTAATTTCCCTCCACCCACCACTGCTCTTCTCTCTCTCTGAGACTTTATTGTTACCACTTTACAGAACACTGGGGGATAGATTGCCTAGAAAATATGCACTGTAAAGTGAATGCATGTGGCCCTAGCTCTCAATTGTCCAGATCTAGATCAGCTGTGCAACTTCACAGGTCCAGCTGCTTACCGAGCACAGCCCAACAGCTTTGTGATGTGGCTTAAAAGCTGCTCTGTTGATCAGGAGTTCCATGTGCACAATTAACCTTAGATCACATGATTAATCGAACAGAAGCCCCAGTGGCTGACCAAGCCCAGACCCTTGGCAAGGTAAGCAGGAGCCCTCCTCCAGCCCAAGAGGGAGGAAGATATCAATTCCAGGTGATTGGGAGCTGCCTGACACTGGTGTCCCTGTGGTGTTTCATAAGCCCTGGCAGCTCCTCACTATTGTTTTAGGGGAAGCCAGCACCCCATTCCCTTTCCTGGAAATGAACACTTTCCTGCATGAAGGATGGGAGATGACAGCATATTCTCAAAAGGCCAAAGATGACCGGAAATTAGGGGTGCACGTATCTGCATCTTTTCTAAGAGCCCTTTTGCAGTTCCTTTTAATTAGCTTACGTTGTGTTCCTCTAAGGTGGGGAACAGCTCAGGATCACCTGTCAACAGCTCTATCTATAGCAGAAACCCTGTCCCTCACCCCAGCATCTCTTCTTGCACAAGGCTCTCTGACCCCAGGCTCAGCTGTGAGAATCAATCATCTCCTTCCAGAATCCATCATTCAGCAGCTGCAGGGCCTCCGCTATTTTTATCACCCCAGGAAGCCAGTGGCCAAGGACGTGCTGGGTTACCTTTGCAGGAGGTGCCGCTGTGGAAATGAGCAGCAGGTTGTCAGGGCAGCTGAGCCTCTGCCTCAAAGTTAAATCCAAAGTGCCTGACCTGGAACGAGCCAGTATTTGATCTTCTTCCATTCTGTTCCAATGAACGTGCCCCAGAGGCTTAGGCTGGGGAAACAGATGTCCCACAGAGAGAATGAGGCCAGGGACACTGAGGAAGGCCTCAGGGTAGGAAGGAAAGGTAAACATAGTTCTTGTGGCCTGGGTAACTCCTACCTAACCAGGGTGTGATAAGCTCTAGCTACCTGGCTGCAACCACAGGCACAGACCCAGCCCAGAAACTCTTAGCTCACTGCCCCCACTAGCCGCCAATCTTTGCAGGTACTTTTCTGTGGGTCAGGCCTGGAGTTGGGCCTCTAGATCTGCCCTGGAGTAGTTCAGAGCCTAGAGGAGAGAGCACACCAGCCCATACATCACCAAACCCTGGTAGTCCCATTCCCAAGCCCTTTGTTTTCTTTATTTTTCCCCCCCGCTGAGGAGCCGGCAGGGTGCAAGGGCAGGTGATGTGAGGCAGTTCGTATTTGCAGACGTCCATTCGATACCCCGAGCAGGCTCCTTCAGCACAACCTCTGAGGTAAGGCAGTATTTTTAGTCTGTTTAAAAATAGTCCAGATGGCTGGTTGTGCACATGTGTGCTTTGATCACCAAGAGAGGGGTGGGAGAGAGCTCAGATGCCCTGAAGCACTCACCCCAGAACAGGGAAGAGGGGCTTTAGGAAGGTGAAAGTAGCCTACTGTGTGGAGGATGGATGCCAGGGAAGTAGGTGACCTCCAACCCCTCCAGACTCTAAGGAAGGAAAGCAAAATGAGTTTGGATAGGTCAGAAACCAGGGTTCTCCTGAGACTGGGAAAAGGCCAAGTTGCCTGCAGCCACCCATCTGTTAAGGACTAGCTGGGGGCAGCTGTGCAGGGTCGCTCCACCGAGGCACCCTGCAGATGTGCAGTGAGAGATCCTCCAGGTTACATTTCCGAGAGCAGGAGAGCAGGGCAGGACTTGCTTGGTCCCAAGCCAGTGGACATCTGGTCTGGGGGGGATGACAGAAGCACCCAAGACTTGAGGAGTTTAGCAGCTGTTCCAGCCCAATAAGGTCAAGAACTTCCTGTAGTCTCAGCTCTTCAAACCTGTGACTCTGACCAGTACCCTGAAACAGTCACTTCCATGTCATATTAGCAAACCATTGAGAGATTAAAGGCACTGACACATGTGGGCAGCATGCAAATTGCTATCTTTCTGGAGGACAGTTTAGCAATTAGCATGAAACCTTAAAAATACAACCTTGAAAGCTAGGTGTGGGGATGCATGCCTGCCACCCCAGTACTTAGAAAGCAGGAGGATTATAAGTTTGAGATCGGTCTGTGCTATATGAAAGCCTATCAAGTAAGGAGAGAGGGAAGGAGGGAAGAACGGAGGGAGGGAGGAAGGGAGGGAGGGAGGGAGGGAGGGAGGGAGGGAGGGAGGGAGGGAGGGAAGAAGAAAGAGATTCTATTTTATGTTTCCCCCAAACCAAGACTGTCCAACAATAGCAGAATGGCAAAAAACACTCTGAGATGTCTACTTGATGAAATCATATGTTGTTAAATGTTTAATGATATGGGAACATGCTAACAATGTAATGCTCACATTAAAAGGGAGAAGACCATTTAGACTATGAACACAAGATTGTAATTATTGTAACAGTTACTAAAAGGAGACCCATCCTTGTTTAAACAAATTCCTTCATAAGTCACTGACTTGTATTGGAAGAAAGACCTTGAGGGGAAGGATGCTGTTGTGTGTGGAGCAAGAGAAGACACAATTGGAGGATGATGGAGGATGAGAAGGATGGGAGCAAGCAGCCAGGGGACGTGAGTCTGAGTCCTGTCAGAGTGAAGGTCTCACAGATGTTACACAGTCTGTCTACAGGGCACATAGAGACCATACTCTGAATAAGGGTATTATTGTGGCTGTGAGCTAAACCCTAACTGTGTCCCTATTGAAAATGTTCAGTAAAGTTCAATAAATCAATGTTTTACCTGAGTGAAGATTTTGAGTGGAAATTCAGAAAACAGCCTTCTATCTTTCTATGTTCATGAAATGTAGAGCAATGCAATAAAATTTGTCATAGATGTTTGAGACCTGGGGAGATGGATAAGTTGGTAAAGTATTTGCTGTGTAAGCATCAGGAACGCAGAACCTATGTTAAAAAAAAAAATAACAACCCTGGGGGCTGGAGAGATGGCTTAGCAGTTAAGAGCACACTGGTTGCTCTTGCAGAGGACTTGGATTTGGTTCCTAGCACCCACATGATGGCTAATAACCATCTGTAATTCCAGTTCCAGAGGATCTGACATCCTCTTCTGGCCTCTGCAGCATTGCATAACATGGGTGCACTTAAAATACATGCAGGCAATAGATTCATACATAAAATAAAAATAAAAGATTTTTTAAAGTAACCTGGTTCCACAGTATGGGCCTATAATCCCAGTGCTGGGGGAACAGAGATAAACAGATCCCTGGGACTTACTGGTCAGCAAGAATAGCCAAATCAGTGAGCTCCAGATTCATCTTGAGACCCCCACATCTCAAAAGAAAGAAAGAAAAAATGGAAGAAAGGAAGGTCGGAGGGCTAAAAAGATAGCTCAGGTGCTCAGCTGGGAAAGTGCTTGTTTTGCAACACAAGTTCAATCCGCAGTACTCACACAAAATGCCAGGTGTATTAGTCACTGTTCTGTTGCTGTGATAGAAACACTGACCAACGGAACCTATAAAACAAATTTATTTAGCTTACAGTTCCTAAGAGGCAAGAGTCCATCAGGGCGGGGAGGTATGGAGGAGGTGGCTGAAGTAGGAATGCTCGAATCTTCAAGCAGGTGCAGGAGTCAGAGCAACTGGGGCTCCAGCAAGGCTTAAGAACTCTCTAGGCCCACCTGCAGTGACATGCTTCCTCCAGCATGGCCATACCTTCTATGACCTCCCAAAACAGCGCCACCAAATGGGGACAAAATGTCCAAATACTTAGAGCCTATGGGGGACATTCTCATTTAAACCACCACACCAGGCATAGTTTAATCACAGGACTGTGGAGACAGAAACAAGAGGATTCCTGGGGCTCACTGGCCAGTCAGCCTAGCCTAACTGGTAAATTCCAGATCAGTAAGAGACCCTGTCTCAAACAAGGTGGATGGTGTTCTGAGGTTGTCCTCTGGCTTCCACGTGTATCGTGGATAATAAAGATAAAATTTCAAAAATTTGGGGGCTGGAGAGATGGCTCAGTGGGTAAGAGCACTAGCTGTTCTTGTTAGAAGACCTGGGTTCAAATCCCAGCACCCACATGGTGGCTAAAAACCACCTATAACTCCAGTTTTAGGTGTCTGATGCCCTCTTCTGACCTCCACAGCACTGCATAACATCAGTGCATGTGCACACATGCAGGCAATACACTCATACACATAAAAATATATAAATAAATAAAAACATGTTTTAATGTAATGATAATGTTTTTAAAAAGGAAAATTTCAAACCCTTGGAATAGGGATACGGTTCAGTTTGTGGACTGCTTGGTAGAATGCATCAAATACTGAGTTTGATTCCCCAGCACCACATAAAACCAGGCATAGTGATGCGTGCTTGTAATCCTGGCACTCCAGAGGTAGAGGTGAGAGGATCAGAAGTTCAAGGTCATCCTCAGCTACATAACAGTTTGAGGTCAGCTTGAGATACATGAGATTCTACCTCAACTGAAAATTCCAACCAATTCTTGTGTAATAACTTCAGATTTTATAGCTTTAGGCAAAAACACCAAGTGTAGACACAAAGCACTGTCATTCCCTATGTATGTGGAGTGTGCTGTGGCCTCTGGGTTGATACCTAGCTCCCACACAGGCGCTGACTCTTCACATAACTGGGGTCAATTCTAGGTTTCTGGGGCTGTGCCTACTCACCAACACAAAGAGGTCACATGACACTCCTAGGAATTCAGAGACATGCCCAACACATTCAAATCTGGTCAAGTCTGATCAGGAACCCGGAACTTAACTGAAGCACAGTAGCAGTCCATGAGAGGCAAGCTATTGCCTTGCAGAGCAAGATATAATTACAATTGTTAGGCAATAAACTGTATTTGTAATCTCATACTGTAGCTATGGCTGGGGATCTTAAAATGTTGCTTCCCCATGGGTCAATCCTCAGGCCATTTTCAGGAACAAGAGAAGAACTGAGAAAAATTATTTGCAGGGTCCTTTCTTCTGGGTGGTTTCCTCAATTTTTTTTTCTTTTTTTTATTGAGACAGGGTCCCTCTGAAGCCCCAGCTGGCCTGGAACTCGCTATGTACACCAGGCTGACCTGAATCTCATAGAGATCGACTTGCTACGGCCTTTGCTGAGATTAAAGGTATGTGCCATCATGCCTGGCTCTCTCAAACATTTTTTACTATAGTCAACTTATTTACTTTATAAAAGTATTATAAACAATACACATAATTTTATACTATATTCTTACTACATTATAATAATATCATTTTATGTATGTATTCTACAATGATTAATTATATATTTATACTGTATTACATTTTATAATGTGAAATAATGTTTTTTTTTTCAAAAGTTTAGTAATGTTTAGTTCTTAGGTTTCAACTAAATTATCTTTGATAATATCTGGTAATGAAACTTTTATAAGGTGGACTTTGTGAGAAGTCCTGACTCGGGAAGATAAACATTACATGTTCTCCCTCATATGCAGATTCTAGGTTTTAATTTTTTACATACGTGTATATAAGTGAGTGTGGGTATAGGCTATGAAACTAGAAAGGGGACCATGAGAGAGGAAAAGAAGTTTTAAGTGGGAAGAGGAAGGTACTAGAACACATGTGACTTGAAAATAAAAAGTGAACTTTAGGGGGATACGAGGCATGGGGAGAGGAGTCGGGAGGAGGATCAACAAAGACCAAAGACTACTTATTATGAAAATGCCATAAGAAAGCTCATTACTTTGTATGCTAATTTAAAATGATTTTTTTTAAAGTGACCATTGTTTATTGTCCACATTGTAAGAACTTGACATTTTACATTTCACAGCCCCTTCTCAGCCCTTCTATTGGCTTTGATATTTTGGTTGTTAGCCTTAACTTTTAATGGCTGCACCATCTCTCCAGTCCTCCGTTGGCTTTGGACCACAAATCAACAGTTTATTTTTTTCCTTAATCGGTTATACAATTGCAGACAGAAAGGAGAAATAGCAGTATTCAATAGCACAGCAGGGTTATTATAATTAACATTCATTTCTTGTAACTAGAAGAGATGATTGTGAATGTTCTTACCACAAAAAAAAAAGATAAATATTTGACATGATAGACTTGCTAATGATTTGGTCATTACACATTGCATACATGTGTTGAATTATCACCCCATACGAATGTATAATAATTATGTGTTAATGACAAAAAACCAATTACTTCTTCCTGGGAGACAACAGCCTGGGCCTCCACTGTGAGTCTGTAGTCTTCTCCTTTGGAAATGACACAGAAGCCCGAGTGGTGCTCACATCTCTAGAAAAGTCTCTGTTCTAGTTGTGAGATCTCTCTTCAGGTCCTCTGAGACAATAATCTCTTTCTAGTGCTCAAGTGCTTCCCCCCAACCCCCCAAACATGAGGCTTTGAGAGTCCTGGACATGGAAGACAGAGATATTAGTCAGCCAACCCTGTCCTCAAATGCCCAGATCTCCCTGAGGGTTTCCTGGTGGGGTTTTGAGCACTGAGTCAGAAGAGATGCATCTACAGAAAAGAAGGACCACTTCCCCTTGTCCTCTGGAAGGCCTGTGTAGCGAAGAAAGAGGAAGGCAGCAGGAGCAGGCTTGGAAGGCCACCTCTCAGCCAGAGAGCCTCCTACCACCCAGGCCAAGGGCACCATCCGGGTGAATCAGATACCTGTCTTCCAACAAGAGCTAAACCCCAGGATCCAAGGACACAAGGTGACGATGGGACGGCACAGGTGCCCCATTCTCAAAGGCCCAGCAGAATTCTACTTCTTTTCTTCCCTTTTCTTTCTAGAATCTGGTTTGTATGCATTTTCTTTCCAATTTGATGAAACCCCAGGTCTTTTAAGAAAAATGTTTCACTGAGGCCCCCCTCCCCCAATATTTATTAGCTGTGAAATCAACAAGCTCAATGGAGAAGGACCTCCTCCCTTCCCTGAAATGCAAGTGCTGATTAAAACACCAGAGATTTTCATAGGCAATTTAAGTCTCAAAGTGCTCAGTCTTTGTATTTTCACAGCTGGTGTGGCAAATTTCAGGGAGGATAATCAACATGTTTAGGGACACACAGGTAATATGTGGCAGAGGCAGGCCTGATATGAGCCAGATTCCAGAGCCTAGACTCAATTTTGTCAAGAGTGAACGGTCAACTTGGAAGTCTCTGGAGAGGCGAAAACAGAGGGTGTGCAGGACAGGGGTGTAGCTGTGGGGTCTGGAGGAAGCAGCGAAAGGAGGCTGTCCTGAGTCACCTTGCAGTAGTGTGTTCAGTCATCTGGGGAATGGGGCACACACTCAGAGTCCTGTCCCTGGGCCAAAGGCTAACTGAGCACTGAGGAAGCAGAGCCGCATGCCTCTTAGCCTGGGAAAGATGGAAAAATGAGCCAGGGAGAAGGGAGAGTGGGTGGGCAGAGCTGAGTCTGGGCTCTGCTGCCAAGCAGGGACGCCCTGGGGAAGAACACAGTTCCGGGGTGGAAACACTGAAGGACAGTGTTGACTCTGGGGCATGCTCAGTCCATTTCCCAGAAGACTGCCTGCAGCTGACCCTAAAGAACAAGCAGACCCTGAGTTTAAATGTGACCTTGCACAAAAGCCAGGCACAAGCTTCTTTCCTTGAGTCAATATATAGCCTTGAAGGCCACATCCAGTTGGTTTTGTCCTTTGAAGGAATACATAGTGGGAAATCTATAAAATAAATAAAAATCATGAGATTTGACAATGACAGAGGAACCCCTCAATGCATGTTCTATTGATTCTCTGTCCCAGGCACTCTGTCTTCAAAGCAGCTCAATAGAATTCACGTGGCACCCCATCTCCAACCCCCATAACTCTCAGCCTCCATAACTCTCAACCCCTGGCACATCTCTCACAATAGATTAAAACAGCGATTTCCTAAATTAGAGAACACTGTGGCCTTCCTTCTCTCCAAAATTAAAGGAGTTTGTTGGATTCTGTCCCCATTGACTGTATTCTATAACGAAGTGTATAGTTATGAGCTCTGGAAACCTCTGTGAACCTGGTCTAGTCTTGCCTGTACACAAATAGAAATGGCTAGATGGAACCTGGGCTGACAGAAAGGATTTGGCCAAGCCCCAAAGAAAATAAAAGGATTCGACCCCAAGGAGGCAGACAGTCCTGATTCCGGGCACACGAGGTAAACTCCGACTGGAAATCCAACTGCTGCGGAGAGTGATTGCTCAGATGGAGCAAATGTGCTGTGAAATCAGCCCTTGGAAAATCATCTGGAGTTCATCTTAGTGCAATCCAAAAACAATAACTGCCTCCCCCAGCCGCTCCATAGAGGCCTCAGGAGCGCCCCTCGGCAGAAGCCACAGAGGCCCTGGGTCTCCCAACCCTGCCCTTGCTTATTTACAAATCTGCCTTTCTTTTTCACCCCAGGTCATTCTTCAGCTCTGCCCTGTTCAAACCCTGGGGAGACCAGGGCATCCATAAGTTCTCTTAGATGACAAGACAGCAGAGACACAAATAAAAAGAGACAGTGAATTCCAGGGCTACCTGGCACCAGAATGCAAACCGGAGCCAGCCCAGCTGGAGGGGAGCTCCCACAGCTGGAGGTTGGGCAAAGGCTCCTCATCTGTTCCCCCAGAGAGTTCCTGATAGGCTTATGGTTTTACTCAGGCAGTGCACTAAGTCCACTGGGATAGCATCCGAAAGAGTTGCTGAGGTGCCTTAGAAAGGAGAATGAGCTTTGGTTTATGGCTTTGAATCTTACAATGCACATTCTAAGACATGGGGCTGAGTCCATTCCTGCAAGCCCAAGTTCCTCTACATTTGCTGGCCACAGTCATGTCCCACCAGTCAAAAGGCCTCACAGTCCTGCACACTGCTCACTTACTAGAGGGGTTCCTGCAACTGATGCTGGTTGGAGCTCAAAGTGTCTTAGGGATAAGTTGCCATGGGAGGAGGTTGGGAGGTGGATGACACATAAAGCACTAAATGGGGACTTTCCTCGGCACTGATGTTTTCTATCTCCCAAGCTTCCCTGGACACCCCAGAACCTGGAGCTGCCCTACTCTGGTCAACTTTAAAAACTCGGATGGCCGGCTGGGACTCCAGTGGAAAAGTTGGAGAGAGTCATGGGAAGGAGGGCAGGATGTTTGTAAGCTGCTTAGCAGACGAATCTGACAACATGTCAAATTTTCCAAGCTGGTTTCCAAAGTATTATGTTAATGGGTCTTCCAGAGACCCATCTTTTAACAACCTGAAAAAGGTTTGCTTCCTAACCTTTGCAGCCACAATGCACAAGCTGATGTTGTGTGGGTGGCAGACCAGCCCTCAACTCCTGCACAGTCCAGCTGCTTTCCACCCATTCTCTTCCATCCACAAAAGAAAACTGGAATAAAAGTGAGCGAGGGCCATTATTATGGAGTAATCTAGAATCCTTTCTAGGTTTTTTAAGTGGTGTGTGAATCATTTGCAGATTTTGATATTTTGCTATGAGGGATTGATGACTTCTGTTCCCTTCCCATGCAGTCTTATTGCGCACATAATAAGAAAGGGACCTGAAGCCTGCATAGAGCTTCCTGAGTGTTTATGTCGGGACACAGCCATGACTGTTTTACTTTCAGGGTCTTATGTATATATGTGTAGCAGGGCGGAAGGAAGGATGGACCGACTGATGGATGGACATATTATCATTCAGACCAGCATCCACAAACTTTCACAGGTAGTGGTCTGAGGCTGGTGTCACCCACTAATGTACATGAGCAACTTTCTTCATACTTGGTTGCTATGGACTGGTAAATTCCATATCTGGCAGAGGTTGGAGTAAATAATGAGTGATTACATTGTCAAGATGAGCATGTTGTGCTGGATGTGATGATGCCCTCAGAAGGTAGTGGCAGCGGATTAAGAATTTGAGGGTTAAACAGAGTAGGAGATAGGAAGGTGGGGTAGAGGAGGGATCCAGGGAGGGACAGCTACCACCAAACACTCTTTGAAAAGGTCATATGGAAACCCACTGTTGACAATTCCTAAGATATATACACATATAAAATAGATTTAAATGAAGTTACCTATAACTGGGTAATATGTCCCCTACAGATATCATAGGCTAACAAATAAAAAGCCCAATACCAGGAATGAGTTGCCTCTTTTTAAGTTGTTGGCCAGTAAGATCTGATAGATTCCTCAAACATTACAGGCCATTGTCATTGTACTTGGTTAACCTCTGAAATTTGATGGTGGGACCCTATTGTTGAAGATACCACATACCGAGTCACAGAACATGGAGAAACCAAAGTCCTGACCTGGAAGTTTCATCCCTACTGGCTAGCTATCATAGTGCTGGAAAGTGCTATCTATACACAAAAGTAATGAGTCTTACCCAGCTTTGAATCCTGGGAACTACAAAAATGACCAGCCTCACAAGATAAACCCACTGGCGTGAGTGTCAGAGGAGTAGCTAACCACTTTCTGCTTGGATTTAACACCTACTCCAAAAGATGGAACCCATATCTGGCACCATTATCGGGGCCAAGAACCTGTGGCTGGAAAAGTCAGAGGCCCTAGTGGAGAATCTATCATTCTACAAAATAAACATAGTATTAATGAATCCTAATGATTTATCGTTATTCCTATAGATTAGTGCATCTCTCAGATCTCATCAGAGAAGCTTCGTTTTGCAGCAGGATAGTAATTAACACACATACCCACAACTGATCAAGGGGCGGATAATAGGAGACGATTGAGTGCTCAGACCTAAATGAGACATCTCTGTCATACTCTGTCCCTCAGGGCTCAGGGATGGGCATGCGAGAGGGGATGGAAAGACTGTAAGAGCCAGAGGCTGTCAATAACTGCAATATTAGTATTTTCTAGACACAAAAGGGAAGTTGCACAGATGAACTTGCAGAATTGGGACACAATGCACAAAACCTTTGCAAGCTCAAGGCAGACAAAAATGGCAGCATGGAGCAGGAAGCAGGCAGGTAGTCCCAGCCCTAGCTATTGGCAGTTGCTAGGTGCTGGGAGAGGGAGAGTTGGATTTTTTTTTTTTCAACTGGTGGGTTGGCTCCATCCTATTGGTTGGCACCCCAGCATAAGAGTATATTGGCAGCACAAATTAGACTTGATGAATTTTTAAAAAATAAATGAGGACATGAAGTTGGATCTGTAGTAAAAGGGAGAATTCAGGGGTCCTGGAAGAGAGGGTGAGTATAATCAAAACATATTGTATGAAATTCCCAAAGAATTAATTTTTAAAGGTAATTTGGAAAGGAAAGGAATGGGAAGGAAGGAGGGAGGGAAGGAAGGACGGAAGGAGAGAAGGAAGGAAGGTAGGACGGAGAGAAGGCAGGCAGGCAGGCTGTCACCCTCACTCCTTGTATTCTGCTGCAGGCCTACTCAACCAGGCTTCTTTCAAGTTGGTTAGATATTTAGAAGGGACTGAAACCCAAATGGGCAAGATGTAGCAGTGTTCCCTGGGTTTCCTTCTGGCTCACCTGCAGATGGCTATGTGAACCTGACAAACACTAGTCCCTCCCAAGCTGTTCCCACCCATAGGGAGGGACTCTTCTGGTAGAGATCAACAGGAAACAGATTCAAAATATTAAATATCACCAAAATGGCAAGACTTTTTGTCTATTTCTACTTTCCTGAACCTGGAAAGGTGCCCGGTAAAGCAATCTGTTAAAGCAAGGGCATGTGTCTGTGAGCTAAGTGCTATGGGCAGAAGCGAAGGGTACTGAGACGAAGACCAGAGGCTCCACCTGCAAGGCGGACTTGCCCCGAGGAAGGACCTGAGAAACCCACTGTCACTCACTTTTCTCACTGCTCTGATTAAACACCCAAGAGAAGCAACTTATAGGAAGAAGGATGTATTTTGACTTACGGTTCAGAGTCCAGTCCATCGTGGTGGGGAAGGCAGCTGGGGTAGCTCTGTACTCTTGAAACACCAGGGAGCCAGAGAGAATTGGACCTGAAACAGGGCTAGGTTATAACCCTCGAAGAGCCACCCCAGGACCCACCTCTGCCAGTCACATCCCTTAAGCTCCCAAAACAGTGCCATCAACTGGGGACCAAGTTTTCAAAGAGGTGAGCCCACAAGGGACATTTCAAATCTAACCCCTAACATCACTGCTTGACTCAGCACTGTTACTTGGTAAGTGATCTAGTTTCCTAGGCTCCGTTTTAAAAAATCAGTCATTAACAATAATGAAAACAATTTTCCTTGATTAGCTTAAAAATTTCTAGTTGCTCTGTGTCACCCAAGAAAGAAAGGCCAAATCCTCTAGACTGGCATTTAAGGATTCCTTGTCTCCAGTAAGCCTTTACCTTGTGTCCCAGGCTTCTATTTCTATACACAGAAAGTCTGCCACGTTCACTCTATCTCTCCTTGGTTCCTGAGCTGTGGTTGGGCTCCGCCTAAAAAATCCTTTCTCTTTTCTGCTCATTCAACTTCCACTCACCCTCAGGAGGCCAGCTCTGCCTCTACTCCTCTGGGAAGTTATTTCCCAAGCACAGTTTACAGTCAGTGTCCCAACACACAAAAGATACTGCTAAACACTTCAGGGGTTGGTTCCGGAGAAGCGGAGAGGCCAAAGGAACTAAGAAGGAAGCTGTTGCCATATCTGTGCCCTGTGGGAGCATTAGAGGAATAGGCCGATACCAGAATCATGGCAAGACAGGAAGGAAGCAGGGGAAAGAAATCCCACATCACTTTCTTCTGCCCTGGCATCTCTTCCAGCAGCATCGCTGCTAAGCCCAGCTGGGAGCCAGGGCAAAGCCCACAGCTGTCAGTCCTCCGGGGACCTAGCAAAGGGCGAGAAAACACAGATGAGTCTGGGGCAGACAGAACAATCAACACACACTGCCTGTCTATCTTGCCTCTCTCTGAACCCACATGATGCTTTGGTCTGGACCACTTACATGACGTGCCCCCTACCCCGTCACCCAGGGCCACCTATGCTGATGATCTTGCATACAGTGTGTAACTGTAATTATGGCTAGAATTTAAAAAGCTAACAGCAGACAGTGTACCAGATATTTTCTCAGTGTCCTCTCTTTGCCTAGTTCCCTTCAGTGCTGAAAACAGAGCCAAAGTTTATAGTACGTGCTTAGTAAATCAGAGCTGAATGCAGCCTGGAGTTTCAGAGAAGCGTGGGTGGGATCTGTGCAAATACATATTGAAAAATCGCTGGCTCTGGAAGAACAATTGTCAGGCCCATTTCCTGCTGTGAACAGAGCCAGGAGACACTGGGGGCCTGGCAACCTGACAGCTGAGGAGCAGCCAGGGAGTTCAGCAGGAGACAGAGAAAATGAGTCCTGTGGGTCTGGCCCAGCACCATCAAAAGCAGACACAAGCAAAGCCTCTCATCCCAGATCCAGGGGCCAAGGTGGGTAGGTGCTGGCCTAGCTTAGAAGGGTCTCCTAGGAGTGAGAGCCTGTGGAATTCAGGGAGGAGGCAGCATCTTCAGGAAGCTGATGGTTCAGTCTGAGGCCAGGGATGGCTGGAGGACTACAGTAATGGTTATCTAAGGGAGATCACAGAAGTGTCTGTCACGACACCTTCCATTCTAAGCTGAGCCCCCTCTGGTGGAAACTGTGCCCTTGACCTAGGCTGGTTTGGGGTCAGGATAACTGGAGCCAGCAAGAGGTACTTGCCTTAGTGACACCTGTCCGTGGCAGCCAGTATGACTGTCATTCCAACATTCTTTTCATCTTATGGGACTTCATGGACATTTCATCAACTTTTGGAATTCAAGAATGAGTATTTGATTCCATTAAGGTCGACAGGAAGTCTGTTAGGACCTGTAAGGAAATGGAGAATGACAAAGACAGCAGTTCTTTTTCCCTTAAATGTGCCGTCTCACTGTGATGCCTATGGCTCCTGCCATCCTGCCAACTACTCAGAATCAAAGAATATGGCATTTAAGGTGGGAAAATTGGACAGAGGTTCCTGGGAACTGGCTAGAAAAGAGAGAGCAGAGGGAAGCAGAAAGTCCAGCACAAGAGATTTTTGACATAATACTGAGAATCGAGAGCCTTTCGTGTGTGCGAGTGCTGGGAATGCAGCAGAGAACAGGACAGTTCCCCACCCTGCTGTCCCGGCCTTCCAGTCTAACAGGGAGACGGACATCAGTCAGCTAAACACTGGACATGATTATTACGGTGGTGGTAAATTCTCTAAGGGAGATGGAGAGACTGGAGTGAGAGCCAGAGAAAGATCTCACTTTATCCCAAAGGAATGAGAGGGAGAGGGAGAGGCAGAAAGAAGAACGGGAAAGAGAGAAAAGGATGGTGGGAAGGGGGAAGGAGGGAGGAAGGAGGAGGGAGGAGGAGGAGGGGAGGAGGGGCGGGGGAGAGGGCGTCGCCTAGCTTAGCTCCTCTAGGTCACAAGCAACCTTAGAATCAGCTTTGCTCTCGGAGGCTGCTATATAATTGTGCTTCAGCCACAGAAAGTCCTATGTCGGAGTCCTTAACCCCCTGTGCCTCAGAATGTGAATCCTTAGAGATAAGATGTACAAAGGGGTAAGTTAAATGAGGTCATTAGGGTGGGCCCTAACCCAGTCTAAGTGACGTCCTTATAAAAAGAGGACATTCAGACACCAACATGCAGAGTGAAGACCATGTGAAAACCCAGGGAGAAGATGGCCTTCTACCAGCCAAGGAGAGAATCCAGGAACAGATTTGTCCCTCATCAGCCCTGCCTGCTGCCTGAACCTTGACCTTCCAAGAGATAATGAACTTGCATTGTTTAACCACCCAATGTGTGTTACAGCAGCACCAGCAGAGTGATTTAGGGGCTGAGTTTCTGTCTATAAATCAACAGAGCCCAAGAGGGCTCAGGAACACATAGGCTTGAATTTGGAAGGGAGGCTGGAGGCTGCCAGGGCCTCTGTACAGAACAGTCTCTGTTTGGTGTCATTGCTCTCCTAGCATTACCCCCCACCCCAGGACATCTGTGGTAGACATGGCCTTCCCTCCTGATGGGAGCAGGCCAAGAAGGGCACACCCCCCGCCCCCCACCCCATGTTCTAGCCCTGGTTCAGTTGCAACAGTCCTGTGGGGAGGGTGAGGTTTACTGCCAGGAAGAAAAACCCCAGGAAGCCAGCCTCTCTGATGCTAGAGACCAGGGGCCTTGGGGGAAGCAAGATTCTCCAGCCGTGACTCACACTAGGTTTCATGGGGAAAGAAAGTGAAGAAGGTTCTAATGGCCATACTGAAAGGCAGTTAAGCCTGTTTTCATCACACAGCATTAAAAACTGCACCGTCTGATCTTTGCCACCACCACAACTGCCCTGAATGAGCTCATAACAAACCAAGCATCGTGGACACAGTCCCTGATTCAGGTTAGGTATAAGGCAATGGGCTAAGGTCTCGGAAACTTTTTTCATCAACAGAAAAGGCCTGGCCCTCCATTCCATCCCTGATTCTCTGACCTCTTAAGATCACACGAGTACATGAAACAGGACTGTGCCAATGTACTAAGAACTTGGACCAGGCTGGCTGTGCTTCAGAGACCCAGAGTTAGACTCCTTGCCATGGTCCTGCTAAGAGGAAGGTCCCAGGCTGCTGAGAAGGAGAGTTTGTGGCTGGAGGTGAAACACACTGGTTTTTCCACTTCTCAGAGTTTCTGGGCCTAAGCAAATACTTCCAGCAGCAAAAAGACTTGGACAGACAGCGTGAAGGAAACCCCGAAGTGGGGGGCCCAGCAGGGAAAAACAGGCTCTTTCAGAGAGGGTAGGAGATTGACAGGCGCTAAGTGGGAGGTTTGAAGCTTAGCCAAGGGCTGGTGCCACACACCAAGTCAGACTCTGAGAGAACCTCACCTCACCATCAGCCAGGGTGCTAGAGTTGGACACATAATACTTTCAAGCCAGTTGGCTTGTGTCAGCATGCCCATCACTTTGCTAGCTTTTATTGGGCACCAAGTGTTTACAAAGTGCAATATTACCAATAGAGGAGAGTCTCAAACATAACAGTTTATCCTTTGGCATACTTGTGCTTGAGTTGGGCTAGATGTGCAGTGCCAGTTGTTCTTTCAATGGTGTAAACGTGAGGCAGACACTCCCAGGGAAGGGAATTATTCATCCCAAACCCGAGCTGTCCCTCAGCTCATTCGAGTCCCACTTATCACAAATCTGGCTACCAAAGGTATACAACTGACCCTGGCTGTGTGCCTTGTCAGGTAAGCATACAAAGCAGTATTGGAGTGTGTGTATGCTCAGTTTTTCAACATAAACTACAGCAAACAGTGCAGGCCCTGTAGATGAGGGTCCTGGGTTTTTGAGATCCAACAAGAAACCATTAATAGCCTGCTTCCCCAAGACAACTCCAGAGGATGCCTGCCCTTTCTCCTGCATGATGCCAAATAAAGAAAACATATTTTGGAAAGAAATATTTGTTCCCATAATACATGTTTTTACAAATGTGAAAATACAGACAATAACAAGATCGAGTCACTGTGGAGTGGGATGCAATGTAAGAGTCTGAGGACAAAGGCTTTCTCCTCTGCCTGCCTTGCTTAATGTTCCCATAATTGGTGATTACAACTCCAGTGTCAAGAATAATACATTTGGAGAATATCGGAAAGAGAGTTGGGCAACTATAAATAGATTTGTGAGCACATCTCTTGAGCAAGATCCAGTAAGTGGTAAGGAGCCACCGTTCTACCTGGAATCCACTTTTTCATCTGGGAACTAGTCAGCAGCGGAGTGGCCTTTCTGTGCACACCGCAATACAAGAAAAGCTAGCCTCTGAGGCCGTCAGCACAGCTTCCTTGAATCCTGCTGTGCTGCGGCAATTTATTCTAGGAACCATGCTGTAGAGCAGGGCCGGAAATAGAAACGCAGATTTTGCATATTTCATTCCCTAATGCTAACACTCTGACCTGTCCATAGTGGGCTGCGATGGCTTCTGTGATTAATCAAAATGTGTTGACACTTGATGTGTCTCATGTCAAAGATAAGTTGTCTTCACAATACCACTTGCAAGAGTCTAATATTTTAAAAATATTATTCTAGACTGAGGCAGGTTCTTTTTTTCTCATTTGAGACTGAATCTCATGTAGCCCAGGCTGGCTTTGAACTTCTGATCCTCCTGCCTACACCTCCTGTATGCTAGGTGCACCATACCCACCTTATGCTGTGCTGGGGACTGAATGCAGGGCCTTGCATGCTAGACAAAGGCTCTGCCAACTGAGTTGCTTCTCCAGTCCCTAATGAAGGGTTCCTACTTGATCTTTAGACACAGTGAGGATGACTAAGAAGATGTAGATACTTTGAGTAGGCTTGAACTATTGTCAAATGTAGGGTTTGACTTAATGATTTTTGTTGTTGTTGTTTTACCAAAATTTGTGGAAATTTTTACTGGTCTAGAAACCACTGCCTTAAAATGCCATTGTTAGAAGGGTGTGGTGGCCCACACATTTATCCCTGTACTGGGAGGGCAGAGACAGGTGGACTGGTACAAGGACAAGGCCGGCCAAGGGAACACAGTGAGATCTTGTGTCAGGAAAACGAAACAAAGCAAAACAATGAAATGCTTGCATTTTAAAATGCAGACCCTGCTCTGCTAAACGCAGGAAGTGAAGTGAGACTGAGCTGGCAAGTTTTTTTTTGCAAATGAAGCCCAAGTTCAGCAAAGGAGTGGTAACTCTTTGAAAGCCTGGAGAAAGACCCTAAACGGGGACGGGGTCCAGGGACAAGTTTGCCTAGCCATCTCACCACAGTCCTCCTGTCTGCTTCTTCCCAAAGAACAAAACCAGATGGACACAAATGCCCCAAGGAGGAGTCCGGGACTGGGCAGCTTACAGTCTGGAAGGAACATTCATTACGGATGATTTACCAGCCTTCAAAAATGAGGGTTAGCATCAGCCTATCAGAGTTCTTTATCTTTCCAAAGTCCTGAACAAGAGGAAATCGCTTCGAGGCAAGGGTGGGTCTAGTTGAGCTGTTCCTCACCTTCCCCCCTTGACTGAGCCCCCAATTAAGGTTCTCTCTAATGCTGCCCCAGCCTCCAGGCCTGTGCAGTCCCTGCTCCGCCACACACCTGGCGTCTTCCCCATATCCACTGCGGCACTGCCTGTTAGATATGTGTGAATGTGCCATTTTCTGCTGATCATGAAAAGATAAAAGGCAGAACGTCTGAAACCATAATAAATACACGATAATAGATACAGCCACTCTGCAGTCTTCTAAGCAGATGAGGGAACAGATCCTGTGAATCTCCTCAGAACCCAGTGTCTCAGCAACTGCAGGGGTGTCCTCCTTCCGTAGCTGGAGTCGATGTAGTGCTGGGTGCAGCTGACGTACTGTGGGTCTAGAAAGAAGACAACAGCTTGACTTGTCTAGCTCAGGTGTTGCCAAGTTGAGAGATGTGGGTGGGGCTGGTCTATGTGTCTGGGAACTCTTCCAGTTCTGTAACATTGATTCATATGCTCCATGATCACTTTGGGAGTTTGTATAAGTCTGTGTCTGTGCACTCAACATTTACAATTTACCGATCACTGAGTGGCTGCTGTGGGTGAGTGTGTAATCATCACCACCTGGGATGTTCTGTAGTTGTGTGGGTGTGCACTTGGTTACTTCTATGTGTGCACATGTCCCAAAAGGATTAGCAAATTAGTATATTAAGTCTATGTCAACACTTCTATTTTGAAACGCAGCTATTTACTCACTACTAACTTTTGGCTTTACCAATAATTGTTAACATAGCAAACTGGTATTTGACAAAGCAGGAAAAATAATAAACCATGTTGAGGTTATTCTCCCAAATAACTTCTTTTAAAAGCATGCCTTTGCTGGGAAGGCAAAATGGAGCTGGAAAAGGGCCAGAGAAATGCAATAATAATAATAATACAGTGCAGAAAATGGAATAGTTTCTGTACGGCCAAGAAAAAAAAATGGAACTCTTTTCCTGGGAAGATGAAGGTTGAAAGGAAGGGACTAAACTCTACTGCGACAGAATTATGCATGGTGTAAGGAAGATACACACAGGAAGTCTGTCCAGGTTCCGAAATAACAGGATTTATTTTTCTTTCTACCTTGGAGAGTAAGGTAAATTTGGGTGAGAGGAAAGATTGCCCTTTATACATTGGAGATCTGGCAGCTGACCATGGGTTTAGGGGTGGATGGATGAGGGAATTCTGATCATTTATGGAAGCAAAATAGGATGTGGGGGCAGGTAGCAGTTTCCTGAACTGAAGATGCTGACGTGCGGCCCAAGCCAGTGATGCCTGGATGACAAACTAGGCTGAACGAACCATCTTACTTAAATCTACATTTCTGTATTTCCTATCGAGTTTATGTGTCAAAATTATACTTCCATTCATATACATAAATAAGCCACCTGTGACCAGCTTCATAGCATCACTGTTATATAAATATAATTGTCTTATTTAATTTTATATATATGAGTGTTTTGCCTGCATGTATATGTAAGTGCATCCATGCATGCAATGTCTGTGGAGGCCAGAAGGGGGCACTAGATCCCCCCAAACTGGAATTACAAATGTGAGCCACCACGTGATTACTGGAACTGAAACTGGGGCCTCTGAAGAGTAGCAAGCGTGCTTAACAGCAGAGTCGTCTCTCCAGCCCCTAAATACAAGTGCCTTTTAAATGGTCTTTTTATTATTTAATTAATTAATTTATTTATTTATTTAATTCCATTTCTTGGTCTTTTTGAGATAGGGTCTTCCTGTAGCCCCAGCTGGCCTGGAGCTCACTATGTAGACCAGGCTGGCCTCGAATTCACAGAGATCTACCAGTCTTTACCTTCCAAGCACTGGTATCAAAATGTTTGCCACCATGCCATACCTCTTTTAACATTATTTCAAGTTGTGTCCCAACATGCTCTTTAAATTGCCAAATTGCCCCTCATCCCAGAGCCACAGAAATGACCCTTCTGTTCATAGACTCTCCTTCTGGCCTTGGGCTGGGGACACTTGAGTCTTGCTTCCCAGGTCGGGGAGGTGCTTCCCAAGGACATGTTCTAAATGCAAGAAAGGAGATGATGGAAAGGGTGGGAGCCCTTGGGGGTCCTGTTACATGTGCTGGTGCCGTTCCTCCAGCTTCTCCTGACACAGCCTTTGCTTAGCAGATAATCACATTTCACCCAGCAGAACACGCCATTTGTATTAATGCTGCCAAAATGCCTAGCAGAGCAGCAGGCTTCCCTGTGACTGCTGGACATGTGTGATGTCCAGCCGCAGATCCTGGGCAGTGTTGGGAATCATCAGATCCAAGTAAAATCTTGGAGATTTTGGCCTTCAGTCTAATTATTCTGGCAAAGGTCTTTCCTACCTCGTTCTAAATGTTATCCCAACAAAAACAGAAAACGACTTTGTGGAAAATCTTTATTGTTTTAAAAAACTAGCTGTAGAAAGGCGTGTCAGCGTTAGGAATGGAATTTGTATATTTTTGTAGGCCACTATGAAATAAGCTTGCAAGAACTAATGATTATTTCACATACCTATTTGCCTCCTTCAAAGACCTTCCAAGATTCAGGATCCCAAACCAAACATACAGTTATGGTGTTTCAAACTGTTTTCCCCCCTCGGGGCTAAAGAGAAATTCCCATGAAGCACCACTGCTCCAGGATGTGGCACCCTATCCATGCCAAAGGAAAATACCTCCAGAGCTGTGTTTCTCCATGTTAGGGAGCACTATGGGCACACAGTCTTGCTCTAAATCCCCTTGGCCATATAAAACATGTCACATAATTATATTTTGGGTTAGGGAGGGGTGTTGAAAAATAAATATTTCCCCATTAGAACATACTGGGAAATGTTTGCTGACACCTACACTCAAACCCAGCAGGTTCCCTTGGAAGAGTTTGGCAAAGAACAGGCCCCTCCTTAATGAGGTGCTGGAGTTGGTTAAAAATTAAATATTAATTTACAAAAAAAGTTACATAAAAAAAAAATCAAGACTGAGGTCTGCATGTGGGCATCTGCCCTCTTCAGTCCCTTGTCTGCAGAATGGCCTGGGTCAACAAGGATTGTCAGTGTTAGTGAGCTGTATCGCTCTCTTCCTAAGGCAATCTGTGGAGAACATCAAGAAGATTTTTGCTGTTGTTCCTTTTTCTTTCCTTCTTTTTTATTTTCCTCTCCATTTTTTTCTTTTCTCATAATTTCTTTCTGAAAGTGCTGGTTGCTCCATTTGAGCAGAGCTTCCGGCGCAGCGGGCACGGGATCGGATGCTAGATTCCCTCTGCCGCACTCTAGAGCCCACCTGATCATGCCCAGTTTTTCTGAGGAGCGGGGCCAGGTCTGGCTGAGCTTCCCTCTGGCTGCAGGTTCAAGTGTGAATCCAAAGGGGACCATGGGTCTCTTCCTCCTCCTGGACCTCCACAGGGAGATTCAGAGTCCTCCTCCTCGGCTACCCACTGCTCCATGCCAGCGATTTCTGCTCCAGGGCTCCTGTGCTTAACAAAATCCCTTTCCTTTTTTCAGTTCACACAGAACCATCGAGTTGTATGACCTTAATTCGTCAAGCGAAGTGGTGGTTGTAGCGTCATAGTTCCAACGCAAATCACATACATTTTATTCATTCGTTAATTCACTCATTTCATAGTACTGAGACCAAACCTAGGGATTCATGTAGGCTGGGCAAGGGCTCCTCCACTGAGCTAAAGCTCCGGCCAGCATATATTTAAATTTTTCGTTTTTATTTTTATTCATGTGTATATGTGTATCTGAGTGAATGTATGTCCACATGTGCAGGGATGCCCAAGGCCAGAAGAAGTCAGAGTCCCTAGAGCTGGAGTTACAGGCGGTTGTGAGGTGCCCATGCAGATGCTGGGAATTGAACTCTGGTGCTCTGGAAGAGCATTATGCCATCTCACCGGTCCCCCGGAATGCATTTTAATGCACCAGAATTCTAGAAATGTTTCTCTTTACAAAGATGCTGGCATTTCAAGACAGCACAATGCAATGTGGAGCTCAGAGGCAGGCTAACCTCTCAGGTGCCCTTCGAATCACACCTGCTATCTCTGGCTGCTATGTTCAAATCTTGGGGATGGAGTTTCAACATCTCAGACTCAAGTGAGTCTATATGTTTCCATATAGTTTTAACCTAAGAAGTTTTTTTTAAAATGGAGGTTGAGACATGGAGAGCCTAACAAAAAAGATTTTAAAGTGCCTTTAGGGAAATAGCTATTTACAAATAGCCAAGAAACATCTGAAGAGAAAAACAAAGGATAGAGCATATGCTCAATTAGACATGAAAGCCAGGTGCAGACTCACTGTAGCTGAAGGAAGAATAAAAGATGAAACTCTTGATATCTAGGCAGACCCAGGACATCTTCCTCCTGTCTGTAACACAAGGTACAGTTTGGCTGCCAAAGGTGGAGGGGTAAGAATATGTAGAAAAGCCCACTCAGATATCCAAGGCCTGTCTAAGTCTGAGACCTAAGTGGGGCCGAACACACTCCACATCCCCAAGTTATAAGGGATAACAGTCTACCCCACTGGGAAGCAAGAACATGGGAAAAGACCCTTTCTGAGGCACAGACACACAGTGAAAGCTGAATTTCAGGGTACAGAGGAACACTGAAAGCAAAAACCCAAACCCCTCTGATACCCTGGTCATGATCACGCACACAAAGTAATGGTAATGGACTCTGAATCCAGAAGTGCAAAGAATATAACCACAGCAGCAACAAAACCTCAAGTGAGTGCGGATTCTGCCTCTGTTCACTCAAACTAGCAAAAGAAGTAAGCCCTTTTCTAGCCACAGAAACTATTTACTTTTTTGTTCTACATATTGAATGTTTTTGCATTCAATCAAAACTAATAAAAAATCCCGTGCGGTTTGGGACTTTTACTGTTGAGTATCTCTCAGACTTTAATAACTAGAATTCAGGATTTTAATAGACATATGAAAAGAATAAGCATTTTGGCTATTTGAGTCTTTCAAGGAACTAGTCCATTTTATCACATGAACTGATGTACTATCAGTTGTGTTGCCAAGTGAGTCATAGAGAGCCAGCCATTCACTGAATTCTCTTGTTATCCTCTCAGTGTCTGTGGGATCTGTAGTGGTTTCTCTCTTTCATTCCTAAAGCTGGTCATTTGTCTCTAGTTTTGTTGGCCAGCCTGGATAAAGACTTACCAACTTTAATGATCTTTTCAAAATAACTAGTTTTTGTTCTCGCTGATTTTTTTCTGTTTTCAATTTTGCTGTTTCTACTCTTACTATTCCCTTTGCTTTGGGATTAACTTGGTCTTATGGGCTGCCTTAAATCTAAGTGATAAAAACACTAACCAAAACCAACTTGGAGAGGAAGAGGGTTTATTGTATCTTACATCTCCCAGCTCACAGTTCATTGCTGAGCAAAGTCGATGCAGGAACTCAGGGCAAAAATCTGGAGGCAGCAGGAGCTGGAGCACAGATCATGGAAAAGTGCTCCTTACTGGCTTGCTCCCCTGGCCTGTGTTCAGCCTGCTTTCTTATAAACGCAGGTCTACCTGCTCAGGCTATGGCACTGCCTACAATGGCCTGGTCCCTCCCACATCACTCAACAGTCAGGAAAAGGCCCCACAGACATAGTCACAGTCCAATCCAATGGAGAAACTCCTCACATGAGGTTCCCTCTACCCAGGTGTACCAACTGAAACTATCCAACACAGAGACTTCTTCATGTACATTGGTTATTTGTACATGTATTGTTTAATATTACAGTTTTGGAGGTTTTCTAAGAATTTTTCTGCTAACAATTTCTAGTTACATTTCACTGTGGCCCAACATCTATTTGTGTGACTTTAATTCTCTAAAAAAATACTAAAGTTTGTTTTATGGCTCAAAATAATGTTTGGAGGAGTGTTGCAAGAACCTTTAAAAATGGTATGTAATCTGTTATTGTTGGGTTGAGTTTTAAATAATGTCAGTTAGGTCAAATTGGTGGGTCATGTAGATTTTTTTTATCACTCTCTTAGAGGGGAATATCTTTCCAACAATAATAGCAGATGTTCTCATTTCTCCTATTAGTTTAATTGGTTTTGCTATATCATAGTTTGAAACCTTGCTAGGTACATACACATTCATGGCTGTTATGTCATCTTCTATAACTTCATCTTTCTTTCAGAAGACAGTGCATAATCTTGCTGTTTTATGCAGTCTGACTAATAATTGATGTGTTTAGAACATTCACATTTAATATGCTTATTAATATGGTTCATTTAAGGTCTATCATTTTTGAGCTGGGATGTATGTAGGTCAGAGGTAGAGAGCTTGGCCAGTATGCATGAAGGCCTGGCCTTAATCCTCAGCACCTCACACAAAACAAAGCTACCATCTTAATTCATGATTATTGTTGATACTGATCTATTTTTCTGTTTTCTCTTGGGCTAATTAAACATTTCTTATGATTAACTTTCATCTACACTATTTAATTTGTGTTTCCTTAAATTCTTTTTAATGATTTTTCTGGTTTATAATGTATACCTGTAATTGGTCAAAGTGTATCTTGTAAGGATATTATAGTGATTCATTCTTCTTTCCCAATCTTTGTAATGTCTTTATGGTACACTGTGTTTTACATGCCCTATGCACATGATACATTGCTATGTTTATCGATTTATCTTTTAGAATAATTTACACATGTAGATGTATTTTAATTTACTTTTATTTATTCAATCTCCAGTGCTCTTCATATCTTTATTCAGACTCATATTTCTATCTTGTATCCCATTTCTCCTGCTTGAAAGAATTCTTTAAAAGGAGGTTCTCCTAGGAGCATGTGTCGACTGACAATTATCTGCTTAGATTTTGTGCTCTGTATGTCTGTTCCTTCTGTTCATGTTTCTGCTTCCTTCTATCTGCAGGTTTCTATGGTAGTCTAAGGGGAGAACTTTTTTATCCTTTCTTTGTAGATGAAAAGCTGGTTCTGGATATGGAGAGTGGGCTCTGGGCGGACTCACGCCCTCTGCAGGGCCTGTTTGCCCTTCCTCCAGACCTGCTCTGTAGAGGAAGGAATTTGGCCTTGACTTTGCTCTCTCTCTCTCTGCCTCTCTCTCTCTCTCTGTCTGTCTCTCTGTCTCTCAGTGCTTGGGACTGAACTTAGAGCCTCATGAATGCTAGGCAAGCACTCTCTCACTGGGCTGCAGTCTCCACTCTTATCTGGTCTTTCTATGAGTGCCTGGTGGGGTTCATGGAGAACCCCCTGTATATGAAGCACTTAGAAGCCAGACCCCTCTCTGCCCACACTGATTTCCAACTATTTTCCTCTACTCCATCTTAATTCTATTGGCCACATCTGCCTCCAGGTAAGCACCTATTCGTGCTTCTCTACAGGACCCTTCAAAAGATTTCAGACCTTGGCTGATCTGTGGCCTCAGCAATCATCAGATTTTGATTTACTGAAATCAAAAAATAGTACATTTGAAGTCTGCCTGGAGTTTTGTTGTTTCCGCTTTTGAGTGAAAGCAACATTCTTTCTAGATCTTTATATTGTGGGATTTTATTCTTTTCACCTGGCTAAAGTATGGGATCATTTTTTAACAAAGAAAAATGCCATACTGTATGAAAAGTGCTCCTGTCACACATCCTTTAAAGAGACAGCTCTACTGTGGAGACCCAGAGGTCCAGCTGAGGAGGAAGCCTGGATTCCCTGACCCACTCCAGGGAAGACCAGAAGCTACTTGGGCTCTTCAATTTCCAGGTTTTGCTTCAGTCTTTAGTGCCTGTCTGTCCCCTCTCAGCTGCAACCTGGGTGGCTGGACCTTTTCCCAGTCTAGTAGCATCTCTATGTTTAATGTCAGGGCTTTCCTCTTAGCAACTGTAGGGACAGTGAGGACTGTTTTAGTTTATGTGAGTGAAGGTAACAAGGTTCAGAAGCGTTACTTACTGGAAGCAGGAGAAAGAGCCAAAGCTAACCGTCTATCCCTACAGTACAATGAGCAGCTCTACTCTCCAGCTGATTGATTTGGTTTTACTCCCAAACAAAAAGGAGGAATGAAACAGAGATACACATATCCACCTACTGAATGTATGTGGCAAATTGGTGTGAAGGAAGGATTGGCTGGGGACACTGAGCACATGGCAGAGCCCCTTCTATATTGGTACCCTCAGCCATCTTTCATAGCAGAGACCACCTTTCACCCTCAAAGATTGCAGTGCTTTGTGCACAGTTATCAATGAAATTGGCTACAGATATCTACAGCAGAGCACTGTTTTCTTGTTGGGTCTTCTCGGTTTCATGAATATATCTGCATTCAATATGTACTTTAAAAAGCACCCCTAAAGACACAACTTTTGTTATCTATACTTTACAGGTAGGAAAACCAAATCTCATAGGAAATAACTAGTCCTAATTCAGTTCCTAAGAGGAAACACCCTAGAGAAGCACCTTGGTACCCAGGGCTTAGACGGCACCTCCATTCTTCTGTTTTCTTCCTTTTGCCACTCAGCCCTTCTGTTAAGAGTCTAAGCATTTATAATAGTCAAAGGCACAAGAAGAAACAGATGACTCTGCTTTCATCTGGAATGCCTCAAGTCCCATGTGTAAAAATGGGTTCGAACCTGTGATGCTTCTGGGAGATGGTGGAACACTGGGGAGATGGAGACAGGTGTTCACAGACAGAACACCTCATTCTTCTCTGATGAATGACACCTTGTTAGCAGGGTCCACAGTTGTCCATTTTCAGTAATTCCTGGCTATGTTCAAAGATGAGAAGATATCAAGGAAACACAGACTGCAGTAGCATTTTGAGGAAATATCTCCCAGCAATCTTCAGAAGCATTTTCTGAGAATTGGGGTCAGGAGAGTCCTCCACACAACCCAAATGCTCAAAATGGAGGAAATGACACGATTGGGAGCATGCCTTTGGAGGGGACACAGGGACCCTAACCATTCCCCTTTCCCTCTTTGATTCCTAGCTGCATGAGATCAGGAGCCTTGTTCCACTGCTAGCTCCTTCCCACAAGGCACTGCTTCTCCAACGGCCCAGAAGCAGTGGAGCCAACCAGTCATGGGTGAAACTGTTGAAACCGTGCTCAAAGTAGTCTTTCTTCCTTTTAAATCGACTGGCGCAGGCATTTCTGTCAGTGATGGAAAGCTAGGACAGCATCTCCCCCAAGCTTAATGAAATAAGCAAGGCTTAAAGAAATCACCAAGTTGTAGAAACACCCAGTTGTACAACACCAAATTGTAGAAATGTATAATGTAGGATAATACATTATTTGCTAATACACTTGTAATAAATACTACAGAGAAAGTGGACATCTTTCTCAGGACATCTGCCCACAGTTCTGGAGGCCAGTTCAAGATCAACTTGTGTGTGTGTGTGTGTGTGTGTGTGTGTGTGTTGGGGGGGTTCTTCAGGGTCTGCTACAGTCCATCATTCTAACTGGACTACTTCTATAAAGGCCTCATCTTCAAACATGTTGCATTCTGAGGTATGGGAGGAAGGCGGTCAGATTTCAACGTATGAATGTTAGCAGGACATGATGGTGAATGCCTATAATCCCAGGTAGGAACTGTGCACTGCTAAAACAGCATAGCCAGCCCACCATGGCCAAACTGTGTCAGGGATTAGGCAACAAACAGCCAGATCGCACTTTTCTCCCACTCTGAGCAACCACCAGTGTCTCTCTGGCTGAACCCAATGGGAAGCCAAAGATAAACGAATCCATTGACAGAGTCCTCTTAGGTCAGTTTCCCAGGCACAGGGAGGGGGATGGTGAAATGCAAAGCTGTTAGCATGATTTCTAAACTGAATACTGTATTTCACTGTGATGAGCTACATATCCTGAGAAGGGAACCTAATTCTAATGACTCCTGGCTATGTTCCATTGTGAGATGACATTGAGGAAACAGAGACTACAGCATCATTCTGAGGAGACATCTCCTAACAGTCTCCAGCGATGTCTTCCAAGGCGTGGGGTCAGGAGAATCTTCTACACCGTTCAATGGACAACAGAAAAGCGTTGTAGACCGGGGCTCTATTCCTCTCGTCAGGTCTTCCTGCTCTTCAATGGCGTTTTCAGGTGCAGATGATCATATCTCCAGGTCCATCCTGCTCCTCTGTCTAGAGTTTCCATCTTTTCTCTCACGTACTCTTACTTACCCCTTCAAAGGGGTATCACTCCGAGAACCCTTCCCCAGACTCTCAGCCTACTCAGTTGCCCTTCAAGGTGCTCTCAGTGTTACCACATGGTAGATGGTAGACTGATTACCATAGAGACTTATGGATAAATAAAGTCCATCAGAAGGGGACCATCAGGAAAGCAGATCATAATCCAAATTCAAAAGCAAACTCAAAGCAGTTGGCAGATCTAACTGTGGCAGGACATTCTCTGATCTCCCTTTGTGGGAAGGAGACTCTTACTGGAGCTGTAAAAGGCAGACCAGTTTTGGTGTTTTAGCCACATAATAAAGGACAGTAACAGGTGATAAGGCAGTTATCCATAGATCACAAACACTTCAATACATCAGATGATAGGAAACCAGCTTTGGTAGGGCAAAGGGGTTGATTTCCATCCTCTTATCTAAGCACATCCTGAGGGGCATTGCATTGCTGGCCAGTAGATAGATAGATGGGAGATGGGCTGGTCACACGCACAGGTGACAGAAAGCACGCTATGGATTCTCTGCTGTGCCTCTTAGAGACAGAGACCGGCTCTGCCATGTTACCTTGGTAGTTTAGAACCCAAACCTGGGAGTCAGTCTTCCTCCCAAGTCCTGGCAGCTCTAGAACTGGACATGTGATTCTCTGAATTTGTTCCATCATCTAAAAAATGGAAAGAATACTGCCTTCCCTGGCAGGTTGTTATGAGAGAAAGGAAACTGGTAACAGAAAGTGAGTGCTCGGGAACAGCTACTCTACTTATTTTATTGACAAAAACATTTGGGGATTCAGGAGAGAAATTACTCTGGACTGGGTGGTCAGGAAAGACTCCATGGAACATGAGACTTGAATGAATGGGCCTGGGAAGACGGTTTAGGATTTCCATTAGTAATGAGCAAGGCTAGGCTAAATAATGCCCCCAACCACTGGCCAAACTGGAATACCTGGTTCAGAGCCCTGTCCAATACTTTCTGTTTCTATTCTTCAATCAAGCACCTTGGCTCAGGCAGCAGTCAGTCCCTCCTTGGCCCTGCTTCCAGGTCTGGCTGTTTCCCCTGCTCTCAGAACCCCTATGATTTGCTACATGCCATGTGGCCCTCTAATTCCATCCCAAGGCTCCAGAGGTGCAGATCTGCAAACCAGCATGATTAGCCACCCTTGCTGGCTTCCCATTCAGCATATAAATCTAGTGCCTGGGATTACCTCATGCCAGAAAACCGAAATCCAAGTCAGATGGTTAAGGCATTAATAGCAGTGAATGTTGTAAAGACTCAACAATGTGAACCTTCCCAAAATGAACCATCCTGACCTCCCTCGCGCTGACAATGCGTGTGTGACATCATGTGTAAATGAGCCTTAAATTTGAACCAGGTGCGGAGAGCTGTCTGGCGTCTCCTGGCTGCTGTATTAACCACTAACATGCACAAGGGGATTCTGAGGCAGTAAAATGGAGCGAGACCGATGGCAGTGACCAGGGCTGGGCGCAGCAGCTGCGGCAATGAACATTCAAATCACACCCACCCGGTTGGGTCTGGGGCCCCCAGCCCCTGTAAGGCGTATTTCCGGAGGGCTGGGGAGCCCGGGGAAATTGGCTGCCTGCACTCAGAGACAAAAGCTCCCATGCAAATCAAAGCCCTGGACTTGCTTTCCAGGCTAGCTTGGGGCTCTGTTTTCATTTGCATCCCTAAAGGCGGCCAAAGCACAGCCTGAAGCAGCTAAGAGCCTTGAAGCCTATCCATGCAGGTATGAGCGACCACAGATGTGGTTTTGGAAGACCCAGTTTACTTTCAGAGTAAGCTCCAAATCCCCATGATTTCTACCAGACTGGGACCTGGAGAGAAAGGTGGCCTTTGTTCACCTGGCATCACAGATTCCCTTGGTGGGGCCTCTCCCCACAACATGTCATACAACTCAAAGGCTCTGGAGCACTAAATAACATTTGGAGGGATAGAATTAGGTGTGTGAGATGGATGGGGTGTCTCTGCCATTGTTAGTCATAAATAGGAGGGAGGAGGTGAAGAGTAAAAGTGAGCCTGAAAAAACTGGGCATAGCGGTGCATCCCTTTAATCCCAGCACTCAGAAGGCAGAGACAGGTGGATCTCAGTGAGCGCAAGGCCAGCCTGGTCTACATAGCGAGTTCCTGAACAGCTGGGGTTACAGGGAGTCCTTGTCTCAAAAACTAAAAAAACTAAAAATAAATAAATAAATAATGCCTGAAAAACATGAATTTTTAATTAAAAAGTTTTTTTAGTGCTTCCTGTTCATAGTACCCAATCCTAAGTTATGAATAACTTGGCCTTGTGTTCTGAACATCACTAACAAGCCCGTAGAAAGTAGAAACAGTAAGAAACAAAGATACAAAGTGATTCTTTCTGGGTGGGGACTGGTCTAGAAGTTCTACACATACTGGTGAAATGAAGGTGGAGTCAAAGGAAGATGAAAAGCCACATTCATGGGTCCTACAGGATTTCGGCATCAAAGAAATCCTCTCTAGTGTAAACAGACAACTCTTCCCAAGCGTGCTGTGCTGTCCTCTGAAGTCTCTGATTTGGGAGTGGGATGAAGTGGGGATGGATGCCAGGTCCTCAATGGAGAGAAAAGGGCTGGGGGATGTAGTATCCTTCCTAAAGCCATACAGAGCCAGTAGAACTGTAAATGTATTAGCACATGCATATTTTACAAAGAAGCAAAATGTAGCATCAAGTTACTGGGGACGGATTTCCAGAGCAATGGAACAAGAAATTACACGAGTCACCCATCTCGAAAATTCAGAAGAGGTGAGTGTTGAAAGGTCTGGTGGACATTCGGAGCAAAGAAGGGAAAGTCACACGAATAGCAGGCGTCAGGCACACACGGGACACTCATACTGAAGGTAAAATACTTATACACTTAAAATTAAAAAAAAAAAATTAATGGTTGCAGAGAAAGAGTTGCCTCTTGGCACTGCAATAGCAACATTGTCATCTCCCAAAAGCTAGAAGCATTAGTAACTTCCAAGGGCCGCTCATCTAAAAACCTACACTTATTTGTTCTCAGGCTTGAAGGCTGGCTAATAGGCAGGGGTTTCAGGCAATCCACGTTGCCCTGAGAGCCTACAACAAACTTTGACCTGTGAAGGGATTTCCCGGTTTTGCCTCCATACTTGTAAGCAAGTTCTTGTTGTTGTTTTTTTCCCCCCTTCTAGAAGTGACAACAATGTAGAATGTTTAGTAACTGAATGAGGGTGATTAGACATCATTGGGAATTTGATTGAAAGAAAAAAAATCAGGACAGTCCTTTTTACACTGACATTACTATGCATGAATGCGACTCTAGTCTCATTAGTTAATAAGTTGAGAACTATCTGGATGACTGAAAACTAAGAATTTATCTGAATGCAAATGAATGCATTACATGCATGAAATCTTTGGACAGACATGGAGAGACTCCAAGAATTCTGCTTCTCTGTGAAATGTAAATATTATTATGTTTTAATCTTTCTTGACTGACTTTAGATATGTTAGATCAACTTAAAACATTTGAAGGAGAAATGCTGTCAGTGGTTTTCTCCCCCGACCCCCAATTTACCTGAAATGTTGGCAAAATTTCTGGACATTTGTAAATCAGGAATTATTTAGGAAATTTTCCCTTCCAGCCTCAGCAATTATTGGGGAGAAAACCATCTAAGTCATTTTTATAATCAAGATGTTTTAAACATTTCCTTCCAACTATCAGATAACTGAAGTCAAAGAATATTAGAAATTAAATATTAACTGAATTTTCCTAAATAGACTCTGGTTATTTAAACTGGTAGTTTTCAAATGTTGTAGTCTGCAACACAGTTTTCATTGACCCTTGATGAGATGGTATAGCAAGTTTTTCACAGGTTTAGATCTGTTGAGTTTAAAGAGTTATTTTTTAATAGGACCTTTTTAAAAAAAATTGAATGGAAGGGGCAGGTGGCATGTTTTTAATGTCCTCAATCAACTTGCACAAGAAAAAGCTGGCAATATTATGAACACCCCAAATGCTCCCTCCCAGGGGCCCCATGCTCTCTCGATTTTACTGTCATCATCTATGTAGAAGCTGAGTCACATATTTGATCCCAAACCCACAAATACTCCAAGCTGCCATAAGGCAAGTCTGGGGGCTGGGGCTCTGAACTAGCAGCTTGATTGCTAGTAAAGGGGAATGTTAGGAAGTGCAGCGAGATGCCAAGAAGAGGTATTTCCTACAAGTACAACTGAGGACTACTCAAGAAGGACTCCTAGATCAGTGATGTAAGCCCCCCCCCCGTTGTCATGAGGTGTCAAGCACATGCCTGTTGTGAAGACACTGCACCAACCTTCCTGATGTCCCCAGGGAGTCTGGGAGGAAATAGGCAGTTTTGTTTCTTCATCTCTAGCTTTGAATTCTGCTGGTACTGAGGTTTCTGGATCAGCAGGCCAGCACACTGCTCTATTTATGTGGCTCCAGAGGTTTAAGCACGCGGTTCTCTTCACACAAGCATTTTTACGTGTTGCTGACTTCACTGGTTTCAGAGACGGCGACGGGCAAGTTAAAACTAAGTATTCGACATTTCTGTTCTTACGCTGCCCGCAGTCACTTCCTCCCGGCCCGGCTCCTGCCTCACTCTGCGCTTTCCCTTCGCTTTTCTTTTGTTTCATTTATTGACTGATTGGATGATTTTATTTTATGTGTATGAGTGTATTGCCTGCATGTATGTAAGTGCACCTGTGTTTGCCTGAGGAGGTCAGAAGAGGGTGTCAGATCCCCTGGAACCGGAGTCAGGGACCACTGTTACCTGCCATGTGGGTGCTAGGAACTGAATCTGGGTCCTCCGCAAGAGCTGCCAATGGGCCGAGCCGCCTCTCCAGTTCCCCTTTGCTTTTCTCTAGCTCCCAGATGCAAGCTCTTGATTCAGCAGTCAACCCCTATCTCCCTCACTTCTGCCAACCCATTGACATTGAATCTCAGTGTTTTTTTTTTCTAAGCAAGATTCACATAGCATATTATTTCTAAGTATACAGTTCTCTGGCATTCAGTCCACACAGGTTGCTCACCTTTCATCACCAGAAGCTTAACAAGATACTTTCCTAAAGACATTAGTGATCCTTTCCTTGCCAAGAGAAGATCTGCCTCCAGTTGCTTTCCCTCCCTGTTGTTCAGGGAGATAGCCTTTCAGCCACGGAGGAAAAGATGCCACCAAATAGCTTCTTTTCCTTTTGGAGGCAGGGATATACTTTAAGAAAACCATTGTGGGAGCCAGAGAGATAGCTCAGTGGTTAAGAGCACTGGCTGTTCTTGCATAAGACAAAGGTTTAAATCCCAGCAGCCACATGGTACCTAACAACCATCCATAACTCCAGTTCCAGGAGACCCAAAGCCCTCTTCTGTCTTCTGCAGACATTGCACAACACAGATGCACTTTACATACCTGCAGGCAATATACACGTACACATAAAATAAAAATAAATAAAAAAGAAAAACCATTGTGAAACACTGTACAAAAGTCTGTAACTGGACTGTGTCCCCCACATACCTCCAAATTCACATCTAAGACCTAACATATGGAAACAGAGCTTTTGCAAAGTAATTGGGGTTATAGTAGATCAGGAGGCAAGGCTCTCATGATGGAATTAACGGTGTTTTAAGAGAAGATGCTTTTGTCATGTGAGGAAGACATGGCAAGTTGGTCACTCACCCTTAAAGAGGCTTCTCAACAAAAACCAAATCAATCCACATAGCACCTTAATCCCAGGCTTCCAGAATTTACACTGTGCAAGCACATTCCTATCATTTAAGTTATCCAGACTACAGTGTTTTATGTATATTTCAGTACTGTGGCAGCTTAGCTATGACAGATGGTGAAACTAACACAAAATAATTTTAATTTACTGCTCAATGAACTGTCAGAGGGGACCCGAGAGTTCATAGTCTCATCCCATTCCCACTTTCTCTCTCTGCCTCTTGTACCTGCCACAAGATGTGAGGACTCAGCTTTCTGCTCCGCCTGCCTCTTGCCATGCCTTCTCCGCTAGGATGGACTCTCATCCCTCTGGAACCATAAGCCAAATAAACTCTTTCTTCTGTAAGTTTCCTTGGTCATGGTGGCTTATCACAGCAACTGAGAAGCAATTAATACATTCAGCATCTTTTCTACAAATATCATAGCCTTACCACTGGGTTTACTAGGCAAAGGGAAAGGTTCTCACATGGCATTCAAAAGGCCACAGGAGAACTCTCTAAATACACTGTGAAGGAAGATTCAACAAATGCTTACAAACACCAATCATAAGAAACAATGAACAGGACTGGGGTACAATTCAGTGGTACAGTACTTGTCTAGTACGCATGAGGCCCTGGGTTTGATTCTCAGTACTAGAGAAAGAAACAACAGAGTATAAAGGCAGCTACAGATTAAGAGAAAATATGTGTAAGCTATGAACCTGATAAGGCATAAATTTCCAAAATATATAAGGAATTATAACTCAGAAATAACAACAGAAACCTAAATAACTGAATTTAAAAGTGGACAAAACATCTGGTTAGAAATTTCTCCAAAAAGACACACAAATTGTTAAGTTGTATGGAAAGATGCTTCATATCACTGCTTATCAGATTATCCAAAAATACAGAAAACAAATGCTGCTAAAGATGTGGAGAAACCAGAACTAGTGAGCACTGTTGGTGGGAATATAAAATGGAGCTGCAGTTATGAAGAACAGTAGAGAGTCTTCAAAACAATAAAAACAGAACTATCCTATGGTACAGACATACCATTTCTGGATATTTGCCCAACATAATTGAAAGCAGAATCTCGAAGAGATATTTGTACTCCTGTGTTCACTAAAGCATTATCTGTAATAGCCAAGAGGGGGAAATAACCTCAGTGTCCACTGGTCAATGAATAAAGGCATTCTGATATGTACATACAATGGAATACTGTTCAGCTTTGTGTGATTCTGCCCAGTTCTGCTGTCCCTCCCACCCCAGGGCCTATGCAAGTGCTCTGCCAGGAAGCTAAATCCCCAAGCCCACTGTGTTTGGCCTTTAAAAAAAGAGAAAACCCTGCCATATGCCTGGATAAAACTTGAATATGCTAGCCAAAACAAATTGGTCACAAAAGGGCAGACATTACATGGTTCCAGGACACGTTAAATTCACAGAAACAAAAACGTGGGGTGATGGCTGCCCAGGGCTATGAGGAGGAAATAACAGCAGTTTTTCAATGAGCATATCATCTTAATTAGGCCAGATGAGAAAGTCCCAGACATGCTATACAATGTCTATAATACAGTGCTATACATATAAGTTTGATAAGATGGCAAATATATAAGGTATGCTTTTTGCTTTTGTGATAAACTAAAAAAAAAAAAATCTTGCTAAGTGAAAGTCGAGACAGAATTCAGGTCATGTGCCAACATCTGTGTGTGTGTGTATTGTTTACTCTTTGACCCACCTGTCTGCAAGCATTCAATATATTCAGAACATTGCAGAGGGTATAAAAGTGGTGGCTTCCAAGAAGGAAAAAATGGATCCTAGGGACAGAAGAGGGAAAATATGTTTTGTAAGGTTTGAATTTGTACTGTGTACATATTACCTACTCAAAATATAAATTAAAAAACAATATATGAAAAACAAGAAAGCACAATGGCATATATCAAAATAATCACACAGGTAATAAGGGGAAGGTTAGGGTAGAGAATAAAATGTTTGCAGAGGAGCTGGAGAGATGGCTCAGCTTTTAAGAGCACTGGCTGTGCTTGTAGAGGACCCAGGTTTGATTCCCAACACCCACATGGCAGCTAACAACTGTTCATAACTCCAGGGAAATCTGATGTCCTCTTCTGACCCCTTGTGGGCACTGCAGGACACAGGTACATGCTCTTACATACATGCAGGCAATATACTCAAACATAAAAAAAAAAAATATTAAGAGAAATGTTTAAAGAGTGAGCTTAAACTGGTTTTGAGGAATGGGAAGAGTCTGGAAGACAATCTGGAGCAATAAGGACACTTGGGGTGTGTATGAAGTGGAGGTGGGGGCAGTTGGTAGAAGTGAAAATACAGAAGTAGAAAAGTGAAAGGCAAATCAAGTGCTGGACAGTGAAATGGACTGAAGGTATGGCAGAATGCTTGTGGGGAAGGGGCAGAATACTGCTTAGTAGTATGAAATGCAGCAGCAGTTATGAAGAATAGTAGAGAGTCTTCAAAATAAAAACACAACTATCCTATGGTACAGACATACCATTTCTGGATATTTACCCAACATAATTGAAAGCAGAATCTTGAAGAGATATTTGTACTCCTGTGTTCACTAAAGCATTATCTGTAATAGCCAAGAGGGGAAAATACCCTGTGTCCTCAATGAGGTAGCAGAGCAATTAATGTGGGTAAGCAATAGGAAGCCAGAGTTTTATAAGCAGCGACCAATATTATTAAAGCAGGATTCCAAGGAGACCAGTGGACAGCAACAGATCAAATGGCCTAGAATCTCAATGCTTGGGCCCCATCCCTAAGACTGAGAACCTGGACATGACAGTTTTTAGAAAGTTCTCCGAAGCATTTCTCTCATATGCTCTCCCCTCCCTTTCCGTTCTCTTCCTCCCTCCCTGCCAGCCCATGCTGCTCTTCCTCCTAAAGTTCCCATCGTTTCCCAGTAGCACTAAGTTGGGGGCTAGGCACTTACAGACAGGGCTGAGGGGAACACTTAACATTCACTCTAACAGTCTGTATATTCTTTCATATTTAAACATTTCACATGAACACAGGGTCCAAAGAATATGGCAATTCACTTTAAAAAGGCCTGCAGCTTGTGTTAGCCACATCGTATTCCAAAAGTGCACTGTAACTGCCAGAAAAGGTGATGGGAAGTCAGAATGTTAACAGAATGAACTGCTTTCCTGGGGAAGAGTACTTCAGTAGCAACAACCGTGTACTGTTCAGGATATTACTAGAATACTATCTTCTGACCAGGCTGCTTCCTAAGTTACTGACACAGACAGAAGAGAGACACATGGCCGGAAGCTGTCTGATCTGAGAAGCAGTGAGTAATGGAAGCACTTGCACTTTCAGTGATTAACAGCTTATTCAAGCTCTGCCCAGAAAATATAACTTGAAGAAACAAAGAATATTTTCCTTGGTTGAAAGAAAACTCAGTCTTCAAGTAACACACATTTTCAGAGAGCAGGCATGGTGGAATGTCCACAATTGCAACATTCAGGAAGTTGGTGCAGAAGGATTGTTGAGAGTTTGAGAGCATCTTGGGCTTCGTAGTGAGTTTTAGGCCAGTCTGGCCTATACAGTGACACTACCGCAGTGGGGTGGAAAGATGATTCACTGGTTAAAAGCACTTTCTGCACAACCCTGAGGACCTGAGTTCGAATCCTAGCACCTGCATAACAAGTCAGGTATGTGAGAAACTCTGCCTTAAAGGAATAGAGTGGAGAGTAACAGAAGAGGGCACCTGACACTCTCCTCTGGTCTTTGCTTGCATGTATACCTACACCACACACACACACACACACACACACACACGCACACACACACGCACACACGTGCACACACACACCCCAACCACCCCCCCATACCAACCAAACAAAAAATCTCTAGCAAGCTCATAGAATTAAAGTAATTTATTCAAAATAAGAAAGAGATAGAAGTAGAATTTGAACACGTTAAATTTGACATCAAAAACTTTTATATATACATATGAAAATGTACACATACATTTTCCTTTGTTAAGCAGTTTCACGTCTGCAGTCTATCTGAAAAAATTCAATCAGGAAAGTCTAAACTGTATCTGAGCTGTTCTCAGACAAGATATGTCTTGTCCAGCTTTACAACCTTAGAACCAATACAGTTCTTGGGGCCTGCGAATTTGTTTACTATCTGCTGAGTGAATTAACCAATCCCTTTGCTTATGCTGTGTTCCAGTCCACTGATGAATACTGGATATATTCAACATTCAAACAAGTAAGGTTTCTGACACTGTTTAATGCTATCCCATGTGACAGTCTTTTCAGCCATCTGTCCCCCACCCTGGCAACTCAATTTCCCTCCCCACCCATTTATTTTGTCCCACAGGTGAACAGAGCTCTCACTCCCACCTGTCTGTTTGGCTAATAGCCAAGAGTCTTCTTGTTCTTCCTAATTGTTCTTCTTGACTGGCAGCCTGGTGAGTCAGGGCAACAGGTCATGAGAGTCAAAGCACCTGCCAGACTAGCAAGGAAGAAAAAGACAGAGACGAAGACTACTGCAGAGAAGAGGCCACGTCCCAAATGTCTGTGCTCATCTCTCACCAAAGCTGGCGTTCCTTTTTACTGCCTCGTTATGGAAAGAGTACAAGAGGATGACTGATGAAGAGTGAATAAATTCTTTATCTAAACTAGAAAATATCCATCTCAGTACTATGAAAGGTTCTGAGATGTCCTAAGATCAAATAGAATGACATCAGAAACTGTATGTTTCGCACAAGCTCTTTCCAATGCAGCTGTGGATCGGTGTTCGCAGGGCACAGAGATGCAGCTCAGGTCCCTTTGTTCCTCCCAACCACCTTCTATCTCTCTGTACTCCACTGGCGCAGAACAGAAACACTCCACAGATCACCAGTAACCTGACCCTGAAAACATGCAGGGCAGAGAAGGGAGAGGAGAAAAATGTGTCTACTGTTAAAAGAGATCTTTCAAACTCACTAACATATCACATAATGTTAGCCATTCTATGGGTTAAGAACACTTTAAAATTAATCCTTTCGGGTCAAATGGACATAGAACTTCCAATGAGTGAAACACACATTTCCAATACAAAACAGCACTTCCTGGCCAATCTCTGCTCACCCTCTCACTCCAGAGACATGGGACTCAATAAGGCTTGTATTGTATTGGGGGTCGGGGCAGTTGATTAAAGGAAGGAGGTGTGGGCAGCACAGCCTGTATGTGGAGCTGGATGCTCAGGCTTGCCTGACAAGACCCTTTAGCCTCTGAGCCAGCTCTCTGGCCTAGAAAAAAGTTCTTAAGGTAGATCTTTATATAGAGGCACATAAGGACATAGAATTTTGCAAAAATTTTGAAGAGCACAAGTTAGTCAATTAGCTCTTAACCCAATGAGGACATATGTGAAATTTACCTAAAAATGAATCATTTCTGCTTGAGACAATTTGGTGACTTTTACCCATCAAATGGCACACACAGAACCACAGAGAGTAGTCTACAGTACTTTTAAGACCTCAGTTCTATGTACTTAGATGGTGGTGACTTTAAGATCCTGCTTATAGGAGGAAAAAGAAAAAAAATAAAACAAAGACTTCCAGACACTGGGTGTTTAAAGGGCCTTCACACAGTAAATCAACCCACTGCTGTCCTGTTTTCCCCACAGCCAGACTGAAATAATACAGCCCCAGCAGAGGTGTGAATTGCCCCCATTCATCTTAATGGAGTGTTAACTTCAAAGGCTTGTTTTAACCATTTAAATGCTAAGCTCATGAGTAAACATTCCTTTAAAAAAAGTACAACTTAAACATTCACTCTCAACATATGAAAGTAATTTACAGTCTTGGCATTTTGACTTTTAATTTAGCAAATAAGTCTCCAAATGTTAGAAAAGTATATATTTTGTGCTTTTCTTAGTTTTATTTTAAATAGTTATTACCTAATAAATTATGAACATTAAACCCATAAGGAGAAAGCCTCTATTTCCCAGAAAAATGCTGGGAGTTCTTGAACAAGGTTATGAAGGGGGCGTTGCTTTCGCCAGCCTTCTCATGGGTTTCCTCCAAACTCTCAGTGTGAGGAATGTGACTCAAACAGGCGGCTAGGTAAGAAAGAACATTAAAATAAAATAAAATCCACCAACTCTACCAGTTACTCTTCTTGATATTTACCAGGTTTTGTACAGAGTGTGACAAGGGTTATTTGTTTCCTGACAAACCTCCCATGACACTATCTCATGAGCTGGTGACAAACATATTAATTGATGCCCAGCTGTCACCACACTTAACATTTGCCCCGGGGGCATCTTTGCATCTGTTGTAGATTTAGGGTTATTTTGGTATTACTAGAGTTAGAGTTATTTAAGCAGCTGAACACCTATGAGCAGTGGATCCATAGTTTCATAAACAGTAAAAGAGGGTGAAAGTGACTTATCAGACTGATGGGCTCTGATGTGAAGTTGAATGTAAGGCTGTGCCTGCCTGTGCCCAGGGGACCCTGCTAAGTGTCTACTTTCAGAAAGGCATTAGTAGGAGAGCACAGCTGGCGTAGAACTGTGGGAAAGCACTAAAAACTGCTTCCGGGGTCCAGCAGTAAAAGACAGAGTGATTCTGAAGGTAAAAGCTGTGTCATATGGGAGATGAAAAATCCACGACATGTTTCTCTGTCCTTGAGTAAAAACAATTTCATTTTACATGTCCTGATAAAGAATCAGAAAAAGGGAATAAATGTCTGTTAAGAAGTCTGCTTTGGCCTGTATCTAATTTATCAAAGGCCATTTAATTCTCTCAACACAGCCTGTAAATAGGTATTAATTCCACTTCACAGAGTTGAAAATAGAGGCTTATAGGCTAAGAGTTGTAGGCCTTCATTGAGTTTTGATTCCAGCTCTCTCTAACCCAAAGTCTGGTCTTTCCCGGCTATACAACACTGTTCTCAAATCACCAACGCATCTTTGATCTTTTCAAAAGAGAAGTTCTGTTGCCAAGTTTTTAGCCTCTTTCTTAAGTGGAAGCAAGAGGACACCTGCAAAAGTGTGTATTTCCATGTATGCAAACGATCATTTTGCATGCAGTTCCCTACTTTACATGTAGACTGAGGTAGGATGACATTTTTGCACATATACCCTTGCTTCGGCAGGCTGACAAACGTTCCAACTGGAAATTATGTCAATGGGCAGACAGAAATGATTTACAACTTGCAAACAAAATATGAGATAAATGACCAATGTATGTCTCTTTGCCAAGAATATCACATATTGTAGTGACAAACTGAGAAAGTTCATGGAATTTTCAAATCTACATAAGTAACGGAGGAAAATCCCAGATTTGGAAGCAGGGCCAAACACTAAGGGGAATGATCTTAGCTTTGCTGTTGGTAACTGATGCTGACAATATTAAGCCACATACTAAGAATCAGTGTAACACATTGATTTCTTTAAAAACAAAAGCTGTTTCTATATATTTAACATTAAAAACTCTAGCTTTGTGAAAGACTGTTGAACGAGAAAAAATATTTGCAGAACATTTATAAAAGATAGGCATCTACACAAACAAACAATGTGTACAGTTCAACAGTGAGAAAACAACACAATTAAAAAAACAGGTGAAAGAGCTGGAGGCACACAGCAGAAGATATGCTGAGGTCATGTAAACAGAGGAGAAGATGCTCAGTACCCCGTCATTAGGAATTACAAAGCAGAGATTCCACTACACTCCTATTAAATTGTGAAAACCCAGAACACTGATGATACCAAATGCTGTTAAGGATGTGGGATAACAGAATGCTCATACACTTCTGGGGAGAATAAAAAATGTTTGACTTCTCTGGAAGGCAAGGGGCACTTCTTACAAAATCAAACACACCCTTAGAATGGAGCAGTTGTGTTCCTTGATATTTACCCCAAAAGCTGAAAACCTGCTCACATAAAAACCTGCACACAAATATTCTTAGCACCTTTATTGGTAGTTTCCACAATCTGGAAGCAATAGAAAGGTCTTCCTAGAGCTGACTAGATCCAGAAACTGTGGTACATCCATACAATGGAATATTACTCAGTGTTAAAAGGAAATGACCTACTAAATGAAAGAAATCAGTCTGAAAGGATAAACAATACTGTATGAGCCCAATCACATGGCATTCTGGAAAAGGCAAAACTATGGAGACAAGAAAAACAATGAGAAAACAACACAATTTAAAAACCAGCAAAAATTGGAGGCATTTACCAGAGAAAACATGCAGAGGTCATATCAGCATGTAAGAAGACGCTCTGTCATTAGGAATCACAGACATACCACTACACTCCTATCAAATTCTGAAAACTCAAAGGTGGTTGCCAAGTACAAGCCCTAATCTCAGCCAGGGACTTTCAGTATGAAATTACCGGTATCAGATGCATGCCACACTGAAACGAGATGCCAATAGCAGGGTGAACCCGTGGGGGTTGGGGTAGGGAGGTAGATGGAATCTTTTTTCCTCAAAATGTCTACAAACATAAGACTACGCCAAAAAAAAAAGAAAAAAAAAAAAAAAGAAAAAATGAAGGCTGATATTCAGAAGTCCCGACAAATGAACAAGTGATTCAAGAGTATGCGAGAGACATGGCGCCTCCTCGTGGGGGCCCGCAGTAAACGCTCTTCCTACCGTCCGCGGTGCACTGCTGTGCCCTGCATTTCTCTTAATAATTTTCATAAGATTGTACTTTTCATATAAAGTGCCTTCCAGAATGATTCCTTCCTGTATATGAAGTGAATAGTTCTTAACAAGAAATAGAAAATTACTTCTTTCATTTGTAAATCCACTCAAAAATGATGAGTGCCAAACTAAAACACCCAACCAAAATTCCAGTGATGAGCAAAATAAAAGCCTGTGGAAATAAAAAGATAAAGAATAATTAGGGGACTTTTACTTCATACTGTAATTAATTTATTATTTCTTTGAAACAGTCTCACTGTGTAGCCCAAGGTAGTCTCAAATTCTCAGCAATCCTCCTGCTTCATCTTCTTAAGAGTAGGAATTATAGGCATGAGCCACCATGCCCTGGCTTCAAATAACTTTATGTATTAAGATATATTGCTGGAGCTGGGTGTGATGGCGCATGCCTTTAACCCTCATATTCAGGAGGCAGAGGCAGGTGGATCTTGGTCTGCATAGTGAGTTCCAGGCCAACCAGGCTACAGGGACACCCTGTCTTAAAAACAACTGCTACCCTCAAAATGGTATATTGACTTCTTTGATACAGTTATTTTAATATAAAATAATAAATTATTTCCTCAAATGGAAGTTTTAAAAGAAACAGATGAAAATAACCTACCCCAAGCTTTTTCCATGAGAGAAAATCCTCTGTGCTAAGTTTAAGGTAAAATAGCCCTGGGAATACAAAAATCAGGCATGTTGAGGTGCTGGCACCTACAAGTCAAAGGAAAGAAAAACAAGATATTGCTGGATTCAGATATGAAGCACAGTAACACTTTTATGATTTTTATTTTTGTGGTATTGGGGCTCAAACAGAAGGACCTTGAACATGCTAGGAAGAGCAGAACCACTGAGCCCCTCCCGAAGACCTCTCATTATTTTCATAAGAAAAACTTACCTACTACACCAAACACATTTCTAATGTCGGGAACATATATTGCAAGTAAAACAATGATAATATTGAGCACTAGGGTGGTCAGAGAATGGCGAATCCACGAAAATGGAAAATTGGAGAAGAGTATCATCATTAAAGCTTTTCTGGCCTGTGTAGTAGAAAAAAAAAAGAGAGAGAGAGAGACTTAGGCACAGGGGAAGGATCAAAGGCAAAACATTTGCCTAAAGAAACATATGTATAGTAACCAGAATGTCTTTTATCCCAATTCATAAACTATTATTACACAGTGTTAAACTCATAAACCTTTCTGGTAGGCTTCTAACAATACTTTGCTTAAATTCCACACATAAGTTTCACAGGCAATTTTCTAAGGTTTCCAGAACTTTAAATTCCCAGAAATAACACTGTATAATGAAATCACAAAGATTAATTTTCATTAAATTCAACAGAAAAAGAAATCATGACATGAAAAAGAAATACCATTTACTATGTTATTTTCTATTATGTTTCATAGCATGTAAATATGAAAAACAGCTCACTACATCTTCATTGCTAAGGCAGACAGCAGGCAATCACAGCCCACAAATGTTTATCCAGCTCCTGCTGGACTCTTGGCCCTGGAGTCTCACAGGAAGGGGCACAAAGTCCTGACAGCACTGTTCTTTAAATGCTCACAGAGGGTTGATCCATTCATGCAGAAGCATTTGCACCCAAAACCTTGCTTTCCATTTTCTCAGAAAATTTTAAGATTCTTACATACAGTGACTAGATGCCAAATGAAAATCTGTTCTGCCCCCTTACGCTGGAGAATAGAATATTTTGACTAAGATTAAACTAGCGTGTCTTTGTGGAATAAATTTACAATAAACCAGTAGGAGCTTATTTTTGCTGACTTGACTTTTTCCTCTTCATGCACATTCTTTTGAAAACAGAATACAGAAAGGAGGAAACCCCCCCGCCCCCCAAACTTCAGAACTACAGTCTCTAAATTGGAAACAATGCTGTGGGAGAGAGGTAAATCTAAACTAAATCTCAGAAAGCACAAATTAGCTTAGAGGTTCACTGTTATTTTTGTTCTTTCATGAGACCAAATGTAAGTATGAGGTCTTTGATCAATGACTTGACAAATGAGTAAGATACACAAGACTAGATGTAATTCAAAGGTTCTAGTCTGCAAAGAATTAGTGTTGCTGTGTTAGGGAGCCATACACTAAACAAAAAACTTTTCCGCATACTTACAGGGAAGTGGATTAGAGGCACTGTCAAAAGCACAGCAAACAGTATACATAACTTCACAGTCATGACAACAACATCATGTGGCAAGTATTTACTATAACCTTGTAGCAATTCTGACTCCACTTTGTCTGTAAATTAAAAAAACAATAAAGATCACATTATAAACTAGGTACCAAGATGTCCATAATAGCAAAATTATTTTCTGTTGCATTAATCGATCTTAATAGATTTGAATTCCCATTCTCGAATCCATTTCTGGCCCTTTTCTTCCTAAATTATGACATATAAAGGCATTTTCTTGAGATGTACACTCCTTTTTAAAATTTATTTATTTATTTATTGAAGGTTTTATTTTTTAGTGCATATTTTTATTGAATTCTGGTGGATTTCATATATTGTAATCATATTTAGACCTCCTTTATCTGCAGCCCTCCCACAGCCCACCAAGTGAATTTCATAATTCTGTCCTGTATGTTAAAGCCTATCGCGCCAAGTTTGTGCGCCTAGCTGTCTCAGTGTGAGTTCATCCACAGGAGCTGTTCAGCCTATTCAGCATCACTCCCTTTAAGACCAACTCTCCTCACCCAGGAGTGATCAGCTGCCAGTAGCTCCTCAGCTAAGGTTGGGGTCTCCTGTCCATTTCCCCAGTTCTATGCTGGCTTTATATTCTTGAGTTTGCTTGGGCCGTATGACTTTGTTTTTTATGTGTTTATGGATGTGGGTGTGCATGTGCCACTGCACATGTGTGAAGGTCGGAGGATAACTTTCAGGAGTTGGTTCTCTTCTTTCACCATGTGGGTCCTGGGAATCAAATTAAGGTCATAAGTCTTTGTGGCAAGCACCTTTACTTGTTAAGCCACCTCACCAGCCCATGTATACTTTAAAAAATTATTTTAGTGGACTTTTAAACCAGGGCAGGCAGAACCTCCAAAATTGGGGAAATGAATTTGTATTTAAAAATATCTCCTTTGGGGCTGAAGAGATGGCTTAGTCAGTTAAGAGGATTAAGAGCAACACTGGGGAGCGTGGATTTCTGTGAGTGCCAGGCCAGCTAGGGTTCCACAGTGAGATTCTGTATCAAACAAAACAAAAACACAAACAATACAAAAAATCCTTAGAACCTGTCAATAAGGAGAGTGCTTTCATGGGCCTTGCTGAATTTGGTCCTGATAGTAACAATATAAGATAGGTAGGTTCAAAAGTACTAAGGCACTTGTCTAGTACTAAGGCACAGGGAACATGAAGGGAAAAGCAGAACCTAGCGCTTCCGGGGTAAAGTCTTCCTACTACAATGTTTTCTCAAATTTCATGGTGTTTTGTGCATATTACCAGCTTTCTTTCATAAAAGAGAGAATGAAGTATTTGGGGAATGGCTTGTAAGTCGGGGTGACGAGCAGGGACAGGAATGATAGGTGCTGAATAGCTTTGGCTTCACAGTTCCTTTCCATTCAGTTTCCCTCACCCAGGTCACCCGAGGAGGAGTGACGGTGAGGGGCATGGCAGCTCAGTGCCTGTGGACCAAGAGCAGTTTGCACTCAAAACAAGAATGGTGCTCTTTCATTTCAGAGTACAGGTCTTAGAAAGAATGCTTTGAAAGAAAATAAAATTAAATGTACCTCTGTTTTGAAGGGACTTAAAAATATGGAGGAGATAAGAGGACACACAGACATCATAATACGAAGTCTATACAAGCACATAAACATAAGTGGTAGAAGAAGATGTAAACAGAGCCCTTGACAATTTTGAGACTACAGACAATGCTCAAATCCCACTACTTACCAGCAACTTCTGAGTCTTAGTTCCTATCTCTTCAAAATGGGGACAATAAAACATGGACCCAAAGAATTACTGAGCACATGAAATGGGTGGGTATGTGTGCTGACATTCAAATATATGGGAGAGGCGACTCTAGAAACAAGATGCAGCACCAGAAGCAAAGCGGCAAAAGGAACCTGTGTCTGAGAAAGTGAATGTTTGTATCAGCACTGCAGTGCTGAGCCAGTGTGCAGGAGAGCAGGGAGGGGTGTGGATGAGAGGGCTTCAAAGGCACTGAATACTCAGCACTACAGCCCTGCATAGGCCTTAGACTCCTGCAGGCCAGAGGGACAGTAATGACTTAGGAAGATGTGATGGTATGAAGTTAATGAGATCTAGAATCACCAAGGGGAAAGACCTCTGTGCATTCCTGTGGGGATTATCTTGATTAGATTAACCAAGGTAAGAAGATTCAGTGGGATCACGGACAGTATAAAAAGAAGAAACTGGTCTCAGCACAACTCTTCCTTTCTCCTTCTTGATTATAGGTAGGATATGACCAGCTCCTGCCACAGTGCCTTCCCTGCCATGATGGACTACAACCTTGAACTGTAAGCCAAAATAAATCCTTTCTCCCTGAGGTTGATTTGCTCTGGTATACTATCGCAATAATGACTGTAACTAGGAGAGGCATGCTGTGACAAGAACAATAACATAAGTACAGTCTGGAAGACAAGCACCTGAAACACAGTAAACAGAAAGCTACCCTCACAACCATTAAGACGTAGCAAGGCTCTGAACCACACTAGCAATCATGGACGTGGGGGAAAAGTGAACTGTCTCTAGTGTTACAGACAAGTGTACACAATGCAGAGCTAGCAAACTTAAGTAGGAGAATTGGGAAGGGCCAAGAAATGTGGATTCTATTTCCAAACCTGTGAGATACTTCTAAGTCTTTAGAGAAATACAACCAACTATTTTATTTCCATTTTCTGAATCATAAAATGAGCTATTAACACTTCTTGCTTAACAATCTTGTAGACATTTAAAGTGGTTATTATGCAATGTTTGGGCACTAGCTAGCTCACCAAGGAGTACTTTTCCTGTTTAACACCTGTAACTAGAGACAATGTTGTTAAATGTAGGTAGATACTTACAGATCCCTTTAATCTGACAGAACAGAGATATTAACTAAACCTTAAAGTTATAGATAAAAAGATTCCAAGCAGTTCCAGAAGCCCTCAGAATGACATTTATTAGAAATCTTCCTGGGGTGAAAACCTTCTAGGCTAGCCATCCTGTGTTCTTGGCCAAGCCTTAACATATGAAAGGAGAAGTGGGGACACAAGTCTCTAGACTCCAACAAATTCACAAATCCCAGCTAGGACCTGACTGTGATCACTAAGTCAACTGTACTACTTAAGTCAGGGGGCTTGCTGAAGACCCCACATAGAGTTCATGACTTCTACAAAGCAGCAGAAAGAACACTGGTCAGGGTTCAGAATGCTGCTTTCAATTCTGTAATAGTCCACTTGGCCTCTTTTAGGCTACTACTATTCATTTAAAAAACTAATTAAAAGCTTGAACTTCTGGCTAGGCCTCTAGATAAAAACAGACTCAACTAGGAATTTCCTTCTACAATAGACAGCTCTGGTTAGACAATTTAAAAGACATAGTTTTTAAATTTTTTATTTATTTTTATTTTATGTGTATGAATATTTTGCTTGCATGTATGTAAGGATACCAGATGTGTGCAATGCCAGAAGAGGGAGTCAGATGCTCCGGAACTGAAGTTACAGATGGTTGTTAGCCACCATATGGATGCTGGGAAATGAATCTGCGTCCTGTGCAAGAGTAGCCAGTGCTCTTAACCACTGAGCCATCTTGCCAGCTCTTGGAGGTATTTCTTAATTATGATTAAGAATGGGAAAAAACCTACCGTGAGGAACAAATCAATATCTGCTCCTTCTGTCTTTGGAGGTGTTATCACCATGCATTATCAACCTACTACCATATGATTTTTATTAGCTGAGCATTTCTCTATTATATAAAATTTTGACACTGAAGATTTGGTATTATGGGAAAGGGGTTTAAGTTAGAGACACCTTACCAGCTTAACTTAATAACAAGGTAAATTCCTCTCTAGGAAACATTTCATCCATATAATGAAAACTTGGAGATTCATGTTTAAGCAATAACAATGGATGAATGATAAACAGATAAACACAGATTGACAGAGGCTTAAGTGAGCCAGGTTTTCCAAAAATTCACTTTAACTAGAACTTGAGAATGAAGGAAAACTGTCTGAGTTCTACACCTTAATTTAGAAGGCAGCATACTGTTGATGGTAAGTACTGAATTTGGAGAAAGATAACAGGATTCAAACCTCACTTCCATTATTTATTATCTGAAGGTACTAGCCTAGCTACTTAGCCTAACTAAATTTATCTAAGTTGTTGTAAGGATTAAGTGAGGCAATGCGTGTAAAATACCCGACACCTGTTAAAGTGTTAGCTCACCAAATGCGTCAGCCTTTATCCTTCTCCATCTCCTTCTAGTGTGAGCTTTCTTTGTCATGGTTTAATACAGCCCCTAAGCATCTAATGGTTCATGGGGCTCACATAACTGTTTCAGTCATCCTGGTACTGATTATTGGAAGCCTCTTCTAGGTAGTCTGCTTATCTCCAGGGAGGAGGAGGACAGTACCTGCTGGAATTTTCTCAGTGTTGAAAATTCCAAAAATAATGCAGGTTGAGTATTCCTAATTTGAAATTTCAAAATGTGAAACACTCTGAAATCCAAGACTCACTGGGCACAATAGGCCTATATTATAAGATCTAAAAAACTCATAAATTTGAAACAATTTTAGTCCTGAGAATTTCAGAAAGTGATCATCAGTAGTGTCTACACTAGGAGACAACCGAATTTAAATAATATATGCAGTGATTCTGCTGCGCTCTACTTTTTGTATACCAAGAAGCCCAGCTTCAGTGTCCTTCTGATGTAGAAAAGTCTGAGTTCACAAACCTCTTAAAAACCTAACAAACCCAGCAGCCAAAACTACAACATGTGTATTTCAAAAACTGTTTTATTCTTGTTATTCAACAAAGGCCAATAATCTACTTTCACTTTTGTTGTAGCTGCTTGGCAGGGTACAGTACCCAGACCAAATAGTGTATGCAGAGCTCTACTACCTTCCTTCTACAGCAGTGTAATATTCAAGAGTATCTTAGCTTAGTAGAATGGCCTTTATTACTAGTGAAATAACACAAGCCAGGACAATAGGGAATATATACAACTGTAATGGTCTCTCATACAGAGATCTTCATGGTAATACAGCATATATTGCAAATATTCTATTAAATTGTTAAATTGTTTTATTAAAAAGACTAAGAAGTGGAACTGTGGAGATGTCTCAGTGCTGAAGTGTGCATATTGCTCTCTCAGAGGACCTCAGTTCTGTTCCCAGCACCTATGTCAGCCAGCTTACAACTGTAATTCCAGTTCCAGGAATCAACATCTCTGGCCTCCATGGGCCCCTCTACTCACACCCTGCCCCCCGCATACACACACACACACACACACACACACACACACACACACACACACACACACAATTTAAAAAAAAAAGAATCTTTAAAAAATGGTGTGGTGGCATGCTTTTGTAATGCTACCACTGGGGAGGCAGGGGCAGGCAGATTCCCTGGGGTTTCTGGCCAGCCAACCAAGTAAGTTTGGTAAGTTCTAGGCCAAATGAGAGACTTTGTCTAAGGAAAAGCAAGGTAGATGGCTCCTGAGAAATGGTATTCAAGGCTGTCCTCTAACCTGCATCTGGATATGCACACACATGCACCTGCGCATATATACAACACAGAAAACTAATTAGAAGCATAATACTAAAAAAGGATCCTGAAATTATGAGCAAATTACAATAATAACGATAACGGTAATATACATCTAAAAATAGCATTCAGAAGAACTGTTACATAACAGATACTGTAGCAGGCATTTTACATAGAACTAATTTCTGCCTCAATATAACCCTATGTAATTATCCCCATGTTAAAGATTAGGAGATGAGATATTGCAAGGTGAAGTCTCCCTTCAAGGTCAACCAGCTAGTGAGGGTAGAGGAGCTATGTGAACCAGATTTGTTGGATTCAAACCCATACTTTCTCAATGGGCCTAGGGCTCAAATCCGGAAAGTATACAAGCCCGTCAAGCCAGAAGAGTCATTAACAACTAAATGTCACCACAGCAGAACAGCCACTGAATCGCAGTTAAGTAAAAGCATTTATTATTTGAAGAATACATGAAGAATTGGGAAAACTGAGTGGAATGTGCTATGATATGGCTATTTGCAAACTTTGCTTATATTTTTGTTTCTTGTTCTAGACTACGTTTTAAAAATGTGTATGACTATATTACCTACAAGTATGTAAGTGCACCCATGTCATGTGATGCTCAGAGGTCAGAAGAAGACATTGGATTCCGCTGGAACTGGAGTTAAGGATGGTTGTTAGCTGCCATGTGGGTGCTGGGAATCGAACCCGGGTCCTCTGCAAGAGCAGCCAGTGCTCTTAACCACTGAGTCACATATCCAGTCTCCTAAATTTTATATAAATGTTTAAGAAAATTTTCAGGGGCTGGACACATGGCTCAGCAGTTAAGAGCCCATACTGGTTTTGCAGAAGACCTCAGTTCAATTCCCAGCACCTATAATGGCCGGCTCACACCACCTGTAACTCCAGCTCCAGAGACACCAACACCCTCTTCTGGCCTCTGTGGCACTGTGTTCATGTACACAAACCCACATTCAGAGACACACACACACGCACACACACACACACGCACGCACATAAATAAAAATAAAATCTTAAAAAAAGAAAAATTTTAAAAATGAAGTCATTACTCTGAAGCTTGATTTATGTTTCTAAGACAAAAAGAAGGCCACAGAGCTGCCAAATACTGAAATGTGTGAACAAATTAATTTACTAACGAAAGGCAGAAAAAACCTATAGTCAGATGTGAGATTATCTGTATCTCCTTTGTCGCCTACAATTGAAGAAGATACTCACCATAAAAAGTGAGGTATCCAAAGAGCGCAGATATAAAATAAATAAGAAAACTTAAAGCAATTGCTGTATTGGTTACATTCTGCATTCTTTTCTTTGAGGGGCTAAAAGACAAAAATGACAAAAGTTGAAAAAATCAGTGATCTGAATTATACCTAAAGAAACAAATATCTCTCAAGTTAGTCAGAAAGATTCAGGATGATGTTTCCAGAAACATTTTCAACATGGACAGAATTAACTCTTGGTTGCTTTGTTTTGTTTTTCAAAACTAACATTTTGAATCCAGTGATGAAAGAAAAGTGTTCATAAATGAGAATGTGATTTAATCTGAATGCCCCAAGGGGCGGAAGACACAACACATTTAAAACATTCCAGGATTCTACGGTACCTTTGAAGTTCACAGTATATGGGCAGTATTGAGGTGTGGCAGAGAAATGAAAAAGCCATGGTTGGAATGGCATAAACACTCTGAAAAAAAGGTTAAAAGACAAAAGTATTACATGCTTTTCTACTGAGACCATTTTTATTTGACAGTAGACTCAGTTCTTTTTAAATATTACATTCTTATTTATTGTAAGTATGTGTGTTTGGGGGGAGGGTGTCTGTGCTACTGAAAGTTGTGGAGATCAGAGGGAGTCAGTTCTTTCCTTCAACTACAGAGGTCATTAGAAATGAACTTCAGTCATCAAGCTTGGCAGTAGATGCCTTTATAACCACTGAGCCATCCTGATGGCTCAACAGACTAAATCATTTTTTAAAAAGCAGTTTGATTAAATTTCTTTAGTCTTTCACGAACAGTTTCTTTATAAGCTATTTTAAGAGGCACACCTATGGTCCTCAGCAAATGCTGCACTTGACGGCTGCTGTGCCTTCAACTAGGCAGAGTCATTTTGGCTGGCTTCTCACATCATGCCTCTTTACTACAATGACCTCTTTTACATAACTTGGGAAATATAAACATAATTTAGGCAAGATAAAAGTTACATTTTAGGAACAGTTTTAATTTTCAGTCATTCTTAATGCATGCACAATTTAAATACATCTTATTATGCTAAGCAGCAATAATAGCTAATGCTTTCGAATCTGCTTTCACTAACTCAATCCAAATAAATACTAAAAATAGAAATCACATTGTTATATTGTCAGCATCTTTGATCAAGATCATTTTTAATGAGAATGATCTTAATAAATGAGAACATTATTAATTCTATACCTAAAAGCTCTATGGGATCCCATGCAATATAAGCTTAAGGTTCTAAAAATATTATTAGAATATTTAACAAGAGCCAGAGAAAACTATAAAGTCGAAAAAATTACCATTTAAATGAAAGTATTCTGTTTTTAGCAAATGGATGGGATGATTTATTTTCTCTTTTCTGCTCTAAAAATATTTCTCTTTAGCTAGTTTTAGGTTCTTCACCAAAAGAAGTTCCAGATGAAGACCTATCTGGGGATGGAATGCCCAAGAAGCTGTGTTCCCTGCACTGGATTAGGAGAATGGGAGTTTAATTCACAAATTCTCTGTTTCATATATTGCTCAATTTCCTGTTGTGTCAATTATCCTACCTAGATCTTTAAGGCACATGGAGGTCTTTACCATATGAAAGATGTGGTAAAACCTCCCTTGTGGGGCTTGAGAGACATTTCTTTGTTAAAAAGTTGGGATAAAAAGGAAAGTTTTGTATAAAGCTATAACCATATGAGAATTCTACAGTAACAGCACTATGCTTGAGTGGAGAAGATTCTGGTGTCTGGGGCCTAGAAAAAAGCATTTCAGCAGAAATACCACGTATAGGGGGAGAGACTTCCAGTAACAAGGAAGACTTGAGCTTTTAACACCAGACAGAACAGAGCTCATGCAGGTCAGTTTCTGTTTTCTCTGCTCATGCTCAGTGGCTCTTCCAGGCATTTCCAGTATCTTATGTATGGCTCTTGGAGAAGGCACAGGGACCTGATCCTCTAGTCTCTGCTCCAAGCATCATAAATATCCCCTTTGGAATGTTGTGTAGAAGGTATGTTGGCAGTACTCAATTGCTGGTCCAATGATGAGGCTGTTTAGCTATGTACCAAAGTTCTACTCAGGGGAGGAGTTTTTGATGTAATTGGCTATTTAGCTTTACAAGTCCAGAGAGCAACAGGAAGACTGTATCCACAGAGGACCTTATTGGCCAGACCAGACATTTAGTAAATCTGTTCTTTTAGGCAGAGGCCCATTTAAAACAGGCTCTATTTAAAGGCATGCCAAGAGAAAGAAAAGAGAAAGGTGACTGTTTCATAACGGGCCACCCTGTGTTAATAATATTATTCTTCTGGTAAGCAATCCTATACTTAGCACTTCCATGAAAATTAATTAGTTACAGGTACAAAGACCTAAGAGACTCTGCTACACAAATCTCTTAAAACTTGAAATGTGAAAAATCAACCCAAAGTATCTGTTAATAACTTACACACCTCTTTGGAGAAATGAAAGAGCTTTGGTTTACAATCATCTGTAGCATTTGAAATCTGTTTAAGAGTATTGAGGGGAAAAAGAGAAACCAACAGCTATTAAAAGTCAGAATACATTAACACAAATGATGAATTTAATATCACTAGGCCTTGAATCAAATTATTAGTGGGCTTCCAAATCAAATTACTTCAAAGCAAAGTTTTAAAATGCAACTTAGTCATTACTTTTTCATTAATTAGAGGAAAAAAGGCATCTTCCATTTCTTTTTCCTTTTTAAAGTTAGATATTAAAAAAAAGCTAAAAATTATTACCTGGAAGAATTTCTCTATGAAATTTAAGGTCAGAGGACAAGGAAGGGACCATTTTTTAATTATGATCTGTAAGAGTGAATACAAGGGGCACTCAGGTTATTTCTAATAAAGTCCTAACAAGTTCATCTCAGCTAGGAAACATTATTTTAAATAATGCCGAACAAGAGGCTAATAGAGGATTCCCTGCTACACGATTTTCCCTAAATAGAATGGGGTAGCCTCTAACATGGCTGCCTGTGTGGAGGGGCAGAGCAGAGGGTGCTGTACGTCTATCCGCAGTGGTGATCTCTCCTGAGAAGGACTGAGTGTACTCCTGCATCATTTTCAAAACTCCAACAGCATCCTGGCACTTTTTAAAAGGTATAACTCAAAAAAGGAACATGTTTTGAGTAATTGTGTAAGAATAGGATTCGTTGTATCAGTAGCAGACAGAGAATAGCAGCAGTAATTTTGAAAATGCAGACAGAATTAAGCAGAGACTTTTACACAAAGAGTAACCTCAGGGATTTCTGATTAGTAAGCACTTGCACCTCTACTTTTTCAGACTTGTTTTACTTTTGGTGAATGTGGAGAGAGCTTGCTAGAATAAGAGTAGAGCTAGGGAATTCCAGCTGGAAAAAATAAATTTAAAAAAATTAAAAGAAATCCAGAGTCCAGAGGGACACCATTTCCCAGAAACTATCAATGAAAATGTCTGAGGGTTTTACTCTTAATTGTGGCCATCCCTTTCCTGGGCCCTCAGTTGTGGCTGTGTCAACACTGGCATTGTTACCCTTGTTGGAGGCTCATAATTACTCTGTAAATGTTTGCTCCAGGCTAAATCCCAGCATACAAAGGGGAAACAGAGAATAAAGGAAGCATTTGTCCTTTGTAGGAGACCAGTAAGTAAATGCTATTCCTATCCCTGTTTGGAATTTATCTAGTTGGGATTTTAACAAATTCAATCAAAATTTTATACAGTGATAAATCCAAAGAAAACACATACTTTTAGGATTTAGTTAATGAGTCAACTTAAGAGTCACTTTTAATTTAAAATCTCACTAAGGAAAAAAAGGAGGTTCTGAAAATAAACTAGGCATTTCTGAGTAAGTTTTCAATACAAAATCAAGCACAAAATCAAAAGCAAGGCTCTCACCATCTTTTTTTTTTCTTTTTTTTTTTTTTCTGACAAGTTTAAAACCAGGGGACAGAGTATGGGGTAAGGGGGCCGCTGGAAGAGCAAGGGCATTCCTGCTCGCTTTCTGGTGCTGCTCCAGATTCAGTATCTCAGGTTTTCCCTTACTAACTGGTACCTTTATTGAGTACTTGCTGTGTACCAGGTCTCTAACTGGCCTTAATAAGTTCCATATGTGTCTCTCTTGCTTTGTCATCTGCTATTTACAATCCTTCAAATCAAAACCTCTGCAAATAGTGCTCCAAAATACAACATAACCGATATTTCATTGATTAGAACCTGATTTTACATTAACATAAATTCAGTTCTATAGCTAATTTCTGTGCAAAGGTCCATCCCAGCTTCAAACCTGCATGGTGGAATGGGGTGGCCAGAGATGCTGTCCTATAAAGTGGAAACACAGATGAGGAATGGACAGAGACCCAACAGCAAGGAGGAGAGAACCACAGGGAGTCCTTGCTGGGGCTGAAGACAAAGCATGGTAAGAAAATCACTCTGGGGAGGGAAAGATAAAAAGAAAAATGAGGTTAAGTGTTAAAAATACTTATCTGCTTCCACAAAAGCCTCCCTCCCTTCCCACTCCACTCCCTTCCCATCTTTCCAGACCAGGTCATGTTTTACTTCCTTCCAAATTTCTCTTTAGCTGTCAGTAATCCCTCTCTCCTCTCAATGCTAGCAACTCTTATTCTGAAGTGAACAAATCGGTACTTCATTATGTTGATCTCCATGTTTCTCTAATGAGTTAGTGTTCTTTCTCCTAGACTGACAGATCTCTCCTACCAGACTGTCTGGACTATGGTGTTCAGGAGAAATGTCCATCTCTCCTCATGCCTAACATAGTCTGCTCAGTAGAAGGAAATGTTCTACCCAAAAATCCACTCAAAGTTCTGAATTTTGATTACTGACTTATTGAAATACTACTTAAAATACTAATCTGTACTTAAAACTTTTGGAAAGAATGTCAATCCATTTGTGTATCAAGGTGACCAAAAAGTAAGTTTAAAACAAAATAAAAAAAAGGGTAAGGGTATTTGGTTATTGTCCTTTTGCACTACAGCTAAAATGAAATTTTTTAAAGCTTTTTTTTTTTTTTAGATGAAAATAAGGATCTGGAGAGCTGGAGCGATAGCTCAGCAGTTAAGAGCACTGGAGGCTCTTCAAGAGGACCCAGGATTGACTCCCATCACCCACATGGTGGCTAGCAACCGTCAGTAACTCCAGTTCTAGAGGAATCTGATGCCCTCTTCTGACCTCCAAGGGCACACACACGACATGGGTGCACCTACACACATGGAAGCAATGCATTCATACACATAAATAAAATATTAAAAAGAAAATAAGAATCTGGGAGAACAGATAGTATAGAAGCTTTAATCTGTAATGTTTGAAGAATATAACTAAGAAAACTGTTTACTGAACTGATTTTATAAAAAGTAATATGTTATAGATTTAGACATATATATTTAAAAAATAATCAATGAAAATACTGAAATGCTTAAAGAATCTGAGTTAGCTGGGTGTGGTGGCACATGCCTTTAATCCTGGCACTTGGGAGGGAGAGGTAGGCAGATCTCTGTGAGTTTAAGGACAACCTGGTCCACATGAGAGTTCCAGGACACCAGAGCTATACAGTGAGATCCTGCCTCAAAAACAAAACAAAAAACCCAAACAACAGCAACAACATCCCCATATATATGTCATCTGACTTAGAAGAATTAAAAGGTCACAAATTCAAATTCTTTTTATCTTTATATTAGCTTATTTTATACATATAAGAAAAATTAATCTCCTGATCTTTTTCTAATATAATAAAAATAAGCTAATGTAAAAGAAAAATATATTCCACATAGGAAGAGTTTATTCCCAGTATAAGAACATTTTTATGCTGAATAACCAGAGTACACAGGATTAAATTCACATACCCTAGTTTTCCTTAGAGGATTTCAATCATCAAATGTCAGAAACTCTCATTTCATTAGTGGAACAAAGTTTCAAAATTAAGATGTTTGGTGTTAAATTGATTGTACAGATCAGAGCCCTAGTAATTCTCCACAGAGCATGTGTGGTGTACCTACACAGGCCGTCTACTCCATTTGGAGCTTCACCAAGAGTGATGTGCTTTCCTCTCTAGTTAATCACAAAGGAGACTAAATTTGAAATGCTTTCCTAACCTTCTTCAAAATGGATGCAATAAATATATCTGTGAACAAGTTAATTTTTTTGTGCATAAAAATAGTGCTTTTAAATGATATAAAATGGGCTACCCTGCACAGTACAAAACAGAGTTAAGTCATTAATATGAGTCTCATTTTTGTGACAAAATAAGCAAAGAATTATAATTTAAACTTACCACAAGAGCAAAGAACACCATAAAGAAAAATGATAAACTACTTGTGTAGCCAAGAAAGCCTGTAAAATAATGGTAAAATAAAAGCAATTTATAAGGAAAGTGATCCTAACTTATATATCCTGGGCATGTTTTCTATTATAGTGCTTGGTATCTGGGGCTTAGAGCTCAGAATAACAACATTCCAACTATCTGTCACAGATCATTTATGTAGCTCTGTACAGCAGAATTGAAACTGGCTTACCACTAATGGTACACTGTGAGGAAAGGCTGCTCTTTAATGTTCTGCTGTAAAGATTTTATTTTAGTGGAGCAGACAAAATACAACTGCAAACCAAGTAATAGGTTAACAAGGCAGGGCTGAGGCTGGACAACCTAAAGCAAGGCCAAGTTTAAAATTATTCACAACTACCACCCTTCTGCCGAAAACATGGCACTAGGAAGCTTAAAAAGCTCTTAATCTCCCCACCCTTCTCTCTCTCACTCTTAAACAAATATGTTCATCTCCAAAGACTTACCTATTTTGGGAAGTAGTGCAAGTGGGAACACAACGACAACAGAAATGATGATTAATAGTGTTTGTCCATCAAGATACCAAGACCTATTAGAAAAACAGACCTGTTTTAGGGCACAGGACTCTTTTCTGCTTGTTCTAACACATGCACAGACATACAGACACATAGACACGGTATGATCACCCTAATGGAAAGACCTACTTCCTTTTGTTAAATGTTCTTAGGGGACGCTCTTGTTCTTAGTCATAAATTTACATTTAGGAATTGTATTACAACAATATTGGCATACATAAGCCTATAATCTCAAGAGTTGGGAGGTGAAGGCAAAAAGATCAAAAGTTTGAGAACAGTCTGAAAAACTACATGGTAAAACCTTGTCTCAAAAAAAGAGTTTGGTAATAGATATTGAGTCTTCCAACAATTATGCTCTATAACACTTATAAAATACCATTAAAACAAGGAAATACCAGCAATAAGAACAAAGATTTTTATTCAGAGGTATATACTGAACACATCTAAACCTTTAAAAAATTAAAATGGTGAAAAGTAGAAGCAAATATCTAATACCACAACTGAAAAATAAATGTAATGAATATTCAGTAGGCATTATGTGTGTGTAATATGACACTGCTTTGATAAAAAATATATAGATATTATTAAAAATGGAGAGGAACTGAATGTACTAACAGCCTTTATCTCTGGGTGGCAAGACAATGAATAATTTTTTTCTCCTTACAGTTTTCTGTATTTTTCCAGATTTTTGGGAAAGGATATGAATTACCAGTTTAAAAATACTGAAATTTTCTTCTGAACACATTAGAACACTGAATGAAAAAGATTAGTGTGTGATTGATTACGTATTTGCTCATTAATTTAAAAAAAGAAAAGCAACGGGGATGGGAACAGCTCAGTCAGCCTGCCTTACAAACACGAAGAACTGAATTCCATCTGCAGAACCCACGTTAACAACAACAAAAAGCCGGGCACTTAGGCGGTGGAGGCAAGAAAATCCTTAGGGCCTGCCTGGCCAGGCCACCTAGCCCTGTAAGCAAGTTTTAGGACAATGAGAGATTCTTGTTTCAAAAACAAGAAGTAAACAGTACCTAAGGAACACACCCAAGGCGTCTTCTGATCTATACACAAGTGTGCACATGCACTTATGTACACATATACACAAACACAAAGAAAGCAAATCAAACAAACTTCAGTAGAGAATGGGGAAAAAAAGAACACCCTGAATATATATGTTCAAAAAGTTAGAAGGATATACTTAGAATATATTTTAAAAATGGCTATAACTATATGGTAGCAATTTGTGGATCCATATATTGATTTTATTTTCTAAAGTCTGTAGAAATTTTTAAAAGTTAAAGTTAGTTCCACAAGATTTTAATATATGTGCATGTAAAGAACATGGAAGAAATATAATTAATAAATATATAGAAAGGAAAAAATCTAATTACAGTTGCTAGTTAAATGATACTCAGATTATTGAAATTAAACCAATAAAATTATTAAAAAATAATAGTAAAGGATGTAACACATTATACACTGCTCAAGATCTTGTCAAATTAGCACTCTCTGGAGAAATAACATCAATATGTAGCTAGTACAATAAAAATGTAGTAGCGATTAATTAAGAAAATCAGCCAAATACATAAAATATACTACTTGTACTGACAGTAAGAAAATAAAATCCAGCACAGTATAGGAGCAGGCAACGTCAAAGATCAACAGAGATTCCTTTTGTAATCATTTGGTAGAGGATCATTTCCCACTCTGATAATCCTTTCTCTTGCACTCAAGAGGTAGCCATTCTCTCACTGCCCTGTTAATCTAAGACAGAGTTTTCCTTTGCCCAGGTCCAAGCACCCAGCTTCTAGAATTTTACAATTCAGCGCTTACCTTTCACCCTGGCTTATGAGGACAGCTTTTCCAATATCCTCTGAATCACTGCTATGTGCTGAAATTCCTCTTTAAGAGAACAAGACAAGGAGCAGGAGAAACAGCAGCACAGTGTCACACTTCCCCTGCCCTACTCTAACTCATGATCTTCGGAGATGTACCTGCCAGAAACTAGAAACTACACACAAGTTTTTCTAGTTCTCCAGGGCCTGGTACTGTGATTTTTACATTTGCACAGGCCCTTCAGAGCCTGGTATGAAGGAACAAGTGAGACTATACACTGATGATCCTCAACACAAAATGATCCTCAACATGTTCATCCTCTAGTTATCCTTGAATAAGAACCAAATTGCAACTTCAAAATATTCCTCACTAAGAAACACCTGGCAACTATATTTTGAAGCTGGCAGCAAGCCCAGGGCACTATGTCTGAAATGTCTTTTCTTCTGGAAGCCAGTATCAGACCCAGACAGTTATAGTGCCAGGAGAAAAAAAGCCCCAGGGAGCAGAGGAGCAGATTCCATCTGTTAGCTCTGCTGTTCCTGCTCCGCAACAATGCTGCACTGTACACTTAAAATCTGCTAAGAGGCCCAGCTCATAATCAATGTTCTTATCAGAGTAAAGTAAAAGTGATCACAAACCAATTTGATTCTTTACAAGGAAAAACAAAACACAATGATATGAAGGAGACACAAGGGTATACATTAATCCACAGGACAACGGTTCCCTTGTGTAAGATTAAAGAAACACTGAAATCCTGAAGAAGAGCTACTATATACCACCTCAGAAGGCAATGCATGTGTGTCCACAAGAGTAAGGCTACTGATCACAGAGCTCAACTGGGTGTGAAGGCACTTTCCCCCCGTTCCAATGTCAACCCAGACTGGAATGCTGGGGTTGGAGGAGAGTCAGAGATCACCCATTCAGCAGTTTCATGCCTGTAAAAGCCACACAGGCATGTGACAGTGGCATCCTCAGTGGCCATGCTGCATTTATGGCATTTCAGATACTCTCTCATCTATTTCAAGGTCAAAGAACTTTATTGGTAAACAGTTTCTCTAGGCCTAGCAATTGGTTATTGTGAATCATTTCTTATCCATACTGATTGCCGTTCATAAAAACCAATTGTAAATACAGTGATTTTCCTTATCATTTATTCAGTATTGACAAGGCCAGAGTAATGCACAGCAAAGCGAGTTCACATTTCACATGGGTGCTCCATACAACTGAACTGTGTTTCGCAATGGAGATTTTCCAAAGAACAGATGTGATCAAGCTCGAAAAGTAAAACCTCAGCCCCAAGAATACAAACCAGCAAAAAGCAATCTCAAAAGTACATATTAAATAACTTTATTTTCTAAACCAAGATTTTAAAAAAATGTACTATCATTCACTTTTTTCCTGAGAGAGAGAAGAATGATCTAACTAACCCATTTTCCTACTGTGCTCTAGATATACATTATCTTTAAGCCAAGAGAATTACAGTAAAAAGTTTATACTTCCTAGAAACCTTGTTTGATCTATAGATTTAATCCTATATGATAAAAATGTTCCAACTATGAAGTGCAGAATATAAATCCTTAGCCGTATTGCAAATGCTTTGGCATACAGATGTTTTTTCCATTTTTTAAAATGAAACCAGATTTATTTATAAGTTACTTTAATTTCATTCTCGAACAGAATGGAACAAGAGTATCATATGTTCTCAATTAGGATCTTACTCACATCCCATGTCAATTATGTAACTCAAATGCAAGACAACTTAATTGTGTCAATCATATTCCCCTGACAAGATCACTAAATGTTAACAGAGAGCTTCCAACTTTTAACAGCCATAGACTTAAAAAATATAAGTTATTATAGGATAAACATAGATATATCACACGAGTTTAGTATAAATACTATGGCTCTGGATTTCCAATAGTGATTTTTGAGATTAGGATATAATGAACACAGTCTTTTTTGATAGTATCTTTATAAAGGTTTCTATTTCATAAAGATACTTCAAACCCACAGATAACCCAGAAAATTAACCCACTTGAAAGACCTTACTGAAGAACTTATGATAAATCAAGCCCTAAAATAAAATACGAATCCTAATCTCACTTTAGAGAAATGTTGCTATGTAACTCTATTTTGAAATAAACTGCCCAAATCACAACGTCAAATGACATAACAAGTGTTTCTTAACCATTTTACAAGACTAAGCTTTAAAGAGGAATGCCTTGTAGCCAATTAATATAGCCACTTATGAAAGGTTTTCCAAACTTGGAAATTCAAAAGTAAATGAATATACCACATGTAAAACAATATGAGGTTGTTAAAAACACGCCTAAATTTAAAACAAAATGGATGACGAAAACCGGTGGGAGTATTTTGAAGAGTACAGTTTTAAAAGCCCATTTGTGATATATCAAAATTTTACAAATATGAGTAAAATGGGAGTTAATTTCAATTTTTTAAATAAATCAGAGTGGGACAACAATATAAATGACATTTAATTTAAGATGAAGTGACAGTAACACTACTTTTAGAGACAGAACACCTGCTTCAATACCAATCCTGCCACTTAGTACTTGATTTCTAAAACTGTATATGTTACTTAAAACATGTAAAAATAAGTCACCAAATTCAGGACCCCTCAAACAAAACAAACAAACAAACAAAACAAAAACACAGGTGGCATATGATATTAGAATTACGTTATATTATATTACAGTTTATATTATATTACAGTTTATCCTTTATATATTTACTGTCATTGGAATTGCTTAGTTCTCCACAGTTACACTGTGCGAATGCTTTTAAGCATGTCTCTGTAAACACCTTATTTGATCATCTTAATAGTTTGCTAAGAAAGCAACTTAACAAAGATAAAGTTATTTGTGCCCCTATTATATCAGGTAAAGAAACCTAAAGTTCCAGTCAGTTAGAGGGGCAAGAGATAAATCCCTAAGATTATGAGTTTAAATGAACAGGACACACGTTTCTTTACTTAGTTGAGTTTTTCTGAGTCCTTAGTCCTATATATAAATTTCTCATACAGAACTGTAATAACAGAATTGGCTATCAATATTTTTCAACAAACACAAAAAGTACATTTCACCCATTGACTTCTTAAAGCGATCAGCTGTCAAACAGAGAACATAAAATACAACCAAATGAGTTGGCAATGGTCTAGGTCAGCAGCTAGAACTGTGGGCCTCATGAGTCCTAATGTACACATGAAGGACCTCTGAAGATTCTGAGGGCAAAGATCAAGGCTCATTTTAAAACATTAAAAAGTTGGGTTTTTAAAAAATTTATTTTAGGTGTATGACTGTTTTGCCTGCATGTACCATGTTCATTCATGCAATGCCCAGAGAGGCCAGAAGAAGGTACTGGATTGCCTGGAACTGGAGTTACTGATGGTTGTTAGCCACCATGTGGGTGCTGGGAACTGAACACAGGTCCTCTGCAAAAAGAGCCAGTGCTCTGAAGCCAGCACTTTTCTCTGCATTCCAGACAAGTTCAATTATTAGAGAAAACCAACTAAATATTCCAATCTAGAAATCAGAAAGATTTTTGTTGTGGTTTGATAACTGTATAAAATCACCTGAAAATAAACAAATGGGATTTATCCATCTTTCCACGTTATTTTCCTAAAAAGGAATCTTGTTCTACATAGTGAAAAGAAAAGCATAACTAAGCTGGGTTCTTTATGGGGTTCCTTCCCCAGTAAGGAGAGAAGAGACAATATATTCTACAGAAGCCTGAACTTTTTAATAAAGAAGGAGAAAGGAAGGATGCTGTGGCTTTGTATTGTACAGAATAGTAAGAAAGGTGAATTGCACACAATGGCTGTCACATTTTTTGTCTCTGAACTTGCTGAGAAGTGACAGGAAGGAATATTCACTGTCTCCCTTTCAGATCTTTCCTGCCAAGACATTCAGCCTTCTCCCACTGACTTCCTCCATTTTTCACATCCTTAGATGCTTCTTCACTTTTCTCTAGGAGCTAATTCAGAATTGACATGCCTAAAACTTCAAGAACACAAGGACAGCTCCGGAGGCTCCAGAGGTTGAGAGCCTAGTGGGCAATCAGTGAATATCTGCATGTTTTCTCTATTGCTGCTCCACCCCACAAAACTTGTAAGGGTCCTGAGGACAGGAACTGCATTTGTTTCACTTACCACTAGGGCTTAAAAAATATTTATTGAATAACAAAGTGGAACTTTTTTTCTTACCCACTATAGTCTTCAGGCAAAAATTCTGAAATGGCAGCAGGAAGCTCTGCTTTAATAATCAAAAGATAAGATGACATAGCTGCAAAGAGAACAAAACTCCTATTAGAGTTCTATGAATTTTAGCCATTTAAAGAGTAATCCATCGAGGAACACAGATGTCCACTGGATCAAGACAGCATATGTAGGATCACTCTTAATGAATTGTGCCCAATTCATACATGCCAGGTTAGGTGCCTCTGTAGAGCAGAAGAGTCGGAAAGTTCATTATATAACCTTTGCCTACATTTCAAACCCAAAGATAAGAGAAAGGGTTTTGGAACAGGCTATTTATAGTGAAATATTGTTTCAAGCTTTGAAAAACCCTTTTATATTATTTCCTATGCCCAGTGCACTACAGGTTAATTTAGCAACACTAAACATAGAAATGTCAGTTCAATACATTCAGTAACTGATCACTTGTCATTTTTTACTAGGAAAAAACATCCCACTCCAAAGTCAGAGTCCTTTCTTTGCTACATGCTACAAGGCAAATATAGGAAAAATAATAAATTATACTTAAGGTTATCCTCTAAAACAGATTTAAAAGATTCATTAGAAATCATTAAGCCTGTTAAGGATATAGAACTTCCAATCTTTGTTCCATTTTATTAACAGGGTCCATCTGTGTATGTCAGAAATCAAAGCCAGAATTATTTCTCATGTTGTATCTGATAGTATATGAGAAATAACTTTTATATCACTATAAACCATCACTATTTCTCCTAGCCATCCAAACAAAGGTTTTTAGAGATGACTCAGTGGTTAAGAACACTTGCTACTCTTGCAGAAGACTAGCGTTTGGTTCCCACTGGTGGCTCAAAACAGCCTGTAACTCCAACTCTAGGGAATCTGACGCCGTCTTCTAGCCTCCATGGACACCTGTACAGATGTACACAGGTACACACGTACACAAGTCTATGCACACATACACACACACTCTGTAAAACTTCCAACATGAATATGGTTATGGAATATAGAACTCATTTATGCAAATACAGAGGAGGAGTCTTAAATATTTAAGAAACATGGATATACACGTGGAGTCAAATTTTCAGTTTAACAGAACAAGAATCTTTCTTTCTCCCAGAGATGAAGTCTGTGTGTTTGTGTATATATACATATATATTTTAAAAGGGCCAATGAAAATTTTCTATGACGTATAGAGTGTATTCTCTATGCATGTTACTTTTTTATATTTCAAGAAGCATTTTGCTTTTTCCTTGGACTTATAAAAACTAAGAATGCCAATGAATGCCAAGTCTGAACAGAAAAATTTGGAGGAAATTTAATGAAAGGCTCAATACTTTAAGAACAGAGGGTATTTCTCAGTCAACTCTCTATAAGGTGGCTGAGATTCTCAAGCTATGATGCTGAATGGCGATCTAGCTCCGGAGAAAAATGGGATACATTCACAGGAAGAGAGATGACCACATGCACAAACACATGAACAGTCTTTTAAAAAAAATAAACAGCAGGTACTATGGCAAGGTTAAATTTAGAACAGGCTGGGAAATAACTGCTGCTCTGCAATGAAGATATAAATACACATATTTGTGACTTACAACTACTTTTTCTTCAGAAGGAACATGGCTGCTCACCAACAGCTACTGAGATGTGTCCACAAACATGTCTGATGTGTGATACTACTACAGCTGGCTGAAGGTGAAAATGTGTTCTACCTTGTTCCATTTTCTCAGAAAGAAAAATGCCATCAACTGGGCACAGAACAGGGGAAGGCTTATATTAACTTCCTCCACTCAAAGATTTGGAGTCTTTACTCTGCTTTCCAAAGAACTACACATGCATTGTACATTGAAGAAAATCTCGATGAGAATTTCCTGAGACTAGCTTAGAACTACTTAACTATATTAAGAGATAGAAAGAAAGAAGAGAATATATGAATATGAGTGAGTAGGAAGACAAAAGTACCTTCAAAACAAGGAGTGCAAACTTCCTATACAGTACAGTCTACTATCTGCTCAAATCTGCTTGAACTAACCCAACACCACGTGCATTTCTAGTTTCAGACACTCATCTCTTTCAGTAACTTTCTATTTTTTTGGACCATTCATTATAAAAAGCTACAATGAATATGAGACATTTCTTCTAATACACAATCTGTCATTCCAGAAGTTGTTAGCCTCTGGCTAAACATTTAATCACTTTTATCTGTGTTGTGTAGCCTTCTCTTTGGTTTTCAAACAGGAGTCATGTTTCAATAGATTTCAGTCTGAAGGATCATGTGTATTTTAAGAAATATGAACTCACTAAACATATGTTTCTCTGTCAAAAAAAAAAAAAAAAAAAAAAAAACGCCCCAGTATACATGGGTATAATAAAACATGTAAAACACTGCTTCTTTCTTAGAGATGCTGGTGTTATGTTTTAATAGCTACAAAACCACAGAGCTTACCGCAGGGGAAAATCTCACTGATGAAGTGAGTACAACAAAGAAAGAAATTATCCTATTCACGACTGACATTATTTTTTTCTTAACCACAAATAAATTTTATGTAAAGACTAGCACCTTAACATAGTATATATAATACTGGAAACAAAAGATACAAAATTCATATGAGGTTAGGAAATACATCTTAATTGTATCCACATAAGAAAATCATTTCCATAAGACGAACTGAGAAAGGCTTAAAGTCATTTAATGGGACAACTAATATATCCACTGTTTTTAATCAAAGGTTAAATGGCTGGTTGCCACACCCTTCTCATGTCTTCTATCAATGGCATACAAAATGTTTAACACTTATCTGAGAGACAGATCATAAGCAAGAATCTATAAATGTTTTTTATCACCATCTATACATAGTATAGACTCCTGATACAAGACAAAACATATTTGCTCTAAATTACTACCTCTAACAGGGTCATCCATAAGAGCCATGGCTATAGGTTAGTATTC